>JAREIS010000002.1:0-1455000 GCA_030060385.1 Muscicapa striata striata | reverse complement strand
TTGGGTCTCTGAAGGGGCAATACATGTTCATCTCTCTTACTTTGGTGGAAACAAGGCTACTACACACACTGCCATATCATGTGTGCTATGTTACAAGGGCCTCTTTTCCTTTCCTTGCACCTTCACTGATTTGAGCTTTTCCCTGCTTTGGTTTCTTTCTTGTTCCCTCCCCAATGACCTTCTTCAATTCTGCCTTTTCAGAAACTGAAAATATGGCAAGAAAAAACATGACAGCGAGGCTGTGGGGGGAATGAAGAAGAAGTGCTGGGTATGTTTTTGTTTTTTTTTTTTTTTTTTTTTCAGCTATAAAGTTACTTTAATATTTTTTCCATTTTACAGCATGAGTAAAATAACCTCTTCTGTCTCAGCATAATTAGTTCCCCAGTCCTGGCATGCCTAAGAGCCTTGTGTTGTTTGGGGTGCTGTTTGCCAGGGAACACTTAATATTCTCATCTATCACATGAATCAATAAAATGCAACCCTGTTTTTCACAAGGTGGCAGTGTATTAGGAAGAGTCATATGGGCTGAGTTAATTTAAAAGTAATAGACTGAAATTTTCCACATTACTTTTATTGAACTGACAGGGCAGGTCCACTGCTGCTAAGAAATTAATCCCATTTCATGGAATCACAGAGCAAGGCCATAAAAGTTACTGGTTTATCTTAAAAAATAGTAAAATAAATATTAAGCTCTGGTTTTTACTTCCAGAATATGGAGATTTTTAAAAGGCATTACTCAGGAAATGAATAGGAGAATTAGAGCTCTACCAGATTGATCATATAGCCATTGGGTTAAGTTTATGTTCATCAGGGAATAAGCATCTCTCTGCTGATTACCAAAAGGTCAAAGCCTCAAAATAAACTTCAGGCACCTCTGACATGTATGAAAGCAAGGAGTGGAGTAACACCATTAATTCCCTTAATTCTGAGTGGAAGGACAGGGTCCCTTCAGAGGGCAAATGATCCCAAGGGTTTGGTGACCCTCGGGACAGCACAAACCACTACTGAATAAAGTGGAAAACCATGGTGAGGAGTCAAAGCAGGGACTAAGGTCTGGTCCATCTACCCAACCTGGTCCTAAGAGGACAAAATCCCAGCAATGAATTATCCCCAGATCGAGAGGAGGCAGGATGCTCAATGCTGGATTGTGCTGGGGCCTTTTGCCTGCAACACTCACTCAGTCCCCCACCCCAGCTATTTTTGGGTTTGTTAACACCTTGTACTTTAAAATGTTATAGTGTTTTGTCCTGGACACATTTGTACAGCACAGCAGACAGGGCAGGCACAGTGCCAGAGAGGAGCGTGGTGAGCATGGCAGGACAGGAGCATTAGCAGGATCTGTGTCAGCAAAGCAGATTTCACCTTCCATAACACCTGTTTTATCATCACTGGACCCATTACAGGAGGTTACCAGGCAGGAAACCTTCACTGCAGGAGACAGTGATGCACTTTTCACAGCATCCCCACACCATGTCTGAAAATTCTGACCTTTGTTTTCCTATAAGTTTCATCCTCAAATTGATAAATTTCCTTAGACATGAATTAAAATCTTCAGCACCAAAAATATATTTGCATCCAAGGATACATGTCATTTCTCATATTCTGCTATTTAAATCATTTGACTTTGAGTGAGATATGGGAGAAATTTAAGTTTCAGTACATTTTAGTCTCCATCATGTCAAATTTACAACCCTGGAGTAAATCACACTGCCAAGACAAATGTCTTCTCTTAAATCAGATTTGTTGCTTCCTTCCATACTTCAGAACATTAATAAAATTGGAGTTCTAGTTCATAATAATAGTTTCATCATCACTATGCCAGGAAAACCACAAAAAGTTCACATGAACCTTAATTTACCCTGCCCACGCTCACTTCTCTAGGTTGAGTAATTCTAGGCCCTGTTTTTTATGAGCTGTGTGAACGTGTGTGCATCTGACTCAGATTGTTAGCAGTGCACACAGTCAGTGCAGGTACACCAAAATTTGCTTTAAAAGCCTTCTCTAAATGCTGCTCTTATCTTCAGACTTCCTGAAGATTGGAGTCATTAAAATCAACAAAACAGCTCTCTGGGAAAGGGGCAAAAGCACCTGAAAGCAAGCAAAAATGGCAGGGATGTTTACAGCTCACTGAAATTACTTGACATTTCTCTCATAGGTAAAAGAAATTTCTAACAATTGTTTTTCTCTGTCATCTTTCCAACACCTCTTATATCTGTGCTCTCAAGAGAACCACGACCCTCTTTCACTTCTGAATCTGATGCCCAATTACAGGAGCTGCTGCTGAAGGGCATTACAGATCCAGTCCCTCCAGCAGATGCAAAGGAGATGATTGCTTTATGTTCCCCCATTGTAGCACCACCCTTGACCCCAGTCAGAGGCCAAGGTGCATTGCTTTAGTCTTTATGCAAAGTTAAAAAGCAGATTCCCACCAAGGCACACAGAGCTGAGCCAAAGTGGCACAAGGGTATAAAAGTGCACTCATGCAACAGCAGGTCACAGGGCAGAGACCTCAGCATCTTAAAAAAAGGGCATCGCTTGAAGCTGTTTTTTTAACCTACTGCTTGACTAATCATCATTCCTAAACCCAGACACTAACATAGATGGGGCAAATGACACAAACCTGGATTCCTGGCACAGACCAAGGAACAGAAATGCACCTTTCTAAGCAGCACCCATGGAAACCCCTCTGACACGTGTAGCTCTGGCATCACACATGGCTTTGTCAGGAGCCATCTCTAATGGGAGGCACATGTCAGTGGAATGTTGCTGGGAACTGTGATTCAAAAGGCTTACTGCAGCATTATTACGGTAATCTTTCAGCATGCTTTTACTCCCCAACCTCTCCCCATTCTAACAAAACAATCCTAAGCCTTTATTAACTACGGGGTTTAATGAAAACCATACATTTCATGATGAGTGTTTGGTCATGCATGGGAGATTTGTTTGGAATTGGGATCACTTCTCTCTAGGAATATGACAGGAGATTAAATCATTAAAAATGTATAGGCTGTAATTAGTTTATCATTGCCTGAATTGCAGGAATATTTTCCAACATAAAACTGATGCCACCAGCAAGACATCATTTTGAAAGATCAATGTTGCTGAGATATCAAAAAACAAAGTAATTAGGAGACAGCAGGCACGCTGTTCTCCTCTGTACTTCTTTTTTTGTATACACAGACACAGGCATGTATATATAGACATAGATAAAAACTATGTAACTCGCTCTTATAAATCCAACCAGTGCTGGGACAGACTCTGTGAGCCACAGAAATACTATTAGTGATTGTCTCAACTGACATGGTGATGTAAGATTATTCTGAAGCCATCTTCTAAGCCTTGAGGATTTATACTAACTGCATAATTCTAGGGAAGGCAGAGAAAGTGACACAAACAGGATCTTGGTATTAGTTAATTATGGCACTGCAATATTTTCACCGTAGGCATTTTAGAAATAAACTGCAGTACAGTGATGCTGTTTGTATTGCAATAGTTAAGGTGGTTTCAGATCATAAATTATAAACCTCATTTTTCAGAGTTTATGACAGGGCTATAAAAAAGGAACCAGCCCCAGCCAGTTTTCTTTTATGACATAAAAAATTAGCTATTTGAAAGCTATACATTTATGCATGAGTTCAATGTCTTCAAATAGTTTTTCCCCTCCCACACTCTCTTCTTTCCAGCATGGACAAAGCCATGGTCACATCTGATGGCCACTCTCCTCTTCCTCCATACTGTGTCTCAGGCCCTCAGATGTATTGCCATTTAAAATCAGATTCTTTTGTTTTCCAGGAGGAATTAACAATCTTATGTGAGTCAGCATCCTTGGACAACTCTTTGTATGTATTTAGTAAGAAAATATTAAAGCTGTCATTTTCAATATGAGGTTCACAGACCCCTGGGGGACTAATTTAAAGGGTCTAGAAAAGATAATTAAGAAAAGTCAGTCTACTGTCAGTAGGCTTAAACTCATTGAAAAAGGGTTGATGCTTCATCAAGAAAATGACTAGGAGACTCACAAATAAAAAGTAAAAAATAATCATAAAAAAATCAAACCTTCACTGAAATACTAGTTTGCTTGGTTTTTTTGGTTTTTTGTTGTTTTTTTTTTTCCAAGGAGAATATGAATATAAAACAGCACAGAGGGTTGATGTCAGCTTCCAGTGCAGAGCTTTACTGCAAAGCAGATGTCAGCCCTGGAGGCTCAGAGCTCACAGGCAGCACTTACAGCAGCAAATGCCAGCTCTGCCTGTGAATGGAGCAGGGAATTCTCACTGCATCCAGGCTCTGCAGTGAGGCCACCACCTCCCCAAGCTGCCACGGAGCCTCCACCTCCTGCCTGTGTGCACAGAGGCAAACACGTCAGCCGAACGCCCTTGTGAATTGAAATGGACTTTCTGGATCTTGGTTTCTTTGGAATCATGTATCAGAGGAAGAAAATGTCCACCATTTTTAATAGAAAAAAACACACTGTGCTTGTCTCAACTGGCCAGTCCTTTGTCCCTTCTGACTGTGGTGGGACAGGCAGCCTGGCAGGCACCTTTTTCTTTTATAGACCTCTTTCTACAAGACAGCAGAGTATTTACACAAACACAATACCAATGGGGCCAGGAGCAGAGATCAAGCTCTTCCTGGACTAACAATTACCTTGATGCTTGTGGGCTTGACTTTTGGGAACTGAGGAAGCCACCATGTATTGATCTGAAACTATCCAGAGCAATGTGCCAGGTCCCTTTCCAAGTGGGACATAGGATCCTAAGTCACTCAATACACATTTTTAATATACTTCCTGCAGCTCATTATTATTGCCAAAGAGCTTTCTGCAAGCAAGTCTTTCAGCATATAGTTTGGTTTTACACATGCTTTTCAGGTACCAGGGAAAATACAATCATTTTACATGACCATTCATTCACATGGCACTGACATTTTTCAGGTGTGCAAACACCCCTATTTTATGAATTATATATATGTATGTATATATAAATGAGAGAGAATGCAGAAGAAAATCACTTATCAGATATTAGTCACAACATCTTGAAAGGGATATGATATTTCTGTTGAAGCGCACTTTAAGTACTTTAAATTGAGATACTGAAACCTCTTCAACATCATTAACCTGGATTGAAAATAATCAATAAATAATCATTTTGCATGTAAGTAGGAAAGACAAATGTCTGATACATTAATTGTGAAACCCCTTCTGTACTAATGGTTGCCATAACCTAGGGGATCGATTCCATTATGGATATTTACACAGTGACCTATTAGGAATACACGGAAGTATCATTTTTTACATTGATTATCCATCCTTAAAACAGATAGTAATGTATACTTAAATGCTTGGATTGCAAAAATAATTTTTAACCTTTGTTACATACTCTGTTGAAGAGGAAATCCTTTGAGCATCACAGTATGAAGAACACAAATTCAATTTATGTCTTAAGAAGAGAGGACAACTATGAATGCACATAAGGAAAAATATCTCTGATTTGTCATAGTTACCTAGACTGCAAGTGTTTTTTATCTAAGCAAACCATACAGACATTGCTGGGAAATCATAAAATAAATCCATATTGAACTTCCACAAATTCTATGGCCCTTTGAAAATGCCTGAAGCAAAACTCCCCTTCTGAATAGCTCCAGTACAAAGCAACATAAACTCTAATCCACATGACTGATGCTGGAGGCAGAACATTTTAATTTGACAAACCTGTCCTGTGTCAAGTTTCCACAGTAAATAGCAGAACTAATGGGGAGGCAGCTGCAAATCCAGCCATGAGCTCACCAACAGCCCAAAGGTTACACCTGAGGGAGATCCCCTCTGGCTGTCTGCATGCCAGGGCATGGCACTGGGGTGGCAGGGCCACCACACCACCAAGGAAATGAATAACCTCCTCTTTGTGCTCCAAAGGAGAAAAAGTCCATGGGTTACAAGATAGCTGGGAATGAGCAACTGGAAATGGGAGCAAGGCTCTGTGTCAAAAGGCTGCTGCAAAGCTGATGCCCTGTCTAGGGAAGGCAATGGAGGTGAATGCTGCAGCCACATTGAGAGACAAACACTTGTGGCTGATGATGCCCACTGCTACCTGGAGAAAATGGAGATAGCTTAACCTGGGACTGTAGCTTCTTTGTAAGTGAGGTCTGGTCATCTCCAGATTGGTTTTACAGCCAAATAGGAGAAATGGCTTCTTTTATTTGGTTCTGTGTGGGGTTCTTCCCAGAAAAGAAAGGAAAAATAAACTACGACCTCCTAGTACATTTAAAACAAGCTGTCACTAAGTTAACCAAGCCCCAAAGAAGGCACGTAGTACCTGCTCTTAGCAAATTCACTTACTGATTATCAAATCAATTTAGTGATTCAGTGAAGTGCTTGTCATCCCTCAGAGCTGTCGCCACACCTGTCAACAAAACCAGGCACCGACTCCTCTCTTAAGGACATAACATGTGTCAAATTGAAGGTCCTATTCAAATCACAGCTTCCTGCCAGTTCTGATCTCCTCTTCCATCTTTCATGCCATAATCTTCTTAAAATGAAGAAAACCCATTGGTTATGAAAGTGCTGGATTTTCCACCTGCTAGTGAAGCTGATGGTGGCACAGCAGGGAAAGCAACAGCCCTGCAATAAAGCGCCTGTGTCCTAAACCAGGACACAGCTTGTCAATAATAAGAGGCAGAGGTACAAATAATTCCTCTCAGGCACTCAGAGGGCAGCCACTGATCTTTACAGTCTTTATCATAAAAATGATTCTTTCCTAATGTTGTTAGATAAATAGGTTGTTTCCAACATCAGCTTCTCCCTTGCTAGAGATGGCACATATATATGGTACAGTAAGGGAAGCAATATTGTCTTGTTGAATGTCTCCTGCCTTCACAGCAGATCAAAAATAAAATTTCCAGTCAATTTCAATTCATCCAACACACATGTAGTTGGGGAAATCTGGTGAGTACACTCAGAGAAGCAGACCTAAATTTATTGCCACACTTATCTACAGGTTACTTATTTGTGTGCACATTATTTCAACCATGCACATGCTATTTCAGGGTCCTGGGATGTGCATCACAATCCCACAAATTGTTCTCCTCAATGAGAAGAGATGTGGACTGGCAGGAAACATTAACAGAAAGATGAAGCATGTTTAACCCAGCAATAATCTGGCATTATTAGAGCCTGGGCACAATCTCAGTCTACAAAAGCAAAATCTCAGCTGTGCCCAGCTCCTACTCCTCCCCTCTCCGTGTGGTCAGCAGAGTCAGCATCAGGGAAGCTCTAAATTTGAAATAACTCTTGCAGAAAACTCTCTGCCACTGTAACTACTGCAAACTCTTGAACATGTTCAGTATGAGGCCTCATTTTTATCTTCTCAGCATCCTTTCTTTTTAAAGCATAAGCAGATTAAGCTCACTAGGCATCTTTCTTCAGCAATCACCACAGATGCCTTAAAATATAGCAAATGAAGAAGGTCCAATAAGGCTGTAATGAATGCATTATCTCAAATCCCAGATTGCTATAACTTCACAGAAGTAAAGAAATTAATCTAAAAACAGACTTTAAATACTGTTTCAAGGATATCGATGTATTGATCTTATGAGTGCCATTATCAGATGGCTATATCTGGGTATCAGGTGAATCCATTCACTGCTAGAAAGACACACCAGGTTGTCAAGGCCTGACAATTATCCTTACTAATTATTTCTCTCCTACTGCCCTTTTTCAGTTCCAGCTTCTGACTGCTGCCAAATCACTCCTCACAGTGTTACCAGAATGCTTTCCAGTGCTACCTCACTTAAGTATGATGGGGAAACATCTGAACTAACTCTGCTAATAATGCAGCAATATTATGCCAGAGATCATGTGGGGCAAGTGTTAAGCAAACCAAAATGGTTTTCTAGGAAGCTTTCTTTGAAATGCAAGCTTGCTCTTTTTCTACAGAAAACATTAATTCCCTCTGACATGGTCTCATGTTCAAGCTCCTCAGAGTTGAAAGCTGTATCTGAGCTTTCATATATTTCATATTTCTTTTCTTTGAAATAGAGCAACACAACGGCCATTTGAGCTGTAGGAATCCAGAAACTGATGCTTTCAGTTTGTTGAAAGACTAACTTGTAACACTGTAATCCCACACCCTGGAAACACAGCAAGTCCTTTCCAGGGGACACATAGCTCAACGCACACATTCACAGTGCTACAAAAGGAACAGAACAGGAACATATTATCAGAAGCAACATAAGGAATATGCATTTTCAGATTTGACCAACTTGGGTCTTGGTCTTGCTACTGCTAAACTGTCTGATAAATCAACATATGGTTCAGTGGGAGGGCTACCAGGCTTTCAGAAATGGTATTCCAGCAACACCAGCCTGTAGCTGAATCACTGAATCCAGCATCACTCATGCTTTAACCAGTGACTGGTATGTACGAAGGTCTCTACTCCAGGTATTTGCATTTTTCCTAGTTAAACAGGGAGCAAGGGGAATATTAGATGAGGCTGAAGAAAAAGACATAACTATGGATTTGAGGATGGGTGACTCAATTTATGTTCAGGAAATACTGGGTTTTACTTTTACTCTCTTGAAATTTCATCTTTTGAATGTAGCTCATTAAGTGAGTGCTCACATTCCTGCCTTCCAAACAGAATGAGAGCTCTCAAGCAAAGAATTTCAAATGAATCTTTTCCAAAATCGTCCTGTTATTGCCTATCTCCTATTTTGAACTGGATCTAATGACAATTCTTTTTCTCAAGAGATATTATTGTCCTGTCTGGAACATGTCACCTCAGGATCAAATGTGTCACTCCACTCCCCGCAAGCCACCCTCTCCCTCGAGCACTAACCTGCCCTAGGAGGACACAGACCACAGAGAAAAGAGCATAGAATTCCCCACTCAACCAAAGTTGATGAGAAATGAAGCAAAAGAGGCTTTCATTTTCATTTCAAACGAATTTTGTAATTTTGACTACTCATCTGAGATTAGTTTTGCATTTTAAAATGTGAAACCTTCTACCTCTTGAGCGCTGCACGCAGGAATTAAGTACTGAATTTATCTTATTTGTAGGCACTAGAGCCCTGAAGGAATGGAAGAGCTTTATGTAGGTATAAAAACCAACTAAAATCACCCTTACAGTGATCTGGGTAAGGTAAAGAGCAAACACAAGCACTACTGCAGTTCTGAACTTCAAAACACAGAATCTAGTAAAAAAAGTATAAAAGGCCAAAAATGGCATAATTAAAGAAATTTCATCCATTTATGGCTTGATCAAATCCCTAAGATCTCTCTCTCCCTTTCCTTTCATAACAAATGTGTGATAGATGTTGTACTAATGCATGTTTTTATTTCTCAAATTACATTCACCACTTGGGGTGAGCAACTTTGCTTCTCCACCCTGCATTTGGTCCTCGAGAGTCTTTAAAAATGTCAAATCTGCTCCCAGTCCCAGAGAAGAATGATTCATCCCTAATTTATTAAGGAAACACTCTCAATCTTCTTTTCCTGGGAAACTAACAATCCCCTCTGGAGAAACTAATGCTCTTTTGGCAGACTAGGTGCCATTTTCTGTGCTTGAAGAAACCATTAACAAACTGTTAGCCCACTGTAGGGGGAAAGGCTCTTTCCCACCTGGTAATGGTATTTCTAACTCTGGTGGGAAGCTTACATTTGTATTTCTTACACATGTGTAGATCAGAGCTAAGTTATATTAAAAAAAAACCCCTACTGAATGGTCAATGGCCAACAATAGCCAAGTGTCTGTGGGATATGCTAACAAAGGCAGTGAACACTGGAGACAGCTGCAGGCATTTCCTGGAAATACAGTCCACTTTTCCTCCTCTCTGAAGTCAGAGGATAAAGGAAAGCTCCTTCTGCAGCCAGCCAGCCTAGATGGGACAGTGATAGAAAAGGGCATTATCAGCCTTTCATGGAATGTGTTAAAAAGTCCAACTATTCCAGGAAAAAAGAATTTTTCTTATTAAGCCACACAGAGAAACAGGAAACAGAGAACACATATTCAGGGATACAACTATTTTCACCAAATTGTTTTTTACTTTATGGAAAGATGAGAGTCTCAAAGCATGAACAAACACATACATTTTTTTTCTTGTTTCCAACTACTTGATTTTTATTTAATTTCCACCAGACAGTAAACTTCAGCTGTGTTTTAGATCCTTTTTCAACTTTAGTTAACCTTCCCATCTTGTCTGGAAATACAGTGCCTTTGAACTGGGAAAATAACAAGGATTATGCTCATATTGCTGCATCCCAGAGCAGGAATTCCTCTGGGGCAAGTGCTGCACAAAATCAGCAAAGAGATATTCTTTATCCCAAAGAGCTTTTAGATTCAATATAAGAAACTGCAAAGGGATTCAGGTGGAAGGGCAAGAAAGTAAATATGATACAACTGATCAGCACAGTCCACAATGAATATATTTCACAGCCTGTTCCCCCTTAGAATTAAAAAGCCTTTTGGTGACCTGCATTGGAAAATCAGTTCTAAAAAAAAGCTTTTACGGATACACAAATAACCAGACAAGAAGATGCATCTTCCTTTCTGGTTTACACAAGCTTTTGGTAGTCATCCCTTACAATGCAGCTCTTTAACACGTGATACAATGACAAAAAACGTGTCTGAATAAATGCACTGAATTTTCTCACAGCAAAAAACATGTCTGATGTAATTTATTCTCTTGGCACAAAATTTTAGCTACTGTTTAGAATTCCTCAGGAAAAAACCCCAAACAAAACCCAAAAGAAGTAAAATGCAATCAGTAAAGCACCAGTACAATAGATAATTTAAATCATTTCCTGCTTGCTGCCTTAAATCTTGATTAACATTAGTGAAATCTATTCTGATTGTTTGAGTCCCAGTGAAATGGCTTCCACAGGAAATACTTTCTGACAGCTACCAACTAGCCCATTAACCACATTAAGGTTTTGTTTTGATCTTTTTTTGTGCCAAGGAAACGTTATCGCTTCTTGACATATTTTTGCAATGTTTCTTTTATCTCTCACACCCTAAATATTATCCTTCTTTGTTATTTCCGAAGAGCCTGGAACCTGGGATAATCATGAAGGGTCCCACATCTCCAGGGAAAGACATCCCAAAGCCTGTTGGAGTTGCCCAATATAAAGGGATTGTGCTGAGCACTTATCAAGCCTCACATGTTTCCAACCAACATGCCAGGATCCTCCTGTGCATCCAGCCTGGCACAGCATGGAGTGTGCACCTGTCCTGGTGCTCAGAGCCCACAGCCCAGACACACTTGAGAGACCTGCAGCTCCCCCCTGTAAGCTTCACACGCTTCATGACTGTGCATACTGGAACCTGAAAAAATTGCCCTCTGGCATATTAACTTCAAAAGCTACGAGCAATTCTCGAAAACTTGACTCCCTGTTTTAGACTGAAGTGGCCATTTCTACTGAGAGTAATCCAACAGTCCCTTTAATAGATGCAGGAGCAAGCTTCCTTTGCAGCTTTGCTGAAGATCCCTTTTCTATCCACTCTAAGTGCTTCTGTCCAAGATGAGTTTGATGCTGAGGTTCAGCAGATTCCTCACCTCACCCCAACTCTAACCCAGGTTAGAAAGCCTCAGTGCATAGCCTCCCTACCTGCACTCACCTCTCACCATCACCGGGGAAAGGAAGGTGACATGAATGTGTAAGAGAACAGCTCATGCTAAACATCCTTCCAAGTCCACCAAAGTCCCGGCCTGTTCATTAGTCAGGGCCAAATGAAGCCACCTCCCCATAATGAATCACTCTTCCTTGCAGGAGACTGCTAGACACTCTCCCACAGCAGCTACCTAACATGCTGAAATAGCTATCACCTGCTGTCCTCTTTCTTCTCCTCCCATAACCAAGTAACTTTTCCAGAAGAACAGGATTGAGTAAGCTCCCCTACAAGTTTTCCCCCTTTTTTTGTCACACTGAGTGCCCAGAGCAAGTGACAGTACATCCAGTGTACTAAGCAGACAAGAAGCTCAGCATGCAGAGCTCACCTTTACAGCTGGGGAGAGACAGTCCCATTTTTCTAACTTGGACAATCCTACATTTCAAGTAACAATCCTATTGAATCTGCTACCTTTCATTAAAGTAGCTCTTACAACTCTGTAAAATTCTCCAACCTTTGTATTGATTTTTTCTCCTATTCAAAATAACTCTCCTTTACAACAAGAGCTGGCTGTCAGCCTCTTATCTCTTATTTTCACCCCATCTGATCCTCCTTCTCCTTGTCATTCTTTCCAGATTCCAATTAATCATGTAGAAAATCAGGGACTTATGTTAAGAAGAATGTACAACTCTTAGCTCATCATTAACATACTGTAATTGCAGTGTAGTGCCACTGCCTCTGACCTTTTCAACAAGTCAGTCGAAATCCATTGGGGAAAGCAGGACATTCCCAGCCACAATGAAGAGGGTTATCTCTGATTCATGCTACTGGATAGTTATTTCAAAATAAAACTCTAGAAGCATTGTAACATTTGTAATTCAGTCTAGAAACTACTGGGGCTTGGCAGACAGCAGGAAGATGCAGCCATAAAACCAAACTGCTGCTCCATTCCTAAATTTTGTCTGAGTCTCTACATGAACAGTCCCAGGATACACGAACCCCTCCACTAAACATATTTTATTTCAGACCATCATCTCCTGTTTCTTCTTAATTATCATGGGACATTCACAGAAAAGATCAGCCAGATGGAGACTAAATATTTCACTACTACAAGATGGAGCATTCTGCACTAAAATGGAACCTTGATTACAATGAAGTCATTAATTAAAGTCTCAACTGACTCTCCTGTCAGTATATGGGAGACACTAAAGACAACTGAGAGGAGGCAGTATACCAGCTACACTAAGGAAAATAAAACAGTAAACCAGACAGTGATAAGATGATGTTTAATTTGCACTACTCAAAGTGAAACAAGATGGAAACTCAGCCATGTGTTCAATATATCCATCCATTTTATGTTTTTAAAATGATGACACACTGCTTTCCTGACAATGAGAAACTTTAACAAGATTTACAAGCAGTGAAGAGCAAAAAGGAGTAAAACCTGGAGTAAAGCCTAGAGACTCTGGGCATAAAATCTTACTTTACTGGAGATAAGATGGAGATGTAGATTTGGCTTTTTAGATAAGACAGAGATGCAGATGCAGCTTTTTAGCACATTGTATGTTTAGAGTATTTTATAGCTATCTGGACCCTTAAAGACTGTGGGGAAAGGGGAGAAAGAAGACTGTAAGAAAACAACAAAAAAACACATATCAAGTGTCATTTTGAAGAAAAAAAATAAATTAAACGTGAAAATCCCCAAGCCATTTCCTTGTCTGAATAATTAAGTCAGAGGTGCTGTAAGAAGTGCAGATGGAATAAGCAGAGCATGCTAAATTCCCTGGACACTCTACAGCACAGACAGTGTGAGTATGGAGCCAAATCCTCACTCAGAGTTTCACCAGCACATCTCCCATCAAAGTCACTGGGATCTCTAAGTATCCCTTTATAAGGGTGGGTTTGGTCCTTGGAGAGAATATTACACTAAAATTACTTCACACAGTCATAGTCTCTCACTGTGATATATTCCCAGTGGTCCTCTTTAGGTCCCTCTATGATTTTTTGACTTCTACTTGCTACATCCTGCCAGATGGAGGTATGGAAATTTGAAGAGCAACAAGTAAACAAAATATAAGGAAATAAACCCAACACTGGCTCCCTGTTTCACAATTAATCTTTACTTGTGCTTGAAATCAGCACCAGAGATCTTTACAAAATTACAATTACCAGATATGCTGGATGCCAGAAATAATAAACCCAGCTGCAATACAGGGTGTTAGTTCTCTCCTGTATACCAAGAGAACATGCTATGGTATGTTCATCATTTGATGCCATAAAGTGTGTGCAAATCTAAACAGACTCACAACTGCACCAAGAGTAACATTACAGACCAGAAATGGTCCCATTTCTAACATCATAAATATTCCCTGCCATTCACAGGTGGACAGAAGGCTGGATATATACTGTAAGTGATTCCAGGTGTGATAGAAAGTTATAATATTCAGAATATAACAAAACAAAAACCCCTAGTAAACTGAGTAACTAGTTTCAGTTTATTCCCTGTGGTAAAGGTTCTTGTGCACTGAATACCACTCATTTCTTCCATATTTATGAAACTGATTGTCATCTGCCTGTGATAATACAAATCATCAGAATTTAAGTAATACAACGAGAGGTAAAACAGCACAAAGTGATAGACTTTGGCAAGGTTATCTGAGCATTCAAATTAGAGCAACTAATTGTAGATCTAGACTATACACATGTCAGTATGCAGACTCAAAGAAATAGCAAGAACAAAGACACCATTATAACCTGGAAAGTCTTTTAAGAAACACACTTAAAGAGCAGCAAGAATTGTTAATGCAAATGATTGTTTTGTAATAATAATTTAATAAAATGAATACATAAACATAATGTAAAAGCTTGTTAAGTGACATAAGAGGGTGTCAGCTCTTCATTTTCTGCTGGGATGGTTTGTGAGGGTGGGTTGTTGTTGTTGTTGTTGTTTTAATGGAAAAGAACTTGAGATTTCCAAAAACATGCATGTTGGTACTTGTGGATATGAAATCACATTGCTTTTTCAGAAGCAATTTGGCCTAAACAGTGCAAGTTTCCTCATGTAAGAGTAAAAGGATGAGGTCTCTATGGCATACTGCGGTATGGTCCTTGGAATAAGATTCTCATTTACTAAATAAATTACTGTATAGTACTGTATAATGGTGTTCACATTAAAACTGACAATTAGCACCATTAAAGAGAACGCTCATAAACAGCCAAAGCTCACATCAAATTAACACAGCCATGATTAAAATCACTCTTCTGATTTCTGCTCTTCACAGAAATAAGCAGCATTTTGCATAAAAATTACTACAAGGCAGCTAGGAAAAAATTAAAAAAATAACCCCATGGTTATGCTGGGATGCTGGTACCTCACTCCAGCAGCACCCAGAGCACTGCCACGTCAGCTCCTCACTTGCTATGAAATATTAAGCACTGGGTTCCCCTTGGAGCAGTCAGCCAGCACAGCCCTGCCTGCTGCTGGGAACCAGTTTGGTGGCACAGGAGATTAAAGTGCTGCAATTACTCCTCTTGGCTCTAATGAGGGGAACCCAGGTTCTCTCCTGGCCTGAGGGAAGCTCATCTTCTTTATTTTAATTTTGTCACTTTTCCACTTAAGTGGTTTCTAGCGTTTGCATGCCCACTTATATTGCTGCGGCTTCAGAAAGAAAAAAATAACCTGAGGAATTATAGTGGAGAAGAACAATAACAAAATACAAAGGAGTCAGCAATTCATTAAAATTTAGAAAATGCAACATTAAAAACTTTTCTTAACTCTAAAAAAAAAAAAAAAAAAGTGAGCCTTTTTCTAAACTGGCACAGAGCCCATGTCCTCATTAGGATTCACACTCCACTCACACAGCAATGCACTAATGGTATCACTTTAATCTTCAGCATCACAGCACTACTTCCTGGCCTCACCCAGATATTGCTTGTAAAGTGGCAAGAAAGAGGGGAAAAAGAAGTTTCTAGTGAATCCTGACAAGGCCTGGTATTAATCTGGATGTAGTGGAAGTTTGAAGCACACACGGACATCTCTGTTCATGAATGCTGCTTCAGAGACAGCCAAACTCGTAATGGCTTCATAAAGATCAAGGATCACTAAGGAAAATCTAATCAATAAATAAGCAATCAAGACCACATAATGAAAGAATACCATTACATGTGCCATAGTTTAAAAAGAAGTCACAATATGCTACATTAAAGTACTGAAAGATAATATGCCTTTGATCCAACATGCCTTTAAAGCAGGAAACAAAAGGATGTTCTCATATATCTTACTAACTAATTTAAAATATAAATCATAAAAAAATATGATCCAGATGGGCTTCAATGAAGGAAACCAATTAACGTAGACAGCCTTACCATCTGACACATTAGTTGTAATAATAAAAACCAAACAACATGGTCAAACAATAATGCTTTGTATTATATCTGACATTTCTAATTAGTTTCTGTATCCTCTTCAAGAAAAAAAGACTACCAACAAACACTTTGTTTCCCAGAGGAAAAAACTTCTAAACCTAATGTGCACAGACCTCATTCTATGGATGAAGCTGATCTATCTGTGTTCCCTTGGGATGTGCTTTGGAACTAATGGGTTTTGCATAGTCCACATCTGGTTGTGAAATAAAGACTTAGAAAACATTTCCTTTCAGCTGCATTGCCACTGTAACTACTGCAGACCTGGAATGCCAATACCTACCCACTCCTGTGAGCTTTTCCTGTGTCCATGGGCTCAGAATCATCAGAATGATTTAGGCTTTGCTTTCTGTAGGATAGAATTTTGGTTTGTCCTTTCTACAGCCTCCCTAGAAATGCTACTTCTCAAATGAAGTAGAGTGTTTTTGGCACAGACCTCCCAGCATCAGGCAGTTGGGGTTGCATCAGACAGTTGCAAGCTGCACTACAATTAGCATTACAAATTAAAAGCCCCACTGAGAATACATGTACAGTTACTGTTTGAGAAGTCTAATCCCAACTACTTAGACTGGTTTTGCATCTATCAGCAATAAAGACTCAATTTTATCACCTTAAACCTATTGGACCCTCCAAAATCCACCCATAGAAATCCCTTGTAGCACATGACTGAAAGCCAGAATTCTTGTGTAGGAGGTAGATAGCATTGCAATAGGGAAAGGCTTGATTTGGAAACTGTTCTTCCTTTACAAAAAAAAAAAAAAAAAAAAAAGGAATTTTACTGTGGGAATTCTGCTAATGTCATCATACCAGGGAAGGCCAGAGGTCAGAGGTCCATATCATTGCAACAAACACAAATCACTTAGAAATCATTAAAATTCCTAAAGGCAGTCAAGGCAGTCTCCACTCAGTTTTCAAGTTAATATTCTAAACAACTGAAATGAAGTTAAACCATAGGAAAATTATTTCTTAGGAGTTTGCTTATTTCTAAAATACAAGAGCTTCCACTCATCAAGCCACCATCAAATAGCCTTGAAATCATAAGAAAAGGTTTCTGAAGTAGAAATACTGTTTTTGACACAAACAAGAAGGCCAGGCTTTTTCACCCCTTTCACTCCCCCAAATTTCAGAGGAGGAGTTGACTGGCTCTGTAGATTCCCTGAGAGCATCTTCCTGAGGTTTACAAATATCTGTATTGCCAACTAAGACAGACAGGGCAGCATGACAATGTTTTAGCCTTTGCTCCATCTGCTCAGGGGTGGCCCCTTGTGAGAAATCACAGCTACATCAAGGAGATGATAATGGAAAAGCTCATTAAAAAGAAGACAAAAATAAAAGCTCTGCCTCTCAGAAAATCCAACATACAGGTAAACAATTGGGAGAAAAAAACAGCTTCTAATTTTTGTATGAGGGGACAGTTTGAAGAGGCAGGTGAAAATTGGAGGTTTTGATAATGCACCAGAATCTATTACAACCTCCCTTTGAGATTTGGAAGCCTCTTCCCACCTCCTGAGAAACGGGACTTGGCTAAAGCCACATGTGAGGAATTATGGCAAGCTGGGGGGTGAATCAGGTTCCAAGACCACCATTTCTGCTTACCCATGAACTTTCTGGGAAAGCAAGCTCAGCTCCCTGCAACCTGCTCAGGAACCACATGCCACACTTGGGAGCTGCATATCTGTGCTTACCCACAGGCAGAGGTAATCCCAGATAACCTCCTGTTTATCTCACCACAAAAAACCTCGGCTATGGAGTGAAAACTATCAACAAATGCTGTTGACACAGAAAACACCACAGTGAGGACAGAGTGACCTGGGGCTATTGGTCACAAGCCAAGACTCAACTGCACCCAGCTCCTGAGAGAGCTGCACTCAGGGCCCTCCAAAGGCACATCCCTGCAGCCACTGCACAGAGGTGCCTGGGCCATCTGAAGCCATGTTCCCACAGTCACTGCACACAGGTGCCTGGGCCACCTGAAACCATGTCCCCACAGTCACTGCACACAGGTGCCTGGGCCATCTGAAGCCATGTCCCCACTGCACACAGGTGCCTGGGCCACCTGAAACCATGTCCCTGCAGCCACTGTACACAAGTCTGGCCCTGTGCTCTGGTCAGGCCCATCTGAAGCCATGTCCCTGCACACAGGTCTGGCTCTGTCTCTGAGCATGGCTGTGTACCCAGGGCGCTGTGCCGTACCCCCAGGCCGTACCCTCAGGCCGTACCCCCAGGCCGTACCCCCAGGCCATACCCTCAGGCCGTACCCTCAGGCCATACCCCCAGGCCGTACCCTCAGGCCGTACCCTCAGGCCATACCCTCAGGCCATACCCCCAGGCCGTACCCTCAGGCCGTACCCTCAGGCCGTACCCCCAGGCCGTACCCCCAGGCCATACCCTCAGGCCGTACCCCCAGGCCGTACCCCCAGGCCGTACCCCCAGGCCTTACCCCAGGCCGTACCCCCAGGCCGTACCCTCAGGCCGTACCCCCAGGCCGTACCCCCAGGCCTTACCCCAGGCCGTACCCCCAGGCCGTACCCCCAGGCTGTACCCTCAGGCCGTACCCCCAGGCCATACCCTCAGGCCGTACTCTCAGGCCGTACCCCCAGGCCGTACCCTCAGGCCTTACCCCAGGCCGTACCCCCAGGCCGTACCCGCTCCCCAGATAGCTGGGCCATGGTCGGCTGGGGCCGGCTCAGGCCCAGCTGGCCCCAGCACAGGCAGAGCAAACACAGAGCTGTTTGCACAGATCTATGCAGAGGTCCTGGTAGTGCCAGGCAAGGGATAGTGGCTGAATCCAGGTAGAGGTCAGGCCATGTGTGTGTGTGTGTGTGTGTGTGTGTGTGTGTGTGTGTGTGTGTGTGTGTGTGTGTGTGTGTGTGTGTGTGTGTGTGTAAGCAATTCCGATGACAGAGTCCCAAACTGCTGCTATTTGTTTGTAAGCGTCATGGGAAAGGAAAGGTTTGGAGGTTTGGAGGACAACGAGGTCACTCAGCGGATATTTGTAAGCAGATCCTCCCACACATGGGAAGCTTATGGGAGAAATGAGAAAAGTGGCTGTTTGCAACTTAACCCGTGGGACATGAGAGCTGGCAAGGCCAGCAAAGCAGAGCTCGGAGCTGACATTGCAGAAGCACATGAGAGATGATGGATAGAGCGCTGTGAGGCCGGAAGGGCCTGCAAAGTGATATGTTCGCTGAAAGAAACATTGCCCTATTTCACAGTTGCCTCAGACTACAGCAATACATTGTGATTTTGTTTTCTCTGGGAACACAAGCACGTGTCTTTCCACTCACCTCAACGGGGAACCTCTTGCCGTTGATGCTGTGTTCGGAGCCAGCGGATCCGTTGCTTTGACCCCAGTGAAACTCGACTTTCTCTGCCTTGAATCTGCCCGGCAACCCGGCACCACTGACAAAATAATCGTCCTTCAACAGGATAGCAACTGCACACACAGAACAACGAGAAAGAAACTCTTAGCACAGCTCTTCTGAAACAGTTACAGTTTTTGCTCATTATATCAGAATACTTCTCCTAATGCAAGAAAAATGTTGGGTCATCATTTTCTTCTTCACAGGGATTGGTTAAAAAACAGGTCTGCAAATAATGTTGTCTAATTCTGGAAGTGATTATGAAGTTACACAGACTACAGAAAATCCCAAAGTCCAAATTTCTCAAGGACATTTTACCCTCTTTATTGGACTTTGATTAAAATTTAAATGGAAACTACATCAAAACCTGTTTAATGTGGTTCCAGAGAATAATGGCTGATCATGGTCCCTGCCCTTATAAATCCCTCAAGGTGTGTAGATCACAAGTTAAGAAAAGAATAGGTCTCCTGTTTTTTGGATTTCCTCTTTTTTGCTGGTGGGGACCCCTGTGCCCTGTCCCACCTAGTCTACTGCTGGACATGCTGGATGCTCTCCTTAGCCACCCTGCTCCTCCTCTCAGCAAAATGAGGAGAGTCACAATAACATTTTTGAGACTCACTCATGAGACATCTTCCCTAAGAACTGGGTTTTATTACAGTAACTCTATTATTATTATTATTATTATTATTATTATTATTATTATTATTATTATTATTATTATTATGTGATTCAATGAGGGTCAGAAAGATGGCCTTTGTATTCTCTTTTTGCTTCCAAAATCCTTTGTGTTTTATGCAACAATAAAAGCTGTGGGTCCAAACAGAGGGCAGAATTGTATGGTGGAAGCTGGTACATATTACAGGGGAGGCCTGTGGTCCAACCAAGAACTGATTCCAGCTTTCAAAAAATTCCATTCTGCTACTCTCACCACAAGATCCCCTTCCTTTCCAGCATGTTCTGATTTTAATATACACCATTCCTAAAAATTATTCCCACAAAATTATTTCTTCTTATCCCTCACAAAACCATTGCTTAAAAACAGAACTAAAATTTGAATTTTGTTCCTGTAAAAGTCATTGCAGACAAGTGCTTGCTGTGCCTAGAATCCTGTGATTGAAGTTGTGGGGTTGGTTTTAGAGATTTTTTTCTTTTTTAATGGAAATAGCAAAACCCACAAGGATTTCTCTGTGTTCTTAAGCCAACTGTGTCATCACAACAGGAACATTAATATAAATCCAATTTTATTATGTAAGAAGGAGGATTTTATTCATAGCTGAAAAAAACAAACAAAAAAAAGCTACTTGTGAAATAAAAGTTACTTCTCTGTTGGTGACTCAGTACAGGCTCTGCTGCAGGCCAGGCTTTGTGCCCTCCCCTGACAGTGAGCTACAGCAGCACCATCTCAGGTGCAATTTTTGCTCACAGCTCAACTTCAAATGGTTTGTGTCAAAGCCATCTAAATGTTAAATTGAATGAGATGTTCAGATGCTTCTAAACTGCGCCAGCAAAATCATGGGGCTGTTTTCTTCCATGATTTCTGCTTCTTTTGGCACTCCTTTTGCATCCCAGTGCTTTGTGTAGGAGGATGGGTGCTGCAGGACTGGCTATAGGATACAGCCTGTGTCAGCCAGGGTACTTCTGGTAGTCACTGTCTGCTTACACCAAACCCGTGAAACACTGCTCTCCACCTCCTTTAAAAAACTCTCAATGAGCTCAGCAGTATTTTAAATGGTGAAAAATCTCATTCAATTAGTTACAAATTCCATAGATGAAATTGTAGGAGATGAGGAATACAGCAAAGCAGATTCGTGTGCATCTGTTAAAAACCTCTGTGGAGATTCAGTTGCATCTAATAAATATTTGATAGTTCCCAAATAATTTATGTCTCTGTCAGGGGTCATTTTACTTGTTTTAGATGAATAATTAAAAGGATAATTAGGAGGATGTACAATCTGGAATGTTCATCTAATTGTTCATTTTACAGTATTTCTTACACTGCTGAGCTGTATGACACATGTTCCTATCACCTTCCCAGCTAAGCAGCATCCCCTTACTGCCAGGAGCTTCCCTCCTACTTCTGTGACCACAGGCATTCAGGACTGAAATAACCAAATATCACTTTACTGGGCTTTGGGAGCCACTGCTTTTATCCCAGGATTTCTGTAGAGTGCAAGGAATCAACCCCCAAAGTCCACTAATTTAAAATACCATATAATTGAGATTACAAACCCAAAGAAAGTGGTGTGCAGCCACCAGGATCACAATTGTGTGATGTCATTTTCAGGTTCAGGGCTGGTGTTGGATGCCCACCATCCCTGTGAGAGCAGGAATAAACCTGGACTCAAAGCAGCTCTTCCCCTGCATTTGCAGAGTGGCTCTAATGGTCAGAATGATGCACATCACATAGGAAAGATACTGAACAAACACATTTCTGATAGAAATTTTTGAAGTTTCTCTAAGCAGAATTCTCCTGGTTTTAGAAGTTTTTGGTATGAACACAATTAATACAAATACAGCTATGAAATGTGTATATCATCCAAGTGATCTTTAGCACTTAATACTATGGCCAGCTACTCTAGTGATGAAATTGAACTCATATTAGTGCCTATGCCAATGTAATTGTGCACAAAAGCACTTCTAGTCAAGATAGACCTAAAAATTCCATTGACATTTTCTGAATGAAACGCTGTTTTCTGTACATTGTCTGCCCTTTACCTGATAGAGAGTGGGACACAAACAAGAAAGAGCAGAACAAATATAAACAGAATTACTTTTCAGAGTCTAAAAATAACTCATTGTTCTATCATTAAAAAAAATAAATTACTAGGTCCTACAGCAATAACAATAACCGAAGCAACATATTTCCTGCCAGTTAATGAGCATTAAGGTTAAGGGCCTTTAGCTTTCCCAGGGACCCCTGTCTCTTTAAACCAGTCATTAATTGCTGAGAAATGCCCTCTACATCCATCACCATTTCTTAAACAGTTATTTAGTTTACTGTCTCTGTCAGTCTGCAATACGAAGGTCTTGTGTGGCCATCTGCTCCACGACTCTGCTGCCAAAATGCGTCGCGATTTATGGCAGAGTCAGCCTCTATCTTCTACCCACAAGCCAAAACATCCTACTTGGTTTGCTGCTCTACCACTTACCACCTTAAAAATTAATGCCAGGCAAGTTTCTTCAAAAGGTCAGAAAACCAAGGAAAGGAATGGGACTTGATAAAACAAGGGAGGAGTTAGGAGCTCAGCAGAAGAAATCAGAGCTGACAGCGAGGCAAAAAGAGTCTTCACGTTACCAGTAAAAGGCCGTAAGTTACCAGGAAAAGTGACAGTTACTGTTGCTCTGAGAAGCAATAACTTGTCAGCAAAAATCCATACCCCAATGGGTGAGGAAATCAAATATAGCAGCACTGCTAAAATCACCCAGCAGAATGAAGCTTCAGCTTTCATTGCCAATTGCACCAAGACCAGAAAATCTGCTGACACTTTTCACTTCGACAGAAGAAGGTTCTAGCTTGTTCCAGTAACAGTGTGGCCAGCAGGACATGGGCAGTGACTGCCCCTTGTACTCAGCACTGGGCTCAGTTTTGAGCCTCTCACTACAAGAAGGACATTGAGAGGCTGGAGTGTGTCCAGAGAAGGCAATGGAGCTGGGGATGGGGCTGGAGCACAGGTTTGATGAGGAACTGCTGAGAGAGGGGCTCAGTCTGGACAAAAGGAGGCTCAGGGAGGACCTTGCTCTCTACAACTTCCTGAAAGGAGGTTGCAGCCAGGTGGGGGTTAAGTCTCTTCTCCCAGGTAACAAGTGACAGGACAAGAAGAAATGGCCTCCAGTGTTGCCAGGGGAAGTTTAGATTGAATATTAGAAAGAATTTCAAAAGGGTTGGCAAGCAGTGGAAGAAGCTGCCCAGGGAAATGCTGGAGTCACCATCCCCATAGGTATTTAAGAGATGTGTAGATGTGACACCTGGGGACATGGTTTAGGGTGTCCTTGACAGTGCTGGGTTAATGGTTGGAATCAATATTCTTAAAGTTCTTTTCCAACCTAAATGATTCTATGATTCAAACTGGTTTCCTCTCATACGTGCAGCAGTTACAGTTACATGTACAGTACAACATTAACATCCTTCTTAGAAGAATAGCACTGTCATTTTTTCATGGTCTTTCTAATAACATTTATTGCTGATTACCACAAACAGCCTCTCGGACCATAAAGGGCAGGGTGCTTAACATAAGTAGATGAATTAAGCACCAAATTTCCATAGCATTCACCCTTGCCTGAACCTCATGCTGCTACCAAGGGCAACAAAGTCAGGATTTCAAAGCAAACAGGAACACTTCTCAGTGAAGCTAGGAAAAAAACCTGAGTAATGCAGCAAAACCCCCAGGTATGCTTGGTGGTGGTTGATGTTAACTGGATTTGCTTTGCAGTGAAAGAACAGGCTCAGAGTCTGCCACTCCATTTCATCTAAGGGGCAATAACTCCTGCTAAGATCCTGAACTGCTGGAGCTGGATCTGAGGCACTTGCTGGACTCCAGGCTGATGCCTTGGGTTTTAGCTTTTACATTTTTCAGAATCTCTGCTGCTTAGTGTGTAACTCTGAAACTCATGGCTCAGATGCAAAGTGCCCTGGAGTTGATGGGTGTATCTGAGGTCACCAGTGCACAGCTGAGCCACCCACCCCAGAGCAGGTACATGCCCTAGGTCTGGCTAGCTGACCTGTGACAGGGGACATGGTACAGGGAGCACTATAGAGATGCATGTCAGATGTTAATAAAGATAAAAATATACTTCCAATAAATAAAATTGAATTAATTAGTGGTTTAATTCAATTCCCTAAAAATACTTGACCTTGTCAAATGAAGAGGGTGGCCTTATAATTTCTGCTTTTTACGTTTTTAGAATTAAAGAGCAATCAAATGCACGCAGCTTTGCATATAAATCAACCTTGACCTTTCGTTGAACTGTTTTGGTAAAAATAAGCAGTACTTTTATGTGTGCCTGCTCTTTTTTCTCTAAAAGCCAGAACAGACAGAGCAGAAAAGGATTCAGCTCAGTGAAGAACACTGTGCTATAATCATATCAGAAACACATTAATAAGCCCCCACTACTCTGAGCAGTTATTGCTCTTTCTTCTCTAAAATCTTCCAATTTCTAAGACTTCCCCTCTCCTTCCCCCTGAGCCCTGCATCCTGCATTCTTTTGGATTAGGTGTTACAGCCTCCCAAAGCTGATAATTCAAGGTTACACCTTGAAACTCTTACACTGCCTTTTATTCTGAGGAATAACTGACTACCAAGAGAATTAGTTTAGACTGAGAACAAAAAAAAAACAAAAAAAAAAAACAGCCGTTAAAAAAAAACACTTTAAAATCAATCTGCAGAACTAGCTCTGCATAGAATGCAGAGGCAGAGGGTGGCTTCTACTGAAAAATTACATAAAAAAAAAAAAAGACAAAAAACCCAAACAACAGAACAATGAAAAAGGAGGAGCGCGGAACATGGCTTGAATTTTTAATTTACTGCAGTCAGGCTGTGGAGACAAGCAGAAGAAAACATACCTGTTTTTCCTGTATTTTTCATCCAAGTCTTGTTTGAAGATTCATTGTCAAAACCATCCAGCTGCAGCTCTTGATACTCATCTCCAACGTGGGCCAGGTGGTCAACGATGTCTATGGGAGACTGGTGCGACCCCCCACACTTCTCACTGGAAGTCACCCAGTGCTCAGGACCATAGGTACCTGTTAAGAAACACCAATGTCAACATCCCAGTGGCTCTACAGGGCTGGAGAACTCTTAAGTGTGAGGATGAAGCACTTAAGCTCCCCAGATAACTCCACCACAGTTACAACTCCCACGTTTGAAAGAGGTTAAGACTTGTAAACTTATGAGGAGACTGAAATCCTTTGGCTTTGTGCCGTGTTCCCACTTTGCCTCTGGCAGTAATGAACAATGGCCTTTTTTAAAAACAACTATTCTATTAAACTTTCTGCAGTTCCCAAGCTCCCCTCGTGCATATGTTATCAATTACCATGTTGCTCCAGAAACTTCCCTAAAGCTCCAGCCTTAATATATTACTGTATAGTTCATCCTTTCATTATGGACAAATAATGTAACAGACACACATTAACTTGTGTTCTTGCAATACTACGCTTAGATATGATCTTCATTAATGATCTCATTTCTTTTGGAGGTTTTGAAACCAGAAAAGATTAAAAGAAAGAATTAAACTAAATGTATGTTAGTAAATTTGAAGAAAACAACAATGGAAAAATAATTATTCTGGAAGAAGTAAACAGGCCAATGACCTGTCAGGAATACACAGTAAATTTCTTTTGTTGCTATTCTTACATGAGTTTTCTGTTTTTTATGAACAATTAAAATAATAAGGAAAAGTAAGAGGTCTGAGGCAAAGCCCTTGTCATCCATACCACATACCAGCCCAAGACATACTACAACACCAGGGACTCTCAGCACCACATTTAGGAGGATCCAAAATGAATTTCAAATTTTTCTTATGACCTCCCTCTCCAACCCTTAAGTTGTATTAACAGAGAACTTATCTTCCTGTGAGTGCTCCTGGAATAACAGAACAGATTTCTTGTAAAGCATTTGCTGCTCACAGTTCTTGAAGTGCTTTACAGCAGGAATCAGCTACATTATTCTCATGTAAAGACAAGGAAATTGATGGCTGAGAAGTGAAACAATTTGCCCAAGCTCAACTGCCAAAACCAAGTTACAACCCAGAGCTGAACTCTGTTCTCCTGAGAGTCCTGATGTCACACCTGTGTCACACCTCTGAGCTACACAGTCAGCAGGTCTGTTCGGGAGGCAGCCAGCAGGAAATGATGCACCAATGTGCATCTATTGCCCTTGCATTGAGCAGCATATGTGTATTCAATTAGCACCATCCAAACGCAGCAGCTGGGAAGGCCAGCTTCTTTGGCCCCTGGGTTTTAATCTGTCTAGCTGCAAAGTGCATTCGTGCTCTCTTCTCGTGAGCTGATGCTCTTGACACTTAATCAATAGCAAGATTTTGCTATACTCACCACACAAAAATGCTGTCTGGTACCCAAACTACAAGAAGAAAATTTTACTTTCAAGTATAATTAGGCAAAAATTGTAATGTAGTTTAAAAATAATTTACATCATCTGCCCAGGTAAAAAATCAGTTTTTTTAAATCTCAGGGTTCAACTTAATATTGTCAGCAAGAGCTGCCTTCAGTTATTTCCCAATGTACCACAACCAAGGAGAAGAGAATTATTAAAACCCCTGCATGGGGGAAAACAAATGTCTTCCACTCAAACAGAGCTATTTTTCCCCAATCAGGATGCTCTTAGTAATTGGTTTGTCGTGAGTTAATTGGAAATTCAGATTTACTTTATATATAACCTTGCATCTACCCCATGGAATTTGGGAATTTGCTTTACATATTTAGCACTACACACAATCAAACCCGCCAGCTCTCATTTTTTTGGCTTTATTATAAACAAGGGGTGAGCTTTTCAAAAGCACTCTGCCCACAGAGGCTATCACAGTGGTTTCAGCTGTGCATTCAAAAAGGAGCTGTGCACTCAAATTTTTCTTTTTTAAGTATTCTGGTGTCAATGAGGAATTTTCCCCCATATTTTTTTTTTTTAAGTAGGCAGATTTATTTTAACAGGGACTAAAGGGTTTCTTCCACACATCTTGTCACAATTATTTATTTATTTAAAGTATAGCCAGCTCTCAACCTATTTGCAGTGAAAACTGCCTTGTCATAAAATAAGCCATAAGGGTAAACAAACAAACCACCATGTTGAATTAAAACCTCAAATGACTTAGGTATCTCAACTGACTCTTGCTGAAATGTAGTGGTTCACAGACCTTTGTTAGGTCTTAGCTTTGTTTCGTTTTAAAAAACAAGTTTGCTTTTTTTCCCTTAAATTAATTTAACTTGCTTGAATTAATTTAATAGCAATAAATCTCTTTTGATAAACACAGTGGCTTCACTTGCTTGTAAATCTATAATCTAACAAAACAAAGTCTAGCAGTATCTGCTTTCTTCATGTGACAGTGTAAGTTTCCATGCATAAAATGTTTCCATACTCTTCTGAATTATTAAAGAAAAAAAAGATCTAATGCAATGAAACTCTCAGCAAATCAAAACCTCAACTTAGTGCTGGTGCTGTGACTCCAAGTCCTGACATCCCAAATTACAGTCCTAAGGCTAAGCTCTGATTTAGAGGTTCAAGACCTGCTAGTTAAAATCAGCCCAGGATTTTATAAATGGCTGGGCTTGCCATTAATTTCTTTCACAAGTTTTTGATATTTAAGTGACTACATGCAATGTGACCTGCACCATTATGGCTGCAGCTTGAGAGATACAGAGGCCACCACCCCAACATCTCCACTGCCAGCGGTGCAGAACTGGGGCTGCCCCAGCCTTAACAATGACCACAGAAAGGGGAAGGCAGGCCAGGGAGGGGAGAGGAAAACTTCTGAGTTTGAAACCAAACTAAATAAATTATAGCTCCTACCAGAAAAAAACAAAAACAAAAAAAAGTGCTCAACAACCTATAAAATGTAATCAAGAATAGTGCAGTGGGATTCACGAATTCCCAGGTGGCCATCAGAAGGGTTCAGGCTCAACTGCCTGTTTTTTTCCATGGACATTCAAGTGCAGTTTCAATTAAAACTGATCTTCCACTACAGATTTCAAATTAATTCTTCTTCCAAGTGTCTCATGCTCCAGACATCCTTGCTTTGCAAAAAAGCCCTATATCATTAGAGGAGGAAATAGAACACTTTTTCCAAGCTTGCAGATATTGATTACCTATTCCTTCCATCAAAGCACAATTGCCATTCTGCACTGTATAAATCTCTTCAGCGTTAGACACTTTATAAAGTACTGAGAATTATATCATTAATCATTTGCAGTTACACCTGTCTGCTTTATTGAATTCTTTGTTTTTTAGAACTTTAAATAAATGCTTTTAAATAAAAACATGACACTAAATAAAGACTCTGTTTCACTTAAACCTAGTTTAAAAAAGAAATCCTGTAATTCTATGTGTGACATTTACCCATCTGCAACACAGGAACTTATGGCTATTTGTATTTCATTTTTCCAACAGTAAGCATGGTGACTTAAATCAAATAAAATTTCAAATGAATTTGAGCTGGCCTTTTAAGGCTGATAAATAATTTGGTTTTCAGAAACCAAGTTAAGAGCCCACACCTGTGTTAATAAATAATACACATTTCCATTGAGATGGTGGGACAACCTGCAGGCAAAGGTGAACATCAGACAGCCCCATCCTAGAGCTGGAGTATTTGATACAGAGGCAGCATAGAAAGAATGATAACTGATAATGTTTGGCATCTTCAGGAACTGAAGTCAGTCCTGCCTCCAGGAAACTATGGGCCAACAGCTGAAGGGGCAGGAGGGCTGGACCCACCCCAGATCAGCCAAATTCATGCAGTGAGAGCAGGGAGTGCTGGGGTGGAGACAGGTCCCTGTGGAATTGAACTTTGCTCTGCTGAAATCAGGGACTAAAGGGCCACTGGCTCCCAAGGCTGGAAGGAGAGCTGGGGACAGGGAGCTCAGCAATTCTGGGTTCTCACATTTCAACCCACACATCAAGCCAGGTATGTCATCACCCATCCTTGTCTGAAACTACCTGACACTTCCAAATTCTTTTCTCAGGCAAACTCATTCTGCCAATGACTGCAGTAACTTTAATAGTTTTTTAATACAGTCTGCTCCTTAAATATAATCCAAGATTACTTTTTTCTTCTTTTTACTGTACAAAGCAATGAGCAGCCTTCATTAATGAAAAACCATTAAAGTAATATATTCTGCCAAAATCTAATTAAAGCTTGTATAAAAACTTCTACTCTAAAAAAATCAAATATTTGGTTTTCTCCCACAGGTTTTGTTTAAAACATTTGTTATTAAAACCATTGGAATTTCTTTGATTTTGCAGAACTTTTGAATTAATGGATCAGGTACTCTGATGTAAACTGGAGTGTAACACATATACCTTTACACAGATGGAGTTTAACAGAAATTAGCAATTTTTGAGGAATATGATTTTCATCATTCATTTGTAAAGAGGTAGAAATACTATCTTTTTTTTTTAATTTCACTTGTTTTCT
The DNA here is from genome assembly GCA_030060385.1 of Muscicapa striata striata. NCBI lineage: Eukaryota > Metazoa > Chordata > Aves > Passeriformes > Muscicapidae > Muscicapa > Muscicapa striata. The sequence continues at coordinate 1,425,476 of JAREIS010000002.1, read as the reverse complement.
AAACATTTTTTACAAAAATGTGATTTTAAATTTCAGGCGTGACAGGGAAAGAATGAGTTCAGGGGTTTTAATTTTGGAAGTTTTTTATTATTTGTTCTTCTTGGATCTTTTTTTAACAGAATTACCTCAGACAAATCTTTCTCTGTATTCAATGCCTCTTTACTTTTAATTTTTGAATGAAAGTGGTAACAATGATTGCAAAGCAATCAAATCCCCTCATTTCTGCAATTAGCTTGGTCACTTCATGGAGACATCCTATCCCATCATCTTAATATGTAAGAAAATTCCATGTTTCTCTTAGGCAAAATCCAACCAGTTATTAGGGACTGATGGAATGAATTAGTATTTTCCTCTTCAAATAAAAACAGAGCTCCCAGCCTTTGCTTGCACAGCTCTGGAGGGGCAGCATACAGACTTCAAGGACCACAGCAGGCAAGAACACCTCTGTAAGGTTTACAGGCTCTGGATAAATGGAGATGCTTCCCTTTCCATGGACTGGCAGCTATGACCTGCCCAGCTATTCCAGCATTTAGCTGAGCAACACTACAGATCTGAATCTCTGCCTCCAATCTCTGTCCTACTTGAACTACTCCATCAGGAGCCAAATCCCAAGAAACACTGAAATGTCACCATCAGTAAACAAAATCAGTTCCTTTCTTCCACACAGAGAAAGAACAAGGAAGAGATGCCCTTGCTCAGCTACAAAGTAATGAACTTCAACAGCAGGCTGGATTTTCAAAGAAGAAAAAATTGTTTTAAACAAACAAGTATCAGTGAAATACACTACAGAAGTGAAGAATGTTAAGTTCCTTCAGAAAGCTCAGTCCCAGGACTCCTCTCTGTTATCTGGGACCAAACTGAAGCTGTTACTTGGTGCCAGGAGATGTCATCATCACTGTTTGCCATTTCAAAGGAGCTGTATCACTAAGTCGGGGAAGGCACTGGAGAAGGTGCTTAAGCCACGTAAACAGTGACAGGAGGCACTGCAGATCCAGACTGGCTGAAAAATCAGCCTCCCTTTACCCTCTCCCCTCGCCTCCAGTCCCCTCCTGGGAAGCAGAAATGAAGTGAAATCTGCAGGATGAAGCCTAAAGACTGCATTTAGATACAAGGCTGAAAAGAATTATTTGAATGATATATCTCTTGCTGATTGATTTAGTATGAGGCTGCAGAGGTAAAGGTATAAAAATCCCTGAAAGCCTTGATAAGAATCAGTAGCATCTTTCAGAGGTCTTCCCATTGCAGAGAAAGCTACCAGGTTGTTAAATCATTATATTAGGGGGAAAAGTTGCTGAAATTATTCTGTCTTTCTCTAAAGTGATGGCATACCAAAATCAAAGGGATGGAGAAGGAGAGCCTGTAGTTAAGAGTTCACAGTGCTGCTTTGAACAAAGATTTCCTGCCCTGGGGGAAAAAGGGCTTTTCATTTTATTATTCTCTGTCATCACTCTGTTTAACATGAGACACTTGTGCTTGCAGAAAATTCCAATTACTGCTTGAAAAATGAGACCAAATACCAAGAGCAAGATCCTGAAGAGCTTGCTGAGACACAAACAGGTCTAAGCAATCTGCAAGCTCAGTAGAGGGAAGGTGTGCAAGGCTTGGGAGTGTAAACAACCAGGGACAGTTTTCTGAGAAGTCAAAAAATCTGAAAGAAATTTTCCCCAAGAACATTCTCTGATAAGGCATATCTTAACCAGTACTCGAGCTAAAACAGAACACAGGAAGATGGAACAAAAAGGGGATGGATTTAGATAATCTTTGGGCCAGCAGCAGCAGAGAGGCACCAATGGCACCACAGCTACAGCCATGGGGCTGTGCAAGGAAAGCTGATCTTCAAAACTGATGGTGTCAGTGATACTGTCACACTGCCAATGTGCCAATTGCAAAGAAAGGCTTCAAATCACACTCCTAAATATAAACCATCCTATAATGTCTGCAGCTTCTAAACTGAAAGACAGAGTGATGTGCATGTTCTCCTTAAATTTTCATATACACAGATGCTACAGTTATTGCTGGATTTTAATTAAACTTCCTAACCTTCAATTACCTTTGGTGAAGTTTTTAATGTATGTTTTCAACCTTTATATTCCTTCACGAACTATTCTCTATTACAGTCACAAATGTAGTGATTTTTTATTATATATTCTCCCCACTCATACACAGACTTTTTGCATCCCAGTTTTGTTCCTCAAAAAAGTATGAAGCTGCCATGAATCTTGTATGAAGCTCCCACTGTACCTATCAACCTGCCAGTGGCACAAATGTATGATAAATATCCAACATTAGGAAACACCAGGACCTTAGGACGAACATTGTAGGAAACTCACAAAAAAGTGGAGTAAGTGTAATTACTAAAACAAGCTTTTTCCATAAACGTTTCAAGTTTTAGCATTTGTGAGCTGAATAATTTACCACCACACAAAAGTGAAAATGGTACTAAGTTTAGCTGTGCTGGCAAAATACTTTGGGGCTTTTTCAGGGGTGTCTCACACAATAAAATCTAGACAGACTTGCCTAATGACCTGTTGAATTTTACAACTAATATTTCAAAATTATTTATATTGAGCACAGAGCACAACAGTATCAATGAAATTACTATGCAGAACTCACTGAGTGGGAGGATAAATTGTGGTATTGAAAGTGCCTTCTGGTGGCAAGTGACTGAGACAATGTATATTCACAACCTCTGTTTTTTATAATTTTCTACATTTTTAATAAATGTATCTGACATCTCACACCATTCATTTCATAACTGTCAGAGGCCTTTTAAAAACTGCTCACCCTGAGCTGCATATAATAAACGAGGTGATAACTTACAATATAAGGAAAAAACAGGAGATTAATTTATATGAAGGCATCGTAAATTTCCTTTCTTCTATTTCTATACTAGTTCAGTAAAGCCCTGTGAAGATTAGGGACAGACATAAAAATAGATTTTTTCCTAAATATAATTTAACAATGCATAAATCCTAATGGAAATCACAGAATCAAGATGTATTATGAATCAGTGCAGTAGCTCAGTGAGAGCACTTTGAGTTGTTGGGAGGAAGACACAGATTTCAGTAATGGGTGCATTGGACAGGTCACATCCAGGCCAAGTTCCTCTGGAGAAGGGTCTCCCTTTTCAACTATCCTTTTTTTCATTTACAGGGCAATAGCTGTGTAAGGATGGACCTTGACAGGAGGGACAGGAGGGATATTTATATTGCTGTAATGCCCCAATGCAGCAGAAGGAAGAGGAGCTCCATTCTTCCAAAACTCACTAGAAAACAGCTGCTGCCTCAAAAAGCTTAAACTGAACAATGTAAGACAAACACAATATAAAACATCTCAAACTTGAACAGATGCATTCCCCTGGGCTAACCTCCCCTTCCCTGTAACACCTTGCTTCATGCTTTCTTCTCCAAGGCCATCTTCCAGAGCTGGCACTAACACACCAGAAAGGTGATCAACCTTCCCATGAGAAAGAAAAGAAATGTCTTTTCTTCCAGAGAGTACAGATAAAAGAAGCAATGAGTCTGGTGTTTCATAGAATTAAACATATGAAAAAGCACAAGCTCATATAATGTTGATGCAAACTATGGTTCCATCTGTGCTACTCCAAGGAGAAAGCACAGCATGAACAAAGCTCTGAGAAAATAAATCTGAGCAAACAAGAGGAAGAAATTGGGCAAGAAACTTTCCCACCCAAGAGTTGTTGGATGCAGATGGAGGCTTCAGGGACTTCAGCAAGACTTTATTGGAAGAAAAGGAAGCAAGAGGATGAATTTGGCTCAGTGCTAATTACAGCCACCATTGCCAACACCCAGAGCATGCAAAAGCCAGGAAGACAAGCAGCCAGCTTGCCACTCTGTGCCTGTGATCTTACAATGGCACTGCAGGTGAAAGTTCCTGCAGATCTGGAGTTGAACTTGGGGAGCAGCCTGGGAACATTTGCTCAGCTGAAACTGTGGGAGACAGACCTGCAGGAGTAGTGAGGCAAGAAGAAAATGTGGTTTTTCAGCCAAAGCTCACGGGCTGTTTGAGGGCTTGACTGAGACCCTGCTGAAGCATCAATGCTCCCATGCTGCTGAACCTGCCCAGGGGCTCAGACATGAACACTGAACTACAGTGACAGTAATAAGCCATGACATTTACGTCAGGAAATCTAAAATTCCCATCTTGCTTCTCTGCCTCTTCCCTACCACCAGGAGCTACATGCTCCATTTCACTCCCTTCCTTTATAAAGGGAGAAGTTCACCTGTCTCATGAGAGCAGCTGCAAGGACTGCTCAGAACTTGAAGAGAGCTATGGAGATAAAAAGCTGTGCAAGACTCAACTGTCCCACTATAGATCTTGGTGCCAGGGTACCTGCAAACACATTAAAAAAAACCCCAGCTCCAGTTATTTCTCAAAGCACCACAGATTTGAGTCCCATTACTTCTCACATGTACCCTTAATAGGCTTGATCTCACCAAAGAAACTGCTAACGTAAATGATGCATCACTGTAACTTAATTACCTCCAATTTGGGTGGGTACAGGAACAGAAAGTACCTTTCCTTGATTCCCATCTGTTCCTTGTAACTAACCAAAGAAGCCCTCCCCAGAGCTCCGTCTCTGAAAGCCAGCACGAAAAAAAAAAAAAAAGGAGAAGGAAAGACAGAAAAAAACTGTATATTTTTATTGAATTTTTGCAGGATGCAAGTTAATAAAACACCCACAGAGAGCACAGAGCAATATAGAAAGGGAATAAAGGGAGGGAGGGCTGATATCAATAAAACCTATCCAGAGGCACTGCTGAAAGTACTCATCATTTCAAAAGAAACCTACTACAAAACTGATTTTCACTTGTTGCTTTGGCTCAGGTTTACAAAAAACAGAAGTGTCCTAAGCAGAGGGTGGATTTTAAAAATAAAACCAGGAAGATAAAATTATCTGTTGTTGAAACATGTCACCCTCAGCTTTTCAAAACCCCTTGTTGATCCTAACCTGACCAGACAGCCACCAGATTAGGACCTCATAGTTTAATCACATCACAGAAAACACTACAGTCCCCAAAATCACTCATCAAATCTCGACAAATACTGGCTTTGCCACAATATTGCCTTTTTAGGTGAAAATCAACTTTTGCCCAGCTAAGTTCTTAATGGCATCTCTGTTCCAGCAGCCTTCTCAATCCAGCTGTCCCTTTCACTAATATGCACCAGTAAAATAGCTCCCAGGAGAGCTGCTGGGAGATTGCTAGCTTTTACTTAATGACACATTGTGAACCCTGCCCTCAACTTCTATTAACATTCAGTCTATGTTTCTACCATTAATTTAAGAGGAATGAATAGAAGACAATAAGCAGCCATAGTGTCCAGCCTGAGGTACTCCATCAGGCACTCCTTCTATGGCTGACAAGAGAACATTTACAATCGGTTTTCTCATTTTTGTTCTATATCTGTCATTTCCAGTATGTTACTACATGGCTTAAACTGCTCTAAACCAGCTTTAGTTTTCCAACAGGAAAGTCCAGAGTTAGGAAAAATGAATAAACAAACCCATCAACCACCCCCAAATCCCAAAAAAAAAAAACAAAAAAACAAAAAAACCAAAAAATCCAACAAATCAAAATCATGAAAGGGACCTAATGTTCCTAATGTGGATCTTATTCGCTTGCACCCCTTCTCTCCAGATGAGTTTTAGGTAGTAACACATCAGTGCTGGAGCAGGGCAGTGGCAGCACCCCTCTCCTGCCCCAGACCCCTTCCCTTCTGCCAGCAGCAGGGAAATGCACACAAACACCTGAGCAGCCACTCTGGGCTCAGCTGCTGCAGAGAAGAACTGCTGTGATGGATGGAGTCAGGGGGAGAGCTGCAGGAGATTCACCCCCACAGAACCTGTGGTGCACAGTCAAACACCAAGTTAAATAAAAAAAACCAAAAGATACCCTAGCTGGGATAAAAGTTCTTTCCTCCAGCACAGCATGAACCGTTCATTTAGGGATGGTCACCCCAAAGTGCAGCTTGTGTTCCTAGGATGAATTTTCCCCTGGGCAATGTAAGGGCATCACCAGTTCCTCCACCTCACTGCCTGCAGCTCCTGCTGCCTCCCATGGGAGCATCTTCACCTGCTGCCACTAAGGATGCTTGGAAGCAAGGCAGGTGGTGGGGAAGGCAGCAGCCAGCCCTGAACACTCCTCCCTGAGCCCTGTGGTCACAGCAGCGTTTGGGCAGCCCCTGGTGAAACACACCATGGAATGGAATCTGGAGTGCACCACTTCACTGTGAAATCTGTAAGATATTGGATTTATATGGTGGCTGCAGAGCACATTAGAAGATCACCAGTATCATCATGTCTTTTCGAGACAGCCATAATTATTCAGGCTGTTGCTTTATCTCACCGGTGCTTTTGAAAAACTATTCAATATTAGCAAACTCTCACTAAAAACAATGTTTTGGTTGAGGGACTAATCTTCCTATCAGTACACAGCCATACCTGGGCTTATCTACATTACCAATTCCCTGCTGATTGAGTGGATTCATTAACAACACAATCTCTGGTGACTGAAATGAAGTCTCATTCTTCGTATCACCGGTGCCTTGCTGTTTGCTTTTCCTTCACAGTATGCACACAAGTAATTAACTTACTATGCTCTGCTAGCTCCTGACACATCACTTGGCATAGAAAAATTCACCAGCAGGTAGTTAAGCATGCAAAATATTTTCAGTCAAATGAATTTCATAGCAAAGATCTACTTAGGAAAAATGCAGCTCTTTCTGATACAATGCTAACAGACAGCACACTGCCCATCTCAGCAGGAGCTTCTTGGAAGGTAACAAAAAAATGTATAATTTTGACCATTTTTGCTCAACACACAGGAAATTTATTTAGGGGGGAAACCTGGTAAGCTGTAGATGCTCACTGAAAGAATGAGCTTGGAGATCAACCTGACTGTCCCTTGTGGAAGCCTGATGGAACGAGGACAGACACAGGATTCAGATGGCATAAAAGAAAATGGGGGACAAAATCAAACCATGCAAATAGGAGATTCAATTCAATGCAGCATAGCTGAGATTACAGGTGTCAGGAAGTATGGAAAAACAGCACATTTCAACTTTTACAGCAAATTTTAAAAAAGGTAAATTGCTATTTAAACCATGAGTGCTTTTAAGCTGAGAGAAATGGCAGTGAAAATTCCCTAAATAAAAAAAAAAAGAAATTTATTGTATGCCCAACCTAATGAGTCCATCAAGGAACATGACTTGAAATATTTAAGATGTCTCAGTAATGTCAAGAAGTAAAACTGGAGTGAAGTTACTGCTGTATTTAAGGTTAAGGCACAAAGAGATGGTGACTTAGGATGGAAGCAGTGTGGGGATGCTGGGCTGACCCCAGTTCAGATTGGTGTCACTGATGTGACAAGATTGGCACTGAGTTTGATAACACCAGGACTTTCCCTTGAGAATATAAAGATACTGCAGCCTTATAGGGCTCTCCTGTGATTTGAACATACCCTAAACTATGATTTTAATCACCACAATACTTTTCTAGTACCAGAGGCTGGGAAGGATGAGATCCTCACACCATGCTGCTGCAGTCCAGCCAGTGCAGTACAAAACAACACTGCTTGCTCTACACTCTCCTGGTCCCTCCTTCAGTAGCTGAAACTCCAAAATATATGCAAAAATACTTGACAAAAACCCAGAAACTTGGTTGTATAAAAACCCATTCACAGTATTTTTCATTCCAACTTTGACCTTTCAGAAATTCAATTACTGTATTGACCTAAAACACCGGAAATTGTGATCCTCAAGTTTCCTTCTACATAAAGAAAAAAACCTTAAAAATCCTTCTGAACTCCTGGAAAATGAAACTGCTATTTTCCTCTTTTTTTTTTTTTTTTTTTTTTTTTTTTTCCAGAAGACATTTGTTTCTTTCCCCTTCACATGTCACAAGGTATGTACCTTTTTCTAACTCAGACTTGTTTCGACTGAGTTCACAAAAGTTAGTTCCTCATGTTCCATCACAGCAATTTTTGCTTGGGACAAAAGAAATAGATCTGTGGAGGACAGAATTTGCTGTGATTTGTGTATATCATTTTCCTCTATTCTTGTACTGCTTTCAACTCGGCTCATTTAAATATAGCTCCTGTCATACCCATCATTTTCAGTTCACCTGTTATGCAAAACCACACACTCCAACAGAGCAGCCTTTGCTGCAGTTTGTACAGATTCTCTACTCCAGGCCTGAAATCCTTATTCATTTACAAACTACATGTTCCTTGAACAGTATTTCCAGTTGCTTAACTGGCATATTAATGCACAGAATAGAAACCAGATTTTGTTTTTTCTGATTTTCATAAAAAATAAATTATATCAATTAACCCCTGGCATCCTCAATAGTTACCCAGGTCTGTAAACAGTTCAGTTAATCAATGAAACCCTTGTTATATTTCCAAAAGACTGCTGAAGCTTGCTTTGTTCCAAAGGAAAGGAATCTCACGTTTTGTTTGGTTTTCCACTCTTACAGTATCAGTAAAAACTAACATGTTTCCATGCCAGAAGAAACAGTTGGATAACACATACTGACATGACAAGCATGAGTCACTACACTCCATAAAGCCACCTCTCAGAGCCTTAGAAATAGTTTTCACCTTGTTCAGAAAAGTATTGAGTACTGAAGAACTCAAATCTTGAGTAGCCATTGTGTGTGGCTTTTTGGTTTTATTTTTCAAATGTTTAATGTTTTAATGTTCCCATGTTTAATTGCTCTCCAAGTTCCAATCTGCAGCTAGCTTCTCACAGCAGCTCACCAGGTGTCCAGCCTGGTCCTTATTTGCCTTCCAGTGGCAGATGCAGGTGACCTGCAGGACACAGCATCTTCCCCTGATGGAGATGTAGACTTCTCAATCCAGACACCTGCAGAGGGTCTTCATCAGTAAAGTCAGTCATGCTGGAGAACTTTTCTCTAGGGGGAAGATCACCTGCTGCCCAGAACTATCACTGAGAGAAGTCAGCCAGGCTGGAGATTCAAAGAGAACACTGAATAGACCCAAACAGAGTCATCCACTGCTATAATTAGAGGATATTTCTTGGATCAGAGATGTATAAAGGAATCTTGTCTCTCCTAAATCACAGATATCCTCCAAAAGCCTAGATTCCTTCTTTCAGCTCTGATGGAAGTTGTCAATGGATTGCAGCATCCAAAAAGCAATGGAGGGGGGAAAACAGATCAACAGATCCAGCCTAAGTACCACACACAAATATTCAAAAAAGTTATTTTCCCTCAGGTCAACCCTTATTAGTTTCTGCTACAAAAATCCAGATGCTGACTGGCTCACTGTGGGGACAAGATCAATTCCTACTATGCTGAGCAATGCACTGTTGCACTTGTTTGTATTCCTGTGGTATCTATGACCATACACTGAATCCAGGAGGAATTTTCTGAGGAGCAGACAGACATTCTGGTTTTATTTTGCTCAAAGTGAAATACAAAATAGATTTCAATCCATGACTGGAATTTCTTTCCAGTACAAATATATAGGAATAAGTTAGGAGTATTCAAAGTATTTTAAGGCAATTGCAGAAGCAGTATTTGGGAACAAGGACCAAAATGCATAACTAAAAACATGCTCTGATTACAGAGCATGTCTTCAGCAATTTAATGACTTTATAAAGGCCATAGCTGGTGGACTCAAGAGACTGAAGTCTTGGTCTCATGAGAAAGAATTATGTCTAGCATTTTAAGCTAGAAATATTCCAGGCTCTGTGGTTTCATTGGAAAATCTGGAAACACACACACACAAAGGTTCAGAAGGTAAATGAGAACCTTAAAATTACTATCTCTTTTCAATCTCCCCTGATTTTTTGCCATTGTCTTTATAAGCAAATGAAAATCCATGGATTGCTATTTATCTCAGAAGGGGAGTGACACCTACACTCTAGATGACACCTATAAACTTTATATTATCCAACAACAAAAAAGGTGGTGAGTTGTTTTGTTTTTTGGTAAAATAGGATTTATCTGTATCTTTTCCAGGCCTTTTTCAACGACTGCTTTAAAAGCACATACAACACTTTGCTTCTTCCTCAGTTGTGATGTCCTGTACAAGCCCTTGCTCTCAGAAACACACTTTGGGAGGAGATTATTTTATAAGGGAAGAAGCTCATGCAAATAGATAAACTTTGTGAGAGTGGTTGCACCAATGCTTTTATGTCTCTTTTTAACCATCAGTGACTGATACTAGATGTCTCTTATTTCTGGTCTCACTGGCCTTTTCAGGTTTTCACAGCAGCTAAAAAGCAAGCAGGGCTTATTCTGAAGTAAATTCTGGATGTAACCACTTATAACTCCACTAACACAGAGAAGCTAGTAAATCAGGAGGAGAAGTTTATTAATTTAAGAGTTATTGAGACACATCTTATTGATCTTTACTCACACTCAGCCTCCAGAGTTTACCTCACAGCTCCAGTTTATGCCTTGATTAAGTGGTTCAGAGAAGCCTTGCATTTTATAGCACGCATATCATGCAGCATAATGCTCCTGGTATGATGACTTGCAAACTAAGCAGTGGATTTATTGCCCTAGAATAAAGTTCAGTTTTACTCACCCTAGGCAGCCTGCATAGACACTCCTGAGTAAAGCTCACAGCTTGGACTGGATGTGAGATGCTCAGAGCTAACTCAGCCAAGTGGTCTCACACCCAGCTTTAGCTCACTTGTGTAGCCACACAATATCAGCTAACTAGACATTAGTTTCCATTTTCAGCATTCACATGTTTTTGTGAACATTTCTTTTTATAGGCTCTGATTCAGCAAAGTAGTTAAGCACATGCTTTACTTTAAATAGCTGAATAATCCAATGTCTTTTCAGCAAATGTTTAACTTTGTGTGAATAGTTCCAGATCAAGGGCTCCTCATATCGTGAGCACTCACTTGTGTGCTCTATCCATTGCACAGATATAATATCATTCATGGCCTTCACATTATGTATTTACTAAAGTGCTTTGCTAAACAAGGTTCTAGAGTAAACATGCCACAGACAGAGTTTATTTAATAATGCTTCTACAAACTCAGTTGTAAACTGTTAAGAATTTTTAAAAGGAAAACCAAGTAAACATAGGATTTACTTCAGTCTCTCTCGTATCTCTACCTTAATTTAGCCCTGACTACAATTGTGGCAACATGGTTCAGCAAAGCACTAAGATTAATTTTTCTTAACCCATATGAGAAGATGTGTTTGCTTCTAAAATAAAAACAAACAAAGAAACAAACCAACCTAAAAAAAATATGGTGTGTTCAAACTACCCCTGCAGGGGCTTTTCCTCTCATATGTCACACAGAGCCATGATCCTGCACAGGGGCTGCAGCAACACGTTGGGAAGAAAAAGGGATCCCCTTGGATGGAGAACTTGCCTCTCTGTTTACAGCATTCCCAAACCTACTATGCATTTCACCTCCAAAAGATGATATTTAACTACAAAAATATGATCAAAGTGTTCTAGGGAGTCTTTTTATGTGACTTTTTTTTTCTCCCAGTCAGCAATACCTGGAACAGACATTCAAGTTCCTCTCCCATAATCACTGCTGCCTTCTTACATGGAAGATGATGAATTTTCCTTTCATTAGAAGACTCCAGCAGCTGTGGCTTAAAGAAAAACACCAAATACTGTGAGACCAACAATAAAACTCCCAGACCTGGCAATGCTACCTCACCCCTCTGGGCCATTTCTATTTTAAGCTGCAACCACTGAACCACACAGTGCAGGGCTCCTTTCTACTTTGGCAGTTACTCCTTAGATGTTTCAAAATATGGTAGTGAAAATTATTAGAAAAAGGAATGCCAAAACCCACCAACCTACCAAAAGCCAGTTCTCAAAATTTCTCAGATTAAAAGGCAAAGAATGAAAATCATACTTTACAGGCATCTGCCCTCAGAGCAGGACATCTCCTTTGCCTGGCATTAAGTCATTATTTCAGATGAAAGTCCCAGCTCCAGCCCTACAGGTTAAGCAAGTTTACATTCTAAGGTGGCCAGAGAAGACAAATTAAAGAGGGCAAAAAATGTAAACAGAACCAGATACACCTGAGAACAGAAAGAAACTAAAATTGCCTTAAAAGATAAAAGGATTAAGCTCCTCTGACCAGTAGCTGTAAAACGTGTAAGGAATTTAGACACTTCCTTTCCAAAGGAAGAAAGCTATTTGATGAGATAAGTATTATTAAGATAGAACATAATAACTATAGTGTAGGCAACTGCTCATTAGTTGGGGCTTAATTGCTCTTACAGTTGGTGAAGAAGCAGTAATTACTATACCCAAAAAAGATCTGTATTTCGAGATTACTTGCTTTTATGCATGGAACAAGAATACTACCTTGATATTAAACAAAAATGTAGCCAGAACATATCCAGTGTCACCACATTGGAACTGAACACTGACAACTGTATAACTCTGTGTGAAAGGAAAAAGGAACTATTTATTATAGTGAGGAATGCACTGTATGTTATTCTGAAACAGGATTTCAATGCTATAGTTATTTATTCACTGTGGTCTCATTGTTTGCCTGTTTTGTTTATAAATATTTACCATGTACTATCTTCATAAAATAATTGCTGTTCAATGTGCACAGCAAAGGAAAGACATTAAAGATCTGGCTGTGTGTTTTTCCATTCTAATCTGTAGGACAATATATTAATTCAGTTTTTAATACACAAGTCCTTACAGCTGAATGTCCTGAGCTGTGTTTGCCAGGTTAACACACACAAACTTTTACAGGGAAGGAGGGTCTCTGCTCCTGTGGCTGCCTGTCCGACACAGACCCTGCATGGATTCCCAGTCCCTGTAGGAGTTCCAGGACATTTTGGTGACATTAGAGAGGATTACCAGAGACTGCAACATTTCCAACCCTCATAAGCAGTCAGTACTCCTTCACAGGGATATCTGAAGAGTCTCTTAAAAGGAGGCTTCTTAATTGATGCACAAATAAAACCTGAATGAAAGCACTGAGCTAGGAAAGGCTTCACCCTGAAATGCTCCCATGAGAAGCTCTGCCAAAGTTCAGGATGAAGGGGATGTTCAGGATGTTCCCATGCTAACAGGGCTTTTTTTGCCAGATTCACATGGCACAACACATCTTCAAGTGGTAAACAGCCTCATGCTTTGGATTCTGCAAGGCACAAGTGAGTCCCAGCCTTCCAGGGATGTGGGGAATCACTGCAGGTTCCTCTCAGAGCTTCCTTCACCAATGTCACAAGGACATAAAGCTTTAACAGAGTGCCCCATCTACTCCTGTCCAAACAGCACCCAGGTCCACTAACACTAAAAAAGATCAAAGGAGAACTTCTTTGGATTTATCATCAGCATCTGGCGGGGATCTGCAGCACCCACATGAAGTACAACTAATCTGGTGATATCACCTCATTCTCTTATAAATAATGGGTGTAAAACAAATAATGGCAGGACAGCCAAGGTTAGAAACAATAAAAAACTTTTAGGCCATTTTTTATTTGACTGTATTTCAAGATAATGATACCCCTTTAACTATGGGAAACATGCTCCAGCTGTCCTCCAGAGCCTCTATGGGCTTGCAATTTCCTTCCATGTGCAACTCCAGATGTGAATGGGGACCCTGGAAGGCCCCTGTAACCCAGGTTTCTTGTTCTCGCTCCCTCTGCAGCACCAGGAAAGCCTCCAACAGCACTGAGAGCTGCATCCAGCCCCAAGCACCACACAAAAATGAGATTTCAGCACAGAGTCTTTTGCAAATCCTCACTTTGTGTGAGCAGGTGATCACACAGTTCTGGCATCCTGAGCCCAAGGGATCAGGGAGGGTCTTTAAGTGCCAGAGCACCAAGCCCAGATATACAGCACTCTGTTTTTCTGCAGCATCTGTAACCAGAGTAACCTCACAGGCATGGCCCAAAGCACTGTCCCACATGGAAGTACATAAATATGTTTTTTGGAACTCTGAAACTCATGTGAACAAGATCCCTCCAAACAGTTTTTGGGAACTGACACCATACAAGTAGTGGGCTTTTCTGCTTTATAAAGCTCACGTGGTATTTTTATAAATTAAAAACAATTGTCAAGAAAAATGAAATGTTGGAGATTTCATCTGTGATGATATATGGAAAAGCACACATATATACACCTTAAACATCATTAGAGTATTTCTGATGTAGATTTTGAAATCCTTTCAATGAAAAAAAAACCCAAACCTCTGATGTACAAAACTATGAATTTTAAATCCTGGAAGATTATTCTGTGATAATTACTAATTCCTCTCCATCACCCAGATAAACTTAAGGGGAGAATATTCCAAAGGAAGAGATAAATGGAGGGTAATGTGCTATTCTGCTTTTACAAACTAGGAATTCTTTCTAGCTAGATTCAGCATCTAAACTTGCACAGAAGTAAACTGAAGTCCAAACAGATTATATCACTTTCAACTTCATATTGCTTGCATTAATCACACTTTTTCCTTTATATTTATAGAGGGTTTTTTAAAAGAGGATAAACAATAGCATAGCAGATCAAATATTATTCAAAATTTAAATAAAATCTGTTCATCATTATGGTCATTAGGTAATAGTTTTACCTACCTTTGGGACCACAGTAAACATTAGAATTCAATTTATTTAACATTTACTACTCATTAAAATAGAAAAAAAAGAGCATAATTTCCTTGCAACAATAGCAAACTCTTGGGGTCACAAAACTCTTGAGAACCAGGTTTAAAAAACACCCTAAACAAACAAAACCCACCACAGTTGGAAGATTAATGAGGAACTGAAGCAAGGATGTAAACACACACAGGATCTGCTGGATGGGCTGTGTGCCCAATCCTGCAGCTTCTGGGGTTCCCTCTGCTGCACAGGCTCTAAGGCTGGGGCACTGCAGCCTCTGTGAGCTGTGCTCTGCAAACACCTCCCAGGCTGGGTGCACAGCCCAGTAACTGCAGATTTAAACCCACAGATAACTGGTTTTATTTCCAAGGCCAGCCCTGTGCGGGTGACTGAGGGGTGCTCTGTGAGTGCCCCTGCTGCAGGACAGACCCCAGCACACACAGCAGCCCTGGGCACAGCCAGCACTCTCAAACAGCTGGGTGGAAACCTTTGTTTTCCCAGTGATAGATCTGCATCATTAATCAAGCTCTGATAAATGCCTTCTTTTACCTAAATTGATTTTCTCTTCAAAGCTCCCTTTGTCAGCTGATTTGCTAAGTGCTAGAGGACTGCACATCTCGCTGACTGGAGCTCTCCTGTGTATTCATTCTCCTCACAGGTTCCCCTGCACAACTACCAGAATTTCACTGATTCTTTTTCAGTAGGCACTTTGTTAGACTACTTATAAACATACTGACCTAATTGCTTTTAATTATTCCAGTGGAGTCCTGCTTTTACAGTGGCTATTTCTTCCCACACAAAAGGAGAAATAGTAGTGTGAGAAGCATTGAAAAATCCATAGCCTGGGTTTCTCTCTGAAGCCTAAATCAATCAGAATTTTAATGCATACTGTAAATGTTTATATGCATGTGTTGCTATTGTGCATGTATGCATGCATTATACAGGCTGTTTTTACATCTATATACATCCATTTATCACATAAGCCAAATGGGGCTAAGACGACTGCAAAACAAATTAATTCCCAGTTTTGGAGACAAAGTGTTTTCTTAACAGCTCTCTGAAGGATCCAGGCAAATCTGGTGTTTTCTCATTCATTCCTGGCACATGTTTAGAAAATTGTTCACATTTTAGATATCCACCAAGCCTGTTCACAGCCACATGTATATTTCTGCAGGTTGTCCATATTAGCAAAGCTGATGGAAATAAATGAAAGGTAAAAAATATACAGAAAGATATTTACTCTGCATCTACCCTTAAGCAGACAAACTATCTTCCACACCATAAAACCTGCTAAATATCTCCTGTGAGCATCACGATGGGTTGGACCTTTAATCCAAGTGAGTGTCTTTAGAAGTGAAAGCAAAGTGAAAAAGATGTACAGGGAAATCCATGAGGGACAAAACCAGAAAGAGGTAATACATGGAGGTTGGTCCCAAACACACTCCAGTAATGAGCAAGGAGAACTCTTGATATATTTGTAACTACCCATTAAAAATATGTTTTACTCATGGTTGACATGGAGAGGAGAGGAGAGGAGAGGAGAGGAGAGGAGAGGAGAGGAGAGGAGAGGAGAGGAGAGGAGAGGAGAGGAGAGGAGAGGAGAGGAGAGGAGAGGAGAGGAGAGGAGAGGAGAGGAGAGGAGAGGAGAGGAGAGGAGAGAGAGAGAGGAGAGGAGAGGGAGAGAGGAGAGGAGAGAGGAGAGGAGAGAGAGGAGAGGAGAGGAGAGGAGAGGAGAGGAGAGGAGAGGAGAGAAAAGAGAAGAGAAGAGAAGAGAAGAGAAGAGAAGAGAAGAGAAGAGAAGAGAAGAGAAGAGAAGAGAAGAGAAGAGAAGAGAAGAGAAGAGAAGAGAAGAGAAGAGAAGAGAAGAGAAGAGAAGAGAAGAGAAGAGAAGAGAAGAGAAGAGAAGAGAAGAGAAGAGAAGAGAAGAGAAGAGAGAAGTTAGAGCAGATGGCAGAGGCAACAAACAACTCTGCTAACTCCTCCTTTTGCTCTCCAAGGACTGCACAGCACACGCAAGACCACAGGATCTAAAGAGGAAATACCTATGCTGATAACAGCTTGCTGCCCAGAAGACAGCAATATGCTGAAAGCAAGCCTTAAGCTTCCTTCATATTTGATATTCAAACACCAAAGGAAAATTGGTCTTTTCCACAAATAGAAATAAGCTCACTTTTGAGAATCTTTTCTGCCACAGAGTTTTGTGAAATGAGCAGCTTGTGTGTTATTCTTAACATTCAGTTTAATATTTTTCGGCAAGGAAAACAACAAAAAAAAAAAAGAGGCAGCATGTAGCACTTCAATTAAAACAAACAAATCAAAACAAAACAACACCCACAACATGTCTGTGAAACTGGCCCTCCTAGAATGGAATAAGATAAGGTTGAAACAACCTGCTAGCTAAGGTGTTCAAAATCCTCTTCAAAAATGTTTTGCAAAATCATTTGCCTGCAAAAAGCAAATTCTTATCTTGTCAACTACTTAAACATTTTCATAGCATTTTTAAATAACTTTCTTCTGGTAAGAATCTTCTATTAAAGTTGCACATAAATATTTCAGCACAAGACAGCATTCAAAACCTGACTACTTCATCAGTTACTGTGCCACTGCCAGTGGTTGGATTATCCCTGGCACACAACTTGACATCTTAGGAGAAATTTCCCATAGTTAAACCAGTGTCATTCCACATGCCTGTTGTTCAGATGAGGGGCCTGTCCTGTCAAAAGGGTTATTGCTTTTGGTACACACAGAGAGTTTGGATCTAGCACCAGCTAGGTAACACTGCTCAAAGATCACAGATGATGGTTCCTACCTTCAAGCATCCACAGTGAAGGTATTTTTTGGAAAGACAGCTTCCAAAAGTTTTGTGAAACACTGGGGACTGAACAAAGCTTGACCCCAATTCACCCACTAACAGTGCAATCCCACTACACTGAAAACATCCTCAAAGGAAGTTTTTCAGTGGAAGTCTTGCCTCAGTCCTCAGTCCTTGTGTCTGACATGATGCAAGAATAATTGAATAGAAAAGTTCCCCTTCTCCAGCACTCAAGCTGCAGGAGAATAATTCATATTCAAGATGTAAAATGTGCTCTCTCATTAGTGCATCTTTTGGGTCTTAAGCCTTTTGTGAGTGCTGTTACTGTACTATTGATCACTGCCCAGCATTGTAATATACAGTGATCCCACAGGCTGGGGGGAAGGTATGTGCCAGTCAGGTTTATGAAGGCCATAAAACTTTTACTGTCCTTGTAGCATAACCAAAAAGAAAGGGGAAAATAGTTATCTATAAATCTAATTATTCCTGGCTTCTGTTCTCAGAGACACCTCTCCAAGGCAGTCTAAGATTACTGGATCAAGGTGGTAAATGTTTTTTAAAACCTCACTGGCAATTAATACAACCATTTCCTCCTGTACACAAGCTTTTCCTAAACATGGTGCTGTTACTCCCTGACCTCAGTGCAAAGAGGCAGAGGTGGAAGAAATGCCAACAAATTCTGCAGAGCTGCTCTGCCAGGGCTGGTTCTCATCACCCACCCCAGCCTCCATCACCCACTGGCAGACAGTGACTGATGCCTTATTACAGGCATTTCTTGCAACCCTCCTGCTAAAAGAGGAACAGATGGCTCCCTTTGACTGTAATATTTCCACCCTGCTACCACAACCACCTCCTCCTGATCTGCAATTAGAAACATGGAATTGCTGAATCCCTTTATCCCACACTGTACCATTCACTCTGAACTTCTTTCTTCCATTTTAAATGTTACTTTATTTTCATGAGGAGACAAAGGTAGCATGATTTGCCATAGATACACACAAGTTAGTCTGTGGTGGTTGGTTAAAAAGGCCAGTCTGAATCTGATTCAATCTAGTCTAATGTGGGGAACATTTTCAGATAAAAAATAATTTGAAAAGTTCATCTGTTCAGTTTGATCAGCCTTAAAATAAATACTTTATTTTTCTGTTCTGAAGAAAAACTTGATTTTGCAGTGGAGTTATATTTTGAAAATTAAGGATATGCTTCAAAGAAATGCTTTGTTTAGCTGAAAAAATTTTGGCCTGTTTACATTTTAGCACAAATAAATGCTATTCTTCTTCTGGGGCTGATCCAATGCTTTTCCCATCCCCAAACTCCTCTTCCTTATTTTGCTGCTTGGCCACTGTCTCAAAAATGAACTATGACACAACTACCCAGGGAGGAGATAATCCCAGCTACAGAAATTTATTCTAGAGACAGATAACAGATTAGGGATTTTCATTCAAAAAAAAAACAACCCAACAGGCATTATGAGGAACTTGCACAGCTTTGCTACATGGATTACAAAGGATTCATTTAAAACAGCCTTAATGTTTAAAAAAAGAAGGAAACAAAAATCCCACAGAAAACATCCAATAAAGTCAGGGCTTATGGAAGGAAGGCAGAGTAGCAGACCACATGTGCTGCACTCTGAGGACACTGCACTTTCCCACTGACCTGACCACAGACTTCAAACAGCTACAAAACAGCCAGAGCCCTTCCCCTCATCCCAAAACATGAGTCCCAGCACCAAAAATGCACAGATTTCTACTGTGATAACTCAGCATTAATAAGGGCATCCAAGCAACACACAAGGCCTAAAATAAGTAACAAGTACAAAATTATCACTAGCTGCAAAGTTAGTGCTTTACAGTGAAACATATATAATCATAATTTCCAATTTTTAAAAAAAACCCTGAAACAAATTATTCTGGCACACTGTCTTTCTGCTCCTCACTAAGATTACCAACAGTTTGATCTCATTTCCTTAGAAATAATCACCAGGCTACTTAAATATTAACTAGAGGGAAGTATTAACACACTGTTGGGGAACCAAGATGAAACTGATCCCACATCCAGTCAAGCTTCCTGTCCTTCAACAATCCTAAACTCTATTACACACAAATCTGGGTTCTGAATTCTCAGAAATATACTTAGAGGGTAGTAAAGTAACCCAGAGGAGTTGATTTGATGTCTGGGTACAGTCAAGGAAGGTGGCCCCATTTCTCCCTTCTTGCAGTCCTGGATATCAGTGACAGAACCACTGTCAGCATCTCCTGCCCTTCCAATTTCACACAGGCATCATCAACATTCTTTAGTAACAGGGAGGATTTCTGACATCTTATTGCATCAAGAGTCTCATCTTGTGAAATCCTTTTACAAAATCAGATTCTGATTCTCACATAAGCTCCTAAGGTATTTTTGCAGATTAATTGAAACTGAATAAATTTCCTTAATATTTTGAGCCCAGGTAATTCGAGTGGCAGTCTGCCACCAGAGCCGAGCCAGCAGAGCCCCACTAAAGCTCCCTGCCAGCGGTCAGCCAAGGTCTCCAGCTGGGCTCAAGACTCCTATTTCAGATTCCCCAGGCAGGGAGAAGCTGCAGGAGCAGTACTGCTCTTAGGGCAGCGATGATGTTCTTCTTTTTAAAGGAAAAGAAAGAAAATGTCTGGGGTGCAGGACCAGCAAGGGCAGAATGCACAGCTGGTAGACAACTAGGAACAGAGCCAGGAGACTGAGGCAGAAAGGAGTCTTTGAAAGCTGGGAAGGAACACCTGGAAATGTGACACAGGAATGCACAAGAGGACGGGTAACTCCAGAATAGAGGTCTGAGGGGATGGAGCCTGCTTTGGTGGGGAAAGAGGCACCATCAAGAATGGGGGAGATGCTGAAGTTCAGGAGGAATGAATCTGTAACCCTCTGGAGATTCTTCTCTGTTCTTTCTTTTTGAGGTACACAGGGTAAAGCACCACACCCCAAGTCCTGCTTTTACCTCCCTTCTGCACCCCAAAACACATCTGCCCCAGACAAGGAGTCAAGGAGGTTCTGTCATTCCTTTGGGAGCTGCATCTTCATCTCAGCATTCCAATCTTCCTGCTTATTCTTCACTGATGACTCTCTCATTGTACTAGTGTTTATATTTTTCAGTCTCACAGAAGTAGCACAATACCATCATGTGACTTTGAAGATGGACAATAAGGCCCTTTTTCACAATATATATGTCATGAGGAATCCTCACCAAGAAGCTTCTGAGATGAATTCTCTGCGTTCCAAAGGGGAAAAAAAAAAAAAAAAGGTAACCTGAAAACAATTCCAGCTCATGCTTGCACATGTTGGTAGAAGAAGAGAAAGAAATCCTCATCTGGACATAAGTGATACCTATTTTTAGTCTACACTTTTCCAAACAATAACTGCTCATACCCACAACCCCAGACCATCCTGGTCTGAACAACTGCTGCCTTCACCAGCAGCAGGTTCATAGCAGAACAAAAGCACAGTCCAATGTGTCAGGATGGCTTTTTGTAAGTTCAAGGGCTCACATAAAACAGGCCCATAAATTCCCACTAGCAGTCCCTTTGATAGCTAGGTTTTTAGGTTTTTGGTTTTTTTCTTGTTGAAGATAGTTTCTGACTTACTTTCATTGTCCTACAAGGTCAAAGGCTGCAGTATCACGTAGTATTAAACCTTAGATCTTCAAAAAACCTCCTAGCCGTAGTGCTGGAAAGCAAACACACTCCAAGCCTGCACATTTGTCTGCTTGGAGGAGTTACTAAAACAACTTCAGCACCTCCCAAAAAGGCTCAAGATGCAAGGAATGGGAGAGAGATGGGGACAGGAGTATGGGGTTTGTGTCAGTGACTCCACCTTGCTCATCAGACATTTTCAAGTCAGCACATCTTTCTCTCCCAAGCAAAATCTGTTTCTACAATTTTGCCAAAACTTTTATATATGGCAGTGGCCAGCTGGCTGCTTGGAGAGCCATGTGTCAGCGGTCCTGGCGAATGCTTAATGTGTGAGATGGATCTGCGCAAACTGCAAGCACTTGGTTTGCAAACATTCCTGTTTTATGCATTTAGAAAGCAACTAGAAAAAGGAGAAGCTTCTGAAACAAAGTCACACAACATGGCAGAGATGATATATTAAGACAGTTCCTCGGTACACAAATGTATGGTGGTAACTCATCCTTTCTCCCTGGCATTCTCTGCCCCATGGGCTGTCATGAACCTGTTCTGTCTCCTCCTTCAAAACCATCACCTCCACTGCCACCTTTGTTTCCACAGAGGCAGGAATTCAACACCCTAAGGCTTCCCCAACAAGACAAGATGTGGGAATCCTGTGCACCCTTCCTCCAGCCCTGCTGCCTGACTGGATCCCAAGAGGGGCAATGCCAGCAGATGTGACCACAGGGGAGGCTCCTGGGCTGCTGGCAGAGATCCCTCTGATGAAGCCACCATCCACCCATACAGGGATCAGCCACTCAGCCCACACAGCTCTGGGAATCCAGGGGGGAGGCAATAAAGCAGAACTGAGGCACACTTTGAGCCGATGTATTTTTGGGCTACATTACTTCTGACTGCACCATCCAAGAGCAGATTGAGAAGTGAATCATGTGGGTTTAACAGAAAGAGCAGCAGAAACTGACTACACTGAAAGAGATCCATGCCTACATTCCCCATGCGTATAAAAAGTGCTCGTGAAGTTGAAGGCCATCTATTTAGGGATTTGTAAATGCATTATCCCATGTGGTCTGCAGGCCTGTACAAGATTATATACGGTTTATTGAGCAATGTCAGGGAAAATAGACTTCCCACCCGAGATTAAGTTGATCACAATCTCTACAATCAGCCCAGTGAGCAGCAGCACAGGTGATAGATGAGCCTACCACGGTCTCCCAGATGGCAGCAGGCACCAGGTGACAAGGCAGCAGGGGAAGGTAATTCCAAACTAAGGCTGCCTGAGGGAACAGACCCCGCTCCTACGTACAACTAACAGGCTCTCACCCATCTCCTCCATCCTGGCAGCTCTTGGACCCCAAAACAGTCCCATCAGCCAGGCCCCAAACTACAAAGACCACCCCACATCAGTATCAGCACCATGACTTGTCCCCAGAGATGAAGGGAAAGCAGGGCTGGTCTCCAACCCACTGCCAGGACAGGCTCTGCACAGCTGCAAACAGCTGGCTCTGCACATCTGCCCAGACATCACATCTGGGGGCTGAGTGTTCCCCATCTGAGATGAATTTGGCACATATCTTCACTGGAAGAAGTCAAGGGGAGGCTGGAGAGGAATAAAGCCTCTCTCTCTCTGCACAAGTAGAATCAATTGATTTTAGCATTTTGAATCAAGGCATTTCAACCCTTCAGATAAAAATTATGTATCAATTGCAAAAGCAAAAGAAAACCACAATGCAAAACTGAGGTCAAAAGTTTGTTCCAAACACTGCGGCTCCAAATCAAAGATTTCACAATCTGTGCACTATAGTGCTGCTCATTCTTCTCCTCAGTATTTGTAAAATAAGAATGATGATGACACTTACAGTGAAATTTATAGTTGTTTCCAAATCCACCATAAAAATCAAGCCAAATCTAAAACATAAGAACCTAAGAGTACCTGTAAGGACATGGATAAGTAGTTCATATAAACTTAACTGTCCAGAGAAGGAAACAGAACACTGTAATAGACATTGCATCAAAATTAATCTTGATTTAAACAGGAAACCAACATGGGATAGTGAGCAGGACAAAATGCCGGTGTCCTCCGGGTTATCATTAAGTACTTGCTGCAAAGAATCTGCTCTTCCTCAAACTGCAATAAAGGATTCTTTTTTCTTTCATTACACTGCCTGAAAGCTTCATAGGAGCACCAGCAGTTTGTAAAGATGAAAAACGTTTTTAATCAGTAATTGCAATGGGTTTAGGAACTGCTAATAAATATACAAGGAGGCTGGAAGGGGGAACAGTCACTCATTCAAAGCCACTAGTGCCACAAAAGTCAATTCCACACACAGTTGTCAACCACACGACCAAATTTGTTTCAAATCAGTTATTAAACACAAAATGCTATCAGTTCAAAATCTAAAAAAAAAAAAATAATTAAAAAAATCAAGCTACAGATGCAGACTTGCAAGGTGAAAGTGTAGAGTACGAAGGTGGGATTTAAGTCTCAAATCTAAATATTTCATTGTTCCTACGTAAAATTTTGGCAAATACTGCTTCAAAAGCTAACCTGATAAACACATTCAGCACTAAATCCAGCTGTTGTCTTATGGGGAGCTGTAATTCACAATGAGTTGTATCTATTATATGATGTTCTCAATGCAAATAAATACAGAAAACCCAAAAGGCAGCTCTTGCAGATTAAAAATGACATTCAGCAACACAGAAGATGGGTCATTAGAACTGTGAGAAGTACAAATAAGAATGAGCTACATAACAAAATGGATCAGGAGTGGTGACAGGGGCAGTGGGATTACAGCTCTGCCCAGCCTCTGCTACACCCCTGGTTACTGCTATGAGCCCCATGGAAGGAGGAGGAAAGAAAAAACCCTACAGCTCCTATGACTGCTTTGCCTGTTTAAGATTCAAAAGCTCCACTGAAAGCTTTCACAGAGCTGAAGGGAGCATGATTTATACAAAAAGCTACAAGCCTTTTACAGTCCATTTTGAGCAGAATGGACATCAGTGCTACCTGCCCTTGGAGAATAGTGTTTCCTATTTTATTTACATTTGCTCTTCATTATGCTTTTAGAGTAACTTACCAATCCAGCCAATCAATTCAAACTATTTTGCAAGCATTTCAAGTCATTTCTTAGCATCACCCCGTAGGCACTTGCTTCTATGTAATTACAATCATTTTTCTGCAGAGATTTGCTTCATTCAAGTGGCTTTGCCAAGCAACAAGAAACAAAAGAATAACCATGTCTAAAAATAAGTAGGAAAAAATGTAGGAATCCCACAACTGTATCAAATAGGGTCATCAGGAAGAAGAAAGGATAAATGTGTGTCCCCATGTCCTTCATGTCTTTGCTGACAGCTCAGAAATAGTGCTGTTTAATGTTTGATAGTTATGTCTCCATATTATAGCTTAAACTTGTATTAAAAAAAAAATCTGTCTTAAAATACAGCATTTTCAGTTCTTCTGGGGAGGCCAGAAATAATCTAGCTAGTTGGTGCTTTTTACCATCTTTCTGTTGCAGAAGCAAATTTAACTATTTCTTTTAAGAATAAAAGAATATGTCATCAAAAAAAGTGCCTCACAAAGAGAAGTATTATAACTGTCCTGATCAAGTATCAGAAAAGTGTGAGCTCTTTCCTACATTTTAGCAGATAAGGTGGCATTTGACTTGAATTAACCTGCCTGTTGAGAGGGACACGGCTCCAGACCTGCTGCTCTCATATCTGACCAAGACACTGAAGTACAAATCCAGGGATTTTAACAATGTAAGCCCAGAAAAAAAGAACTTGAAAAAAAAGTGCAAGCCTTGAATGTCAACCATCTCCCGATGGAAACAAAAGATACAAACGTGAGTTCCCAGCTGTCCCAGCAAGTCCAATGTTTTTCTAAAAGTAAGAGGTACCATTTCCTCACAGGCAGCTCCTCTCTTTTTACTACTTCCATATTTTTTGGAGACAAGTCAAAACCTTGTCAGCGACTGGCAGCACCAAGTATCACACAGCATCAGCCTCATCACTAGTTCTAGGGCTGCCTTAAAATAAAAGCAATCAGAAAACTTCTTAAAACTAAATATCCTCCCCCTACCCTACATGTTGACATGGCCACTAAATCCCACTGGGTAATCTCCAGAATCCATCTGTTCCTTTTCATTCTCATCCTGAGAAGCCTCCCATAGTCCCTGATTATTTCTCAACTTGTCTGAAGAAATATCCTGTCTTCTGGCTTCCCAGACGTTTGCTTCACCCCCTGGTCCCCAGAGGTTTGCTGAAAAAGGCAGCTGCAAAGATTATCCACTCCAGTGTCATGCCCAGGCTCTCTTTAAATCCCTTGAGGGAGGAGACATTTTAAGAGGGAAAATGTTTAACAAAGGAGAACAAGCATCTTTCAGAACTGAGTTTCCTCTCAGTTAACTCCTGCAAGCAAGATCCACCTACAGAAACCTTTTAAGCAAGCATCTCTTAAAGCACAGCTGGTTAAGAGAAGTAGGAATTTGAGTCCTACATGAGCACATGCAGACTCTCCACCAACACCAGCAAGATGAACTGTGCCTGGGCCAGGCTGCAGTAAAGCCCTGCTTACCCAGCAACACAAATTAATGGGAGGAGGGGGACTGGGAGCATTCACCAAAGGTCATCTCCAAATAGCAGCTGTAAGCATAAAAACGATGACATTTTCCTAATGACCACAAAGCAGCTAAAATTACAGGAATGCATATCTTCTCCTTTTTCAGGTCAATACAGCCAGCATGTCTGTGCATTTAATGTACCAAACACAGCTGCACTAAACAATTTAAACACTTTTTGTTTAACTCGAGGGCTGTTAAATAGTGGAGGAAAAACACACCTCTCTATTCCTTGTGTTGTTGCATAAAATCAAAACACAACAAGTAAAGCCACAGAGGCCCTGAGATTTAATTGTTCAGTTGTATGCTGGTATTGCTTTATTTGTAACTTGAAGCTCCCCCCAGGATTACAGCTCTTGTGTTCTTTATAGGTTCCCACCAGCCCTTTACGTGCTCCACACCAGACAAAGGTACCAAAATTCCAAACAGCAAACAGTAGTTCACTGCAGGGCTTTTGTTTGCCTACAATTCCGACATCACTGCTGCTCAAGTTTAATTCCAAAATTTATGGGGATGCCAAAGGGTTAAGTTGGCTTGAAATTTTCCTATTTATCGTCATTCACTTCAAAAAAAAGCAAGTACTGCAGGAATTTATGATGCCCAAACCTGACAGTCACTGACTAGCTAACAAATCTTTCCTTCTGTTTTCAAAACAGTTTTGTGTTAATCTCTCAGGTCACTATCAAAGACAGCTTAGCATCTAATTTATCACCTTTTGGGCAGAGATCCATGCTGAAAAATTACATCCAAACTGTAATTTAGTTCAGTTAATGGCCTTTTCTCAGAGGAACTGGACAATTAAAAACATATGGAAATGGAATAAGCTACTCACTTTTCAACTAAATGTTTGCTCTATGTCTTGGGAAATAAATTCAGGATGAACAAGCTGAATTCAATGAATGGATTTAAAAAAAGGAACGGACTGCTGTTATAAATCAGTTGTCCTCCTTTCACAAGCCACATAGCAGTATTTCTTTTTTTTTTCCTTTTTAACAGAGCATTGTCTTACAATGGAGAAAAACCTTCAAGAAATTGCAAGTTCACACAGAATTAGTGCTAGTAAAAGAAAGGGGGGGAGAATCTCTTTATGCCCTATAAACATCTGACATATATAGGCACCTAGATAAAGTAATTGGAAATGTCAGGTTAAACAAGAAAAGCATAAAGGCAAAAATAATTTAAAATGTGCACATGGATGTACACTGGCTTTCATTATAGTGGCAATCAATCACAGGTTTTTGATATAACTATGACATTCTATTATGTCTGGAAAATACCATGGTGCAGTTGACACCTTTACAGAAACACAAAGCCTGGAAACATATATATGGCATTTACAGCAATGTTTCTTTCCTTTTTTTTTCCCCCCCTGAGAAGTGCCAATGCCTGTGTAACCATTTACAAGAGTCAAAAGCCCCTGCTGCATGTCCTGATGAATCTTCCATGGGATTTAGTGGGTGCTGGATGGGACAGAAGGAGAATATCACTGACATTCCTTCCCCAGTTCCTTTGCTGTGTCCCGTGGCCTGAGTGGCTGTATCCAGCCATCAGGAAAAATCAAAGCACAGATTTGTTTGTACACTATGTACCTCAAAGTGAGGTACCAGATTTAATCCTCATCTCCATCTCAATCGTGGAAGCATTCCAAAGTGGGAACATCTTCCCCTATATTGCAAAGGTGTGCTGGTCACACTCCTGCCCTGAGTCACCATGCCTGTGTTTTGCCAGCCTCATTAGCAATTAAACCTCCAGAGCCCAGCTCTCTCCACCAGCTGTAGGAGACAGACCCAAGCACCTCCCAGGAGAGGAGGACAGTGACAGTGACAGCCCTGAGGTTACACCTCATTACAGCTCATCACAGCCACCACCACAACAAAAAAAACAGATTTTAAAAAATGGCACGGTGATACTGTTCTGCTCCTCACACTGCTTCAGACAGAGCAAGGGACCAAACTGGTGACTTGCAGGGCTAAAATGACAGGTTTGTATCCTGACCCAAAGCCCCAACACTTCTGGAGCTCAGCTATGGCAGGCTGATGATCTCCAGGGCTATGGCAATGGGAACATGCCAGTGCAGGGGCTGCAATGAATTTTTCAATTAAAAAAGGAAAATGTAGTCCCTAGCAACAACAGGATAAAAATAAATAATAAAAGAAAGCCCACACAGGAAGACAGAGGAAGCTACACCCTTGAAATGTCTTTTGATGTTAATGCAATGAGTCTTAGTGTAATCTGCTTCATGAAAAACTGAAAAGTAAATTATAAAAATGGAACACAAGCCTATCAACCTCTCCACCTTACAAAACTACCTAATGCCTTCAGTCTTCTTTACCATGACATGTTATTTTTAAATTTTAGCCAGTGCAAAAAGGCTCTCAAAATATCCCTTTCAATTCTTCTCTTTAATGAAGAGTTGCTCTAAGATCAATTAACTGAGATGAGAAACAAAACCGAGGCTGTTGGTTCAGGATGTCCTTTCATAAAAGACCAAACGTTTGATGTTAATTTTCTGTGATGCATTTTCCAATAATCCATGAGTATGAGCTTGAGCACTGACAGAAAGAAGCGTTGTATTTCACAGCCACACAGGGCCAGACAGTTTTAAGATCATTTATTTAATTATGCAAATGCTACTCTTGTGACAACAAGAGACAGACTCAAGCTGAAGTCATACATTGGATAATAAAGTTCATATCCAATTGAAGATTCACTACCTGCTGTGTCAACTTCAACTACTACCACATCATTATGGCTTACACTACTGTTTAGTGAAAGTGGAGACAACACTTCCAATCTAAACCTCTATTTTTAGGACAGTTAAAAATAAGTGTTCAATTACCATAGAATTTTGTATGTTTTCTTTAATTGGCTATTCTATGAGAGACTCTGCACGTACAAATTAAAAACAAAACCCAACCACTGCTCTGAAGCTAATCAAGGTTGAATAAACAAAGAGGCTTTTTAATCAACCCAAACTCCACTTCTTTCCTGTGTTTTACAGAATGAGCACCCAGAAGACACATAGTGTTTTCTCACCAATAGGTGTGTTAAAAGCAAACACAAAGCAGCACCTCAGCAGGATTCTCCTGCACTCCAGTACAGACAGGATGGAACCACTACTGACCAACCACACTCTGCTTGGCCAGCTCTGGTGACCAGGAAGAGAGTAGCAGGCTACATTTATTTTGGAACTACTGCTCACCCAATCCAGCAAAGCTTTCACTGCCTCTCCTGGAGCTGTGCTACAGTCAGGAGAGCAGAGAGGGCCGTGCTACAGAAATGCTGCTCCTTGTCCTGCCTGCTCCTCTCAAAGTGCTGTTCTGACTGAAACACAAAGCAAATATTCTCACTGTGAACACAAGCTTTCAGCTCCAGGGGGTTTCCAGTGGTGAAACATCAGCCATGACAAAATACCCAGAGATGGGGCAGTAATGCTGAGGGTGAGACACAGCTGGAGCCATCCTGAGCAGGGACTGCAACTCCAAGGACAGGACCTTCCTCCCTTGTGCACCCACCACCCCTCAAGTGCTCTGGCTGCTGGGTTGATCCCACCTGAAGCTGTTCCTGTTCTTCCTGGGGTGAATTCTTCCTCAAGAGACTGCAAATGGGTGAGATGAGCAGAGCCCCAGGAGAGGCAGCAGCACCTGGCAGTGACAAGGACAGAACTGTGCAATCTTGAGTTGGCTCAGGTGCACCACAAAACTGTGACTCTTAGGTAATTATATTTTAAAATCTTCCCACTGAACAAAAAAGCCTTTGCATGTAATGGATCACTCCTTTGCAACTGATGGACCAACAGAGGATAGGAGGCATGTTTCAGCTACACTTAGGCATTTAAGGTTTAAAAGATTACACGTTTCATCTCAGGTACCACATATACCATGAGACTGAGCAAGAAACAAGTCAAGGAAACTTCTGCAGCATAATTAGTTTGTCCATATCAACCAGCCATCTCTGGCCACAAATCTTGAGCTGCTTATATTACAAGATTCAGGGGTCCTCTAACATGTTGAGTTGGCGTCTTTTTAATTAGTATATTAAAACACTCCTTTTCAATATGTCACAGTATATAAGTCTCTTGCATAAATACTTCATTAGGCTTTTCTTTTTTTTCCCCCTTTTCAACAGAAGAATTTTATTATCAAAGTGGTTTTGGTAATATGCAGCTACTGCATGCCAAACACTATGCATGAAATACCTTCTTGGCTAGAAGATTAATGTGCTTACTGTTATTCTGTGGACAAATTAATGTCACTGAGAAATAAGCAAATACAAAGAACCACAAAAATCTATCCCAGTCTGCATCTTTCAGGGCTGAGAAAACGTTATATGCATGTACGTTTACATACACAGTCAGATCTAAGGTACATAAATAAAAACCTTTCAACAAGATGAACGATACACAGAACACACATCTGATCTCCCAGCTTGAAAAATGTTCTCAGTGCTGATTTCCCTGCTCTGCTTCCCCGTGTGCTTGGGGCCCTGCACAGCTGTACTCAACCAGCACAAGGGCTGCTCGGGATGTAAGCACCCGATTTCATGAAATCCAAAGGTAAGCAGATCCAAATCTCAGCACAGCTAATGGATTTGGCCCTTATCTCCCCTTGCTAAAGCATCCTGAGTGCTGAGGGACTTATCTAAGCATTAGGAACCAATATTAGTATTAAAATGCAATATCCATGTATTATTCTCTTGTCAGTCTTTTAGCTTATATACAACGCTTCAGCACAGACACTTGCTCATATTTGGTTTTCCATCTACCTTATTACAGTTTTTATACTGAATATGAGCAAAAACATCTGAATGCATTAGCTACATCAGCTTCTGCTGAAGTTTAATGAAGAAAAGAGTTATTTTTAACCTGGGACAGCTCCCAGATCAGCTCATTGAATAGCTCAAAAACTGGCACAAGAGAAATGCATGTGGCTGGGTACAAGCTGGGGGGAGGAAAGAGGGAAAAACACATTTGTACCCAATTTGTCACCAATAAATACAACCAAAACCCCATGTCCTAAAGCAGAGAGACACTAAAGACCCAGCACACAACCCAAAAGTCTGAACATATTTAGTTGGGACATAAAGAGCACCTCTGAAGCTCAGGTGCTGTTTCCAACTGGTCCATGGGATTTAAATGCCTAAATAATTTTAGGTGTTTTTGTGAATTTCCGTACACACCTTACTGCATGTCTTTCAAACTCAGCCTCTGCTGACTTCCAGAGTCTGAGCAAAAGATCACCAGCAAAATTCACAGCAGAATATGTGGCTTCCTGGGCCTGGGATGGGAAACTTAGCCCAGGCCAGCAGCCACACCAAATTTTACCAGCCACACAGGCTCATATCACAGCATCAGCATTTTAATTTGTCTGCCTTGACAAGATGAAAAATGCTTAGAAAGTTTTGCGTATGAACAGACAAAAAGATGAAGCACCTCAAATCCTTTTTGAGACTGCAGGTTTCCCATACATCTTGAGATGAAAGCTCAGCTTGCAAGCAGAGGCTGAGCAGCAGCATCCCTCCATCAGTGCCAGGCACCAGCTCAGCACAGCACACAGGCTGAGAGCTACAGGAAGCGCAGGCGGCTCATCGCTTAAACACTATTTCATCCCAAGGTTCCAAAATGATAATAGACTTTATTCTAATTGGATTGTCTGCAATGAGCCAATTTAAGTGCTAAATGCTGCAAATTATTCAGCATGACATAGCAATGCAATGATCTGAGCCACTGCAGGGCAGAAGGCTTCTTGAAAGCTTCAGTTCCTGAAGCATAATAAGGAGACGCAAGTCTTGCTTGGCATGTCTCCACCAACCAAATTCACATTGTTTCAACAGCTGCAGAGTGCCCACTGAGCATTAACTAATGCTCTGACCTAGAAGCAGCCACTGCCAGCCAGCACACCTGATTAGATGATGATTTTCCTGAGCACACCTTTAAAGTCCTATCACTCTAATTGCTGCCTTTCAAAGAGACTAAGTACGGATGACATCCTACGTACACTGCAGGTCTGTGAAATATTGATCTCACCACAAGCTTTAAAATATTTAACCAACTTGAGTCTGTGCTTTTGTCATCAGGGTAAGAATGTCACATCTATTCACAGAGATTTAAGGGACAGGAAGAGACAGACATTTAAAGCTTTAGATTTTATTCTGGTGCAACTACAGTAGTGTGAATTACAAATGCAAATGAAGAACTCCTGTGTTAACGCTTAGCCCTGTACAGAGCACACAGTTCAAAAGACAATTATTTTTAGTAATTATGTATAAAGTGGTTTTCTACATATATTTCACCATAAAATGTGTTAAAATTACATCATTGTAATAGCAAGGAGAGAAAGTAAAGCATTTAAAAGCTTAATTTAAGTCTCAGCTTACACCAAAATTTAAGTCTCAGGTTACACCAAAAATTTGCAAAGTGGAAAGAAAGAAAAAATAAGTAATCCACAACTCATGTTCATAACTTTTAATATAACATTATTATTCTCCTGCAGTCACCAGAAGAGGCTATCCAGAATTATTTTGGGACCAGAGAATTTTAGAGGACTCGAGGTTATTTGGAATTAAAGTCCAGAATCAAACAGCAATGCCTGTTGTAGCACTTTGTGTTGGTTTTGCACAGCCTGGTTTTTGGTAGTGGGGGACACAGGGGTGGCTTCTGTGAGAAGCTGCTGGAAGATTCCATCATGTCCTGAACTCTGTTCCTGAAACATTGGACCTCCAGTCCCACAGAGCTGGAGAAAGAAAAGCCTCAGCATAAAAGACAAGCTCCTAGGTCTTGGCTCTCAGCTGGGTTTGCATCTCCTTCAAAACAGTTTAGCAGCATTCATCCTTAATGGAAATCAACTCCTCAGCTCTGCAAGAATGCTTGTATCCAAGTTATCTGCTCTGGCTGATATAAAAATGATGGATTTTAATGCCTTCTGTCCAATATCATGCCTACTTGTCAGTGTGATGGTATGTAGTTAAATCACCAACATCTCATATGAATACATCATCTGATTTACTGAACAGAAGTATTTATTAAAAACTTCTGCCTTAACTTGACTTTGCTATTTGGCTTCTGGATTTATTAGAATTAACTCCAGTAGATGAGCAGTTTACTGTATTTTATTTTCCCACATATTTTCTAATCCAGAGAGGCACAGGAACATTAATTCAGGAATTGTCTGCAATTATTTTTTGCTATTCAGCTAGGGGCAGTAAATGCAAACAGAATTGGCTGCAGTTCAATGTCATTGCATAAGATTTCCTCTATTGTTCCTTTAGATGCAGATGTTAGGGTATAGAATGCTAAATTAAAATAGCGACAGTGTCATCCCATGCACTTTCTAACGGGTTCCTTGTAGGTTCAGTTTTCTTGCTGAAAATTAATTTCCCTTTACCTAAAAACAATCATAGAATTACAGAATTAAGATCACTTCTTCCTTTACTGAAATATAAAAAGGAAAGAATGCCTCAGCTGCTCATTTTTCACATAAAGCTCAGAGCACACTGCAAATCGAGGACTGCAAGCTTCAAGCATTCACCTGAATCATGAAGGCAGTGAAAATGAGATAAGTACGAAATTTGACATTGCTATTTAAACAATGATTCTTTCTCTTGCAAATGCCATTTCCTTTCACACTGAAAGCACTAGAGAGGCTTGAAAAACTTGTGCATTAATCAGGATTTCAGCACAATTCTCCAGGTTCTCAAACCAATCATCAAGAAATTCTCTTGCTCTTTGGAAACGCTGAGGGCAACAGAAAAATAAGGGGAGGCAGCCTTTTCTTTTCTGCTGTGTTTGTTCAAGATCATTGTTTTGTGTTTTAAAAGAAATGCAGATGACATGCAGCTACTGCTGATTTTTTTTTTCTCAGGGGGAACAGAGCAAAGGGGGCTAGATTATCTACAGATTGACATTATTGCTGTTTATCACACAAAAGCCTCTCCTCCAAGGAGCAAGCTGCACGGGACAGCACAGGGATTATAGGTCCTCACTGCTGTAGATGTAGCCACAACTGAAAATACCAATTATCTTCCCAAACAGAGCTCCTCTGTAGCTGCAGTAGCCCAATGAGGAACATTAACACAACACCCCTGAGGGCAGCCAGCCATCTTTTACTTATTTCTGTTTGCTCGTTTTAAATGCTGGGGGAAAATTAAAGCAGGAAATGATGATATTAAAGAAAGGCTTTCACTGCTTGCCCCTCCCCACAGAAATGAAGATACAAACAAACAGAATCCATCTCCCCTCTGTTGGGATGCTCCTGACAGCAGTTATTACAGCTCCCAGCTGGGAGCTCACTCCTCACTGCTATCTGAGGACTGTCACAGCCACAGGTCCCTGGAAGATTAGCAGGAATAAGAAAAGATGCTGCCAGGAGTGTGTGCAGTCCCTTCCCACGCTGGCTGAGCACTGAGGCAGCAGCCCCAGCTCCATCCCCAGTGTCAAAAAGCAGCCCATGTGAAGATGAGCACACTCCAGAGATAATGAGTTCCCCAGGGAGGAATCGAACAGCCCAGCTTGAAAGAGACCCGCCAAGAATACATTTTTATTTACGCTCTTTTTACATGTCCACAGCTTTACTGCAGGAAGCTGTAATCTCAACTTTCTCCCAGCCTCCCAAGCCTTTTACCACTGACCTTCAGTGGCTCTTTAATTGCAACCAGCACTCGGTAAAATTGAAATGTACATTTTAATGGATCAATCTACCTTTTTAAAATGAAGATGAAAAGCCAAGCATTGCAATTAAGAATCATGGCCTGGCTGCCTGATCTGATCTTCTTGGTAGCTGTTTTCCACTGCAGTAATGCAAAAAAGCTAACATTTTCAATAACGTTTCATTACTCCTCTTTACTTTAAAAAAAAAAAAAAAGCTTAAGAATGGGGTTTGAAGGTGGCTACAGCCTGAGCAGAGGGGAATCACCAAGCTCCTTGCCCTGGGTCAAGCTCTGGAGCTGCTCTCTGCACACAGGATCCGAGGACAGGCACAAGGCACCAGCTTGAATTTGGCCATAAGGAGTAGACACCTCTATGCTGCAAAAAAAATTATTTTCTTATCCTGCAAGTCACTGGAAGGTGATAGGGCAGAGCCCACTTCAGGAATCCTGAATTCCTCCTGCAGAATTTTGCATCTCTGAATTGTGCAGAATGAGGCTACTGCTGTTCAGAATCCTCTAACTTCAGCTTAAGCACAGGGGAGGGTACTGCAGAACAGAATTGTATTGCACGGAACAGGAGGAAGAAGAGCATCCAAGAGGAAATGATCAAATTCAGTGATTATGAAGCTAGATAAAACTCACACTAACAAGATTAACTATATGAATAAGCTACTGCTAAGACTCTGCTTATTATCAAACCATTAGAGGACAGTCAGTCTTTTGCATGCAACATATTCCATTCCAAGAGTACATTCAGCAGGTAATAACACGAAGCTGTTGGGTAGAACCTGCCCTGTGCCCTTCCACGTGCTCCTCTCCCCTCTATGCTACAAGGGGGGTTTATTTGTTTACTCAATTATTAAGTCTCCAAAAGAAAGTGTATTCCCCAGGTAACAGCAAAACCATTCAGCAAAGCAGGAGCAGTGCTGCAAGTGGGCAATTACTCCACAATATGTGCCTGAATTAGCCATGGCAGAGCCAAGGGCTTGCAGCAGGCAGCAATGGTCGGACAGCAGCGCACCCAAAGAACATCTTGGGCAGGGACACACAAAATGAAGAAGCTGTGGCTGCCCTGGAAGCATCCAAGACCAGGCTGGACAGGGCTTGGAGCAATCTGGTCTAAGTAAAAGGTGTCCCTGCCCATGGCAGGGGATTGGAAGGAGATGAGCTTTAAGGTCCCTTCCAATTCAGGCTTGATTCTATGAAAACACCAACAAAGTGAGTGATGAAAACATCAGCTGCCAGTCTCAGAGTCTCTTCAGAGGCCAAGTGAGAAGCAAAGAGGCTCCTCAGCTGCTTCCCAAACACAGCCCATGATTATCAAAGGGCAGGGAATAAAGCCATAGAGATGGTTTTACTTGGGCATGTCCTTGTGCACTCACACCCTGAGCTCTGAAGGAGCCCTTCTGTAATGCATTGGTGGGGATCAAATGTGCTCAGGGTATCTTTTATGAAGATGACTATGCACACACTAAGAAAAATTTAACACCCGGAGAGACTGTAACAGTATACAGAGAGAGAGCAACTGAAAAACCAATAACAATAAACAATGCTCATTGAATAAATGATAAAGTGACTGAGAGCTTAGCTAAACATAACTCTAAGAAAAACCAGATCAACGTGTGACTCCCACATCTTTATGCATTTTGTTTAAGAACCTCCGTTATGCTCTACCAGCTTCTGTAATGATTCAGAACATCACAGATCTAGGATGATTTGTTAAGCAGAAAAAAAAAAAAAAAAAGTTTATTTGTCTTTAAAGCTTCTAGTCTTGATTTCCTGTTAGGGGTATGAACAAAAAAATGAAAATTATCTTTACTGTTTTATGCACTGTTTTAAAAGAAAATACAAACAATTCAAGTGTCTTCATATCTCATATATATTCAAATATTGTATACTCAAGTCAATCATAATGACAAAAATCCATAATCTGAAATTACAGGGCAATTTTTTTGTTCTTATATGACATTTGTGGTTACAGTTTAATAAAGAAAAGCCAGTGCTAAAAGATGAGAGATTCCTAAATGTGAACTGATAATTACATTTTAATTAAAAAATGGAAGCAAGAAAAAGATATCTGTAAAGTATCAATTTGCTTTAGAGACAAATAATTTCAAAAAAACCAACCAGTCAAAAAAAAAACCAAAATTAAAGTTCTATTTTGTTAGTTGTACAACAGCACCAAGAACTATAATCTTTAGCTGATAGGTAGTCAGAAGCAGCATGAAATTCTGCAGTAAACATTTATTCTCACGTAAGATGAAAACATCCACAGATTCATCCCCTGACCACATCGCTTTCCCCTCTTGAAGGAAACCTCTCGAAGAACATTAATACATAAATATTAGAGAGTTAAATGCCCCTGGGTCAAAGGGTTAGTGTAATACAATATTTCTGTTACACTTTGCATTATTATCATTATGCTTGGTTTGCATTTTTACAGCACACAAAATCAAATTAGTTTGCTCTTCTGCTAAGTGCACGGTTCCTGGTGCCACTAGTGTGACTCCCAGGTCAGGAGGAACCTGGAATTTGGCAAACACGTCTTCCTTCCAGAGGCTCCTATCACCTATAAATCTTATTGAAAAGAGGGAAAGGGAGAATAACAGAGCATATTTTAAAATTAAGATACTGCTACCTAAGAAACTTGGAACCATAAAGTTACTTGGAGATGTTTGAAGAAAAATAAAATGTATTCAAAGCAGCTGAACCTTACAGAACAAGTGACTCTTGCTTACCAGAGCAATTAAATTATCTGGCACATTTCCTTGTGAGCTTTCTCTACACATCATCTTGGGGATTGAAATGTTGTATAAATCACAGGGACCTTATTACAAAAATTTTGGGCAGTTCCTGCTGAGTTTCCTAATGAATGACCCCACAAATACAAAAATCCTTATCAGACCTCATGAATACACACACAACGATTCCATCCCTGCCCGAGATGACCTCAAATGGAATTTAGTATTCCAGTCACACTGACATTGCTATTATTTTTATCTCAGTATCATTCATTTTTAGGTAGATTAATTATAATAAATATATGCTATATCAACAGACTTTTCATTACGGTCCATTTAACCTCATAAAACATAATTGATTCCTATTTGCTCTATGTGATCGATGCTTAGCACTCAGTGCTGAGCTGTGTTAGTAAAGGAAAAGTCAGAGAAGGGCCATCTCTGTAGGATAAATAGCAATGTTGGTAGCTCACGTAGCTCTATCTGCATAAATATATGTCTATGCACTTATGGAGAACACAGAAATTAATACTGATGCTTGACTAAATAAAAAAAATCACATCTGAGAAACCCATAATTTATAAATCTGTAATATTTACGAGTTTGTGTTTCCAGGCACATGCACTAGAAGAGCTAGACCTCCTTTGCTACATAAATAAAAGGAATATTGGTACAATATGCAGCTTTAAAAGCTCCCTTTTTTAGCTCACACTTTCCCTGGTGCTTTGGAAGATTGGTCTAAAAGTAGTTATGACCTTCTGGACTTTAGAATGTCACAAAATGCAAGGAGGGAAAGGAAGTGAGCTGTGTCTGTGCTGTGCCCCTTGTGACAGCCTGCTGTGTTCTCAGTACCTGGAAAGCTCCAAATTTAATTTATAAATCAAAGAATAGTAAGCACTGGTTTTTTTTTTTTTCAGTGCACAGACCCACATCTGGAGAATTCCAAGAATGGACAAACTGTGGGACAAGACCCACACAGGCTGATTAATGATATCCTTCCTTCCATGCTTGGGTATTTCTGACAGATAGTTACATTCTGGGAAATCAACTCAGTGCATAAGATGAGCAATGTAGGAGCTGGTAGATCTGAAACTGCTCTGATTCAGGCAAGGCTGAAAGACATTATTTGCATTTCTGGGATCACAGTCTCACTTTGATCTGTCATAACAAGATATATGGGAATGTATAAAATTTATGTGCTTTTACTGCAGGAAAATAACAATGGCACATGCCTTGATACCTCAATTACTCAGAACCAAGCATAGAATTCATCACTTCTGTAACTATTAGCAAATAGGATAATTGTAGTGTATATTAATGTGATCTGTTGGAAATAGAACTTTCCAAAAATTTCACCTCTAAGAAATGAAATATTAACATCACTGAAGCTAACTGAATGTTCAGCTCACCTCTTTCAAAAAGGAAAGCAAGTTTGAGATGAAAACTAACTTTTAAAAAACCCAAACCCCAAAGATGTTAGTACAGTGCTGGTAATAGTGGGCAAGTATTTGATAGCCAAGTTCTTAACATTCAAATTTAATTGCAGAAGATGCTTATTCAATAAGAGAGAAAGAAATAACCTTTGTCAGAACCAGCTAATTTACTACTTGTTGTGTTGAGTTTTAGTGTGATGGATAGGAAAAAAATAACAAATAAAGATATAACAGGAAAATTTCAGCAGTGTATTTCTAACTGTTGGTTTCCAGAACCTCCTAAATATGAAAGTGAGGAGGATGTATATTCTTTTAGCAAACATTTGGAATGTAGCTTTGCCCTTTGGGCCAGTTAAAAGCCACTTAAATAAAATCTGAAATAATTTTTAACTTCAACTCCCATGAAGATGTATTACTAACAGAGATTTACAGTTAAACAGGTATGTCAACCAAATCATGCACAGTCAGTTTTATCATGTGAAAAACACAGTCTCCACTATATATAAAATTATATTTTATGTTTCTGAGAAACCATAACTCAAAAGCTCAGCTGCCCTGCATTTCTCTTAATGAGTTTATCAATTTTTAGAACTCCAGGGTATAGTAATATTTAATACTACACACTAAATGTTAACCAAGATGTTGAAGCATTAAAAAATGCCAAGAGACAGTTTCAGATTTCAAGATGCCAAGTTTGTCCAGGCAACTAATCATCTCCCAGCACAAGAAAAACAACAGGAGAGCAGCTACAGCACAAGGACTTGGTGATTAATTTAACTCTTCCAGGTAAGCACTTCAGGAGGAAACTCTAAAGGCTCAATTAAGGGATGCTGAAACAGGATTTCTGAATTCTTGCTGTGAGATGATGCTAGACCCAAAAGCTTTTACTTTCCTCTCCACTAAAGCAGAAGCAATTTCCTTTCATTAAGGACTCTGACAGCCCCTTAGGTCAAGATGAAAGATTTATTTTTTTCCTGTGTGAATCTGACATGCCAATCACCCAGTCAACCTCAGAGGAATAACATTTAGTAACTAAGGCACAAATAAGTGGGCACAGCTGGCCAACAGCTCTTTGAGGAGCCTGGACAGAGTCTCCAGCCAATTCACTGCAGCCACAACAACATCTGCATGCCCCCCCAGCCACTCCTCACTGCATTTCACAGAGTTTATGGGCAGGGAATTAGCCACAAACCTTGCTTTTTGGAAGACCTGGGCAGGATTTACTCTCCTAAATTGGGAAGTCAGTATTACTCTAGCAGGATGTCAACATCAGGTTAATGGCTAGACACCAGAAGAAGACAAATATGAATTCAATATTTGCTTTAAGAGCACACTGGCTCTTTATGAATGAGAAAGAGCCATCCACAGTGCCCTTCAGTCCTAGCTGCTACAGGGCACTGGGGCTGTGGGCTCAGGGCTCCCTTCAGCCTGGACACTGAATTACTGCCACATGTGAGAGAGGAGCACACGGTCACTCCTGCAGCCTCAGACAGCTGCATGAACTCTGCAGGAATGTGCTGCACATCTGCACCTTCACTCTGCCCTTAACAACTGAAACATGGCTTTTACTGTTTCACTTGAAAATCTGCAGCCTGAGAAGAGTGGTGTTTCATCAGCATAATGTCTCTATGGGGTTTGAAAGGCAACATCAGAGGTTATAAAGGGTTAGAAATTGTAGGTGTTAGATGAGTGAAAAAAAAAAAAAAAAAAAAGAATGACTCCTCGTGTTCTCACTGCTCATCTGCTCTTGTCCTTCAAGAAAGTATTTCCTGCCAGGTTCTCAAATCACACCCACAAAAAATCCAGTACTATTATTACTGTGATTATTTCTTGCTCTGATTTCTTAGGCACAAAAGCATGGAAGGCACTTTGGACTTCAGCATGAAAAGGAGACCAAAGCCATTGGTGATTTGGGAAATTCCTTCCATTTCCCTCTCTCCTGACTGTCACTTTCTATTACTTAATCCCAACAAAGTCACCCAGCTGAAGAACTTGGATCCATGGTGTAAAAGCATTCCCACCCCTCTGAGTCCAGGAGCAATCCCAGCCTGGGGGATCCCTCCTGGGCTCACAGGGCTCTGCCCAGCCCAAAAACAGCTCAGCACCTGCCTTTGCACAGGCTCAACTTCCCCTGCCCCATATCCACTGGGTGTGGAACCAAGGCCAGAGCAGCAGGATTCATCTTCTGGCATCATTTTTCATCTGCACAAGGTCAGAAAGTTGTACACCAGTATACGGAGTCATAAAATTGGATTTTATCTGAATCTGCAGGGATTCACATCTCTTTCCACACAGTCTATTTGCCCTAATTGCTGCTTTGACTCAGAGATATTCCAGCATCTATCAGTTTAAACAAAACTTTAAACATTGTTTGAATGTATCTAAATGCATTCAGAAATGTAATGAAGTCCCACTTCCCACAGCAGGCTGTGTCTATTGCCCCTAAATAGTTCAGTTGAGGATTTATTTGAATTTATAGGCATCAACCCAGTCATATATTGCTCTCTTAAATGCCTAATACAAGCAAAACCACATAACTAAGACATGAGGAGCTCAGCATAATAGCAAACCAATGCTTCATAAACCACAATATTTTTATAAAGCTCCTTTTCAAAAGAAGTTTTAGAAATAAAATACACTTTTTTCTTCAATAACTGAAGATGATCAAAATCAACCTGATGAGTTCCCTGAGCATTTCTCAGGGAGCACTCCTTGGCTATTCCCCTTATGTTGCTGCATATCCCAACGTGCATTACAGATCCCACATTAGCAAGAACTGTGAAATGTCACAGAGTCCAAAACTCAAATTGTAGCAAAGTGCTGTCTGTGATTTTCTATCTACAAGGCAACATGTTAATGCTTTACCAAAGCCAAGCCAGCTCCTGAAATACAATCTAGGTTTTCTAGGCCAAAGGCTTTCATTGAGAAAATGCAAGGTTGTGCACTGTGGTTCAATTTACAAATTAGTCACTGATCATTATTTATTTGCACTGCGTCAAAATTAAGAAAATAGGTGATGAGTCACATCCCTGCATCGGAAATCAAGAAAAAGCAATTTAAAATACTTTAAAGTTAACATCTACAAAAAGGAACGAAACATACAACAGAATTTTCATTATTTTTCAAGTCTACATGATAACTTGGAAATATAAAAGACTTGAGGATGATGTGGGAAGCTGAATGGAACATTTCATTTTACCAAACGTGCCAAGATCAGCTGACTATGTAACATTTT
This sequence comes from Muscicapa striata striata, assembly GCA_030060385.1. Classification (NCBI taxonomy): domain Eukaryota; kingdom Metazoa; phylum Chordata; class Aves; order Passeriformes; family Muscicapidae; genus Muscicapa; species Muscicapa striata. The sequence continues at coordinate 1,383,744 of JAREIS010000002.1, read as the reverse complement.
CCAGTACTGGTAATTCATCCAAATGAACACACATGCTTTTTCTGGGAAGAAAAAATAAAAAAAATGAGGGAGAAGGGAAGAAAAGAATGGGGGGGAAAAAAGGAAGAAAGCTGTCCTAATAACTCAGATGATAGCTTTTAAATTGTAAGCACACACAGAAATGTGTTCCAGTGAAGACTTCTTCACCTCTATATCATCATGTCCCTGTAGTATTAAATGCTCTTAATCAAGAGTTGCTGATAATGATTTGTCACCTATCAAGATTAAAGTCTGAATGGGAAAACATCTGTTACACTCCTTTGTTGGGAAACTGGCAACATAGTTTTTGAACACGTAAAATTTACTTTTAATAACCCTCTTACACCTTCTGTTCAGCTATTAACTAGCATTAACCCATAAATCCATTTAACACATTATGAACTATAAAACTAAGTCCTATAATGTTTCTGTATGAACAAATCAGAGAAATTTTAATATAGAATGAATGTCATATTTTTCTAGTTTTTGAATCAAGTTATGAATTCTGTCTTTAGGTTGGAGAAAAGGAAATTGTGCCACTTTAGACAAAACAGCAAAGAACATTGGACACAGATATTGTAATAAACTTTAATTGACATAGGTTAAGCAGCAGCACAGCCCAGTAACTTAAATAGCACAGGATAATTTGTCATAGTTTTCTTTTACAATAATGAAAGCATTTAGAATCATATTCAGCAAGCAGGAAACTAAAGCACTACGTACACAAATTAAGAAGTGTTGTGTGGTATAATCATGGCCCATGTTATTCCCTTTCTCTTTAATTGGGCTGAGCTCTCTGCTCATAATTACAGTGATAACAGACAGATAACCACAAAAAACACTTATCTTTCCAGCACCTGCTTGCACAGAGTAATGTTTCACAGAAAGGTCAGGAAAGTGCAACGCCTGAGAAAGTAAATTTAAAAACACAAATATATATTACAACAACATGAGGTCTTAGTACAAGAAAAATTATTTGCTTTGCCATTTGCTTCACACGCCTGCCAGGACAGAACCATTCATGACCCAAACAAGATGACTTTTCCAAAGACTCATGACTTGGGTTTACTGTCTCATGATTGGGTTTGTGTGTGGTAAGGAGAACCTGGCACAGCATAACACTTTTCCATCTCATCACCATATGCAGCAGTCTTTTTGAAACAAGCACATAAATGGACACAAAACTACTTGTTTGCACCACAGAGGCACAATAATGTTTAGAATTAAGGGATAAAAATGTTTAAAAAACAAACAAACAAATAAAAACTCCAAACCAAAACAAACAAAAGACCCCACCCCCCCCAAAAAAACCCAAAAATACTTGCAACAACAAATACATCACACAAATACAGTATTTTCCACATTGAAGTGCCAGCTATTCCCAGTCTTGTTAGTGCTGTAGTAATTAGGCTGCAGTTACTTTTTGCTGTCGAGTGGAAAACTGCTCAAGCTGCTCACTGGGACCCAATGTCCTGCCCAGGCAGGGAAGTTGCAGGGAGGATGCTCACAGCCAGCTGTGATCAAACTGCATCAGCCTCATTTCCCACGCAGGAAATTGGCTCTAGCCTCACCCAAGGTACCCAAAACACATCTAGATCAGTCATCAAGGCTTCTTCCAGAACCAAGGGATTGAAACAAGAATCTACAAAGAACATCTGAATCTATACCTTGGAAAAAAGAAAAGGTGCTTGCAGAATTTTCTTTTTTTATGGTAACACTCAACCAAAATGCAGTCAGCTGCAGCTACTGTAGTTGGCTCTGTAGTAGCAGTTTCAAACTCAATGTCCAAGACATTGCATGGGAGAGATTTAACCTTGATCTGCCCTAAGCCCATAGACACATAAGAAGAATAGAAATAAAAATTTATGTCATTGACAATGGCATTTATCAGCCCAGTTCTATCTACTAGCAGCTCCTTGCTGCTTGACACAAAACACAGTACATGGAAATTTCCAAACTCACTCCAAGCACCCAATTCCCCAGTGATCCCACAAGAGAAAAACTGTCCCATTCCATCATTACCATGTGCCATCCAGGGAATACACAAAGGAATTGTCCTGTGCAAAAGCTGCACTGGAAGGATTGTGATACTGCTGGGAACTCAGAGACCACAACAGCCCAAAGGATCTGCCACACCTGTGCAGCAAGAAAACCTGCAGCATGACAAGCAGGAAATATCTTGAACATATATGTATAAGGGTACTTGTTTGCACAAAAAAAAAACCAAAACATTAAGCCATTTGTATTAACCTTCACTTCCAAAAACCCTCAGCAGAAGAAATTTTTACATGCTGGAGCATTAGTGTTAAATTTTTCCCACTATATGCAGCACATGTAATGCCTGTAGAGCTATACAGACTTTCAATCAAAGCTACGACAAGAAAATTATAGTGAGACTACCAAAAGACATAATTTTAAATTACACTGCATTTATATTTCCAAGCCAAAGGCCAGGAAACTACTTTTGAATTAAAAAGGAAGCAACATTCCTGTACGTGCCTATTCAGAAGTGAGAGGTAAAACACAAGGCAAAACACAGGGATCAAGATCTTCACATAAGGGCACTGCTTCTAGTGAGAGAGATGAAAATACTTATCCAGTAAATCTAGACAAGGGGCAGAGTCAGGTGCTGGACTTCCAGATACAGAGCAAAACAAACAAATGAAAACAAAAGAAAAGAAAAGAAAATCCAAAACCTCACCAAAAAATTACTGTGAAGAATTTGGACATAACTAGGCAGAGAATAGAAAGTTAAAGGAAATTATAAATTGTATTTTTTCCTGATTTTAATACTATTTAGGATCAGTAAGAAGATAAAAAAGTCTTTCTATTTAATACCACATTAGTTCTTACAGGCCAAGCAGCCTGTGGCTGTTTCCCATATTTCTCCAAGACTGCAACCTTAAGAATTCACAATTTCTTTGCCTGAAACAAAATGATTAAAACGTGTCAGAAAAGAGCAGTGAAGAGGTCTCCAATTTCTGCTGTACCTTCTCTGTCAACCTCTTTTCAGACTCCAATTCCTCTATAAATCTCAGCCCTACACAATCCCTTGTGGAGTTCAGTGGCTCTTGGCCAACACAGCCCACATTACCCAGAGAACACAACACACACATTCTTCACCCTCACAATGCACTTAAACTTGGGCACCCAGTAATTTGGCCAAAGGCAGCCTTCCATTCATCCAACTTCTCAAGCAACTCCTTGTCATTTTGGCACAAGCACTTTACAACTCAATTTACAAGAAAAGTGGCAGTTTAGCTCCAGCTGCAAAGCTCCAAGGGTAATATTAGGAAAATGCAAACCATATTTCACCTTTTATTGGCAGAGCACCCACAGCACTTCATTAGTTTACTTAGCACCCAGGAACTGCATGTGTGGATGGATCAGTTCTTTGATCAAGCTTTCACTTATTTAAAAGAGGCCAGACCTTCCACAGATCAGTCTTCTAGCACAGACCAAAGGCAGACATGTAAGTAAAGAAATAAAGCCCATAAAACTCAGGGGGGGTGGAAAAAAAACAAAAAACCACCAGGCAATTACTTATTTACACTTAATTAAGCATAAACTAACTCCCCTCCTCCTTTGGGAAGGATATAGATAAAATATGAATGGAAATAAAGGAGTGGATGAGTAATCACCACAGTTTCAACAATATTTCACAAGCAAAACAAGTATCATAAGATTCAGTAGCCTGTGGCTGACATTTGTTTGAGTGAACAACAAGATCTTATTTTCATACTTTTGGCCATCTCTGTAGTCTGAGGCAAACTGCCAATTCCTACTCTACTGTCAACCCCCAGACCTAATGGAGATGAAAGGCAAAATATAGCTCTGTTCCAACTGCATTATTAATTCCTGCAGGGCCACATTCGGGCTGACAGGGCTGAGGTCATAATTTAGCCATTAGCACCAGGAACAGCAGAATTTGTCTGCCCAGAACTGCAGGACTATGGCTGTGCTTTCCCTTTTATGTCCAATCAATATTATATTTCCTGTTGTCTCGCTGGGCTAATGGAGGAATGGTCACAGCACTGGTTTGAAGAACACTTCTAGCAAAGGACAAAATTCTCCTCACAAACTGTCAGTAGCCCCACTTCTGTTTTTCTGCTAGAATACCCTGGCCCCATGAAGCTCTGTTCATTTTCTACAAAGATGCAAAAGGAACATACAATGTGATTATGAAAACTGTGCTGGCAAGAGCAACTCTGCCTGCACCTTGGGGTTTTCATACCCCTGCAATGCTGCAGGCAGCTTCCCCTAACTAAACATGAAAAACCTCAAATATAAAATACTTATAACCCAAAATAAGCCCTGCTGCAATATAATACACCAACATTTATGGCACAAGTACAATTTATCACATGATCCTGCCATTTTTTATTTGCCTGTAGGCAGCCAGAAGTGTTTCCCTCGAGGAGCTGAGGAGCAAAAGGCCTGCAAATCCAACCTCTTTGATTTCCTCCTGGAGCTACATTTACCTTCTCATGTTTTCCAACAACTCTGTGGTGGCAATTAAAAATATCTCTAAATCCAAGCTACTATGAAAGAATTTCCTTCCCTGCTTAAATGAGTCTCCCTTGCCAGGATCCCACTGGAGGTGGGGACAGGGGACAATCATTTCTGGCATTGCTCTTTGTCACCTTGTCTTGGGCATCACTTCTAAGGACTGCCACATGTACTGAACTAAGGAAACTCAGTTTCACATTTCTACAGACTGCAGGATGATAGCTGGAACGATGAAAGCTGTATCTTCTTCACACTCAACTTTAAAAGACTTCAGACTTTGCAATTTTCTTCTGCAATTTCTCTAAGATCTTTCATTTCCCTCCCCAACATTTGAGATCCAGTCAGCTTTCACTTTACAGTCAGCTCTTAGTCAGAGGCCATAAGCAGCAAGAGCTGAAGATTTTAAACATCTCTGTATCACTGGCTATTTTAATTTGGTTTTGTTTTTAAAATAACAATATAGAATGACGATCATTCTCCTGACTTTAAAATTGGCTGCTGTAGTTCATTGATTTTAATCATTTGATGAAGACAAAGAGATCCCTAAATGACAGCTTCTGATACATGGTAGGGCTTTATTAAATGTTGAAATATTTAACTGAATTCAGTGACTCAGAAAAATTCAGAGTGGTAATTTTATAGATTAAACAGCAGCCTTAAGGCCCAGATTATTTTAAAACCAATTTTAACAACTTTTTTGAACATTTTAAATTTAAATGTTACTGTCAGCTCCACATAAACTCATTTCTGCAAAGATTTCTCACGTACTACAGTACCAAACCAAATTGCAATCCATTCACATTAAACTGGTGCATACAGCTTAGGTTATATAACCTGCAGGTTATATACAGGTTTATAACCTACAGGATAGGTTATAAACAAGGGTGAACTTAAATGTGTTCCCACTTTACTTAATTTTGCAACAATACAACCTATTTTTACGTAAAACAGGTGAGGCAGCACTAACATACCAAAATAAAAACATGTTCACATAGCATATTAAATTGATGCAACCTTGTTTTTAAAAAGGAAAGAAAGAGTGTTAATAATTGGACAGGTCTTCCACAAAAGGAAATTGACACTGAAGGGATTCCCACTTCAGACAGATACTTAAATCTTAATTTATCTAGGAAAAAACATTTAAAATATATCTGTGATTAAGTTAAAAATAAAAAATTCTGTTAATCAGCAGCTCTTGACTCCTGTCATGCACCAAAAATGACTTCAAAGAGGTGTACAAGGATCTCACAGCACTGCTCAATAAATTGCAGATGAAATTCAATGACAATCAATGCAGAATCAAAGCTAATTATATATACAATGATGGACTTGAAATTAGCTGTTAATATTCAGAGAAGACTTCAGAGTAATCACTTAGGCTGGCAGTTCTCTCTGTGTCACCTCCATGCCATGGGGGTCTGAAGGCAAACAGAAGCCAAGGAATTACTTTTAAAGAATTAGGGAAGAGTGAAAAACACCATCACAGCCATCTTATGAACTCTCCTGAGCACTAAGAACATTTCTGTTTGCTCCTCTCCAAAATGATGGAAAAGTGATCAGGAAAGGCATGAAGGACAAGCATGGGCATGCAATGGCTTCTTTTTCAAAAAGAGAAAACAAAAAATCCAAGCCTGAAATAAAGATGATTCAGGGCAGACAGAGAGGAGTCTACCAGCAGTATTTAAAAATCAGAAGTGCCATGAAAGAGATGAACACAGAACCAGCATTCACACTTTGTGCCAGCACAAGAGCTCCAGAGCACCAGGTGGATGCTCCTTCCTTTGGCTAATGCATGTGCTGCCACAGGACATTGCAGAGGCCAAAAATATTTAAATGGTGCAAGAAATCAATTAGGAAAAGGCACAGGAGAAAATCCAGTCAAGGGCTGTTAAAAGCAATTACACAGATACAGACTGAGGCTGAAGAGGCCCCTCAGCCCAGAGCATCACTGCCTGCCAGGGCAGGTCCCAAACATTTTGCCTTCCCCTCTTGCCCTCATCAGCAGCCCAGTTTACTGAGCTACCAAAACTCATTATTGGGCTCAATAGACCTCTATGGCCATTTCAGTATTTCCCCATGAAAAGCTATGAAGATGAGACATATTTAATTGTGGTGCAGTGGGATCACACACTAAAAATAATGATATCCAAAGCACTATCACCTGCACAGGAATAGGCAGAAAATTTAAAGAGACACTCTGAGGCAATGTATAATTCATGCAAATTTTGCCATCTAAGCTCTTTAGGCTTTTCTTAAATAAACAAATAATTCATCCTCCACATCCTCTGCAGTCTGAGGCTCACACTGATTATGTTGATACCCTGCTAGAATTTAGAGCCCAGCTGAGCACAGAGTCCCATCGTGTCCTCTGCAAACAGAGGAAGAGAAAGTTCTTGCCTCCCAGAGCCAGCAATATTAAAAAAACATAACACAGGGATCACAAAAACTAGAAACAGAGATGAGGCAGCTCCAAACCAGAGCCTCAAGAACAGAATGCAATTTTTTTTAAGTTAATATCTGTGCACTTCTCCCAGACAGTCTCAAAAGGAGACAAGAGTGGATCTTTCCAGATGGGCAAACTAAGTACTGTGAAAAAGCATTTGAGAATCTCATGCAGATATGTGCCACAGCTGAAGAAACATGATCCACAGAAACATTTTTAATTATTTCACGTATGCATAAACCATGACTGACCCCAAGAGTAGCCTTACTGTATCTTTCAGGTAATTTAAATGGTAGCCATGTCCATAGTCTTGGGCTAGTGCTGTGAAATCTCAAGGGATAGAAAGCACAAGTCACTACCAAGAAATACAAGAGAGGTACATAAAGACATCTGGTACAGCTTTTTCAAATTCCAGACTTTGTCACTGTCAGTAATGAACACAGTTAAAGAAACCTTTTCTTGAGGGCTCTGATTCTTTTTTTTTTTTTTTTTTTTATCATAGAATTTCTACCCTATTTCTGTCCCAAGTCTATCACAAAGCACATGATAAAGAAACACTACCTGCTCTGTTAAAAAAAAAAAAAATAAAAAAAAAACAGACTTCTGAAAGAAGAAAATCTCCAAACTCACAGAAAAATAATAGGGTCCACAGATATGTCAGTTGGTTTTTGAGAGGCTTTTTTTCTTCACATCAGCTTGTATTTACATATCCATCTTACTCCTTAAGCAAGAGGCAACACACACAAGATCCCAAAGGTGTAAACCAGCATGTGAGTGCACAGAATCACCTCTAACACCACAAAAACATCAGCTGACTTCTGATATTTTTCACTAAGTTTCAATACAGCCTGTGACATCCAGTTCCAAACAGTCTAGAGGTGACACGAAGTAGCACTGTTAGTATTCTACTCTGAAAAAAACCCAGAAATATGAGATCCATCACAATAATGCAGTCTAGCAGTGCCATAATTTGGGTGACAGTATGAATGAGTCACAGGTAATTGTCAGGTAACAGGAGGAACACAACTGCCTTCAGTCAGCACCAGAGTCCCACTGCAGGCATTGGAAATAGTTCTTTTGCAGTGGGAAAACAACTCAGGGAAGCAGAACAGAGATAATCAGAGTCAAGGAAAATACAACTGAAAGTATTTAATGAAAGGGTTTCATTCTTACAAATAAATCACAGTCATATTCACTGTAAGGGTTCCTATTCTCCAAATTAAGAAGAATCTTTATTTTGCAGTTAACACAAGCAAAAATAGATATATACTCCTCCTTAGAAAAATATTCTCTTTCCCTGCTGAAAGCAGTGCTGATTACACACTGGGTTTGTCCCAGTTTGCTCTGAAAAATAAGCTAGAATATAGATCCATTTCTGAGCAAGGTGTGAAGTCCAACTTGTGGCATCTGGTAGAGAGATACAGCAGTATCTCTTTAAATATTTAAATATTTAGTTTCCAAGCTAAAATTATTACTGGAATATCAAAAAGAATCCTGTGACACCTCCAGTGAAAATTCTCTCATATGAGAATCCCAATTTTAACAACAGAGATCTCAGGAACTACTTCTCTAACTTAATGAGCCTTGGCAGCCATTCAAATTAAACACTCTATTGTGCAAGGAGCTAATTATGCTGAGATTAAACCCAGAGAATGATAGGGACATTTACTGTACTTCTGGCAATTATAAGAGCTCTCAGTGTTGGAGAATACAGCTTGTATTTCATAATTCTGAAAGATGTCCCTACTAATCCAATAAAAAAATGCATGTGCATGTTCACACATACAAGATTAATTAAATTTTTAAAGCATTTTTCAACTATTCCTGACACACATTCACAAATTATTATTATTATTTGTTTTGCCTTATTTCTCCCATATCTGAATGTTCATCCTGTCTCCCATACATCCATTTGTCATAATCCTCCACCATTTCTCTGATAGGCAATTAATGTTATCTCTTTCCCTAGGAACGCTGAAGAAATGACAGTAAAATATTTGCTCATTTAGTATTCAAATTAATTTTTCCAGCATCTTCCCTGATAGTGCCCTTTTCTCCCCAGAAAATCCACTGGTCAGTTATTTCTGTCACTGCTACCCAAAGAAAATACTTGTAAAGAAAGGGAGTTTTCCTTACTTGGCACGCACAGGAGGAGTACTGCTGAAATTTCATCAGTAAAACTCATCACAGGATGATTTCCCACTTCCTCTCCACTAATGTCTACTTGGAAGAGGTTTGATCATGCAACACAAAACCCCCTAAATCCCCAAAAGAGCCTGGGGAGACCAAAGACAAGTGATCAGACCCTTCTGCAGCAAAACGTCCTCAACATCCCACAGGATCACACCCTTGCACACACGATGGGAAGCTGGGCAGCAAAGTAATGAAACTTAGATTTGTGATGAATTTTGCATCTTGTGGTTATCTCCACCAGCATCTATCAGTGTGTGTAATGTGATTTAAGGTTCCCCCATTCCACAGTGCAGGCACTCACAGCAGCTGCTTGCCCAGGGGATTTGCAGGTGTCTAATGAAAGCACAGTCCCTGCAGCACCATCCTTCTGAGGCAGAGGCATCAGCAGAGCTGAGCTTCTCTACCCTGCCTTTGGTTTTCATGAACTTTGTCAAACTGCAGTGTACTGAACACTCCTAACCCTGCCTTTCCCATCCCATGACATTCAGGAGCCAGGCCAGCAGGTGCAAAGATTTTTGTGAGGACAGACAGGTGGACAGAACCATCAGCCTGAGCAATTACGCAACCTGATCCTGCTTCAGGTTGTAAATTGGTCAAAAGCAGCTTTTCAAGTTTCCAGCCAAACTGGATCACCTAGCAGAAGGAAAGTAGTCTCTGTCTTTTGAGGCAGCAGTGTTCCCTTGAGGAAAACTCTCCAGAAGCTGTGAGGCAAAGCCCTTGTTCCCATGGGCAGCCTTCACACACAAATCCTGCAGTATTTAATTTTCATATTCTCTATCAACATATTGTTTTGCTTCAAATGGAAAATGTGAAAGGTCTGACCTCTCTGGGGCTGATGGGTGTGAGTCAGGGCACGAATGAGCTGTATCTGCAAGTAGTGATTGCTGAATAAAGTCTCTAGAGGACTGGAGGCAAAGCAAGGTTGGTATTATTAAATGTAGCTCACCGTAAAACAAGATAAATCAGAAGGAGTTACGGGTAATCATCTGTATGTTGTCATTGGTCAATCAACAAACTGCATTTAAGAATCTGTGATAAAGTGATTTCCTAATTAACTGCTCATCACAGGCACTTTTGGAGAGAACAGAGGGGCTGAGCTAATTGTTGCAGTAAAACTAGAAGATAAATGAATTATAAGTTTCTTTAAACAAATAAAAGAAAAAGGTAGCAGAGCAATGCACTGAAGGAATCACTTCCTAAGCTTGCACTTTGCTCTGTTCTTTCTATATTTTTGTTTCTGCTGCAAAGCAGGCACGCACAACTGAATGTCCCATGTATGAGATACAGCCACACTCAGCAGCACTCTGCAAGCACAGTCTGCATTCCCCCATGGTGCTATTCTAACATTTCACATTAACTTCTGCTTTCCATCAACCACCTCCTGCATTTCTGACAACACCAGGTGCTGGAAGCAGAGCAGGGACAGCCAGCCCCAGGCAGCACAACCCCAAGAGTGGTCCTGCCTCCCCTCCCAGGCTGGCTCTGCTACAAGAGCATCACTAATTACAGAACCAGCATTCAGCCTATTACACTATGGGACAGTCTCTGTTTTAAACTTGTACCTTTTAAATTCTGGAACAGCCACATCCAAGCAGGTGCAAAGCCTTTGCAGATGCCCCTCCTGCTCCAGCAGCCCTCCCAAAATGTGCATTTCAGACCCCTTGGTCCCTCTTACAAACCTGATCTTATCAATATCACCAGGAAAACTTATAAATGGGATCTTATCAATATCACCAGGAAAACTGACCACAAATCTCTCTCAGCTGAACACACAGGTTCTGCTAGTTTCTCCCCACTGAGGTTTTAAAGTATTGCTTTTAAAATAAATAAAAATCAAAAATGCAGAACTCGATGAAGACAAGAAGTATCTTAATGGGCTGGCTTCCTAAAATTTTTGTTATATTTTAAAAAAGGCACAGATTGCATAACACTACCACTTTGGAAAACTTTCAATTATGTAGTCAAAAGACTTTAAAAGAAGTAATGAATTTAGTGAATTAAAAATTTATTGAACTCTTTACATGTCACCATTCCCAACAGTTGTTTTTCCTGCCAGGATGCAGTATCTGTCTTTGAAAACCCTTATGTAACTTTTGAATTTTTCCATCCTGCTCCAGCAAGCTGACATAATCTAGCAACAGTCTTCTGTGTCCCTGTGCACATACTGGCAGTGAAGTGTGAATGCTGCATGGGAATAGCTTAAAATATTTCTTTAATATTTTATCATAACTTTAGTTGATGTTCATTTGTGTTCCCTCCAATCTCAGGTGCTGGCAGATGGAGTTTTTTCCTTTTTAAATAGCAGGAGATGGAATTTTCTGGTTTGTTTTCCCCTACAGCAGATGTATTCATATCTCAATATATTTCAGTAATTTTACTATTCCTCACCTCTTCCTTGGAGATTGACTGCTTACCTGCACAGTGTTTTTTAAATAATGATGTTTTATTTTTTTACACCTGGACAGGAGAGACAGGTTCTAACATTTTTTATTTAGCTATTATATGTAATTTGATAATTCCTAGTAAGAGACAGGTAATTCTCCTTATAAGTATGTGGACTGTCAAATTTTATTTTTTAAAAAGTCAAATACATTAGGGAAAAAAGCCCCCAAATTTAGGGGAAGAATCAATATTCTTCCAAGGCCATACGCCAATAAAACTCATCTTCATTTATTCTCCAGTCTGCTGCAACTGAAGCAGAGTTTCTCAGATTAATAGATCCAGTATCACTATTTAATCCTCTCCTCAGTGACAGGATATAATGATCTGATGAACATGCTACTTAATGGACTACCTGAAAGTGTTCAAAAACCATAGTGATGAGCACAGGCTAGAAAACTATAGGAATTATCCTAGAATAGAATGAGAACTGAGAAATAAATCAGCCTGTAAGGGCCAGGATTTATTCAGGGGTGTATGGGGCCTTTTCTTTCCCATAAGCATTTCCATTTTTAATTCCCTTATTAATATTTTTATTGCTTCCCCAGCTCCATGTGAATGCACTGGAATCATACAAGGTCTAATCTAAATTATCTTGCAGACCAAGGTTGATAACCTCTCACAAATTACCATTAGCTCAGTACTTGGCAGTTTGTGTATATAAATTCCCAAAGATACATGGCGCCTCCCTGCTTCTGTATAAATATAATTTACCATGGATTTATTACTAATATTACAATACACACTCACCCTGAGACAATTATTTATTTGTTTTTAATTTCAATGGGGCAGAAGTCAATTTGTCAGCCATACAGGCTCCTTGCTCAGTAGCTGCCCAGGAGACTGAGAGCTCCTGGAACACATCCAGCAATGCCAGCCCAGAGTGGCTGGGCAGAAATCAGCTTCACCTGCAGCCAGGGGAATTCCCAACCTACTGTCAGGTCAGCCCCTGTTTATGCCAAGGACAAACATTAGCAAGGACTTCTTGGCATTGCAGATACTGGAGAGATTTCTATGCCTGTCCCACACAGAGACTCAGACTATACAACACTTGTAGTATCCCTGGAATTTATATTAATAGAAAGATTTTGGCATCCAGAATTTACTACACAGCCACTCACAACCATCTAGTCCAGAATGACAATACCTCCCTCACCAAAGCTTAAAAAAGTTACATAGCTTCCTGCTTATCTCACAATAACACAGTCAAATCTACGTGGATCATGTCACCTATCCGCAGAAATCAAAATCAGTTTATCCAAAGGGGAAAAAAAACCCAAAAACCCCCATAGACATAAGATTCAACCTTTTGGAATGACTGTGAAATGGCAGCATAAACCAAACCTCCAAAACTTTATTGTTCTGGAGAGGGAAACGTTGAATTACCAACATTTTTACATCTCAGTCAAATATCAATTTAACTTTGTTTTTAATTACCGTCAAATTAAGACCATCAAGACTATTTTATTATACAAACAGTGCAGAACTCTTTTAGGGTTTGGTTGTGTCTATACAAAATTATAAAAGGACATATAAAGTAAGGTCTTTACATCCACGCACTAATCAAAAGCAGAAGAGAATTTATGCAATAAAGATTTTGTAAACAGCAGTCCACATAAAAAGCCATTTTTTTAACACGTTCCTAATTAGATTGCCAGTATACATGCACACACTACCATGCAGAACTCCTATGCAAGGACTGTTGTGTTTATTAGCTTCCAATTCAACCTCTTTTTAAGCACATCCCATATCTTGCCTGCTCTCTTAATTTTAACCTCATCCTTTCCTGCTTAGTAGAATGCATTTAAAGACTCAGCATTTTAGCAGAGTTCATTTATAGAATAAAACCATTCTTTACAATTTGTCTTTTTACTTTAGTAATTAAAACATATAATTATACTAATTCACTTGCAAAATAAAAAGAGAACCAGAGTAGCTTTAAAATACTTTGCTTATTAGAAGTACCATTATCGCTTCACTGCTTTGCTTAAAAAGTAATTTTGCTATAAATATCTGTTTAATTTATTTTGTAGATATACAGCCAGTGATAAGCCACTCAAACATAGCCCTGGGTATAAGGTTATAAGAAAGCTACTGTCAATAAAATATCCACAATATGACTCAATATGCAGAGTCATGCTATTTGCAAACAGACAGAGGGCAGAAATTCAACTGTGCAGCTGGCCTGGCATACAATTCACCTGTGATTAACAGCAAATGCACAATGTTGAGCAGGGGTGTGACTACACACAATTCCTCACGTGTTCAGTGTCTGTGGTACAGCTGCAGTTGCAGCCACAGAGATGTGTTCTAATGCAGAAAGAGCAGATGCATTATCATGAAAATGTTTAGAGACATGAGCACTGCTTTTTGTCAGCTCATACATTTTGACAAGTGACAACAACGATAACCCCAAGTTTTCTTTCCAATAACAGATGCAGCCTGAGAGCAAGAGTACAAGTTGTGTCTTATGTCTTTGTATCCCCTTCACCAGTCTCCACACTGATCTCCATCTGCTTGGCCCTCCTTTAGACTTGGCTCTCTTTAGACTTTAATTTGTGCCTTTCAGTCAAGCTTCTGACCAGCTGGTAAGCAGAGAATGAGAATTCCAGATACTACCATTGGTGCAGGACCTAAGCATTCATTCCCATCAGGCAGACAGCTCTGTGTCCAGGCTGGTTCACAAGGAGGCTCATTAGCTCAGGGGATTCTCAGATGATCCTGAACAGCACCTTGCTCCCTGAGCCTGGAAGGTGCTGAAGGGACACTCAGCTCTGCTGCACATGAATCAGCTCATGCTGTCCATGAAAGGTAACTCTGCAAACAGCCATCCTTCAGTGCATCCAGCAGCAAAAGGAACATCCAGAACCCTGGCACAGCTGCTCCTGGAGACATGACATCAGAACTTGGGAACAAGAGAAATGCTCAGGCCAATGGTCCATGATTTTGCATATTTTTCATTTGTGAGACCTTAGCATGTTAGTTTTCCTTCCTCCTCTCATGGATCAAAAGGCCTGAGGTGTTTCCTGCCTGAAGAGCTGTGTTCATGAGAAGTTATTGCCTGCTCCTTTGGAAAGGGGGCTAAAACACCACCCTGTTTCAAACAAGTCACTGAAAACATCTGAACAGCATAGCTAATGCCAAGGCTAAAATTACACCAGCGAGAAAAAGATAAGAAATAACTGACTCTCATACATAGGAAAAAAAGAAAAAAACCCAACCCAAACAACCCTATAATTATAGCCTACTGTGAGATCATGTTTCATTCTGAAAAGTTTGAAAACATCAGTACATATAAAATTACATTAAGGTAACACATTTTATACAACTCACACTTCCCATCTCATAAAAAACAACAATCTCTGCCACAAATTCCTTTTGATCAAAGAACAATGGCTTAAACAGAAACAGCTTCCAGGGATGTTTGTCCATACAATTAGAAGACCTATCTCAATTTTCAGTCAGCTGCATTAAGTAATGAAAGTTGTGTCCCTGTCCAGCCATTTAATAACTCATATTATCTTCACAAAAATATTCTGAACAAAGGTTGCTAATCCATTTACCCACTCAGCAATATTTTATCTAATTGGTAACCCTGGTGGCTTTAGGTATGGCATGAGAGCATCCTTTGAAATCGGTTGCAGAGACATGGAGATAATTGGGATTGATTACAGGACTCAAAGCAGTAGGAACAAAGACTGACAAATTATAATCTACGAGACAGAATGGGAGCTTTTTTAGACTAAACCATCAAGTCACACAGAAATGAGAAAAACATATTCCAAATTGTCAAAAGTCAGGATTTTGTTTAAGAAGCATTTTCTGTTGTACAGGTGCATGACTGAGGTACAGCAGTATAATTTTGTACCTGTATCAGGGATGCTATTTATTATATTTTGTTTCTCTTTACTCACACTGACTTTAAAGCACAGCCAAATCACTGCAATGAGAAAACAAAAGAATATGCAGCTCTAGGTGATTCTGCAGGGCATGGAGCTGGTCACTCTGAGCCAGACAAGCTCAATGTTCAATGGCCAAAGGTTATGAAAATCTGAGAAATTCAGAATTTAAGTGATTTTGAAGAAAGGGTGGGCCAAGACAGACTTCTATATCTACTCTAATTTCAGTAACATTTTTAGAATAACAATCTAATCTGGGACATCAACCAGAGGATTTGTTCCACAGCATTAGACTTTAACTACAAGCACAGGCTTTTCTCATCTCTCAAGAGTGAGCTAAGCTCAGTTTGACCTATGTTTGGTAAGTGAGGAGCATACCTTGTCTGCCCTGATGTAAGGCAAGGATAATTATTTCTTACAAACACTGATCTAACCATATTCCCAAGTACCTGCTCTTTTGTTAATCATTCCTGATCCCTTCTCAACTTCTTACAGGAACAGGTTCAACTGTAGAGCAAGCATACAAAACCAAGCCACAAATAAGCAGAACAAAGAATAAATCCATCTCTTCAACAGCCATCCTCCAGAGCAACTGCAAAACTCTGTCAGTGGGAGGCCAACACGCCTTCCACACAGGTACAATCTTCCTCCTGCCAAATTAAACTCTTGAGTAGTAACACTTCAGCCAAGCTGCAAAAAAAGGAGGATATTCTAAGAGATTTGCAGCATTTTAACTACAGCAGGATGATTAAGACCAATAAACCTGCTGGCATTTTCTTAAATTTGCTTGGCAGCTCCTATTGTGTCAGCCATGCTACAGCACTGACACATGATCACAACATTGCAACAAAAACCCAAAGACTAAGAGAGAAACTACAGGTTCCACCAGCAAACATGGGAGAAATCTCAAGGACTGTTTCAGCAGAAACAAGGCAGAATTTCAATAAGAAACATGATCAGCTTAAGGATTTCTTGAGAGGAATAAGTCTATCAGCAGACATCACCCCTCCTCTCCCCTCTCAGGCTGCTGAACTATTTTCCCTTCAAGAGTCAAACATCAGTGACCTGCTCCTGAGTGTAGAGATCAAAGATACCAGACACAGCTCATCCACTCTACGTGGCCACTGAACGTGGCCAGAAATGAGAGAGAGTCTAGGAGAGGAAAAGTAACTTAGGTTTCTACTGCTGATCAAACCCATGAACTTTCTCCAGGTTTCTGGAATGGGACTGTTGCCTCTGTTTTCACAGACAGAGGGATGGTGTGGCAGGTCCCAGGCCAGCTGTCACAGACCACACTTGTTAGGGAGGGTTCCTTTTCTTCATAAACTCTATGAACCAATTTCACTAGTCAGAAAATAATTATATGGTTTTGCATACTTCAAAAGCCTGTGGAAAAATTATACATTTGCTGTCAATTCAGAATTGGGTCTATTGTTTTACTTTATTTTGCTCAGAGTATAAAGCTATTACATGACTAAAATTAAATAAAACTGTTTCCTTGAGAGCTGTTAAAAATATTCTGATGTATTTGTCTTAGAGCTTCATTAATCCATTTCTAATTCATTCTGCAGGTTTACTCAACAGCTGTGCCTGATGTAAACTACAAATCTGGATAAAATTAAAGCTGCTATGCCACTAAATCAGTTTATTTTCAAAGACTTAACGAAAGTCTTCTGCTACTTCAGGTCACAATGGCTTACAGGTTTTTCTACCTACAGGGAAAAAAAGTAGCTTTGCTGTAAACATAAGAACAAACAAATACAAATACTAGAGGTTAGGAGTGAAATTAATTTAGATATCAAGCACAGAAAGGGTTCTGTCTTATGATCTACACTTTTTTTACATTAGAGATCAGTTTTCATTTTTAAGCTTCCATGTGCAGTATTGAAACAAATCTGGAACTACCACTTTATTGTTATTTATAGCATTGTAGCAGCTCTCACAACCTGCAGTTTTTCTTACAAGAGACTGGATTTCAAAGAACAGTGAAAAGCAGCCGTAACTAAGTATTGTTTATGTCAAAGATTATTTAGTGTAGCAAACACTCAGTCCTCTTTCTGTTTAAGCAAAAATGTAATTAAGGAACCTAGTTATATAACATCATCTAAACAGAAGGAAATGCTGCCTTTCCAGCGTTTTTGGTGATTCCCAGCACTGCAGCACCCACCATGGAAAATCACCCTGGACTCAGTACTCCATGGTGTTTTGGGGTGCAGGGGTTCAAGTAAGGAGTTAAGGTGGTTCTTTATGAACTGTGTCCCTGCACCCTTCAGGCCTTGCTGTAGAATTCCTGTATGGCAGAGCTCCGTTCCAATTTAGGAAATGTTACACTAATTGAGTATGCAGGCACACGCTCTCCCCATCTCTGATTAATTAGCACCACTCTAGCTCTTCACATCAATCTTGTGAAAACCACTGTGACTGATCTTGTCTCACTTGGAGCTGAAAATTACTTTGCCAATAGTATAACATAATACTTTTGGTATAAACAACAACAAAAAATGGGACTGTTTGGTGGCCTCAGGATCATTCCTTTCATACTGCACATCTCTCTGGTGCTTTTGAAGACAAAGGACAGGACTTTATTACCAGCAGACAAATGCAAGTCAGAAAAATGAAGACAGCACACTGGAAGCTCTGTATTTTTACAACAGTGTCTCTGATCAACAGCAATGTATTTTTTGCAACCCCTGTACCACTTCAAAGGTCATTTTTGTCTCCACACCCTTCCTTGTGATGAGGAAAAGGCCCATTTAGGAAAACATTCAGGAGCTTCAGGCATTCCAGAGCAACTCCTGGAGGATCAGTGCTGAGGCTGAACACAGCCAGACTACACAGCATGACCCAGGGCACTGTGCTGTGCTTCCCCTCCTTAAACCTGGGAGAAGACTTTCCTCCCTTGCCCAGCAGCCATTTCCAACGAGCGCAAAGGAACAACATGAAATGCAAGATGTTTTTTCTCACATTGTCTTTTGCTACTGACGAGTCAAACTGCTAAGCCAAGAAATGTCAGCAATGCAGAGATGAAGGCTGCTGATTTCAGGGCAGAAGTGAAGTTTTCAGGCAGAATTTCCCTGCTGGACCAGGCTGCTTTCATCGTGTGTATCTCCACTGCCAGGCTCGCCCAAGGCAGCGCAGCTGGCTCTGTGCTCCCAGCCCCATTGTTTTACACATTCTGCTTCCTCACTCACCAGCCCAGATTTCACAGGCCATATTGTCTGCCTCTGAATTCACTCACCACTTTTAACCCGGAATTTACTAAGCTCCTCAAGCTTTACGTTCCACACAAAACTGTAGGGAAGGTTTTGCAGCAAATGCCTTTTTTCCTGAGAGCTGCAGCCTTCCAACTGAGTGTCCTTCTATTAGGGGCTTGTGCTCCAAATACAAATACAGTTCCATCACCACATTTTAGCAGGAATTTCTGCCTGCCTCCTTGCATGGGGAGATGGGGAGGTGGAGCACAGCAGAGGGAAACACAGCAGTCCTTGCTGGGTGACTTCTGTGCCCTAAAACCTCTCCCTCCTCCCTTCAGTCCTGGTGGGAAGCTGCTCATGTTGAGGAAAGAGAGGATGTGCACTCTGCCCAAAGGGCTGCAAAAGCAAACAGAGCTCCCTCCCAGAGAGGCGTCAGGATCTCACTGAGGTTTGTCACTGAGATCCTATTTCTGCTTGTTTTGGCTGCCTCCCCTGCCCAGTGCTCCAAGAAAAAGCCCCACCTTCCATTTATAGCTGTAGAAACTGGGTGAGAAACAGATCTGCCACTAAGTTGAAACTGAAAAGGTTTTAAAACCAGCCATTTCCAGAAGGTTTACAAAGGCTGAGATTTTGAAAGTGTCCCGAGGGAAGCAAAGAACCTCTCTGAAATTAATGGGAATTAAATGTCCAAAACCCACAGGCAATTCTGAAAATCCTATCAAAGTATCTAATACTTCTATCTGTCAAAGGCACTAACATTTAAAACAAAAGTGATTTTATTACCAGCTAAGAATCAGTTTTCAAGTGAAAGAATTGCAAAATATTAAACCAATTAGTCTGTTTGACAACTTGACGTGATTCTTCCCAGATGATGAGAAAGCTGCAGCATGGCAGGAAATAGTAACATCATGACATAAAATAAGTAATTTCCAAGAACTCTCAGAAGTCTATAGGTCAGAGCTCAGACCTATGCATGAAGAAACAAACATTTATTTGTATTTGGTGAGTATTGTGTGGGTATTGACTACCTAGGCATAAGATTTATGATCCTTTTAACTATCTGTTAGCCTGCTTTGAAGAGCTTAGAGTTTATAAATTCCTGAGAGCTAATCACTTTTTTTTGTGCTTCTATCTTCTTGCTTTATCACCTAAACCAAAGGTCTTGTATATGCAATATGAATATTTGAATCTAGCATGCACTAACCTTTTCCAGAGCATTTTCTCCTATTACTAGCTTCAGCAGATTACTCATTCGAGGCTGGGATACTTGTTCAGCTTGTGTAAGACAAAGCCATGCCAATGTGAATGGTAAAGGAAATTTAAATTTAAGCTTCGTTTTACGTGGGGGGAAAAAAAACCCACCACATTTGAATGCTATAAAAGGTCACATCAGTAAACAACAGGGATTCAGAGACACAACTGCTAAATGTTCTCTATGCAATGCTAAAAGAAAAGGAAAAATGGTGACATTAAGAAACACATTTCCTGCTACTTCAGACAGTATGGTTAAATTCAACCTCACTTCCTTATTTAACCTATGAAATTAAGCTATGTGCCTCCCAACTTATACACACACATTTTCATACAATAAAGGTTTATATGAAAATGCCTCATTTGCTGTTAGGAGTGACATGTCTTCAGTTGGTTTCATGGGGACATGAAACAGGGTCATCATCAGCCACCAATGAGGAAATGCCAAAGCAGCATTTCACCACAATTCCCCAGGCCTCTATTTTCAACTGCTCTGACATTGTAAGAAAGAAGATTCAATTAAACAGATTCTTTAGGCTTACTCATCCAGCATTTTATGAACCATCTCACCTCTTATCAGGCTAAACCAGATATTTATTATAACAATAAGAGATTTCATACTAATGTTTCACATTCACTGAAGCTAGAGATATTAAACAAGATCATTTACTGCTGTCTGCTGCCATTTAAAAAACTGCATTCAGAAAACATGAGGTGTTCAAAGGTTAATTTGGGTTAATATCAATGGATTTTGCCAACCTGAGCACAAGCCACGTGTCCCACTGCACAAAGGGTTAAAAACCCCCAGTTTAGCCAGCAAGCAAAAACCAACACAGCAGACTTTCCTCCACGCTTAGCCAGCAACCATCCCCAGGCACACAAGAAACACATAAAGAAATACAAATTAAACTAAAATCTAACTCCAAATAGGGAATGAGTAGCTACACTAAATTTAATAAAGGATTCCTTTGTCTCCCCTTCTTTAGAGAAGAGAGAACTAACATTATACAATGGGCCAGATAATGAGAAGGCCAGATGGCTGGATCTTGTGGAATTTGGGAAACAAGATATGGTAGAAGCACAGAGAGAGTGAAGAGCAACAGTATATTTTGCTGCTGAAGACACATTTTAACATATTAAAAGCATATGCCTTTCCTTCCTAAAACAGTACTAGTTGCTAGGCCCCTGAATATAAATCATGCTATCCACATTTTAAGTACTAGCTTGGCATCTATTGCTTTAAAATAGCAAGTATCATGCAATAAGAAGACATGTAAACAAGTATTACCTTTACATTTATTTTCCTTCTGCTAAATCTACTTTTCTCCTATCAAACAAATCACACACTATTATTTGCCCCATCCTATCTTGGTCCCTGGCAGTGCTCCTGTTGGCATTACAGTTACTCAAAGGAAACTCCACATTCTTTTTTCTTCTGGCTGCTCAGCCATAGCTCTGCAAACAGGCTGATGTAGGAAGAATGTTCTTCACCAAAGTCAGTTAAAAATAAGCTGCACTTCAGTCCCAAAACACGGAACAAGTTTACAGTGGCATTAGCTATGTATTTAGTAACAAAGGGATGGTGGATTTCTGCTCTGACACTTGAAATTAAAGTTTCAAGTGGGAAACCTTCTGGGTCAGGCTGCTTATGTGGGAGTGCAAGGTCATCACCAGCAGCATCTCAGAGCTCCCAGTGTGCACTAAACTAATCCTGACAGGAGGGACCAAACTCTCCCTGCTCCCCACACTGCCCAGATGCTGTCCCAGGGACAGGGAGCCTGCTGCAGGAACAAAGGGCACTTCTGCAGACAGCTCAGGGTTTAAAGCTGTTTCCAGAGACAGCAAGGGCAGCTGGGGAGGAGGCTGGAGGAGAAAGGTGGGGCAGCACACAGGGTTTGTGCTCTGCAGGGAGATCTGCACAGCAGGGTACAGCAAGGAGCACACTTGGCTGCCCAGGGCAGAAATTGCTTTGGTGGCTCCTGAGGTGCTTAAAGCGTGGAAGTGTCCTCAGACAGCAATGCAAATTACACTGGTATGTGAGGGCTGTCCCACTGTGGCAATTGCAGGAGAAATTCATGTTCAAAGCCTCTCTCTGAGCTAGTGAGCAGTGAAACGAATCTCACTTTTGCAGGGAATGGAAAGTGGAAAGCAGGCACTTATCTGGCTAAGAGGGTAATTCCACAGCACAGGAAACATAGCGCAGATGTGGGAGCTTGCCATTAATATTATTAATGTACTGTGGCCTATATGGCTCCATTAGCACTGGGCTTCCCTGGGCCAGACACTCCCCAAGCACACAGAGGAAAGCTCTGGGGCAGCACTGAGCTCTGCAGAAGGCAGTGCCATGCCAGGCATCACTCCTTTATTCAGTGGTGGTGTCTGAAGGCAAGAAATGAATGATGACTTCAGAAAGCATCTAAAATCCAAAGCAAAACCAGCTTCTCTTTTTCAAAGCCTCTTCCTTCCCCATTTACAGAGAATATTTTCTTCCCCACATTATAAATCTATGGCAGCAAGACATGTCTGGCCATCCTGGAAGGTGCCCAGCCAGCAGAGCAGCTCAACCAACACATATTCCAACCCCATATTTTTCATTCTTAACTTAACCATCAAATACTTTCCAATGCCAGAGAGCATTTACTGCCAGAAAGCTATTTTCTGCTTTGCACTCATCATTCAAATAAACAAGAGAGGAAAAGGAAAGGAAAGGGAAAGGAGGTTAGCATTAGGTTCTGAAAATCCAAAAATCAGAAAAAAAAATATATGCTCTCTTTAAAAATATGCATATCTGAGCATCATATAACAATATTTTAATGGTGGTAATGCTGGCATGTTTAATTTTATTTTTTAAACTGACAGAAAGCAGGAACTATCCTTGATGAATCATCCATGGAATAGGATGAACCAAGAACATGCTGGAGGCGAAGCTCACTTCCCCCAGAACTGGTTCTTGGTAAGAACTTTCTGGATGCCTTGGGCCCATATAGCTAACAGCCTCAGTTTAATAAAACAGAACAATTTCTTTTAAATCTGAAATCCTGAAAATTTGCAATAACAACACTTTTATCTTCAAATCATCCTCTGCATGTCTTGCAATCTTGACCTCATGCTTTATCATTGTGATAAAAAATTGCCAAACTGGCAGATACTGGGAATTTGGTCAAGTACTGAATCACATTATTCCACTACAGGACTATGAAGAAGGTGTCACAAAATTATTTATCATCCTATTGGGGCAAATATGGAATTTTTAGTCTCTGTCCCTGCCTAGTCATCCACAGCTCTGAAGACCCAGAAGAGCAAGAAGAAATACAAGATCCTCTGCCCTTGCAGTACCATGTGGATGTCCCCATGTACTTAGTACTTATTGTTCCTCAAACTAAAGGGTTTAGCAATTAGGTAGGCATTTATATCCTTTCCCAGACTACACTGCATGATTCCACATGCGAAAATCCCTTGATATTTTGTGAAGTTGTGGTCATGTTTAGTTTGTAAAATTGTGGTTATATTTAATTTACATTCCTGAAATAGTTTTATGACCTACACTCATCAGTAGATACAAAATGAAAAGATTCATGAGAAAGTTCAAAACATTTTTATGCAGCACAAGTATTTGTCCCTTTAATTCCATCACTTCTTTCCTTAAGGGCCCAGACAATCATCTCTAACTGAAGATCTGGCCTTCTTTTAACCTATGCTTAAATCCATTATTCTCAACACTGACTTAACATTGGGTCTACTCTTGGGCCCATTCCTTTAAATGTTTTTACATAGGAGGTGGTGTCTTTGCCCTTCTTTGTTACAAAAAAACCTTTCAAGTTCAAATACCATAAATTCAATAGCAAACTTCAAGTGGCACAGTGCACTAAACTCATTCACATAAAAAGGGGAAAAGGATAAAATAACTTATACATTACTATCATCATCTCAAACCATTAATTGTGGTAAGTAATTTAAAACAGGAAGGTTATTTGTCTCCACCTTGAAGAAATTCAGGACAATCCATGCTTTCCTGTTAAGAGGGTGTTGTCCAAAACTGCTCAACAGAAGTCTGCAAAAATAATCTTTCTCCTTCTATTTGAAAAGCAGTGCTTGGAGCTTTTCCCATTAAAAAAGGAAATGGGCTTGTCTGAAGTGCAAAAGCTTCGTATTCTTCAAAGAATACAAACAACCTAAACCTTTTTTCGGGGAGTTGAGGGAAGAGAAGGGAAGAGCTTATAATGTGGGATGACTGGATTTTTATCTTGATGCCATAAGGAGACTCAAATACGCAGTCTGACTAATAATTGTTTAACTTAGCCTCACTAAAGTAATTAGTTTAATATATAAAAGAGTTAGATGACAAAGAGACAGGAATGTTCTGGTTTTAATACAACAATGAAATGAAACTTTCCCAAATAACTCCTAATCTTTATAGATAAATCTGCTATCTAGGTTTACACTAGCAGAATACAAAATGGTTTCCTGAGATATTCTAGACAGTAACTATGTGTTATAAAGGAGCTGCTAGACAAGAGCCATTTTTTATTTTAAATTACCTCCAGTCACCTCTCTGCATTCTGAGGTTTCTCTTGTTGCTATTTGTTCTCTGGTTTTAAATGCCCCGGGTGGTTTTCATCATCCTGGTGCTGCTCTTCAGAAACAGGATGCTGCAGCCAGGAGTGGAAGATGACTCCAAGTCAGGAAAGAGGCCAGCACCCAGATGGTCCCAGAGAAATCTGCTCAACAAAAAGCTGAGTCTGTCTGCAGGGGTGTCTGAGCCAGTGGGCTGGGTGACACAGCCCTGGGTGACACAGCAGCAGGCAGAGCTGGGGCTGCACGTCGTGCAGAGACTCCTGAGACACATCAGATTTCTCCTGAGCTCTTCCCCCAGCTCACACATCCCTCTTTGCTAAGAATAAATGTACTTGTTTTCTGCCAGCCACCCTTTCAGCCAAAGGGAACCCCAACACATTCCCACCACTACATAGGAGAGATCCTATCTTTTGCACTAAGAAAAAAAAAGAAAAAAAAAAAAGTAACAGGAAAATCTTAGCAGAAGGAGACTGCCTCTGCTGGGTGTAAAATGACTAAAAGAAAAGCTAATAAGTGGCCAGGAAGAGGGCCAGCCCTAGCTGAGCAGTATAATCTGGAAGGTGGAATCAGGGGTGCTTTTGCTGCCAAACACATGTCACGAGCTGTTCCAGTGACTGTCTGCCTGCTCTTCTCCAGGAGCCAGCTAAAGAGCACAGTCAGGTCCCTGCAAGCATTCTTCCAGTTCTGACCTAGGGACTGCAAAGCAAAAGGATTATTCCATTTGCATGCAGATTGTGCTTGAGGAAGTCAGGAAAAACTGCAGCAATGAAATTCTAATCTGCCAATGTATTTAGAGCTGAAACACGGCTTGCAAATAAGAATTCCAAAACATTTTAAAAGAGTCCTACAAACAAGGACAATTTCATACATTTCATATGATTTCATAAAGACAGAGCACCATAAAAAATGAATCATAAAACGGGTGACAAAGACAACTGATTAGTTCATCATCTTCATTGCCTGCCATGACAAAATTTTTCTCCAGAGTATATTTAAAAGCACATTCTAGATCTTAACAAAATTATAACCCTACAACCATGTGCAATGGAGCAAGAATAAGTGGTTTCTTGCACTGAAATGGTCTAAAAATTAAGAAAGAAAGAAAAAAAAAAAAAAAAGATCTTTCTTGCCATGGATCTCTTTTTGCTACAAAATCCCAAAATGCACAGTTCTGGGGTACTGCAGCTGCCAGAAAGTCTGTTCAGGTTGCAGAGCCAGCCCATTTCACAAGGTTATGAGAAGCATGACAGAGGACACTGAAACAGCAAAGGACTTTAAAGGACTCCAGTGAATGGGAAGTCTAAAAGTTTTAGAGAGCAATATATTGATAACTATTTGGTTTAATCAACTGGTCTGACTTCTGCACTTAACTTTAACCCCTTACTACTACTACTCACCAAAAGAGCTCTTTAAACAACCTATAAAAATCCCTGCACTGTGGAGTGGATCTTCCTGACCCTCTGGCCCACAGACATGACAGATTACAAGTCCACCTCTTCCACCCTTTGTATGTCACTGTCTACTTTTTGGGAATGAGAGAAGGATCTAACACTTGGTGTATTTAATCACTTCACCAGCAAGCATCTTACTCATGCTCCTTGACTTGTTTCAAACTCCTCTGCACTGCTGTGCAAGAAAGCCTTATGTGAACAAATGGACTGAACAAGGTCTCAGCTCACAAGGGTGATGCTGGTCTCCCCACCTTGCCCTCCAAAGACATCCCTGGGCAAGACCTCTGAGACATCCTGCACAAAGGCATCCTTTGAGCAGGACCCATGAGGTCAGTGAAACACAGTCTGTACTCCAGGGCTCCTTCCTTGGGTAAAAGCTGGGAAGGAAAGGGCCAGGTTCTGCCTGATTTCAAGTCAGTGGCAGTGCAACTGCTTCACTGAGAGGGGAAAAAACCCACAGTGCCAGCTCTCTTCTCCTTGGTACACATTTGAGCTCTTGTACATCTTTACTGAGTTTGCACCAGGCACAGAAGTTATTTGGAGTACCCTGGAAATCCTGTAAACAAACTAGTTCTAAGATTTTGGCTTTTGTTGTGACAAAGCAAAGCCAGAAGACAGGCAGCTAAAAGAAGTTAAAGGTATTTAAAAAAGAAGTATGTCTAGGATATTTCTGTTGTCTGCTTTCATTTAAATCCCTAGACACTGTTAAATGGCAGGCATTCCAGTATGTAAAAACTACATACAGGATATGACTGTTTTTCCTAAGCATGTAAGGGGTTCACACTCTTTCTTAAAAAGAACATTCTATCTGTCTTTGATGTTGTAAATCTTATTATGTAAAACAGACTGTTGTGTAAAATAAATGATGGCACATGATCCTGCAAGAAGCTTAGTACCCATAAGTAATTTTAAAGCCAACAGGAGGAAAGGGCACTCAGCATCAAGCAAATTTCTACTGTGAACTTGTGCTAGACAGTTACTGAATGAAAAACCTCCTGAGAGAATGAAATTTAATGTAAACACAACTTGCCCAAATCACAAGTTGGCATGCTTGAGAGAAAGCATGAGTGCAGGATACATGGTGCAGATTTTTCAATTGCTCAGGAAAGGACTGAGCTATGAGGAAGACTGTTCCTCTTCAAAACAAATGCAGTAGGAAACTAGCTCACCATCAGCACTGTAATCCTTAGAGAGACCCAAGGAGAAGACAGGATCTCCCAAACAAGGGAAATATCTGAAGTCATTTTCATGGGGACTCACAAGGCGATTTCATTCACCAATATCACCAGCTGTGTGATGACTAAAATGAAAGCTCTTAAACTCCAGAACCATGGATGCCAGTGGCAAAACTCCCACTGGTGCAAGGAGGACCAGGTTTAAGGAGAATGCTGTGTATACTGATGGACTGACTTCTCTCTCAGCTGATGCTGAAGACAAGCTGCTGCACGACAGCCTTGCCTCAAACGTGCTCCTCAAGCTCTCAGAGTCAGGGATTTTCAGTGGCATAACAGTAGCTAATCCTCTGTGTTCTGCCAAACATTTCTCCTCTGTAGAGTCTACAAAGAGGCACAATTAGAACAAGTTGCTCTATTAAGAACTGGACTGGAGCCATCAATTCATTTTTACTGTCCTCACAGGGCCAGCAATGATAATGGCTGTCCCCCTTCTGCTGCAGTTGGCCCAATGTGGCAAGATGACTTGAACAACCGACCAAATTGTCCATCTTTTTCTCTTTCCTCTAACAGGACCCTAGACACTTTCTGAAAGGATAAATATTGTGAATCTTCACCTTTCAATCTGGGCCACAGCAGGAGATCACGACCCTGCCACAAGCAGTGAACTGGTATTTACCCTGCTCCATGGAAACAACTTATGCCAAGCAGATATTTATTTTTAGCTGGTCACTTGGCATAAAAATGGCCACATCATGTTTATTTGCATTTTTAGCTTAATTACCTCTACCCTCCTGTTATACTTGAGGGAGTTCTAATAAGATGTTAAGAGAAAAGCAGTTCCCTACGTACATTGCCTCAGGTTAGTTCAATGCCCCATTAGCCCATCTAATGTCTTCTCAGCTGAAAGCTGTGTGTGGGCGTCCTGAAACCCATGTAAAGAAAAGCACAGAGACTGAGGGAATAGAACTCATCTTCCTGGACCTTACATATTCATTCAGGCATTTTTAGCTAGTAACAATATTGTTGATTCAAGTTAAAACCTCACCCCAATTAAAATATTAATAGATACCACCTACTCAGAAAGATAAAGATTTTTTTTTATTTGTAGTTGACTTAGAGAAAAGGAGAAAAGCAAAACATAAGACATTACTTCTCTTAGGAGACTACCTTTCTCCATGTACTGGGTGGTAGAAACTATCATTTTGTTATTTGAATTCTTACACAGCAACTTCATTGCATTGCTGTCAAATACAACAAAGGTACTTTTTTATTTTTACTCTGCTTTCAGTAATGGAATCCTTTCTGGTTCTACTGTGGAAACAGATCCCATTCAATGGTGCTAAGGACAAGACTAAGCTGCTTATAACTGATATTTCCCACAGAGAACCACAGCAGGAATTGACTTTGTTCCTCATCTGTTCTCCTGGCTCTGTGAAATAACTAACCATCCCCACCACCTTCTCTCATTTCACTGTGCAGACCAAGTGGGAATAGCAGAAAACACGGCATGTTTAATGTTCAGTGTCTGTTGTTCAGTAAGGAAGAACTGAACTCGAGCTCAGCTCAGGGAGGAGGAGGAGGAGGAGGAGGAAGTTTTTTGATGTGCAGCAGGCAGAGGATGAACATCCTCACTCCCAGCCACCACAACACCAAGCTCAGAGCTGTGCTGTCCTGCAAGGCTTGGGATGTGACTGCTCTGCTCCCTTGATGCAGGAGGGAATGGCCAGCTGGGCAGGAGCCCAGTGCTCTGCTTGGAGCCTTGGCTGAGCACAAACACGAGGAGCTGCTGCCAGCCAGAGCCTGCACACAGAGCAGCCAAGGACCAGCCCTGTCCTTCCCCCAGCCCTGGGAGCTCTGCAGTGCCCAGCAGAGCAGAGGGGCTGCCATGCTGCAGCTGCATCTCCACTGGGAGGGAGGGATCTGGGCAATAGCCCACGAGCCAGAACAGCAGGAGCTGTGACTTCCACCCTGGGCAATCCAAAACTTCCACTCTGCCACCCAGCTGTGAGAGAGGAGAGGACAGCAGGGAGCAGGGGACAACATCCAGTGGTACATATATTCTCTATACTCTGACAAGGGTGGTAACACCACCCTGCCTCCCAAATTATCTAACATGACTATGAGTCCATTTCCTTATTTAAAAGCTCCCTTGATTTCAAACTATTTCAAAAATAACTATGATCAAGAATGTGAAAATATAATTCTAAATCTACTGAGGTGCTTTCCCTGCTTATAATGCACGTCTTTCCAGAGAATTCAGTGTATTTACTAAGGTATTACAAAGAAAAAAAAAAAAAAAAAGAAAAAAAAAAAAACCAAGCAGAAATGTGGCAGCCCCATGTTCTTTAATTCCTTTGAAACAAACCCACTTCCAAACCCACTTACATATTTAAGCATTACTTGTAGGACAACCCAATTCATCCACATAAAACACTTATTAACTGCTGTTAAGTCAACAAATTTATAGATTACCAGTTCATTATTTATGCCAGTAGGAGAAAAATAACAATCAAGATGCATTTAACAATCAAGATACATTATTCAAAGCATAATTGCACACATAGGGTGTGACCTTCACAATAAGAGGCACCTCTAGCACTGAGTGGTTTGGGTGTGAACAGGCAACAGAATCACTAAACCCCAAACATTCCAATAAGCCAAACCACCAGCAGCATGGCTCCCTCCTGGCAAATAAGTATTTTTCCTGTTATAATTACTTATGGGGAAAGAAATAAAGCACTCATTCCAATCATACTGAGTTTTGAAAACAAATTTTTCATCTTTATCACTCCAAATTACCTCTCCATCCTCCCACACCCTCAAATCCATCAATATAATGCTTTATGTTCTCCCACAAATCTTGTATGTTACTTTCTCTTGAGTAATTTCTGATGGGATCTAAAAACCATGTAGAATATTTTGCTTTATGCAAACCACCTCACATACCCTGAGTAATGTTTTGATAAATTGCAATGTGCACAACATTCCTGAGACAAAACCTAGTAATACCAATATATTCCTGTTTCTTCTTAATTCCCTATTTCTTTTGACTCACAATTAAATGGAATGGTGTAATAAGAGAAACACTTCCTAGACATCAATTCAAAATGTCATGGAACTGTTTTGCAGTGGTTTTGAAAACACAAACATAGCAATGTTGAAAACAGATACTAGCAACATTATCCAATGCTTTTACTGGAAAACAAGGCAAAAATTATTTTCAAGTAACAGTTACTTAAAGGAAAAGTAAGATGAACATTTAAAATACACTCCAAGACTCAAATAATTTTAAGTTTCTCTTTCTTATCTAGCTTTTCTGGACATTTCTGCAGTATTAACAGTAATACAATTTAACATTAAATATTGTAAATGGAAAATAATCTGGATTTTTTTGGACAAATTAATTAAAGAGGGTTCACTGGTAGATGAGACAACAATTCAGATGGGGACATTATAATATTATGATCTTCTGCAATATGTAGCACAGGGTAGCTCTATGTATAATACAAAAACCATGTAGTTTAAATGGATGAATATAAAGCAGCAGACATGTTGAGATTGGCAGAAATACACATAAATGCAACAAGAGCCAAAATCTCCCTGTTTAGTTTCTGGGAGCTGGTCAGATATTTATGCTAATACAGAACAACCTTGGGTATGTGAATGTCACAGAGACACAGGATGTGTGGAGAGTTGAGGTTTTGGATAACCAAGGTAATTTTCAGAGTAATTAACCAATGTCAGGGGACCTGACCATGTTCCAAATAACAGGGAAGGTTAAATAATCGAATGCTGCTGCCTTACCACTTATCTTACTGAATACTGTAAAGGTTTTTATTGAAAACCTTTTTACTGAAAAGGAGTTCAAGATCAAATGAGAAGAGAGACCATTAATTTCACATGCGAATAGCACTGATACAAGGTATTTTGTGCCAAACCACATAGTGCTCATCTGCCAGGCAACAGAAAAGTGGTTTGTACCTTGAAAAGTGAATTCCTTCCTCTGGGGAATTTACCATGCACATCCTCCCTCCAGCAGCACCTACCCAGCTCTCCAAACCCCAGAACAAGGTCCAGGGCTAAGAGCCCCCCAGCTTTCCTTTGCATCTCCAAAACCAAGGCTCCCTGCCTCACCTCAAGTGCTGAATTTTCTGGTCTCAGCCTCATACTGCCCTTCAGAAACACCCTGCAGAGTCTGGAATTTGCTGGATCATGGCTGTAAGAGTTATTTAGACTGAGAAAAGCTGATCAGGAGCACGCTGGGTGATAAGAGCTTTGCCAACAGGCAGGTAGTACAAAGTTAATATCTGCTCTAGCCATGCACAGGTTCAGCCCAGACCAAACACGATGCTGCAACTGCAAGCCTGGCCTTGAGGCCAAAATTCTCTCTATCTGTGTTAAAAGAAGTGAGTGACTCCTGGGCCGTGTTCCTACACCAGGGAAGATATTCCAAACCATGGCTTTACACATGGGAATGTGTTCTGTAGTTTCCAGCTCACATCACAGGGTGAGTGCTGCAGCCTTCCACCTTCTTGTTCAGTATTCCTGGAACATCTGCAGTAATAGCAGCAGAACACCATTGTACCTGTTTTATAAGGCAATAATCCACTTCCCTCCTTGAGATAAACTACAAGGGGGAACAAGAGCTGGGTTATTGGCTTGTAAAGCAGTGTGATGATAGTATTATTGTCTAAATTAATGTCATTTAACGCTTTATACCACAGTTGCAGAGGTCCCACCTCAAACATTAATAATGCATTTTGCTTTTTAACATGCCACATGGGAAAAGACTGACTTCTGACATCCAAGGATTGCACCAGTAAAATATAACTAATTGGGGCAATCTGCAAGAACAAAACAGGAGATCTTGATAGTTCCTAAGAAGGTTCAGTCACTTCACTGTCCCACCCCATCTCAACCCCTCCCCTGCCCTCCCAAACACGGTCTTTTCTATTCTTTACATTCTTAATTTCTGAACAGTATGAGCAGCTAAAAATGTAACTTCCTCATATACCTTTTCTGTGCTAAAATCTATATGCATTACCTCCCTGAGTTACCTTCTTCTCATTCATATATTCTATCCCATTTATCAATGTAAGAAACTGAAGCGTTACAAAGGAATCACACACACACACAAAAAAAATCAAATCAGGCCCTGCATTGCTAAGACACAGTAAACAAGTCCTTGGCTGATAAATTTGCTTATGACAATATTGGCAGTAATTTGATTCAAATTCCAGCAAAGTCAATTTTGAATTATAGCAGTCAGGGACACAAAGTAGCTGCTTTTCTTAGCTGTTAACCCCATAAAAGCTACTTTTTTGAACCATAACGTTAGTCTAACACATTTCCCTGGTGGTACAGCTTAAACCAGTGATCAGTATAAGTGAAGCATGATAAATAGCTACTGCACTACACCCCCACCAGCTGAAGTCTACACAGGTCTAGCTGTGGAAACAGAAAGGTCATTCATTACTCTGTGTGAACAAACAGACGGCACATTTGTGATAAATAATAGCTATTACAGGGCTACAATCCACACTGAGCCTTTCTGCTCCGTGGCTGTGCATGACTTCCCCTGTGTTACTCTTTCAATATAATTATTTAAAATTGGCTTCTGTGATAAAGACCCCCCTATCTCTCTGGATTAAACCTATAAACCCAAGTATGGATATATATGTGTGTGTGTGTGTATCTACCCACACATGTATTTTTAAAACCATTTGTTTGATTATGGCAAGCAGAGCACAAAGTCATTTGTCTCATCTACCAGGAAACAAACAGGATCCAAGTGTCATATTTGCTTCTGTTTTTACTCCTCTCATCTCTCACAATCTCAGGATTGTAATAGAAACAGTAATTAGTCAGCCAAACTCTGGGCAGGACACTCCTAAGATGTCAGTGCTCAGTGATTGCTATAAAAATAATTTCAAACAAGCAAACAACATCCACACATGGTTTTCTTTTCCTCCCATCCCTTCCAGAAGGGCAGGTCATACCAGTACAGTTTTCACTGGCTGTTTGATCTTTGAAATAAAATATAATTTCTGGTAAGTATGAAAGGCTTTCTTGTTAGTTCAAACCTGGTTTGCAGGTGCTGAGTCGTTCTGACAATGGGGAACAGACAGATTGTCCAAACTCTCACAATATGAACAACTGCAAAAGCCATGCAAGACTGTGACATCACACTGAGAAACATTCTACTTCCCAAGTGTTCCTAGTAAAATAAAAGGACTTTTGAGACCTTCTTTGTGAAGTAAATCACAGCCAAATGAAGTTAATATACTAAAATATACTAGCAACCTTTGTCCAGCATCAAGCACAGGGGAGCATCTGCAGTGCCTTCTTCCTTCTCTCTCTTGCAGGGACACAAAGAGGGACACTCCCCTGTAATTATATCAATTGAATTTACAAATCTACCAGCTGTACTGACCTCTGAACACCTCACCTTGCTGGGCTTCTGCTATCTGTGCCACAGTCTGAGCCTTCTGTGGCAATGCAAGAGTCAAGGGGTTGGTGAACAGTAACTTTTTTCAAACTATACTACAAGCCTGAGGGATGTTTAGAAATGTTTGGGATCAAACTGTTTTCTTTCACCAACACACCTGGCTGCACGTGTCCAGTTTCACAACAGTGCCTGTTCTTTAGGCAGCACTGAGTCTGCTGTTCAGCCTCTGCTGCTCCCAGCCCTGTTTTTCACCCCCAGGGACAGCTCACCCTGCTCAGAGGAGCAGCCCCAGCCACACACACGGGAAATTACCGGGTCACCCCATGAGTGCAAGGACAGGAATGCCTGAGTGCATGAATCTGATCACAGGAAGAGAGTCCAAGCAGTGATGTGCTCCCATATTCAGCAGGAAATTAACTCTCCTGCATTTCCATCTCAGCTCCCTGCTGAATATGCAGCAGCAGCAGCAATTAACTTTGATAGAGATGGGGAGGGAGGGGAAAAGGGTGAAAGTTCTGAACTTTCACCAAATTTGGACCATTAATCATGATCTGTAAATTCAGGTGAAGAGACCACAGAAGCAAATGATTGCCTGTAAATTTCAATTCTTCATTTACATGGCAAACAGAAAACACAAATTGTAACTCACAGCAACTGGAATGCAAACTATCAAATTAGCCCAATAGAGTATGTCATTGTGCAGCTTCAGAAACAAACAACAGGCAGCCAGGAAGCCTCCTGAAAGTCAGAGATATTCAACTGAGCACACTACACAGTGTGCTGGGATGAGTGTGGTGATTATGGGGAGTAATGACATGAATAGCAAAATGATACAGAGCATTTATTCCAACCATGGAAATCAAGGAAGCCTGCAGCAATTTAAATTTCAGGGTTTGCAGCTAAAGGCAAAGCAAGCTCTATAAAAATAAAATTCCTAACACAAAGAAAACTGGAGCTGCTTACTTTCTGATAGGTTTCTATTTTTCTGGTTCTATGTGGAAATGATACAGAAATTTGAAAAACAATGTACAACTGTAAAACCTTCTGGTAGCTATATAATTTTCTGTTTATATGCAGAACATACATGTTAGATATACTGTTTCAGCATCTCTGTGTGTGTGTATGTACACAAGTGTGCAAAACTGGTTGGGTCTCATTAATATGTTTTAGGGTTTCTTTTAAGCAAAGCATATGTTTTTTGATGAGTAACTAGGGGAAAGACTTTAAATTATATTTTTTTATCCCAAGTTCCCTTCTGCACCTCTCTGAAAATGATGCTGTAACATGAGGCTCAAAGGAATAGGAATATTTGCCCAAAACACAGAGGCTTCCAGCTCCATTTTCAGCCCTGAAAGCTGGACCTTACTGCCAAGAAGGAAGTGATTGCAAGATCCAACTTTAAAGCACCAGCCTTTCAGGAGTCTGAGAGTCTATATCCAGTGTGATCCAGTCCTGCACAAAGGGATGGCTGCATTGGGAACAGCTTCTGTGGCAGCTTCCCAGGCCAGGAGCAGCACAGATGCTGTCACCACTCCCCAGCTCCCTGACAGCAGAATCAAACCACAAAACCCACCCAGTTCCACACCTGCCTGGGACCTCTCACCTGACACCTTTTCCCCAGCACATTTCTTTGAATATATCTATTTCTTTGTGAGAATGAATGTATCACAGTGACAAACTCATTACTTTCTACCCCAAAACAAATCCCCCAACCAGTAGACCCTGGGTAGGTGACAGGGAGGTACATTGACAATTATCCAATTGAAACTCTGATTGCTTCAACAAGAACTACATTTCAGGAAGCTCTGTTTTTCCACAAGATCTGCCTGCCTAGTCCAGGTATTAGTAGCAGGATGTTGCTCACTCCAGTTCAAGTCCTGAGAAACTTGGCTCTGCATCCACTGCTAAGAAAAGTCAAAATATGGCATTTTCTAGGGCATGCATATGACTGAAAGTAAAAGCAAAATTTACTTCTTGTTCTAGAAATCTTTCTCCCATCCTGCCTTTCTTAAATCAAGCTGTACAAACATCAGGGGAAAAACAACAAGCACAGGGGCTAAATTATTTTTGATGTGAGCGGTCAGCCAGAAAAGGTTTTACCTGTCAGGAAATTTGAAGACTCGGAGAAAAAAAAAATTTAAAAAAAAAAAAAAAAAAAAAGAGACCACCAAATCTCATTGACACCTGAAAGCTACAGACAAGTTAAACAAAACAAAACCAAAAAAAAATTTAAAGTGTGAAAAACTCTCATTTAAGAGAAACAAATCTCTGGGCCCAGCCCTAATGGCACTCAGACAATGCAGAGCAGCTTTCAGGGTTTCTCACCTGAACTGTTTCCTTTGTAAATGCCTGATTTATATTTCTTGTCTGATTGGACCCTGGAAAGATTCCTTGGAGGCTACAAAGGATCTTCCTTTCACTTACTTAAAAAAATTATTTGCAGAAGTAATGAGAGACTGTTCTGAGAGTTTCTTTTTGGAAAGCTCTCTGAGGTGCAGTTTTGGGTCAGAGCTGCAGCCCTGATCCACACTCTGCACTCACACTGATTGCAGTAACTGCAGTAACCTCAGGCAGCAAGAAGCAGGATGCAGCCTGGACCTCAGGGTAAGGCTCTCATTTACATTAAGATCATTTTAAACTATTCCCAAAGGGCAAAGAGCAGCATAAATGGCTTCTGTGTGGGAGTAAATTACATGGGTACAAAAGACCAAACAATGCCAACAGCATGCATAGAAAGCAGCACACTTATGCAGAATTTGAAATTACTTTAACCTGCACCTTGCTTAAAATTCCTCTGAACAGGCCTCTTTTTTTCCTCCCCAAAGTAACTGTAGACATACTCCTAAGCCCTTTTTAATGAGTGTATTTACTTGGTTTTCAGATCTTTGCTAAAAGAGGGAAGTTGAAACATCCATACAAATTTTGATGATTTTCTGGATCAAAAGAATAGTGTTCTAGAAAACTTCAATCATCAGTTCAATCATCTTTCAGGATATTGCTGGGCAGCACAGCCAGAGGATGTTTATAGACTCCAAAATACTAATTTCATACCCAATTTCTACATACTCAGAGTCTTGCAATGTTTCTGAGCTTTCACACTTTTTGCAAATCTGTATTTTCAAGAGCTTGAACATCTTGGTCACATTCTGCTTTAAAATAAACTGTTAAACACGAATGCTAATTGAATTACATTTATTCATTTAACTCACTTTTTAGTTCTCAACATAGGCAAAGCTGAGAGGATTGATTCCTTCGTGCCCCAATACAGAGAAATCCTTCCAAACATGTGCTCTGACTTAGCAGCCCCCTTAGTTCAATGGGATTTAGAATCACCACAAATACTCTTTTATTCACACCATTGAGGGTGAGCCAATTTATGCACTTGACAAGCCATGGCCAGAACGCCCAGGTGAGGCACAGATAATACACTGGGATTAGGTTCTGGGCTATTACTCTGATCTGAATGACAAGCACAGAGTGGAGAAGTTAACAGTGACACAAAAAAAGTCCTGGGTGAAGGTGCATGCCATGAAATTTAAGCAGGTTAGGTTTGCTTATTCCGAAATCCTTTCATTCAACAATCAAATCCTGAAGAAAGAAGCTTTTTTGTTTGCCATTAGTAGGGCTGGTTTGTTTTAGGAGTAAAATAAATTACACTGAAGAACAGTGCTGGACCACAAGTTGGCATAACACCAGCTTCTAATGGTACTCTGAATGGTTCACACACTTTCCTTTCAGCCCAAGTCTCTTGATACTCCTTTGGAGTTTGTTCACAGATTTCTTTCCTTTTTTTTCCCCCTTTTCTTTTTTTTTTTTTTTTTTTTTTTTAAAGAGGCCTGAGGATTTAAAAAGTTTGCTATCTGAGTCATCTCTACATGATTTGGGTGAGTGAGTCTTTCATTTCCAGTCCTTTTTAGAAATAAAAACTACCTAACGGAACCAGGTTGAATCTGGAGTGGAATTTGCTGTTTGATGAAGTAAGGTGCAGAAGTATGGTCTGGTTAGAACACAGGACTGCAACACTCAATTCTCAGCCTTGCCAAGGACTCACTAAACCTGATTTTACAAAGCACTTGCAAATGCTCAGCCTGTGGATAAAAACTATTACACTCCCTCAAGAACCTCACTGGCTCCAAACCTGGATGATCTGTACTTGATTTAACTTCTCTGTACCTCAGCCTGTGGTGTGTGCAGTAATTCATTTAATCTGTAATACAATTTGAGATCCCTGAATAAATATGCAATCCCCATAAATATTAATACTTTATTATTAAGTAAGTGCTTCTTGCTTGTAACTGACCTAGTAAGTTCTGAAATATCTGCTGCTGACATCGGTGAGGAAATTTTTAAATTTATATGAAAACCTGTTAACAAGTTCAAAAGGCATGAAAAATCCACCCCTTTGCTTCTTTTACAGCAAATTTTACTATACTGGTGCAAACTCCTGAAACATCCATTTTCCATGCTGCACTTTCTCTCAACCACTTTCAAACATAATTCTAAAAACCCAAGGCACGGGAACAGTTCTGGCCCTCCAGACCAGCGACGAGTCTGATGAACACCAAATGTGTTGTGGCTCCTTGCTCTGCCCAGCACCCCAGGGTGTCCCAGGAATAAAAGGGCAGATGAAATGCACTGACAGCATCTTTCATCCCCCTGGCTTCAGCAGATTTCCAGAGCAGCACAACACATTGGAGCAGCAGCTGGAGGGCTGCTGGACACACAACTGCACTTCATAAAACAGCATCTGACCTCCTGCACTCCTCACACTCCAATACTCTTAATGAGCTGCAGCCTGGGAATGGCTGGAGATTCCTAAAATAGTCACTTAATGAAGACTGACGTGCACCAAACTGTGACAGCAAGGGGAGCAATGGATGTGGCAGCCAGCTTGGGATTAATGCAGCACACATGGCCAGGGCTGCTGCCAAAGCTCCTCCTGAGCTGTAAGGCCTCCATAAAACCAAACCAAACAAACAAACCCCCTCCACAATGAAGTTTATTTCCTAAGATACTTTTGTGACATTAACAGTTCATGTCTAATTACTCAGTGAGTACAATGAAATCACTTAGAGCATCCATGTGTTTGCATAACAGCCACTCTCAAAGCATGCCTATTGCCAGAGGTAACCAAGAACCTTTATCTCAGTATCTCTTACAAGAGACAAGATTTAAACAGTACCAGTGTGATCCTCAATCATAGAGGCAAAACTAAATAAATAAATGAAAAATTTTACAAAAAATAAAAATCAAGGGTCACACAGACATATGCTGCTCAAAACTTCCTACTGAGATATTACAATTCAAAACATGATAGTGAATAAAAATAAATACATAATTTTGAAGTACTGCAGCTGCAAAGTGTGTTAGTTACAGGCAGAGTAGATGAGAGAAAAAGACCTCTCTTATTAA
Source organism: Muscicapa striata striata (assembly GCA_030060385.1). Taxonomy (NCBI): domain Eukaryota; kingdom Metazoa; phylum Chordata; class Aves; order Passeriformes; family Muscicapidae; genus Muscicapa; species Muscicapa striata. The sequence continues at coordinate 1,344,737 of JAREIS010000002.1, read as the reverse complement.
TCAGAATTCATATTTAAGAAACAGTGGTTGTTAAGTAACTCCCCTGAATCCTAATCACAACCAGGAGGGTACCAATTATTCTGACTCTGTTACTATTCATTAATACCATGCTGAAATCTTATTTGTTTCTACAAGCTGGGGTGGGAGATGAAGGAAATCAACTTGAGGGGGTTGCTCTTCTGTTTTTTTTTTAAGTGCACCTGTACCTGAACCAGCTGAACCCACAGAGATCAGGCAGTCAGGATACAAACAAAAATCCACATTTGACTAATTGGAAGGTCAGGTAAACAAAGTTCCATTATCATAACAAGAAGATATGTTCTTCCTGGCAGTCTCCTGATTAGTTTTTATGCATCTCTTGCCCTGACAACAAATGAAACCTCTGCTGAAATAAAAGAAATACTATTATGCCATTCCCTTCATATTACTTTCTGAAAGGCTTTGCCCTCTCCAAGACTGACCTAATGCTTAATTAAAGTTACACAGAGAAGCAGAGAAAGATCTAAAGCTCCAAGCCAGCAATGACTAGAAACTGTTCGATCTGATTTTCTGTATAATGATATTCTCTTATCAGCACAAGCAAAACAGCAACAAACATGAGCTGTAATAATGGTCAAAATGGTTAGCACATTGTGGGGAAGGCTTTTTAGTTTTGCTTTTAAGCCTCTGCCATTTTGGAAAGTAACCAAAGTATAATTCTGCTTCCCTTGATTGACAAAGCCTGCTATACCTTTAATTAAATCTGTGACTGTATGTCACCTTTTCAGTATGAATAAGGAATTAAAAATTGATTTTCTAGAGGAAGAACCCCTTCTCCTTACTGACAAACAGTATAACTTTTTTATAAATATATATATATATATATATATATATATATATAATGATTAGCTGAGATCATGTGTATGGCATTTCCAGAATAAAACTAATCAGTGTTACATGCTCTCCATCACTAATCTAGTTGCATTTTCTACTGGAAGGCTTCCAAAGAAAGACAAAATTCTGCTTAGAAAGAAGCAAAATGGTTTGAATGTCCACCCCTGAGTGGGGCATCCAGCAGAAAACCACAGAGGCAGAGCCTGCTGGAGCAGTTTTCCCTGGAGCATCCCTGGCCATGGTGCCCTGCAGAGCCCAGGCAGTGACAGGAGGTGCAGCCAGACTCCTGCAGCAGGGAGGCAGCAATGGAGCAGGCAGACAGCTCACCCAGCCCTCAATTCACACCACACTGGCCTCTCCCTCCAGGGCTGCATCCACAGAGGGCTCACCAAGAGCATTACAAATCTTCCCCACAAGGTTTGCCCTGTGCCCAAATGCAAGGCAGCAGCCACAGCCACGCACTGACTGCTTGAGAGGAGATGTGGACTGCTGAGAACTCCTCTTCAAGCTTCTGACACTCAAATCAAACTTCAAAAGGTAATTTTCCTCCCACATTTTGGAAATTCAGTTCCTACTGGGATACAGAATGGTTACAGAAGGATCTTATCAACTTCCAGTCAGAAAATGGTGCAGGGGAAATAAAACTCAATCCTTCCAGGTTTCACAGAAAAGCTAAAGAAATGCCACCCAAAAAGAATTAGAGAACAACTCAAAAGAAAAAAGCAGAGGATTATTTTTTTCCTTCCTCTCAGTAGTAGGGGTTTTAATACCAATCTCCTGACTGGGCTTTTCAAGGATTAGGGCTGAGGGAACTGCCTGAATCTGAATACTTCCAGCCTCACTGGAGAGATGAGCAAGATACCAGAAGGAAGAGGGAAAGTTTTCAGGCATCTTTCACCTTCATTATGGGATTATCAGGTCTGTAAAGATCCCTCTTTTTCCATGAGCACCTAAGGGAACACATAAGCTAAGCACACAGCAGGAGACCCCAGTGCTATCTAAATTGTCTCAGGAGAATATAAGAGAGCTCATCCCAAGCAGCAGTGAAGGTCACTCAGGAAACACAGTGAGGGCTCCTTGTGCCTCTGCTGAGGCTGGTCCTCCAGAAGAGTACACTGCTGCCTCAAATGAGCATCTCTGAATTCCAAGGTTTAGGGAAAAAAACTCATCTGCAGGCCCACCACAGAGGGGAATGGGACAAAGCTTGGTGCTTCAGCCATGTCCTGACAGAAAACATTTCCTCCTACAAGCAATGACAAGCAGTTGTCAAGTGACAAATATGTCATGAGCATCAAATGTCAGACTGAAAGGGTGTGAAACAACCCTGACATCAGCTTTAAGTATGAAGTTCCCTAAGGCATGTTCAGGGGGTGATCTTGAAAGCATTATTTACTGAATTTTGAACAAACAAAATGCTTTGGGAAGCTTTAGAGGGTGCAGAGAATGCAACTTGTACATACAAAACTGTTCTCACTGAATAGCAACTACATTTCTGCATAACAGAGAAGGCAGGATTCAAAATCAAGCTCATACAAAGTGAACCTTTGTGATTTAAACATTAAGTGCCATTCCTCTCCTTCAAAAGAGGCAGAATAAAGTAACATTTATTAACCAATCCCTGTCATGAGCTTTGCTATTGCATCTCATCACTGAAGGACCTGGGAGCTTTTCCACAGAATCAAACTGCAGCAGAAAAAGTGGACAGGAGACTTCAAAAGCTTTTCCCCTGTTCAAGTTTCAGCTCTGTTTGAAGTAGAATTATCTTGACCAGGGAAAAAGGAAAGGTCTGATATAACTGCTTTCTTGCTAATGGCAAAAATGTATGAAACAAGAGTTTTAAAGATGCTGAGCATGGCTGGACTTCAGGTTTTCCAACCTCCTCAAGTTTATAAATAACAAAGTACATATTGAGCTGTACATATTAACCAAGAGGCTTTCTTGATAACTGCAGGGAGCTAAACACATCAAGCTCTAAAATAGTTAAATAAAAATACAGTTTACCTGAGGAACTTAGTAGCTGGGAGCTGAACAGAAAAAGCATCCTCACAACATTTTTGAGCTAGACAGGAAAGGGGATAGATCAGAAGAAGGGGGACCACATACTGTATATAATACATGAATTATAATCCAAAAATACAAAAAGAGTTGAATTCTTCCTAATTTTAAGATCTCAATGATCTTAAAAAAACTTGACTCATGAACTACAGTGACCCTGAAAACCAGCATGATATAATCCTTTATATTACTTTTTTCCCTTTAACAGATTGTCAAACTCCTTATTTCCAGATATTATGCTAAATTATTCTTTTAGTTCCTTGAGACTTATTTTGATCTTCAGTGTAAAGCAAAGTCAATATCTGTACTACATTAGAAGTAATACAAACACACATGAATGAAGAAACTAAAAAGTAACCAAAATTAAAACTTAATCTGCACAAAGGATGCTCTCTAACATATATTTATATCCTCTGACCCTCCCCTGCTCATCAAGCTAAGTGTGGCTGTGCTGATCCCACTGAATTTCACAGCATCCCTTTGCCACAGCTCACCAGTGAATCCTGAGCATGGCTTATCTGCATCCCAGCAAGGCCAAGCCCCACTCATGGAAGGGTTCTGCCACTAAAGATGTGTCACCTACATGAGGTGCACAGAGGTGAGGGATGCCCCCAGTTTACACATGTCCCTGACTGTGTCAGCAGAGCCCTTTGGCATTCAGGACAGCCTCAAAGCAGCAGGAAACTTTATTCACATAATCCTCAAGTCAAAAGTACATCAGATGCTGCCTAAAAACTAATAATCTGGCTTTGCACATCTTCCTTCCTCAAGGAACCAGTCACCACATTTTCCAAACAATCCCACAGTCCACTTTAATATTCAGTCCAATATGCATAACATAATTAAATTCCCAATCTACCCTCTGGGATGTCTAAGCTCATCTACTGAAGCCTGCAATGATTTACAAAGAGGACATACTGAATGCAGAAAGGCTACTAACAGAGTAGTTCTGGCAAGTGTTTCTTCCTGAAGATAAGGAGGTTGAGACCCCAGTTTCCACCCTTCTCTGTGCTGGCAGCTGTCATCCTCGAGCACTGCTTCCAAAAGATGCAGGGCACTGTCTAGATAGATAATACATCAATCTAATCAGCAGCAATGACAAATACTAACTTGTTTTATTACCAAATTAATATGCACATTTGTGCAGCTTAGCACACGTCCTGTCACCATGTCAAAGCTATTTCTGTCAAGCTCAAAATCGTCAGAGCAGAGGCTCCACTGGCCAGAAGGACATAAAGGAGAGAGACAACCAGCCCCAACACTCAGACCCCCCTATTACCACTGAACTTAATGAAGGTAATGTCAGGGCAATAAAGGAAAGGGATCCAGATTTCCTGTGGCTCGTTTTCCAAACACGTGTGCACGTGCACAATGCTCTCAGCAAACTGACACCAGCAAGTTGCACAGACACTTGAGCAACTCTAGGATCAAGCTCTTAGTTACAACCTGACAAGAAGGGATTTCATGTACTAGTTTTCAACACCTCCCCTTTCGTTCTACTTCTCTTCTGCAAGCTACAAAATTTAAGGAACAAAAGTATCTCTTCTTTCGCTCTGCAGCACATCACTACAATGACCTGTTAAAAGCAGTGAGATCCTTCAAACAGCTAAAAATGCCTTTTTTCAAGGGGTTGGCTGGTTTTGATTTTTGAAATCAAACAATTAGGTTTCTACCAGCAGTTCTCTGCATGCAGAAAGGCAGCCAGCAGGTCGTTTAATTATTTATCTGCCAGAGGTCTTTTAAGGTGACTCTTGAAATATCTGAGCATCTCCATTTGAGAAAGTATTGATTAAGACAAAGTCATTAACAAGTGCATGTGTAACTGCAGGAAGAACCTTGGCAGGTCTGTAACACACACTCAGGCACTCAAAAGAGCTCTAAAGAGTATTTTAAAATAAGTAAACAAATCTATTTTTTAAAGTATTAGACATCTAAAATACAACAAAGTGGTGGAGGGTTTTGTGCCTAAAATTTGTGACATAGAACTCCTTAAAGTCAGTCTAGACTAATTGCCAAGTATTACACGTTACATGATTAATCACAGAGAAAGCTCTGAAATTTTCCTATGTGTATATGATTAGGTAATGATATTTTTTTCTGTAATTAACTGAGAGCAGTCTCTTTTCTATTTCCTTAAAGGTATTGATGAATTACATCAAGGGTATCTTCAAAGATAGATCTGAAATACGAGCTAGGATACTGTTTTTCAGATTGGAAGACGTGGTTTCTCCAAAACTGAAAAATTTATTTAAAGTGCCACCACTTAAAACCAAAGCTCAGAGTTGAACCAGGAAAAGGAAAATGTTCCAAAACAGGAAAAAAACCAGTTACATTTATGAAGGTATTTAACACTTAATTCTTATTTATATATTGGTTGTTCATATACAAAATGGACTCAGATTTCAGAGCCTGGGAAGGAGCTACCAGCTGCTTCCAGCAAATACAGCAGTTTCTTAAACATTCAAGAAAATATTGCCTTGAGTTCTGTACAACTACTGGGCTGCTTTCTATAAATGATAATCCTATTCTCATTTCTCAAGCTATCCAGTAAATGGTGTCATGGTGTTCTTTCACTGGTGACAACGCAGCCTTGACCATGAAAAAACAAGAGAAAATGCAGGATTTCTAAAGAATGTTGTGGAAACTTGACAGCAGGCCAGGTTGAGGCAGAAGGTGAGGTCATGTAAAGGAGAAGCAACTTTCTGCCCAGATTTCCATCTGCATGTGAAAGGCATATGAAGACGTGCTCAAAAGCACAAGTGCTTTGGGAAAATAATGGTCCTGCTCCTCACAAGGACTTTGGAGCATTTTGCAAAGGTGGAAACTTGGAGTTTACTGAGGCAAAACAAATATTTAATATGATGTTGTCTCTATCTTTCACATCTCAAACTTTGCTTTTTCGCTTCTTTCGTGCCAAGTTCACCTCATCTGGCATCTGACCTCCACCAGGAGAAACCTGCTAAACTCCCTGCAGCCTGCCCCAGCAGCAGCCAGATGAAGGACTGGATCCTGTGCTGTGACCTGTAACTCTCTAGCTCAGGTCAGGAAGGGAGGCCTGTTTGTAACAGAATTTTCTTCTGCTGTTCCTTCATTTTGCTGCAATTTCCTGGCAATCAGTGCTCTTCCCTTCTTTGTTTTAAGCTTTTCCTATTTTGAAACAGGGACAGGTAGTGGGTGTGCTATGCATAGGAATGATGCAGGGTACCCACCCAGCAGTGGAGAGGCTTTTCATCAAGAAAAAATCATAATTACTGTCATATTTTGAAAGATCCTCCCTTTTCACCCTAACAGCTTCCTTTGCAGACAATGGGCATTTTTAAAAAAGAAACTACATCTCTGAAATTCACTGAAGATTGCTGGAGTCTTAACTGTCCATGAAGATGCTCTGGGACAGGTTAAGGGACACTGGTCACAACCATGTATCTCTTGATGATTTTGCTCATGTTGTCAGTCAACCAATTTACCAGCACATCCTGCTGCCATCTATTTTAGGAAGATGTATTACTGTCTCTTGACACACAGAGGCAGCATATATAAAGGTTAGAGAAGGAGACAAAGTCACCACTGCTGGGCTCCACTGGCAGCTTTCTACTGCCTCTTTAGTGGTGGCTGGGTCATGTATTTAAACCTGTGGTTTTAAATTCTAGGTGGTGGAACACCAATTGTAGAAGGAACATTTGCTGGTTGATGTCCTGAGAAATTGGCTGGCCAAGTACTGCTGGCTCTCCTTGTTCCCACATATGTATGTGGGATTTACTGCCAAGGCAAAGGCAAAAAGGCATCAGCTATTTTCTTAATTATCCTCTGCATAAAGACATACACTGTTGTTTGAAAGTGTCATGATATGGCAAATGGCTAACACCTGAAATATGGGAATTGTGAACTAACACATTCACTCACTGGGGAAAAGATTACAATTCTTCCTCTTAAATATTCCAAGCTTCAAGTTATTTGTACAGAAAAAAAGGGTACATTTCTGACATGCCTAATGGAAAGCTATCATTCTTAATTGAGTTTTGTTTGCTGTATGCTTTGAAAACCAGGATTTGCAGACAGAGAACAAGTGTTTTGTGACCATAAATGCCTTCCAAAAGCTGAACTAGGAAATAAAAGAAACGTTTGAGTAGGATTCTGCTGAGTTGATGTTACATGAGGGCTCATCTGTGCTGATGTGCATCAGCAGTGCTCTATTGATCACATTGATTTTACCCAGCTCAGGGTTTGACCCACAGTCTCTGAGGAAGACCTAAAGCTAAACAACCTCTAACTAACTAACACCAAACAATAACTATCAAAGCAATAACTATCTTTAAGAAAATAAGAGGGATCAAAGCCAGTGGCCATTCAATAACAGCAGCATGGGAATAAACAATGCACATGCTATAAGGCACACAGACAGGGCCAAACCAGAATAGCTGCAGCTGGGAAGAAAATACAATATACTGAGAAAACATCAAAACTCTGAGGGATTAGGGGAAGCAAGGAAAAACAGTAACAATAAGTAAATGGCTAACTCTGATGCTGAACCAACACAATTTCATCAAATACTGAAGTACAACATTCATCTTCATTATGTTTCTGATTCAAGCCAGGAAATCAAGACTAAGGATCACAGTCTTCAAAATCCTTTTCTATACATATTTTAAGTCCCCAAATTACTATCAAACCTTCTGCCAGTAAGAGTAGCAGCCCTCATAGCTGTGTCCCACCCAGCCCATGGCTCCAGGGGTTCTCCCAGTCCTGTCAATGCTCAGGGCTTGTCCCAGGCAGGTTCAACACTTCCAGCACTCATCCTGCAACAACAGCTCTGAGCTTTGCTGTTACCTCACTAACTGTGGCCTGAGGAGTTGTTGAATATGCAGGAATTTAGAGAGATTTCCTTATACATGCACAGGCCAGTTTACATACACCTACAGCATACATATAATGCAATTGAAGCTTTACATTTGCATGGAAGTGATTCTCCTTGTTCCTGCTAACACAGAAATGCTACAATCCATGCTGCTATCCAGGAAAATAGCCACACAAAAAAACCCCAAAAATACCAAAAATAACCCCAAACAACACCCCTCAAAACATATCTGTATTTGCATTTAATCTCTCTGTAATATAATAGAATTCCTTACAGCACATCTGCCCAAGAACCATTTTTTTGTCAGAGACAGTGCCATATATATTTGTTCTGAGCTGAATAACTGATTGTACCCATGTTCTGTCACACCTCTTCCCCAAAAAAGGCCTCTCAGTAGAATCAGCCTCTATTCTATGCTCTGTCAGCATGAAATGGCACAGCCAGTCACATTTGCTGACCATACAACCATATCTTCAAAAATACTGAGATGATAATCAAAGAAAATCAAAGCAGCCTAATGTTCAAATATAAGTTACTCCCTGCTGTTTGGTCTCATTTGGCTTTGGTCAAATTTTACTGTGGCTGGGTTCCAGCACAGCACTGTTTAATGGGCTGTAGGGACAGAGGAGTGTCCTGGTGGGTCAGAGAGATGCCCAGCCAGCCTACTCTTCTCTCCTGCAGCAGCAGCTGAAGGAGCTGTTTAGGAAGTGCACAAAAGTGGGTGAGGAATGTCATAAGTAAGGTGCACTCCCTTTAACACTTGTTTACAGGTGGGCTCTTTTAGAAGGTGCCATGCCCTTCTTGAGGTGGCAATATAGAAACACACAGAGCACTCATGATTCAGGAAAACCAAGGTTCTGTGTAGCAGCAATATAAAGTGAACAGACAGGTAAGCCCTTCAGAGAACTCTAATCTGGTCATACTTCACTGTCAGGAGATTATAATTACATACACAGCATTAGTCTGCTACAATAACACCTATCAGCTCATGGCTCTATTGCCATCTGATGATCATTTCTGGTAAAAAGATCATTAACCAACTTAAGCCCATTGTATCAATCATCTTCATCTTAAAGGGGCTCTGAGCAGTGTTTAGCAGCCCCAGAGGACAGCAGTGCTGCAGCCTGTGCCTGTGAGCCAGGCATGGAGGCATTTCCATTCTGGATGGCAGGAGCTCCAGAGGGGCTGTTCCAGTCCATGGGCTGTGATCTGGCATTAGAGAGCTCCCAGACAGGCGTTAACAGGAGCCTTTAATGGGCAAGTCACAGGTTGTTGTGTCATATCCTACTTGGGGACACTTTAGCTCACAGATCACTAAAGTGAAAGGCAGTAAAGGCAAACTCTTCAGAACTTCTATTAGCCAGTCATCCATGCCCAAATGTCAGCTCCTTTAACCCTTACAGAATAATTTAAACCCCTCTCTGTTCTCGCTACCCTTTTGCTGCTGGGAGAAAGGAACCTGTATTAAAATGTAGCACCTCTTCCCCCCCATCCTCCTTCAGCCACCAATAGATGACAAGAATGTAAAAATACCATTAATAACTAGTTTGCTCACTGTAATTAACACCTTTGCAATCTCCTTTCCTGAGAGAAATTGGCATACTTAAAGACGGCTCAGCAAGGTGTTATTTACTTTAGAAAAAAAGAAAACATTAAAGCTTTATGTGAAAGAAAATTATCTGTTCTATCTCATGGCTCTCAAATACATTTTGAAGCAGTGACTTTCCAGCCTGCAGTTAAAAAACCAGAAAGAACTTTTCTAGAAATCCATTAGGAGCTTAAAAGTATTATCTACCACTTTGCTACACTCTAATGCAACTGCCAACACTAAATTCTCAAAATTGTTTTCGAGTTGCTTATTTAGTTATTTATTTATGCATTCCTGTGTTGGTGACAGAGAAGAAAAGCATCAGCCACAGGGGATGTTTTGAGTGTGTCACACACGGTGCCAGCCTGGGGGAGTTCACAGCTGCCCCCAGGTACAGCAGCCCAGTTCCAGCCAGGACACTCAGGAAGGGGATGGCATTTGGGATGTGAAGAGTGGGATGTGCCCCTCTGCCGTGGGACAGTGAGTCTCCAGCACTGTGGGGATCCCCTCTGGACCACCAGAAAGGCTCTGGGAGAGCACCCCCAGGCTGGTCACACAGGCTGAACTCCTTCCAGCATGGCCACATCACACAGATCCCACTGCAGGATGGACCTTGAACTCTCATTCCTCACAGCAAGTGGGAAAATAAATGTCCTTATTGTAAGGGTTTCTTACTTCCAGTGAACTTTTCCCTGCTGGGCTGGAATCAGCATCTCCTGTTGTCACAGGGCAGACAGCTGCTCTCTATGGGACCCATCTTTCCTTGCCTTGAGTACCATAAACCTCACATTTTAGTTGTTTGTACAACTTCCCAAGCCCTGGATGGACATTTGTGAACCATTCAAGACCAAGTGAGCAAACAAGGAGATGACAACAGCTTCAGTCTGAGCTTCCAACCACAGCCAACAGAACATCAAGCACCCAAAATCACATACACAGTTTTCCCCTGGCTTGGAGTAAAAGGGTGGACAGATACCCTGGCAAACCAGAGAACCTGGGGGAAAGTGTCTGATTTCTTCCTTCTCTGTTGGCCACCAGAATTTGCAAAGTGCACTTTAATAAATCTGTTTTTATTTGAATTCTGTCTTTGTCGTATAAGAAACAATCTTTTAAGACAGAGAGGTCTGTTTTTATAAATCCAGAAGATAAACCCCCAGAGATTATTATAAATTCAAATGTTGTTTTTAAAGTAGCTGACTATAACCTTTTCAAAAAGAAAGGACCATTTTATTCTAGTTATACCTAAAATACAGGACATTAAAATAATTTTTCCAAATTATTAATACAAATAATCCATAGTAGTCTCAGTAATGGCATGAAAGCACATCCACCCCCCTTTACTGCTGCACAATCACAAGTGACAGGCATTTGATCATTATTGCAACCACCTGTCAAGTATCACAATGAGTTTTCTCCCATTTCATGAGTTAAAGGGGTTTATAAACTGGAGAACTCTGCAAAATACAAAGTGCATTAAAAAAAAAAAATCTATATCTATTTAAATACCCTCTAAAGCACACTTACTTTTGATTAATTTTCTTGACTCTTGAGAAATCTGGTAACAGGAACAGAGGAAGAACACTTGTGTTTATAAATTGGTTGGTCTAACATGTTTGAAGTTTTGTTGGTTTTTTTTCAGTTCTCACTTTGCATATAACTGCTTCACCTCCTTTGCAGAAGACCCTCTTGTCACATGTTGACGTAAAAAGTGTTATTTTGAAAGCCAGGAAAAATAAATCATCTCCTATTCCTATATAGGCAGTGGATTAGCTCTTACAGACTACCCTTTTTTGTCAAGACAGGTTTTTAGCCTGGCAATGCCCTCACTGATGGGCATATACCTGTAAGAATGGTACACAGAGACATGGGGTTCTAAAGGAACCTCAAGTCATCTCAAGTTCACTAAAAACAAACAGAAACCCAAACACCCAACAAACAAAGAAAACCTTCAGCACAAGTTCAACTTTTGCCATGAATATTTAGCAGCACACCAAGAGAGGGATATCAAATCCTGATCCCACCATATCCAGCTCAGCAAAACACTCATTTCTCTCCCAAGAGATTTGCAGATCAGATCTTTGCCCGTGACACCAAGTGAAGGACCATGTACTCTTTTTGGAGCAGGACAGTATAAATGCACACAGAAGGTTCATTTGGCCAGGCTGAGTGTTTATAATTAATTCAGAGGCTAAGTCTACTCTCTGTCAGCAGTTCACTGGAGTTTGAAGATAAATGCTGATTTTTTTATATTCTTCTCCCAATAAATGCAGTCCCTCCTCATTCTTTGTCTGGAAATCATGGGATCCAAACTGACCCTGTCCTGTAGTCTCATCTTATGCCTCTTTAGGGCAAGGCAGCCTCATTTTCTTAAAACCAAGGAGGCAGATCATTCTCATTTAAGCAATGAGTAACAATTAATGAAATATATCCCGTCTTTTACTTTAATATGACAAAGGATGACCAAAATTTTGAACACATTGATAAACTCCCTAGCCAGACAATACAGCTCTGAGATGACAGCAAGAGATAGCAGCCAGTGAAGAAGTGTCCAGGAAATCCTTGCCAGCACAAACCTTGTAAAACTTGAAAATGTCAAAAATTTAAAAAGACATCCCTCCATGAACTTTTGTTTCTCAGACATGGGACAGATTGAATGCTGACCTGTATTAGGCTGGTGTTTGGTGTTAGTGTATCCATATCTCATGCATCCTGTTTGATTTTGTCCATCCATATTGGAGAGGCAGGAATAATTTACAGTTCCTAGGCCACATTGTTGATTTGAAAATAAAACCCACTAGAAACACTTCAGTTATTTTCCCCCTTCCCAGTTTAGTGCTTTCTAAAAAAAATAAGTCATTAATCTGGAGCATAGAACCAGCTGAAGGATGGTCCAGGTAATTCTACTGTGGCAAGTATTGACAGTGGTTAATGCTTACAAAATACAGTTTGCTTTAGTCAGAAGAGACAAATGGTTTGTGGCCTATGAATTCTTCCAATTCTTCTTCACTCACTCCTGAATTTTTGTGCACACTGTTAGCATAACACCCTGTCTCTTTCTCCCTTAGATATTTGTCAGTACACAAATGTCTTTCTACCCTAGATAATCACATCAGACAGGGACAACATATTGATATACAGCACTATTTTAGACCAAGGTATGAATATTACATTAGCTGAGTTATCACTGTAAGTTCTGACCTTCAACTACCCAATTTTAAATTCATTCATTTTCAAACTATTAAACTCTTCTCTGTCACATTACAGAAATAGACACTATGATGGTAAATTTTCCTGACGACGTTTTAGTCAAAACCAACCATGATGTATTAGTAGAATTTGCAAAAACGTGTTTGTGCTATTAAAAGTCTGGAAGGACTCTAACCTATGGTCACAGCTTGACCCTGAGTAGTCAAGCAGAGAGGTGTCAGGTGAGTGATGGGTTCCTGTCCTTCCTTCCTCCTTCTGATCCCTGACTGTGGGTCAGAAAGCTCAGCTGTGCTGCCAAACACAGAAAGATGGGCTCCATTACCATTTCCCTGCCCCTCACTGAAAAACCTCCAATGTGTGGATGCTCCCATTCTCAGGAGTGAGTCCCCAACAACAGAACAAACTTGACTAAGAAGAGCACAAAAAGGAAAGGTTAAATCAAACTTGTTCCCAACATGTTACTGGCAATGTGAGGGAAGAGCAGGGAGATGAGAAAAGCCTTCTCCTTCAGTTTGCTTCCCTCAAATCTTCCAGCAAGTCTCCAGCCTGATAATGTATCTCAACATTCTCACTTCTCACCTAGGGCAAATTAAAAGCTAGACAAGTGATTTCTTACAGAAAGTGATATACTCTTTTGGCAGTTAGCTAGAACTGGATATTTCATCTTTCCAACTACAACACATGAATTTAAAATGAAAAAGCCAAAGCAACGTCAGAGCCCCCCTGAAGCAATACCAAGTGCTTGTGTTCAGCTCCACTGCCTGTAACAAGAGGGTTAAAGGGGAAAGGAGCAGCAGCATCACCACTTAATCCAGGAGATGTGACAATAGAGCACTTAAATACAGATACACACCCCCTTGGCTTCCCAAGCCCTCCTACCTGTGCAGGCCACTGCAGATAATTGTATAATAACAGCAGGCTGTCACGGCAGGGTGGAGACATCCCTAACAGGCTATGCAGGAGGTGTGCACTAACATTTAGATGTCAATTAGAGACACTTCTTGCCAGGTTTTAAAACATGCTGAATACAGCCAGCACCTACATCTGTCAAGAGTTTAAACAGGGAAACTAGTAAAAAAATAAAATAAAATTGTATGCTCTTGAATTGAATTGAAATGTGTGGCATAGAATGCTCTGATGAGTATCTGAACAGTACTGAGAGATTTACACAAAATTTTTGCTTCTGTTTCACTTATAGAATGAAAAGGATTCAAACAACTACAATTGCTTTCAGCATCCTCTACTGACCATAGATCTGATGACCATTTCCCTCCATTCTACAAACAGTGCCTGAAAAGACTGAAATATCTCCACATGGGAACAGAAGCCATTATTTTATCAAATCGATTACTGCTGAAACCTTTGAGCTCTAAACAAGCCTTTGCTAAAGTCCTATTGGCATTTAGGTTAACAATTATCTTTTTACAAGTTCTGAAGACATGCTGAAAGTAACAGCACCCCCTGGTTAACAGAGAGCTGAATGATGCCAGAAGGATAGGGGATGGGATTCTGGGATGTTACTATTAAAAATAAATCACTCAATCAGTCTAACTTTCTCTGAATGACAGCCTAAGAAAAGAGATTTTGAGGATTGTCTTGTAAAGAAGGTGCTGCATATGACAGCACTGGGAAACCTCTTGAAATCCTAGACAGCCCAGTGAAGTGGGGAAGCAAAACCAATGGAAACATCAGTCAATTACACCTACAAAATAGAGAACTTGAACTCAAGAAAGGGATTTCCCTTTAAAAATTCAGGCTGTAGGCACTACAGAGCTCTAGCTGTCACGTTTATGTGGGTAGCCACTTTAATCAACCTTTTTAGCATATATTTTGCGTGTCTGTATTAGAAATATAAATTCTTCCTACCTGCTTTCTGAAAAGCTCTTTCAATTGAGACACTGCCTCCTCTGCAATGTCTCCCAAGATTCAAAAGTCAATGCCCTAGAACTACAGGAATCTAGACTAAAAAATCCTCTTCTACTTAATGCTTCTCCACAAGCAAAGGAACTTCATCTCAACTGAGAAAACAGCAATTCTTGAATTTCAGTGTATGGCAACATAAATTTCTTACTCAGATGAAGATTTATCAGCTCTTAAAGCCAAAATACTGCCTTCCTCAGTCCACTCCTTTGCTTCATCATCCTCACACAACACAGCTTCTTTCAATTTTTATAAAGTTTTTCTGAGGGGTCTTAATTTATGCCAAAAAAACACTGTCTGTTAAATGGCATCATTAGACTCACATGATTTCTCATGGTGCATGTGAAGTTTTTGGTCTCCTGCATACTAAATGATCCTTACAGTGTAAAAGAAATCAATATAAACAGCTGCTTTATTTTGTGCTCTGATAACTGAGGAAAAACAACCCTCAATGAAGAAGTCATCCTTCGCTTGGGGGAAAGTAAATGGGCAAATAAGTGCATGAATAAAATTAGCAGATCACACACTGATTTCCTCACCGAGGCACGTGTGGGCTGGAGCAAAAGTTTTCATAAGCAGAGCTCTGCCTTTTCTCATGGATCAATCAAAGATAAGGCTCTTCATCTGCTTAATTTCATTGCCACAAATACTTTGTAGATAAGAAAGAAGGCATAAGGAAACACAGGCTCAGATTTCTTTTTAGTTTCTGAATTCACATGTAGGATGTTGATAGCAAGCCCAAAACTTCCATCCAGGCACAAAGTCACAAAAAACAGGACAAGAGCCAGGTATCAGCCATCTAGCAAACAGTTTGGTGATGACATCCATTTGCAGGCTGATAAATAGGTTCCATAAAGACCTGCAAGAGGTTTTCAGGCTTTGAATAAAAATACTGGGGAATCACTTCCATGCCTCACTACACTATCTATCTATCTAGTGCCAGTGAGCTAATTGGAAAAAAAGTGAGAAGTGGGAGCACAAAGGAAGAAGTCAAACCATTACATTCTTAGGAGACCAAAGGCAAGGGAGAAATAGTGGTGTTCTCTTTCCATCTCTTTTGAACTAAGGGGCACACAAGAAATTGCCAAACTTACTTGAGCACACATAAGAAACACAAGAAATTAGGAGGATATGCCCAAATATAGCTCCAATACACTGTTGCCACAGAAGAATGTTTCTCATACACATCTAAACCTTTTTTTTTTTTTTTTGCATGCTTTGGGTCTGATCCAAAAGCCTGACACAGTCACTAGAAATGGTTATTGGATTAAATTCTTAGACAGCACAGAAAATAGCAGGCTAAAGAATCTTAGCAGACTTTCCAAGAGTATTCATTCATCTCTGGCTTGGAAAGAGCTTGTGAAGTGTTAGACTGAAAGAGAATTTTGCAAGGAAAGTCTGGGTTTGCACCACAAGAGCAGCTGGCTATAATAGTATTGCCCAGAGAGGTATTGAACAGGTGCTAGAACCAAAAAAAAATGACAAGTAAACAAAACAATAAACCAAAATTGCCTAGTGCCCTCTATGTAAGTTTCTTCATCGTGTATAACAAAGCAACAACTCAAAGGAACTTCTGAAAGGCATAAATGTCAACCCAGCACCCTGCTCAGGCTGACCTTTACAAAAGAGTTTTTCATTTTCACATTTTCCTATTTCTATAGCAATAGAGAACTCCTTTGAAAACCTCCTCCTGGAGACTGCTGGAGAAGCACAAGCCCTGGGAATAGAACAAGACTGCCCAATAACCCCAGCAGCCATTAATTTCCAGATCTGCCCAGTTACTGGTGAGCTCTGCTGTGGTTTGGGCAGGGAAGAAGCCTCCCCCTCCTGTCCACCTCTGCAGCTGTCCCAGCCTCCACATCTGCCATGCATCTCGCACGCCTGAGCAGTTCCACCCCAGGAAGAATTTGCTCCACTGAGTCCTGTTTCTCCACAATTGCTGGCAAAGGGGGAAACAATGACAGCTTTCAAAATTCCCATGGCAACAGCTCCTTCTCTCTGCAAACTCCACTGGCAGCCCGAGCACTGCACAGAGCAGCAGCACACAGAGGGGATTTGCAGCCAGGTAGCAAAACTGCTTCTATTTCATAGAAAATTCACAAGCACAAACTGCTGGCCACAGCTGGACAGTAACACTGAACTCAGGCACCTAATTGCTGCTCCAGTATGGAACCTTCTGTGTTCCTATCCTTGCAATAATGGGCTTACCTAAAATGTTGGAAATTAGGTTGTTAAGGTCAATAGGAGACCTTTAAAAGCTCTCCAAATAGAATCAAGGTCATGACTACTTGTGGTCACTGACATTAGAGCAATTTTTGTAAGTATTAATCCCAGGAGCCTGACAATTTCAATTTTAGTAATGACGTTCTAAACACCTAAAACTTTCAGTGAAGTTTAATATTCTTCACTCCATGTACTGATCTGCTCTGTGCTGTTCTTAAGCATTGTTAAATGGTTCTTTCATTTCACTGTGGAATTGGCTGACCACATTTCAGCTGTGCATGGAGTGAACTCCGTATATTGTAACGTAATTACTCTCAGGGGATCCTAGGTAGTTGGAAAATGTTCTAATTTGATTTTGAATTTTTTTTTTCTTTAAAGCAGCTACATCTTGCAAAAGCAGCCAATTATTTCTCTCCCTGGAATGAATGCAATTTAAAAAAAAAAAATTACACCACACCATGATTAATTGAATTTTAAAATGGAAAAGGTCCACTATAAAAATACCTATTGTATCAGTAATGATGTTACTTGGGTAGAATCAATAACATTTAAATAAGCCTGAAGAAGATTACAACAGTATTTATAGTTATTTATTTCATGCACAGCTGGACATCAGTGCCCTGACATTATTAAGAGCATATATGCAGCATAATTCATAATCACCAGGTACAGTTTTACAGAATTACTGATATGAATCAAATTTCATGATTGTTTCAGTGACTGCAAAAACAGACACCTGGAATTTATTCCATGTAAGTAGGATTTGAACCAAAATCTGTAGAAATTTTTCCAAATTTAAATGCTTCTGATGGGTAGCAAGAAATGTCTCCTCTGGGGCATGTATTTGGCTGAAAAAAGGTGTCCTCAGCACACTTAACAGCATCAGCATGGGCATCTAATCTCTGTATCATGCTAAATATTTCCTTCTTTGAAGTGATAAAAATCCAACTGTCAAGAATTGCTTGATCTGACCCAGTGCCTGGGGAAAGCTAATCAAAAGTAAGCCTCATAGGTTCCCCCTGCTTAAATCCACCCACCCAAATAAGCACAAGTTAGAATTTTTATGAGGTAAAAGAGACTATGCTGTCACAGCCCAATGTTAATTGGCACAAAGGTTTGAGAATACCTTTGTTTTACTGAACTGCTTTGATTTCAAGACTTCTGAGCTGAATTTTCTTGCTTCTTTATAATCCTGTCTTAACTATCACTGAGTTTGAAGTGAGAAAGGAGCTTAGACAGATCTATATCGGTGTTCATTCATGCCAGACTGTTGCATTTTCATCTGAAACACGGTTTGAAAAAAATGCCAGTTGAGGGCAGGAGTAGCAGGGGGAGCCCAGGGAATGCCAATCCCCTGTTGTGGGAGCAACAGGTGGCAATTGGCCATTGGCCATCGTGCCAATGGACTCTCATTTTCTTCTCTGACTGGAAATAAGCCCCATAAAAATAATTCTCACCCCTTTCCCCTCCATCTCTGGGTTTGTACAGCTGATGCAATGATTTAGGCAGTGACCTGAGGTTTTTGCAGGAGCATCTCCCAGGACATGCACCTCCCACCTGCTGTGGGAAGTAGGCACATTCAAAACTCAGCAGAGAAATAAACCTCAGATGGTAAAAGAAGATGCAACTTGGGTTTATTTCCATCTCCCAGTTTTACTCCACATCAGTTCAAAGGCTGGATGCTCTCCATTTTCACCAGGTGAAAACATCATTATCAAGACAGCAGAATGGAAGCCACCAAGGGGCTCCACCTCTACTGAAAAACAAAACCCAAGTTGTAGAAACATATGAAACCCCAAATGAATATTGTACTACAATGTGGACAGGAGGAAATGTTGCTGAAAGCCAACACATGCTTTGCAGATTACCTGGAAAACTGTCAGAGATGGACAAAGCAGCATATTTCACATGTAGCACTCCATTTCAAGAGTTACCTTGTTTTTCTCTTCTACATTTTCAATCTCATATAGACATTCTATGTTAAAAATTCCCTCTGCAATTAAAAACAAGCTAATGACACTTCACCTGATCCTCACACCTATGACTAATCAATGCAAGATTGAATCCATCTCCAGGACTAAGAATAGGATATCTAATTTTCATAAAATTACTTTCAGTGGGATCTCAATATTATTTTTTTTAAACTTGAAGTATTTGATGAAAGGAGTTTAGGGGTTCACACTTCATACCATTTACCATCTAGTTTTCAGTTAGTTCTACTTTTTATTTATGTTCTGAAAGGAAAAGATTTTCTTCCTCCTTATTTTATAGAACTGCCTTTACTGACAAAAATATAAGATCCCCATTCTGCTGGCCTTGCTTATCAGATTAGAGCCAAGTGTAATAAAATGGCTGTTTGACAAAGATTTTAACAAGGTACCCAAACACAGTCATTTTCATAATCTCAGACTCCACTAATACGTTTCTCCAAATATTTTCTTGAAAACTTATTTAAGCCATAAAGCCTTGCAAAGATCAGCCACATTTTACAGCACACAGTACACAAACTTGAATATTATTTTACATTTTTCTTTGTAAGTATATGTGCAGCTTGCAGTGTCTAGTAAATATTATGTCTTGTCACAGATAACTAGCCATTCAACTAATTGGAGATTTCTATTAAGATTTCTCCCAAATTCCCCCTTCCAGTAGCATTTTTTCATCCTAATTCATCTCCCTGAAAATGAAGTCCATTTTCTCTGTATTATCAATTTCTGTAGGAGATACTGGTATCATTTTAAATTGAACAAGCAAAAAAAAAAAAAAAAAAGTTTTAAGTCTGCAGAATTTATTTATACTGCAAGGTCTTGAAAGTGCCTTCTTAAGCCACTGAAGACAAAACTCTCAATCTGTTTTAATGCTGTGGAATATATATTCCTCTTTTCCATCAGCTGGCTTTGCTTTAAGATATATATTCAGTAAAAACAACGAAAAAAACCCCACAGAACAGGAATTATGAGGAGAGAAGCTGACTATCAAAGGAAGAACTTCATTTAAATTAGCTGATAATGCATTTCCTAGATATATTAAAAATATAGGTATTTAGTTCTTAATCATAGCATTAAGCACAGAAAAACTCATCCCACACAGGTTTGTTCACCTGTACCCCAGGAGATAAAGTGAGTCCACAACTAACCCAATGTGCTCCCATTGCTCTCTGTCTGGTGACTTCCATCCACATTATACCTGTGTCAATCCCATCAACACTAATTAATCTAACAGCAACCTTCTCCTGAATCCAACCTTCACTATTTAAAGGTAACCATTCTCTCATGAATCAAAATCTTTGTCTGATTGTCCTGGAGGTCTGCACATAATAAAATCCCACCTAGGGAAGTTGCCTGCAGGAGGTGCTTTTTTCCTTTATCTCTCTTTTTTGTAAGAGAAGATGGACCCAGTTTCTGGCAGTTCAATCTCTGCCATTGAAGTCTACAGCCTTAACAGCTTCATATGAACCACGTGGAGTTTCAGCTCAGGAGTTGGGTTTTTGCCCACCTCCAGGTAGAGGAGGCAGTGAAATACTCCTAGAGCACATCTTGACATGGTCCAGCAGCCCAGCCTACTGTAAAGCAATCTCTGTCAGCACACAGTGGCAGATTGCACAGGTTTAAATCACACCAGGAAGCAGTCAGGACAGGTGGCTGCAAAAATACAGGCTTCCAGGGAGCCAAAACCTGACTTTTTGAAACTGGTTTATTTTAAGAAGCAAGCTTTTCCTGTCAGCCCCTGGGCATGCAGCTTGCTTGAGAAACACCTCTCAGAGGCACAGGCTGGCAGGACATGCCAGATTGTTTCCAGCACTTTGGGTTTAAAGCCATACAGGAATGGCATTTATACTTTCAATGATTAAAAATAATTTTCCTTTCATTTAGGGAGACAATGTTTATACATCAACATAACATGATCTAGAGTCTAAAAAGTCAGCAATAGATCCTTTTGCCAAAGCAAGTCCTGTGGAGATGGCACAATTATTCAAAAAGTGTTTGTGGGAGAGACTGGACAGCATCACTGGGTGGAGGTCTCACCTTGTCATGGATGTTCAAGGAAGAAATATTTGTGAAGGCAAGAAAATTGAGGACTGATGAGATAATGAGACCAAAGTCTCTCACCTCCAGCTTCAGCTGGATCTGGGCTGAAGAGGAGCAAAAAGCCACAGTTGGGAAACACAAGTGATTCCCACAAACACTGTTCTTCTTCCAGATTTGGCCAAAAAAAGGCTTCTTTTACAAAATGCAAGAGTCTGAATGGATGCTCCCTGCTCCACCATCTCTGCTCCCCCAGCATGGGCAGTTCTGCCAGCAGCTCATTACCATAGGATTTATTCAGGCAAATACTCCACCAGCAGGAGGTCACAGAAGTCACAATCCCACAGAAATAACACTGGGTTTGTCCATACATGGCCATTGGCATGAGGGGGTGTATTTGCTTTTCCCAGCCAAGCCAGAGGATGTTGATAAGGGTACAAAGCTTTTCTAGGGACAATAGAAGACTGTTATTTTTATTTTTTTAAAGCTCTGAACTACACAAAACCTAAAGAGTGATTTAACAGACAGCAGGTTTTTAAGAACCAAGCAGTGGCCCAAAAATGCTTTTAGATAAAGGTATTAAAGTTCAGTGATTTGCAAAATATGGATAGATATTTAACCTGCACTTCTACAGTAGAGCTACAAAGTATTTTTGAGCTTAAAACTGAAAAGACATAAAACCAACAAACATACCCCAAAGATACTGAAACATCTTGTTAAAGAAAATGAGAGAGCTGTGAATGCAAAAGCATCCTGCCTTGCCTGCAGAACCACCCCAAGTGTTCCACCTGCACAGAGCCAACACTCACAGGCAGGTAACATCCTCCTGCTCTCAAGAATAACCTGCTCCAGAGAGCTGGAGCCTTCCCAGGCAGAGGATAACACACCTGCATGGCCCAGACAGCTGTGCTACCACTCACACAGGGTCTGTGCCTTCAAAGGGATGAGGCACATCTACAAACCCTGGTTTGGACTCCAGACTCCTGAGTCTCCTGGATGGCTCAGGACAGATAATGGCTTTCTCTTCTCCCTCACAGCAATAACCTCTGGCCTTACAAGGGTGCTGCAAATAGAACATCTTGGACATTCTCTTAATGAGGACAACATTAAACATAACAAGCCACTGTCAGCTCAGTGTCATTTTTATGGCCCAGACTCTACTTCAATATTCAATGGTAAGAAACATGGGGTTTTCTTCCTAATGAAAGAGCAGACTGGAAACAGAAGTAATGAATGCACTAAAGATCTTTAAAACAGCATTATTGCAGTGTTCTGGGTTAATCAGGCCCATACGGTTTGGTACAAAATTAATCATCTACAACTGAAGTAATAAAGTCTCACTTGGAGGCTGCATCTCTGCTTGGCATGGGCCCAGGAATGCACACTATGTCAGACTGCTGAAAAACCATGGGGAAGGAACAGAAATAGTCATCTTCCCTACCCAAGTGCCTCAGGCGTTCTCTCCATCACACCAAACAAGGAGGTTCAACATCTCCTGTTAAAATTTCACTGGATTTACTGCAGGTGCAAGACCTGTGCTCTTTCAGTCATGTGGCAACTAAGAGTTTCATTACAACAATATATATACCATTGATAATAATATATCATTTTTTTAAAACCACAATTAGCTTTATTTGCTCTAAATTCTCATTCCCCAAAGACACATTAGACACTAAAACACACGACTGGTCTAAAATAAATGGTTAACTCTAAATGACTGGATAATTTTCTCATTGACAGTGAAACAGATGCAAACTACATAAAGTTAAACAGTAATGACTCTTCTGCAAAACTTCTAGTAGATTAATATAGATGTCAGTAATTGCTATTAATTCCAGCTCAGTT
This sequence comes from Muscicapa striata striata, assembly GCA_030060385.1. Classification (NCBI taxonomy): domain Eukaryota; kingdom Metazoa; phylum Chordata; class Aves; order Passeriformes; family Muscicapidae; genus Muscicapa; species Muscicapa striata. Next base: position 1,322,149 of record JAREIS010000002.1, on the reverse strand, counting down.
TTAATTTGTGGCAGTTGCAGTACTTTTCACCAAAAGTGCATCAAACTCAAGACATGCTCTGTTTCCTATTAACGTCATCTCTGGCAGAGCTGGGGGCACACACAGACTGGAGGCATCTGTTACACACTGAACAGGGCACAGGGGTAGGCTGCTGGGGGAGAAAAAACAGGTTTTGATCTCATTGTGCCTCTCATCCCCTTTCAGCTCCACTGAGGATGCTGGAACACCTTTATTTTGCCTGTTGGGAACGTCAGGAGGACAAGGCTGCTCTCGGATTTTCATACTGGCAACAAAATATTTGGAAGCAGAAAGAAGAGTATTCATGCCTTTTTTCTTTTCTTCTTCTCATTGTGAGCAGGACTAGACACAGGCTAGTCCCAGCTCTACACAGTAATTTAAAATCAATATAATCACAGTGAACTTTGTCACCTCTGCTTCAGCTGAGTAGGTTTTTCATTCGGGTCTCTTGCCATTTTTCTCCCTGAAAATAAGTTCTTCAGTTTCTAGTCTGCCTTGAAATGAAATAAAACCACCCTTGGCTTCAACACAGCACGTGAGCAGTCTCCCAAGACATGCAAGACACAGAGCAAACTTCCATCATCTGCACATAGCTACATTCAAACACAATGATTTCCATTAAATATTTAGGACTCAAATATTTATATCCAGTCAATTACACTGAACATTACTTAATCTCCAGGGAATTCCTGCTCTCCCTCAGCACATGAGAGAGGACCAAAGTGCATTTCCTGAACTTAATAACAACACAGTAACACCTATGAAGAAAACCATTCCCATTAGATGCAAAGACCTTGGAAGCAAATATACAGGTTTAATATAAAATAAAAAAAAACCCCAGAAATATCTTTTTGGAGCCAATATTAACAAGTGCTCATCTCTGCCCCAAGAAGCTTAGAGAGAGAGTAAAATGTTGGGGGGGTGGGGGGTAAAGGTCAGTGATGTAGGAGACCTTTTCCACAGCTGTACCTTTACTCTGGAATACAGGCAAGTCAGCCAGGCTGCAGAGTAATGCCCCAGGAATGGAGCAGTCATCAGCACCAGAAATTCCCACCAGCAGACCAGTGCTGTAAGGTCCTAGTGGGAAGATTTACAGCTGGCATTTTGTACCAAAGAAATCACCAGCTAGACTTTGCTAATCGTGTTATCATGCTCAGTAATTCATACAGCTCTCCCACAGCAAAACCTTTTTATTACAGAATTTCAAAAACCAATACTTGAATTTTAAACTTTAATATGAACTTACATTTTAAAACATTAAATTATCCAGTGAAGCGGACGTGAATGTGAAAAAAGGCCATTTCCTCCATCATTTCATTAAATTTGAAAGTACTTATTTATTTTAATAAGTAGAGATGTCCATATGCCAGGAAATTAACATCAAAGAATGTTAAATATACCCAGTATCACTTAAAAGCCTATGGAGCATTATGCATTTTCAGAAATAGCATAACTCAGCAAAACTACTTTCCCAGCTGTTACTTTTTATTACAGTTTCCAATAGTACTTTGGGGGAAAAAAAGCTGAAAATGTTTGCCATACTCTGCACTCCTGTTCGTACTGAAATCATAAGATGCAATGTTGAATGATGTATTCAGGTACCACACCACACTACCTTCCCTCATTTAAGGTCTTCTGCTAATGCCAAACAGATGGTTGCCTACAAATCCCTCTTCCAAGGGCTCCTGTGCAGTCCTCCTCCTTTGGCATGTGTGATCAGGACATCAAATGGAAAGGCTGGTCTTGGACTATTTCCTTTGAACAGTTATACTTCACTTAGCACAACAGGATAGAATTATGACTAATATTTTGATCACTTGAACCACCCAGACATTTTTCAGCCTTCAGAACCCATGTGCAGAACTCACAGGGGTTTCCTCACAGAAGGAAAATTTCACTGGCACATTCTGAAAAGCTACTTGTGAGCACTTGCCATTTTGAATGGGGGCCCATCATGGATTAGCCTAATTTCCTAAAGAAACAGGCTTATTAATTCAAGCATTCTCCTGCATCTGGGCTTCCAACTCCCCTGCCCTCCCACCACAACTTTCAAACTTGGGTAACTCTGGCCCCATGTGAGAGAAAGGGGTGACCTTACAGATACAGCCACTGGTGTAGGGATGCAGAGGCATCAACACAGGGAACAGTGGCACAGAGCACAACTAGAGGCCATGAAATGAGCTCAGAACTTCTTGGGCACTGGAGACTTCTCACAGGAATATGAAGAAGCACTTACCCATTCACAGAGCTGCTCTGTGTTTCAGCAGCAGAGAAAAGGAAGCTCTAAGTACCTTCTGCAGCTCATAGTCATCACCTCATTCCACTGCTTCAGCCACCAATGCATTTAACACCAAGCCACCTCTCAGATGACTTGCACAAATTTAAGGCAGAGGTAACTTTTCTGTGTTTGCACTGAGAGCAATTATGTTCTGCAGGCATCTGGGGAGCCCTTGTCCAAAATAAGCAGTAACTGAATTACATGCACTGAGCCCTTCCTTACAAAAGTCACATTCAATTCTCTGCAAACACCTTCACAGGGCAAATCCCCTTCCTCAGAGATCAGCATATGCTAACAGTGTATCATGAAGTGTCTCAATTTCATGTCTCCAGCAAAAGAAATATAAATTAAAAACATGACCTGAAGTGCCACAGAAGCTTCCAAGTTGGAATCTCTCTGAAAAGTTCACATCACCTCTGGGTAGGAGCAGACAAGCATCTGGCATGTAAAATGGCTTTCCATAGCCCAAGGGGCCAGAAGGCTCCAGCAGCAGCCTGAGACACACACCACACCTCAGGAGCAAAAGACAGCATGTAAAACTGAACATGAAGTGATCTAAACTCTCCATGACTTCACTGCTGTGCCACCTCTGGGTAAATCTTATTTCTGTACTTGGGAAATACACTCACAAAAACACAAAGCAAATCACATCACTTCCACTTCTTCATTCTGAGTGCTTCCACTGAGTGGTTTGTCTGTCCAGAAGCTTGGCACATGGGATGAGCCCCAGTGCTCCAGGACCAGATGATGTGAAATACAGCAGAGGGGCCCTGGGAGGTGCCAACCCAGCACAGTGCAAAAGCAAATAATCCACACTTAAAGGACTTTTGTCACCTCAGCTCTAGCTGTGAGTGTATTATGGGGAGTTGGAAATATAGGAAACATTTGTTTCACTATTCCACAGAAGGAAAGCAACAGAAACTGCAGCCACATGCCAATTCTCATCACCTTCAGGCATTCAGCTGCAGGGACTTTTCCTCTTTTGTTCAGTTCTGAAGAAATTTATACACCAAGACAGTTCAGAAAACCTCACAAGAGTCAGAAATCAAGAACCCCATGTGGAACAGCTCCTCCTGAACTTCGCCAGCTGCACAGCTTAGATGTTGGCCTGAATGCTTTAATTTACATCAAGCTAAAAAAACCAGCATGGGCCATGATCAGAGCCCTCAGTTCAGGCACAGTGGGGTGATGTGAGGCATGGCACCAGCCTCCCTGTGCCCTGCTGGTCCTTACAGCTGTGCTCACAGCATCAGCTCACCTGCAGCAGCTGTGCCAAGGACAGATGGACATCCCTGCACAGCTGCAATCCCACAGCAGCGTGGAGAAAATGTGCAGGGAGTGAGTGAGAGAGACTGCAGTCAAACAGGGACGCTGGGGAGAGGGTTTGCCATGGCCAGAGCAGACTGGCTCAGGTTAAACTCAGCAAGCACTGTTGGGAAGAAAAGAGGCAGGATGGAGATGGAGGAAGATGCTGCTCAAAATTAATGGCAGCAAAGACTCCTTCAGTGGAAGAGTTACTTGCTGGTTAAGTCTTAGATGTTTTTAAAGGAGTTAGATGTTTCAAAAGAATCTCACCCTACTGAGGGTTCAACCACAAGGGTTCCATGAGTAAGCAATACCCACCAGCCCTGACTATGGCAGGTCAAGTGCCAATCTTTGCATCTCTGCAACAGGGACAAAGGGTTCCTAATTCCTCAAAAATGAAACCACTCATCTCCCTAATTATCCTGAAAACATTATCCTACAGTCCCACTAATCTCACAACTGGGCAGTGTAAAGAGATGGAAATGGGTGGGAACACATACTTAGGAAACATTCACTCAGGGTTCAGCTGAATTAAACCCACTTGCTTTCCCAGCTTTACAAAAACAGAAGCTTGATACTCAGGTTCTCAGTAAGGCTTGACATTATTTTTACACTGCAGAGACACGTACCTCTTCAATAAATCATTCCAGTGCCAATAGCCTCCCTCAGATAGAAAGGCTACAGAGATGACCCTTAAAATTTCAGAGGAGAGTTGAAAACATTTCCAGAAAATCACTCAAGTGCTGTTTAAGGATGTAATTTATATGCACAGCTCTGCACTCCATTGCAGGAGTTCATATTTATTTAATTTGACAAGTTAAAAGTGTGCCCATCCAACTTTTCCGGCACATGCAGTCTTTAAAAAAAACTTTGTAACTTAAAGCCAAATGTTCTGTGTATTGAATAGGAAAAGAATGTGATCTTCCTCAAACCCACTGGAAAAAAAAAAAACTGAAATCATCAAACAGACTAAGAGCTTCAACAAAGCACCAGCACAGGAGAAATGGAGTTTGCTGATGAAGGAAGAATTAAGCTCCACAGCCTGATCACCTCCAGACCTTCTGTTAGCTCAGGATCTTCCCAGCAGCTGTGCTTCCCCATGTTCCCCCAAAGGAGGCATCTCCAATGCAACCAAGGTCTGTTCAATTAGCATCTGACAAGGTGGGATGTGTGGCCTGAGAGACAGAGCACAGCACTGGGACCTGCTCTGAATTCCCCCTCTGCTGTGCACGGCATGGGCTGTACCCCAGAGTCACTCTGCCCTGTCCCCCACATCCACCCCAGAGACACTGCAAGAATGAGAATTCCTTCAGCTGCTCAGCACTCATTCTGCAGTGCCAAAGGGTCTAGATGAGCCTCTGATTCTTCCTTCCTCCAGCAGACATGTGACATTTGAGACAGAGTGAACCATGGCAATGGACACCTCTGTGCCATGCAGACCTGCCAGCAGTGCCCAGGCTGCTGCAATGCCCAGCCCTGCAAGGCAGCCCAGTGTGCCAGGTCTGCTCCCTGTGCAGCCAGGGGCTGCTCTTCCAGGATCATCATGACTAAAAACCATAAATCTGCAACACTGTGCAAGATGGAGACTTTTTGGGAGAGGGGAGAGATAGGGCAATTCCTGGGGCAGAGATACTGGGGAAAAAAAAAAAAAAAATCTTCTGAGCAGATACAAAGATACCATGGAAAGATACAAAGATGCCATCTGACATAACAAAAATAATGGAAATAATTCTACATCTACCGCATCAACTGCAGTACTGGCCTGGCTCAGCCATTTCATACAAAGACTCTGCTTATATCCTGCAACTAGAATTCTGATTAATTCCTTGATTATTTCATGCTTGGACTATTGCAATAATGTTTGTGCCAAGCTACAATTTTATTTTTTTTTTAATCCACACACTACAAGACTATTCAGAGCTTCCGTGCTTGCTTTGTTTCTCACAGAAGTATCCTTGCTGTTCAAATACTTTTTCCTCAGTGTTATTATCCTATATGTGTTCAGTTACATATGAAATCAAGATTGGAACTCCAGTGTATCACTGCAATTATTCAAAACCTCAAAAACAGCAGACTCCAACTTTCTGAGTATTCTTCAGTCCCTTTGCTGAGCTTGTATCACAGCTGCTCCCCAAATACTCCATCTATCTTTGGCATGCTTAAAATATATGCATTTCACGTGTTCCTGTGTCTAAAGAACTTCAAATATTTTATCCTTTTGCTTATTTCAGTGCCTAGAGATCAACTAAATGGACAACTTTTTGCTGCACTTCAGCACATTCTCAGTCCTTTGAAACAGTGCACTGGTTGTTGTAATTCCAGAGGTTTTCCACAAATGTCCCACTGTTCACATTGAAAGAAAATGCAACAAAAAGCACAGTACATTTAAGGAAGTGAGAGGTCTCCCCCCCCCAGCTAAAGCAGCTCTTTGTGCTCCCTCATGTGAGGGGAAATTGCCACAGCTAGGATTGCAGCAGTGCAAAGTAAAAATACTTGTGATGCACTATTGGAACAACTGTATCTGAAGCTCTGAAGATTTCATCTAGCATCTGTTGCTGTTTTTTTATACTTCTGTGCTGTGCTAGGGAAAAAAAATCATGAAAGAGTGAAAGTTGAGGGGACTGGTTCCATGCACATCTTATGTTTTTGCCTCTCAAAGGTGTTCATCTGCCAATGGCCTATCTGGTGAGAAACAGTAAAGAAAAAATTCAGAACACTCAAAAATCAGAGATTTGCTTTAATGCACTTAAGCATGAAAACCAATCAAATTCTAGTGAGAACCTTGCCAAAAAAAAAAAAAAAAGGGGAATTTCACCATATACTACATCTGACTTTTAAAAATCCAGTCAAGCATTTCAATATAGACTGGATATACCAGGATTGACTATGACAGTACTTGGAATAAAAACTGGAGAAACAGTTTTCTTGCACACAAGAAAAGGTGGCAAGAGAGAGAGTAAACAGTATTAATGGTATTCAATAATGAAATCGTGTCTGTGTCTAAGTAGAAACTAAATTACTATCTGAGGTTTCCTGAGCAGATTATTTAGAAACTTGCCAATAGACAAACAAAGTAAGTGACAAGACTCTCAATCAGAGCTGTGTTCCCCAGCAATATGGCTTAGTAAAAATGATACAGACTACTCGGGCTGCTCCTGGCAAGGCTGGCTCTCCTCAGGGAACTGCTAATGGTAAATACTCAACACAAGCCTGATTGTGAATTCCTTATTCATGCTATGGTTAGGAAAATGTATCCTGTTCTCTGGGACAGGAATGTGACAGCTCATTTCTTCATTCTCAGAACAGAAACAAAAGATAGTATTTTGTACTGGTTCCTTCACAGGGGCAGAATAGCTAAGGAGAGATAAAAGGCATTCTCCTTGACACCCTCCCAGTACATGCAGGTTTAGATGCAGATTCTGCAGATACAGATGTGTCTCGTGCACATCTGTACAGTGTCGTGGACATGAAGACTCATGAACCAGAAATGTCAGAATACAAACAATCAAAATATACAGATGGCAATTCCTGATTATTTGAGAAAACACACAGCAGTTGCTTTAGCTGTGCACATTCAGAATCAGGGTTCATGCTCAGACAGTAGCAGCAAACCCTCAAGATATGGTTTCCTGTGTTCCCCTTATGAAAGAGTGTAGCATTGATTTCTGGAACAACTGTTCCACTAATAAGATGCATATGGAAACGAATGCCTTGCAGCTGGTTCCAGCAGGGTTCACTGAAGATTACTATTCATCTCTGATGAATGCAGATAAAAATATTCAAAGCTCAGTTTACTGATCAGATCAGATATTAATGGGAATGTTTTTCCTACTTCTCTCAGCTTAGCTCCTCTTTAGAAAGTCAGCTCAAAAGAGTGAGAAAGCTAGAGAGCCAGCAGCTCATTTTGACTACCCTGCATTTAAGGGAGATGAGTACTTTTACAGAGGAACACATGGTGTGCCAGAGTTTTGGTCAATATCGAAATTTATTATTCTGAGGGACTGAAGGAGTGAAATACTGACCACAGCAAATAGCCCATTAGTTACCTCTCAGTTCAATAAGTCTTGATGCTTTCCTTACTATGTGCTGATTATTTCCTGTCCAATTCACATTAGCAGCTTATTTAATGAGAACAATCTAAGCAAAAAGAGAAATTCACACATTTACAAAGGATATGCCAACTTACATTCCATCACAGTTAACACCATTTGCTGTTCTTTCAGGAAATAACCATTACCCATCATTCCTGTTCTAATGCCAGAAATTGCTTTTGAGGAGAACACTCAATTCTTACATTCACCGCCAGTTATATTTTAAATAATAGCATCTTAAAGGACAGCAATAACTGCCTAAGTGTTGTAGGACAAAGCATTCACACACTGACAGTGTCTACTAGCTTGACAGCATGGCCAAAGTTCCTGTTCTTAATGGACACCCTTCCCCACTCATGGGGTCACCTCTACTCCTGTAAAGCCCACTTTTCTTCTATTAACTTCTCCTAATGCTCACAGCAGCTGCATAGAATCTTGGAGAGAAAGGATACAACATTTTATACAGAAAAAACATCAGTAAAGACATGCACAAATTACAAGCATCATAAGCAGTGCCAATAATTTCACATAGAATATGAGAGACTAAAGGTACAAAGAGGAAAGAGATGCCTTGAATGTACCATAAGATGAAAGGGAAAAAACAACAGTATGAGTTTTTTATACAGGATTCTCTTTCCAAAGCCACAGTTAGATAAACATCTAAAAAGAACACATCTACATCCTCGGCCAAGGATTTTTTGTTCTCTGAGAAGCCCAAATGGTTTTGATTACTCAAAAGAGTATTTCTTGAATGAGTCAGCTCACAACACTGAAGCTGATCAGCAGAACATTCAGCAAGGGGGGAGGGCACACCAGCCCTGCCAGTGCCAGCACCCCAGCTCAGCTGGGAAACTCCAGTGACAAAAGCACCATCACCTACAACATCCTGCCCCAGAACAGTGCAGAACCAATTCACCACAAAAATTAACACTGGGAATAATTAGATATCACATCAGTTGTAAAGATGTGATAAAATAATTTCAAACCTGTCCATTCAGTGGTCAGCCTAACAGAAAAGAGGACTAGGAAAAGCAAAGACTGAAGTGAAACACATTCAGGATCCACACCTACTTTTTGTTACTGTGCCTATTCCACATTTCTGTTGCACTACAAGCAATGTGGCCGGTCCCAGTTTTGGAAGTCTTTGGCAAACTGTAAGACACAACCATGGAATAAATGCTTGGCCAAAACATACATGAATACACATGCGCAGAGAATTCCCCCTAGAAATGTCGTTTGAGCTTCTTAAAAATCCTAAAAAGAACATCTAGGAGATCTCAGTCTCTGTTCAGTCTTGCTGTTTCTATTTAAAGACAAGTTAGTCTTCTGTTTTCAGCGTTTGCTCACTTCTGAATTTGGTTTAAAGAGCTGCTAGCAGAGACTTAATGAAGTTTCTTCTAAAGGGTTGATTGTGTTTCCTGCTGTCTTTTTGACAGAAGCCATTCAAAATGGGCCTTCCTCATTTAATTATCTAGTCTTTACTTCTGCAAGTTTTATTTCTGAACTAGAATAAATGTTATAGTCAGAATTGTGTCTGTAGACAACAGGGTTATTTTACAAGGCTTAAAATCCTTTCCTTTCCAACCACTGAAAGGAGAAGAGTGGTTCAGCTTTGTGCACAGCTGGAATTCACAGGTTCCTGTCACAGGCACCTTTAGGGGTGTGGGTACCTTTTACAAATGTTACAGGTCCCAGGGTTGTTCAACACCTGATCAATGACTGAAGTTTCTGCTCTCTAAAGTCTTGTGCCTGAGAGGATCAATATGACCAGGCAGCACAGGGTAATGCTATAGATCACTCATAAAATCAGGAAAATTCCTGATCTCCAGAGTTTAAACCAGCTCCTAGACCATTCACCCTCCACAAGAGCTGGGAGCAGCAGAAGGGTTTCCTACAGGCTACTAAGGAATTAATCTAAAAGCACAGTACAGGACAGACACATCCTGTGGAAGATGGATATTTGAGAGCTCTCTGCAACACAGCTGTGCCCTTTTTCCACCCCCAAGAAGGAAAACCACAACTGGCCTCCTGCTTTTGGACCTCTCCATCCCCACCTCAGGATTTATTACAGAAATCTTAAGCCCAAAAATACAAAAGCTCTGCCAGCAGGCAGGCAGAGCCATAAAAAGAGAGAGGTCTGTGCTGCTGTAAATCAGTTCTGCTCAACTGAAATCAATATAAAGCCCTAGCTCAGCCCAACACACATGGGCTATGCTGGGGCTCAGCAGAAGCTGTCCGGAGCTATCCTGGTCTTGTTTACTCCTGTTGGCAAAATCCCTTAGAAGAAAGTCCAGATTCACCAGCCCCCAGCCCAGCAGAGCCTCCTTCCCTGCCCATAATTGCTGGGGCTGGGCCAGCAGCTGTTGTACAAATAACTGGAGGGGAGCTGGCCTGACAATCTGAGGATAGGGAAGAGAAGCAGCCTACCAGATAATGTCTGTAAAAGAGCTTGGAAACCACTGACACAGGCTAATTGCTTACTGCAGAGTGAAGTTTCCCCTCTCTGTAGGCTCATTTGATGTAAACTTCCTAGGCATGTCCAAAACCCTACCCACAGGACAAACGTTAGTACATGCAGTGCTTAGCCAAGCCCTGCTCAGGGTTCCTGGGAAATATCCTGGGGAATGGGGAAGCAAGGAGAAAGAAACAGATAACATGATCATCCTCATTATGCTCAGCTAGAAACAAACATCTGTCTGGTATCTGGGCTCTGCCACCCACCATTTATTCCCAATTTCAACCTGAACAGAGAAACTCAGCATTTTCATTACCTCTGGTCCCCTCAGTGAGCAAATATGGACAAAAAGGCATCAGATAAGACAGGCTGAATTGGCTGAAAATCAAAACTGGTTCATTTGTCCTACATTACTAAAACGTTTAGATTTATTTTACTTGCCTGATCCCATTTGCAAATGAGATAGATTGTATTTTGAGATCTAACAGAGATAACTTGTGTACATTGATGGAAAAAACCTCGACACTTACCTGTAATCATTCATTCCCAATGAAATAAATGGTCTGGATAAAAGAGGGGTGTTGGTAGTCAAAAAGTAACAGTTGCATATTTATCTGGTATCAGCACTCAGACCTCATAGAAAGTAATACTTTTCCTTCAGCTAAAACTAGCCCTGCACAATGACCCTCTTGTGTCAAGCAACAAATGTCTGAAACATATCTCAGATCTTCCAGAAATGCACGTACAAGTTCAATATAATGATTGAAATCTTCATAAAAACTTTTTGGATACTGGATATCTTCCACAGAGTCAACACAGCTGTTAACACCATTTCTAGCACACAGATCAAAAACAGCAAATCAAAAACATCATTCTGAAGTGTATTTTTATTTGTGGCATTTCAAAATTGTGTAGGTACATGAGCTCTTCTATAAGACTTTATGAAAGCAGTGGGACAAACAATAAAATAATGACAGCCTCAAAATCCCCTCCCAGTATCTTTTCAGCATCACACATCCTGCCTTGATGCACTGATAAATCTCATCGATGTCATTATACACTACCACAAAAATACATGCACAGAAAGAAATAATTGTAAAACTTCTGGGGTGTTGATTTTTTGTTGTTGTTGTTTTGTTTTTTTTTAAATCTGGAAGTAGGTAGGGAGGTAGGTGGATAGATAGATAGATAGATAGATAGATAGATAGATAGATAGATAGATAGATAGATAGATAGATAGATAGATATTTACAGTCTTCCTAGAAGGCCCAAACTGGTAAGCAAATGGTGAGTTTGGGAATGTACTTATTGGACCAGTAGAGCAAAGAAATATTTGGGAGTATGCATGATCAAGGGTATGGTATTAGTTTCTTAGTCAAGAAACTAAAACAAGACTGAAAGGAGGGGGAGAATGATAAGGCAAATCCTGCAGGTAAATGGCAGAAATGCAAGAAAGGAAGGCATGTGTACAGGGGGAATTAGCAAGGAAAACAGCAGAAGAAAATACACTGTAAAACTAACTTAAACTGAGCATAGTAGTAATAAGAAGCAAGTAAACAATTTGATTCTGGAGAAGGCAGGTCACTCACCCGAGTACGCCCAGTAGGGATCCCCCGACGCCTTCCTCCTCCGGATCTGCACCGAGCTCCCATGCCTGCTCTCGTGCAGAGAGCCCACGTAGCCTTCGGTCAGAGCTGGCAAGAAAAACAGCAGGAATCATTTAAAAAGTGCTATTGGCTCCCTGGAGTTACAGAGTGAAGCTTACAGCTTTGTTGAGTAGAGACTACAAGTTGGGTATTACAAGAATTTAAGAGGTGTGTTCCCAAAACTTCCCCCCCATCAGAAAGACTCACTGATGCCATAATTCTGCTCTGGATGCCTGTGCAACTCCAGTAATTTCCATAAGAAAATTCTGATGTACACAAACAAACAATATGAGCCTTGACATATGACCAAACTGTCTCTGTTTAGACCCAGAAGTTTACTTTGCCAGTAACTACCAAACTGTATCTGCCAGAACACTCAGTGTGCCACACCAATGACTTACAGTGTGAAAGGGAGAGGACAGGAATGGAGAAATCTTTGTAAAACTCCACAAGCTAGAAGGTGTAAATTCAAGTAAACCAGAATAAAACCCACATCCTACATTCCAACCCAGGATTTTTTCTTTTATACCTCAAATAATTTTTTTTTTTTTTTTTGTAAAGGAATGAATTGCTTCCATGAGGATGTGGGGTATTTGGGCTTTTTATGTGCATATTTGGCTTATTGTTTCTATGCATCTGATTGAACCAAAGTGGAGGTGTGTAAATTCATAAATGTCAATAGAAAGTCTGTAATAAATTCAACTACATTTCTCAGAACACCGTAATAAATGCACACAAACAAAAACCACCTTAGATCCATAGACATGGAATGTGAGGAACAAGTATGCACCAAATGGCTTTATGGAAATTTAAGCCCAACTTCTCCCAAACCACTTATTTGATCAGTAAGAAACTAGCTGAATAATTCAAATTAAAGCTTCAGAAAACCCCATAAAGCACTGCTACTTGTATGCAGTCACCAAGTGCTGCATTCCCTTCTATTCCCAGGCCAACTACAGCTGGGCTGGAGAGAAGCCTGGAACAGGACTTTATTGTACATCATGCACCAGTAACTCAGAATTTGCCTTTCTTTCCCTTTGGAAAAGCTTCTGGGAGGCTCCACTCTTGCACCACAGCAGCAGAGCCTGCTGTGCCTGAGGTTATCCATGAGTGCTACACAGCTCTGTGGACAACCTTCCCTCTGCAATGTGGATTTCTGCACGTTTTGGAATCCTGAGTGGTAGGAAAAGTTGTGCAATTTCAGGAAAGGCAGTGCAGGTTTGCCCCTGCCAAACCATCTCTGTGTGAGCAAAGGTACTGATTGTGCCATTGGAATGAGCTCTCCAGATTCCTTGGCAACTTTCTAAAAGTTAATTCACCCTAGGCTGTGAACTAGAAACACTGGAACACATCATTCTACCAGGATTTGGAGGCAACATGACCTCACATACCTTGTTTTCCTCTCTAAAATACTAAATTAAACATCTCACTTTAGCCTTCTTTTTTTTTTTTTTTTTTTTTTTTTCATTTCATACTTTTATATGTCTACGTGGTTGGGAGGCAACAGGCACTCATTGCAACAGGAAAGAATGGGTGTGGGATGTGGAGACCCAAACATTCTTGGCAAAAAACCACAAAACTGAACAAAGATAAGAGACCATGAAAAAAATACTGATGAAGAGAAAATTGAAATAGCCTAGGCAGATGGCTGGAAAGGCTATCAGAAAAAAAATGGCCCACTCATTCACTTAAAAATCACATGTGCTAACAAATACCCCTAAAGCTCTCCTTGCAACAAACTGAAAGACAGCAGCTTTCTCCTTTCTCTACAGAGAAAGAAATTATGGGCTTTTTGTTGCTGAAAAAGTCTGAACCATTCAGGCAGGAGGAAGATTGGACACTGCCTCCTCCAAAGAACAAACTCATGCTCTGGCAGGTGCTCAGCAAGTCCTCCTGTGTGCTTTTACATCCAGAGAAAGGCACTGAATCTAAATAATCTGTATTTGTTGAAGGTACAGTCAGTACTTCGAGGCTCTGAGTGAGTGCAAAACATCTCAGGTTGTAAACACCTTTGTACTTCTAGCTGGAGCCACCAAAACGCCTCATGGTAACCAAGGGATGGCCAGGAATCATACCACTGATTTTCAGTGTCTTCTGTGCAGAAAATTAAATTATGCAAATCCAAGCCTTTATGAATACCTAACTTTAATATGAAATTGAACATTTGCTTCAGTCAGCACCTTATTTATGCAATTATAAACCTGACATTCTTATGAAAATATGCAGTCTTAGTTTTCTGCATAGATACTTAATAGATCTGCACACTTATCTGTATTTATAAAAGGTAGAGACACATGCTGTACATAAATTTTATTTCCACCATAAAAGATGTTACAAACCAGAAGGGAGCTCAAGTACTTTGCAAGAGAACTATGGGAAGAGACTTGCTGGTTGCTAAATAGCTTCTGTAGGATGAAAAAAGAAACAAATTGGCACATCCTGTTCTAAATAAAATCCTGCACTGCTGCTAGATAGCCCAGCATTAATGTCAATAATCCCCTTATAAACATGCAGTAATTCAGTAGTCATCATTACATTTACTTGGTAGCTGCAGAAACTCTGGGAAAAGGTTGATAGCTCAGGATCTCTGGCCATGCTCTGAACTGGGAAGGAAGTGGTCTGGCTCTTCCAAAAATCATTTTGCACTGAAATCATTGCCACACCACCACCCTCCCTCAGCCCATTGCATTTCTTCATAAGGCCACAGAAACACTCCAAGGAAACACAAGTATTGTTGTGTTAGTGAACAAACAGATATTGTTGGCCATATCTCATACTGGTAAAGTCATCAGAAGACCAGACTCGACCTCGTGGTGCTTCTGTTCTTTGGTGTTGACTGGGGTCACTGGACTCTCTCATCCTCAGGAGGTTTCTGGTACAGAGCAGAGCATACAGTGGCCAAAGCATTCAAACCAAGTTCTTTCAAAAAAGGAAATGCTTCATATATCAAAACAATCTTATGTTTCAGGTAGAATCACTGTTTTTTCCAGATTTGAGGGTGGAGGTGGGGATGTACCTTCTGACCAAAACAACCTGACAACACCAATGAAAGTTTTAGTTTTCAAGAAAATATTTAGGTTATAGTAGCACCAATCATTACAGGATTCTGAAAGTCTTTTTTTCAGCTGGGAGACAGTTAACAGCTCCAGAACAGGGAGCAGCCAAGTGGTTTCCTGCTCCTCTCCTGCAGAGCTGGATGCTGGAGAAAAGCCAGCAATTAGACAGGCTGGTCCAAAAGGGAGCAGCCAGGAGAGGCTCCTCTCTTCTGGGAACCCTGCAAAAGTTGGGGAAGTGGAAATTGGTACAATAGGAGGGGCAGGAACACGCTCCAGGAAGGCTCAACATGGAGCAGCCAAATTAGAGGGGTGGAATAGAGCAGGAGGGAGAGATGAAGAGAAGGCACAGCAGAAGCCCTTGCTTGCAAGGTTTCCTTTGATCCATCATGCCAGTGCTGATGGCACAGGGGAAATGAACACCAGGACACATGGTCTGAGGCTTGCAGATACATGATTAGAAGAGAAGGGCAGTGATTGCACACTCAGACACACAAGTGTGAAGTCAAACCCTGAGCATCAGCATCTGCCGGGCGCACACCGCAGCCCGTGGGGCTGTGCTGGGCCCTGCAGACCTGCCAGGACAGGATCCTTCCCAGCCAGCCTGCAGAAATCTCTCACACACCATTTCAGCTCGTTTTAAGCAGCACTGAACGCTACATGATTTTCCATGATGTGCTAAATGAATCAGCCCGGCCGCAGATCTGCAGACAGCAAAAGCAATGCTGGCTACACTCAGCATCCCGAGCAGCTTTCCATCCACTCTGTCTCAACATATTAACTTCCCAATAAAAATTATTTGATAAGTGCCCTCGAAGGTACGATAAGGTAATTCCTGCCTGAGTACCTTACTGGTATTCATAGCTCACATGGAAACACAAAATTTTATCCCCAATCTACCTTAAATATAAAGCTATTACACTATTCAGAGAGATTATACCCTCGGCATTAGTGTTTAAAAGGTATCAAGCCATCAGCTATGAAAGAAAAATCCTTTAAGATCGATATGTTATGTCTGAATGGTGAAGTCATCAGTTATAATGGTAGATTAACTAGATTGTGTGCCACACTCACATTCTTTTAAGCTTTCTTTGAAGACAA
This sequence comes from Muscicapa striata striata, assembly GCA_030060385.1. NCBI lineage: Eukaryota > Metazoa > Chordata > Aves > Passeriformes > Muscicapidae > Muscicapa > Muscicapa striata. Next base: position 1,306,202 of record JAREIS010000002.1, on the reverse strand, counting down.
GGGTTGCACAAAAATCTGTTTTCAGCCCTTGCAATTAAAATGGGACAAATTCAAAGGTACACACATTGCCCACCTCATAATCACTCTGACTTGCCACCATGGACTATAGTAAAAGCTGAATCACAGTTTTATTCCCAGTCCTTAATGTGTATAAACTTCTTAACTGAGTAGTTCAGCAGAGCTACAAGCCAGCCTTTGGAGACAGAGCCTTGACTATTGGAGTCTGGAGCAGTGTCACACTATGAGAACACTTAAAGCAGGGAGTTAAAAAAAATATCTTGTTAACGTGTAACAAAAAAAAACACTAAATCATAAGGAATTCTAGCAATTAGTTCTGTATCAAATCAATGCCTGCAGAAAAGCAACTTTTCAAAATGAAGAAAAACATTCTTTTCTTGAAGACTGCACAGCACTGCATTTTAAAAAGGCATGAAAGCACAGAGACATTACTTGAAGGGCTTTTATACCATCTCTTAAATGGAGATAAAGAGATGAGTGATCCAGGACACCCATCTGCAAGCTAAAGCTTCATGCAAGCCTCACCAGAAAAAAAAGCAGCACCTTTACCTAGGTGCCTTGTATGTATTTTAATTGGGCTGTGCTAAGGAGAAGCAGGTAAGCTGGAGACATTGCAACACTACGTACTGTAACACACACTCTGCTGAAACAAGTCCAGGCTCCTGGGCAATTTCTTAGAATAAATGTTGCCAAATGAGCCAGAAGGAAAGAAGAAAGGAAGGGGGAGGAAACTGATAGATATTAAATTAATAATATTGGACAATTAAAATATTTTGCACAATTAGTATAAATAATACTTAAATTTATCTCCCTAGGGTCTTTCATGGTCAAATTCCTAAACACAACTAGGCTATTTGCCTTAAATATTTTACCACCTTTTGACAGCAAATACATCTAGAAATATTTCAGGAACAGCTAATCCATTTTGATAGTGCATTACTTTTAAACAGACTTTTCAGACATGGATCTCCATATTTTGCAGATAATTTTATATCTTGCCAAAGAGGGATGGAAATTACAACAACATATAGTGGTCAGACAGCATCAACAAATTATATTCTGAATGAGACTTCATCCCTTGATAATGCTGCAGAGATTTCTTCCCAATATCAGATAAACGCCAGAATCTGCTCCCTTATGAACACACAAGCAATTTTCACAGCCTTCCATTAATGAAATATGTTAAAAATGATGAATTTCTCACAACTTAAGTGAAATAACAGATACCCAGATGCTGCATCTGCCAAGAGACACATGTCCCTTTCCCAGATGACAGTCACCCAGACAGCCCCTTCATTCCTGTGCCAGTGGAACCCACAGGTCTGTTCCTAAAGCTGACATGGAGCCTTTCCACACCATCCATTCTCTGTGCTTCACGTGTCTGGTAGATGATGTGGTAAGAGCACAAATCCTAAGAACAAGAACATAAATGCAGAGCACAGCAGGCCTCTACAGGAACTAACCAGCAGAATGCAATTTGAAGATGAAAAATAGTCCAAGGAACACGCTGTCAGTGTGGGGGTTAAATTAACTGGCAGAATTAAAAGCCCTTATCCCAAACACAAATGCAGCAGTCCCTAGGTGTGACCCTTGCTAACCTGTTGTGTTCAATGCCATAAGTTAAATGCAGTGCAATTTAGTAATACTCCAATGTATAAACATAATGCAAGTCCCAGAGCTGGTGTGGACAAGCAATGGAAAACAGATTTGCAGCACAGTCTTTTCCTGGTATTACAAGAGATGGAGTTTCAGGGTGACAAGAAAGTCTCCTCCATCAGATGCCAAACCAGACCCTGGGCACACACTGCACTGTGGTGCCCAGTGCCATCAGCCACTGTCCCCAGAGCAGATGCCCTCCCAAGGAGAGGCAAACCAGCCACGAGCTCTCAGCCTGCCTGGCTTCATAAGCCAGATGAGCAAAGCTCATTAGCAAGACAGGGAGGCAACTTCAAGTTGCATTAATGATGCTCTATTAAGGGGACTCAGAAAAAGAAGCTTGGGAGGCCAGGAAGAGACAGATGCTGCTGGATGATTAGAAAGGACTTGATTTTGCATTTTCATGGCTTACACTTTGCTGGCATCAGCTGTGCAAGATGTGACATAGCTGGTAAATTTGGACTACTGATGTCAACCAGCATCACCTGCAGCACTTGTGCTCAGAATAAGCAGTCAGCCAGACAACAAACAGTGCCAACAACTTCCACCTCAAGATAAAACCACACAAAATAAACCCACTGCAACATTGCCCCTTCCAGGGAGATGATGCTCTGCAGCAAAGCTTCTGCCAGAGAACTTGCAGAATACCCTGAGACTAAGGGTTCTCAGATTGTGGAACATGAGCTCCCATCTACCTGTGTGTGAGCTACATGTAATGAAAAAAAGAACCAAAAAAACCATTCTGGTATTTGTCCCCCTGAAGAAAGTGCAGAAAAAATAGCCCAGACAACTGCAGCTCTCCTCCAAGAAGGAGGGTCTGCTGTTCATCTCACACTGCAACAGCTGAAGAAATGAAGGAACACTCATCCCCCATCTCTGGGAACTGCAGACACATCAAAAACAGCTGTTTCTAAAACCCTTATTGCACCAAACTGTTCTCTGCCACTTCCCAGAGAATACAGAATGGAGATATAGACATTTACCTTCAAGACAAAGTTTTCAAACAGACTGGTATTCTCACCATCTAAGCTAAGATACCTCAAAGAAGCACATTCTATTCCAAAAACTGAGTCCTTTTAGACACTTCTGATTTTGGTAGTCAGACAAAAATAATTGGGAGCACCTGAAAACTCTGTAACCTTGAAAACTCTTGGCGAGTGCATCCTTCACAGTCCCTCAGACTCCTGTTAACCATCATTATCTGCATTTCTTAAAAGGAGGAATCCTCATCCTTATTCATTCTCTCTCCCCACTGCACTTCACAAGGGTCCTGTCACCTCTGGATTTTATTTGCAGCAATGAGTGATTTAAACATAGAAATAAAACTTCAGAGCAGAGGTTCATATGCAAGGCTGACCTCCACAGGAAGCTAATGCTCTCTCAGCCAGTACTGACAGAATCACAGCAGGTACTTGGGAGAAAACAGATAAACTCAATTCTCCAGTATCTCAGCTAGCCTGGTCAGAGTGAACCAAGAAAATGAAAACACAGATATGGGGTAAAGTCACTGCTCACACACCAGCTCCAACACCTCAGCACTGTTTCCCCAAGGACAAGCTTTAAGCCAAGCTTGGAACAAGGTGGAATCCAGAGGCAGCCAAGTATATTTGTGCAGAAGAGACTTGAATGCATCAGCCCAGGCACTCTGAGAAGGGGCTGCTTTGGTCTCTTCATTCATGGCATGGTTTATCTGGGAAATTTATAAACCACACATGTATAATGGAGTTTGTACAACAGATTAACAATGGCAAAAGGGAGCTTTATTTCACTTCTTGCCTTATTGCAAGCACCCAAACTTTAAGGGTTTTGCAACAGAAAATGCCGTGGCTGGAGTCACCTGTCTCACTCTTATTCTCACGTAATCAGGTGCTGCAGCACGCAAGGTGTTAAAAGAGCACCCTCTGAACAGCAAATAAATGTGACCTTAATGGAGTATTTTGTACTTCCAGTGCCTTGCTTAATGCAGAATCATACCATTATCATTTCACTAAATCCAGCAGTACTCACAAAAACACACAAACTTATGTGAAATCAGCAGTTCCAGCTCTCTGCTCTAGAAATAATTTGCTTGTATCGACTGCCAGCCTTTGTGGCAGTATAGCCTTATTACATTTTCAAAATGGATTCCCCTAAGTACATAAAGTATCTTGGTAAAAAAAAAAATTAGACTCATCCAAAGAACCATAGCAAGGACCATGTGACAAAGACCTGCTTTGTGCATGACTTCTGTCCACCCACTGTGCCATCTTTCCAGACATATTCCTGCCTCCCTGTAGGCAGCCTATAATTTCATTTCCCATCATGCCATTAAAAACCCCTTTGCATTCCACCAGTAGAGACAAACATCTATCTACAAACCAGGGTCTTTGCTAAACTTATCCAGAGTCCACAGAGGACAACTGTTGTTGTGCAAGAGCTTCCCCTCTGCACCCCCTGCTCCCAGGGCTCACTGAGTCCTCCCTCCAAGGCATCCCTCCAAATTCAGCCTCCTCTAACCCTGCAGGAGCAGCACACCCAGCATTCATCCAGCAGCAAGTGCAGGGCACAGTGCTGATTTCAGCCCCATGGAGAACACTGAGGCTCTTTATGAAGCCAACAGAGCTGCTCCACTGCATGACATGAGATCAAACATGCCCCATTATCAAGTTTTCACAGACAGGGGCTCATCAGCTAATAAAAATCCCTCATTCTTTATACAAAATGATTTTTTTAACCTGTGTCCTTTGGCCCATTTAACAATTTATTGACTGTGGGAAATAAAGTGAAGCCACATCAATCTTTTCCTGGTTATTTGGTTCCGGCTCTCAAATTAATGCTGAAGGTGGAAAGCTCAATAAAGAACTGTTTAAGAAAAGAAAGGAGAAATGCTCTAGTCCCACTGTGAGACATCTTCCTCTCAGTTTGCAGTCGGGTCTCGCCACCTACAGCTGCACAATCTCCTGGAGGAAAGATGGAAGAGCATAAATGTGCATGCTCCCCTGGACTGGACTGAGCAGAAATAACTTGAAATTTGTACCATTCTGTGCTGAAACAGAACAGTAGTGACCAGGTAGCCAGATTCAGTGCCTCCAGCATGTGACAGCATTTCCAGCCAGATCCACAAAAATTATTTTGGGATCAAACTTAAAAACTGAGTAGAACCAAGCAAGCAAATATTCATTTTTATTTGTGTAAAAATGTTTTTAATTTGGCTTATGATCTACAAAACAAAGTTTTTTCATCTTTTTTTTAAATGCTAACAGCTTGTATTACATACAGATTTCGCAGCAAACGGTTTCATCCACACTTATTTCCCAAAATATAAATCTAAAGAGGAAACTGACATAATTTTTTTTTTTTTTTTTTTTTTTTTTTTTGTGCTGACTGAACAAGTTGTTAGTCTGGGATACATGCCCCAAAAACATGAGCCACTGCTCTGAGAACTCTCTCCTTCCAAATAAGTTGCACTGTTCAAAGGCAGACAACACTAAACAGCTGATCTGTAAACTGAATCAAACTTCCATCTTGGCTTTTCACTTTATCAGTTTTTTCACCCAGGCAAGACTTTTTTCTGGAAATTTCCCAGCAGGTCTGGTGCTGTTTAGAATCCCAGACCAATACTTGGTTCATTGGTCATTTGTCTCCAGAGAATTCAATAAAGATCTTGACACAGAACCTCATAGTACTGAAAGCAAGAGCATTAAGGCTTTTGGCAGCAAGAATAAGAACAAAAAACAAACAAAAAACACACAAAAAACCCAAAACACAAAACCAAAAACAAACAAAAAGCAGTAACAGAGCTCAGATGAAGTAAACAGACCAAAATTACAGCACTGGTGCTCACTTTAATGGTACAGTGGTGCAGCACAGGCTGGAAGGGCACAGGGTCACTGCTCCTTCCTATCCAACCAACTGAACCACCTGGAGGACAAAGCCAACCCCACACTCCATAAATGCAAATGGTGCTAAACCAAGAGGAGGAGAAGCAAGCAAGAATGTCTCAGAAATATTCAGCTGCCTGGCAAGCTCAGCGAAATGGGCTGATGTAAGTGAGACATTCCACTGAAGATAAATGTAAGGCTATGCAGTGGGGGAGAAATAATAATCAGTGCAGGAATGAACTGAGAGAGTGCTGTTTAGAAAGCAGTAATGCAGAAAGACTCGAATATTAGGGTGGATAATGAATTAGATGAAAGTTCATGCTGCAATACCACTGCAGAAAAAGACAATTGCTATCCTGGGCCACATGCACAGAGATACTGGAAGCAATAACTCAGTTTTAGACAGTTTTTGGCAAGCCTGTCACCGCAGTGCCACATGCTGTTTGAGGCCTATTACTCAAAAAAAAAGTAAAATTCATTTTTAGCAAAAAATCTAAGACCTGGGGCAGGGGAGGGAGGGACAACAAGGGGTGACACATGAGATGAATCAAAGCACCTTTAACACCAACCCTGTGCCCTCCTATTGTCAACCCAGGCTGCTCAGCCCTGCCTGGGTGTGCTCATCATCAGCATCTCCAGCCTCCAATGCTCCACTCCACCCTCCACCTCCTTGTTTTGTACATCAATTTTCATAACAAGCCTCAATGAAGAGCGAGATTTTAGAGTACTCAGAAATGGTGATCTTCAGGCAAGAAGGGCTCTCACAGCACAAGAGTGAAAGAGGAGGAGATGAAGAGCTCTGTGAGGAACAAAGGCATGCTTTCACCTTTTGCCGGGCCCGGGGGAGCTCAAATGAACACCAGGATTTAAGCAAGTGGCAGCTTTGGGAGGAGGAGCTCAGTGCTCATGAGTGCTGGAAACAACACAGGCTTTGCTTGAGTGTCACTGCAGAACAGCTCTGCTGAGAGCAGAGAGCTGAGCACAGGAATCACAGGAGAGGAACACGGAATAACAGGGGACAGGGGCACACAATTCCTGACACACCTCAGCAAGGGGACACACTGCCAGGGGACAGAGGCACAGAGAAATCCAAGGGACAGGGGCACACAGAATTCCAGGGGACAGGGGCACACAGAATTCCAGGGGACAGAGGCACACAGAATTCCAGGGGACAGGGCACACAGAATTCCAGGGGACAGGGCACACAGAATTCCAGGGGACAGAGGCACACAGAATTCCAAGAGACAGGGGCACACAGAATTCCAGGGGACAGAGGCACACAGAATTCCAGGGGACAGAGGCACACAGAATTCCAGGGGACAGGGCACACAGAATTCCAGGGGACAGGGGCACACAGAATTCCAGGGGACAGGGGCACACAGAATTCCAGAGGACAGGGGCACACAGAATTCCAGAGGACAGGGGCACACAGAATTCCAGGGACAGGGGCACACAGAATTCCAGGGGACAGAGGCACACAGAATTCCAGGGGACAGAGGCACACAGAATTCCTGACCCATCTCAGCAGGTCCCACAGTGGCAGGCCAGCAGGAAAGGCACACAGCATTCATTCCTCACCAACCTCAGGGACCAGCAGGAGACACCTCAGTTCTGGCATGGCCGGAGAAGAGCCAAGAGCTGCACACTCCATGTCCAAGCCTTGGCTTTCCCCAGAGCTCCTCTGCCCAGGAATGCTGCTCCCTGCCCACTGCAGCCCTCTGCAGCACTCCCATCCTCCCCAGTGCTACTAATCCTACAAGCACTTAAATTACTGAAAAACACAACAAAAGCACCATGCCTTGAAAGGCCAGAGAAATCTGGTGTACAGCCTGCAGCCTGACAAATACAATTGTTTTAGCAAGGATCCTAAGAATCCTCAGGAAGACTTCAGCCCACCTGCAGGAAACAAGGTTGTTGACTGCTGCAGGTTTCTCACTTCTCAAGCAGATTGCTTGGCTATTTAATTACAATACAGCTTTGTACTTAGTCCCCACTTGACTCAGAAAGCCCCAGAATGGTTCTCAATACCCACAGAAAGTTTAATTACTCTAGAAAATAATCTCCTGGGCAAGTTAATTCCAAAGAGTGCACATGTGTTCCATAGTTGTTATTTCTGTATGTTATGCTTCTTTTTGCTTTCACTGTGAACTGTAAGAATATTCCATCTCCCAGATAGCCAGTGTCAGATTCATCCTTTTATGCAGCACTTGAAAAGATTTCTTCATGGCAATACTCTGTGTTCTAGTTTGTCAACAAAAAGGAGATAGTCGTATCAAAACAGATATCCTCCTCTCTTACTCAAAGCAATTTAAAAATACATTAAAATTAGGAAATTACTTTTAAAATAACAAATGCATTAAATATTGACAACATATCAGCGTGACAACATTCTTCCTTCTATCCCTGATGACAGGGATCAGCAAAGCTGCATCTTACAACTACAAAGAACTTCTATCAATACTGCACAGACTATCAAAAATGAGTTTTCCTCAAAAAAAGGCTGCTCACCATTAAATATGCTTTTATTGTTATTCTTTTTTACATTCTCCATACACACCACAGTCTTTGCCAGAGAAATCAGAAGTAAGTCTATTCATAAGAAAACCTCTTGTTGTCTTTCTTTTTTTAACCCCCAATTCATATTTTGTAAACAAGAAGCTCTAAGCAATCAGTTCCAGTCAGGCTTTTCAGCTTTGGATTTAAATCCTTTCATGACTTGTGCAAAACATGTATCAAAATTTCAGGGAGGGGGAGGAAGAAGACTCCTGACATTGTAATTTTCTCTGATGAACAAACTGATGTATCACAAAGAGGCATCCACATACCCAAGCTACTCGGCAACTGACAACCAAATCCGATTTGAACACAGGACTTGAAACAGCTATAAAAAAATTGCAACAATGATTAGAAAATATAATCTACTGGATGTGATTAGATTTAAAGGTGCAGGAATATAAAGAATGATGTAGAACACACTTGGCAACTGATCTGATCCATCTTAACACAACATATACAAAGATCACATGGATGTGCCCCTCTGTTTACTGCACTGCTCTGATGGGAAATAGAAGATACAAACACGAGATAAGAAGTTAGAGCAGATCTGTTGAAATACCAAGAAACTGCAAGATGCTTAGCTTCCAACTGAGATGGCTCAAGTCATTATCCTATTAAGATAGATAGAAGGACTTGCCAGGATTTTGGAAGCCCAAAACCATCACTGAATACCCCCAAAAAAAAAAAAAAAAAAAAAAAAAGAAAAGAAACCCAGCAAACAATCCTCATTTTCACCCTCAAAAACCACAGCATACACAGAAGAGAGGCACAGAAGCTGAGTTTTCCAAACTGAACAGCAGCAAGGGGCCAGAGCCAGCCTCTGGGAGAAGGAATCAGGGAAAAGACTGAGCCACAGGGAAGGTGAAGGATGTTGGTGCAATAGAGAAAACCAGTCTCAGACTCAGAGAAACAGGCCTGGAAACAAGTCATCCCATCAGCTTTCTAAACTGATACAAGACCAGCAAAGAGCCTGCTAAGGGACAGAGTCCTGGGAGCTGTGTGGTGGGGGAATGGAGCAGCAGGACCATTTCTGAGGGATGCTACACAAAGAACACAAAATTCTCAGGCACAGTCTGGTCTGGCTTGCAGAGCACATTCAGGTGGCAGGTCTGACAGGTCAGCAGGACCACAGCAGTGCTCACAAAAAGCAAATGCTTTGGGACAGGAACACAGAAGCCTCTCCTGGCTCCAGGCAAGTGGAGCAGAAGGGCAGTGACAGGGAGCCAGGACTGCAGAGCAGCTCTGCCAGGACACCCTGGGCACAGGGCAGGGAATAGAGCACCCACACACAGGGCAAACCATCAGCAACAGGAACATGGGCTAGTGCAACTGGGGCCAGGTACCAGTCACGACTTGCAGTGGCACTGGCCATTTTCTTACCAGGAACACATTCTCTAAGTCTAAACACTACAAACCCAAAAAAAGCCATGGAGCAGGAGGCTGCTTTTGCAATTTTTAGCCACTCTGCTGCAGCAGAGTGGTGTTAATGCAAAGGAACTAGACCCTAATTTAGCTGGAAACACTCCACTGGAGAATTTTATTTTAAGTGTAAATTTATTAGAGCCCATTAAGCAACATGTAATCAATAACTATTCATTATTTTCAGTATAGGTGAGGAAGGAAAAGGAAAAAGGTGCTTCTCAGGTCACAGTAAGGAATATATCAAGTCGGGAAAGAAGAAATCCTTGAAAGAGCTGCAAGTTCTTAATTGCCACTGAAGTCCAAGGCAGCTGAGATATTCAGCAGACTCTGCATTTCTGCCCCTTAGAATTAGGCAAGTGAGAAGGTGTTACACACACTATGTCATTCACTGGGTTGATGTAAGTTTATTTGTACTATGCAAAAGCCAAGCGACACTCAAATTGAGATTTAAGATAATTTTGCTTGTACTCCACTTACAGACAATACAGCATACAGAAGGAAGAGGGGGCAGAAAAATATTTTAAATTTTTCTTAACTTTACATTTTAATAAATATTAGTGCTTTAAGAAAAAAAAATTAAATATATAGCGGTGCCAGAATATGCTCATAAAAAGCTGTCACTATCGGAAATTTCACTTCTTGAAAATATATCTACTTTAATTTGCTTTTTAAAAGAATGACTATGCCCTAGTAAAAAATCTGCAATTTCCAGCCAGTTACATTAATATTTCAACTTGGTAAATGATTATTTTTAAAAAGTTTTTAATAAAGTAGCACTTGCTGCATGCCTTTTAATAAGATTACATTTCTATTTATGACGTTACAATATGTTGTATTAAAAACAAAAGAAAGATTACCATGGGAGGAATAGAGATGTCTTTCTTCATTTTAAATTTAATTTAAAATGGAGGAAAAGGATTTTTCTTTTAAATTAATATTTCCCTTGCAGTGTTATGAATCTCAGCTTGTGCTATTGAATGAAAAGCAGGAAAGGAAACTTGATCATTTTTAAGCAAACTCAAAGAAAAGTCGAAACCAGAACTTCATTAAGCCTTATGTATACCTGTAAAGCCAAAACTTGCATCTTTGCACAGTCTAAGGGAAAAGGTCCTTAGCCAAGGTGCACATTACATTCCTCCTGCTGGAGAGGAAGGTAATAAGTAGATAGATGCTATTGTTCTGTGATATTAGAGCCACCCTAGGGCAGGGGCAGGGCAGAGCAAAGGAGCAGAAATCATCCTCAAACGAGCTGTGCCAGTCAGAGGAGAACCAAAATATCTGCAATGCCTGTCCATCCTTCTCACCCTTCCACCTGGAAGGCAGGAATGTCTTGCTTGCAGTGCCAACAGAGAAACTTCCCATACCTGTTAGATATTTGTATTTTCTGATTCTGGGGAATGAGAGCAACAGAAACACATTAGAGCCTGCAGTGGAAAGTCCATTCCCTTGCTCCCACCACATCATGGAGTTCTCACAGCTGGCTAAAACTGCTCTTACACAATCCTGCACCATGTGAGATAGCACAGCATTTCAAAAAGACAGTCAGCACTCTGTTTTTACAGAAACAGAGGTGCAGAGAAGACAAATCATTACCTGGTATAATCTGATGGCCATCAGTCAAACCAGAATTAAAATGCAGGATCAGACCTAAGTGCCAGTGGAATATTCCATCCAGGCAGTTGCACCAATTTGTCCTTCAAAGTTAAACCCAAGGTGATAAAAACATTTCACAGACTGCACTAGTCAGAAGGTGCATTCAAGGCATTCAAGCACAGAAGAGACCCATAGAAGATGTACATGAAACAAAGGAGTAACGTTATCCTGGAGAAGCATTTCTATCTGTATTTGCTACACTGCAAAACATGATGCCTTTTTTTGACTTCTGTTAGCTCCCACTATAGTTTGCAGGAATCTTGTAGCCCAGACTCAAAATAAAACAAACATTTTTAGGCATTCAAAGACAAAAGTATACACTAAAATAATCACCTATAGCCAGAAATGGGACTAAGGGGCAAAATCACTGTCCAAGTAGAAACCAAACCAGACTCCAAAACCATTTCTGAACAACTAAGAATTCCCAGAATAAAATGAGAAAAAGTGTGCTTAGAAAACATTTATTCACAGCAATAGAGTCTTGATAAAAATCAAAGCTTGTGATATTCACCATTCCATGGAAATGACCTTTATATAGCCAGTCTTGGACAGCAGACCACAACCACACTTCAGAGGGGGTGGGGACGGTGGGAGAAGTACAAGACAAAAAAAGGATGTTCTTCAGATAGGTATTTACTGGTCCTTGACAGTCAACAAATTTATAACAGATGTGCCTCATTCTTGGTGTGGAGAAATGAGTGCTGGTAACTGTTACTGTCAGGACAAATCAATTGGAGCCATATGTCTGCAGCAGCTGACAGCATCATGAAAATCTCAAACAACATACAGACATGAGGATGTTGCAGAAAATAGGAGCTTTCCCATTGTGTAAAGAGCCTTTGGGAGAGGCCTCTTTCTCTGAGATAGGTTTGTGGAAATTAGCTTATATATTTTGATTCTTTCAAATGCTTGATTCTATGTGAGACTTTGCCCTCTCTTACCTATTCCCCAGACAGCAGGTTATAATTAACAGGAGGCAAAATGCTACAAATTAATCATAGGACACTTCTCATTAGGGTTCTCACTTTATCTAGATTAAACCAGAAACTGACACAACTGAAAACAGGGAAGTTTCCCAACCTTCTCCACCATCCTGTGCTCCCCAATAAAATGTCAGCCATTATTCCCAGTGAAAAAACCCAAGGGGAATACACAACTCACAGCAAAAATTTAACTGATAACAAAAAGGAAAAAAAATGCTAGCAGCCAATTCTAACAAACTGAAGTTATGCTTTGAGAGCATTCCCTCCTACAGTGCATCTCCTGGATTTTTCCAGGAATACAAACTAGTTAGTGGTTGTCAAATAGCTGTATTGTAAATTAGAGTGGTTATCAAGCAGCTGCACTGTAAAATAGGACAAGACACAGTGGAATGGGTCCACGGCCTTCTTTTTGGCCACTCTGCTAGACCAAAGCAGTGTAACAGGCATTACAAGAACAGGAAGTAACATTGTCAAGTCAGCAGGGTCTCGTGTAGGTTAAAATGGAATGCAAGATCAGTGCCATAATTATCCACACCAAGCAATTTTTTAGTTTATTGACTATACTGCAGTTCCTGAATTTATATCTCCTTGGGCTTAAATTACAAAATATTATTGCAACGTGGCAGATATTATAATGCAGATATTGGTAGCTGTGCAGAAATTCTTGGTATTTCTCTGAACAGCCAAGTTTCTCCAAAATAGAGTGGTTTTTTTTCTACAGGTACTAATGAGGAATCTGCCAGAACACAAGCATATGTATTTTTGAGCAAAATACATACAGAAAGCAAAATGATCAAGGTTTTCAAGGAAGAACTTATTTTCCAAAGAGCTGTATTCAGCTCACTGGCATTCACCACTCTTGAACCACTGCACAGTGAGGAGGCTCCAAGAGCTGCAAATTAATCATGTTCTCCCTGTCCCTAAGCCCCTTCCTACACCACAACTCTGCAAGACTTTTCCCATTTAGGTCACCATTTCCAACTCAGCCTAGTGGCAGCAAGATAGTGAAGCTTAGAGGATTTGAACTGTTTTCCCTCTTGGAGAAGAAGTACCTCATTTTCCTCAGGAGTAACAGTGCAGGTAAGGCTGCAGAGTATCTGCTCCACCTCAAAACCTGAATAACATTCAGCAGATAATCTCAAAAGCAATTAAAAAGATTTTAAGAATAAAAATCAGCATTTTGTTCTTGACTGTCCCCTGCAAGTAGAAAGTCTGTGTTCACACATCCCCATGGAAGGCTGGCTACAGCCAGAGGATGAGGCTTGGTTTGAATGTTAATGTTTTCTCAGCCTTCCAGATCCCCACCAGGGCAACTGCAACAAAATCTACTGCAGTTTTTCACCCTATTAAGAAGTGATGGGGTCACAGTACTGACTGACACAAGCTGTAAAATAGCCCTGAAACTGGGGACACCTACAACACACAACAGCTTCAAATGCCAGCCTGATAATATGGGAGTAACAGGGCACAATTCTCTGGTCTGTGCTTTGCAGGAGGTCAAATAATAATTTAAATAATCCCTCTAGCCTTAGCTGTTAGTTATTTTGTACTCAGGCAGGCATGTGGGAATACATCATGTCTCAGTCTTGTCAGGAATAAGAAGAGGGAGGAATAATCAGAACATACTCAAGACTTTTTGTGAAGAAGCCACACAGATAAACATTTGGCACAGGGAAAAGACCATATTTGTATTAAGAAACTCATCCATACATCTGCTACAATCAAATTTTCCCTTCCTTGGATATGGAAGTTTCCATTACTTGTGCTGGGGCTTGGGCTATTTAAAAAGTAATTTTTCCCCTGTGTTCTTTTGTTGACATATGATTTCAATGCTTACTGCTGTATTAATCCTATTTTGTCTTTCAGATAATAAGGATATTGTTGTTACTAAGTACTATGCTAATTGTTTTTGTCTAATATTAAAAATACGTTGCACTGCCTTATTCTAATTAACTTGAGATTATTATTGAAATAATGGTTTTATTATTTTACCACTGGCATTTTACTGCCTTGGAGTCTTAGTTGTACTGAAGCTATTATGACTTTGTAGCAATTGACTAACTACAATTATTCCATTATCCAGCTTCTAACATTTAATTGGGTGACTGCAGAAAATACTTTCCTATTACAAGATCTTTGCTTTCTGATTTATTAGAATTAACCTTCAACATACAGACTAGACTCAGTTTATTTTTCCCTCTTCTCAAGAAATATCCTATGAGGATCACCATAAGGTTCGTTTGGTTTAATTAGGAGGAGGAAAATTCAAAATATATTACGAGATTTATATTGATGCCTTCCAGCACACATTCTTCACTTCACACTTTATGTAAGACTTCAACAGGCAACACACTAGCCTCCTCCCCAGATAATCACACTGCAGGGCAGTGCTGTTAAATGTCATTACCATGAACTACTTTTTATATTGATTTTTCTTGCTCTGTTTCTCCTCTGTCCATTCGATGTGTGGCAGAGTTCAGATTTAAGTTTTAATTGAAATACTTGGAAGCCTTAATACCTTACCCAGGCTGCATTTTTCCTGGCATTCCAGCTCCAGAAACCCATCAGGTTTCCCAGGGCTGTGGCAGCAGCAGAGCTTGGCTCAGCAGTCACTGAGAAGCGTTTGCTGCTGGTTTTACTGATCAGCACAGATACTCTGAGAGGCTCCAGAGCAGACCTTCCACTGGCTGTGCTCCTCCTCACAGGCAGGCCTGTTACTCTACCAGCTGCCTTTTAAGCCAGGACTAAGTGATTGGCATGCCAGGAGACAGCTCAGTCTCAGGTGCCAAGCTCTTGGCGGAGGCACTGGTGCTACGAGCACAGAAGGTGCCTGAAGAACTGCACAAGTTGGCAAAGAGAGCAGAATATCAAAGCATTTGAGCAGTGCCCAGTCTGAGGACATTTCTCATCCTCTGATGTGTGAATAGCTAGTTTAGAATCTGGGCACAACCTGTGCTTTTGTGGACAGTCTGGTGGTAACACACAGAGGAAGGGAGAGATTTTAAAAAACTAATCAGTAAGCAAGCAAATAAACCAACCAGAATGACTGAAGGCTAAAGAGTGCTACACTTTGAACTCCTACACCCTCATTTCCAGCTTTTATTGGCATTAAGTTAGGTCATTAACATTTTATCAATATATTATGTGTATATAACGTTACTGAGATTAATGGACACAGGCAATGCTGCTCCCAAGGCAATCAGAGCTCTGTAATAAGTTACATGCTTGCTCTTCCAACAAGCTGCTCAGTGGTAGGGATGCATGGATTTTTAAACAGCTCAAAGTTTAATATGCTAGAATTAAAAGTGTGACTACACTGCAGAATTAACTTTAAAAGAACAGATAACTTAACCAAGATTAGTATGCTGCTCCTGACAATCGAAGTTTTGAAACTCAAGTAGTTCAGACTTCAGCATATGCTTTAAGTCAATATGTATTGAACTTCAAGCCTCTGCTGCAGCTGATTAAGGGCAAAGAAAGGACATGATACAATGCTACAGGAATCTTTGTGTTCCTAAGAAAGAACATTGCTCATTTTTATTAAGTCTTAAACTTTCTGTTATCTGCCTACCTATATTTACTGTCCTCATTGCTGGTTTTAAGCTTGAAGTACATAGCCTCAATTGTCATTCTGCTCATCTACCCTCATTAGATGCTGCTCTCATTTAGCACATATTCAATTATCCAAGTTTTATTAGAAGCCCAGCCAAAACCCCACTGCCTTCCTTCTCCTCCTCCTCCCCACTCTCCATCCTGCTGGCATAGGTACACTCTTATGAAGTCTTTTTAAAATTTATTATTAGGATAATTTGCATTTACCTAAGGGACACTCAGCAGCTTAGTAAGTTGGCATGGAAGCAGTTAAGTATTGAAAGCCCCCCAGCAGCTCTTGGAATTTGCATAAGAGAAATGAAACATAAGCCTATTTCACCTGGTTAGCTTCCAAAAGTCTCTACAAAGGAAGGGAACACCTCTAGTTATGGTGATACAGCATGAAAGGAATCTCATGTCACACTGTAACAGGTGTCAGCACCATGCCAGCTCCTTCTCAAAAGTCTGACAGATGTCTCTGCTTTGACCACCATACACACTCATGGAGAAATTTTAATTCAAAACCCCAGGTGAGGAGACTCACCATGTCACCAGAAATACTTACTTTACACATTCTTCTATGACTGCCTTAACAGCAGGAACATTCTCCTCATTCCCACAATACTTGGTGACAGAAATGCTGAGCAGACTGTGAAACCTCATGGAGAGCTGTTAATCAAAGCTTCCTAAATAACAGACCACAAATATATAGCTCATTTTATCCAAAAGTGCCTGCACACCCCACCTGCACTCCTCCTCACAGCCCATCCAGGCACACTGGTCCATGCTGAGGAACAGGCTGATCCCATTTTCTTATGCAACTTCACACAACCATTTCCAAAACTATCTCATCACTGTCCAACTTGCCTACAACTCTGCCAACTAGCTTTTTCATACTTCTCCTCCACTGCTATGTCCCATTATATTAGCAGGGAAGCTGAGAAAAGAACTAGATTTCAAGTTAAAATTCTTGCTTGGGAGTTAAAATAGGATACTTCCCCCCCCTCTTTTAACACCCTAGCCCCATTTCTGATTCACAAGCTGCATTCCCTAAAATGAATCACGTTGGATAACAAAGGTTCCCACGCTGACTCAGATAACTTGGAAGAGGTAGTCTTCCCCCTCAATGTTTTTAAAGGCTGAGTTTTAAAATAGTAATTCTGTTTAACTTATGATTTTCCTAAAGGTTCAAAAAGAGTTTAATTAGTGAATTGACTGATTGTACCAAGTAAAGAACCTAAACCCCACCATCAGCACATCATGTTCTGGTAAGTTTTACTCTGGAAAACACTGTGAAAAATCAGATTAAGCTTCTGAAAATATTCCTTATATTTTAAGAAATTACCTCAAATATTTTGAGAAACTATCTCAAAATCCTATCCAGTATAACAGTGATTTAAGGAGATCCACACAGGACTGAAATCAACACTCAGTAATTTTATCATCACAGTTAACTCCCAGATAATGCACAGGTACTTGTTCTCCCTTCTCTTAAGGAATGAAATCCCATTGCCTCTCACATTCACTGTGCATCTGACATCCCAGTGGTGAACAGAAGGTCACCAGCACCTGAAACCACAGCAAACAGCTACATAATTTTTTCTGCCTTGTCCATCATAATCCCCAGACTCCTTAGGATGAAAGAACGAGAACTGAGCAGAAGCAATCAGTCAATGACAATGCAAATGTCTCTCCCCTGTGATCGTAATGACACAGTATCTAAATCTGTTCATCACAGCATAGGTGCATTAAAAATATGCACAGATGTGTCTTTCACAGCACCACTAGAAAGATACTCCCCCTGTATTTGCTACATTAGGAGATGATACCAATTTGCATTTATGTTTTGATTACATCTGACTGAATTCTAAAATGTTCAGCAATTTCTGATGGATAAAACCTGACACCATCAAAAGAAGCATGAGCTCTGCCATTGACTTCAGCAAGGACGTGATTTATTCTGAATGCTCTGATTGGCAAAGCTGTAAAGAAATAGAAGAACAGACCATGGCTTTTTCTAAACTGCACCATTTTTAAACAGAATAACCCCAACTGAATCTACAGATTTAGACCAACAGGAGCAGAATTCCCCAAACCATAGTTATACCTCAAAGTTTACTGCATTACAGTTGAATGGTATTTCAGTGCTGTGCCTTATTATGTAAAATGTCACAGACTGGAAGTGCAGCTGGGGGTTCCCTCCATACCTCCAGCCCTTCTGCCTTTCCACCTACCACACTTCCCAGGCTCCTCTTCAAAGTCTTGAAGGATTTTGCACTCAATGCCAGTTGAGGAAACAGCAGCAGACAACAATAGATGTTTTCATTATCTAAATGTTGAGTCCCTGAGGCCACCAATTTATCACAGCCAGGGCAACTCTGCTATCCAGGTACTTGCTTGCAATGTTCCAGGTTAACTGAAACTCACTCTTAGAGTGTGTTCAAAGAGTACTGCTCTGATACAGCATCAAGCACTTATCACCATGTAGGTCCAGCATAGTTTTGATTAGCTGCACAGATCCTTTGGGAACATGAGCCCAAGGTCAGGCAGACTAAGAGCACATTTCTGTTTAACTAGGAATAAAAAAGATTAAGATGGATATGCAGCATATCTTACACTTCAGTACAAGAGAAGAAGGCTGACAGATTTTCTCAGGAGCAAGATCTTCAGAGATATCTGGGAGCTTACCTGTATCAATTTACCAATTCAAGAGATGAGATGGGTTATGTGCTTCCAAGAGTAACAACCTCTGCCATCCTCTAAATAACAATATATATATGTATTATATACAAAATACATGCATACACACATATATGAGACATTCTCTCATCTTCCTTGACTGTATTTTTCAGCAGTGCCTTTGACAAAGGACAAGGACTTGAATGGTTTTACATTCTGCCCTCTTTTTTTTTCCTTTTCTAACCTCTAAACAGTTTTTCCTTACTCAGACAAACACATCCTCCAGACGAGCACCACCCTAATTGCCCCAGCCAGTTAGATCCATTCAAGCTTATTTTATTGCAATTGCTGGTCTTATGACTGAATCTACTTGTCAGGGGGAGATCCAAAACTGCTCCTCTCTGATGGCCCATCATATCACCTCTAAAATCCAATATATATGCCAGTTTCTGAGACCTGAATCAACAATTGCCATCAGGAATTCACTGGCACATTGGATGGAGCAGCTCACCTAAAATCCAAATCTTGTGTCACCATGAGACTCCTGCTAAATCAGGAGATTCAGCCCTGGGTTTAATTCCTCCTGTGCTGAGTGCCCTGTACTGCACCAACCACCTGTCTGTCCTCCCTCCCAGGTATCCCTGACCCCCCTTCCACTGATCCTCAAACTCAGCCTAAATAATTCTGCAATGTTCCCTGTCCCCTTCTTCAGCTCACATGTAAACATTCAATGTGTTCTTGTAAGGAGCACAGGGAACCCTTTCCCAGCTCTAAATCTAATGTTCCATCGCTTGGCCAGGTTTCAGTCCTGACTTCTGAGGTAAAAAAAAAAACAACAAAAAAACCCCCAAAAAACATAAAGATCCACATATCCTGGAATATTTAAGAAGGTGGGAGTTAGTTAATGAAGAAGAGTTTAAAAGGCAATTAGAGAGGCAGAAACTGGACATCTGCTGGCACAGCAGTGCCTAAGTAAAGGGGAAACAACTTTTCAACATAGTTTGGCAACATCATAGAGAAATTATTTTCATTAATAAAAACAAAGTCAGAGATTCTGAGCAGCTTTTAGCAATGTTCATGCTGAAATCAGAGCAAGTAGGCAGCACTCTCCTCCAAGTCACAGCATTGATCCCATTCCTTTGAGACTTTACTTGAAGAGGACAAGGAAGAAGGGCTACCCTGTACCAGAGCAAAAGCTCAGCATCTTCCCAAGAAGCTGCACTGCATTCATTTCTGTTCCAGCAGCTTCTGGAATAGCAACCTCCAATGTGGATTCTTGTTCTGGAATAAGATAATTTAAATGGGATATGGGTACAACAGCAGCAACATAAATAAATCACTACAACTGTATTGTTTCATTTCCTTGAGTGGCCTTTAAAATGATAAAAACCTCCTTGTCCTCCAGAAGACAAGAAGGTGGTGTCATTTTTTAATACATTATGTACACAGAGTATTTGTGTTTGGACACTCAGACATGCAGAGAATGCCTTCTTAAACAAAGCTGCACCAGCTCAGACTCAATACACAGAACAGCTGTATTCTATTAAGTATGGAATATAAATATGTTTTTCTATTTACAAAAATACCATGTCAAACACACTCCTCTTACAGGTAACAAACAAGTGGAAATCAAGGTACCTAACTGGGCTGGGACATATGTAAAAAGCCTATCTGGAAAATCAGCTTATTTATGAGAATAAAACTTTCACAGAATATCTCAACTAGAGTTGGTGAGAAAATTAGGACAGCAGAAAAAAACCCAGGGATTTTTTTCCCTAAACAAATGGCTTCACATTTCAAGCAAGCACAGGAGATGCCGGGGGGGCTGGTGACAATCACCACTGATGCGAATGATGGGATATGTCAAGGAGAGAGAAATGTCATGTGGGAAATGTAATTAGCCACCATAGAAGGGAGCTGACACCTCCCCACCACTCACATGCCAAAAAGCCCAAAATAAAAGTACAGCTCCTATTCACTCATTTGCTGTTTGATATTCTTGCACCAGATATAATTACAAACACATCAACTTTTCTTGAAGCACCCACAGCATTCCAGTTTCTTCCAGCCCAGGTATTACCTGAAGATATTTAAGGGGAAAGGATCAGCTTATCAACTCCTCCAAATTCATCTGGGTTTTCCACAAAAGGAAAAATGTGTCCATGACCATGAAATGTAACAGATCCTTCCTGTGCAATAGCTTTTCAGACTCAGCTGATGTTACCCACTCATTAACATTGTCACATCATGTAAGCATATTTAACAGCAACAACAGAGCAATGGCTATATTTGCTGTGATAAAATCCCTGGCCAAATTTTCTGATGTAGATTCAACAGGTTTGCAGAGAGAAATTTACCTGGCATCCTTTGCATCTGCTCAAAACTACCTGATGTTCACAGGGCACAGCTGAAAGTTGCACACTGCTGTTTCCATTCCAGGGCGCAGGGGCAGCAGAGGAAGAACAGAAAAAATGCAGATGCTGACCTTTCAGAGACAGGCTGGAGGTGTGGGGAGAACTTTTCCCCAAGGTTTAGGAGCTATCCTGGAATCAAGGTTTGCACACAAAGCAGACCTGCTGCTGCCTTGACCTTAAGCAGGAGTTGAGGCTCTGCCCCCTGGCAGAGCACTGCAGCTCCACATCTGATACTCGGTTCAAGCTCTGTAATCCCTTGTCCTAAGCCAGCTTCCAGGCAGACCCACTGCAACCTAACAGGTTTAATAAAGTCATCATCTCCAGCACCACAAGAGGATTAGTTGCCATCATCCTCTCTCTGCCTCCCTTTCCTGATATACTGAAAAAATGAGGTTTGAACAATCTCCTGAAGGCTGGGCAGGTGAGCAAGCCCTCAAATCACCATAATATTGGTGCACTAAAACACCTCCTGACTTCCTTGGAGTGTGAGCCTTGTTAGCCCACAGTGTCCCCAGTGCTGGACAGATTCCTGTGCAGAAGATGCAACACACCTTTCCCATACCCCACCTTCCCTGGCAGGACTAAACTCCACCCAAAAAGATAACCTTAATATAATCTTAGAGACAAGCAGAAAAAGGTTCCTTTTCACAGTAATATATGCAGAAAGGGACATGTTCCACCTTGAGTAAGATTACAGTCTAAATAGTTCTAAAGCAAGAGGCTTATTCAGATTTGCTCAAAAGCCATGAACAAGGTTCTTACATTTCCATTAAAGCAATTGAGCCATATTTTCACCCTTGAGACACCTCCTTCATCAAGAGCAGCCCATGCTGCACAAGAACACAAGACTTCTCTCCCTGAGCCTTGGCCAGATCCAGCTGTCAGACACTTCCTGGACATCCCTACAGAACAAAACCCCAGTGAGCTGGGTATTTCAGCACTGGTGATGCTCCACCACAGAGCAGCCCCAAGCCCTGGATGCTGTGGGACTCTCAGAGCAGAGCTGCTCCTGCTGTGATGCACGAGGAGAGCCACGAGGAAAGGGAAATCATGCATAGCCACTTTCAAATGTCATGTAAGTAGGCTCCAGAAGCACAAGGAAGAGATAATTCAGACAAAGATTGTTCTTAAAAGGTGCCTGTAGTTTTCATCTCTGAAGAAAATTCTGTGTGGAAAGGATCTAAAATATTCTTCAAATGCTTCAGTGCTCATGTAGCTGGGTTAAAGGTGCAACTTCAATACAATGGTATGCCTTCTTCCCTTTTTAAAATAGGGACCTTTGACTATTGTTTCCATAATCTTTCTCCATCCCTTACTACATTTCTACAAATGTTAGTTGATTTCTTCAAGTTTACTTGTTTGGGATAATATTAATTTTTAATATTTAATTTAATTTTTTCAGGGAAAAAATGATTGTAAACAATGTCCTTGTAAATGCACTTGCCAAGAAACTGATTCCATGCATCTATGCAATATGCATCCAGCCATAAAACTAGTTCTTGAATGTGACCTGAGAAACTTGAAATGATACAGTGATTCTGGTTTGGGGCTTTTTTGGGGTTTTTTTTTGGTATAAACCAAATTGCTCTGTTTAAGTTCTACTACGCTGTTTTTTGGGCAACTTGTTATTCAGTGGACATAAATGTGAGAAATTGCCTTTCGAAATGCTGCATGTTCTGACAAGACCACAAGCAAATATACAGTCCCCAAAGATTCAGGGGCCTTTGCAGTCCCATTAATTGCTAGAGGAAAGCAACCATATGGCAAGACAGTAGCATGCTCTATGAGTTGCACAGTGGGAAATATGTAGCTTACTGGGAACTTTTTATAAAGGACAAGGGGGGAAAAAAAGAAGCTGCTAAATCTATAGATTATTTATTAGAAATTCAGTTATAGACTAGTGCATTTCTAATTACGAAGGTTCATTAAAGAACAGGGCTTTTTCTAGATAAACTAGAAAACTTTCATCCTTCTCATTACAAGAATAATTGAAATCTTGTTTCTATTAAAGTTTAGATGGCTTTAAATACCTTCCTTCAAAACTCTAACAGCATGTAATTTAATGCTAACATAGGTGACAGAATTCAAATTACATGCTTGCTACTTGACAGCTACTACACCTGCATGGTACACACAGCCTCTGGGACACACCTGAAGTCCACAGATTCCAAAGCAGTTGGATTGGAGCCATTTGCTCTGGGTGTGGGAGCCTTTGGGCTGCAGCAAGGCATGCTTTCCTGGCACAAGTAAAAGTTCAGGCATTCTCCAAGCTCTGCCATTCCATTCATTCCTCTCCCTGCTCAAAAAAACCCACTTGGGCTGGTGCAGCTGTCTGTGGGTTCCAGTGGGGAACCACATTTAAGCCAAAAAAAGCCTTCAGCAAAATAAGAGTTTTCTTTAATGGCTGTGTTTAGTTTATCTCATTTCATTGACTGGGGTCACTATGGGGGCTGTAAACACCATGTGGTGCCAGCACAAGGGAAGGGGAGGCAGCAGCAGAGGGATCATGCACTGCCCCATATCAGAAAGGCTGACACCATGCTCAGAGCTGGTGTGTGACTGACTCCTGTCTGCCTTTCCTGCACAGAGTGCCCTGCAGCTTCACAGCACCAATCCCTGCCAGGACAAGTTCTCAAGACAAAATCTGGCCATCACAGAAACCACAGCTGTCAATAGAACCCCCAGCACAGAGGTACAGACTCACCATGACACCCCTGGATAGTGCAACAGTGGGAGCAAACAGACCTGGGGATTTTACAAAGCCTTTCCACACAGCTGCTCATATTGGGGCTGTACAGAAGTGTGGGTAGAGATAAACAGAGCACACTGCCCTCATCTCAGTTTGCCTCCCAACTGCAGCATCCTCCTGGAGCTCCCAAGGCTCAGTGAGCACCTGCCTGGGGTTCACAACACAGCCACAGCTGCTGATGGAGCCCTTCCTTCACAGAGAGGCACAGCTGGAGCAGCCACTGTAATCCACAGGGAACAAGGCACCAAAGCTCTCCATAAACCCAACAGACCCCACCTGCCTGCTGCTAAGGGCTGTCACACAGACCCCACAGCCTCCCAAACTATCTTCCCAAATCCTCCCAGCCTTATTGTTTAGTTTTTCCACTTGATTAAATTTAAGTTTCTTACACCAGGAATTGAGAGGAGATTTTTCTCTTGAAGTCTATTATCACTCCTGGCAACCTTCTTCAGGGTAACCAGCCTCAAGTCAAGTCCACTCAGTCACTGCACCTTTTCCCATGAAGCTCAGTGCCCCAAAGCAGACACTCGGAATTCCATGGTCAGGATGACACCAGGTGACCTGCAGTGATGTGGGTGCTGTTTCTCACAACAAGGAGCTCTGATTTCTGTGGATAGTGCTCCTGCAGCAATGGCATTGCTGACTCATGTTCAGCTTGTGACACACCACAGCTCCAGATCTTTTTCTGCAAGCCTTCTGCACAAATCCAAGCCATTGTTCTGCATTTCTCTTCAATGAATCACATCCATTTTTTCCAAAGGTTGTGATGTATTTACAGACCAGCCCCACATCATCTGCAAGCTTAATAAGGACACTCCCTCCTGTATCATCCAAGTTATTATGAAAGCAGAAGTGAACTGAACTGGTGCCAGGACTGACCTTTTCCATGCTCAGGACATTATCCCATACATTTCTGAAACACAAACCACCAATAAGTTACCTCTCATCACTCTCATGACCATTATCTAGCCAGGTTTGCATGCAACACTCAGGCAAGACACTGATGTCAATATCTGTAAAAATTGCCTCTCCTTCATCTCCAAAGGATATTAGCCTACTGTAGAGCAAATTTGACACATACCTGTCAAATTACTAGCAAGGCATGGTGCCTGCAGTAGGGCTATCAGCTGGTTATTAAGTTACACTGAAAATGCACATGAATGGCAAATGGCCCAAGTAAAGCTGCTCACACAACTCTCCCAAAAGCAGCCTGGGCCACTCAAGCCCTGCAGCTCTTCCTGCTGCCTCTCTGCATCGAGGAGCCACCCAAATGACCCTTTAATCTCTGCCCTTCAGCAGGCAAGGGCAGAGGGTAGAATCAGCACATTAACCATGACTGGAGGGCATATTAGGGGTCTGGTTCCTAGGAAAGAGATAAATTAATTATACAAGTATAAATGTGAGGCCCAACCATCTGAACCCCCTACCTGCAGCATCACCACTGACTCCATGGCTAGGAGAGCTCGTGGTGAACATCTGTCACAAACTCACCATTCTGCTAGCAGTTACTTCCAATACATGGCTTGCAAATGTGATAAAAAAAAAAAAAGCCACAAACACAACATTTAAAAAGGAGAAGTAGCATGGTCAAGCTGTTTTTAGGCTCTAAATGCTTTGTACCATATATTCTTTTCCATTTTCATAGGGAAAGTGAAGCTCTCAAGGTGTTTCATGAAGAACTGCAGTACAGTCCAGGCAAGTCTTTCCATATTTCAGCATACCAGTGCAATGCACAGATTCATGTCCTACCTTTAAGTCTAGACACACAAATACTCACTACAGGAAGCCTTAATACCTTAGCATACACAGAATCAGAGCTGAATTTCTGGGAACTGAGATTGCTTGCCACATCCCAATAGACAGTATGTCTTACAGGCTAGGAGCTATTCACCTGGTTGATATTCATTCCTTCATTTCACATTCAATAATGAATATTTATAAACAATTTTAGGAATGCAAGCAAAGTAGGAAGCCACAGAGACTGCAAGGGCTAGGCAGAAACTATACATGACATTTTCAGACTGAGCGAGCTCTGGCTTCCTGACAGTGCCACAGCTTCATAACTGCTTAACTCAAAAGCAAATATTTCTCACTGCCTTACCCAGGCACCATCTCTCAAATCATCTTTTGGCCTAAGTCATGCCTTTAGTACAACTGCTAACAGGAGAAGGGCAAGATTATGCAAGTGTTCTACCAGAGGAACAAAGACAGCAAGAAATTATCAGCAATTGTCTTGGGCCAGATCCTCACCATTTCATGATTCCTCCCACTTGGGAATTTCTATCCTTCTCTGCCCAACAAAACTTTTAGATGGGCATGTGGCCTTAGATGATGTTCCTTCAGAGCCCTTCCCTGGAGAACAGGAGGGTGGCTTTGCTCTGGAGCCCACAAACCTGTTTGCCCACACTTGTTCCTGCACTCTCCTCGCCCCTTACAGCTCTGCAGCTGTTCAATGTATTAACCTAATTTCAGGAGCCCCTTTTGAGTTGTTACTTGCAGGGAAATCTGTGTTCTCCTGTCATCAGCGAGGCTCTGTGCTGTTCTCCCTTCTTTGTTCTCTTTTGTTTCACTGAGCTAAGCTTATCTTTTGCTTTTGTTTTCCTACAGTAGTAAAACTCCATTATGATGCTTGGCAGACAATTTAAGCTACTGTGACAATCATCTTTGCAAAGGAATCTGCTTTCATAAACCCTTTCTACACGACTAAATAATCATTTCTGAGCTAGAAGTAGGCAAAGATGCTGCCCTCCCCACTATCAAGCTCCTGATTTTAAAGCTACTTAAAAATTAAAAGAGGAGCAGCAGCTGTTTGCAGAGGATTGTTCTTTTTAAGATATCCACAATATCCTCCTCAAGAACAATTTTCCCTCAAAGATTTCTTTGTTATTTCTCCCTCATCCTGTTTCTTTTCAGAAAAGGGGTAAAGCAACAAAAGATACAAATCTGTGAGGTCTCCACACTCACCTCCCAGAGTGCACTATAGCCCAGACTGCTCACAAACAGCTTAAGTGCTGCAGAGGGATTTCTTTCCTTGTGTGTTTTGTACAAAAATACTACATTAGTTTTTTAATCTTCCCTTCGGGTTTAGAACTTTACTGGGTGACATTTTTGAAGTTTTTCTCTAAGGACCAAGGATTCTGTATCCACTGAAAGGCAAACAACTCACACATGAACAAAAAACCTCAAGACAGGCTTCTTGTATAATCCTGAGTCTCCAGGAACCAAGGCTTTCAGGGAGGCAGGTTTCTGATTAAATAACACAAAAATTGGCATAACCAGTGCAAAAGAATCAAACCCAGTAGGTCATTAAGCCCTGAACCAGCTCCTTCCTACAGTTTCCTCTGTCCTGCTCATCTCCTGCATGGCTGTGCTCTAACACATGGGAAAAGCCTGGTGTGGAATCACCAACACCACACCAGGGGCTTCCCACGAGGATGTGCAACAACCCCAGCACCAAGGGTGGCCCAAATCGTCCCCATGAGCAGAAAGGAGCAGCAGCACCGTGTGGGAAATAAAACTGAACACAGAACCAGCAGAAAATAGCTGTACAGAGGGGGTGCAGGGAGAAGGGAAGTGTTGGATCCCTGCTAGTGGCTAACACCAGAGATGATGGAACATGATCACCTGTGATATAACACCAGCTCTGCTCTGTGCTGCTGCTGGACTCCAGACCTTCCCTTGGACTGCAGACAGGAGCACTGAGCAGAGGGACAACAGCAGAGAAGCAAAACCAACTCTGGCTTTCACTCAGCCAGAGGCCTAAGGCAGTAAACAAGGATGTACCAGTGATGAGAGCAGAGGGTTCTTTTTATTTGATTTATATATCCCTCACAGCATAGGTTAGGTTGCACATGAATTAGGAAAAAAAACTCACCAACACACAACAAACAGCCTAACTGTTCTTTAACATTTAAAACAAAACCAATAAAACTCCCAAAAACACAATTAAAAATTAACACTTCATTACATGGCTGCCAAGAATTTCGCATTATGGGAAAACCTAAACTGTCTACTATGTAATATTAAATTGGCAAGGAATATGTTGCTCTCCTAGCAGTATTTTTCTAATTCTTCGCACTTGTTTTCATTCCATCAGGATTGTTGGGTTTTTTTGGTTTTTTTCTTCCTATTAGTTACTTCATTAGTGAATTAAGCACGTTCTTAAAAGAAATAAATCACAGCTCACAGGCCCTGACCATGCCCAGAAATCCACCAGGCTCAGTCTTGCAGAGCACAGAGACACTCAGGTGCCCTCTCAAGGAGCTGCTACTCTACTTTAGAAGCAAAGGTAACAGGTGAGGATGCCAGAGGGAGAAGGCACAGAAGATCACATCATACAAGTGCTCAGTTTAGGTCATCAAAGCAGTGGAGAAGGTAAAGACTTGAGGGACTTGCTGAAAATGTTTGGCAGTATTGGCTGGGGGTTAAGACTGGTGACTTAGAAAGGGCAGAGTCATGGGGCACTGAAAAAACCCAACAGCACGGGCTCAAGAAACTTGGATACAAACCTGTCAGAGGCAACTGCCTCTGCAAAACCCTGTAATTACAGTGCAGGTTAAACTCCACTGACTAAATTCACAGAGCTGTTTTAGTAAATTCAGTAGACATCACTGGACACTGCACACTGATTACTCCAAACCTCAGTACCTTTCAAGTTTTTACATGTTTATTTAGCTGCTGTTTCTCCCTGGAGTGAATATTATCCTATCTTAAAGGTTTGATGTAAAATCAAACAGCATGTTATTTGGCAGGCTCTGCTCTTCCTTTTAAGACTGCTACTTCTCAAAAAGACATTTCAAAACACAAATATACCAGGGCATCTAAATAGAACTGACCTTACTTGGACATAAGCTCTGCAGACATCTGCCATCTCTCCCTCAGATCTTTTTAAATTGCATCTTCTGGGTAATAAGCTATGCTCTCCCACAAAGGCACCACTGCTCCATGCCCAGTTTGGGGAGAGGATCAGCCACGACTGCACAGAGGCTGCTGAGTGCATCCTATGTGATCCAGCAAACGCTTGGCTTGCTCAACATCAATTTATGTTTAATGTTAAATTTATGGTGAAACTCCCTTCAAGAACTCCCCTTGGTGCCATGGTTTCCTGAGCTAATTTAACCAGCAGCACAGAGCACTCACAGTCAGTGGCACAAAGCTCAGGGGGAAATGAGGGGCTGGCAGTGCTGCAGAGTGTGCACAGCTTTGTCTGAAGTGCCATGTTTAGCTCAGGATCCTGCCTGGTGCACAAGCTGAATTCCACCTCAAAGGTGCCCCAGGCTGCTCAGCAGGCAGCTCTTCCCCTCCTTAGAGCACAGACCTTGAGAGATGGAGGGCTCTCAGAATAGTAAGGCACGAATTTAAAAAGGCAAAGCAGCAAACCTGGGAGCTTCAGAAGTCACTGCTGCTCTAGAAGGGCGTTTGTGATGCACCAGGCTCTGAAATGGTGACACAAAGGCAGGACTAACAGAGCTGCAGTGTGAAATAACCTGCTCTTGCTCTGTGTCACCACATTGTTCATAGCCCAGTTCCCACACTGACACGGACTTCAGGCAACAACAGCTTCGAGGCTTTCAGCAGAGATGGGAAAATTAAACGTTCTTATTTGCAGAGCCATTTCATCAATTACACTGTGAGATTATATCATATACTGCTGAATATTAATATATCTCAAAACTGTTCCTATAATATTGTTGTATAAGAGTGCTAAAGGCATTCTAAAGCAGCCTCAGTGGAACTGTTCTTAAAACTTACTTGTAAAACTGTGCAAAACAAGTTTTCCTAATAGCTTTGACCTAAAAATTCTTCAGACTTTTGTTAAACTGAAAAAAAAAAAAAATTAAATGAAGCAGCTCTATCACCTGATTCTAAGTTGCTCCACCTTTAGAGATGCTCAAAAGTTCTTGACTTTTGTCAGGTTATTAAAAGCTCTCCTTTCAATTAACTCATTAAGGTCAAACAACTTCACTACAGATCCAGAAAAAGAGCTGAAAACAGAAATCCAGTACTTCCCACTTCTATAGAGAAGCCCTCCTGATTCTCCTCTGAAGAACTAACACGGTTTGTCAACACATAATTGACTACTTCTTGGAGAGTCCTGTTTCTTAATGGGTTTGAATGTTCTGGGTTACCCTTCTGGAGGATGGTCAGAAGAGAAAATAAAGGAAAGAGTCCCCAGTCCTTGACCATGGCAGTTGCTCCAACTCAATACGAGTGTGCTATTGGAATTCTGGTTTTGACTGAAGGTGAGGTTTAACTTGTGATTGGGGAATAATTAGCTTTAAAAGAAAATGCTTCATTAAGCTGGAAAAGACAGTGTTTCAAAACTTGCCAGCTCTGATGTCTCTTTCAGCTTAAACAAATCTACTAAATTAAATACTTGTTTTGGGAAGAATTCTTGTTGTGTCCTTTTTTACCCACTCCCATTTTGGCAGAACAAATCAGAAATAACTTAATCAGGAAAACAAGTTTTCTTCAGTCCTTTTTTATACAATAGGAGCTATGTAAACTGTATGAGCACCTTCCTTCAGTGAGGGGTGAGTCTGACTACTGAGTTGAGTTCCATGGTATGCACTAAGAGAAATATTTCACTGGTTTGTTTTATTGTTTCCTGCAGCATTGCTACCAAGATGATGGCCAGATTTGTGTGTTCATGGAGATAGGTGCTGAACTGCTGAAAAAAGTCTGCATTGCTTACCATTAACAGCAAGAATTAGTAGACAGTAAAGTAATGGGTTTCAGTCCTGCAAGTCCAAGACTAGAGTGGAAAATATCAGAAGGCTCTACCCTGTCATTGAGTGAAGAATAACTCTGATTGGCAACACAGACAAGCAACCTTATATAACAGATATTCTCCAAGACACAGAGCCCTTGGCAGTGTGCTCTGCCTCTCTCACCAGGTTTCTCTGAGTTCTGTGAAGGAACAAGGCAAATAAAACCCCCACACACACAAGAACTTTGCTCTGTTACTTTTTTCTCAGAAGCCTTTTTGTTCACTCTAAGTTAACAGTTCAGTAATAGCCAGAGGTGGTTGCATGACAGGAGACTGACATTTAAACACACCTACATAGTGGAACATAGAGCAGTAACATTAATTAATGATTACTTTCACATCAGCTAGGAACATAAAACAACAGAAAAAAGATTAGCTGCTCCTTTTTCATTCAGTTGCTTTTATTTCCTCTAACCACTTCTTTTACTTCAGAGAAAAAAGGGTTATGGCAAAGAAATCAATGGCTGAAATGGCATATGACTCTACAGGTTACTCTAGCATTTCAGAGATACCAAGTCATGAAATAAGCAATATAATTTAAATTATTATATATGGTCCATTATAATTTTGGTGTTCTTAAAAATGAGTACTTGAAGTGTATTGGAGCATTTCAATCTTATGAGGATTTGTGTTAGCATTTCCCTGCTTTTCCAGGCTTCTGTAGAAGTAAGGACAGCCTCAGAATTATATCTGACTGTTGTAGCATAAGCTGAGAACCAAAATAGTCCTTTTCAGTCAAAAAAAAAAAAAAAAAAAAAAATCACTCCTCCTCTCACCAAGAATTGAAAAATACCCCAAAAATAGAGTTTTAAGAAACAAAAATTGTGCATGAACTTAAATTTATGTAAGCAATTACAATATTCACCTGCAGACAAGCAGGTTGAAACCTCCTTGCTGGCAGATCTGGATCTCCTACTCACCAAATGTCCTTACTACAGAGCTACAGGATATTCTAAGGGCAGCCCCACATCAAAGAAACTCATTCTGCCTAACAACTACTTGCAAAAGCATGTGCTGGAGCTCCTGTTCCCCCACTACCACTAAACTATACTAGGCATCAGCATATGGAGATATTCTTGTTTGCTCACTTGCTCTCAAATAATATATAGCAAATATTTGCATAAAATATTTAAATATTCATTGGATCAGAAAAGGGCTCAATTGTCTGGTGCTTGGATAATTTGCCACGGGCAGAAAACTGCGAAAAGAACTCAATTTCCAGGTTCTGCTAAAATGAATATTTAAACTAAGCAGAATAGAAGAGCTTCAGTGGAAAGTAACTAACAAAAGACTTAACCTGGAAAGGCAGAAAACATATTTGATAGGCTTGAAATATTTCATGCCCCTGGAACACTACTGTAGAAATCTGTGGATATGCTGACTTTGCCACCTTCATCCAGACAAGCTGATGACTTCATCCCAGTAAGTAAATTAAAACACAAACAACAGACAGCTGTCAAAATACAAAACACATCTTGTCCTCTGACATAAAGAGACCTGGAAATCATGCATATCACAGATGGAAATTGTGCCAAATCATCACAACCAGTGAAACCCTGCTGATGCTAAAATGCTATTCCATGCAGTCTTCCCACAGTCAGAGCAGAGAACACACTTCTTAATGGGGTTTTGCAATGACAACACAGAGGAAATAAGAGATGAGTGAAAAGGGTGAGTTTTAGTGCCCAAACTGATTTGCAATGCCCTCTTCAATAAGTGAAGAGACACCTTTCAAATTTCCCAATTTTGAAAGGCATAAAAAAAGAGCAAGGACAAAGACAACAAGAAAGATGACTAGATAAATGGTGAAATATTTTGGAAGAGAGAGCTAAATTATTTGACTGATCAGATGGGTCAAGAGAGAAACTTCCTTTGGGAAGAAGGAAAGGAAACATACATCACTCTTCAAAGTAAGGCTAAAGTTGTATTTTCTTTTCACTTCTATCAATGCATGAATTCCTGGGAGCTATGAGGCTGCTGCAGGATGGAGCAGAACTGCTCCAGGGGACAGTATCTGTGGGTTCTAGAACTGCATTAATGTACAGGCTCTTTAGCATCTTTCCATCACCAGAGCCATGTTCAGGAACACTTCCCATCCCTGCTGCTGCAATGTACATTTCCTGATTCAAATCAGTGGCAGCAGCTGCTCTTCCTGCTCCAGTTACTCACAATCTCCCAAATGTACTCAGAAGTCCTACTGGAAGGTCACTGGCACTGCAGACACGAGGGTGGATATTCCCTTGCTATGAGACAGCAATAACCCACGTATGTATTTAGAGGAAAATTATTTAGAGGAAAAACAGAGTTGTACAAAATCTGGCAGGAGGCAAGTTTAGTGTCTCTTCCAGTCTCCAAATCCTTGTTATTCTATCAGGAGAATGCATCCATTAATGTTGCATTGAACAGTCATTGGTGCCCCCAGGAAGACTTTGAAAAAAAAAAATTCTATTTAAAGGCAAGCCTGTTAATGTGTCATCTACAATATGCCTCTCTTACTCCTGGGAAATTTGCATGAAAACAGGATTGTTATTGCTCTGACATTCTTGTGTTCCTCCTGTTTATTCTCACTGGAAGAGGCATGTTACCTACCCTGCCATCCCTGCACACCCAGGCTCCCATTAAAAAAAAAAAAATTAAAAAAATTAAAGGGAGTTTTAAATGCAACCTTACTGCAGTTTCAGCTCACGTTCTTGAAATCCCTGTTTTAGTAGCAGGGAAGCTTGCATGCCAAAGGAAACAGATGCTATAAAAGCCAATAAAAAACAAATAAACATAAATAAATAACATTTTGTCACCATTAGTGAAGGTTTGTGATTATGTGAGTATTCAATAGGAGCAAATACAATTCCAGCAAGAAAAAAAGTACCAATACAAAATAGATACGACAAAATTGAATGCAAAAGGCAGATTAGAGCACTGGAACAGGCTGCCCAAGAGATGTTGGGTACTCTTCTTCTCTGGATATGCAAAATCCTGGATGAGAGCCTCTGCAAACTGCTTTAGGTGGACCTGTTTTAACAGAGGATTTGGGCTAGATCATCTCCAGAAGCCCCTCCAACCCCAAATCATTCTGTGATTAGTCAGCTAAAACAAGAGGAGACTGCAATTTTAAGCTAATCTTTCCCAAGTACATGATTTTTATGACAGTGTGCTGCCACACCTAACCAAAGTCCTCCTCTTCAAGGAGGCAAAAGTGGAAATCACTGAGAAGATTTAAGGGGAGTTAGGTTATAGGGACAATTTACTTGATGGTTCAATATAAGAGGAAACTTGCTTGTTTTTTCATTGCATTTCTCATTTTCACTGTTACACGATGAATTTCTCTGCATTTTCAAAGACATAGATTCACAGCAAAAAGGTTTGCAGAAGGGTTTATTGTTTAAGACTCCATTTGAAACAGATTGATCTGCAGCGTGAGTGCAGCTGCCTCATATGAAGCATTGCATTCTAAAAATCCTTTATGACATTTCTCTTTAGACATGAATCAGCAGACTAACAGATGTCTCATTCACACCATGTTTGAGTTTCAGCTTTACTAATGAAATTAATTTAGGGCCAAATTGTATCTTGAGTCGCACACAGAACTCTTGGTGACTTGTGTATCAGCCAAATACACGCATGGGAGAAAGGAAATTTGACCTTCATTTTAATTTCATCTTTGTAACAGATTGCTAATTTAAGGCGACAGATTGTGATATCCCTTACTTGTGTTACACACTACCTTACATCACAAATAATCCCTCTGAAGACAGCAAGATTGCTGGAGTTCCACATACTCCTGGGAGGTTCAAGATCTCACACCCTGCCAGTCCCTAGTGCAGACTGACTCTGAATGCTAAGAGGTGGCAGGATGCAGCTTTTGGGGCTTTTTTCTCTTGGTGCAAGCACGTGTGCTGTCCTGGCAGGACGTGCTGTGTTGTTGCTGAGCTCTGTCACACAGAGCTGGGCTCAGGCAGCAGTTGTCAGAGAGGAGATGGGGAAGCAGCAGGGAAGGCTGCTCACAGTCTTCTGCAGGCAGATCCAAGCTTGCCTGGACCAGAGCCTGTGCAGCCACACTGGATCTCCTCACTTCAGCCAATAATCCAGTGTGGGAACCATGGCCACAGCCAGGTCAGAGGCTGGAGGCAGAGCCTGAGCTCACCTTCATCTGCAAACACACCCCAGTGCCTGGCTCAGGCAATTCTGGAAAACAGTGCTGCTCCATGAGAACCAAGCCACTGAACTGAGGGTCCTTCTAATCTCTCAGTTTCCTCTAAGGAATGTCTGAGCCATGCCCTGAGCAGATCTTCCAGTGAGTATTTTTTTTAAGTTAAAATCAGTGTTCTGTAGCACTGGTGTGACATGCAGTCTAACGTTCCCTCATTCCCTTCACCTTAAATACCTTCTGTAACTTGGAGAAGCAACTTCTGTGCAAGTGACATTATGTTAAAAAATCCAAGCTACTGTTGGCAGAATATTCAAGTTTGCACTCGCATGACTTCAATCCCCAATCACATTCTGCTTCACACTGCTCCAGGATAAAACCACATTTCTAAGTCCTATACTGTCTCTAGCAGTAATTGATGTTTATTTGGAAACAAGATAAGCTTTTATTATTTTTATTTATGAAACTTTTGACTTCACAGTTATCTCTAAGGACCCAGACATACCAGAAGCATCACATGTTCCAACAGAGTGAAAACAAGGTTCCTTAACAAGTAGGATGTAACAAGAGCTGAGGACAACTTCCTACTTGAAAAACAACTACCCTGAGGGCAGTTGGCTATAACCACTGATAGGGCTAAAGATAGTCAGCAGTTAAAGCACAAGGTCAGTGAACTCCATGCATTCAGCATCTGAGGTCTGTAACTTTCCCAGGAATATCAGTGGGTTTTTCACTTAAGCCTGTCAACCAAAGATTACTCCTATATTTCCATGGTAGGTCTACTCTTCCCATGTTTGCTTCCCATTTAGTTATGGCCAATGTTTACTCAGAGAGAAGATATCCATCCCCTGTTCTGATAAACTAAATAAAAACTTGTACCAAAAAACTGAAACTAGCAACATTCAGAGTGTGATTCTTCCTTGACTTATTCAGCAGCTTAGGCTGATTCACTAGCATTTCTCTGGCTACTTTCAGCTATTCTCCCCACCTGCAGAGATCACTGAGCCATATTACTGCTCCCTTTTCCATAATAGTATGAGGCTGAACTCAACTATGACTTCAAAATAAATAGAAAAAAACAACAGCTCCTTGAATTTGTTGCTGGGATATCTGTTTTACCAGCAGACCCATTTCTGCTGTGATTACATAGTTAGAGATGCAGAACATATTGTATGGCTTTCACCTTCCAGTTACTTGTGATAGGCTACTTCTGTAAGCATATGGTTTTTAGCATTTTAGAAAAATCTTCTTGATGGTTCATTGCAAGATGCGAGGCTCTGCTTTAGTAGCATGTAAGCTGAACCACTGCAGTGTGAAATTCAAGAATACCAACCCAGAGGAAGAAAAATACACAAGAAACCCCAGCAACAAAATGTTTAAACAGGCTGGTAAAAACTGACTCTCACATGTGTCCAGTTTTTCCTGGTGTTTTTCTTGCACCCCTTCTACCCCAAACTGCCCTTCGTGTATTGTAACCTTCACTTGGGTTTCATATCCTATTAACCACTGCATTTTGAATTGTTAATTTATATTTTAAATCAGTCTCAAATATGTCCAACACATATTAATGACCTCTAAATAATTAAGGGGACATTCAGAGCATAAGGTGAGCCTCTACCAGATACTCCAGAGCTCTTTGACAGAAGGTCAAGACTTGGGGTGGTCTAGGCAGGTACTATCTCAGCATCTTCTTTGCCTCTGTTAGTTCCTAAGTAGGTCAAGATCTGTCTTTGATTTTTGTACTTTTAAATACCCTGAAAGAGCTTTCATTTAATTTTGAACGAAAGGAGCTGAGAATATTGCTATTTTCTCAGCAGCACCTGGGTGGTTCGAAGACACAACATCCCATTCCAAGATGGTATCTGTACCTTGCTTGGACCTCACAACACCTCAGATATTATGTGCACATCACAGAAATGAGAACTGCAAATCTTCATTAAAGAAATACATAGAGCTGCATGTCTATGATAAAACAGAACCCTTTGAGTTTTCACTCTGAAGCCTGAGCTCTGTCCAGATTACTGAAAAAAATATATTTTCAGAAATTCAACAGTAGCAAAGAGCCTATTTCAAAGAGCCTATGACTTTAGTCATTTTTAAAACCACCACAAGCAAATAAATTAACAAATAAGGGGAAATATTAACAAGTGATCTCTCAAACACAATTCCTTACATAAGCTGCACCAAACCTCCCTCCAAGCCCACTCCCCCATGAATGAGTAGCATCCCAAATACACTGTTTGGGGTTTAGCACAGTTTGGGCTAAAAGCTCCTGCTTGGGTGGAAGGGGGCTGCAATCAGAGAGCCAAGAGCTCTGAGAGCAGAGCACAGCCCTGACCAAGGCACCAGCAGCTCAGTAAAACACAATTGGGTAAGATGTGCAACATCAAAGCTTTGCCACCTTATGAAACTTATCAACAAACTGCTTCTCTCACCTGTTTTTAAACATGTGCTGCACATAACTGTGACTGACTCTGCCCAGTAATTGCTGTTCATTACTGCTGATTCCTAGCATGGAAGCCTGATCCTTATCAGCAAGAGAGCAGAGTTGACTGGAAGATATCTTTGTCTCAAAATACACTCCCAGAGGAGGAGACAAGTGGCTGTGGTGGCAGAGAGCAGGAAATCCCCCATGGAAGAAGCCAGGTTGTGTGCTACAGGATCTGCTCGAGGATCACGAGCATAACTTTGTGGCCAAAGAAAGAGCAAACAGGTTGGCCTGTGTTTAATAAATATTTGAGACACAGCTTTGGTTCTTGACATTGTTCCATACGCACAAAACCCAGGAGTTTATAAAAAGACACTGGGATTTCTAGCCACACTGCTTCCCCAAGCCAACAGCAGGGAATGCGTCCCCATTTCCCAATGTATCCATAATGCATGAAAAGCTGTAAAAGCCAGAATTGACGTTGCTGCGTTACAAGCTCTGAGCTATAACACACCAGATTTGTCTGTGGAGTTCTATACATATCCTGAAAACTGTTTCAAAATACGCACAGTAAAAGTTAAATTTTCATTTAAAGTTTAATTTTGTCAACAAATCATGATTTACTACACCTGTCTATCAAACAATACTCTACTCCCTTTCAAATATTACAGGAACTAAAATACAAGCTTCTAATTAACTTTGCCATCTGAGTAAGAGTTGTTCTAAAACTTCTCTCTTCAAAGCACTGAGATTTAAAGTAATAAATATTCCTTCAGAAGTAGGCCAGTTTGAATTTAATATGCACCAAATAAATATTCCCTCAATTAGATGAGAGCAAGTAAAAAGCTTTATGTTATGGCTTATAGCAATTTCAGATAAAGAGCTTGTGTGATGGAGTGAATCCAGCTACAAAATGATTGCAGTAGCGCAACGTATTTTTAGCACAGGATAGCACTCATCTCAAAAATAATTCTGAGAATTTTTGTGATTTTCAGATCACACTGTTTTCATCAGGGCTACCATGCTTAGTAGATTTCACAAATTACCCCTAAAAAATTAATAAGGAAAATTAAGGATCCTTGTAATGAGTCATGTAACTACTTATTTGGCAGAACTACACTCTTTTTCTATTTGTGCAGGAACAAGCACCCAAGTTGTACCAAAGAGAAAAAAAAATAATAAAATTACCCATTCCTGTGATAAAATTTCTACACTATCACTACTTGAACAAAATTATCGCTTCTAAACAAAATTTCTACTCATCAGTTTACTGAAATTATGTCTGTCTCCACAACTAGTGAACTATTGCTTCTAGTGTGGAACTGTTTTAGAGCTTTCTGGCTTTGTTTTTTTGTTGTTTTTTTTTTTTTCTTGTAGTAAGTTCAAAGAATATTTATGAAACAGCCTAAAAAAAAAAGTATATATATCACAATTCAGACTTTTCACATATCAATCACCATAAATCTCCCTTCTGTGATGACATCCCAGAGCTAAACACTGACTACAGTATGTCAGTTTGGACTACGTTTGCTCCTAGCAAACACTACCAGCTATTTTTTTTTCTCTGGAGTGCTGTGGCTGTGTAAATAAGAAAGCACTTATTCAAGGGGTTACACATCCCCTATTTTACATATGCCCCAAAATCAGCAAATCACTCAGGGCAGCTGCAGGTATTGATACAGGGCATGGCTAGACTTGGCAGGCTGTGCTACAAGCCACTGATTAAGCAATGGTTCCACTAAGCCTTGACAACAAATCCATAGGAATTGCCAAAAATCAGATCTTTGCTGGAAGAAGGATCTACATCAGGAGAAAAGCAATGACAGACTCTTCCAAAGGTCAGTCATGGTCTCTGCTGGAACAGGGAATTATTCAAGGCAACAGTGACTACTTCAAGCCATAAAAGTCAATATTGAGCTTGCTGACTTGAGCAATGATACACTCATTTTTATATAGAGGAGATCAGGCATCCTCAGCCAACACACCCTGACAGACAGCTGCTGCAGGGAGCAAGTGGGCAGCTATTCCCAGCCAATACCTGAACTGCTCTGGGAGACACAAAACATCTGGACAGACTGGACTGATCAAAAAGACAGGAGCACCACTTTGCTTTCCTTTATTTTTCTCCCAGATCTGTTATGCTGGCTCAGAACACCTTCTCCTTGCACAAGCTGGCACCAGTTCTGCACATTGGGAATGTGGCACTGAGAGAATGCAACTTTCCATGGGGTATCCACAGACATGCACTGCTGACTGCCAGGACAGCCCTACATTTTCATCTTGGTTCTGCTTTCAAAACAATCACATGAGGACTGAAAGATAATTTGTGCTCTACATACTGTTGTATGATATCCAATGAGTCCTGATACCCTGTGTTTCCCCTAAAACAGTTTAGAGAGAATCAGTGTTATGTAAACTAGGGGGGATGAGGGGTTGCACACACCACACACCAACCAAAAACACGACTGCAAGTTTACCTGTAATAAACTCTGGTAGTGCTTTCAGCCCCTTATTACAAGCAGGAAGAGGTTTGTCATTTACAGAGGCTGCAGACCCCTGCACTCGTCTCTTGTAGCAGATGCTGATCCTGGACAATGGGGGCTATTATCAAAGTCACCTCATGTTTATAGAGGTAACACACAGTTACCAACACAGCCCCTTACTACTGAAATTCTGAATTTATTCCTCATGCAGTATCTTCCAAATTCACAGTCAATGCTGTTTTTTCAAACATGAAGAAACTTTGTGACACAGCATCTAGTGCTGGGTTTGAACATGTCAGTGGAACAGCTGAAGTGAAAATGACAAGTGGCTTTGGCATTACTTTAGACCAGGGCTTGTGGGTAGAGGCAGAAGATGAATTTCTGGCAATGCTTTTCAGTCCCTTCACAGTCCTTTGTTCTGGGAGATCACTGCCTGTTATTAGTCTAAATCAAGAAATTCAGCTTTGTCTCATTTACTCTTGAATGATTTAAAATTCATCTTATAAATGGAGTAGAGTCTGCTGTGATTCAGAGCTACAAGCCTACATCCATGACAGTAAGAAAGATATGACACAAAGTTCAATCTTAGGCCTGCTGATAGCTTCACTTTTGGTAAATTATTTACCATCTGTTCACAGTACTGTCTATTTAGACAAAGATGATTCAGCCATCCATGCCAGGAGTTACAAGTGGAGAGGTTGTACCAAGGAGTCAGACTGATTTCCACTTCAAGTATTATTGCTTTGTGGGTGCTGCCAGCAAATATAGATGCCAAGCATTTTCCAAACACTTTGCTGAACCTTGATTCAGGGAACAGCCAGCAATTTGTGTGTCTGTCAGCTCAGTTCACTGAGCAGTGTGGCACACACAGGTCCTCAGGAGGGACTGAGCACACAGCACAGAGACCCCTGCAGAGGAAAGCAGGGAGGTCAGGAATTAACATAGAGGGAGTCACAGAGAAGGCAGCACAAAGATGCATCATGAGACATCTGACAAGCAAGGAGCACAGCACAAGTGACAAGGGACCTCAGCAAACCCAGCAAGTGATGCTAAATGGAGTGGGTCACAGCTGTGTATAGCTTTCAAGACTGACAAAAAGTATCTATCACATACAGTAACTGGATGTGAAGTTTACAGGGGATTTCTAGAAAGGAATTTTGTGAACAAGTGGGTTAGAGCAAGTGTTTTGGCTGGACCAACAGAAGTAATGACTAGGACTGAGAAGACAGATTTACTTAATATATATTCATCAGAACAGGTTAGCAGAAAAATGCCTGAACAAGAAAACACCCTGGAGAAATGGAGAAAAATCAGAATAACCTGTCTGGCATGGTCCTGAGCCAAATGAGACACCAACGTTTCTGTAACACTCTGCTGGCTCTGAGAAGACACTGTAAGGCATTCTACAGAAACAAGCCAGTATGCAAGATCGAAAAACAGAAGTGTAGCAGTGAACAGAGACACTTTAACAAATCATCTGCACAGGGATGATAGCTTCAGCTACCATTGATTTAGCTGAGAATTGAAAAATTGCCTGAAGGTCAAGGTGAAGAGCAAAGGGGACAAGAACAAAGCCCTAAGAAACAACCTCTTCCCTCCCCAGATCATTGGGGAAAGCAGAAATTGAAAATACAGCATCTCACAGAAGAGAAGGGTGAAGGACCAAACACTTGGCCATTTAAAATGAGCCTATTATGACTTTTATTACAACTGTCAATGGCAACAGCTGTCCTTTCTGTCCTCAATAAAATCCCCACACCAAACATAGCCAAAACAGCTGAGCTCTTCCCAATCAGAACACCTCCTGGAGGCACTCTGCAGCTTCAGAATGTGGCATCTCCCCCCACTTTGCCTAGTTATAGTATGTTATTACTAATCCCACTATTACTAATCCCATGAAGAGAGCACAACAACAGCAGCTCAGAGGCTGATAAAAGGAGATAACACACATCCCCTCAAACACAGCATCGTTTTCCCAGGGATTTGTGCTTATTTACTGGTATCCTCCTGCTACTACATCTGCTGGGTACTGCAGATCTGACCTCTGTGCTGAAGCCTGTCTATCGATCCCTGTAAGCTTTTACATTGAAATAAACATGGTGCAGAAGTGTTCTTCCATCTACTAATTACTGGGCACAGACAGAGAACTACATTGAACAAAGGCACATTATCCTGTCCACACAGGATGGCACTTGTCACCACCACTCCAGGTTTTCCACAGATAACAAATTGTACTAATGCAAGGAATCATTCCAATTCCAGATATGCAAACCAGCCTCTTACAGGTCTAGTAAATTCCTACAGCCAAATGGAAATACACACACACACACTCCCTCTCTCAAAATACCAACAAAAAAGTGTATTGGGAATCTACACGCACAAAAAAGAAAACTGACAAGCTGCAAAATTATAATTGCATGGAAAAATAGGACATGATTAGCTGCTGCATATTCTAAATTCCTTTGGGACACTGAAATAAAACCAATGAAATATATACAAGGAACTCTACCATGGCAGAGAGCAATAAACTCCCTACCAGCAAAAAATTAAGCTCACATTTTAACAATCCTGCCAAGAACAAAGTACACAGAATATTCCTTCCTCATAATTAAAAAAAAGGCAAAAAAGCAAGCAAACAAAAAAGTTGAAAGAAGCACTGAAAGTACAGATATTGAAGAAAATTCTTAGAGCAGCCTGCCACAGGCAAGAAACAAGTGCCCATGTAAACAGAAAAGGCCAGTAAAAACATGTGTATATTGATAGTACTTCCTGAATCAGGAAAAATTATGCCTTGAGTTAGTGGCCTGCTGCCACCCAGATCCCATCAACTGAGCAGCAGAAAAGAAAGCTGGCTTGATATGAGATGCTGTTCTCATTTATGATATGCTACTATCAGTACCAAAGTTAATAAAAATGAGCTATGGATGATGAGATTCAATTTTGCTTATGTTACCACATAAGTGGTAACCAAACTGTGCCAGGTTCATTCTGATGTACAGATGAAGGTATTTCCTGTCTCTATCAGCACACAATCCAGAAATTGCATGTCCAGTGTGGGCAAAAACCAAATGGAACTATATAGTTTCTGATGCTCCAAGGTAACCCAGCAGGGGCTGCAGCAGAAGGACCTGGGTAACCCACAGCTCCTGAGTCAGGTTTGCTCACCCTCAGGGGTTGTCTCAAACACCCTACAAGATTTCAGGAGGCACCACATGCATATCTGTGCTTATGCAGTATAATTCTGCCCAGAATACTGATTAAACCATGTACACACGGGTTAAGCTTAAATTTCTAGAGCAGATAAAATTAATTTGAGAGCAGCCACTCCTTTTTCCTTCCAACAAAATAAACTGGGAGGCAAATTCCCCTTCTGGTAACAGCACCCAAGGAAGCCCAGGTGATGAGAAGGTTTCAGAGGTTTGGAAGAAGATTCTCACCTGAGACTGTCCCCTCCACAGCTCTTGGGATGCTGAAGCCAGAATTAACTATGGCATTGTTCCTCAGGAGGTTTCTCCACTGGACCAGCTCAGTCAGTGTCCAGCAAATATGGGGGGCAGGGGCTATATCCTATTTTTAGCATATGGAGCTGCTTCTGAGTTTGTTTTTTTTTGTTTGTTTAAAGTTAGAATCGTCTTGAGAAGAGCTGTCAAGAATCTTTACCACTGCATTAGAGCAATCACAAGTGCACTCCCAAGCCCTGCAAGGTGCAGGAGGAACAGCAAGAGACACCACTTCCCTTCCAAGAATTCACTGGTTCCTGGCCAAGACATGTCATAACCCACAAGGAAGACAGGACAAGCTGGAGACTAAACATGCAGAAGGGGTAAGAGGCATGGGGAGGAGGAGGAAACATTAAGGTGAACAGCACCTAACAAAAGAATAAGATAAATACCAAGAAGAAAACCTCATAGTAGTAAGCACTCAAATCTATTTCTGATCCTATTCAAAGAATGACAAATATTCTCAAG
Source organism: Muscicapa striata striata (assembly GCA_030060385.1). Lineage (NCBI taxonomy): Eukaryota > Metazoa > Chordata > Aves > Passeriformes > Muscicapidae > Muscicapa > Muscicapa striata. The sequence goes on along the minus strand of JAREIS010000002.1, from coordinate 1,262,829 downwards.
GGAAATAACAGTTCCTGGCACCACACCCACACATCATTATGCTTTTGCATTTTCTCACTGCTCACATTAATTCAAGTTCTAAAGAAACACAATCTGGAAAATTCAAAACACAAGTTGGAAGATTCTGGCCCTATTTGTGCTCCTGCAGCCCCAGCCAGTTCTCAAATGCCAAAAGGCAAGTCAGCAGGGAAGACCACCGACCTGGCTGAAGAGAGAGCTCTGGCTGGAATCCAGGGTAAAAAGGAAAGCTTTTGACCTTTGGAAGTTGGGGCAGGCAACTCAGGATGTATGCAAGGATATCAAGAGGTTATGCAGGGAGAAAATTAGAAGGGCCAAAGAACTTAATCAGGCTACTGCCATACCATAATAAACAATAAAAAAGTTTCTATAAATACATTCTGCAAATGTGTGGTATTCTACAAATACCACTCTAAATGGACAGACTATAAAGAACATTAAATAAAACAGAGTACCTCAACTATAAATAAATATTGGACTGCTACACATAAATATAAACAGCATTTTATAGTACTGTTTTAAACTACAGCACTGACAATAACAATAAAGCATTTTGTGACCAAGGAACCATCTAATGTCAGTGGCACCCTTTGGTAGCAAGCCAGACAGGTTTCAAAAGTTCAGCCCAAATCTTCCAAGCTTAACTTTGTTTGCAATAACCAGGCAGCAACCACTTGTGCTACAAATTGACCCATGAGCCCAGCCTATTTCACAGATCACAGGACACCAGAACTGTTCAGTTGTCACATCTCACATCAGCCTGAAGTGCAGCACTTCCTAAAGCAGGCACTGAGGACAGCCAGAGCTAGCTCTGCCCACACCACCTAAACTTGCCATGCATCAAACCTCCTTTCCACACAAAAACTGAGCTCTCCACCTTTAAGCAGTGCCCCCCTTAAGCAGGAGCATCACCTAGATCAGTGTTGTGCCCTCTTTGCACAGAGATATGAGAGGAATAATGAAAGGCAAGAAAGCACTCAGGGAGGCTGTTCTTGACCTGGATGGACACCCAGTGCTGGCCAGAATGAGATCAGTAAGTCCCATGGCAGAGCAGGACTTGCCCAGCTCATCTCACCAGACACAGCAGGGTAACCTACAGCACCAGGTCACACAGCATTTGTCAAGTATTTACCATTGCATTGCACTCAGATGCAAGCATTTCCACTGAGAAGTGTGTGAGAAGAGAGCCAAGGGAAAATTCAGAGTGGACATAGCCAAAGCCATTGCTCCAAAAATCAGAATCATTAACAAAACCAGAGGTGTACAGCACTGTTTCAGCAGTGCTTGTCTCTAGTTCCATCTATTCTCTACATCTGAAAGACAGAAGTAATCTTCCAGGCTAAAGAAACAAAAATACTCATTCTTCATAAAGAGGATAGAAAGAAATTAATACAGCAAAACAGTATGAATTAACTTGAATCTTGTATCCTGGCACTTGCATGTAAATAAATCTAACTTTATTATGGCTCTTGTGTTAGCACCCAGTCTCTGAATACTTCATCATGGATGAAAATGGAAACAATTTTAAAATCCCATGCACATGATAATAAGGGTTTGCAATGTACCCAAAGAATACATATTCACAGATTTACACTCCTTGTTGAAAAACTGGATACAAAGCTGGAACAACTTAGAATTAAGGCTCAAGTTTTAAGAAGGAAACAAAATCCTCATGCTTATTTGGCTTTTGGGTTTAGCTTTTTTGTTTAAAGATAGAACTGCACTCAGAAATCAGAATTCTTAATACAGCCATTTACTGATCTAAATTTTTCTATCATCTCTTTCCCTCCAAAATCATGCTGAAGTAGTCTGTTGAGATGCAAAAGCACAACTTCAATAATTGCACTTTGGATGGGGCAGAATTTCCTGGCTTTCCCTCTCTTGCCAGGCAGAGTTCCTTCTCTGGTAGGTCAGTATTTCTCCACAGATCTACAATATAAAGCTTCCCATTTTACTGCACGTTAAAAAAAAAGAGCAAAACATGCAGAAAGAAATTCAAATCTACGTCCTGGAGTGCTTCCCACTCTTGCTACAAGTCTTTTTGCAGATATTAACTATAATCAAACAGTATTTCTTTTTTAAAAATAAATTAAAAGTCAAGGCATGCTTTTTGTTCTTCCTATCACACAGGCAGAGTCCAAGATAAACATGATATCTACTCCACATGCAAGATATTGGAGGGGGGATATTTTGTTTGGTTTTCTGCTACATTCTTACTTCCCATGCTTGTTATGTCACCTTAAAAATCTGTGCATATGCTGTCAGTAACTTGGGAAGCAGAAGGGTATTTCCAGCTCCATACTGAACAACTGCTTCTACAGCTAAATGGTCAGACTTTTCAAGCATACTCCCCCTCACTTTTAATCATTTTCACTTTGGGGAAGCCACCCAAAGTTGTAAGCAGATCCCCAGCTGTGCTCACATATTCCATGTGGAATATTGGGAGCTACCCAAGTTCATTCTCAGTGCTACAAGCACTCACTACACAGAGCTCAGTGCAAATCCCTGCACATTCTGCAATCCAGATTTCAGTGCAGCAAAACCACAGCCTCTTCAAAAAGCTGCAGGATTTGCAGCACATTTGTAGAGCAGTCCCTGAATTTTTCAGAAAGCATCTCTATTAACATTCCAATGCTTTTGTATTTTTGGACCTGACACAGCTTTTGATTCCAGCTTAAGCAGCAGCTCAAGAACTGGAAGAAAATGACGCATTTTTTTTTCAGAAGTGAGAAATGTGTTGCTGCTGGCACTTCTCTGGAATCTCTGCTCGGTGCTGGCTTTGGCCAACGCCAACCATGATTCCAGATGGGCTGCTGAGTGTTTTTGGTTTTTAAAAAACATGGCAGCCAATGCACCCATCTGGCTGCATACAGAAGTGATGCAGCAAAAGGGATCAAGCTCTACCACTGTAATTGAGGCTGATAAATCAGGCACTAAAATTGTGCACAGCAGGGAAGAAATATAAATGTATATACAGAGAGAAGAGCAAGCACAATTTGTCTGCATCATTAGAGTAAATGTTACCATTGAGTGACTGCCACCATGCTCCACACACTTTCCACTGCTGAATCCCTGTGAACTTTTAAAATGCTGGTTCTGGTATTTCAATACAGTTTACAGCAAAGAGCAGAGGCTTAGATGTGCAAACTTGCCACACAAATAAAAAGCAAAGAGCAAATAACAAAGAGCAAAGCAGCAAGAGGTACAGGTTCCAAAATTTATGCTGTAAGGGAAATCAGAGGTCAAATTACCTTGGCACCTTGCATTATTTTCAATGGTTAGAAGTTAACAAAAGGTTATATGCTTACATTTACTTGCAGCAATAAGTACTTTCAAAAATCACACAATAGTAGAAAGCCCAGTAAGCCTAGCCAAAAGTGTGTTAAATGAATGGCACAACAGATGAAGGCAAACACTTCAAACTATTTAGCTTTGAACTGCAGCAATTCCCGTTGTGGCCAAATACTTCTCACACATGCCCACTACAAGAAAAAAGGATGGAGCATATTTTGTCATTAATACAGGCTCTATGTACTCTCTATTGTAAATGTCACTGATCTCTGACCTTCAGTTTTGACAGTACTTGATATCTGAGGGAGGTGAAGTTAAGCCTGTTGTTGGGTTTAACAGCAAAACTTCTATTCTCAGTTGCAAATGCCAGAACTGTTATTTTTCAAAGAACTGTGTTTAAAAAAACCCCAAAGCACACTTTGGTTCTGTTATTTTTACTAGTTTGAAATCAAGAGGCACAATTTCAAATCTCTTCTCACTTAACACTGATTTAGTTACTTTAACTTGAGCAGAGTAATTTCTAATTTGCAGTGGCAGAGGAGGAGGGAAGTGAGGATGACAGAACTCTGGGGATGAGCAGTGAGTGAGCACACTCCTGCAGAGGTCTCTGGGCCCCAGCTCACCGTCAGGGTTCGTGAACACTCGAGTGTCACATTCCCCAGCTGCCATGCAGGATGACTGCTGGGTGACAGCCTAAATTATGTGGAGTTTGCTTGCTTGCTTTCTCCTTTCCTTGAACAGCTCATTGCAGCATCGACAGAATAAAAAGAAGTCATGGCAACCAAGACATGGAAGGAAAAAAGCCCAGGCATACAGAAAGCAAGTGGGCATTCTGCCATCCAGGATTTCATGCATTGTCTCATTCTATTAATATTAAAGTAATAATGAGCACAGATTTACCCAAAAGGACATCTCATTCAAGCTCTTGGATCACTGGCATCTTCTGAACAGTCAGCCAGATGTTCCCAGAAGCACATCCTCTGCATCCTGAAGAACAGAGCCATTTCAAGCAGCACCCACTGAAGCATTAACATAGGAAGGTTCTGGCCACACTTCCAACAGGAGTCAGATGGGTTTGGCTCACTAAAATGGCAGCTTCCTTGGAGGCTTCATGTGCAGCAACACAGGGGAGATTTGTGCCTATCAGCAGAGACTATTCTCTTCTCTACAGATTTTAACACAGCACGAAGAAACAAAGCAAATTCCATGTTCATAGAAGGCAAAAAATCTCATCTTTATGTTGCAGTTTCCACTTCACATTTAATGACTAATAATAATATACTACTTTCCTAGAACCATTGAAATTAGAAGCTAAACAAATACTTGAGTGAGAAGGAAAAGTGACAGTATGATCAACCCCAGCTGGGAAGCCTGCTGTATCACTCAGGGTTTTTGTTTGCTGTTTCAAATACTGAAACAAGGATTACCAGCCCTGCCCCTGCTGAGCTGTACCTGCCTCACTCTAGAGCTCAGGAAAGCACTGAGGCCAGGATTTACCCTAGCTGTTGAACAGAGCTTTTTCTGATTTTTTTTTTTTTCTCTTAAACAGTATTGCTTGCTAGCTAGGATTCAAGATCACTAAATATAGACTGTAGCTGTATAAAAAAAGACAAAGCAATGTTGAGTCTACTGTCATTGTGACAACTGCAAACATCCTGCTCAGCTGGGACTGTCAGACCCAGAGCTGTGGCAGCAGCAGCACTGAAGTCACATTAGCAGCCTTTGCAGTGCTCCAGGCATAGAGAAAACACTGGAATCTGCTGTACCCAGCCAGGTATTAAATGATATTAAATGACATAAATAATATGTTAATAATACTTTTCTGCTAGGTCAGGGCACTTACAATGTATTGTAGGTAGACATTATTTCTAGGAATTCCAGCAGATCTTTGTAAAACATATTTCAGTATCAATATTTATCCAAGAAGAAAATTGAATCAATCTGGCATCTGCCTGCCTTCTCCACTTCAAGGTCACAAATGGAGATGCAGGATTTTTTTTTAATTGATTTTTAAGTTGCAGTAAGCCTTAGCTGCTCCTTTGTAAAGCCAGTGGGCAATGAACAGCAGTTCAAAGGTGAACAAGTAACTTTAAATGAAAGTGGTACAGAAATAATAGACTTCTGCCCCAAATAATTCCTTTTACTGCAAGAGTAGAGTATTGTTAATAGGACATAGCTAAAGGTTTCTTCTCCACAGACCTCACCCAAGAAATCTCTGCTGGCATTAGGAACTGCCTGCATTAGCTGCAAACAGCTTTGCTGGTCTTGCATGAAACCAAAGCAATAAAAAATGTGATGAAAATGTGATGAAAAATGTACCTGCTCACCTCCCAGTGGGTGGCACAAGGAGAAGGTCAGGGACTTCACAGAGGAAAAAACACATTGCTATTTTCTGTGATCACCTTGCACCACTCAAAACACTACACTCACATGAGTGGCATTGGTAGGATTTTGTATCACATGAAAGAAGTGCAATTATCTTTGAAAATATGTCTTAAAAGCTCAAGAACTTAAATCAAATCAAAACAAAACAAAATGTTTTTGAGGCCTTTAAGTCTATGTAGGTTCAAATGTTATTAATGCAGACTCTGACTCAATTCTGAGAATCTGAAATTCCTGGACTTGGAATAAGAACCCAGTTTTCACCTGATCTGAATGTATAAGCTTATACACACATGCAAAACTTCATGAAGTCTTGTTTTTAAGTATATTGATAAGGTTTATTTCTAGGGCTCAAACATAAGGACATTGATTTAATTTTCATTACACACCACTGCTACTAAAACCTAAAATTAAATTAAAGGCTAGGGAAGAAAATATATTTCTCCACAATATCCTACACACTTTGGATGTGTACAAATACATGAAAGATTATCAAATATATTAACAGTTGGTGGACTACTCAGGCTTTCAATAGAGCTCATTTTAACAATGTTTGTACAGATTGAAGGCTGAAGAGCCAGAGGCAAAACAGGCACATATTAGACATCTAGGTCAACATTAGCTTGATAGCTGGCCATTTCACTGTGAGAATAAAGAGAAATAAGGAGAACTGTTTCTAAGGTGAGATCTAGTAATATCTACCTCCTGCACTTAAAAAGAACAAAATCTAGCTGAAATGTTTAACTGCATAAAACTCATCCACCAGATATATAAAAAAAGACAAGACACAACACGTCCATAAGTTCCCTTCGTGTGGGAGTGTCCTGGTAATTGTGAATGAATAGTTTAATACATGACTTAAGTAGGCTCAGCTGGAAAGAAATCACATAAAGAATTTGATGTGTATGAGTTTCACTATTTCATAATTCTTGTAGTTAAACTCACACACCACTGTGCTCCACCAAGGAGTGTTTCTTTCAACTCCTGTATAGGGCAGGGGGAGAAGTACTGTTTTGTGTCAGTAACTCATCTGAGAAAGAATTATAAAATAGTGAAACTTGCACATCAAATCCTTTATGTTAAATACAGTTACAAGGCAGAGAAAAGCATCACTTTTGCAGCTTTTGCTCACAGGAAATGAGTTTATTCGTGCACACACAAACACTGAACAATTAGAGCTACCAAAATCACTTATGAATTCTGCTATTCATCATCCCAAATGTTACATTTGGGAGCTGGGGGAGGAAGGAGCCTACAACCAGTCAGATTTAATCATAACATCTGCCAAGAACTCCCAACCTTCCATTTCATTCCAACAAGAAGTAACCTTTAAGAAGAACACGCAAAAAAAGCTACACTCTGCTCAACAAAACCCACTTGAAACACTTAATGTCAAAGCACTGATAAGTTTAAGAGAAAACGCTGGGATGTTTCAGGAGCTGCATAAAGCAGTTGAAGCAGGTTGCAGATTTACAGTGTCTACACAGAGCTGAGGGATGCAGCATTAAAGAGGCTCAATCCAATGTGCTACTTAAATCCCAGCAAGCTTTGATTTATATTAATTCTTTCTGGTTTAAAGACTCTGTGTCCATCTAGCACCACCTCAGTTCACTGTCTGGCTAGCTCACCAGGGAGACACAAGCAGCTTGGAGGATGCCATGGTGGGGACAGCTATCCTCAAGCTGCACAAACCTGTCAGTGACTCAGCCCAGACACAGGCTGGGTACCAACCACCCAGTGAATCGAGGAGGGGGCAGAGACCCAAGCCCAGGAGCAGCACAGGACACTGGTGACGCAGCTGGCTCTGGCCCCTGGCTGCACCTCTTGTGCTGACGCTTATCACCCGCTTTCCCATCCCCACCCTGCAGCCAAGGGGAAAAAAAAAATAAAAACAAAATAAAAAAGTTCTGCACTTTGGATTGTTCATGGAGAAAAGGGGAGGAAATGGGTTTAAAATTACAGAGGAAGGAAAGGTCTGCAGACCAAGAGGAACATTTCTTTTTCACTTCCAAAAGCCACACAAAGCTGAAAGGACACAGTTCAAAAGAGGTGCAACAGCTGGAAAAGGACATTCCTTTAACTGAAGCCTTTAACAACAAAGTACCTCCATAAAGTAGTCAAAATTCTATTGGTAATATATCAGAATACATTGCAAATATGAATTAATAGATGAAAAAGAAAACCCAATACAGTAACGTAGATGGCAATACAAAGTTAGTTCACACCAGACAAGGTGTCCTGCAGCCACCAAAAGGTTAAAGGTCAAACACTCATGGAAATGTAATGCCACTTCCATTTGGAGGGTGATGAAGAACAGCTAACAAAGCTAATCCAGATTCATCTCCAAACGATTTCACAAGGCTTTTTCCTTCCCACCATCAGCACATTATATTTCCTGTTTAATTTTGTTTCAGCAATATGCTTCACAGACTAAGATATTACACTTAACATTTGACACTAATGTGTTCTAACAAAGTTGACGCATTAAAAGGATTACACATTTACAGATTACTGAACAGGTTCCTCCTGGATGGCTGCCGAAAAAACCCTGCAAATGTTCTGGCTCTAGGCTCTCTGGGTTGCACCCAGCATTCATCTTGTTGGGTTGCCACCAAAGGATCTGAAGCAACTGGGCTGCTTTCACTAGAGCCAGGCAGAGCAAAAGAACCTGAATAAATTAAAAAGAAGGTTAAACATCAGCTAATTCTTCTAACAACACACTGCTGTTTATTCTGGTGCTTTGTCAATTTAGCAATCCAGCAAAACCATATATATGGCTGTTATCTTGTATGTGCAAGCAAGAGATTATTAGGAGGGAAAGGAATTTAAATTGTCTGTAGTAACAAACCTGGAATGTTCCGAAAGAAGAGAGAAAGGAAAAAAGGACAAAGTTACCAGATAAATCAGGGTTGCAAAACTGAAATAAACGTTTTATGTTTGCTTAGTTTATTTTTAAGCAGCAGAAATTCACATGTGAAAACCATTTAACTTCCAGGGATTTAAGTATTGGAAATGCAATGAGAGAAAAGCCATCCAGCAGCAGGGTTGGCACATTTGCCTCCCAGGCTGCAGAAGGAATGGTCTCAGAGCTGAGGACAAGACTGCAATTCTGAAACAGGTTAATAACATATAAGAACTTTCCTGAGGGCTTTCTGCATTTCTATACTTGCCAAACTTTCAGCATTAATTTGAACTTCTACTTCCTTGGGGGGCAAACAGGAGTTTTGAACTCAGTCTTTAATCACTTCAGGATACAACCACATGCTCCACCAAGGAGTGTTTCTTTCAGCTCCTGTATAGGGCAGGGGGGAAGTACTGCTTTGTTTCAGTAACTCATCTGAGAAAGAATTATTAAATAGTTAAACTCACACACACCCTTCCTGCCTCTCTGGGAAAGGAAGAGTGCATTTATTTATGTATTCCATTCAGAAAGCTATATTTGAAAGCTATTTTAAGGCTGCAAACTGAAATGTCCAAGAGGCAACATTAAAGCAATCTGGACAAAGGGGCTTTTTATTTAGCCTGCTGTTTCTGCATGGCACCATAGTCTTTAGATAAATTCTATATATATTTAAAAGATTAATGCCAAATTTAGTGAAAAAGTGGAACAGGAGCACTGAAGAATGCACCACCACAACCTAAACTACCTGGGAGTTTCACACCTGTAGAAAAATGTTCTAGCAGGGCAATCCAATGCTGTCTCAAGTTGTGCTGCTATCTAGAAAGCTTGTTCTTGACACACCTCACATGACTGGTTTTCAATTCATTTTTATGACCTTTTCAGTTGAATTCTGACATACATACACACTGCTTGAAAAGAAGAAATTTCTAACAGCACTATCAGGAGGCACGAAGCAGGAACTTAAATCCTTGGTGTTTGATGAAAATGTCATCAATGGGATAATGATTCCTTTGTACAATCTGGTGCAATGAATTGCTTTCCTCAAACACTGAGTATTTCTTTCAGTGGTACATCGACTGATCTTGGCAAATCCAATGATCCTCAGGAATCAAGTGATTTTGTTCTGCCTATAAAAATGCAACAAGTTCCAATCTGACAATTTACATGCCTTTGGTATTACTTTCAGTTCACAAAAATACTCCAAACCTTGCTTTCCCCTTCTGTCATTCATTCTACCACCACCCTTGTCCTGCATCCTTCTATTTTCAGCACACTGCATCAACCAAATTAAAGGAAGTGTAGAGAGCTAAAACTGCTAATCACCTGCTCGTACTATTGATCAGCAGCTTTTATGACCTATTACAGCAGAGTGAGAAACAACCACAGAAATTTAACTGCATGCTACATTTAGACTTTTGGAAGCAGACATCCTCCCACACCTCTGTTAATTAATCCCCCCACTCTTTTAAGCACAGCAGTTTGAACAACTGTGTCCCTCACCAGACTTGAACAGAAACACCTGGAAAAAATGTTGCATTTCTTAAAATATACACTTTTTTTTTATTGTGTCAAAAAGCAGCAAATATATTTTTACCTAGATTCTCAGAAATGCTATTCTACACTAAACACAGATTTGTCAAATTATTGCCCAGAAGAAAATATAATGCCCTAGGAGGGGACATTTAAAATGAAACTATTTACAGAGCTTCAACTGCAGAAGTCACATTGTACCTCAGGTATCATGCAGCTGAAAGCAAAAATTTAATCAATGAGGAACAGACCACATGCATTTGTTTCCTTGAACTCATTACCCTGCCTGTGAAAGAATGCAACAAAATTCAACCAGTTAATTAAAAAAAAAAACCAAACAAACCTCCCCCCTTCCTGTATCTCATCTCTCTCCTCCAACAATGACAAAAAATGTTGTTTTACGTAAAGCAGATTGAGTACCACCATGTAATACCAACATCAAACAAAGCAGTGACCTGACAACAAGAGGTAGACAGTAATTTCACAAACCATTAAATAATTAAAGCTAACTGTCCAAAGGATTCTTTGTAACCACATGGTTTGATAGGTTTCAGGAAGCAAGACTTGATATTTCACTGCATATTCAAAAACAAGCTCATGTGCTTTACAAGGTCTCTGCACTCCTGAACCTTGTCCATTATAAATACAGGCTCAAAATATATTCTCACTTTGAGATAACTTACACAGTTGACTATTTGCAGGGCAAACGAATGCAATCAAACACCAAAGCTTCAAGGAGATTAGAGAGCTGCCAAGGTCTGAACTATATCAACAGCCTGAAGTCAGCTCATTCAATAAAGCTTTGACAGTATTACACTGGCTAAACAAACAAACCCATGATGCTCACACTGGCCCTGGCTTCCTCTTGCACTGACTCCTTCTACTCATGGACAGGGCAAAAGGCACCTGGTAATTCCCATTTCTAGGGAAAGAATCTGATCCTGCTACCCCAGGAGCATCAAATGTTACAGCCCAGCAGGGATACATGGACTCAGTGTCCTTGCTTAATTTCAAACTTTGTCCCATTTTAGCTATTGCTCCCCTCCTACCCTGCCTTCTTTTCCAAATTGTCACACAGAAATCAACCAAATGCCTTACAGAAAACAGAGTATCACACCACTCTGTTTCAGTCAAATGTGCAGCTCCACAGCAGGAAGCCTGACTGGGTCCCATAGAACAGAAGAATTACATTGCTGCCTTCTGCTCATACTATTTATTGCTTACCACATCCACTTTTCCTTATTTTGCCTGGAATGGATCTCAGGCCATCATTATCATCCATATTTCAGCCACCTGAAAGCAAGGATTGCTCTCTAATCACCTCCTGTTTCTCAGTGTCTTAAAACGTACTGGAGAAAAGTAATGTCATTATTTTTGCAATATGGAAACAGCAGCTGGTTCCCCTCTTACTACAAAACAGACATTCACTCAGGACCATGCAGATGAATGAATGAATATTGGCAAATTTACCATTCTCGCTCATAACATTTCATATTTGGTTTGTCTCAATGAATTCAAAGTATTTCTTCTCATTAAGTGTAAATCAGTTGTCCAGTACTTCCTAACTGACAATTACCTTCCCTGATGAGTAGTTTTATTGCTGCTGCCTTGTTTGTTTTTCCTGTAAGTTTCCCTTTTTGATTTATGCTTTCTAGTCCTCTTAACCAGGAATTTTCTTTTGAAAAAATATACATTAACATTCTTCTGGAAAAAATGCCTGGTTTTGAAGGGTGTACAACAAGGCACTTGAAATGGTTTCCTATCTATTTCTGTTTGCATTTAGTTTCTTCCCAACCACCAAATACTCCATGGCTCTTTGAGTACAAAAATAACAATCCTTCCAAAGCCTTTGTGTATTACTGTATGTATGTGTGTATACAAACACACACTCAGCATCCCTATGGTGGCTTAGCATTTTATTTGTACATAAACTTACTGGCTTCAAGCTCATGAGACTTGAAATTCACATATACAAGTAGAGGTGCTCTTGTGCCCAATCTCTTTTCAAAGCTGAGAGTTTCATCTCCAGCAGATTTGCAAGTGGCTGGGAAAATCTGTATTCTACCTCTTCTTACAGACTCCATAGATCTTTCTCCCTAGTTTTGTGCTCAAGCACTAAAAGGAAAAAAACCAGACACTGGAGTACCAGTGTTCTCAAATGTCACACAGCACACAAGGATTGATGTACAGAAGCCAATGTTTAGAAATGCAGCATTTCCAAGCAAACCTTAAATTGCCCAGGTTCCATTTTGAATCAGCATCTCTTGGCTTATTATTTCTGTTTACAAGAATCTGCTTACTAAAGTGCTGAGGATTTATGCATTGATGACAAAGAAACTTTTCAGAGTTATTAGAAGAAAACTACAGGCAGTGACAGCTAAGTTGGGAGCTGGTGGCATTTTGACCCTCTGGAACATAAAAGCAATATATTGAACAGCTTGTATTCTCCACAACCTGTAACAAGTCATTTTACCTACTGTGTGGAGAACACTTTCATTCTTGGGAGAAGGCAGAATCTCCATTTCTATAGCTCATTAGTAACCAATTTCCATAGTTCATTAGTAAGCAAAAGGAATGTAAACCGACACCTTGAAAAATTGTTCTGTGCTTAGTAATAAACTGCTATTCTTTTCCAGGGTTAAGGCAAATATGCACAGTACATACGCTTCAGATTTGCATTTCATGAATTTAACACCAGTGCAGCAGAACAAAAATAGAATAGCTTTATTCATCCATGGAAGATAATACACTAAGTTCTATCCTTCCCTGGAAAACCAAGCACTCCCCTATCAGATTTTGGACATTTTAAGCACTTGGGAACTCACAAATTTTAAATTCTTTCCTCTGGAAACTATAGAGCCTAGCAAGACACATAACCTACTTAGTACATCTTACTTTTTAGAAAAAACTTTCATTAGAGCTTTCTGAGCAATTGCTAGGATGAGTAGATTAAACCTCTGAGCCTTCCTGTAAAAAGCAGATGTGCAGGAGAGTTATTTTGGGGTAATAATAGTGCTGGGCATGACTATTAGATTATCTCCTATGGATCCTACATCCATAAGAAATTTAAAACAAAACAAACTGAAAGCACAGTTTATAAAAATCCCCCATGTTTCTTTCTTAAACTTCCCTTCTCCATGTAACTGTTTCAGGGTGGTGGGTTCACAGAAACCCACGGTGCAATTGAGTGGTATTTCAGCATCAGAGAACACCAAGAATGTCCCCACTCAGTACAGCCAATACCTGCACACCCAGAACAAACCACCTGCCAGTGACTGAAGCAGTGACACCAGGCACAACCACCCTGATTTCAGCAAAAATCTGCCTGCTCAGGCTGATGGAAAATCTGATCAGGGCTCTGTATCTTATCTCTCAGCCTATCACCATGTCCATCTAGCAGCCACAAAGTCAGCTGCCCTCCACTGAACAAGAGCATATATAAACACATTTATCCCTTTGTTCTCTGGAAAGTACCCAAGCCAACAGGATCATCACTGGTAACAACACAACAGGCAATTCTGTCACTTTAAGGAAGTGATTCACAGCATATTGTGGTTTTAAAGCTCCTCATCTGCACCAGCTGAACCAGATAGTTTTTCTTCTACCACTTCCTAGCAGTATTAATTATTATTTTAACGTTTTCATAATAAATACTCATCTCCCCTTCACTTAGAAAAAAATATTTCTGCTTTTAATGCTCCTCTGAATTCTGAATCTTGTCTTTGAGAACATTATCTCTTCTATTAGGATGATGTGTGTGTGTATGCACAAACAGTCATTCAGTCATTCATTACAGTTCAGCTGACTGTTCTAGAGGCACTCCAGAAAGGCTCAGAAATAGCTGAAACTCTCAGGTAAAGCTGTGACACCATGATACAACATGATGCATTTGATGAAGCGGCCAAAATCCTGAAGTCATTTACTTCTGTAGCACTGGTTAACACTGGAAGTCTCACTGAGATCAATTTCAATCTCCATTTATTACTCCTTCAAGAGCTCTACACGCCTTTAAGAGAATCTACTGTAAACCCTTGCCCTTTCTATCTCCCTCATACCCCAGATCACAAAACTAATATGTCACAAGCTTTCAGAAGATACTGCTTTCCTGTTGACTCAGATGCTTCCAAGCAGCTTTGCACACAAAGCTGTCACTGCATCACATCACAGGGACCTTTCAAACCTGCAGTAGGAGGCAGCAGGAATGCATACAGAACAGCTGGCAAACAGGGCTCATTCAGCAAGACATTCTGCACATTCTCTTTAGAGGAAAACCTTCATCTTCCTCTTAATGGATTGCTACCATAAATGTTTCATGAACATAGTGTTTTATGTGGGTGCTAAGTAAGGAAAAGACAAAAAATACTTGGTACTTCCAATAAAACAACCGAAACCCAGCACCACTGAATAAAAGTACTCAAAGCAAACATCTGCACATACATAGATACACTATTAAAATACTCCCATTGTTCAACCAAAACATTACTGGGCTACATTTGGCAATTCCATCTTATTAATACACTATCAGCAAATATTTCATAATGGAGCTGCAGCAGCGTGGACTTGATGGAATTGCAGGAGACAGGAGAGAAACCAACCACACTCAGAACAAACCAGAGACTTGACAGGACTTGGACCCAAGGAAATTTGGGTGCACTAATGCATCAATTTCCTTGCCTTTGCACTGTGTGAAAGGACATTGGAGCTGTACCTGCAGCAAATTGTAAGAGCAAAGATAAGTATTTTGCAAACTGAAAGGGAAACATGAAGCAATAAATCACCTACTTGGCTTCATAAAAATTTACTTATCATTTTTAGGAAAATAAAAAAACCACCACCACCAACAAAACCCCAGTAATTTAATTGTTTAGTGAGAAACTTCTCACTTTCACCATTTTGGCTCCAAGTCAATAACACATTTAAAGAATTCAAGAGTTAAGTTCATGTTTAAGCATGTTGCTGAGTTAAAGCCAAGAAATAAAAATGGGCTGTTGAATCAATATAAAAAGAACACAGCATTAAACCAAAAGTACTGATGGCTGCCACCTCACACGTCCAGCTGGGCACAGAGTATGAAACTTAAAAGTATGAAGTAGGAGTCTCTCCTACATTAGCTAAGAGCTCCTGCTCCAAAGTCAACAACACAATGGTTCTATCCACAATTATTTGTCTTGAGCACAAAGTCAAAATGCCACACAGGCTGCCCACAGGCTGGTTTTACCTGTGAGTTCTGATGGCATCATCAGTGCCTGCAGCTCTGCTGCTGCTGCAGGGACCCCACAAACTCTGTCAGCTGCACTCCACAGCTGCTGGCACCTGGCCTTGCACAGCACTCACTGCACCCGAGTCAAACTGCAAAATGAGATTTTAGGGGGTCATCTCCCTCTGGGATTAATTCTGTCAAAGGTACAAATTGGTGCAAATCTCTCAACCTCACCCATTCTGTGATATCACAGTGTGGGTAGTTCCAGACCTCTGCTTCAGAAGCATGGGAAGATATCAGCCTGTTTAGCAGCCAATCCTAAATTATGAAGAACAACAACAAGAAAAGAAGCTGCAGCCATACACAAAGGAAGGAGACAGGGAGAAGTGCTGTCCCTTAATGCTATTTATAGTGCTCAGTATTCCAGGCTCTGGAAAGGGCTGCAGATGCTGACAGGGGAGCAGTCTCTGTCCCAAACTGTTCACCCAAATGGGATGTCCAACCAACCCAGCCCACTTGGCTCTAAAACAAACCAGCAACTTCCAAATACTGATATTTAAACAAACCAAACCCCACCCACAGCCCTCTGAGCCACCTGGCTCTTTCTGCCCTGAGCTTCTCAGCATAGCAAAGCCAATTAAAATAAACAGATTTATGATGCTCACAGCCTTTTCCGCATTAGGACCATTCATGGAGTACTTACAAAAAAACCAAAAAAAATTCAAAAAGTACAGAGGCAGGGAGGCCTGTAGCCAAAACATCTGAAGTTACATTTCAGGAAATACTTGAGGGATCCTGCTCACAATGGGTGGTTTCCTGCAGCTCCAGCCAGCCCTGCTGTCCCCCAGGACAGCCCCACAAGGGCTCCAGAGCATTAAAGCCAAGCTCTTGTTCAGTAAGCCCCAGCTTTAATCAGTGACACGATGAAAACAGGGGCAATATTAACTCCAGGTAAATCAGTGCCCCGTTTTCCCCACATGCTCCCTTTTTGTCTTCTGCAGCTGGAGAGCAGATCCACAGAATGCTCTGCACTGGAAGGGACTCACATGGATCATCAGAGTCCATTACATGGGCATCTACACACGGCCTTTGCATCTCAACTACTGCCTGTAATGATTTTAGATGGAAAAAATTTATAAAAAGGGATATATTTATAAAGCCAGAAGCACTTTTTCCCATACTCCATAATTACTTCTATTCATACTTTTAAATTATACAACATTTAACAAGGACTATATACTCTGGTTAAAATGGAAGGCAGTTTACAAGTGTGACGTTCACTGTCTATAAAAAGAAGGAAAAAATAGAAACAAGATGAAAACAAAGCCAAAAATCCATCCACACCATTAAATTATCATTTTCCCATCACCACCAGTTTATTCTGACCATATGAACACTGGCATGTCATTCTTTGGCTTTCAGAGGAGAGAAGACAGAGCTCCACTGAAATCAGAACAATACAGATGTTATCATAAGGCACATAGAACTGCACCCAGGATATTAAAAAACATCCTGCAGTCCACTGGCAGCCCCAAATTCAGACTGTAGCTGGTGGGGATTGTCACAGAGGCACAGCTCACAGGAGCACAGAAGCTCACCCAGCAGCTCAATGTTCTTTTAACAGAAGTTAAATCATAGCTGGACTGAAAATTCTTCAGGGCCAGGTCTGTGCTTATCCAGACACGGTGCAAAACCTCTCATACATTTGCTGTGCTACATAAAGTGCTCACTAGGTTGATACTACAAATCCATACATTTTTAAGAATTATGTCAAGGTATGTTTTGCTTTCATTATTTCTTAGCTCTCAAAGAAGCACTACCCCAACCACTATCCTTCTCCTAGTAAAATAAATCACAGCATCCCATCCTTCCCCTATTGAAGTCTGTGGGCACAGGCTCAAGCTCAGACTTTGCATACTTTAATTTGCCATTAGGTTACTCCCACACAGAGTGAACCTGGACTACTTTCATAGTCACCTGCATAAATGTATTGTCAAACCACAAAATTGCAGAAAAAAATGAATGAATGACCATTACAAATCCATTTGGGCTACATCATTATCATTTCAGACTACAACCAAATCCCATTTTCCCTTTGCAAATTCAATTTCCATCAATAGCCCCATACATCAGCGGCTGCTCATGTTTGTGGACTCATTTTTTACATTAAAAAAATTGAAAGATTACTGCCAATGTAAAATAGGCAAACTGCATTTTCAATTCCCAACACATGTGCTTCAGGGGGAAAAAAAAAGAAACACAAGGTAAGGGGAAGAAATGCAAATGACTGTACTGCTATCAGCTGTGTATTACCCTATGACATTAACATACTTCATATCTCTGGTTGCACACTTCAGATGGGGAAAAAAAGCCCACTACCTTGCCATTCAAATAAATACTTATATCATTTTACTGAATATTAGTTTACTCTTTAGGTTTCTATTATATTTACCCAAAACCAAGAAGAGATGCGTCTTTTTACATATGTAGTTTTTATCTAATTTGGTAAATTTTTCCCATGACCAACACAGATAACAAGCTAGATTTCAGGTGCAATGATGCTTTCCAAGTGACAAGGCAAAAAATCCAAAATTTACAAAAACTCCCCCACATACTGACAAGGTTCATCAACTGCTTGGTGTGTCAAACCTCTTCCACTCATTCTGTGGAGCATCACAAAGCAATGAAGCCTGCAAGAGCCAAAACTCTAGACTTCTCAGGAAAAAAAAAAAATGTACTTCATCATCATTACAGCCACCAGTACCCAGCACATTAAGTAACTGGCACTGAATTTCAGCATCTGTGCTGCATGGATAATCCAGGCACGTGTTAGCTGGCCACTTCTGGTAAACACTCATTTCATTTGTGATGTGCTGCAATGCAACAGAACAGCTCTTGAGGGAATTGGAGAAGGCAGGTAGTTCCTGCCAATCATTTCAAGGGTCCATTCTCACACTGACAGACAGAAGATTCCAACACAACGCCAATTAGTGCTAATTGTACTTTTCTCCAAGTCCCTCTGCAACCAAAGATGACAGAGACTTCATACGTGCTTCTTAACATAAGTGGCAACACTAATTTTGTTCACTTCAAAATCCTTTTTGAACGCAGAGCTCTAAGCTTGATAAATAAGTTTACCAAGTTTGCAAATGGCAGAAGTACCTCTCTTCTAAGGAATCTACTCAGGTTTCTTTTTTTACCTCAGTGCCACAGCTATCTGAATAGGAAATGGTTGTTCTGTAAGTTTTTCACACTGCATTTCCCCAGACTGAAGGCTGGGGGATCTTCAGACCTTGACAAGGAGAAAAGCTGCAGTGCCATTCTCTGGTGCTGCACAGGGGCCAGAGGACCTTCCACAGCAGTGGGAGCAGCCAGGCTGGGTGTGAAACACCCTTGGGACACCCCAGAACTGCTCCAACACACACCTGGAGTTTCTCTGCCTCCAGCACCTTCCTCCTCCTGTCCCTGCCTGCACAGGCTGCTCTGGGGAGCTGCAGGAACCTCCCCCACACCTGTGGGATTTGGGATGTCAGAGCTGCTCACTCAGGTTCTGCTTCCCTCCCTGGCAGGCAGGATCTGCCCACAGCTTCCTGAAGGGCCATGCCAGCTGATCACAGACTGAGCAGAGCAGCAAAACCAGGGGGAGCTCAGCCAGGTCGATGCTGCCAATTCATCAATGGGGAACTGCAAAGGCAAAGGTTACTGCAGACAAACACGACCTCAATCTCTCCAGTGAAGTACTTGTATCATCAGTGAAAGGCAATTATGGCTTAAAATGGGTATTTTGGAAATACTTTTTATACCTCAGTTTCAAACCAATCCAAAACATCAAAATCAGCCTAACAAGACTGCCCAATGTCCATCCACCCAGAGCCTCTCAAGCAACACACACAACTTAAGACCAAAACTGTGTTTGCTGCCACCATTTCATGCCTCAATCACTGTATGTTTAAATACACACATCTACAAAACAAATGCCATGTCCACAGACCACAAGCCTATAAAAAAAAACAAAATAGAAAAATGTTAACAATTAATTAAACCAGTTCTCATTACCTCAATTTCCATCTGCAATTATAATCATTTCCCATTTAAAATATCTACCACATTTTATTCTTAATTAAAAATTACATCCTTGCAATGAAGTGCAATATGAATTAACAATTCAAATGTTATCTATGCAAATTCGTTAGTCCTTTGATTTTTTCCTCCATTTATGCAAAGTCATGTATAGGTTTATTTTTATTAAGCTTGTATAACTTCACTCAACATCTTCTGCTCTGAACTCTACACATATTTCAATCCAAGGACGCAGAAATAAGTTGTAAATTACACAATTTCTTTTCAAGTCTTATACCATTCATTTAAGAATCAATACATATGTGAAGAGGTGCCTTTCCTAAATAATTAGGAAAAAAAAAACCTGTAATTTTAAGATTTAAAGACGTTAAGTTTCCAATGGTTTTGACAACAGCCATTTCTTCAGGCCCTGCTGTGTAAAGCCAATAGAGAAATTACTGTAAGACAACAAAACCCCATCTCTAAATTAGCTTTGCCTGCACTCAGAGTTCAGTGACTCCGCTCCTCAACATGACTCTCTGCCCTCAACTCTCCCACAGGCATCTCTTATCCAATTTGGTTTTATCTCCCTCAGCAGTGTTTTGAACTTTTACCCCAGATTTAAAATTTCTCCCTGCTTCATCAGCCAAGAGCAAACTCAGACTCTCCAAACAAACCAACCCAACACAAAACAGCAATGCCTTAGAACCTGAATGTTTGCCTACAGTGTCTGTTGATTTCAAAGGAATTCAGCAAACTAGCACCAAAATGGTGTCTTTTTTCAAAGTCAGTATTGAGAAAACCCAAGAGTTGAAAACTCATTTAATAAGAGCAGATTAGAATATATCCAGACTTACCAGCACCAGTCACTACCTTGCCCAAAGCTGCTCACACCCTGTTCCAGCAGAAGCACACTGAGCTCACGAGCAGCAAAACTGTGCCACACACTCAGCGAAGGGGGATTTCTCAGCCAGCCCCAAGAAGATGCCTGTGACTGTGTTCTGGCTCTCCTGCCAAGAGAAGGCTTTTTGCAGCTGGGAGAAATTAAGGCATCACACAGTGAGCTCTCTTCAGCTGTGTGGTCGTAAACCGAGGTTATTCAGAATGGCAATTAGCTGTGTGTGCTCTGCAAGGGAGCAGGCAAAGGTGGCCAGATGCTGCACAGATAAGATCCACACACAGATTATCATTACAGACCAGAAGATGAATTTTTCAAGGTCCAGAGGGCAGTGCAATGGCTTTAAACAGAGTATATACTTATGAGGCAATTAGATGTGTCAATGTGAGGCACAAGAAAAATGCAGCAGATTGCAGCAAGATCTGCAGTTTACCAAATTACAAGGACAGATCTTGAAGTCAAATTATACAAACACAATTACACAAATTACACTGTAACCTTCAAAGGAAGAGGTCTTCATTGTACTCCAAAAGCCTCATTGTGTTTTATTAATAAATTCTGGCAGACAAAGTTTGAAGTCATGCATTTATTTCAGTGGCTAGTTTAAAACTCCCTTTATTCAATGATCTTTTTATGTCATAATCTCCTTATCTAATTTAAACAGAGTGCATTCTCTTGCTATGAGTGTAATTTTCATTTAAGTTGTTCTAACTTGTGCATAAAGGAATATGTCAGTTCAGCTCACCAACTAATACATTCTCCTGTGCTATATGCAAGCAAAAGTAGACTATTTATATATCCCAATATGAGAGTCATTTTTTTACAAAAAAGGCCAGATAGCATCAAGCTCCACATAGCACACCTGGGAGAAGTCACAGGACATTTTTACACAAATATTTAGTCTTCTTTCTTTCTTTCCCAACCTGCAAAGACTGCTTGAGATAAAAAGCAACCAAAAGGACTAAGAGCTGAAGGCAGTTCCCTGGCATTGTCTTCTCCTTCTCACTCTTCTAGAAGAAAGCACGTATGAAGTCTCTGTCTCCCCCTCCAATTATGTCATTTGTCCTCTGCTAACTCTTATCCATGTTAAAAAAAAAATATCCTTCTATCCAAGACTGTAATTGGAGGAGCTTTAAATAGCTAATTTAACCTTGGGAGGATGTTCATTTTCACTGAGCATATCTCTCCAATCTATGAAACAGACAAACCCTTTCACCTGAGCATGCCATTCTTTAATTGTGGCAGCACTGTGAGATAATGCATTTCAAATAGTTTATCAATCCAGGGGGAAAATGAATGCCCAAATATTTAAGACAATGATGCCTTTTAAAATGAAAACTCAGGCTTGTGAACACAGTTATTGCATGATCAACAGCATCCCAATACCATCACACAGACAATTTATTTTACATACCAAAAATAACTGCTTTTTTCAGAAACTAATCAGTAATTCACAGCTGTATAATTTTTGATCTGTCTCAGCCACTGCATATCAGTTTACCAGCTCACAGCCTCTCTCAGAAGAGGTTATCTGATTAAGGAGAAATAGAAAGACTATTGCTATTTGTCCTCTTTGAAAAATTCCACCAGTTCAGTATCAATGCTGATTTCAAGATTATGAACCTCCAGAGCAAACCAGATTTATCCTGCAGCCAACTGCAGAGAAGTTGAAAGGGTGGAGGTGTAGCTGCAGCATCCTCTAGGTCAGAGAACCTCAGATAACACTGAGGAAAGGCTCCTTTATTCTCAAGTGTGACATAGTCTGATAAGACAGGCGCATCCAAAAGGAATTCAAGCCATTAAAGAAAAAAGACTCCCTGGAGAATACACACCTTGTCTTCATGTCAATGTACTCAGCACTGCAGACACTGGGACCCCTAGGGACATCTGCTGGCACATAATCATTGCCCACAAAGATACCAAAGTCTGACTCAGTTCAATCTGCAAACTTCTCCTTGTCTTGCTTCCCAAGCAGAGAAACCAGGCAGGCTGACACCTGCATGTCCATCTCCCAGGCCAAGAAGGCCTGGCTGCTCTCTCACTGTGCCTTTACACAGATTAAGGCAGGAGGAAGTCTGGCCATTTGATACCCAAACTGAGCTAAGCACACCAAGCTGTAGCACAGAAGTTGACCTCCTCCCTTAGCACAAGAGTGAGAAGACCACAAATCCTGGGTCAGTCAGCCTGGGCTGCTTTTACCTGGGCACACACCTGCTCCTCCTCATGCAGCAAGTCTTGAAAGCATCACCAAATACTTTGTCAACACCCTGCTGAGGCAGAGTCTGAGAGGGAGAAAGCACAGCCACCTACTCAGAGCTTCTCATCCAAACACACAACTCAGGAACATAAAGAGCCAGAACACACTGTGTTTTGTGAGTATACTGTGAAGTACATGGTCCAAATAGTTCAAGTCTAATTAAGTTTAAATGCTTCTAAACAGGAGTGACTTTGGTCATTGGTGAGCAGAGGAGTTGTTTGCCAGTCATAGGTGTGACATGTTCATCACTGGCCTTCACTGCAAGGATGGGCTATCACATTCAGCTGTTCTGTAGCTGTCAGATCCAGCCCCAGAAATAAAAGCTAGAGCAATTCAACCAGGTTCAACATCCTGGAAGTGATGGAAATGCAGACTGTCCTCTGAGAAGTGCTGGTTACACACAAGCCAACTTAAGAAGGTATTTTTAGCACATTTGTTCAGCTTTATCATCTCAAAAACAGCTACAGCCCATTGGTGCCCTTGTCAGGGATATGGCAATATCAGGAGACACTGAGGTCTTCAAGGGCAGCACAGCCCATCACTCTTCAAGGTCTGCCTTTCTTCACAGTAAGCTTCAAACCAGGACACCAGAAACTATCCTGTTTAAGATCTTCCAATACAAAGTCTCCCATAATCATGGTAGGCTTCAGCCTTTTTTCCTCAAAATTATTATCAGGTCCTTTCAACTTGTTTGTGCTTGAGCAAATCACCTAGAACCCGGTATATTGTGCCACGGAATTTCCTTATAATTGGAAATTGCAGAATTCTCCCATATTCCACAGTGAGAATTCTGGGCCTCACAAACATTGCTGGGATGGCACCAAACAGAGGAACTAGAGAAGGAGTGGCAAAGAAAAATACAGCTGAAGTTTAGATTAAAATACATGTTAAAATGATTTTTAGAACACCAATATGTATTTTACATAGACTCTGTTGCCACTGTTTCTACTGCTTTTTCTTGAAACACTAAAGGAAATATATAGTTGGCAAAACAGAGCCTAGACAGAAAAAGGGAGAAATCTGGCTGTGAACATGATTGTCCAAATAGCTTGTTTCTTCACTGCTTTTCCTCATTGCAAAAAACGTGTCCATAGGCATTAGTGTTTGAAAACAAGCAATCTCCACATATTTCCCTTCCACGACATGAGCTGCCCAAACTGATGAAGCAACATGTAAACTATAAAACATCAATGCCACTGTAGCTTTTCAGGGAAGAAACTGCAATGAAATATCATTGTCCTCTATCAGCATAGCCTGTGGTAGATAAGTTTTTTTCTTGTCAACGTTGCAATAAATCGTTCACCAGTCAGATTTCATCTGGTGTTGCACCATCACACTCAAGGTAGAAATCTCCACTGCCTGAAGGGGGACTTTTTTCAAGACCAAAACCAATAGTTCTGTGCAATCAACTACCTGTTTCTATGTAATGTAGCCATTCTCCACCACTTCAACCCTGGCGCAAAATTAACAAGTGTTACCAGTTTTTATTTGGACACTTAAATTCTGGCTTCAAAGTCAACAGAAAAGCAATAGCAAAAGACACTTCAGCCAAAAATCACAAAGCTATCTGCCTCAGTATCACTTCCTGCCCTATGAAACAGCCTCATTACTTGGTTGGACAAGACTATTCTTTAAACAAAAAAAAAAAAAAGCCAAACTGATTTGATGATGGTGTCTCTAATCATGGATTCAGACACATATTATGAATCCCCAGTGAAAAGTCAGTTCTACACTACTACTACAATATCTGCTGAGTATTTGTTCTATTCCACCTACTGCTTTACTAATGGAAGAAATCTATTTTGGTATATAATTCCTAAGCTTAATTATTATTATGCCAGGATTTAAAAGCAGTTGAATTCATAAATAATTATATATATATAGCAACACTTTGCAACTCAGGACCTTAGGAGTGCTCAAGAGAGCAGACAGTGAAACAAGAGCATCCTCCTTACCAGAGATGATAAATATCTGGGAAATCAGGTCCAGGTGTCTGGAAAACTGCTCCAGCTGCTCAGCTCCAGGGGGATGGATGACACAGCCACCCATAGCCATGCATCCAGGAATCCAAACTCTCCCTGCAGCCCACCTAGGGCCTGGAGAGCAAACACTGCCTGAGTGTAAAGGCCCAGCTGCAGCAGAGAGGGACAGGGCAAAGACAGGAGCCCCCAGCCCCAGTGGGAGGATTCCTGCTGATGAGAGACAGATGCCTCCAGCAAGGACAGCACAGTGCTCAGGAAGGCAGCACTGCATTCATGCTGGGTTTTGGTTTTGCAGCCAAGGAGAACGACTCAGGAACCCCCATGGCAAAGACAATCAGAAGAACCACAGAGCAGTGACCATGAGAACAAGTCATCAGTGACAAATAAAGAATGAAAGGACAAAGGAATAGCAAAGCAGCTCTCTGAAGCTATTGATAGTTCTGAATAATAAACAATTATTCAGTCTAAGGTATTTCTATGAGATGCTGCAAACACTAAAGACACTAACACTGCATTATCCTTAGAAGTCCACCCAAAAGTTTCTGGAGCTCTTTTTTGTTATATATCCAAGCCCACAGCATCAGCTCCTTCACAGCCACCTTGGCACCACTGCAGCGTCATGCTGGAAGCAGGACAGCAGAGTCACACCATAAAACACAAACAGGTGAGCACACAGCACATGTCTGCAGACAGCAAGGGCAGGCTGAAAGGTCCAGTTTTTGCTGATGCTGCTTGTATCAATCACAGCAGAAGTCAGTGAAAGGCGCCAAGGGGAGGATTGTTCATCAGCTTTGATCCTTTATTTCATTCAGCATTGCATGCCCCAGCCAGCCAGTAGAAATGGTATTCACCAATGCCACATATTTCATGTCCACCTCACCAAGAAAGAACATTTTCAGTACTGCCCACATCCTTCAACATAATTTCTAATGAATACAACCAAAAGCAGCAAACTCCAGGATGGCCTTTGCCACACAAATTGAAGCATAAAGGCAAATCAGAAGCAAAGAGACTAGAAAAATCAAACTGTAAGGCTTATGTCTCATATTCAGCATGCATAGTTTAGAAACACCTGGGGTTTTTTTGCAAAGACAGACATTGCTTCATGGCATAAATAAAGTGCTCATAGCCTCAGTTCAACTGAAAGCACAACTGTCAGGCACAATAATTCTGTCCTGATCTTCAGCTTTTTAGCAAATGAACTTGTTACTAATGGGGTGCAAATGGGACAAGTTTAAGTTGTTACTCATTGACAGTGTGCTTCTTACAAACCCCATCTGTCTCTGCACCCAAAATGCCTGATCATGTCCCCCAAATAGAGGAGTGAACAGGGGAATGCAATCTCAAACTACAGGAATGAAGAGTCATTGATCAAGACAGAAGTCAAAACTGCACAGTGTGAAGGTATAATCAAGACTACTGTGAAACTATAAGACTCCTTAGAGCCAATGAAAAAAGTTAATTTTCTTCCTAAGCTGGTTTTCACCTTGGAAACTAACTGTTGAAAGAGAAAAGGTCACACTGCTTAATAGCACGAAATAGGGAAAACAGTACATGCAGATAGCACTTGACATGAAGTATTAATTACCTTTTTGGCAGAGCATCTGTTTGTGCTGTGATGTATTACTCCTTACACTGAACCATGGCTTGGGATTCACTTAAGATAAGTGTCACTAGTGTGTGGACAAATCACTTTTACTTTACATCCCTGGGTCACTGTATCCCAGGTGTACTTATATATTTTTAAACACAACTGGTTTCTTGGCACATAAACACGAATTGCTGTGTGGTTTGAAGTTGTTAGTTAAAAAGAAATGGGTTGCTGTTTTGTTACCAAATTGAAGAAATTCACACACAGCTCCTGTGATGCCTCCAAGGGTGAAGGAAATGTGCTCTTCATCATGTCATCTAGTTACTAATTATGTTTTGTTCCTACAAAACACTACTTTAGCTGTTAACTTAAGAGAAAAGTCTCTTGCTTTGATTACCAGGGTGACCAGATCTGCCTTTTCTTGCCCTTGGTTTGCCCCCTTCCTTAACTCATAAACATATCTGAATCAAAGCAAGCGGAAGGAAAAGAAAAGGTGAGAGAAAAACGAACCCAAGAAATTAAAGTAACAGGTATCTCATAGCACTTAGGCACTTCAAAGGAAGGTCAAACAGGAAATGAGATTTAGACCAAGCAACAGGTTCTTGTATTCAGAATTAAGCATTCCAGGAATTCTTCAACATTTCTTAAATTACAAGAAGCATTGAGCAGGATCATAGCAACCCAGAGAACCACCTGATAAAAACAGGAACATTTATTTTTCCAGCAAACCACCAAGGATGATTTCCTGCACCCTGTGATCAACTCCAGAGAGCAGCAACACTTCCTCTTTTGGACATTTCATCAGAGCACTGCCTTCAGATATTTTCTCTAATATTCCATTATGGCTCACCATTGCCTTACCTGGGAAGCCCCAGCACTGCTGCAGTGTGAATTCCATGTTGAATTTGACTCAGGGTAATTGTTATTGCTGGCAACCTGCTGGCTGTGGGGTAAAAGCCAGCTGACAACACAACAGCTTCTTACATGAATTGGCATAATGCAGAAATATCCTAGCCAAAGACTGAAAGCACAGACCCAGACTCTGCTTTTTCCACTGGAAGTCATCCCTGCAGATCACTGCCCAAATGTGCCAGGGAAAGCCTGAGCTACCTTGCCAGTGCAGGACTCCAGGGTCTCAGCATTCACTACAGCCCCCAAGATATTTTTAAACTACTTTTATCTGCCAAGTATTTCTTTACTGCATTTTTTTTTCTCAGTGATGACTTAAAGTGCTTATTTTTAAATCATATTTGACATTTTGTTAGGTACACTGGAAAATAAACCAATTCCTACATATGCAAAAATTAGGAATTAATGAAGCCTGGCAATTATCTTGACAGAAAGAACCAAGTGACTTAGTTGAACATATAGAGACTCACTTAAAAAAAAAAAAAAAAAAGTCCTCTCTAGTAGTTAAAAAACAAACGAAATTGCTTCTTATTGATTTTAATTTAGGTTGAAACACTAGCTGTCTCTCCAACAAAGCCAGAAATGGAAACAACTATAAATGAGTACAAGATGTGATAAGATAGACAGATTCTTAAGCAACCTAGTATAGAGATGACCTCCAGTTTAGACAGTAGTTAAAATATTATATCATATGTATGGATCAATAAGTTTGCATTTGTTTCAGCTCCAAAAGCTGGAAAGCCACGTTCTCTTTTCTTTAGCAACTCTAAAATGTTGTCCAATTAAGCTCTTTTTTTTTTCCTTACAGATCCTCTAGATTCTAATTTACAAATAAAATCAGGAGAAGCAATTAAATGTTTAGTACTATCAGCATGTTTCCCCAAGTGATGCACATGTGGAACAGAATAGAAGTAGTCCAATCTTGATACAGGAGAATGGGTTACAAATTGAAATGCGTTCCTATTACCATTACTCGCAGGTTTCACGCTCCAGCGAGTCCCAGGATCAGCAGCACTCGCCCCTGCACCTCCACTGCCAGGCACAGCAGCTCTGAGCCACTGGGCTGCAGCCTCCAGAGCCAGCACGGCCACAGCAGGGGCTCAGCGTGCACAGAACAGAGTGTGCAGCACAGAACAGCACTAGAAGGGGCTTTTGGTGATGGCCATCCAGCCCATCACGTTAAAGGCTAATTAAAGCCTTCCTGGCAAACTGCCTGGTCACTCTGCTCTGCTCTCCAGACAGCATGCACTGCCAGGCCTGCCTGAAGCACACCAGAATATCAGGGTGGATCAAGCATGATTTATGATCCTTTCAGCACACCAGAGCTTGAGCCAACGTTACCTGCTAGGTGTGGATCTGGTCTTCTCAGTGGCTTTTGTGAAGACTCTTATATTTGGAAATGTTGCAGTCATGTCAAGATGGACATGACTGGCACCAACACCAGTCTTTTATTAAAAATCTTACATGCCTTCACTCAGTGGACTCCTTTCCTCACACAGTACTGACTCCTTCTCTCCTCTCGACAAGTTCCCTTCTTCCTTCTGCATGACTGGGTAAATCCCAGCTGTCCCTTACCTGGCCACCCAACCCTGTCCCTCACACATCTTCTTACCTCATGTCCCTTGTATGACAGCATGTCCTTTCCTCCTCACAGCACAGCCAACAGACTCCATCCCAAACTACAATTTGTGTCCAGCTGCCCCATTCATTTATAACCCCCATCCTCATTGGGCAGGCAAGGCTGTTTCCACTTCTCAGCCATCAGTAATTCATTGGCAAAGATTGCCTCCTGCACTGATCTTACAACTTATCTACCCACATGAAGGCAGGTCTCCCTCTCTCCTTTAGCCACAAATATCTCCCCACTTTCTCACATACCTTTGCATACCCCAGGCAGTATCAGTTGAGAGAACAAGGACTGTTTTTCCCTCATTTGATACACGATGCTAATCAGACACAATCAAGGTAAAAAGCTAAAAGCATCCCAGGGAGGCCACCCTAATGGAAACAGGTCACAGTAACAGAGCAGATCTAAACTCTTGCAAACAACTCGATATCCAGTCCCCCCACCTACTTACAGCAGAGGACGAAAAGAAACACTTTCTACCAAAACCAGCAGGACAATTAACAGTACCAGGTGAGGGTAGGCAGGGCAAACCCTTGCCCACATTCCCAGGAAACCCACAGGCTCCTTGGGATTGCAGGCACACTGTAACTCCCACTCCAAGTGTCTGATGGAGCTCATCCCCCATCCTCACCCAGGTCAGCACACACCACACAGGCTGTAAGTGTGGCCAGAAGGTCAAGGCAGGTTCTGGAGCTGTGTGAAACCTTTGGTCTGCCATGTCTGACAGAAGCCAAAGCCTGAGTTACCCTTTTTAGAAAATTCCACATCACCTGGCCTGTTAGAGGATGCACGGATTGCTACTCCCTTAAAAACCGTTTGGCTTAAAAAGGAAACAAAACCAGATGAAATTATCTGAGACACTAGGACTGCAGAGGACTTAAGCCTTTCTTTCTATCTCTAAAATTGCCATTATAGCAGTATTCAAGCCACATTAAAACAAAAAAAAAAAAAAAAAAAAAAAAAAGAAAGAAGATGAATTTGAAGAGTTTATGAAAATAAAGTTAGAAATCCTAACAGCAGAGTCTTTTGTTTAGCACTGACTCTAATAATGATCTAGAAGTCATACTAGGCAAACAATCAGCTTGAGTTTCCTTGCTGTGGCGGAAAAATAGGCCACTGAAAATCCCTGGACAAACAGAAAGGGCAATAGCATTGCACATACATAATATGAACAAGACCAGTGTTCAGCTCTGGTGTGCACCTTGCTAAAGGGAAAAAAAAAAAACCCAAAAAACCAAAACACAAAAAAAAAAAAAAAAAAAAAAAAAAAAAAAAAAAAAAAAAGAACAAACAAAAAAACAGAACACCAAGCAAAAATACCTGCAGAGAAGCAAAAAAACCAAACAAACCAAAAACCCAACAAAAACCAAAACATTCAAGGAGTGGATAAAAACTCATGGCAAAGGATGTGTGGGGTTCAGGTCACTGGGTTAATCAAGACATGTAATATGGTTTTATCATAATGTGCAAGTACTCTCATGGTAAAAAAATACCAGAGGGCTCTTGAAACTAGTAGAGAAAAGTGAAACAGACAAGAGACAGTTGTGAAAGTAGTTGTATATTTGTAGTCTGATCTACAGTAACTCAAGCACCACTTCTTTTGGTGGCTTATTTATTTTGGTAACTAGTTTGTTCGTAGAAAGAAGTTTGGTATAATTTCAAAATGGGCACCAAACAAATAATTGATTTAAAAGAGGAAACTGACAACAATTCCAAGGACTGATACATATGATAAAGCATCCTCCAGAAAGCCAGACTTTTAATGGACAGACTGGGCATCTCTGCTTCATCACAGGCAGATATACTAGGAGGTGGTTTTGCATTTTGCCACACAGTAAAACTTTCAGATAAGTATAAAGACATTTATAATATATTTATTAAAACAGCACCCCTTTGACACAAGGCCACCCAATGGGAATATTGACAATAACAAGCATGGTTGTGTTTCAGAATAATGCCATGATGAGGGGCAAATTTTATGGGACAAATCCTCACCTGGTGAAAGCTGCAACAGCAGCTGAGCCGTGCCATGACAGTGTGCAGCAGCTGAGGATCTGCCATTGCACCAAGAGAAGAAATTATAGAACTTGCACAGTTTGCACCCACAGTTTGCAAATATAACAATGAATTAATTCACAGTAAACAGGAGGGAAGTGCTTTGCAGTGCATAAACAATGTAGTAAGAAACAATTTAAAAAGTCACAGTTTCTGAAACTGCTGTCACTGAGCACAAACTTTTAACACTTACTTAAATAGCTAAAACTGTACAAAGGTGTCACTTCAGAACACAAACAGTTATACAGAAACCCTATAATCTGATGCAAAACCCTTGGGCAAAGAAGGTAAAATAAACAATTAATTTTAGAACCTGAACACTCCATTAGCACTTCTGTCCAATTAAAATATGATGCAACTGCTGTCAACAGGCAAATTTTAGTTGCATTTTAAGCATGGATTTAAATACAAAATACACAGGCTAGTGCATTGTAACAATAACTCAACCACCTACAAGTAGAATGGAGGCCAAGAAGAGACATTCAGCTGGTTCTCTCTACCTATCCAGTGAATGGATGCAATGTTTAAGAGACAGACATGCTGCACAATCCCTCATTTCTACTTTGACTGCAGTAAATCTATAACATAATCTCCAGAAGTCTAAAAACACCTTAGTAATCTAAATGCCAATGAAAATCTATAGAAAATTTAATCCTTAAACTCAATTTTGACAGCAATGTACATCTGTACTTATTTATTTGAAAGCTACTAGGTATCTTTATTGTTTCCAGGGGGTTGGGAATGGGGAGGGATGGCTGGACAGAAGCCTCACACTGAGGCCACTTAACAGAGGTTTAATATAAACATATGCCTATAGTAAAAAAAAAAAAAAAAAAAAAAAAAAAAAAAAATTACTAAACTTGCCCTTAAAAGCTCTTTGTCAAAACCTATTTATTTTGAGATATGTATCACAGACTTTACTACCTCCTAAGATGCAAACCAAATTCTTGCAAAATCCAGAAGGGGAGAGGGGAAAAGGGAAAAAAGATTAGTCAGGGAAGCATTTCTAAGCTCGCCAAACTGACACAGAGACACAGAGTGGTCCTCAGTGACAGAGTTACTTCAGGGACATTCTTGTCTATAAGAAATGCAGAGACCAAAAGAAAGTCATTTGCTTTCAGCTGAGGACCATCAACATGGGTCAGGACAGAACTGTTTCTATTTACCTCTGCAGTGGAAAAATGACTTATGCAGTGCATTGGCACAACATTACCATCACATCCAGCTTATTCAGTGTTCACCTCTTCTTACACTGAAGTCCTTTTCCACTCTGGGACAATTAACACTGATCATCAACCAGCCTGACCAAAGAACTTTCCAAAGAACTCTGGGTCTAAGACTTCAGACTGTTAAAAAACAATAATCCAAATAGCAGATACTTCTATAGAAGCAAGAAAAGGGCAAGGCACTGCTTTGGTTAAAGCCAGTATTGCAGCATTTTCCACCTCTTGCAAGCCTCCTGCAAGGATAGAAGATGGAAAGAGCGAGGTGTGGGAAAACTGAGCAACTCTTCACTTTGCCTGCGAGAAGTTATCAGAGAGCTTTCCCTTCCTGTCAGCAGAATAAACTGACTCCCAACAGAACTTCTAACAGCACTCTGTCAGGGAGACAGGCACGCTTTATTTCAAAAAAAGAGAACAAAGCAGCTGCCACAAGACCAAATAACATCCTGCATTTTGCTCCTAAATACCACTGCAGCTCTTCAGGGCTCAGGGTTTCATTCATTACATTGCTGGAAGCAGAGAAAAGGATTTTTCAAAGGAGCTTTCCTAAGCTAAGCATCCAAGTCTTAAAACACCTAGATTTTCTAAAGAAAGGCCCCCACACTATGAATGCAAAGTCCCTCAAAGCAGGCACTGGACAGGATAAACATCTATCAGGCATCACTGCAGCATTTTTGCATAGCAAAACTGCAACACCCATGTCAATTGAGATTTTATGTGCCAGTACTGCTGGCAGGTGCATGATGCAGTCATGTTTTAAGTTCTAGAAAATGGTTCATCATTATTCAAATGACTTGATAATTAAGAGCACCAGTACTTCAACTCCCAAGCAAACTTGGAGATGCATAATAAAACCACATTAAAAAAAAAAAAAGGCCATACACTAACTGATTTTACTTTAACCACGGTTCACCTGAATGCTAATTCAAATTGCTGTAAAGTGAGCCATTCAGTCTAGCAAAACACATCTTACAGTGATTGCATGAAATTCTGAGCTTCCTCACTACCATGTGCCTTCACTCCTCCTCCAAAGTGGGGAGTTTATTCCCACCACAGTTTCCTCCAGCCTCCCAGTACTAATGTCAGGGGAAAGGAAAAATGAGACAACAGCAGCAATATCCATAGAGTATCTCTGCAGGATTGTTGCTGTGCTTGCAATCTGCTCCCCAGTTCATCTGTTCACTTTCAGGGGGGGAAGAGATTTTGCTTAGGCCACAAATATGTGACAGCTCAAGGCATAAAGCTGGAATCTGCTGTGTCCTGGCAGCTGTGCCTCAAGAAGATGAGTGTACATTGAAAAGCAAGCATTTGGAGACATGACCAGTGCAGCCCAGATTCATTCAAGAGGACACTTGTCCTCACTGAATGGGCTGAGTTCACTTTAGAGCATTGGAGGATCTGTTAGCATCACTGAAAGAAAGAAACCAATTTGATTTGCCCTGGGGCAAGTAATCTGTACCCTGCAATACAGATAACATGATCATCAGCACAAGATACTGAGTAATGGGAAAACTAACAGCACTCAAGGATCATTTTTCTTTGCTTTTTTTAAAATTTATTTTTCTCTAAAGGTTTACAGATACACAAATGTGAAAACTAGTTACTTTCATCAGAAGTTATTCTCTAGTTAGGCACTTCCAGTTGGCCACACCCCAGGTTCTTCTGCTTAGGATGAAAGGGTGCATTAATGTTCATCTTCCTTCTCTGCTTCACAAAACTGATACTGCCTGGTGGAACTAGGCTGGAGCTGGCAACCTGTGAAGTTACGTTCCCATCAACCTGTGCAAGAAGATGGAGATCCACAATTTTCACTTGGAGGAAACATTGACACAAGTTTACCTCATGAAAAGGGAAAACTTGATAAAGATATTTAGATACCTAAAGCAGCAAGAAGTCCCCAGAAGGAATATATAAACCATAAATTAACCCATATGGTGCATATCTAAATCCTCAGATGAGTCCATACTTTTTAAAATATTTGTCTGATAAGACAAATACTTCCTAAAATACTTCAGAATTGTTGTTTAGAATTAAAGTAGCATGGCACATAAACATAAATAATTACAATTTCATCAACACACAGGAGTAACTCTTTAAAAATGGAAGCACAGGAACTTGGGCAAACAGAAATTAGGCTCTTTTTTCATAATTTCTCTGATTAAAGTTATATATTAGCTAAAGTACAGTGTTATTACTAGACCCTTAGGCTTCAGAGCACATCATACCACATGTTCATTTGGCTGCTAAAAAGCAGCAACCGAATTATTAGCACTTTTTTCCAAGGACAGTTGAGATTAATAGTTTGAAGTCATTCCTTAATTTAACCATGAAACTTGAACATTTAAATGAGAGTCAACTTTAATAACATTTATTTCAGAAAACTGTAAGTATGTTAGTCCTTGAGCACTGATTATAAGATGGATGGAGCTGTTAGCTGTCTTTTTTGTAATTGGAAACAAATTCCAACTACTAAATTTACAGAACTTGATAAGAGTACAGCCAACACTTGTCCCTGCAAAGACACAGAAACTGGGAATGAAACCATCACCCTACTGAAATCAATATGTGATTTCCAGTGATTTTTTTTTTATGATACCAAGCAGGGTCTTTTTGTTCCACAAAGATTTCCAGTGTGGATGCAGGTGGAATGGTGAAGGACACGACATCTCTGCCTGAGTCACAGAAACTCTTCAGTGCTCTAAGACACCCCTTTTCTGAACAGGATCAGAAACCTTACATCCTCCTTTCCAAGACAAAAAATGAGAATGTATAGAGGATAGGACAGCAATAAGAGAAATCCTAACTCATATACCTGGGCAAAAAATCCTCAGTGTTCTTCCCAGCAGAGCAGCATGCCCAGCCTGGATCCAGGCTATGTAGATATTGCAATAAGGCTGAAGGAATCTCAGTCACCCTCAAATTGTGTTCCTTCCTTTTTTTCAATGTACTGAAACCCTTTCCTTCTGTGATGCCTCTTCCTCCCTCCCAACTTGAGGAAGCTCCTCCTCTGGCTGCTAGCACAGACAGCTCCTCTGACTCCTTGGAGACTTTTGTTAGCTGGTCCAGGCCCTGTTAACCACAAGCCTGTTAAGGGATAGCAAAAAAATTCTCCCTGGAGTCCCCCCCAAGAAGCAAATCACAAGCTCAGCTCAGCTCTTGCAGCCTGGGAAGGCTGACTTGACTGTCTTTATCTGCAAGGACTCCATTAGCAACTTCCTGTAACATAGAGCATATTTTGAAACAGCACTGAAAATAAGGGATAATTAAAATGTACGAAGTGTCATCTTCATAAAAGCCACAGGACTAAATAGTCTTGGAGGGCCCTCTCCTGTACATTCCGTATTTCTCTACGTGCACAATGCACCTTCCTCTGTAAAATCTTTACTAGACAAAGCCAGTCTCCTCTGTACCTTTAAAAATATCTGAAGTACTATTTACTTAGTTGATAAGGCATAGCTCCCAGTATAATTTTTCCTCCAAGCAGAAGACAGTTACATGCAAAATTAACTCTCAGCTCAGATCTATGAAGTCTCAAAATCTAAAACCCATTTAGGTAGTTACCAGGTTAGCAATAATTTGATTCATTACCAAAGAGATAATCTAGACTCGAGAAAATTACTTTCATGTATGCATCTAGCCTAAGAAAATGGTAGCAATTGTCATTCCTTAGACGACAGGATTGTCAAAGCAAAAACTAAAACTGCACAAATGTGTACTTTTTCCTTTACAAAAAAATATTTACTCTCTTGGCAAAGCACCAAGAAATCAGATAGTAAGGATATTACTGTAATGCTAATATTTATGTCTTACTGATTTTGGTACTGTGAATTTAAATTAATGAGAAAACAAACCCCACGGAAACAACCTCTCTTACCTTGTCTTGGTTTGATACATTAACCAAAGCAATTACCAGTGACAAGCCCACAGAGAAATGCACTAAACAGTTCAGAAAGAGGAAAACCTTACCCACGTATTTTTTTGCCAGTGACTCCTTTCTCTTACTGCAGCCAAAGGAACAACAACAAAAATATACCTTCTTAAACAGTGAAACCCTATTACAACACTACTAACAAAGAAATACTGCGAAGACTTGTTTTCTATAAGATTCATTTATTGTTACTAAGCAAAGAAAAGAATAGCCTTTATGTTTCCTCACAAAGTAAAGTGATTTGCAGGGGAGAAAACAAGTAGTGACCTCTCTTCCATTTAAAGGGAGCTAGATATGAAGCAGAGGGTAGAAAGATGCTTACAAATTAAAACCAAGCTTACTTCTTTAATCCTCTCTAGAAAATGCTATGAAAAGGTACAGAAGCATTTGTGGTAGATACTAAATGGTTAATATCTGGCCGGGATTCCCTGCCAACACAAATTCCGATGATTTGCCATTGGATGTTGTCAGCACCAGCGTCCTGTTATAGCCCACAGAGATCCTCCCTGCAGCTTCCGTGCCTCGGGCATCTCTGATGTGCGGATCAGAGTCTCGGGGTCCCTGTTCATCAGGAGGTTTCTCAGCACCCCCAGCTCACACACACCAGGTACTGCTGCTCTTCAGAGCACAGCTCACGGAGCGAGCGAGGCACTGAGGTGTAACATGGTAGCTCTGTACAAAAACTAAAGGCATAAAAGCCGTTCTGGAAAATAGTTTGCTTTCCAGGCAAACCTTTAGCAATGAAGAGCCCTGAAACATTCCCGAGTATTACACAGCTGTTTTATGGTTTCTGGCATTACAGAGTTTACCAACACTCTACAAGCATCCTGCTACCCTCTGCTTGCATCCATCTTCATATTCGAACCATAATACAAATATTATCTGGTTCAAACATCGCTGATCTAAATCAGCAAGTCATACAATACTGTCATATTAAACCAACATCAGGGCTTGCTTTCCTGCAGCATTCCTGGAGCCTGCCTTCTAGCTGTAATTACTACACAATATATATCAGAACCAGAGAGAAAGGCATCACTCCGAGGGCTGAAATTGAGAAGAAATCAATACAAAGAAAATAAATGCTTCGTCAAAAGCTGCAGAGGCATTAACCCTCTCCCCAACTTAGTTTCTTTCTGCTTCAAACCATTTTACTATGTGAGAAGCTGCCGGAAGGAATGGGATGGGACGGGATAGGTCTATCTGCTTAGCTCTGCATTTGGTGTTAAGAAAAATGGGTATTCCAGGAAGAAAAATTAAAAAAGAAAAAAAAAGAAGGGAAACATAAGTGGAAGTTCCTATCACACCTCCAGAATGTAATTATTTCATTGGACTCTTACACATCTGGCCCCGGCGAACGACCAGGAGCCACGGCAAGGACGGGAGAAGCCGCGGTGGGGGGGGCGTTCGGTGGGAAGAGGGGCTGGCGGTGCCCCAGGCGCCCCCCGGGCCATCCCGGCGGGACGAAGGGAGGGAGCCCCGGGCAGGACAGGGACAGCGATCGATCCCCGGGGGCTCCGGCCGCTCCCGGGGCGCTCGGACCCGGCGGGCACGCGCGGCCCGGGAGCGCGCCGGGCGGGGGCCCGCGCTGCGCGCCGGCCGAGGGCGCGCGCCCCCGGGGCGCCGGCGGCGCCACAGCGCCCCTGGCGGGCGGCCCGGGCACTGCGGAGGCGGCGGGAGCCCGAGCCCCGCGAGTTCCCCAGGGCCGGGGCGAGCGCCCGCCCGGCCCCGGTATACGCGAGCCCCGCGGCTCGATGCGGGGCGAGAAGCGATACACGGGCACCGGCCGCGGGGTTCGAACGGCGGGGAGAACGGCACGGTGGTCGCCGAGTGCCCCCGCCCGCGGAGCCGCTCTCCCGCGGGTGCGCGGTGCTGGCTGCACGGCTCCAGCCCCGGTGCGGAGCGGAGCGGAGCGGGCGCGCAGCCCCGCGGGACTCCCCCGGCCCCGCCAAGGTCAGCACAGGCACGGCGAGACCCCCACGGCGGACACGAGCGGCGTGGGGAGGGCAGGGAGCCGCGCACCGCCAACTTTCTGGCGAGGGACCGGGGGCTGCGGCGCGGGCTCGGAGCGCGGAGTCACCGCGCGGAGCCACGCTGCCTTTCGGGGCTGCGAGCGGCGGTCCCGCAGCACAAAGAGAGCTCCAGGCAGCCCCACGAAAGAGAGGCAGCGCACAAGGAGCCCCCTGCGCCCGCCCCGCGCTGCAATGCACCGGAGACAGGGCACACGGCTCCGGGAGCGCCGAGCCGAGCCCGGGCTCCGCTCCCGGCCCCGCTCGCGGGCAGCGCTGCCCGCAGCCGGGAGGGAGCCGAGGAGCGGGAGGAGCCCCAGCGCTGCGGCCGCCCCGGCAAAGCCAGGGGGCCCCCGCGAGCCCCGGCGCATCCTCCGCGCTCCGGGGTGCCCCGCCGGCTCCCTCCGGGGTCGCGGACACGTGTGGAGAAGGCACCGCGAGCCCCCAGCCGCCGCGCTCACTCACCGGGGAAGCACACCACATCATGGAGCACGGAGCTGGTGATTTTCAAGAAAAAGATCCACCAACACGGTTGCAGTAGCCTCCGCATGTCCAAAGCCGCACATCGAAAGGGGAAAGGGGCTAAAATAATTAACACACAGGGGGAAGAAAAAAAAAAAAAGGGGGAGGGGCAAGAAAACCCCAAAAACTTGTTGAAAATAAGTTTCTCCCCGCACCCTGTTCCTGCGGGAGAAAGGGGGCTCCCTGCTCGCCTTCTCTACCGGGGAAAAAAATAAAAAAATCCCTCCAAGCGCGGGGCAGGGGGAGGACGGAGCGGAGCGCGGCGGGGCGCGGGGACCCCCGCGCGGCTCGGGGCGCGGGGCGCGCGGCTCAGGCGGGCAGCGGCGGCGGGGCGCGCATGCCGCGGACGGGGCGCTCACAGCCGCCTCCGCGCACGGGCGGGCGGGCGGCGGTCAGCCGGGGCCCCGGCGCGCTCCATCCTGCCGTACAGGAAGTGGCGGGCGAGCCCGGATCCTGGCGGAGACTTTAAAGCGGGGCGAGGGAGAGAGAGAGAGAGAGAGCGGCGCGGCGGCGAGGCGAGGAGAGGAGAGGAGAGAAGAGGCGGCGGCGCGCCGGGCGCCCCGGCGGCGCGCCCCGCCGCCCTTAAAGCGGCCGCGGCGGCGGGCGGGGCGCGCTCGTGTGCACGCTCCCGCTCCCGTGCACGCTCCCGCCCCGCCGCCTGTGTGCGTGTATCTGTGGGGGATGATGTGTGACCGAGCCGCGGAAATTCGCCGTTTGCAATTTGGGGTTCCGCGCTCCCGCCCCGGCCGTGTTTGGCTGAAGTTACTTGTCTCATTACGCCGCCCCCCGGTGCTGCGGGGGGGGGCCCGCAGATTGGGGATGGGTGGCCCTGTCCGTCGTGGTCCCCCCCTCCCCACTTGTCGGACTCAGCGGGGTCCGAGCTCCCCTCCCCGTCCCAAAACCACGCAGTTTCCATCCCCTTCGATACCCTGTATGACTTTTTGGTCCCCCACAGAATCACACAGCTTAGTGCTGTGCTGGGTATTTCCAGAAATACTCATGGAAATCATACCGATTTTTTTCTCCTCCAGTGGTATGTGTCTTTTGGGGTACTTCAAGAGACACCTCCACCCCCACCAACCCTAGAATCACATAGATTTTCCTCCCCCAGTAACAGTCATCATTCTGGGTATTGCTGGAAGCATCCCACAAAATTGCTATTTTTCCCCCAATATTGTGCATTATTCTATGTATTTCCAGAGAGCTACCTCAAAATGAGATAATTGGTATTTCTGCAAAGTCAGATGAAGGCTGTCCCAAGCCACTCTACATCCACACACACACCCCTCCCCGGCAGCAGTTTCTGAATGAGTGATAATTTTGCACAGGAAACAGAAGCAGAAAATGGTGTGAATTCAGGATGAAGGGATGGTTGCTTGTACTTGGTTATTTCCTGGCTGTGCTGTGGTCTGCTGATGCTGAAACTTCATTCAGAGGGAGTTTTTGTCTGTTACTTTGTTAATTACATCCATTCCAGGGATTCTGTTTCAGAAAGGAAAGGGTTTGGCCAGGTTTATCAGTGTGCTCAGCCCTGCCTGCATCATTTGCTATGCTTTTCTTTGCTTACCTGCAAACTTCCACATTTGTGGTGTTTCCAGAGGAGAGGAGATGGTCGGCAGGAGGAGGAACAGAGTAGGAAAATTCAGAAGTCATTTGTGGAATGGCAGTGATTTTCTCTCTCCCTTCCTCAGCTTAGGGGTCACTAGAGCAGTGCCCTCAGGTACTTAGCCCTGTCTGCAAGTGGTTTTGTGTCCATCCAGGTTTACCCCTCTCAGCACAAGGTGCCAAGGCAGTGGATTATGCTGCATCCAAAGGGCCCCTCAACCTCATCAGGACACATTTGTAGGCTTTCCTTTGACTTTCTCTCCACATACCAGGTCATGACTGCCAAAAATCACAGTTGGAAGTTAGAAGTGCAGTCCTTATTGGCCAAAACTGTTCATCTCAGTAGGGATTTTTCAAGTGTAAGGATTTAAAGACCTGATCAGATATTCTCTGCCCTTGAGGACAACCACCCATTGGGGTGTGCAAAAATTAGAGAAGGTACCTGTGTAAGGTACCTTGGCTTGTCTAAAGCAAAGCAAAAATTTATAGGCCCTAGGGAAAGGTCTCATCCAACCTGTTCATTAAATCATTTCCCAGAACATGCTTTCAACTCTCATAAAAACAAAGATACAATTTTAAGAGCTAAATTTTCCTGATGCTCTTTGTTCCTATGAAAATCAAAACCAAATCCCCACCTGCCTTGACCTTTTGGATTCTGCTGTGATATCTGGGTTCAGTTGCTTATTGGGCTGTTCAGAAAAACCTGCAAAATATTCCCCTTTCAGCAATTGATTCCAACTTTGCTGTTCTATTTCAGCAGATAGGGAGGCAGGTTCTACACCAATACTGAGGCTTGCCTCTTCAAATGATGTCTCCCTGGTATCATAAGAGGCAATCTTAAAGTGTTTCAATCTAAAAGTGGATTTCAACAGGTCTCATTACATGAGAAAAGTTATTACACACTATTGCAATATCACAAAAGAAGAGTAAAAGCAGTGGATTTTTTTTCAAAGAGCAGTTTGAATTAGTATTTTTCTCACTAATTCAAAATCCTTTGCCAAAGCTGTTATTTGTACCATTTTATATTTAAAACATATTTTTATGGAAAATTACAAACCTGAAATTGGACCCCTATCTTGGAATTGGAGGAATTTTGCATTTTCCATTTTTGGTGCAAACATGAAAGTAAGATATAAAATGCATAATCAGAGTACTGTCTCCTGAGGAACACAGATGACTTCAGATCTCTCTAAGCTGCTAAGGAAGATTTTAGAATGGCAGTGCTCTCATCAAAAACCAGAGGTGTTCAGGCTGGATATTCACAGTAGTCGCCTCAGGTCTGAACTTTTAAAACAAATCTGTAAAAGCCCAATGTCAGCACGACCAGCTCGGTTCAGCCTGCTGTGGTACAACATGTACAATGACCCACTTTTCCTGGAGTGGGAAATCAATCATTGCATCGTCACACATCAGTTTAGGAGCTGTGGTGGCACAAGTAGCTTTGTTTCGCATTAGCAATTTGGGTGGGCAGAGAAATGGAAAGATGGATGATGGAGATGCAGGGAACAAAATTAAACACGGTTAAATGAGAATCCATTTCCTGCATGCAGTATCTCTGTGCCCGAGGCACGCTGTCTATCAACAATACACAGGTACAAATTGGCCTGCAGAGGATCTTTAACTACCCAAACACAGCAAACTGCATTAGCAGGATGCTGCTCTGCTGGGCTGGGGCCGCCTGACTGTGGAGCATCCACATTAGATAGCACAGCTGATTCTTCCCAGTGACTGAAGTACTGTGGCATGATTAAAATAACTGCTACTGTATTGAAGAGATTGAAAGGGGACATTATAACCCAGAGCAGCTAAACCAGACCAATGGGTGCTCTGCAAATCTTGCAATATTTATGATTAGCAAAGCAGGTGATGTCAAGATGAGAGGAATGGGACCAGCAGCCCTGGTTTGCTTAGAACAGTGAATAAAAGATAACTTCTATCCTTCTTTTCCCCCCACTCCTGTTTGAACAAGTAATATTTTTATGCTGCCTTCATCAACATATGGGCATGACTCCTGGGAAAGAAATGAAAGTCTGTTAATTTATTTGATCAGACATGAGAAATAATAGAAAACTGAAACGAAGAGTTGTATTTGTCATATGTTTGAATTAGTGAAAAGCTGAAGAAAGCAGAAAAATATTGCAAGGAGTTCAAAGATGAGAGGTTTTATTGAATTAGAAAATTATTAATAGCATTAATAATTTCCAAAACAGGCTTCTTAACATCTATAATGATTATGTAAAGGATTGGAGAAATAAAAATCAAAGAAAAAAGTCAGATACACAAAGTTACACCTCTTTTTGTGTCTAGAAAGAAAGGGATGAATTTTCCTTGATTTGCAGCCAGCCTCACTGGAATGGTTAATCTGTGGGGAAAAGACCAGGTAAGGATCTAGTCCTGAAAGGATAATTCAACCTGAAGTACGAAGAAGCAGCTACAGTTCAGATTATAACTAATGTGACGTATAAACTTCCAGATTAATTCAGCAGTCCTAGTTCCTGTTCAGCTTTGCATGGAAAGGAAAAAAAAGGATGCTGAACTTGTAGTTTCATAAATTATGCTATTGCAGAATTAGTTTCTTCCAGCCTCAGGATAGATGCATTCTTCTCAGAGTATGCTGTGAGGCTTTGAAGGTCTTAACAAGGCATCTGAGAACCTGCTGAGAACCAGAGGTGGAGGGCAAGCAAAGTGCTGTGATAAAAGAGAGGGCTTTATTTCAATATAATCATAGCAATGAGCTGTGTTGTTTGATTTATGAAGACATAAGAATAAATGAACTCAGAGATGCAGGTAAAGTGAACAGTGTGAAAAATGTTAATGGGCAATGCGAACTCTGGCTGAGATGTAGGCTGTGGGTCAGAGATTGCTGCAAGTTCTACAGGCTGCACATCTACAGCTCAACCAGCATGACAGGAATGAGCAGTGACTTGAGATACTCCAAGATGTCCTGGCTGGGAAGTGTCCCATAGGGTTTGCACAAGGCTTTTTTGGAAGACCAGTACATTTATTTTCTTGTATTCTAAAAAAGGAGCCACCACCTTAGGGTAGCCTTAGGCTAAATCGTTCAGAACAGACACTTGGTCACATGCTGAGATGCCTACTTGAAAACTTCGAATTAACCTTGAAGTCAAACAGTTCTTTTGTCTCCCGAAACGGCCTCAAAATGGCTGTGTTTGTACAAGAGTGTGTGGAGGGTTGGACTGATCAGCAGCGAGTTTCTCTTTCAAAAGCAGTTGAAGTTCAGAGTCCTGTGGTAGGACTTTGCTAGGGCTGTGAGTGTGTGTTTAATTCACAAATCCTCACCTGTTAAAAGAAGAATATAAAAATCTATCATCAGTGTGGCAGTGAGCAAAGCAAGCA
This sequence comes from Muscicapa striata striata, assembly GCA_030060385.1. NCBI lineage: Eukaryota > Metazoa > Chordata > Aves > Passeriformes > Muscicapidae > Muscicapa > Muscicapa striata. The sequence continues at coordinate 1,219,487 of JAREIS010000002.1, read as the reverse complement.
TGTTCATGACTAGAGCTGAGGGATGAGATGAAAGACCCAGTTTTCTGTCCTGCTTGTCTGTGACCATGTCTGTGACTCAGTGGGAATTTCTGTCTTGGCAGAATTGAAGGTGGAAGCTGAGACAATAGACTCAGGGTCTTCCATTATTGATGCAAATATTGGTTATAGGTTTCAATAATATTTGGGTGGAATGAAACTCTTGGGATCCTCAGCTGCAGAAAAGCAGAAATGCTTGGAGTGAGAAGGCTCTATCCATGCTCGATGTTTTTCCACTATCATGCAGCTTGCCAGGGAGATAACTGCAACTGTTAGGTTTTTCTACACAGTGAAGTTGACTCAAGGACAGTCAGGGTTTGCAGGCAGTGTGAATTCAGGCTGAATATAAGCTGCTGGAAGGAGCAGCAGGGGTGTGGTATGCTGGATCTAGACATGTTACAGACACAGTTACCATGAGCTATCTTCTTATCTCTGGTAAATTCACCTTCCAGCCCCCTTGTCTTCCTGGACTCCACATAGCCAGGATCATAATGAGATACCTACTCTTTTAAAGGCCCCATGCATTACAACCAAAACGTCATAAAAAACCATTGACAAAATTGGTGAGAATGAATAAATTCATTGCAGATTGAATTTCTGCTCTTCCTTTCCCCTCTTTCAGTCCACTGCTGGTTTCTGCAAAAGAAGTTAGTGTGATATGTCCCTGCTCCTGCACAGATGTCAGAAAGATAAGTCAGAAGCTCCTGGTGAAGGGTAAAGACACAGGTGTGCTTTAGGTGGTCCCAAGGGGAGAGGCAATGATGACTCTGTAACAGCACACGACCTTCTGCTGTAAACCCTTTGCAAACGGTGTCCAAAGCCAGACCCCTGAAATTGCTCCCCAATGAAGACCAATCAAGCAGACTGCAAAAAACACTTTCCTAGTCAATCCCAGGAGAGCACTTTTAAGAAATAAAAATCTGTTCTATAAATGGTAGAAGCAGACTCCCAATCTGTTTAAGGAAAGAAGAGAAAGTTAAAGAGCAACATTTGCCATACCCATATTCACTCAGAGATACACTCTCTTTGACTGCAGGAATAAGATGATCTGCAAACTTGTATGTTCTGGCTTTTTTAGTTGGTAATGTCTTACAAGAGCTTGTACAGATGTGAATAATGACATTCCAGAAACTAGTGCAGCTCCTGGTGGGAGGGTGCGGGAAGGAATGGCCTTGACAGAACAAGAAAAGAAGTAACACTTGTGAGGTACAGGAAAAGTAACATTTACTTTATTTTGGGTCACTGTGTTGCAACAGAGAAACGCAGATTGCAGATTACAGCATAGTTCTGCCTTTGCTATTCCTCTCTGGTTTCACATATCTGTTTTTGGTGTTTGAGTATTTTTTTTTTTTTCCTCTTAAGACATTAGCAATTACTCAAATATAGGCTTGTGTAAAGCACTCTGGATTTGAGTGTGGACAGGCAGTACATTAGCTAATATGATTCCATTAAAAAGAGATTCCATACTCAGTGCCCCAATTAAATGAAGAAGTGTCAATATTAATAAACCTCCCGAAGAAAGGGATAAAATCAGATGCCCCAGTGACCCCTCAGACATGAGTTATTCAGATCAATACCTACCCATAAGCACCGATGGAGACAGATAAACAACAACAATGTATCCAGACCACTGAGGTTTGGCAGTACAGCACACCCACAAAGTCTCCTTTGTTTCCTCTACTTTTGCTTTCCATTCCTCTATTCTCCAGTGTCAGGAGCATGAACTATTTGTCTGCAAACTCCAGTTTCTTGCTTGGAGTTCATCCTGTCTCTTGATGCCTGGGCTAAAAGGGATTTCTTGGAAGCGTAAAGATGCTGTCCAAACAGTTGAATAAGCAGTAATCCAAATCCCTGATAGCTTACATGGCTAATGCAACCAAAATGATTTTCATTCATCTTTTCAATTGTCATCAAATACAGATCCACTGCAGCTGGGCACAGCTCCACTGGGCATTCACTTTCCTGGAACTGCACCTACTCGGGTCCAAGTCAAACTTTTGCCAGTGCAAGGAGGGATGTGACCAAACACCACAAAAATGCAGTTGTTACTTTCTACAGTGTTTTGCTACTGTGGGAGTGTGGCAAGGCTGTGCCCTTATCTTTTCTTTCCAGATTTCATGTTCCTAATGCTGATCTTTCTGCCATCAAGGTCTGGTAGTTACAGTGCACCCTGCTCACAGCTACAGTGTTGGAGGGTTTAAAACATTTTAGAATTTCAGCATTTTTTGTCGATTTCAGATTAATGAGAGAAGAGGATGCCAAGTTCCTGGAAACAAGAAGTACTTTGGGCCCAATTCTACTTTTGTCTATGTCGGTGTAAGTCTAACCTCTCTTCATGCAGCTGACAGGTAATTTGAGACAGGGTAACATGGGACAGAGTCAAGACCTTTAATGTGGAAGAAGACAATTGCTTCCTTTGGCCCATGCCCAAGAAAATATACATAAGACATACAAAAGACAGTAGTAGAAACTGTAATATTTTTTGTGGTTTTGGGTAAAAATAATCAATTCTGGACTGAAAACTAGGCTTTCATAGCTAAGCCAAAAAGGGGAAATGTTTATCATAAGTAACCTGAAGAGGAGTACAACTAACATGTGTTTAGAACCTTGAACTGTTGTGTTAGTCCACACAAATTTATAATGCGAGTTTTGAAATAACTAATGATGTCCAAATACATTTTAGCATCTATTAAAGGTATTATCTTGACGCATCAATAGGGACAAAGCAAACTGAGAATTAAATTGTTAAGACTAATTCATAGCAAACGAATATGAGACTTCGTAATTCCTCCCATAGCATCGGAGTTAGTAAAATATTACCTTTTTTTTTTTTTTTTTTTTTTTCCCTATAGCAGAAACACAACAGAATGGCATTATTCTCTCGGGGTCCATATGAATTGCGAGCCGATGGTCCCTCGGCAGTGCTCCCCGGGCCGGAGGAGCCCCAGCCCGGGCTGAGCCGGAGGCGGCTTCGAGCCACACGGGGGAGTCGCAATGCGCGCACGGCCGAGTTCGCGTCTCATAAATCACTCCTTGGAAACCTGATTTCTCCCTGCTGCCGCCTTGTCAGTCTGTCTGGGAGATAACACAAGATCTGCAACACTTAGCACAGCAAAAAACAAAGCTGGAAACGCGGTGTTTCTGGAACAGAACGGCCTGTGAGTACGGCGGGTCGGGGTTTTTGGGGGAGAGGAAATCTGTGCCGAGTGTGATTCTCTGTATTGAACGCCGAGCCACCAACTTGCCTGGTAATGCCAAGTAGAACACTAAGAAAAGTTAAAGAAACCTCACCATCAGTAATAAAAGTCTCGCGATTTTGTGTAATCCACTGGGAGAGCAGAGGGTGTGGCAGGCTCATTGCGAGGCACAGTGACAGCGGAGCAGCAGTGCAGGAGAAGGAGCAGGAGGAGAAGGAGAACAGAGAAGGAGAAGGAGAAGGAGAACAGAGAAGGAGAAGGAGCAGGAGTGCAGGAGCAGGAGTGCAGAAGCAGGAGTGCAGAAGCAGGAGTGCAGAAGCAGGAGAAGGAGCAGGAGAGCAGGAGAAGGAGCAGCAGTGCAGGAGCAGGAGTGCACAAGCAGGAGCAGGAGTGCAGGAGCAGGAGAAGGAGCACGAGCCAGGCCTGTGTCACCACATTTCTCATTGCAAGGCATGGCACAGCCTTCCACCGTGTAGCTGCCGGAATAATGGGCATGGGCCACGGTGTGGGCAGGCTCCGGTGCTCCTGTCCCACGGTTTAATGATCCTGCTATCCTGACAAAACCCACCTTCACTAAGTACAGGCCATGAGCCTGAAAATCCTGCAGCACTGAACCATCCTCATCGCCCAAGTCCATCCCAAGCCAGAGACCCAGCAGTGATGAGGGTCCCGAACAATGCACAGAGGGAAGTTCTGGACAAAGATCTCCCAACATGGCACAGGTTTTCTTGCAGCACTCAGGCCATCCTAACGAGCATTCCCTTGGATTTTTGTACATCATTCCTATGACCTTACCATATCATACAAAAGACTTACTTTCCCAGCTTATTGTTACCTGCTAATCCAGACGGCTGCTCGAACAATACACCATTATCCAGCAAAACAACATGCACTGACAAACGCTGTTTAGTGAGCACTGGCCACCAATCCGAGAGAGCCAGGGTCACTGCTGAACAATACCAAGAGAGGTCTCACTAGCTTCTTCTCCCTCCTCCATTCAATGAGCTGTTAATAGACAAGCTGTTAGAGAGAAAAAGAACTAAATAGTTTACAAGCTTACATTTGAAGGCCTGTGAATTGCATTAGCTGAGCCAGCTGAGTGAGAGCCAAGGCAATCTCCCCACGATTGTAGAAAATGTGGCATTGAGGCATGTGGAGGCAAAGAAAGAATGACAGTGACCAGGTTTACAATATGCAAAGCTGAAATAATTACTGCTTTGTGTGGCATAGAATTTTTAGTTGAACTACAATATGGAATCAAAGCATTCCATCAAATGCACAAGTGTGTTTTTGTGTTCATATTTTAAAGCTTTCTCTCTTCTATGCAAATATTAATTTACAGCTTTGATAAAAACTTTCTGAAGCTGATTTTTATTATTTCCTCATTGGACCTTTCCCCCTCCTACCTCCCATTCTCTACTGCAGAGGCCACTCTCAGTATGAGAAATGACCACAGCATTTTTCATTACTCTCTGGGTTTTTTGGGGCCTAGCAGTTATGAATAGGAATGTGAACCACTTACAATACAATTACCTGGACAATAATTTGGGTTCTGTGGAGCTGGAATATGCAACCGAAAATATTTGTAACCCTTTGGTTACCAGCCAAGAGATTGACATAGTTCTTTTTAATATTTCATTCTGTCCTTTACCAGAGGGGGGAAAAAATTGAAAAGCAGCAGAACAAGACAAATTAATAATAGTGAAATAGAAAAATTGAAAAGTCAAGAATGGAACCATCAAATCATTCATTTTAAGACATTCTGTGGCAGAAAAGAATGAAGGAAAGAAGAGTTAAAAACCAGCCACTATCAAACAATCATAGTTCAAAATTTCTGTATTTGAGAAAAGCTCAGAAACTTTCAAGGGGGTCATATCTTCCAACAAAAGGATTGTTTTGGATCAAATATACTTTCAGGTAAAAGATTTCAGCTTGCTTACTGATTTTCTTCCTTATATTGTTCTCCCCATTTTCCGTAGTCCTTGGTTAGAAAGAAGCCAGGTGCTGTCTCTGATGCAGTGCTGCAGTGACAGCAGGAAGAGCTGAGGGAGCTGCTTTAATGCAGCCCTTAAAACAACCTGAGGGCTCAGGCAATTGCTGCTGGGGCTTTCAGCAAAGGACAGTGGTGCCTTTTGCTGTAACCTCCACTAATGGGTGGCTGTCTTTGATATGTGTCTTTGATAGCTCATTTGAAGTCCAGTTAAAGCAGCAAAAATCGGCTTGACAGCAAACACAACTTTTTTTAAAACCATTTTTGGTACATTATCACACAGTTCATTCACAAACTGGACTTACTTGGGTCAGTGATCCAGAAAACAGCTTTTCCAGTCAGACTTGAGCTTTGCCCATTAAACTTTGTCTCAGAATCTGAGAATATTTGCCAAAGAGAAACCTTTTAGTCATGCTTAGAGTACCAGCCATCTATTGCTTATACCTGGAAGGAAAGTAATCCAGCATCCCTCTACATGGGGTAAGAATTTCTGCCACTATTTTAAGACCAATAGCCTTAGAATGGACAGACTGACTTCTGAATTGTCAAATGCTCTCTTTTGGTCCCAGTCCTGCAGTGTCAGTGCAGGTAAATCAGGTTCTGGAATTAGTCACCTGAGATCAGACCAAGTAACAACTACGCATTTTCAGGTCCTTGATTATGAAAATTTTTCAAGTATGCTGAGAAAAATTCTCTTTGGAGGCTTCAGAGAAACCATCATGTCATGGTATTTTGTTTTAGTGAAAGGCTGAGGATTTATCTAATCAAACCTAGGAATCATTCTCTTTTGTTTTGGTGTGTTGGTTTTCCTGAGCTGTTCAGTGTTCCCTCCTCTTAGATCCTTTCATTCAAGTGAGTAGTTTCCTTATATTGGCTGATCTTTATTTCTATTTTTAATATTCTCTATCGATTTTACTGCAGTGCACTTACATGCCATTCAACAGTCCCCTATTACTGTAAATAAAATGAGATAAATAACTTGGCTTTCTTTCTGCATGTGAAATATTTGGCAGCAGCCATCCCCACCCTTAACTGAGCACTTGACCGTGTCACTGTCAGTACGTGTGAGAGCAGCTCTGCATGCCCTCACGTGTCACCAGTGCCCATGTGGGCACCAGTGTTGCTTAAATAAAGCTAGCTTGGGGTCTGCTGATATTACTGTCTGGCTTTATCTAGCAAGCAGAGGTACCAGTGGCATCTGTGCATCTGCTGGATGTGCAGATGGAGGCAGCTGCCCTCTCAGACACTGGCAGCAATAGCAGTGTTAACACGGGCATCTGTGACCAGGCAAGATATTGCTTATCTGCAGTGCATGGTGAAGTCACTGAGGCTCCTGTTTTCAGATCAGGCAGGTGTTATTTCTATCTATCACTGACACACTTGGGCTTAACCGGTCACTTAAATAACAATGATAAGATCCAAAACACAGCTTCATCTCTTTTCCCCTTGTGACTCTGCAGACACTGCTGTCCTCAGGGAAATAACCAGCACAGTCAGAGTACAGGGGGTGCATTCCTTTGGCCAGCAAGAGTCTGAATGGCACAGCCAGCAGCTGCACTCCCTCCAGAGCCCTTGGTGCTGGCTCTGTGTCAGCTGGAGCAGCCCTGCCCAAGGGCTGGGGCAGCTCCCAGGGCAGCACTGGAGCTGGGCTGTGCTTGGAGATTTGCCTTGTGCTGGCCAGCCCTGGGAGCACACACGTTACCTCAGCTTATCCTGGCTGCTCTGGCCATTGACAGCAGCTGACTTGAGTGCTTGACTGAATGCCAGGAGCTGCTGGAGGCTCTGCAAGCTGCTTCAGTCAGCCCGGGGCCAACTTCATGATTTCCCCCTGCCCCAGACACACAGGGCTGGGTGCTGCTCCAGCAGTGCCCAATTCTGGCTGCACCAAGGCTGAATGCTCAGCACTGATGTCCTCTGCCTCTGCCAAGGTTACAGATTTCAGTCTCACGGCAGGCGATTCTTGCTCCCCTTAAAGTCCTGTAGGTTTATTTCCTGTTATTGTCTGTAAGCCAGCTCTGAAGATCAAACCTGGGTGGAGGTTCAGATCAGCACTGCCAATAGTCGTCTGTATTTGTTCTCCAGGAATATACAGATGTATCTTCCTGCTGTGCTTTGTGTGGCTGCAGCCCAGACAGTCTCTAAAACAGACCTTCACATGGGGTATGTTCACATCCAGACATGCTGAAACAATGTCAACATTTTATCTGATGTCCTAAATTTTAAAGTATGGAGTTACAGGTTTTGACTCATTTTTATTTAAATACATACTTGAGATCTAAAAAGATTGAATTCTGTTAATTTTGTTATTACAAAAGCAAATCTATTCCAGTTAGTTAATGCAAACTGCTTTGAAAAGGGCTGCGGAATATTCTTGTAAATATATTGTGGAAGCAAGTAATCAAAATGGTGAGAATAAAAAGTAAAAATCACATGACTTTAAATAGCACATAAAGAGTAATCAAGCAGAGTAAAACCAAATAAGATTAATTTAAGTTACAGACTCAGTATATGGTGTATTGTATTCTTTGGACTGAACAGAATTGCATGCTGTGCAAGGGTGTTCTGAACTCCATTAAAGAGTAATCTTTGTACACAACAGTAGTGCTGTGCAAATAAATGTTGTGAGGCAAAATAAATAAGTTTTGAGAAATGAATGACTCTAGCAGGAGTTTGCCAATTAATTAGAACAAAGAGTGAAGTCTAGCAGACAACACAAAGAGATAAACAGGGAAGAGTTCACATTGCCATAATAGCTTTTACTATTTTCCCACTTTACTTTTTGCTAATTCTCTCCCTCAAATGCTTTGTGGGATTTTCTTTGAAGGCTGAAGGGAGCCAAGAAGGTGCAGTGGCAATTTTGCTCACTTATGAAATGCTATCTCTAAGTCTTTCCCCAAAAAAGGTTAATTGTAACTTGATAATTTTGTTTTAACAGGGCAATGAAGTGTGAACTAGAACAGAGAAAGAATTAGAGAAGATTTAGTTAAGTTACATGTATTGTAGACAGCAAGACCTGTTCCCTTAAAGTGGCTAAGGAATTAACCAATTTCATAATTATTAGTTATCATCTCTCAGAACCTGTGGAGGATAGGTCAAGTCCCAGAAAACCAGAGGAGGACAGATAGAGTACCTGCTTTCAAGAAAATGGAAAAAGGAACTCTGAAGAAACCATGTATTTCTCAGCCTAACTTCAAGCAGGTTACAACTGGAAAAAAATAAATTAGATATTGTAGCATTTGTAAATGACAGCATTTTGGAAGGAGCTGGAAATACTAGAGCACCACAATTAGAACTAGTTCTCTTGGTAAACCAGGGAAATTATTCCAATTTAACAAGGTCATGTTCACTCAAGTGAAATAAAAAGAGCTATATATAGGCAGGAGAAGCCAAATCTCTGCACCAAAATGGCAAGAGAAGCCTGGAAAATCTGGAGGTGATAACATCCACAGTAAATGAGAAGTGAGATGTACTCATAAGAAAACAAATCTTGTAAAATGCACTAACAGTAGCACTGCTTGTAACATGTCAAACAGCATTATTCTGCTGTGCTCAGAACTATTGGAGATTTACCAGTTTACCCAGAATATGGTTTAAGTACCATATTTTTAAATAAAAGGTTCAGTCCCATTGGACAGGAACAGAAATAAATAGAAACCTATAAACTATGAGAAAAGGTTGGAGAAACTGAGTTTATTTCCTGTACACAATTGAGGAGGGTTTGATAACAGACTTCCAGCATATAAGAAGCCACTAAAAGGAGATACTAATCCATTGTCCTCTGAGGTTAGGGCAGGAAATATTGCTTTAATTTCCAAGAAAGGAGATTTGGGTTATCTTTCTAACTATAAACCTAGGTAAACACTGGAACAGGCTGCTAGAGTGTCTGTAGAATCTCTATTATTTGGGGTCTTAAAAACCAGATCAGATAAAAGAGCTGTCAGCCTTGCTGGGTATATTTGATCCACATTCCTCAGCAGGCATGGACTACACCAAGCATCCTCTAAGCTCCTTGTCAGCCCTACTGTCCTCAGCCCCTGAAATGCTGTAGTTGTGCTTCTGTTGCACTCATACACACATTTTAATAAAAAAACGTACAATCAATCAACAAAAAAATGCAAAAAGGAACTTGAGAAGATGGTACTTGGCAAAGATCAGAGGTGAGTAAAACAAGTAATTATCTTTTTGCTGATTCTGATTATTCCAGGTCCAGCTGTGTTTTGACAGAAGTACAGGACTTAAACAAAGAAGGAGGATGCTGAAGGTGGGGAAGGCAGAATGGGGAAATAGCAATAACTATTCTGCTACCCATCCTTTGACACTCTGTATTGTATCTCCTGGAAGAGAGGGGAAGCTGTGGTTCTCCTTTTTTCTTCTCTCTGTTTTTGCAGAGTCCAGGGAGACATGCATGACCAAGAACTCATTTGGAGCTGAAAGCAGCACACCAAGGGGTCTCTCTGAACATCGTGGCCAGCATTTCCATGTTCTTGTCTAGCACCACACAGCCTGTGGATTGAGACAGAGGATCCCCCAATGGAGCCCAGGGGAGGTGTAAAGGCAGCAACAGAGGAAAGCAAGAGAGGGTTCATGCAGATCCCTCCCCTGCACTGAGAAAGCTCATTCCCCACACACTGGTGTCCCAACACAGAAATTTGCTGGGACAAAAGTGGCAGATTCAGCAAACACTGGGGGGTAGTTTAATATTTCTTTACCTATCCTCAGGCACTATTTTTTTTCTGTATGTTCAATTAGACTGTGGATTTATTGATAAATAAATCAAGTCTCTGCTTTCAATTTTTGCGCTGAGGGAAGCCACAGCTGAGTAGCAGAATTTCAGGAATACATTCATCTAAGCATGATGAAATTCTCTTTGGTCTTTGAATCCTCTTGCAGACAAACTACTCTTATCATATTTATGGAGTACCAGGTTTTCAACACTTATTTTACAATCCATAGTCTTCTGCTCTTTTGCCAATAACTTCTGTTTTGTCCAGAAAGGCAGCCTCTCTCAGCTCTCATAGCCTATGTGTGTGTGTGTGTCTGTCTGCATTATTTATATCTCCACTAAAGCCATTCCTCTTTTCCATGTTCTTATAATGGTGCCTATCATGTAATAGTTGGGCAACTTTTTGTTGTTGCTGATGAGACTTTGGCCACTGGTCTCACCTTTATGGTACAAGATTTCAGCAGAGTTTTGAATTGTTTGGCATCCAGCAGAGTCTCAGTAGCAGCAGATGTCCATCTCACAAGTGAGTTCTCAGAGGTATCTAAGGATGTTTGGAGTTTGATCTCTGCTTTTCTGAATGATGCCTTTTCATTTTGAAAACTCATGGTGTTGATGCTTGCTTCTAAGCCATTATAGCTTTTAAGTTTCATCCAGCAAAACATCAGAGCTCACACTGTATATTTCTTGCTCAATTACACCAAGAGAGGTGCAGATTTTCTTTGGACAACTTGCAAGCAGTGGTTCCTACAGATTAACTCCCTGTTTGAAAATATCTGTATTTCACAGCTGAGGGATGAAGAGACCAATACTGTTCTCTTTTTCTTCCTGGTATAAATGCCATAACTAGCAAAGATCCCTCCCAGTTTTGCTCTTGCAGAGGCTAAGAGAAGTGCACTGTGACATCAGGCCAGCATTCTCCAGCCCTTCCATCTCAGCCCAGCCCCTCAGGAGCTCTGTGCTGATGGCTCCACATGGGAACCACAACCTCCCAGAACAGCTCATCCTGCCGTGCCCTGCAGAGGGATTGGAACTGCTCTGAGATTTCTACACAGCCCCTTCTGCTGAGCTGCTTACACATTAAAGGAATACCCAATCCCTATAGTGGGATACATCTGGGAAATTATCTGTTCCCAGGAGTTGCAAAGGAAAAGCTTCTGGGTTTTCAATATCAATATTTTTTTAAGAAATACACCCCCAGAGGAGGTGTTTGCTCCCCAATTCAGTCTGTTGATACTTTTGTCTGAACTAACCAACTCTGTCAATTGTAATTACGATCTATAAATATTTTATATTACTTTAAAATCAGATTTTAAAATATTTAAATTAATTGGGGCTGGTGAATTAGATAGCCAGGAATTTGAAACTGAGCTTGTCTAATCCTCTGTGCTTCTCTTTTCAGCTTTTAGCTGTAGCCCAAACACTCCCACTTTCTGCAGGATAAACCAATGGAAGAAAATTTTACTTGCAACCTATGAATGGTTTGACTCAGTTATCCACATTCTGTGTCTTTTTGCAGCTATTTCAGTCACTGAAACCAGTATCCACACTGCCAAAGTATGAATTTGGATGGATGGGCACCACAGAGGGTCTGTCTGAGCCTTGTACAATTTCACAGTACAACTGGGATTGATCTGTACAATGTGAGCCTCTTGTGATCTATCCTGTAGTCATGCTGTGTGCTGTGCTCTGTGCAGCACTCCCTGGATTTCCTAACCTGTGCTTCAGCAACAAAAAGACTCAGTGAATTCTCACAAGATATCCTTTTCTGCACTGTATCCAGTGACCCTATCAGGGTCTACAAAGGATACTTTCAAAATATTATGTGTTATAGATATGTCATGGTAATTGCCAGTATGTCCCAGAAATGTGCTAAATTCTGTAGTGACTCCTTGTAGGAATAACCCCACAGACTATATGCTCAAAATTTAGTTTTTAATTTGCCATCTATTATACATATAAAGGAAACTTCAAGAGCTGAATGTTATTAGTGTGATGGTTCATTTAACTAGAGGCTTTGGTGATGTCCTGTTTGAAGTGAATTACCATTGAGGGCAATGTTGAGCCCCTGAATTTAAAAGGCAGGGGAAACTATTATGCTTATCAGAGTGGTTTTTTAGGAAGGTTTTCTTATATTAAGAAGCTCAGATAAGCTGTTATGTTTAATAACTAGCCACTAGTTTGAATTTGAAATCAAATACTGTCAGTCTTATTCATCTACCAGTTTGTGCAGTGAATGCACCTTTCAGGAGAAGAAGAGAAGAAAGCAATCATGGATGAAGGAACATTCCTGTAAACTCCATTACCAATTATGGAGTTACTCACTTCTCACTCTTTTTGACCATAAAGTGCAAAATTATATTTAAGAAACTTTTCTGATGTGAAGCTCAAGATGCTGAATAGCAAAGCACAAAGTGCTGAAGCTGTGTCAAGGAAGGTTTAGGTTAGATATTAGGAAAAGGTTTTTCTCCCAGGGAGTTGTCAGGCACTGGAACAGGCTCCCCAGGACAGTGGTCACAGCACAAATCCCGCCAGAGCTCATGGAACACTTGGACAGTGCTCTTGGGCCCATGGTGGGACTGTTGGGGTGTCCTGTGCAGGGCCAGGAATTGTCCTTTGATGATCCTCGTGGGTCCCTTCCAGCTCAGGATATTCTATGAGTCTATGATTAACTGATGCCTTTCAAATATTACAGTAGAATTTAGGGAAGTGTGAGGCCAGAATCTTGCCTTACACACTTGGAACTTGTAAAAAAGTAGGAAATTTTGGACAAACATGTATTTAGGATCTTTTCCTTAAATCTAGATCTTGCTCTACATTATTACCTTGTATATTATCCATAGGCTGAAGCAAACTACATTTTCCCCTATTATCCAACTTAAACCCTAGAAATAGGGTTTATTTCACACACAGTGACTAGGTGGGAGCAGTGTGATTGATTTTCACTGTGACAAAAGCCACCTGGTTCTCCTGGAGAGAGGACAAGGAGGGGGAACCAGACACCCTCTGATGAGCTCTTCATATGTTTCTGCTCTACTAAAGTTTATCTAAGGCCATTTTTCCCACTTTGAAACTTGGCAAGCCATGCTTTGCATTCAAAGGAAATCTGCCCCAGGACTGTAATAATGGAATTAATAGACCTGTGCAGGGCTTCCCTGAACCTGCATTCACTGAAAAACCCTGTACCCAGCACGTCTGTGAGGAACCATTCAAGCAGCTGCCTAAGTGCATAAAGTATTTGAAAACACTGGCCTTATCTCCTCAAGAGTTGACAGCAAAATGTACAGCCATGTTGAGGTTTGTGGCAGCTCTAGAAATAGTGCCTGCTGAGCAAATAAGGTCAGAGTGGGTGGGTGAAAATAGATTGTTCTCAAAATTTGGCACATAAAACTTTGAAAGTGCTTTATGAACAGAAATCATTCTCTCAGGTCTTGATCCTGCAAAAGCTTATGTGGGTAGACTTCTCAAGATCATAAATTTAAAGATCTGTTTATATTTTAGCAGGGTGGGGTTTTAGGCTAAATAAAAGTGTGAAAGATTAGCCACAGGAGGCTTCACCTGGAAAGGAAGATATCTGTGCCTTTCTCTTTATTAGTTTTCCTGTGAGATAAATACTTGACTCAATTTTTTTTTCATTTGCCCACTCTTTCAAAACTTAAGAAGCACTTCCTCTAAGGCACTGGTTTTGATTTTTTCACTTAGGGATTCTAGGAACTTGCTAAAATCATTTGATGTTTGTGTTAATAACATAAAATCTTAGTGATCTGAAATCTTTATGTAATTAAGCAAAATAATACAGCTCCCTACATGGAACTAAAGTAGTTGGGGGCAATTCTCAGTGGAAATAAGGATGACTCATTCCTCAAGCAACACATAAGAATAATATATATATATATATATATATATATGTAAATTCCCAACTGGAAAATAAAAATGGGGATATTTATGTAATAAAGGGCTTTCTTAATCTGCATGGAAAGATGACAAGGTATTTGTGCAGCTGAGATTGTATTCAGGAATGTGTTTACCAGTACCCAAGTTTATGCTCAAGAGCAACATCCAGTGAATAAGACTATTCTGGTTGTAATTTTAAGCCTCACATACATGTAAAGACATTGTGCTATCAGTCCTTCCTGATACCAAAGTCTGCAGGATGTGCATTTAAGGGTTTAAGATGAAGGACTGAAAAATTTTTTTCTACGTTTAGGCATTTGGAACCAAATAAGAGTTGTGCTTCGAGAAAAATCCAAAGAGAGCAAACCTTCTAATGAAAAAGCAGACTTAGGTGCTATTAAATCACTATCTTCCTGATAGAGATATTTGATTTTGAAACTCTGTCTGCAGTTCAGATTCTTCATTTGGCATCACCATCCCCACTTCATTTGTTGTCTAATCACAGTCACATCATTTGATGACTTGTGCCAGGTGATGGACATTGTAAGCAGCAATACAAGCCCTCAGATGCATTTAGATCCCCTCTGCCATTTGGGGTTTTTTCCTGCTGCACACAGAGACATCCCTGTGTGGAGGAACCCAACAACTTCTAATGTCAGTGTTCTGAATGAATCACATATTGGCACCTGTCTCAGCTCCAGCCAAAGAGAATCAGTCAGTACCCATGCTGAAGGTGATGTGGGCCCTTAATATTCACAGGTGACAGTGATATTGGCAGCAGTTTGGTGTCCCATGGCCCTGTTCTCCTCACCCCAGAGCAATTTGGAATCCCACTTTATTCCTGTCTTGGGGAATTAGACCCTGTTTCCCACTGAAATCTCATGTTCTTGTGAGGAGGGACAGCCACAGCCCCAGGGAAGGCTGTGAGGGCAGGAGCAGTCCTTTCCCAGAGCTCCTGTGTGCACAGCAGGGCAGCAGCAGTGTGCCACTGCAGGGCACAGTGAGGGGACACACAGCACTCAGGGATTCCCAGGTACCACAGGGTGGGACTGCAGTGACCAGAGCCAGGCAGCTCTTGGTGACCTCTCCCCTGCAAGTGCTTCCATGTAAGTAACAACAACAGCTTTATGAACACCAGCACATCATTCCTGCTTTCATCCCCAGCCTTACCAGAGCTTGTCAGGAAGCCCAGCGTCCATTTTCCACAGATGAGCCTCTTCTGACAGTGAACTTCACTCCCTGTGAGGCTCTGCTTACACAATACACCCAGCTATCCTGCTTCCCTCCTAAGGAGTGGGATGTTCTTTAAACTGAGACAAGATTTGATCCACCGTGTTTATAGCGCACACTGGATGAACGCTAAATTGCAGGATGTTTTTACAAGTGGAAAACCTTGCTAAAACACATATTATTGAATGGACATCTTGCTGTGCCTGGATCAATGAAGCTTATACTGTGGCTTAGGTCTAATCTTACGACAATTCAGCAATTGAATCCACTTATGTTAGGCTACTGGCAATGTTGCAGGATGCATTTTGTATCTACTGATTAACTGTGTTCAGTTTGTGCTGAAAATGAAAAAGAAATCAATGAAAACACTTAGAAAACTAAAACAGAGAAAGACATGAACATATCAAAAACCAAAGAGAAGAAACAGCCCTGTAAATTCTGTAATGAAGTGGAGGATTTCTCTGAATTAATATATTTTTCTTGGTATCCTGGAATGATTCCTAGGTCATCACATTGAAAATTAAATTTTTAAACATTTAGTGCTTAAACTCTTATATAGCAGCAGCTCTGGACATGTGGTGACTTAATGTGGGACTACTGCAAGATGCCCACTGGAAAGTCATTGACCAGCACACAGGACTGTGATGTCTAAAACATAGTCAAGAAATGTTTCACACTGCATTTGTGGAATCATGCAGCTGTGGGGATGGGCACAAGGATGGAGATTTTCCTTTAAGACTTTCCTACACAGTTGTAGGCAGTGAGTGAAAAAGGTGATCCTAATGTTTCTCACTTAGGAGAAAAAACCTCTGCTACATCTCATGCCTTATTAGATATTGGAAACTACACAGAGACAATCTGAGCATACTCCACAGGAAACCAGGCAACGTTAGCTTGGTTTGCTCAGGGAGATACTCATTATTAATACAGATCTGAGAATTCAGTTCTTCCAGTTTAAGTGTTTTGGATGTGATTTTCACTGTTGGATTAATCTCCAAATGGGAAAAATTGTAGACATAGCAGTCTAGATTTTGATCTTGCAAAGCATTCCCAGGGTCTTTCACTTGGTTCTTGCTAAGTGGCTTCATACAGCTAGGGATATATCTTAGCATGTGTATTTAATGCTTTTGAAAGGTGCTTAGCTGACAGTCTCAGAGGATAACTCCTGGGCACAGTCTGTCTTCAGTTATGTTCAAGCTACTTCTCTTGATATCAGTGAGAATTGCCTTTGCTTATGAGAGATGTAGGCAACTCACATTTTCCTCCTGCTTCTCCCCTGCTACTCTGACATACTGACAACCTTGAACCTTCCCCTTTTTAATTTTAACTTTTAATTCTAATGTGATTCTTAAACCTTACAATTGCAACTGGAATTCAGGGCTGGAACTGCAGCTCTATGAATAATTTCGTAAGTTTGCTTCATCATTTTAATCCTTAGACAAGTCTCAGCATCCCTTGATGATTTCTATAATTCCCCCCCCCCAAACACCTCTGTTGAATACATTATTCTGCATTTGTCTATGTTTTTACACCTTGACCTGATGCAGAGTTATGTCACATTGGATTTGTGTTCTGGTGTCTGGTTTTGTATGTGCATCTCTTCCACTGCTTTCCAAATGTATCTGAATTGCTAAGCTCCTGTTCAGAGGTTACTGCTTCCCCTCTCAAGGACCTGAATTTGCTCTCATTTTTTGATCTCTGACTACTATTTTGGCCCACAGATTTAGCTTCTGGTATCCATTGGTGCTCTCGGCACCATCCAGATTGGGTTTGGGCAAAAATCCCCAAGTATCTCAAGTGGCAGACCATCACTGGTGTCAGGCTTTGGCTGTGGGACATCTCTGTTTCACTCACCCCAGAGCCACACTGACAGCTCCTTCTGGTGCCACAGCAGAGGACAGGGCAGGCAGGACGTGGGGAGAGGCAGCAGCACCATCCTCCTCCCTCCCAAAACAGAAGGTGCTGCCTTACTGTCTGCAAATCTCCTCTTGCTCCTAGTCCTGGTAATTTCCTTCAGAAGACTAAGAACTGAATTTGTCAGTGCTTCCAAGAAACAAGGAGCTTTTTTTATTTTTTTGATGCTGTAAGATTGAAGCACTGTCTGCTCCACATTTTCCTTAATATTCCTTCCTGCCACCTTCTGTTCCCATTGCTGAGGCTTTGTCATGATTTGAATCATCTACTTTCTGAGAGTAATCAGATTAAAATATTAGTTTTCCATATCTGAGATTTCCTCTCCTGAAACAGAAAAAAACTGCAAGATGAGGTGGTTCCTCAAAAAGTGCTATCACAAAGTCATGTATTTCAACTCTGTTGAAATTCACATTGTCTGTACTCTAAATATCACTTTCACAGATTGCTTTACCTTTACCATTAAAGGACAATGCCAAGTTCTTCTTATGCCATACTGATTTTCTAACTTTTTTTCAATTTTAGTTTAAGATAAAAGCTAACCATATGTCCTAGTTTAAAGGTCAGGTGTCTGCCAAGGAAGACATCTCTGCCCTTCCCAAGAGAGAAGCCCCCGGCTTAGAGGCTGCAGCCAGCAGCCTCTTTCCTCCACTTTGGCCACTTATTTTGTCTCTCTTAAGTACTGGTTGTTATCATCTCTTAGGCAAAGAATTGAACAAAATTCCCTGAGAGAAGGAAGAAAAAAAAAAAAGGAAAATCATAATCTCCAGCACCATAGCATTCCCATTGTTCAATCTATTGCTTCTCTGCCAGAAAATAATTTTCTGCAAGTGTTATATTTGTAACTTAACAAGACACAAATCAGAAAGGAATTTTTGGCTTTCAGAGTTATGCCCAAAGGTTAATAACTGCTGATTGTAGTGCCAAATACTTTTCTCTGTGATGTTACTGTGAGCATGCAGGCAAATCCTTCTTTTCTGACCAGTGGAAAAAATCAGATAACCTGAAGTGAAAATTGTACTAAATCTGAAAAGATGCTAATGTGCTAGGAAGCTGGTGAAGTCATAGATAAGATAAAAAAAGGCCACTATTTCCTAAGAAATAAAGAGTCAGGTGAAGAAGATGAATAAGGTCCTGTGGATAAAATGGAAAGTAAAGATCTGTCTCTTGTTTCCAATAAAGTGCTGCTAGAGGGTCTCCCAAGAGATTTCTGTTAGTCTATATACTTCAGATTGCTGAAGTTTAGTTGTTTCAGCACAAAAACAAGGAAATAACAGAAACTCATGTCACAGCATTTCCTTTTGCCTTGGTATCATCTGTCTGTAGACTTTAGTGTTGGCCAAGTTACTGCATCTCATTATTTGTAGTTTAGTTTGGGTTTATTTTTCGTGGAGCTAATGGATTCTTTGAGGCTTGCAAGCCTGAGTGAGCTGGGCAGGTGAGGGCTGGCAAAGATCCATGACATGGATATAACTCAACAGCTTTTCTATGGTTTGGTTTTGAATATGATAAAAGCCCAACTTTGATAACAGATTAGCGCATCATTACTTAGTGTAACATTGTACAAACTCTGATTAATGCATTTGCATTTTATCAGTAAATGTAGCCACATATACACAAAACTCGTCCATTAAACAATGCTGACATGGACATGGTTATGTGTGTGTATATGCCTTTCCTTTGGTGCATAAAGAGTAATTTTTATTGTGATTAACTGCGACAGCCATGTTTTTATTAGCTGGTTATAAATTTCCTTAGCACAGGACTTCTCAATCCTCAAAGAAACAAAACCATTAGGCTCGAGAGCTCTCTTGTTACCCCTGTTCATGGAAGCTGGGGAATGACTCAGCAGCACTCAGACAGGTAAAGGCAGCCCAGGCTTCCCCTCCATGGTCACATTTATAACCAGAAAGCCAACACCCAAAAGATAAAAGGGTAGTAGAATGTTTCCTCCAGGGCTGCATCTAAACCCCAAACCACATCCGTGGTGGGGTCTGCCTCTGTTCCCCAGGCAGCTGTTTCACACATCTTGAATTGTGTGTGGCCATTTGATGTGGAGGGGTTATACCAAATGGCAGCTGGGCTCAGCCTGGCTTCCTGCCCTGCTGGGACTGCCCCGGTGCATTTGTCCCTCCTTGTGGACACAGGAGTTCCTGGGGGCAGACTGGAAAATACCCTTGCTCAGGCATCATAAGATTACAGGTTGCTGGCTGCCCTGCTTTTTGTCTCAAAGATGATAATTTTCAGAAAGTGTCTAATAAGCAAGAAACATCTTGAATTTTTGGAATTAGGTTTAGGTGATTTTATGTAATTCTCGCCTTTCAACTATTGGTTTCAACTTTGCCTTTCACTCTTTCAAGTTGTTCCTTGCCATGTTCTAGTTCAGAAAACATTAAAAGTAACCTTTTCCTAATGTTACAAGATATCAGGAGAGTTGTCTGCCTCAGTAATGGAAGTGTTTAATTTCAAGAGGGGGGCAAGTTATCATCAGACTAATACAAAGAAAAGGAATTGTGTCTGGAAGCAAGGTCCCTGGACTGGGACTCAGGGACTGTGTTCCCAACTCAACTTTGCACACTTCTTTCTACTGTTTTCTGTTTTAAGCTTTCTGTATCTCATTTAGTTAGGCTTTAAGTTCTTTAGGGTTGAGGCTTTACCATGTACCATGAAACTACAGAGTCCTGATTTTCACTTGGAATGTCTGGAAGAACTAGAAAGAAAAAAAAAAAAAAAAGCTCATGCCATTGGCATAGTATAGGAAACAGGCAGGTCACAGGGCCTCTGATTCAGACTCACTCCTAAACACACTCTGTTCATCATCTCAGCCTTTTACCACCATCTGAAGTTGGTTCTTTCTGTGTTTCTGCACCAGTAAAGTGTATGCTGAAATTGCCATCTCCCTCCTAGGGGTGTTAGGTTTAACACATTACAGTTTATAAGTACTTTTCTATGCCTGGATGCCCATAGCTATAGATGCACAGTATTGCTCTGCATTAATGGCAAGGCTCAGCAGTGATGGACTGCTATGGAGAGGGAAAGGGGCCTGCCTAGGAGGTACAGCCCCTCTGAGGGCAGCACAAACCAAAGGACATCCCAAGCCAGGCATGTGATGCTGGGCAAAGCTTGTATTCCTGAGCTGAACGAGGCAGGAATGTTCCAGTGATCAAGGCACACCGTGGTGGGGACTGTGGTGGCACTCAGAGCCAGAAACACCCCCTGACTGTCCTTCCAAAGCACAGAACACAATCCAACAGCTCCCAAACTTCTGCAGCAAGAAGTCTAAAGAGATTTAATTGCTCCAGTTTTAGAACTGGGTAATTGTAGCTGGTCAAAGTGTTTCAGCACTGCAGGAATAATTAACTATGTAGTGCACTGGTTCTCCTGACAGCCCTGATGTCGGGCTCTGCAAAATTGATTTCCTTCTCTATTAATATGCATTTACAGCAAAATCTATGCCACTGACCTTATACCTTGATGATAATTTGGTTATAGGAAAAGATGCAAGTCAGAACCCCAGAGGTTAAATGTATCTAACTGCACAGCAAAAAATACCAGTTGGTCTGGGAACTAATTTCAGTTCCCTATGAGGAAGAAAAACCTTCATTGTCCCAGATGATTTTTAAATGCCAAGATCATCTATTTAGAAATCTCATTAAAAAGATTTTGTACATCTGAGATTCTAGTTTGTTCAGGTGAGTGTTTTTTCTTGTAAAAACCACATAAGGTAGACACTAAATACATGATATGAATTTATTCAAATTTCAGATTTCTAGAAATATTCTTGAGAGTACTATGTAATTACAAGTCCCTGTAAATAAATTCCTAGTGTAAAATAAGAGTCCAGTTCCTGGAGGATTGAAAGATGCAGCAATAATCTTGGGTAGATGTAGAGCTATGATGTTTTTGAGTAACATGGCTTTGAGAGAACAAAAAGAAAGAGAGAAAGGCAGATTTCATGAAGCTGCTCAGCTGTTTGGGACAAATCCTGCAAACACAAGACATTTAAAAGATGCTTTAGGGTTGTTTTGTGGTGGAGCCATAGCTGAGTTCAATTAGATTAAATGCCTGGAATCATCCAAGCTATTGTAAGGCACCTGACAAGAGTATGTGGTCTGTGTGCATCCAGGAATAATTTGGAAAGCACAGATAGATCAAGTTGGGCACTTTTCTGCCAATGGGATTCATTCACTCAGCAGTGTCATCTGTGTGTCATAAGAGAAAGAGACTGTTTTGAAGAAGGTGGCATATTAGATAAGTCAGAGTTTGAGATGACCTTAGGGGTTCATGTCTTTCATAATAGTATACTCTCAATTTATTTTGTTTCAATTAATGTGAGTCAGCCTGCATAGGAAGAAATCTGGGAAAAAAAAAAAAAAAAAAAAGTTTTACAGCAGTTACTAGGTCTTCTGCATCATTTAAAATCCCTTCAACAGCAGAACTGGGCCAATCCCAACCTTTTTGTTAGGTTTTGGGTCTTTAGAAGTTTGTAATGAAAAAGGCAATTCTTATTTCAGCAAAAAACCCAAACCCACACTGAAATCCTCAGCCAGGGAAAGACCAGGCCCTGCATCCAGGAGAAGTGACACTTCTGATGAACAGTCACCTGAGGCTGCTCACCATGGCTGCTCTCCTTTGGCAGATCTGCCAATTAAAGATGGCATTAACACTCTGTTATTGCCACTAGGACACACGTTTTATGGAAGAAATTTTGTTTCTTATATGCAGTTGTCCAGAACTCAAAGTATGATGAAATATGACAATGAAGTAAAAGCTACAGAGTTAAAACATTCTTGAAAAGGCTACATAATGCAAATATATATCCAGAGATTTTGCACAAGTTCCATCCCAGCATTGCATACTGCATTTCTGCTTGCAAAAGAACTATTAATTTGGAAAAAGAGAACAGGAAATATCACAATATTTAGAGAATCGTTCTGCTGAAGAAAAAGAACTTATTTAATTAAAGTGAATTGACTAATTTGAAGATGTCTGGAGGTACCTCTGGGCAATATTAAGGTGAAGGACAAAATAGTATAGAGGAAATAGTTTAGAGGAAACATGGAAAATGATATCTTCTCTGATGACTGACTAAAAGTATTTGATGTGAAATGTCTCTTAATGAAATTTTTGCCAAAAATAATGATTACAAGGTGCTTCAGGAAATATTTAAGTCTAATTTACCTTTATTTCTGGTGTTCTAGGTTAATGAAAAACATTCCCTAGGCAGCTACACATTGCCTGCTGTGTTTTTTCTTACTGTGAATCTCATGACATAAAGCATAAGAATATTAAAAAATACATACATGTTACAAGGTCATAATGCACTCAGAAGCAAGTGGAACACAGAACAACCTGGTACCTGCTCCAGAACTCCTCTCTGATGTCTGTGACATTAGCAGCAGGAAACAAGTACAACTATTTTTAAAGCATTATCTGTGTTCTTTGGTTAAAGGAAAAAAGTGAAACAGCCCAGTTAAGGTGCTGAAGCACTGGAGAGCCATTTATCACCCTAACTCCTTCGTAGTGGAGACTTCTTTGCTTGAAATACAGAACACTGCATTAAGTCTGTGCACTTTTCAAAGAACAGCTCCAAAGATATCTGTAATGCAAAGGTATCTGCATGCATTGATATGGTAATCAAATGTAAATGTCATAGTAGGTTACTTGAGATTATGTATTTTACAACACAATTACATTCCCATTAAATTAATACAGGAATCTTGCATTAGCAAGTCACACTTGCTGGCAAATACCTACTAAATGGTTGTCTGCTACAATGCAGAAAAATGCAAATTTTGACTGATGTTGAAATACATGACTTCATTGCAATAGACAAACAAAAGCTGATCCACTTCTCAGCAGTTTGTGCATTTATTTTTCCTTATGCAATTGCAGTGTTCACAATCTGGGTACCTGATACAGTGACCTGTATTTCAATATGTGCTTGGAAAAAAACCCAACCAACCCCCAGACCTAATCACTGTGAGAATGGAGAAGTTTTCATGTCCAAGGGGGAAATGTTCAAATTATTTATGTGTCTATGCTATGTCCTCTTTATCTTCAGCACAAGCCTCTAAGTTTCAAACTTAGAGGTTTCCTGATTTGGGATTTTGTATTGCAAATTTAAAGGTGGCAGAACTGATTGTCCTGTTTATAGCCTTGAGTATGTTGGTATGTTACAAGGTTCCTACATTAATGATTTGCTCCTTCCAGTTGATGGTGTAGAGCTCTGAGTATTTGGCAATGAACACACCACCTGTGCTGGGTTACTTTGATACAAAGAGCTGGAATCCTTTATTACTTTTTTCTTGCTGCAACAATGGAAATCCCTTCTTACAGCTTGCTGATTTGCCAAGAAAGATGGAGAAAACCCTGTATCCTGGTGAAAATTCCAGAAGGAATTAGCACTCTAAAGAATTCCACCCAGAAGCTGTGCCCTTTTCTCAGAACTCTCCAGGACAAATTGGTCATTTGTTTAAGCTGGGCTCTTTGATACACTGGGAGACATTGCCACTGTCTAACCTGAAATTCTTCCATAAGAAATGTTGGATGCTGCTGTCTTCCTCCAGTGACTGAAAAGAGTGCTGAAAGTCATGGAGGCCACTGCACAATAAAAACAATGTGATAGAAAGTTGGAGCCATTTCCTTGGCTGTGGTAGCTCACAATAACTTTCAAAAAGTCAATACTGCTACACTTAATTACTCTGAGTAAAAAATTTTGGTCCATATTTTCATCAGCCTTTCAGAGCAATAGAATCTTAGTCACCCACAGCACAGCCTTCATGGTGGCATGGACCAGAATTAACTCTGGCTATGGAACCAGCCCAGATCGATCGCTGAAGTGAAAAGCCTTGTTCCTTACAAAGACAGATTTGCATTAAGTATGCACAAATCATAGGCTGAGACAGAAGAGTCTTTCCTGCAGCTATTGTCAAAGGCAATGAAGCAAAGTATTTGTGTAGATTCAGTTCTCATCAGAGATATTAATACATGCAAAATCTTTTTGGATTCCATTCTACAGCCACAAACCTTAGCTCAATCCTTAATCTCATGATTTGGCCTCAAACTTAGAAAACAAAACAAAAAAAAACAAACAAAAAAAAAAAAAAGCCAGTCATGTAGCTTTTGCAGTTGTCTGCAACATAATTCATAGTGGAAAATTCATTTCGGCTTGATTTATTGAGGGTGCTCACTTAAATCTCCTGTAGCACGATAGATTGCATCTCAGTAAAAGGGCCAAACCAAATGGTATTTGGATGAAGTATAAAGCTTCAGACCCTGACCTGAGCACATTCCTAAGGCTTGGTGACTTCATCATCCAGCCATTGCTAAATTAAAGATGAAGAGCGTAGGAAGTTGTGTGTAGCAGATGCAAATGTGTTTTATATAGAATATGCTAACTTTGACTATTTTTTGGTATTGTTTGCACACCCAAGGAATGTAAGATGAATTTGTGCAGATTCTCTGTGGGTGTAGGAATGCACACTCATCTAATAAAGGAAACCATATATATGAAAATTCAATTTTCTTGGAATTTAACCAAATTCATCTATGTGAAGTAGACAGTATTTTCACACACACACACACATACATATTTTTTTTCTTTCAAGTACTAGAAATAATCCATCCTCATCATGAGTACATTTTAAGAGATCCATTATATGAGCTCAATAGTACCAAAATGCATAGATTACATGAAAAATTCAGTGGTGATGTTCTTGTAGGACAAAGACTGAAAGTTTGCAAAGTCCAAGCTGAATATATTTATTAAAAAAACAGTAGTTTTAATGTCTGCTCTGGAACTGAAAAGACTTGGGAAAAAACCCTCCTGTATGCTGAGAAAGAGGTAAAATAGAAAGAAAACTTGAAAGCTGCCACATACAGCAAGTAACACTATCGGTGATCTGCATTTTAAGAGCATCTCCAGAAAGAACTGGAGAAGTCAGAACAAGGATTATCAATATAAAAGCATCATCAGGAAGGATAGAATTTTATGGGCCTTCTTCCATGCTTAGACAAAGAGAAATAAATGTGCAAGTAGGAGGCTGAGAGAGGATTATGACATTACATGGAATGATTATGCTTTTATTTCCACAGGCAATCAAATGGAGAAACAATCGAGTCAAACTCAAGATATCCTTGCTTCTTTTTGCCCTTTGTCACTCCGATGAGGAAATTACAAGTGAAGAAAAATAACAATTTACAAGATGCTCCTCCACCCAGTGCTGGAGCTGCCAATCTGTGCCTATTTGTGTAGGGATGGTGAACAACCTGAACACAGACCACGAGCATGGTTTAGATTTGTGAACAGACACAAAGAAATGGGAATACATAAAGAATGGCTGCTAAAAGGATAAAACATAGGTGCAAATGGTCATTCATGAAAAGCAACACTCACGGTGAAATAGCATTGTAGTTACCTTGGAAGCAAATGCTGCAGCTCTCACCTTTCTTCACATACTACTTTTAACCCAATCTTATTTCAAGTGTCATTGTCCAAAACTGTTTCAAGGTGACACTGGAATGCCTGGGACTTCTTTTCCACTTTTATTTTTTGATGTATTTGTGTTAAATCATTCTTAACTGTTGCTAACAAAGAGTTGGTATTTTTTTTTTAAATTTCTGTATGAAGGCCTAGAACTCCTTCTTTCATATAAGCATATACAAACATTTTCACTCATTGTATTTGACCTAAACCTTCTATTTTTATTTAATACTTTATTTATGTATAAAATTTACTATATCAAGATATTATAAGTCAATAGAAGAAGCATTTACATTATAATAAGCATGGAGCTATTTCAACCTGATTGACCTTGTTACAGCTTGTCATTCAATTTCTTAATTAAAAAGATGCAATTTTGTTTCTATAGAGCACCCAAGGAAGACAAAATTCTGAGCCAAAAATAAACCAAACCTCTTCTGAACTTATAAAGAAATGTCTTACCATACTCCAGTGTGAAAGGTCATTGATTTACTGCCTCTGACTAATTATAATAAATTGAAAAACAGAAAGCTTCTTACCTTCAGTAATATTTTTCTTTACTATAGGGAGAGAAGTCTGAGACTTGAACAAAACAAGAAAGGTTGCAAATAGAGCATAATTTTTTCACTCCTTCGAGAATCTACTGAAGTCTTCAGGGAGGCAAGTTATTTAAAAATGTGCTTAAATGTCCCTGGTCAGTAAAGAATATCAGCACATTCTTCCCTTTGCTTGGAGATTTACTTATCTTTTTACTGTACTTGGTTGAATTGAGGAATCATTCTAAATTCAGAGACAGAGCACAATTTGTACTGTAAGATAGGGAAATATAAGCACAAATTTCAACTTCCTCATAAAAAGGAATCTTAGGACTATTTGTTGACTTCATGTAGCAAGAATGAAAGAAGATTTTATACAAGAATACTGCTTTGACAATGGTGTTTTGCAGTAAGGATTGCTTCTTGGGCTTTTCTTTCCACAGTCTGATATGTATGAAGAGCCCACAAATGGTGGTAAGTTCTGAAAAAGTGCTATCAGGGTTCCTATCAAAATGGTTTTGGGATCAGCATTTCAAGGAGCAAAGGATATGCTACAACTGTTTTACCTAATCTAGCCAAGCCCAGCAGTGTTCAGTAGGTGATGCCCAAAGAAGTGTTACAGATATTGTGACCAGTTATATTGTTAAGCTTCTATTACTTTCTACATAATTTTATAATCATTTTACAAACATTAATGCAAGACATTAAATCAAGCATTGCACTTGAAATTTAAAGACAAAGTTGGGACTGTAAATGTTTATATGCATTAATAATAATGTCGCCAACCCAAACCAAGCACAAGCAAGTGTAACATCACCTGGCATGGGAAATTCCTGATCTGAGTGAAAGCCCTCAGAAATCTATGTCAGTAAGTCTGTCTGCTGGCATCAGCGAGCTTGCCAAACACCAAACCAAATGTGGGTCATTCTGAAAGCTGGTTTTGTCTGGTTTCTCCTGGAAAACTGCATTGTAGCACTTTTAATTTTTCCCCAAAAGTCAATTAAAAAATGAATGCAGGAGGCAGGACTTTTCACTGAGAGAAGTATCTTCTTGATCTTAGATGATTATAGATTTAATGACTAATTTCATTAGCTGACACTGCCCTGAATGGCTTTTGTTAAGAAACTATCAATCACTGCTGGAAATTCAGCTTCAAGTGTTTACAAACAGTGAACAGCCAAGATGGATGACAGGAGATGGAGAGGAAGGACATGGCAGGAGGTGCTGTGGTGTTGTAGAGCCTGCTGTCTGCCACCAGATGTCCATTGCTCAGCCCATCCCACAGGCTCTCCGCAGTGATTTCCTGCAGAGCACAAACTGAGGAAGGGACCTTTGCCTTGGGGCTGCACCTACAAATTTGTGAACTCTCCTACATCAAGTATTTATTTCCAGAAAAGGGACACCTTGTCATCCACTGTCACTGAATGACATCAAATTCATCCTTGCCACTAGATGACAGCACAGCAACACACATCTAGGAAGTAACCTGTATTTTGCTATGGGTAAAGAATTCTGGAGACACAGGTTTCAGGAATTTTAGGTCTAGCCCCATGGAGACAAGAGATGACATTGAATTTCTGTGTCTTTGGACTTCTCCATCCAACATGAATGATGAGAAGGAACTTGTGTGATGTCTGTGCTGCTGAGCAGGACAAAAGCCTCTGGAACCAGCACTGGAACACTCTGCAGCTGGATGGTTTCCTGGTGTTTGTACAGGTAAAGAAGAAAGTATGAGAATTTGGAGGACAGCAATCCTCAATGCCAAAACACGGACCTGGCTACTAAATCTAAATGTCTAAGGAAGGTATTTGGTACAAGAAGAAATAAGGATCCTTTTCAGATCAGATGTCTTCTGATGTTTTAGTTTCACAAGTCTTTTCTCAGTGCTGATCTGGGAACTTCAGGAATAGAGTAGACCTTTACATATTGGAAGACTAGACAACATTGGTACTGATGGATGCTTTGGGCTGGAAAACACCAATAATTCTGGCATTATTTCATGCACAGTTCTTGACACACTCAGGATTTCTGGTAACATACTTTTATCAGATGTTCTGATGAGAAATTAAAGATAATTAAGGGAAAACACCTTTGAGTTCAATTTCATGAACATTAATTCTGAAGATTGACACAAACAAGAATCTTCCTTTCTGCTCTTTTTCTCTACTCTAAGTTACACTGTTCTTCCAAAAAGAGAAAGAAGAGGGCTACCACACAAACAGGTCCCTGCTCCAAACTTCTATAATCCAGTCCACTTCCTGTGCTCAGTGCAGGGAGGTGGAATACATGATCTATGGAGATCCTTCTTCAATCCCAGCTTTCTTTCTTAAGTCATTGTAGTCCTTGAGTTTGAATTAATACAATACTTAGTTAATTCTTCACTCCCTAAGAAGGAAGATTTAGGAGTAGGTCAATATCCCCATGCCACAAGACAGGGTTCTACACCAGAGTCTAAGGAGAAGGGTCTCTCATGGTAGAATAACCTAGAAGTAATCAACTGTTCCTTCAAATGAAGTCTTGGAATGGTCTCCCATATTTGTGCAAGGACTCTACCTTCAGGATATTATGAGATCAATCCCAGTCTCTTTCCTCTCCTCTGCCCTTTCCCAGAAATTTCTAAACATAAGACATTCTTTTTGCTTGTCAAAAAATGTGGTATATTCCTGTGAAAAAACTTTGCTTTTGAAAACTCTGCTTTTCTAAGAAACAGTCTTGTTTCCAATTTTTTTCCAATCAACAGATGGGGAGAAGGTATATGGTTTTCTCTGCGGCAAAAAAGAAAAGAGGAAAAGCTGTGTAACATTTTACACCACCACCCCCCCAAAAAAAACCTGTCCTGCTTATCTGTCCTTTCTTAAAGGTGCACATGTCTAGTCCTGAATTATTAGAGTACTTTCCTCAATGTTTTGTCAGTCCCTGATAATTAGTGCTATTACATATGTGTAGGTATTCACCACATACAGGTGGTGACACAACAGGACTGCAATATATTAGCATTTTGTCACCAATTCTTTAACATGTTTACCATTTTCCTCATAATTCTATTTCTTTCAAAGGGTAAGGAGAAATTACAGCCCACTGAGAGAAGGAGGAGAGAATAGTTGTGTGTGGGCAGAGAATAAGTGTATTACAGGATTTTGTGATTTCCTTTCATCTATTTCTTTCTATTTGATAATAGAGCTGGTTGATACCATACAGGGCATACTTTATCATTGGCAAAAAATGTGTAGGAGAAAAAAAAACCCAAGCATGCCATTAATTGCTTATAAATATATGCTCTCAACACTAGCAATCAGCCTCCAGGATTTCTAACCTCTAAATTCTGTTTAATTCCTTCATTTGAATAAAATTATCAACTTGTATCTTTTCCAGCATGATTAAACACATCACTTGCAGGCAGGTTATGATTAAATAGGAAAGATTTGCATTTTTTGAACTACACAGTCTCTGTGTCTCTTTGTAGGTCTATGCATATCCACGTCCCAGTGTAAAGTTCCACATGTGTGGATACACACATGAATGTGTGTGCCCATGTCTGCAAGTAAATAGGGGAGTGGGGAGCAGGAAAGAGGAACCAAAGTTAAGTTACATGGAATGGTTGAGATATTCAGGCCAGATTCTTCAGTCTTCTGCACCCAGTTGCATCCAATGTGACATTAAAAAGAATTCAGTTCTGGATTTCTCAGGGAAGTTTAAGACCCAAGAGGCCGAGCCTTTCTCACTCTTCCAACCACATAGCTTGAGGAGCTCAGCTGGAGGTTGTTATTTCTTTCCTAGAAGATCTGTGTTTTAAAAGCAAGTAGGAATAAAAAAGAAACTCTCTCAGCTTGCTGAAAGCTTTTTCTTTAGACAGTCATGCCTTGCATACATATGGTTGCACCTGCAAACACTATAGGAATATTTGTGCAGGCCTGTTGAAAAGCTGGCCATAAAGGTAATTTTCCCCAAAGCCATGGCTATTAAAAAAATTTCTTACCAAAATTTTATATGCTTTTAAATCTGTTTTTATTTCCCTTATTATTTACTGACATTCTGCCTCCCCCCGCCCTACAGTGAACCAGGGCTGTGCTTGAGAGAGACACAAACATTCTCTCACGTTATGATCTGATGCTATCATGTGTTCAGATACTGCAATAAATGAGAAAATTAGTGCCAGTAGTACAACATATCAGTACAACAGGAAAAACCACATGAGTGATGGCAGAAAGGGAAGTATGTTGTGTCTGCTCAGTGGCAATTGGGAGTAAGGTGGGCACTTCTGCTGATCACGTGCCTGCCAATGGCAACTGAGTCTGAACTTCACTTTTCCATCACTTGGCTGGTTTAACACTGATACAATGCCACTGTGGAATTAAGACAAACTGACATTGGTAAAAACAAGGGGAAAATTAAGCCTCCTCTAACTATATATTATCCAATTAATCTTCTTTTCCTCACAGACTCTACCTTTTCTCTGCCTGTGGCCAATTAAGTAGGAGGCTCCTTGTCCTTCTGGGGGAGAACATTTAATTTGTTCTTGCTGTTCATCTTGCAGTTACAGCTGTCAATCAGCTTCAAGGGCTGCACTGTCAGTTTTGGTCCCAGAGGGCCAAAATGCAGAGAATGGCCAAGTTAACATTTGCACTTCAACCATGAGGATCAAGAGTTTATCATATTAACAAGCTTATGATAAGAAGAATGCTATCTAAGCATAACAAATTCTAATGTCTTAGGATTCACACTGTTGGACAGTACAGCCTTTGTCTTCATTCATGGATTTGCACTACAGCACTGCTGAGAGACTCTACTGTACTCCTCACCAGAGACACTTGCAATGTAAATAGCAGGGCAGACAAAAGAGAGGAAAAAGCAGAATCTTCATTCTAGTCAGGCCTTCTGGGTCTCCAAGAGATTAAATGATCTGTCCAAGGCTGCACATGTAGTCTGTGGCAGTGACAGTTTTCTGTATTTCATAGTAATTTGTAAACCTCTGTGCTACACAGCCAACAAGTTTTCAAGTTGCCTTTGGTTCTGTATTTCATACTGAGATCTTTTGCCTTGAAATAAGGTCATGACTGCTCAACTCTTAGGAAGTTTGATGCCTTTTCCAGTAGTTACCACACCTAGGACATACTGAACAGTTTCATTTTCTGATTCATCTCCCTCACAGTTCTGCCCATGTGGACTGCAGCACAGTGGTGGGACACCAATTTCCCCTTCCTGCATTCTCCCTGGCTTTGCCACCTATTGGTGCAGATGAGATTCTGCCTTTTGTCTTCTGGCATTTGTGTTTCTGATACTATTGAAGAGGAGTCAACCATCCTTTGTAGCAAAAAAAAAAAAAAAAAAATTAAATGAACTTCATCTATAACAGGACTTTTACAAAGATAGGAAGACTGATAAAGTTAAGGACTAAGAGCAGTTTTAAAAATTTATTTGGTAGACACAAAGCAAAAAGATTTCAGAAAAATAATGTATGCTGTAACAATGCAGATTTCAGGAAAATTGTGCCAAGTAAATTTGACCCATTCACTCCCATCTTATGTGAGGGGTAAGGGATACTCAACAAATACTTCGAAGTACTTTGATACTTTGACAAAATCAGAAAGGACTAAAACAATCACAGATTATTCAGGTGAAAGGAGCTTAAATGTACAGTTGACTAGGAAGTAGAAATTACTGTAGTTGGACAAGAAAAATCCAGAATTATTTTGGTACTTACATGGACTGCAGTTAGAATGTTTGGGAATAGCATCCATAAGGTGCTAAAATTCTCTAATAAGCCAAATGTGCATTTGGGTATGTCGGAAAATCAGTTGAAAAGACTAAGAAAAGGTGGTTACACATATGGGGCAATGCTAGCATGACAGATGGTATTTGTTTTATTTATGTCCTCACAACTGTGTTTATGTTCTTTCAAGAAGCTTGTCTGGGTGGAGTCTTGCAGAGAGGTTGTACAGGCTCCTTCCTCAGGGAAGCTGTTGAGCGTGTTGAGACAGAAACAATTCCAGGCTTCATGGGGCCAGCAAAAGAGAGACAGAATGAAGATGATGGCTTGAAGCTCATGCAAAGACACTGCAGAGATGAGGAGGGTGAAACCAGCCAGATCTCACAACAGATGTTCCCTCCCAAGGAACAGGAAAACAGAATTTGCTCAATGACTTAGGAAATCATGGAGTTAACTGGGAGCACCCAACCACTTGCAAGGACAGAGGGACATGGGACAGCAATGTACAAAACATTGTAATGCAGTTCTGTGTCCCCCACCTGTTTTAAACAGCATTTAATAAAAATTTTGATTTCTAGTTTTTCTTCAAGTAAATGTTGGTTTTTCTGAATTTAAAACCATTCTGTCTGCACTGGGTTGAAGGTCTAGGCACATCAAGTGTAGTGCTTGGTTGACTCACTGTCCTGGCAACAGTCAAAATACAAAAAGCATTAAGACAACTTAATTTAATGCAAACACCTATTAAACATTTTCTGATTTCTTGGGAAAACAGAAAGTACTGGAAATTCTCCATGAAAATGAATCCTTGAATTACAATTTTGGTCTTTAAATCTTTCTTTGCAGAACAACAGATTTTATTTAGAAAAATATATACAGTAAGTAATATACTTCAGGAAAAGACACATTCTCCTAACAGAAGTTTGGTTTTTTGCCAATGTTGAGCTTTGGCTCAACTAAATTTTCTCTTAGAACATAGTTCCATCTCCAGGTAAGTTTCTCAGCACATCACTAATATATTGCTTTTTCTTTTCAGTTCTTCAGATAACTTAACTGCTTCAGGTACTTTTTGGCTGTTTTGTAAAATAGAGCTCCTCTATGGTGAAAAGATTTTGGTTTTATTTTTCAAGCCATTCCCAGGAGAATGGGATCATTCAGCTGTCAGTTCCTGTTAGGTAAACAGCACATCTTGGACCTTAGTGCAGAAGCTTCTCATTGCTACCACTGCATAGAGGATAATGCAAGCAATTTATACTTTCCATTTATGTTAATAGTGACTTATTAAAAATTCATCTGAACAACTGAAGCTGGTAGAATCCCCCTGAACACTAAATAATTAATAAGCCTTCCACAAAGGTGACCTAGGCTCAGCATGCAATAAGTAGGTTTTTGGCTTAGCATGGGAATTTCTTGTTCCCTACCAGAGAAGAAAACCAGTGTCCCTACACCAGTGCCAGGGAATAACTAGGTACCTTCCAAAGCTACATTATTGAATAAGACACTGCCAAATGTAACTAATGGTAAATGCCAAGGAGAGAAAAAATTATTTCTTAATCTCCATTCTCTTCTGACACTTTCCCCCCTCAGAACATTGCAGATGTCAGGGGCTGGCTCCCTGCTTCAGATCCCTCTGTACAAAATAGAGTGAGAAGCAGCACTGGTGTTGCTACTACCTTCAATCTGCTGATCAAGGGTTAGAGCAGGAAGGATATGAAAAATATGGACTAAAATCCCATTTTAGCTTCAGCAGATTTTAAGACAGATCTTCATCCTTCTGTTTTCCTGAAGTCTGGTTGATTTTGAGAGTTGACCTCAGTTTTGACTGCTATAATTTCTATTTATTATACTTAATTCAAGAATATAAAGTCATTACAGAAAGAGTCCAAGACTCCTCACCTACCAAGTGAAAATATAGATTTTATTTGCAGTGACTCTTTTAATCTCTCTCTAAATACAAATATATTGAATTTTCAATTAATAATCTTTTTATCCATGCAGCGTGCTGAGTTCAAGAGATGAGTATTCTCTCAGAATAATCAATAATTGGGTTTTGAGGACAACATGATGGAATTTGCAGGGTCAAGTCACTCAATATGGATCTGTCACATCTCCAATTTGTGCATTCAAATATTTCAGCAAAATTGAGACAAACTCTGAATTTTTCAGCACCAGCAAAAGGCATTTCTGATCATGATCAATTACTTCTTGGTTGTTTATGATCATGATCAATTACTGGAAGACAAGTTTTACAGTTACAGACTCCAAGTGGTAACTGAAGAGTGATTCTGAGGATTAAAAGCAGTGTGAGTCTAAACTTTCTTGTAGTCACCTCTAAAGAGGAGTCTAAGGCCAGTGTAAGCACTTTAGAAGACCTTGTTCTTACTGAATTGCTCTCAGGTGAAAAACTAGGTCTGTAAAAAAGTATAATTCTATGCTTTTCATAAGCCATGTATGAGTAAATCCAATAAATCCACTTGTATCAGTTGACAAAAGAGGGACACCTTCATTCCAATTCTATAGAATGGGAGTTATAAATTATTTAACTTTTTAATATATTATAATTAGTACAATGACTAAAAATTGCAGTTATTTTAATGAGAAGTGAAGGTCTGCAGTCTGTTAAAAATATACAAAACAATACTAACTTTTACAGCTGTAAAAGTTAAATTATTTGTGCAAGTGGGATTCTAAGGTACTATCAGCAAAACCAGTCCTCCAGTGTGCTACCTTTTTTCATATCATAAAACTTAAGTATCCATAGTCCTTTCACAGTAATTAAAAAACTTAACATGGAAATGTATTTCCCCTTCAAATAGGCTTCAATTACTAATTCTGCTGGCTTGATAGAGCAAGGATGGTGAAGTAACTCAGTGCTGAATCTGAGCCTGCCACAATAATCAGTATTTCTGGGCTGTCAGACAAATCAGTCCTAACAGCATATGTTCATTCCAGGGTCTCAACAAGTCTACAAGGATGCAATACATATTTTCTTACTATAACCAACTTCATGTCAATCACCAAACACAAATTGTAATGGTTACATATTTGAGAGGACACATATCTGGCCAAGGAGGATTGAAATATTAAATTTAAAAAAATTTGTTAGATTAAGAAATTATGGCACAAAAAATCCATTGGGCTGAGGGCTGTTAGAAATAGACAAAAAGAGGTCACTGGAGAGATTTTAACATTCAGGCTAGCAGACTTCCCTATAATAACCTATTTATTAGGCACAGGAAGAATTTATCTGCTTAGCAAATTAAAATAATGTTTATTTGTTCCTCACATTACCTGGTTTTTAAATGCCTCTATAGCAGTTCTGTCTACTGGCCTTGCTCCTATATAGCAACTAAAAAAAAAAAAGATATAAAACTATGGAACTTTTATATTGACAGTGTACTGTTTCTATAATGGGACTTGCTTTGAGTGACTTTAATGCTCCCTTAGAGCTCCCTTCATCAGCAGAGTGGCCAAGGAGCTACATAGACCAAGGGAGACCAAACAGTAACCTGGGTCCCCAAAAGAGAGGGGCAGCTCCTGTGGACATGAGTAAGTTGTTTTCTTGAGTAAGTTCTTCCCCTCCAGTGCCTCTTTTAGACTGTGATTGTTAGATATGAGCTTCTCAGAGGAGTCTGGCTGTCCCTAGCTGAGTCCAAAGGTACAACTTTAATCCCTCTGTCTCACTTTGGATTCTATTCTATTACAGTGTCCTTGAAATCTATCAGGGAAAACAAGCCTAATTCCTCATAATTGCTCTGCATCAAAGAGTCTCTCATAAGCAGGAACTACCTTGACTTCCTGCATTGCACCTTTCCAGGAGTGATAGCACCCCATACCTGATAAGGTAATCAAAGCTGACTGCAATACTGCAAATGGAACTAGATTTTATACATTATGTCTTTTCATTAGTATTCTGTGTGTTGCCATTTTCCTCTTTCTGTGGATGCATTTCAGCAAGTGTGTGTTTTTTTCCAATTCACCTAGATGATGACTTCAAGTAGTTATTGAAAATAGCCCTTATCTATTCTTTTTCTGGTCAGTATTCTGCACAATTTCTCTTTTTAATAAGTACTTCCTACTTC
Source organism: Muscicapa striata striata (assembly GCA_030060385.1). Classification (NCBI taxonomy): domain Eukaryota; kingdom Metazoa; phylum Chordata; class Aves; order Passeriformes; family Muscicapidae; genus Muscicapa; species Muscicapa striata. Next base: position 1,183,702 of record JAREIS010000002.1, on the reverse strand, counting down.
CTTATCCGAGTCCAAATTACCTGTATTGTTGGAGACCCTGAATGTCAGTTGCTCCTAATTCAAATACAGTTCATATCCCTTGGTAAAAGCCTGTGAATGCCCTGTGGCTCTCCAGCTATGCAGCCTTCCATTATATACCATGGACTCGTAAGAGTTGCACATCCTGATACTCCTGGCTGATGAGCAAGGAGACAAAGAGGAAATCATTTTACTTTGTCAGACACTGTCTAGGTGTCAGAGTTATTATTACTGAGCCCACACTCTTTCTTTCTTGCTGTGAGAGGCAACTTTTTTCTTTAAAGAAACTAACATCTAAACAGATGAGATAAAGGATGGAGAAAGGAAGAATATATTATCCATTGTATAGATAAGTAACAAAGGTACAGGGAAAGTAAGACACACTCCTGTGGTCACACAGGAGGTCTGCAGCACAGGCGGGTTCCAAACAAAGCCTTCACTCTTTGGTGAGGAGTCTGTGAACTGTGAGTTGCAAGGATGTTAAAGCTCTTTTGTTAAATCACATTTTCTCTTTTAAGCAACTTACAACAGGGCTTTTTATGTGAATCTTCTATGATCTAATTAATAATCTCTAGACTCATCACTGCAGATTCAGTACCTGTGTTTTATCAAGCTGGCAATTAGTTTGCATTTTTTGTTTTGTGTATGATGAACCCAGCCTGAATTCCTCCAGGTTCTTTGTTTTGTTTTTGTTAAAGCTCCCCATCTCTCTGTTGCTGGCCAATATCCTTAGTTACATTAATACTCTGTTCCCCATGTGTGCAGCAGGTGACTGGCTGCAGTGAACAGAGTAAATGCTGCAGGTGCAGACTGGCTGTGCCCGCACTAAATCTGGGATGAACTGCAAGTGTGATGTGGACTGAGTTCCCACTGAGCTCTGTATTGTGTGGAAGGAGCAAAACTTTCCCCAGCCTACACTGAGTCTACACAGAGTAACACTGCCCTTTAATCTGTATTAGGGTCTCCCTGTCCAGCAAATGAATTGGTTTTCTCCAGGAAGGGGTTAGGTAAGAAACAAGTGCAAATGATGGGGACAATGGGGAGGCTTTGACTGAATCAACATAGCGGGCAGCTAATGCTAATTGAATCCTTCCACTCAGCACAGGATTACCTTCAATTGGTTCTAGAATGGCCTTTTCCCTGAGATACTCACAGATGTCACCAGAAAGGATTAAGAAAGGACAACCATGAAAAGCTGTCTAATGGCATCACTGCTCTTGTATTCCCCTGCTGGTTTGTCCCAACTTTAGAACACACCTGAAAATGACGTTTAGGCAGGGAAAACAAATTCCCAAACACCTTCAATAATTTGCATTGTTAGACATGATCTGAGTGTCCAGGGCTTTCTCTGGCCCAGAGGCCAATGCTACCAGGATGGCTCAGAAGTAATCATGGGCCTGCTTCAGAACAGTTTTATTTGGGAATGGGGAGAGTCAGAGATAACTGGCAACATTTGATATGAAAGACACAAAACCACAATTGTGCTTCACAGGGAACAGTTTCTCTCTTGGCATGTTTAAAAACGGGACCAAATTTCTATGTGTGCTTATGATCCCCAGAGTGGGTCAGGGCCTTTCTGTACTATGGAAGCACACAACAGAAAAGCAGCCACAAAAAACCTGCATCAGAGACAGAAATTACTTTTCTGCTCCAGGATTAAGTGTATTCATCACATCATTTTAGACACAATTTTCTGTGGCTTGGCTTCCTTTGTTTAGCTGCTTTGCATGAATATTAAAGGATGATTTGGGGAGGAAGAAGAAGTGTCTCTTAAGAAACAGAAACACAAAGAAAAAACCCTTTTGTTTGCAAGTGCACCAGACCTTATAAAAGTATATAATCCATGGATCATTGGCACGATCAACTGTAATGGCTTCAAAAGAGCCATTGTGTTAATGTGGCTGATGAGCATGAGTATTGCCTCTGCATACTAGAAATTCTCATGAAAATTTAAGAAACATGCAGATAGTGGATAAGTGAAGCATATAGTTGTTTTTAAAAATTGAAAACACAGCACTATAAGTTTCATCAGAATGCAGAATAAACTACCAGCAAAATGTAACTTCAGCAGCATCTGATATTTTTTCTCAGACAAAGTAACTGATTTTTTGACAAAGGAAATGAAGCAGGTCTCATTCATTTGGACTTCATAAAGGGTTTTGATATAATACCATTTGGGAAATTACCAGTTAAACAAAAGAAGTTGGGGAATAGTAGAGGAAATCTAAAGTAGGCAAGGAAGTATCTAAAGGAGAGATAACAATTTAAACGGAAAGCACTGCAATAAAAAGAACATGCTAATGGAGTTCTTCAAAGACTCATTTAATATTTTCATTAACGAGCATGACACAGAAAGGAAAATGTGGTAATGGAATTTCCTCAAAACAGAAAACTAGGAGAGATAATCAATGCAGAAGAGGACTAGAAGAACATGTGGGTCAACTTAGATGATTTGATGGTCTCAGAAATACAAACAGAAGGGCATTTGATATTGCACACTGCAAAGACATGAGTTCAGAGATGAAAAAGAGGATTTGTGCTTTGAATTGCTGAAAGTCTACTACAAGACAACTGTAATGACTAATGCAAAACAGAAGAGAGAAAACTTCATTTTAGGATGCATCAGGAAGGTATGGGAAACAGTACTGCACTTAGACAGTGATATAAGACCTGATCTTGAATATGACTGAGAATCAAAGGCTGAAAGAACAGGATTAGTAATGTGATTAAAAAAAATGTATAGAATTTGACTTGTCAAGTCAAAAAAAACCAAAGGATGGGAAAGGTTCCAATTAATGTCTGCCAAAAATAAAGAGAGGTAAGCACCTGACATAGAGGGTAACTATTTAAATTAAAAGTATTGCCAGTAATGGGAAGTTTTGCATTGGCAATGCATTTGTTGTAGCTGAAAATTAGGAGATTTTGGCCATTGGAGGAATGACATACTGCAAGAACTTCCAATAGGAATAAGGGCAAACACCCAGTGGTCTCTAAAACAGGGTGTGAACAGTTTGGCAATGGAGCAAGCAGGACATAGTGGTGGCAGCTCCCAAGATGGGAATCCATTTGCATCCCAGATGTCATCCTATGCAGTAATAGATTCTGGACAATAATCTTCCTCACTAACCTCTGAGTGACTGATCCACGATCTCGGCACATGGTCATGCAATTCAGACAGACTTATGTCACACCTTGTATCACTTTGCATGAAAACTGGCATTGCTTTCCATATTATCAAGTTATTCTGGGGCTAAAATTTGCATATCAGTACTTCTGTGGTTCAAAACAAATGTGTAATTCCAAGTAATTTTATTTGTACCCCTATTGATTTTTTCTTTTTATAAACTTTGTTCTTTATTTTTTCAGTTTCTACAAATTTGTAGCTAAATATTCTGCTTTATTGTGGAAATAATCTGTTTACTTCCAAATCTTAATCTGGATTGAGTTTTTTGACATCCATTAACTTTTGATTTTATTCAGCAATGACTAAGACTGAATGACACTAACAAAGTAGACAGAGATGGACAGAGACACTGAGTTAAGAGCCTCAAAAGAGTATTCTGATGTTGCTGTGTATTAAATGATACACTATGAGTTACATTATGTACTGTCACATTCTGTATGACAGAAAAAAATGGGAACTTGCTTGAAATTCTCTGGTTTTTACCTTTTTCTGCTTCCTAGCATTTATCCCTCTTCAATCCTTTGGTACCTAACCTTTTTTCGGTGAGGTCTCAAAGATGTCTGTCAGATCCATCCCAGTCAATTCCTTAAGATCCTTTGGTTGAATATCATTTAGATCTTCTGAATAATAAATATTTAAATTATCTAAATATTCTTTTACTTGCTTTTTATTAATTCTGCTGCTAGATATTCCCAAACCTCATTAATATTTATCTCACTGCCCTCCATGCTTTCCTTTTCTTTTATATTAAATATAGGGAAAAAATATAGGTGTTTAGCAATCCTTTTTCTCTCTGGCCAGTATCAGTTGACCTTCCTTTTGATTTAGGAGATATTTGTTTTCTTTTATCCATCGCGTATATATTTTCTTCATTTCTTCTCCCAGGTTACTCCATTAATTTGAACTCTATTTTGTCCTCTCCCATCCTTATTATTTCTATATTTCTGTATTGCAGATGTAGCTGCTTGTATTTTTAGCTCTCATATATTGTGTTCTTTGTGGAAATGGACAGTGTTGCCATATTTATAACTAAGGGATTTCCTATGTAGAATTTGCAGACTGCCTTATAAAAATATTAAAATATATGCTTTATATATTTGTCATATATGCAGCTATAGGAGAATAATGCCTGTTCATTTTTGCTAAATTGAAATAGTGGTATTAGACGTAGCAATTTAAGGAGTGTTGTTGGATGCAGGTGTTTGAATATGAAAACTCTGTGATTAAATACTGGCATCATTGTAGCCTATGGGAATATTGCCATTGGCTTCAGCTGGGTTAGGATTTTATTGTGATTCTGCATTTGTACATAGCTTTAACATTAAGCCTAGACCTAGACAGATGCCTTCAGCAGAAGTTGCAACACAGTAACATTATTCCTCTGCTTAAGAGCTTGCTGAACTGGGCAATATTTTTCGGGTGAGAAATGTTTTCACACAAAAAACAAATTAATGTAAAATGAAGATATTCCTATTTTAGAGCTAATGAACAACTTGAGTGAATCCTTCATGTGCATTTCCACAAAACACAGTATCACAATATTTATGGACAATGCTTTATTAAAAAATATCTGATATAGCCACAGTCCCATTTGTTTAAGTGTTTTCCTGCAGTGCTCCATCCACAATACTCCTCAAAGAACAATTGAAACATTATTTCATTAATTACCATTAAGTAATAAAAACATCCTTGAATTGTGACATTAGGCAACCCTAATTCAAAACTGGAAGAATTTCAGTTTTTATTGTTGAAATGCCTTGATACAGGTTGCTATGTTTGAAGTTTGGGGTAATGTCTAACAAAAATGCCTAAAAATATCAATGCTATGCTAGGACGACTCTCACAGTATGGGTGGTTATGTACCTAAGTGTTTTTTAAACAATGATTACTCCATAAAATCAAGACTTGAATCATGCAGATATTTGGAGTACCATATAAATTTAGGGCCTGGAGAGGTTTTCCAGTTGTAGGGAATTCTGCAGGACATGCAGCTGATGTTGATTCTTGTCTGTGAGTGTGGCTGAAAGCTGTGGTGGGACTGTGGCACAGTACCTGGCTGCAGGCCTGGTACCTAAGGCTGCTCTAGAAATGCAGGCAGCTTTTTCTCATCTGACTTTTATTTATTGGTTGTGAGCAGTTCTTTGAGCTGCATCATGAGTTTTTAAGAAATTTGGTTTCTTATGTTGTGAAATGAAAAGTCTCTATAGCAATGACAAGAAAGTACTCCCTCTTTCAAGTTCTTTGTGCAGTTTCTTATTGCTAACTCAACAGATAGGGAAATACTGAATTTCTTCAAAATTAAGGTTTGCAAGGAAAAAAAGATACTATGTTAACTGTACTAATGCCAAAGCTTTTTGTAAATATCAGGGATCCAGCTGTAGCTTTCTTATTGTAAAAGCTATCTTAATTATTTCATTCAGAATCCATAATGACAAATAAAACAAGCTCTTCAGATACTATATAAAAGGAAAATATGCAGTCTACATTTCAAAAAAGTCTGGTTTTACAGGTTATTAATATGGATTGAGATTACTGTATTTTTGTAATTCAGATTCCATCTGGTTTTAACTTGTGCTGTAGAAAATGAAAGTTTAGATAGAGATCTTGAGTATCTGTCTTATGGCTAGAGCTGCTCGGAGCTGTAGTGCCAAAAGAATGAATGTGAAAACTGACATGCAATGAAGGCTGATAAATAGAGATGCAATAGCATGGAAATTATAGTTATGAATAAAAGATTTATCCTCAACCCCACGATTTTTTGTATAATTTATATCAACATAGTATACAATTTTCCACTGTCACTTAGTCCACGCTTCCAAAACTCTTCACAGGAAAGCAACTAATACTTTCAAGTCAGAAATACCAGCAATTGTTCAATAGCTAAAACAGGCAGTTGCAGGAGAAATGGCCATAACAATGAGCTGGAGCTGCTCATCTGGGATCATTTTGTTTATATTGATCTCTTGCCAGTATTTGCACAGAATAAAATATCTTAGCTGGTTTTTAGTTTGGAAATAAATATAAATGTCTAAGGATGTATTGTCTTTATCCTTTCCCAAATGTTGGTGTGCCAGCAGGACACTTTCCAATTTGTTTGTCTTCTTTCTTAAGTATATAAAAGCCTTTTCATACCAAGAATAATTAAAGTAATAAACAGACACTACTGGGTCCAACTAAATATAAAATGAATATTCCTAAGTATTTACTAAAGGCTTGTTGCAAAATGGCAGCATTATTCAATATGGTCCCTGCCATTAACAAATAAACATGTATGAAAAATGAACAGAATCCCCACTACTTTTCCACTGTTGTGCAGCTTTAACTCCATGATTATCTCCAGTGTGGCAAGGCATTACTGTTGAATTTCAAGCCATTACTGTTGAATTTCTGTTCCCATAAGGGAAATGAGTGGAAACAGAATGGGGCCTGCAGTACCGGGTGCTCCTCTGTCACAGGTTTTTTTTCAGAGTATAGTGTTTAAAACCTCAATCAAACACTATGATCTGGTTCATCATTTCTTCACCTCACACCCTATCACATGTCTGGAAAGTGAGATGTCTCATTGCTAAGTGGGGGAGAAAATGATGCAGGTGAATTCTTACAAACCATCTCTTGCAGACTCATATTGTATCTTATTGAACACTAAATTAAAAGCAGATACAACTTCTGCTATGCAGTAAAATTGCACTAGGCACTGTATTTATTGTATGTTTATTTGAAAGGGGAAAATTTCACCAAGATAACAATTTTCTGATTTTTAATACTATTCATGTTTGATTACAGAAAAAGAGTATGGATTTCAAAGTTAAAACCCTCACTGCACTTGAGGTGTTGTGCTCAGCTCGTTACATATATATGAGATACTGAACGCAATGTGCTTCCTATTGTGCAAAATTTGGAAAATCTCCTTCCTGCATGAAATTCTTCAGGTTTTTCTAAGTCTGTGCCATGTTGGATATTTCAGAGAAAGGTTATTTTCTGAAGTGATATGCAATTCATGCTTTAATAGGCTTCCTTATATTAAAAGTACAAAACAAATCCAAAAAAGCTAAATGTGAATTTAACATGAAAACTCAGGTCAAATTTATCCCTCAGACTCCAGTGATATCTTTTTCATAGCTTGTTTTACTGAAGACAGGGTACAAATACACAAACTTATCTAAATCTTGAATTTTTTCATCAGATTCGGATTGATTTAGTAAAATCTGTTCTGCACAGCATAAGTTATGTCAGTGTACAAATATTTACGTATCTTAGTATTCTTCAGGTATAATCCCCCACAGCTTTAAAGCGGAATGTCTGCAGTTTTGTAATAGGGAAAATACCTGCACAAGGATAGGCTTTACATTTTATGCTAAATATATTAAAATTCAAATGATGTCTTATGGAAAAGAGACTGAAACCAAGTACCATTTATTAAACATCACTTAAAAATTTTAGAGCAGCCAGAGACAGATTCTGCTCCCTGTGGAGACAGATCATAGCAAAGCATAGAACTGAGAACGTAGATATTAGGCAAAAACATGGCAACCTTCTTTTTCAGCACAATAAGGTGGTTATAATTTCACCTCAGTGCTCAAGGATAGGGTTGCACTCACTCAAACACTGCAGCTGCAAGATGGAATAGATTTTTACTGAGTTTCTAGATACCCTATTATCTATATCCTCTTCCCAATCTGTCCATTGTATTGTGCAATGGTGTTACCATATCAAACCGCATCCTGCTTTGCTTTTAAGCACAGTGCATTTTGGAGATGAGAGAGGACTAAATGAGGCCTAGAGAATCTTTCCCCATCTTACATGAATCATAAAATATATCAGCTAAGTCAAGCCTTTTTGCCTATTTACTGACTGGAATGCCAATCTAGGTTTAAACTCTGCCTATAGCTTATAGTCATTCTCCTCTACCAAGTATAAAATTCTCCTCTACCAAAATAAAGGGATTTTTCCCCCCACCACTTATTTAGGAAAGCATACTACATTGCATTTAAATATTCCTTTGTGGCCTCATGTCTGCAAGACTGGAATTTATCAGAACATGGACAGGCTAGCTGTCTTTCCAACTAAGGGATCTTAATAGTACTATCTGTTTCTTGAATTGCACACTTTTTCTCTGTATTGCTCTACTTGTTTCTCATGTTAATTTTGCTTTGCTTAGAAGTTTCTTGTGATAGGTATGCAGTTTTGCTATGTATTCTAATATATTTTTTCAAAAAAAGGCATGAAAGTAAAACAACAATTTAAAGATCTTTGTGTTTCTCTATTGAATTATTACATTCTAGAAGACAAGTAGTTTCATAATGAATCCAGTTGGGAGGCATATAAAGGACTGATTTGAAACCTCAAATATCTTGGTCTTCCCCTAGAATTTAGCAATATAGCTTTTGATTCATTCATGCAGCTTGTATTTTTATAAGGTTAGTCTCAGCTGGTTTGGCTCACTTCTAAACACTTGCTAGGGAGCCCAGAGCAGCCACGGCCACAGAGTACTGATGAAGGAGAAAGCAGAGTGGCAGCCTTCAGTTACTTACTGTGAATCATCAATAAACCCAGACTCCTTTAGATTCTCCCCCTCTCCAACCAGCAGTAGTGGCACTGTACTGATACCCCAGTTTGGAATGCTTTCCTTTCCCCAAAGGAGTGATACAGCTGAGAATAAAGTGACAAGACTGTGCTGAGACTGTGAGACGGTGAGACTGAGTGCTGTGAATTTTTGTCAGTCTCTGCACAGGGCCATGCCTGCTTCTAGTGCTGCCTTCCTACTTACAGACTATATTCCAGATTAATGCCAGAGAAAACTGGTCATGATCTTCTGTTAGTCAACAAACACCTATTCAAAACTCCATGGGCTTCTTATTGAAATAAATGTAAGACAGAGTCATATGTGCTTTATTAAAACTCCCGAATATGAACAAGAAGACATATTACCCAAACTACTAGTGACCCTAAGCCAATGTCAGCAAACAAAAAGCATACTGACATCCACTTAATGCTTAAAGTAATAGTTTAGACATATTCTGAACAGGGTTGAGAAAACTGTTTGTCTGCAGCTGCCAAATAAAGAATTTTCCAGGCCACATTTGTGATTTATATTGTTTAAGAAATGGCACCAGACTCAAGTTTCTCAATGTCCAAATCATAATTGTGGTATCTGGTGTGAAGCTTCCTCTTGCAGAAGTCACACTAAGCCTGAATTTGCACTGGGTATTTGTGCTGTGGCATTTCCATTGTGGAGGCTCACTCTGCCCTCTTAGCAGTGACAGGAGATTATATTATAGAGACAGCTTGGCAGGTCAGAAGGGCAGAGCACTGTTGTCAGTTGTTCCCAGCCTTATCAGAAACAGGCAGCATGGCACAGGACTAAGGAGAGATTGTGCCACTCTGCACTCCTTCCCCACCAGCAGCTGCAGAGATCAACTGTCCTTGCAACTGTTCCCAATGATCTTGAGGAACAGCACTTTGATGACTCCCATTTACCAAAAGTACTGTAATAATATCAGTTCCTTATTACTTAAAAGGTCAGAATATGCTGCAATAAAAATTACTATGAGAGAGTATTTTAGAACAGTTTAAAACTTGTTCCTGTGTTTTCTAGCTCCTCTCCTTTGCTGACTCCATAGGTGCTCACAGAGGTAGGTGTAGATACAGTTCATGAAACCTACAGTCAAACTCCCTCATCCCCCTGAAAAAAGCTCTTTCCAGAGAAACCAAACAAAAACAAAAGCTAAAGATATCAGAATATCTCTTAACAATTCAAAACAGAGCATACAAACATAAAATATTTAAGCTATCAGGAGTGTGTGGAAACTCTTCAGCTTTCTTAGTTTCCTATGGGCTAGTCAAGATTGTAACTGCATTTAAGTAGCTGCTGGTACAGCTGTTTCAACACAAGCACAAGAATTGTCAAAGGGTAAGTTACATTTTTGACAGTACTTTATCATACTCTTCTCAAGGTAAACTTCCTTTGAATCTATGGATTCAAAGGACAAGCTCTAAGATAGGCTAGCAGAATTTGATTAGAAACAGTAACTGATTTAATAACTGGTTTTATGTGATTTAGAAAAAAAGGTCCTTAATGACATTGTGTCACGCACATATGGAAATTTTAGAAACATTACTCCATAGCTATACTGAGTCTTTCCATCAACCAATTTAAAATACATTTGAGCAAACCTTTGACTGGTTTTGTTACTTCCAGTGAGATGCTTACAAGAGAAATTTAGTCCCTTTTTGTCTGTAAAATAGAGCTCTATATCAACTTAACTCATGAAATCTTTGGAAGGAAAAGATAATTTCAAGCTTCTTAAAATGAAACCTCTTCATGTAAAAAAAAATAAAAATTGAATTTTACATAAATCCATATGAACCATATTTCCCACCTGGAGCTTGTAAGACTAAGCCTAGTTTGTCAAAGACCAAAGATTGTAACCATGCTTACCTATGCTGCTTTAAGAGCTGTGTGTGTCCTGTATCTTTTCTGCCTTTTGCTTCTTCCTTCCTAGTAAAGCACAAAACTTTTTAAGTAATATACTCAGTATAACTTAAAATATTTTATAATTTCTTTCGACATGTCAAATCAAGTGCCAAAACAAAAGCAATTTTCCCTTGATTTTGCAAAAATGTAATCCATTTTGATGTATGCCTTTGATAGTATCACAATATGAATATTCTTTGCATTAATATTCCTATCTATTTTTTAACAACTTCTGTAGATAACATATGTGATGCTCAACCTCTTCTTTTATATTTAACTATTGCAGTATGTGTTTTAGTTGCTCTGGTTCCTCACAAAATTGCCAAGCAGATTTTGAAGGTTAAATGAGTTTTCTGTTGGACTTGAAAACTTTTTTTTTTTTTTTTTTTTTTTTTTTTGATAAAGATCCAGTTCTTGTTATATTAAAATGCTCTTAAGGTTTTTGTTGGTCCTTTAGTTAAACAGGCATCATATATCATATTGTTTTTTAAGCATTGCAGAAAGAATTAAAGTCTGTAACAAAATGAAAAGCTTAATATTGTTTTTTAGAAACAGGTGATGACCAGTGATCATAAGAGTAAAGTAAATACTGAAGTCTTTGTGCATAAACCTGTTTGCTTTTTTGCCTTTTACAATTTTAACACTTTTTGTCCCTTACGCAAACTGAATTATCTTCAGTTACCAAAAATATTTGGGTAAAAAATACATTAAGGAATTTCACTGCTCCTTAGTTTCAAAACACAAAATTGACTTACTTGAAAGAGAAGTTTTCCATCATCAGAAGACAAAGATTGGTCTTCATTCAAAACTACAACGTTAACAATCTGAAGAGTTACCTAATTTATTTAGTCTGTACTGATGAACTTCATTCTTGATGGAGACAGCTGCTATTGCATGTGATGACAAATGAAACTCCCTGCTATGCTGCAAAGTTTTCTGACTAAATTGGCTGGTTTCCTACTAGTCTCAATGGCCACAGAGAGCATGAAAAAGGAAATAGATGAAAGAAAGACTTGTGGTGTTTTTTAGTTTTTTTTTGCTGTTCTTAAAATTTGAATTCAAATTATCAAGCTGTGTTGATTTGAAAATTGGTGTTTATATTTTATTAATTGTATTGTGTGCTGTGGTACATCTGTGAACCTACAACAATTAACCAGCTTATTTTTCCAAGATATGAGTGTTGTTTCAATTATCCTTTTGAAATTTTATTTGTGGCATGCTGTAATTATACCTTGCACATACATTTTGTAAAGTTTCCCATTGAACTGAGAAACTGTGCACTGTGTTGACAAACCCCAGCTTGTTGTGTTTGCTGTTTTAAGCATGCTGTGAAAGCTGGTCCCTTGTGCTCCAAATGTAAATTGGACGCAGCTAATTGCACATACAGCTGGTGAGCATGTTCAGTGAGTGCAGATCTCTGGAGGGAAATGTGCTTCCTTGTGTTTAGATAGAGCTCTGAGTCCTCCTTCACATGTGCTTCATGACATTCTGTAATTTATTTGTTGATATAAACCCAGAAATGTTACTCTGTTTTGGATGTAGAATATTTCTCATTACTTTCTGTGCAAACCCTGAGTGATGAAACTTATTCTGAAAGCAAAAGCAATCTTACACTCTTGTGCTGTTTGTAGAGTCCTTCACTCCAGAGAGAGGTACAACACCTAACACAAAGAAACGCTGCAGATATTTGGTCAGCTGCAGCTGCTGAGTAGGGAAGAGGAGAGTTCAAAAAAGGATGTGGTGCCCTTACTGAAAATTCAGAGTCATTTGTGGATGCCTTGTGGGTGCAGTTAAGGGAAATGCACAGGGTGTAAACTCAGCAGACATCTGGTGGTGACAAAGTACTAGAGAGGAATTAATGACTGGCTACACAGAAGGAGCTGTTTTGGTTAGATGCAGTATCATTGTTACTGTGCCAGAAACATGAATATTGTTCCTGGTTTTGAGGAAAAGAGAAATGACTAAAAGCAAGTTAGAAGGAACAGCCAGTTGGTCTTAAGTAGCTAATGAGTTGACCAGCGGACAATGCAGTGTGGTTTGAAGAAAACAGTGGGAGCAAACCTGCATGACAGTAATAAAGAAGTTGCCGTGAAAGTGAAACTGTGCATGAACGCCCAAGGCCAGCCTCCTTAGAATCGTGCCAATCCAACACATCACAGTCTCTGTGTCCCAGCTAAATAAAACCAACTAAAAATAGATTTAGCATTTAATACTAAAGAAAGGAGTGAAAACTTCTTAAATCCTATGATAGTTCACCAATTGTCTGATGGCTACACATTAAGATCTCTCAGAAGCTTTTGGATTGTGAATTGTATTATTTCGCATAAAAGAAGTCAACACATACTTTAAATTGCACAACCCAGCAGAAAGAGACCATTAAAAGAATCAGCTTTGTTATACAACAAAACTGCACGATTTTAATTTACTTATACCATTTTTACTTCTTCAGAACTACTATGTTCCTACTTCTTGGATACACAACAAATATTGAGGCAAAAGACAATAAAAATTTTATTTGAAAATACATGTTATGTAACATCACAGATCTAAGGCTTGTAATTTAATATAATTTGAGACAGTTTCATATTGGAAACAATAGAATTCACTGAAAAATGAATACAATTCCCATGCATCACAGAGCAAGGGAGATTCTTATGTATCATTTTGCAGATAAACCACATTTTATAAGGACTTACTGAAACTGTGAAATTGGCAAAGTCAAGATATTAAGGGCTTGTGCTCCTCTTAGGATTACAGGGAGGAAAAATACTTCCTGTGTAAGTATAAAGTAGCTCAGTATAAAGGAACAAAGTGAACTGGCCCATTGAACAAAGAAGCAGCAGTGAGCTAAATACATGTTTTCCTGGGATCTCTATCAGGCTTTTCTTCAAGAGATTTCATGCTCAGCTGAATGTTAGAAGCAGATTATCTAGAAACATACTTCACTTCTGCTTATGTATTATATTTTTCTGTTAATAATAGAATATTAAAGCTGTTTTTTTGGTAAGCCAAGGCTTCTGATGTAGCAGGAGCCCACCTCTTTGTGTGTCTCTCACATATTTCAGTAGTTCCAAGTATTTACTTAATACATAATCTCTGGCTACAGACAGAGTGATGGAGATAGAAATGGAGAATTATGGCTAGAGCTATTCAAAGAGATTAGAATTTGCAGTTTGTTTTCAACAGCTGAATAACAGTTGAATAACATTCAGGATTGTTTGGTGGTGGTGGTTTTTTGTTGGTTTAAAAACTTTCTGACATATTTAAGCAGATTTTCTGATGTGCTGCTTTACTGAAGTGTCTGCTTTCAGCATATACTTCAGTACAGTGTTTTCACAGCATCATAAGCATGTCCTTGGCACAACAAAACTGTCTTAAATTTTTATCTTTTCTTGCTGTCCTTAAAAGAGGAAATGTTTTTGAATCCTTTTAAAATATATGAGTCAACAAGAGACAACTCACATAAAAGGAGTGTATTTTCATCAGAGTATGATGGGCACATCATCTCACACAGCATCCCTTGATTTGGATGGATTGTCACCTGCAAATGGCAGTGAAATTGTCTATATACAATCTGACAATCTTTGTTTTTACTAATGATGTGGTCTCCTTAACAATTAATGACAGTAAAACATGTCAGGAAGGGAAAAGTGTGACCATTAAGAAAGAAAGTGACCCTGTGATGGCAAAATACTTCACTTGTACTAGTAAGAGAATTGGTCCCATTGTGTTTGCATCTGCAAATAAAATGAGTGGTCAGGATGTTTCTCAGGATCAAGAGCATATAGGAGGAGCAGCCACCACTAGATTCTCAATTGCATAATCCTAGAAGACAGGTGTAGACACTGTAAAAGGGACATATCTAGGGTAGCTTTGCAGACAAACGTCTCAAGGGACCTGTTGCTGTGCAGTGTCACAAAGGGCTGACAAAATGTGTAACAGCAGGGGAATTGATGCTGTCACTTCAGTACAGAGTGGTTTTGGGATTAGACAAGGCACTTTGAAGTACAGATACTGAGGCATCATAATGCACAGCAATGGCATCAAAAGGCAGTCTTGGTGTTACATTGGCATTCAGTAATAATGACACTTGATACCACATTCATGGGTTGGTGACACTTTCAATGTGAGTTTACAGGATAACTATGGTAACTGGAGTATTGGCTGTTATTTGGCAGTGTTCATGAATACAGCAGTAATGTTCTTTAGTATATAAAATAAAGTTCAAGGTTTGGGCCTGAGCCCAGCATCTCTGACTGCTCAAAGTGCTGAAGTAACAGTAATGTTCAGCACCTCTGTTCCCCTACAGTGGATATACACAAAAGCACATGTAGGAGAGCTTTCTTGGGTACCAAATGGAACTCTACAAACCAAAGACCCTTTAGAAACCAGGCCTTCAGCTGCAAGACCTTGTCGTCACAAAAAAAGCTCAGTCCAACTGAACAAAAGCAAGGCATTAACCATGTTCTTTTCCTTTAGGAAAAGAATGGAAGGAGAAATACTTAATGGTAGAAGTTGATGATAGTGCCAGATGTGCTGCTCTGGAAGGAGCTGTGTTACAGTCCCTGTGTGACTCCCAATACTGAATTGAAGGAGCTCCAACATCCGTGCCTGTGCCAGGGAATTCAGCAGGGACATCACTGCCAGCATGGAAGCAGAGAGTGATTGTATCACTGTTGCTACATAGAACTAAAAATTAAGGCAACATGAGAGGAAAATGGACGGTAGCATTGCAATCCTTGTCTCCAGTAGGGTCTAAACCAGATAGGCAGGGCAGCAGCACAAGCACAGCACACACTCGAACATTACTTTCCCCGCTTGTAATGGTGTGAGCTACTCGTACTGTCAAGTGAAGCGTCCACACAATTTATGAGGCTTTTCCCTGCGGGCTCACCTCGGGCACGGCTGGCCCTGAGCAGGGTTCCTGCACTGCCCAGGTGTCCGCTCATCTCCGGGGGCTGGCCCTGAGGGGCGGCCACTGCGGCCAGCGAGCCGCTCCCCTCACCATCCTCCTGTGCCCACCGCAAGCGGGCAAATCGCGACAGACGGGAAAACCGGCGACACCACCTGAGGCACCACTGCCCCTCCGCCACCCGCGGCGGGCCCTGACAGCGCGGTGACGCCGCCTCCCGGCCCTGCGCCACCTCAGGCGGGGCCGCGCACGCGTGTCACAGCGGGACTGTAAGTCTCCATTTTGTGTTCGTTTTACTCTCCTTGTCCCAATCCCCACGGCGGATCGCTCCAGCGAGGGGAGCGGGGGGCGGGCGCTGAGGGGGAGCCCGAGGGCAGCGCCGTTCCCGCTCCCTCCCGAGGGCAGCACTGTCCCGGGCCCTGAGGCGGGGCCGCCCCCGCGCCCTGCGCGCCCGCCGCCCGCTCACGGCCCCTCCATCCTCCTGTTCCTCCCCCCCCGGGTTTTGAAATACCTCGTGGGGACGGTTCGTTCTAATTAAAAATGTTTTATTTCCCCCTCGTGAGCGGCAGAAATACGTTGTGTTATAGCAGATCCAGCATTTCCCATGCTCCAGCAAAACGCAAGGCAGCCAACAACCAAGCCATGCTTGGATCACTGAGGCTGAGCAAGCGCTTAAGTTTAAAATTCTGTGTAAGGCAGTAACTCTTAAAACCATTTCAGAAACCATACGTGCTTTGTCGAAGTGATCGATCAAGTGCTTTTATACCAATTCCTAAGTGATTTTAGCTGAACATGGGTCGGCTGGGTGACAACACCATACACTAGATAAAGGTAGCTGTATTTTTCCGAGGATGCCACGTGTCCCAGGAATAGATCCATATTGCACATTCCTAGTAACTCATTTCAGAAATCAGTAAAATCAAGACGAAGGAAAACAAAAAGCCCCACTCCATTGCCTCTCCCTAAAATAGTCCTCTTGTTCTTGGTTGTAGGATGGAACCTAAAATGTGAGCTCAGGGATTTTCAGCTGAGAGTTGTTTTTTTAGACCAAAAAAACCATTTTAGGTTTAAATTATTTTTGGGGGTGTAGTGTAATTAAAAATCTTACATGATTTCATAATCTTAAAATGAGGAAAATGCGAAGTTCAGTTCAAAGAGCAATTGCACAATATGCCCACCTGTAAACAGTTTTTAAACTATTTAATTTTTGAATGTTGGATATTGGTGATTCAAATAAGACATTACAGAACATGTGCCAAAGTCTTAATTTTAAATTGAATCACTGAAATGTCTGATGGAAAAATGGCATTAAATATTTTGTCTTTTTCCTCAGGACAAGATGTCTCTTATTTCCAATAAATAGGAGGCCCCCTGATTTCATAACCTACTTTCACATTTTCCTTCAAATGCAGTTTTAGACAGTCTGAATAGTTTTAAATTTTTGAATGACAGGAGAGTGAGTACTTTTCCTGTCTTTAAAAGTTGCGTTCTGTGTGCTGAAAAATTCTGCACACACACACACACACACACACACACATGCACGCACACACAATTTTTTTTCCTGTGTTAGGCAGAGTGCTGGCAAAAGCTGAGTTTAGTTTGCTTGTCAATTCCACTATTCACTATGAAACCTTTAGTTTATTTCTTGTGGCTTGTTTTTAATTCTTTTCCCTTGTGAGACATTTGGTCAGAGGTGCTGCTAGTTTCATTCAATGGGAGTTGTTACTTTTCCAAGTATAGCACTTCTAAATGCAAGTTCTAATTCAATCTCTTCAAAACATGCGATTATAATAATGCTAATTTAATTGCTATTGTAGTATTGAGAAAACAGAAGAATTAAGGCAGCAATATATGAAAGCTTAGAGCCTACTTGTTTTCATTCATTTATTTATTAAACATTTATTTGAATCCATTTTTCAGATGGTTTTATTCAGCTTCTTGTAATTTTGTTTTCTTTGTTATGGTTTATGTCTCACTCTTAGAGTGCAATGATAAGAATGTGTTACACAAAGCCTGTAGTCTGAATAGTAAAGTCTGAATAGTAAAATACTTTAGTTTGACAGCCTTTGAACTGTGTGTTTGCAGTTTCCATTGACTTTGCTAGTGACCAAGTTAATACTTTTACATGCTGGGAAAATTTGAGGATATAGAGATGCTATTGAAAACAATGGGTCAACTCTTATAACTTAACGTTGAACATGGGATTATCCACTTGTCTTGCGTATTACAGTTGTATGTGCACTTTATAGGATTTGCCTTTTTATGTTTATAATGTATAATCCTCTCATTCGTTTTGTCATCTGTCACATGAATGCTTTTGTGAATTGGCAGAAAACTGAATTACTCAGTTTTACACGTCAGTCATTCTTTCTTCTCCAGTATCTGCAGCTTCAATTATGTCAATTACATTTATTTATAATATAACTTTGCCTATTTCTGCAAAGGTTAAAAATATTGTCATTTTCCAACTTTGTCAGCCAATGTGTGTATAGAATGTCTTTAGTGTGTAAATAAACAGCTTCAGAAAAATTGGCCATGCTTACTACAGAAGGCCAAATGTTGATAGATAAAGTCTCCAAGAAGAATGTTGTTGACTAATAGGAGAATGATTACAAAATGCAAATTGATTACTTTGAAATATTTTGGTGCTATTTAGATAATGTTTTATTTTGTGCATCAATCTAAATTGACCAGTATAATCCATATTTTCTCCTTATTAATATAATATGTCAAGTGTCTTTTTTGTCTTCCTGTAGATTTTTCTCACTTAGATTTAAGTTATTCTTACAGGGTTACATGCTTTTGTTGCTCTGTTATTTCCATAAGCTCTAGGGGGAGATGGACGCTTTAAAGAAAGTCTTAATAAATTACATTCATTCTTCTTGTCTTTCTCTACTCCACCAGTAATTTATCAAATAAAACTCTTAGATGTGTTTGGTGCAATGTGTTCCTTGTGCATCCTTGTAGTTTATAACTCATGTTTTCCGAGTGCAGTGTTCAAATGCGTATGTAATTGTGTTTTTTTGTTTGCTTGTTTGGTTTTTATTTATTTATTTATTTTTAAGGCCCAACCAAATCTTTGTTTTGTTTGCTCATAATATGCCTACTGGGTTCCTTTGGGTACCAGGAAGGGAAATATATTTGTCCTTAAAGATACAGAATAATTCTGAATATCCATGATAAACAGGCAATGTCAGAATTTGAAGCCTTTCACTTTTGTGTATAAGTTTTTGTAGTGAAGGAGTTATCTCCATATAATATGGACACAAACTATGGATAAATTTGGATTGTATGGGAAAAGCAGCTTCATAATAAGCATTTAGAGAGCTTTACTGGTAAAAAGGAAACTTGTGTTAGTTGAATGTGATTCCTGTTGGAAAGGGTTGGATGTGGCCGTGGTTGTGGCTAACCCTGCCCCCTCAGTGTCCATGCAGTGGTACTGGGGACTGTGCAATTAGATTTCACTTGTTTGCTCAGTGACTCAGCTCAGAAAGGGTTTCTGCAGAAGCCCTTAACTAAGACTAGTTCTTCCTCCCTTCCCTTAAGTTTCAAGACAGTCTGCTAACTGTATTCCTACAAGGAACAGACTGGAAAATTGTTGTCCTCCACCAGTGCTTAGACTGTGAGGAGGAGTCCCAGGCTCTAGAAGGCCCCAGAGTGGAAGTTCCTAGGACTGTCATCCCTGATGGGGATGTGTCAGGGTGGGAGGGCTGAGGGTACCAGGTGAGCAGGTCTTTGCATAGGCCCCTGCAGATTGTTACAGTAACAGGGCAGAATTTTTCAAATTTGTAAGCACTTCTAAAGGCTTACTCCTCTTGGAGGTGGTGTGGCTATTCTAGTAGCAAACTTGAAAAACTGTAAAGAGGTCTTGGGGAAAAAAGCTGATTTTAATCTTTTGGACAATACTAAAGAAAATGTCCTAATAGTGAGATTTAAATAAACCTTTTAATTTTATTCAGACTGTGTGCTTCTCTTCTCATCAATTTGCACTGAAATACTGAATATTCCCAGTGTAGCTCATCAGATTTGCATTGTAACACATAACAGCTGCATTTGTCTGCTTCACATTTGTAGATACTCCAAAGGACAGAATTTATGTATTGGCACTGCAGTGATTCCTATTTCTTTATCCAAATAATACTCTGTCTCATTGCATGAGGAGTCAAAAACATTTATATCAATTCTTCTGAATCTAAAGGTTTTTAGCATCAATGTTCGCAGAGGTTTAGCAAGGTCTTAAGTCACGAAAAATCTGATGTGTCTGGTAGGTTTTAGCCTTGGCAGGTGTTTTGTTGTTCAGAAGTCATTGCAGACTGACTTGTTGGAATACTGCATATATGTCATTTAATTTGCTTTCAAAATTATTTCTGAAATGTTAAAGAATAAAGCTTTAAATTGGCATAGTGCTGATTCTTGGCACTAAGTTTGCATATTATTTATCCTGCTCAGTGTTATTATGCAAATGCTGAAAGTTAAATACCTTCTAAACTGTTTTGCTGGATTTTGCACGAGTCTTAACTGAGAACTAAGAGATAATGAAGGCCTGTTAGAAAGCAGTAGGTAACACATGAGGATCAAATTTGCATTTAGCTGGCATTAGGAATGAACACCAGTGTTCTGTTAGTGAAAACAAAATAATGATTCCTTAAACTGGTAGGAAGTAAAGTGTTTCATTGGGACTTTGGATTTTGAAATAGCTTTTAAATAGCATTAATGCAGTAATGTTTTTCTAGATGGTCACTAAAATGAAAAGGTGGTTGATTTTGTTGTTTTCTGTTGTCACTACTTTGCCCATTTTGATGCTTTACCTGACTTTTGCTACCTTCCTGTTACTCCCCTTTCAAAAAGAAAAAAAAGAAAAAAAAGAAAAAAAAAGAAAAATCGTTAATTTTGTATATTTTATCTGTGATCTTTTTGGCATTTTCATGAATCAAAATGAATAGCTTTATTACTTGCTTGTTTAATATACAGTAGCAGAGGAAACAAGCTGACAGTCTTTAGATCCCTCTGTGAAAGGACTTTGAAATCACACTTGCAGATAAATGTATGTCTCCTTTTTATTTCTTGTACTAGGACATCTAATGATTTCAGGCTTTCTTTTCAGTGCATGTTGTGTTATTAAGTATGTAAGAATTATATGGTTGTAATGAATCATATTTCAGAAGGGCAGAATTTGGTTCATTGCAGAGAAATTTTCAGGTGGGATTTGTTTTTAAAACATTCAATATTAGAAAGAGGGAAAAGGGACAGAAGGAACTTGCCTAAATCTGGGGTTTATGAGTCTCTAAGTTATTTTTGATTAGGCAGATGTTTTGCTGAAGAAAATGTGTAGTCTTTTTTTTTTAAATATGATTAGGTTCATATATGTATAGAAAAAACAAAATGCAGTCAGATGAAGACCTAATGGTCTACCTAATATTTTTCTAGAAAATTTTACCACCCTGGACTTCAGCTTCTATTGCTTTGCAAGCCTTTATAGGAGTTGGATTTAAACTGCAGTGATGTTGTTTGGGGAAGTGTTGGTTGTCAAATTACTGTGCCTGTTTGTGTGTTGCTGCAAACTATTGCCAGCTAAAGTGTTCAGTTCAGGAGATGGTGTAAGACTGGTTATTTGCTTATGAAAAGCTGTAGTGAAATATTGGTAGTGAAATACTTTACTTATATTATATATAAAAGAAGTTTTTATAAATGTAGCTATCGTGAGTTGTCCTGCTAAGGACTGAATTGGAAAAGGGAGAATAAGGAGAATATTCTTGGCAGTCTCACTGTAGCAATAACATGGTTCCATGGGGGATAGTAAATAGTTGTGGGGTGGGAATAGCTAATGGTCTGCAACTTTATAACAAAAGTCAGGATTAGTGTCTGCACTTCTATGAGAGGATTGAAATCAGGAAAGAGGTGGTTGTATGTTGAAGCTAAACAGCACGAAGAATCTTACTCAGGATGCAATTTGAAATACTCGAGGATTAGACAAAACTGCATTTTAGTATAGGTATTTTGATAGGAGTAGTCAAATAAATGAAAATTACTTTCTCAGGAAAACAAGTTTCTTTAAAGGTTTTTGTTTGCCTAAAGATGTAGAAAATTGCTTTAAAATTTGAAAGGAAAATATGGAACTAAAAGTTCTATTCTATTTGGTAGCTGTTTTTCCTTTGTTTTTCTAGTGTAATGTTTTTGATTGTGTGTGAACATTCATTGTATATTGAAAACTGGAGTACAAAGGCAGCATTAGAAATGATTAAATCATTCTACATTATTTCTTAAATGTTTTATAGTTATTATTATAACACTCACACTAACAGGTTCTGTTGTGTGTTGAGACTTGATGATGCAATTATCAATAATATTTGCCAATATTGTAAATAAATCACACACACCACCCATTGTGCTCTGTGTGATTTATTTCCAGGTGCCAAGGCCTCTATGGCTCTGTTTGCAAGGTCAGAATGCCTCACACTGACAGACTGTGCAAGTGTCTGTACACAGTGATCAGCTCCCTTCTCAGCCTTCCTGATAAGCTAAATAAATTAAACTACTTAATAGGAAAAGATGAGGATATCAGATAGCTGTTACACACAAGCTGTAAAATTCTCTGTGAGCAAAGGAGAGAGAAAAAGACCAAACTAGTGTGGCAGAAGAGAAATGTCGCTGTTGCCACAATCTGAAAGGGTTGGCTGGGCTGCAGCCGTTTCGGAGAATGAATCAGTGACATGCAAATGGAGGAATGCTGCTCTGGAAAGCTGGGTTGTTCATGAGCCCACCTCAACATGTGTTAGCTCTCAGCAAAGCCGGTTTTCAGAATGCTGTTCTCTTGCTTATTGTCTCAGAGGCCGTGTCAGCTAGAACCAGGTTTGCTCACAATGGCCTGAGTGTGGAAAAGGGGACCAAATTCTTTACATTTGACTCACCTTGCTGCTCATAAAAATTACAAGAGTGGTGCAGGTTCTACAAGGAAACAGCCAATATAGAAAATTAATTTGTGAGCCGTGAATACATATAAATTCATGTAGTTCATAGTATGTACTTTATGTTTTCTTTCCAGCTGTTTTAAGTGGTTTATTAAACTGAACATCTCTCTGTAAATACTAAGAAGTGGAGCTTTAAAAGCAACTAGGCCAGGAGTAACTTGGACTGGTGCTGTTAGATAAAGTGCATTATTTGACAAAGATATGTTGTCCTATTGCATCCCTCAATTGGGCAAATAATTCATGAGGATCTCTGTACTGTTCACTGTTGCTTTTTCTCAAAAGTACCAAAGCCAAACTTCAGCTTTTTAAGTGTCTGTGTTTAGCTGCATTTTACTTTCATGCTGTCTTTTCCAG
This sequence comes from Muscicapa striata striata, assembly GCA_030060385.1. Lineage (NCBI taxonomy): Eukaryota > Metazoa > Chordata > Aves > Passeriformes > Muscicapidae > Muscicapa > Muscicapa striata. Next base: position 1,160,792 of record JAREIS010000002.1, on the reverse strand, counting down.
CTTGGGTAGAACACTCTTACTGCTGGCATGGAAGGTCTAATTTGATGGAGGTTGAACATTGTGAACCTAAACAGGGCTTTCAGCTCCCCATGCTAATTATTCTCATTTCATCAGGCACAAGTAATAGAATCACTTGCAGTGACCTGCTTTGGGGCTTGTATAAAAGATAAGGTTTCTTTCCTTGTTTTCTCCAAGCATTACAAGCAATGGTCAGCTTTGGTGGCTATAGGTGCTGTTTAACTCCTGGTATAATATCTGTCCTTTCACAAAGGAAGGTGCTGCCAGCTAGTTCAGCTAAGGCTCATTTGTGTATATTTCTGAGAACTTCTGGAGATTTTATACTAGCCAGCACTGCTTGTTAGGTTATGCTGCAGATCTTGGTATTTTTGAGTCATTAGCTCTGAAAAATCTGAAATAATCAATATAACTGAGAAGCTTTAAGCACCCACTGCATGCTAGGAGGATCAAGGAGGTAACTACAGGCCACTCCTACAAAACTTGATGCTTAAAATGTCTGTGTAAAGTACATTTTCTTTTCGTTTTAGTTGTCAGCTCTTCATCTTAAACTGAGACAGAAACGTGCATGACTGACAGAAAGGGCTTTTCTCTCTAGACCTAAATTATGCACCTTAGCTTGAGGGAGTAGAATTTCAGAGGAATCTTTTCTGAATCTGAGACACTTAGGGATGTTTAAAAAATATTTAAAGACGGTTTTATTTTGATAAAATGTTGTCTTTTCTTTTTCTTCTTAAGTAGCTTTGTCATCTTTGTGTTACTACAAGGAACCTGAGACAGGCTAACATTGTGCAAATCTGATTAAAATTATCTGTGCTGTTTCAAAGGTCAGGTGCACTCTGTGAATTTGCTTTCAAATTATTTTGTTTATTCTGTGTACGTATGCATCTTGAGCTCTGTAAAGGTCAGGAAAGGAGATTCATTTTGGGACTTAAAAGAAGTTGGGTTTTTACTGCTGGTAGCCCTGGTTAGTTTCACTTGAACTAATGAAAATTATTTTCCTTTGTTGGCTTTGTTTTGCTGTCAGTTTTATTTTTCTAGTGAAATTTGTTTGTAACTATGAGGTCTATTTGAAAATAATACAGTATTAGTAATACATTTTAGTTTTTTCACATTTTACCTGATCTTAACAATTAAGTAGTTTGTGTATTAATTCATCTGGTAGACTAACAGTTTTCCCAACTAGAATAATATATTTAAAGGATACACAGCATTGAACTGTCTCTTGCCAGAAATGGTTTGATAAAATAGGCATTCCTGTAGAGTTTATAACAGTCCTGCTATTAATGTTCAGGTTGAATAATATAACCACAAAAGGATTCTTGTGTGTGTTGTGAAGTGTAACTAATTGCAGTTTTTGGTCACAGAAACAGCAACAATTAGTAAGGAAGTGGGCTTCTATCAAGTACAAAAAGAACTGCATTGTAAGAGCCTAATTCTTGTCCTGAAAAAGGCTGTTATATAAACCCCCTTGCATTCCAGTTCTGTTTCTAGAATGATTGAAATATTTGGGGTTTTTGACACAAAAAGTTTTTTTAATGATACTTGGAGGAATAAAGAAATTTTCAAAACAATAATAATGATTTTCACTAAAAAATCAGTATCTTTTTCAAAGCTTACATTTACTTGGAAAGTCTTGAGCTGTTTAACCAAATCAGATTTTCCTGTCAAGAACATTCTGACATTTTCTTTTCTGACTTAGGGAGGTGAAATCTGAATGAGGCACAGCACACTGATTGAATGAACATAGTACTAAAACTCAAACCTCTGTGTTTTAATGCATATTTTACTGGAAGGATGGAAAAATTTTGCAGTTTCATGAGAGGTTAAGAAAATTGTTCTGAGTCTTTCTATGTGTAGAAGAATATAAATCTCACGTGGGCAGTTCTGGTGCTTTCAGTAATAGATGTTGTGTAAGCAGAGCACTCATTTACTTTGCCAAAGACTGCTTCAGTGTGTGTTTAACCTGCAGTGGCTTCAGTCTGGGTGGATGTAACCAAGCTTGGCCATCAGTAGCAACAGATTGGTCACTCTGGTTTCTTATTAGTTCCCAGAATTGCTTTAGTGAGTGGGATGTTTGCCCAGGCTCTAATTTCATAGGGCAACCATTGGTCTGCTGGAGCCTCCTTTGAAGGGCTCAGGAGATGGTGGGGCCTCGACTGGGTGCCTTTGATTGTGGGGGTTTTGCCAAGATGCTGCTCCTGCTTTGAGGCTCTTATTTTTCTTGCCTGCTTCTTACTAATTAGTATAATCTGTAGGCTTCCCTTCACTGATTCATTATTTTTGGTAGCAGGCACTGTCATTTCTCTTTACCTAAGTGCTTCCAGTGAGAAAGATTTCTGTGTCAGCTTTTCATCTGTTTTGCTGTTTGAATCCTAGTCCATTAATTAACTTTAGTGTTAGTTTAGTGTTAATAACTTTAGTGTTTTATACCTGTTGTGAGATGTAGCCTTCCCAGTACTGAAGCTGTAGCTGTTAGGCTTTGACAGTGTGATTTAAGAAAAAAATTTTAAAAAATTAAAATTGAGAAACCTTAGGATATTTGGATTAGAACTTAGAATATGTTTCATAACAAAAACCCCCAAAACCTCAAGCAATATATGTTCTTGACTTACTTTCAAAAAGTTCTGTTAAATAATATGTTATCCTATTTTTCACTTTCCCAAGTGTCAGGGAAAAAAATTGCCTTCTAGTATTTGTGATATTAGCACTTTTCATATCACGTTAATTCTGATGTGTGGCTTGTTTTGAGAAGACTTGCTTAGGTGGGATCAAATTCCAGTATGACAGATGCTGTGATGGCACATCTCTGGGAGGAGAGCTTGAGAATAAGAGTTCCAGACCAAGTATCAGGATCTGAATGCAGGGGAGTAGAGAAGAACAGAAAGGAAGAAATGGTGGAAATATTGTTCTGTAGTGGAAGATTCATAACACTTAACTTTGGGAGTGACATATAAGGGCTGGTGTTACATAATCAGGATTCTGGCTTACATAAATACTTTGGATGCTACTTATAGCTTCTGAAATCACTTCATTATTTTCTTCCAGAACTGTGTTGTAATATGGAACCACATTCATATTCATATATTTATACATAATAAAACATTTGTACCAGTGGAGATCTTTTAAACTTAGATATACAAAAGAAACTCTTTTGATAAGTTTGGGGTTGGTAGTTGATTAGGTACTAAGCATCCTGTGAGACAAATTTGGAATCCTAGAATTAGGAATACTTTGTCCTTGAACTTTTTTTGTTATTATTTGATACTGAGACCAGAGCAGTAGCTTTCTGTATTTGGAAATTTGATGTGTATGTGACTATGCTGTTGTGGGCATTGTATAATCCTGTACTTTGCACATTTATTTTATTGTCATTAGGAAGCTTATAATGGCTATTTCTCTTGCACTGTAGGAGTTTATTCCTAGATAGAATTCTCTAATGGATGGTTTCAAACTGGTATAGCTTTATCTGGGAAAAAAAAAAAAAAAAAAAAAAAAAAGGTATTAATTTTGATGTATTGTATTGAATCTGTTTTCTGCCATGTTGTGGTGACTTGCATTGGTTCCCTTGGATGTTTCTCATTTCTGCTGTGTGTGCAATGCAGGTGGTTCTGGGCAGCATTCTGGGGCTCTCAGCTTCCCATGGCTATGGACTGCAAACGATGGAAACTCAACCTGAACACAGCTGATGTTTTCTGAAACACAAAACTCAGAAGGGCCTTGCTGTTCCTGCAGTTGTGTGCACACCTGGGATGGGAAATATCAGTGGCTGCTCTTGTCTTCTGGCAACAGCTCTGCTGCTTTTGTGCTTGTAAACTCCTGAGGCTGAAAAGTTGTGGCTGGATCCTTCTTTGAGCATTATTCATTCTGTCCATATATATTGTGTGTTTCTTTTGTTATCTGCATAGGGTTCCATGCTCAAAATTGGCTGAATTATTTATGCATTTGTGGAGTTCCCTTTTGTTTTGGAGAATGTGTTCCATGTCTTCAGGAAGTTTGAAGAAAAAACTGGAGAATACAAAGAATTAAGTATTGTCATTGTTGTTGAAAAACATAAGTCAGAAAAAAAATTGATAGCATTGTTTAAATAGATTCTCATAAATGTGTAAGATTCTCATTAGTCCAACATCAGAAGTCTAATGAATATTAATGAATGAGATCAAAGACAGTTAGAAATCAAAGCAAGTAAACAACAATTATTTTTAAGAATTATATAAGTTTTAACTGTACAAAAATATGAATCATCTTAACAGAATGGCTCCATGAGAAGTTCTTCTTGAAAATATTTTTCCTGAAAATTTTTGTGTTGAACTAGAAAGGCAAGTATGTAACACAAACCAGAAAAATAGATACATCAAAACCTGAAGTATATAAAATGTCTTCATTATGCTGTATTGAAATCCTAAATTAAACTGTGAAATCTAACAGGCTGGGAATTTTTTCCTTGGCCTGAGTCCATGATTTGAGCTTGACTCAGACTGTCAACACAAATTGGTAAATATTGAGAAGGAAATTACTTTTGGATGTCTCAGACCTTTACTGGTTCCTTCTGTATTTCTAGTACTTTTGGACGAAAATTATTTATGCTGAATCCTATACATAGTGTAATTCTGTTAAAAAGAAAGGTTTACACATCATTTAATACATGCAAGATTTTGATCATGAAATTCAGAGTATGATCAGAACTATTTTCATCTCACTATCTGCCTTTCCAAATCTTATCTAGACCTAGCATGTGGTATGACCTGTATACCACAGTTATTTAATCTTTACAGTATTTCAGTTATTTTTACAGTATTCATAGTTATTTAATCTGAACAGTACATGCTTGTAATATAGCATGGAGTATTCAGCACGACAGTATGATGTAAGGAAATCTTCCAAGACTGAGGGAAATAATTGGAACAATTTATTAAATATTACTTTCCACTTATCTTTACATTCTTACTATCATTCATTTAAGAATTCTTTTATTTCACTAAATATAAAATATTATTTTTTATACGAGATTATGATCTAAACAAAATAATAGTTGTAGTCATGAGTTCAAGTATCTTTTATTTTTATATCTGCAATTAAAGAAAACATTTTGTATCTGTATAATTTTCTTTAAAGTTCAGTGATTATTTGAATGCAGTTAATCCATAAAGGCCATAATGGTGATATTAGTGCAAAGGCCCATCTCCCTGGTGCAGCATGGAGAGTGTTGTGCCCATAAAGCACCCACTTGCTCTGGGCAGTAGTGACATTATTTGACAGACTGTGATTCCTACGAACTTTAATGGCAAAGAGGATCCTTCAAATACTGTCAGAGAAACAGTTTCATTCTGAACCTGGATATAAAGCTAATGGTATCTAACAGCTTTTAGTGTCACTGAATCAAATTCCTCAAGTAGAAAGAAAGGGTGACATTCTGTTTTAAAGTGACCGTATGTTTGACCCAGTTTGGCGATGGCAGTGTCATCACAATTGTATCTTGCTGCTGTAGGCTCTTGCAGCCTGACAGGCGGAACAAGTTGCTTTAGCTCACAGAGCTCATCTGTCACACTGAGCAGCTTGCAGGTTTCTATTATCTGAGTGAAATGTGGAGCCAGGACTTCTCCCTGCTTCCTGCCTATCAGCGTAGTCAGCAACCTTCTCACACCCCTGGAAATGGACAGAAATGAAGTAGTAGAGGGAGAAAGAATAAAAAAACTGTTTCCAGAGATGCAAATGTAAGCCACATTTAATAATTATATGACATGGTTTAAAAATAATAATTAAAAAAAAACATGTCCAGGAACTAGATGAAAAGTTAATTTCCAAAGAAGGATTGCAATTTTCTTATCTGAAATGGGAGATGGAAAGCTTTTGATTGTATATTTAAGACCCAAAACTAAGAACAGTTTCATAATTCCGTAGGGCAGTGACAGGCATCTGGTTTTATCATGAGCACTTAGCATTTGAAGTGTTCAAACCTTGAGATTTTATTATATTTTCCCAAAATAGTGCATCTAGAATTTTGTACCCTAGGCCAAATCTTGCCATAATCTCTACACTCTTTGTAGTTCTGTGATAGGAGCAGTGTTAGGGCACTGAGTTTGTGCCAGTTGCTCTTTGAAGTTCATATGTGGCTGACTTGGCTGCTTTATTCTTGCATTGACCAAATTTCACTTGTTTTGGGAGTATTGGCAAATGATACACAAAACATAATGCTTAGTAGATACTGATTAGTGGCTTTTCCTATGTTAAGCATAGGAAGAGACTTTTCTAGCCTGTTGTGCATAGTTTAAAAAATGTTTTTACTAGAGTAAAATTTCCAAATAAAACTTCAGCTAGTAACAATCACCGATGATTCAAATGTGGCACATGTCAGGAATGCCCTCTGGTATTCAAAAATGAGATAGATTATAGTGGGGGAGAAACCTGTTAATAATGTTCTATTCAGAGTGATGCTGTTCTACATTTTTCAAAAGGAATACGCCAGTTGGTATTTTCATCATGGAAATGATGAACTGGATCGCCCCAATCTAGTGAAAAATAGGACTATGAAGTAAATGGCATATGTATGAATTAGGAAGATATTTATATCTTTGGGTTTCATAGCTTCAGTGGAATAGAAAGGGTCATTCTGTGGTGATCGATGGATTTGTGGTGAATTGCAGAAGATCTGAGAAAATGAGGATTGCATTTATCACATATAAGGGGAATGTCAAAGTGTCTGTCCATAACCCAATCAGTGGTAAAATGATGACAATGTGCCTTTGGGAGATACAATCAATATGACTTTTGTAAAGCTCAACAACGACTGATGCCATTCTATCTGATCAGTTCTGGGGGTGGCTTAGAGAACTATGGAAAGAAAAAAACAAAGAAAAACATTGGGTTTGTACCAGAGACCTGCTTGGAAGAAGTTTGAAATAAGTCCCATAAAAGTGAAATGGGACATAATGTTCTAGATTTGAAAAAATATATAAAGATATTCAGCTGAATTCTGTTTGCCTGGTCATTATATACAGCACTTTACACACTATATAATCATTGAGAGTGTGACTCAACCAAAATGAGTATGTAATGAACTTCTCAAAGTGCAGTTTGTTGGGAAAACCAGTAGTTGCTGGCCTCCTTAAGGAAAAAAAAAAAAAAAAAAAAAAGAACAAAAGAAGTTGATGATAATTCATTGAGAAAACCCACTGGTTTGCTCAATGGAAATAAATCCTATGATTTCTGACCAGAATAAATCACTGGCAATGTCACAGATGAAGAATATCCAAAACAAGCTCAGAAGTAAAATGTAAGTGAAGAGGAACATTTTAAACAGCAGAAAGCTGCTGCTTCTGTTAGAAAATATATAAATGTATATAAACCCATAAAATATAAAATGTATCGCATACATTGTTTTCCTTTTCCCAGTAAAACCTCTGAAACTTGAATCAGATTTTTTGTGGGCAAGCGTGAGGGATTTCAGAGGGAATAACCCAAATGCATGCTGATAAAAACATGCATATGTAATTTATAGAGGCACACTTAAAATCCCTCTAAATGTTTTCAGCATTTAGAAATGCTGAAAGAAGACCAAAGCAACGGAAATCTCTGCTCCTAACTCTGAAGTTCCTAGCTAAAAGATACGCAGCTTTGTTCCTTGACTTGAGCTGTTTTTGTTGGAATGGATATCTTACTCCTTGTGTAGCCAGCTCTTGCTAGTCTTAAAAATTTGAAGGATCATAATTAAGGTGCAGTTCTCAAAGTTAAAGAGGGAAGAGGGTAGAAGTGGGAGGTTTTTTTTGAGCAGTAATAAGGCGCAGACAAGATGTAATTCTCTGACAATTTTTCCAGGAAACTAAAGAAAAAACTCAAAAAGATTTGGTTTTGCACAAAATTCTTTCTTTTTGTGCTAAACATAGATAAAAATTGTATCTAGGGCTACAAGGGTGATAGAGGTTCATAGTAGGGATCAGAAGAGATCAGTGATGTGTTTAGTTGGATCTCCTGTGTGGGGAACGTAAATGTCTCTCCCTGATGGAGGCAGGTGACATGCTTGGCTGAAGTGGATCTGCTGGAAAGCTTGTCTTCATTTGAAGAGTCTGAGAGAGATTAAGTGTCCACCTCCTTCAGTTGTTATTTCTACTTGTTTGTTAATCATCCTCCAGATTAAACTTGGGTTGTACAAATTGATCTTTTGTCTGTGTTGTCTCAGGGATGTGCGGGGCAGTCCCTTTTAACTTCAGAGGAAATTGGGACTGGCCAAAATTGCTTCAGCCTTGGCTCCCCTCTCCATGTACAGGACTGCTGGATGAGTTCAGTGTTAGTGACCAAACAATGATGTCATTAAAGCAGTAGAGGGAAGCAACATCTGCTAGTACAGACTTTTTTTCATACAGTAGTAGCTGTACAAAATAAACATGATTATGAATGTATTGGCCAAACACTGATGTATGTATTTATTATCCCTTTGTAGTGTCGAATTACAGAAAAAGGATACTCTAAAGGGAAGTGTATTTCTTACATTGCAGTGGCAAGCACTGTCTTACACCCTTTGTTACATTTGCAGAGCTGCATGCAGAATTTAAAGATAAAGCTGACAGGACAACTCCTTTAGCCACGTGGCTTCCCTATCAGACAAAAGCTGAGTGATAGAGGAAAAATGTAAAGAAAGTTGATATGCTGAGGGTTTCCAAATCTTGGGGAATAAATGCTGACTTCTGCTTTGTTCACAGTGGTTAAGTTGTGCTGGTGTAGTTATGTTTGCAAAGATTAATGCCAGTGTATTTAAAAATAAATGCACTGGTCCTGCGTCTTCTCCCTAGATTAATAGTGCCAGGTAAGAAAAACAAGAAAATTGAAAGTGACTTTTTAATGGTTCTTCTGAATTTGCATGAGGCTTGCTTATGTAGTAGTATGCTTCAAGGATTTCTATGGAAATCAGGAAATTAAGATAGATAAGGCTGCTTAACTGTGGATTTTTCACTGTGCATTGAGTGGATAAATACCTAAAATATAGGTAGCAGAGCATAATAGTTGTCTGTGTATATAATATCACAATAACTTTAGTCTTTGAAGATAGTTCAGCATTCTGCACTTGCTCATAAATGTGTAACTTAATTGTTCTTTGATTAATAGCTAAAGTAGAAATAGGATGGTTTTTTTGCTAAAAAGAGACTGGATAGTACATCAGGCAGCCTGACAGAGGCCCATTTTCATCAATAAGCTATTTTGCTGAGATTCAGATATCCCATAAGCTTATATTTGTTTCAACAACTTCATCTTTTCATATTTCACTTCACCTTTTTCTCTTACTTTCACAAAGTTGAACCGAGATAACTAAAGCAGCCTGCAACATAAGATACAGAAATTCAAGACAGTCACATTGTGCAGTGAAATTTAAATGGATATAAATCTGTGTTGTTATAAATAGTAAATCATTGTGATTAACTGTTTAAAGACATGTTAAACACCAGATTTGTATAGCCCAGAAGCTGCAAATGTATACTATGCTGTGATGTGAGTTTGCTTTTTTTTTTCATCATGTTTGCCTTTTATGATGCAGTACATTAATTTTTAATATATATAGGCAGTTGAGCTGTTAATAGGTAGAAAAATATATTTTAAAAAAGAGATTGGAGCAAGTAAATATTTCTAATGAATAGATGTATTTTCAAAGGAAAACGTTTAAGAGAAACTAGAAAGTGGAGTTCTGTATGTGGCAGCAGCACTCTGTAGGTTTACAGCTGTTTGTATCTGTTTAATCTTCTTTTTATCTAAAGTTATCATGTAACTGTGGTGTTGCCTGCCATAGGTGACCTTGAACCAAATAATCTCCTTATAATTATCTTTAATTTAGATAGATTTGGCTTCCATATCATATTCACACATGCACACACCCAGTTCTTTCTGCTGTTCTTTGGGAACAGAGTGAAAATGTCCTTTTGAGCCCTCACAAAGCCTGCATCCTTTAGGTGGCACATCTGCACAGCTGCTGTCAAGTGCTGTTACCTGCATTAATTGTCAGACTTGCTTTTCCTTGGAGAGATCCTGGCAGGAGGAAAATTCTCTGGAGAGGCGGTGGTGACTAATTCTGCCCTAGTATGAGCACATTTCTTGGATGCTGTAGCCCATGTAGATAGATCACCACACCTTTGTTGTGAGCTGGTGAATTGGAGCCAGCTCTGTCCTGAAGCTGCTGTCTCACCTCTTTATTTCTGAGTTAAACTCAAGCTGCTATGATTTGCCCCTTAGCACCAGCTACTGATCTGGGTTTGATGTCAAATTAAGAGAATCGTGCAGCTTTTCTTTGTATTGAAGAGGCAGTTTAGGTCTGTCCTTTGTGTGTTCGTGGGATGTTAAGCACACAGGCTGGGTGAGCAGAAAATGGCAGTGGAGCATCTCGACTGTAGAACCTTGTCCTTGGCTGTAATGGAATTGCATGTGGTGATCTCTGTGTCTCGTTGAGAGCCTGATTGCTTTGCTTTTGAGCCCTGAGCAGCCCTGGTGAACTGAATCAATTTATCTTTTTGTGTGAACATGTGGCTTGAATTCCTGATTCTCTGGGCATGTTTGTGTTTGAGCTGATACTAGTCTGGCTCCAGTCAGAGAAAACAGGAGCTCTGAAGGCAAGTTAGAAAAGAAAGGGTCTTTCTTTCTGTAATTCTATGCTCAGTTCAAGTAATCAGCAGAGGAGTTAAGAATTACAACAGTTCCCTTTCTTGTTGGTAATTTTTATAATCTGGAATGTATATTTTGAATTTTTTAGGTTGGAAAGACCTTTAAGATCACTGAATCCCACCATTAGCCAAGCACTGCCACTAAACCATGTCCCTAAGCACACATCTGCATGTTCTGTATTTGAATATAGGATGCTGGTGTTCCTAGAGTGTATGAAATGTGGCACTTGCTTATCAAGTAATTGAAAATTAATTCTATGTACCGTCAGTTTTAAAATAATCTCAGATTTTCCAGATGGAGGAAAACTTAATAAAGGGAAAAAAAAAGAGAACACCTTAATCACTGACACATCACTACCTGGCAATAACAGTACTATTTATTAGGTGGTAAGATGGAAGTGTTCCATTTGTAAAGCAGCACACTATGTATTCACATTGTTTTACTGCTTGCACTGCAGTGGATCTAAATTTGATCAAGTACCTTTGTCATTGAGAGGCAATAAATGTTTCCCCACTAATTGTTTCTAATGCATTTCTTTTAATTTATTGTGGACAGGAGAGTTGGAAATACTGAAAGTTGCTCAGATTTCACGAAAGAGCTGGAGCAATCTTGTCTTGAAACAAAACAGGAGTGTCAAGTTCCTAGAGGAAATAGTGTTGTTATTTCAGCAGATTTATTGAGAAATGGCTTAGTAAAAGCAGTGAAGATCTGTTTTCCAAACCAGCTCTTTCATATGTCTGAGATTTTGAAGACAAATTTCTCTAGTAGTTGTTTAGTCATAAAATTTAATATTAACTTTAATATTTTTCTGGGACCATTGTATATCAGAGGCATCAGAGGGTTATATAGGTATACTTTGAAAATATAATTGCATTGACCAGCATAGACTTAATTTTTTAAAGTTATCTGAATTTTGGAAGTAGCTGACTTTGGAAACCTGCCATGTCCTGTAGGAAGCAGCATGGTAGAATGGGAGTGTGTAGGTGATGTGTCCTTTTTAAAGACAGAATATTTGTAGTACCAGAATACCAATTACATGATTGGCCCTCAGAAGAACTGAAAGGTGATTGCCTGAATTAAGGTGACATTGGGTGGGAGTGTGATCGAATTTAAGTTCCCTCTTACCAAACACAATTGGTAAGCCCTTAGAATCTCCAAATAAATACTTGTGCTTTAAGGTCAGTCCATACCTCATGGATTGCTTTTCCTTTCCCTGATAAAAGCAGATGCAAGCATGCCAAATTGCTTTGCTCCAGCTTAACCCCAGCACTGTTTGAATTCATAAATGCTACAAAAGGAAAGCTTATTACCGCATACGACGGTGAAGTGGGAAAATGTCATGCCTACCTAATCTATTTCCTGGGAAGGGGAGAAAAATCTTTTTATTCTTTTACTAAGACCTGGGGAATAAAGTAAGGACTGGATGTGATGCTGATAATCAAGGATTGTCTTTCATATTTTAAGTTGATACCAATCCTGTATTTTCTGTTGTCTCTGATATATTTTCTCAGAAATGAGAAAGTAAAGGAACTTTTTTTCTGTATTGAATTAGAATACTGTACTTAAATAGTTTTTATTTTTTTAACTTATTTTGCTTATTGTTTTACTATTAAGCAGCTGTTTCTCTGAAGCTCTTTGTTTAAGGATAAATTGTTCAAACACTGGCACATCATTTAGCAGATGAAACAAAGCAGTGCTGCATTTGGGCTTTAAATGGTAACTATAGCAGTATTAGAAAGGGCATCAATGGGAGCTTTGCTCTGAATTGATAACAAGTACATAGTTTAAATAATTGGACAAGAGCAAAACATTCCTAAAATGGAGTGCTTGAGGGAAAAGAAGTTTTCACTGTAAACAGTGTTCTTTGAAAGATGGGAGAAGGAAAATAAATACTTTAGCACAGTACAGTGAGTTAAATCATTACATTAATTGAACATTTGTCTATTTACAGTGGTTTTGCTTTGTGGATGTCAGTAAGATGAATGGTTGAGAAAGGGAAGCAAGAAGTTGTGGGTAAGGTTCAAAACAAAGTAACTAACATTCACAGGGTGTAATCGTGGGTAATGTGTTAAGCTCACTTTCCTGAAAGTGGTTTAGTGGTGTTTTAAACTACTACCTGTAATCAATTAGTAAATCTACAAACATAATTTTTGTAATAATATGTTCTTCAAGTTTTAAGTGAGGATAACTAACATACTGTATTTTATCAATTAACTTATTTTATTTAATCATAAATGTTATGCAAAATTTTACTTCATTGTAAAGTTGAAATTCTGCATCTAACAGGTGTTGAATCCTTTTCTTTTGGAAGGTGGTGCTTACACCTGAATGCCTCTCATTGTAGTTCTAAGCCTGAAATAGGGCAGATATTTCTTAGGTATTTGGTAGACAGTCTGTCAGCCCAATGAGATATTGACAGGGTTTTATATGATGCAGATGGCAGAGGAAAATGTAGTATTTCACTGCTAGCATGAGCTTTTCATTTTGTTTCTGATGACAATGAAGTTATTAGGTTGCTGGTTTTCTCACAAAACATACTGTGTGGCTACCTAATTAGATTGCTTTAAAGCCCATTGGAAATGCCAATATATTTCTCATAATCCTTTTGCCTTGGGTTGCTGTTTTTAAAGGCTAACTTCTCAGTCTTGGGAAAAAGGCTTGTTCACTGGGCTAAACATGAAAAATGCATTATGCTTGATGTTCTGCTTGATGCTCTTGGTTAAAGTGTAATGTGTAACAGAATTCTCTCTATACCGTGTCTATTGAAGCTGTAGCTGCTGGGCAATAATGGCAAAACAATGCTCAGATTACAGTTAGAGGGACTCTACTTAATCATAGTTGGTAAGAGATTAAACTTTAATCATTCAATTAAAGCTTTTGGTGCAACTTTTATAAAAAGAATATCAGTAACAAAAAACTTGGTCTGGTTAAGTGTGTGTTATTGGCCACTGCAAACAGCATTGTCTTTGTACAGCATGCTGCATATATATTGCACAGGAAGGGTTTGCATTTAATAAGGTACTTGAAGAAAATGGAGGGATTTAATTTTTTTAATATGCCTTAAAATTGTCCATGAATAAAACCTATCCAAGGCTTTAGAGTACACTTTTAACTATTAAAAAGAGAGCCCATGCTTCTTTGTGAGAGTAGTAAGACTGAAATATGGTTTTAGGGAATTGCTTATTTAAAGGTACTCATAGGCAGTTGAGAACTGAAGTCACCAAGAAGATTTAGCAAAGAGCTTTGAATACTTACCAGGAAAACTTGACACATTCAAACACCTCCAGTTCATGTAGCCTCAGGGTAAACACAAAACTAGAATTTGAAGCCTTTCAGTTGTCTTGTGAGCAAAAGCAGATCCCAAGCTGGCATGTATGTATTGTTTTATTGAAAACACTTCTGAAGAAAAGCTACTGAAAGGTAGAAAATAACCCATTTGTACCTGCTGGTCTCCGGGAGTACCATGTCTGGTGGCAGTCTCAGCCCTGAGAATCTGTGTTGGTGCTCAGGAGGGGCTTCACTGTGCAGAAACTCAAAGTTGGGTTCAGTGCCACAAAGTGAGGATGACTTTTGGCCACATTCTTGTTATGAAATGTTGTAGTTTTTTTGGCCTTTCAAGTGTTGGTACTAATGGTTAGAACAGAGAAGCTGTAATAGCCAATTGATTCTTTTTTCCAGTGTCAGCATTCTGTATCCTGCGTGAGGAATATAAATCCTTACTATAATTCACAAGCACAGTTTAAAATGATAGGCAAACCTGTTAACCTGCAGGTAGGTAAACCTGCTTATTCTTCTTGTAATGAAAATGAGATGTTGAATAAGACATCGCTAATCTGAACCTATTATGTTTTATGCTATTTGAGCCAATACTTTATGAACATTTGTTTTGGTACATTCCTCTAGTTAATGCTATAGTAATGCTAATCACTGCTGCTGTCAGTTTAAACAGTCTTGCAAACTGAATTTCTTCCAGGAAAATCTTTGCTGACTTCCAAGCTTGGACAATGCTGAAAGGTCCTAAAAAGGACTTGCCTATTTATTATGTGTTTAAGGACTCATAATAAAAATAAAAATTTAGTGACGAATACAGAACTCTAATTTAATTGAAGAGTATTAGAATGCAATTTTTTCCCTCTTCTTAGAAACTGAATTTTTTTTTTCATTTTTTTCCTACCTGGCAAAAGCTAATTTAAGCCAACCAGATTGCACATTCGAAATGTACAGAACTTTGGTCCTATTTACTGAGTATTGCTCCCTGGATATATCTCAGCTTCCCCTCACAGGACTGACAGATGCCTAAATGTAAGAGATTGTTCTTGTCATGGAAGGCACTGACACAAATTCAGTTGTGTGGGCTGTTGGCTCTGTCTGATGTTGTCCCTTCTAATGCTACAGAACAAATCACCTTGCACAAGGTAAGCAGCATGCCCTGTCTGCCTTTTATTGAAAGCTGTTTCTTCTGATCTGTCATGTCATGATGTCCTGTTTGAACAGTGTTCTTGAACAGTCTTGTGTTCAAGCCAAACTTTCACAGCAGTTTTCTGTTGCAGAGTGATCTCATCTGCAGCGTTTGACTGTGGATGAGTATCAAAGGGCCTATTCACTGCAACATGAAAGGCTTTTACCTGCTGTGACTAAACCATGGTAAATTGTTACAGACGTGCAGGTGTATCGTGTGTTGGCAGGAGCGTTAGGGAAGAAATACCTTTGTTCAATCACCAATTAATGAAACCAATGAACTTGATTTGTCTCCTTCATGTGAATTAAAGAAACAGATTGACTAAGGGAAATCTTGCTGAAGGAGCATTTGCTTCTAAAGAAATTATATCTTTCCTTTAAACTATATTTTGTTCACTATATTTTGTGGGTCTTATAATTGGATGTTGTTCAGAAGAGGTTTACTGTAAATACTGCATACTGTGCTCACAATTGTATTGGAAATGTGAAGCTAAAGCTTCCTTGAACTAATGAAGTACTTCCTGGCTTTGTTAGTGTTCAGAAAATTTGACAACAGTTGTATTGTGCTTTCCCCCGTATGTTTTGAAAAAAACTATAGTGTAAATGATGCAAGGACAAATTTTTTGCTGGAGTGATACCTTCTGTTGCACTGCTGACCCTGATAGAAAAGCTAAAAAAGACAGCTCTGGTCATTTTTTCTCATTATGAACTGTCTAATTAAGTATTTTCCTGTGCATATTGTACAACAAAGTCATTTTGTAAAAGTGAGGGAAGGATGATATTCCTGTTGACCTTGGCCTAGGAGAAAAAGTGTTGGTAGAGAAATCTGCTCTCCAAAGGAGGAAGATACATTAACAGTCTCAAAGAGAACCTTTGGAATAAATACAGGTAAAGGCAGCCCTCTTTCCTGGGAAGGGTCAGTGTGAATGAAAACATAAAACCCCATAATGGTCTATGGAATCTCTGTCCACTAGAGTGTCCATACTGTAGAATACCATGTTTTGAACTTGAGTTCTTAGAGCAATCTGCCATGGGTGGGGATGAGATGTTCACTTTTATTAGAGCTGTATTCTAGTCAAAGCTTTCTCTAGGTTTTTTAGAATAAGTAGGTTGTACTTGGTATGTGAAAATGAGATATTGGTTAGCTTGAGAATGCAAAAATTCAGAGCATCCTGGAGTATTTTTATTACAATGATAATGTTTTTAGTGTTTTGATAGACACAAAGAGGTGGAAGGAGCAGAGGCAAGATACAGTTATCTTCAGTAAGATGAAGTAGAGTTAATAATGTATTACTCTACTTGAAAAACTTTTGAGAATTTTTTCAGAAGATATTTTGATGAGTTCAGAGAGAAGTTGGTGGTATCATTAAATAAGTTGACAACTTCTGTAATCAGCTTTTTGGTATTATAGCTCAAGGGAAAGTCAATAAACTTTGATTCCCGGATTAATGTAATTATTTTTTCCCCCTTTTTTTTTTCTTTTCTGGCTCCTTCTGCAGAAGACTGCAGTAATATAATATCAGATGGCCAAAAGCAATTCAGTTTTCAGAAAGTCAGTGTCCCCTAGGATGACGTACAAATGTAGGAAGACTGGGGGTGGAATAAATCATTTTCTCTGATCTTGTTAGGGATGAAATTATTATAGAGAAGCAAACGTAATTTGCTGAATATTCTGTGCGAGAGAGAAGTATGAAGCTTTTGATTATCAAAGGTATTTTAAAGTTTTTTTCTTTGTTTTCCCTTCACCTACAGTATTTTCCTTACACAGTATACAAAAGTGTTTTCTCGTTGCCCTTTGTTTTGGTAGTTGTAATATGCTAATTTAAATCAGCTGCTACTCCTATATTTTGGTTGATTGAGCTAATTGGACTTTAATTTTCATCTTCTCCTGACCCTGGCCTAGTAAGAAATTGCTTTAAATGTTTCAGTAAGAAAACTTGCATCGTGTTTCATATTATTTAATTATTCTGATAATAATGTATTAAATTTCATTCTTGTAAGAGAATATAAGACAGGTGAAATGAGTGAATCATTATAATATAAATGCCTTGGTGAATAGTATAGGCCAAAGAACTTGCAAATTGACCTAAAACCACAGAAGCTTGATCAACCTCCTGTGAAAATACTCTTTTGTATGGAGAAAAAAAATAGAAAAAATTAAAATAGAAAATACTCAAAGATGATGGACTAAGTCTTTAAAACCAGACCATTCCATAGGTTAATCAGTGTGGTTATTTGAGGCTGACCAACAACATTCAGTTGGAAGTGTCAGGTCAGCATTAAAGGTGTGATTTCAGGTGTGATGTAGCAGCTGTGCTCATGTAAATGTGCTTTCAATCACATAAAGAGCCAGCTATTAGTAGCTAGCAGAGCAGCTTGTCTTCAGTGCTAGCCTCAGTGTAAGTAAGTCTGTTCTGAAGCACCCAGCACTTAGAACTTTAACTGGGCAAGTACACCTCTAATTCTTCTCTTTTTGTAATCTGGGATTTGAGGTGCATTGCTTTCTAGTTTAAACCTGAAGTTGTTTAGTATTCTCTCTTACTGTTCTGAAGGAATAATGTCCCAAATGCTTAAATTTAAGGGTAAAGAAAGCTATACCGAATTGACTAAAGTGTTTACGTTCCTTTTTAGGAAGGAGAATTCCAGTTTAGGGAGAGACTATACATTTAAAAAGGTAAGACCTTTTTTTTGATCTCGTGAATTCAGTGAACAGTAAGAGATACTGAGTTTACTGCTTGGTGGTTACTCTGTAGTTATTCCCTGGGTAGAACACAACTAATACGAGATGCTTTTCTCTGCACTTCCTCAACTTACCACACACTTACAGATTTCCAGAGAATCAGCAGACTGTGTGTCATGGTTATTCTCCTCTTTGTCTATCTTAGTAACTTCCTCAGGAAGATGGTCTTAGAGCCTTGTTAGCACAGAGGAACAGGTTTCACAAAGCAGTTACAGATTTGGATGGTGCAGCTGAGCTTGTCTTGTGAATCCTGCTGTCTGCATTATTAGACATAGAGAGTTTGGTGACCTGTGGTAATTAGGTTGTGTGATCTTTCAAAAGAAGCATCAGGCTTGCATAACTGGCTTAGTTACTTTGGAAAATGGTACTTTTTGATGTTTATGTTACAGAGCTGATATTTTCTGGCATTTAATAGGGAAAATATTTTACTATGTATAAAACTGAACCTGAACAAAGTAATCTAAATGTCCCTTCCTTGTGGTTTCTCCTTGCTTTTTCTCATTTCCTTTTTGGAAGAAACTGGTAGTCAGATAGCAGACCTCTGGCTGATAAGAGCTGTTTTGTGTAGCTGTAAGTAGTGGTACACTTTGGAATGCTGACAGGCCTTGCATAAACCAAGAGCTGATTTTTCTTGTTCTTGGAGAGAAAACAAGATCAAGATGCTCTATTATTGAGGCAGGTCCTTGAGTAGTGTAGCTAGACTTAACAAAGTTTACCAAATGGAGCTTCATTTCTGCAGGTAGTAAAAGTGTGCTCAACTTCTATTGTTGAGTGTGCTTTGTTTTTCTTGTGTCACTTTCTTAAAATGGTTGGTTTGTTTGTTTTTTCTGAAGGCATAATTTCACCTTTCCCAAGCATGTATTTTACGCTTTGAAGTTATCATTAGAGTATTTCCTTTTGCAATTGGAGCATTAGCAATGCAGTTGAGTCACTGAAAAATGTGGGAGCCATGGACACATGAGGCTTGCCTGGTAGTTTTGTGTTACTAATAGGATTTTATTTTTAGCGGTTTGGAGTAGAGACAACTGTCAGTAATATTTACCTTGGCAAAAAATAAGGCATTGGGAGTAGAATAAGCCATAATGAGGGTATGTAAGTAATATTGTGAATGATAATAATAATAGTGCTTATTAGCAGATGACACATTTGCATGTGAAACAGATTGGATACAGAGCTGTCTGTACACCCTACTTCTGGAGCAGCCAGTACCAGTTGATAAATAGGTAATGAGCTTAATGACTTTTTGTACGATTTCTTGAAGAAAGTCTGTGGTTACAGTTAATGTTAGCATCAGAGGATTATTTTACGTAGTGACTTGTCTTTTCTTCTTAGGTAGGTGTATATACTGATCATTAAATTTCTATTCATGATGCAAATATTTACATAAGTTTAAAATCTTGAATGACCAAGCAAATTTTATAGTTTGAAGTCATCTTCCACAGGCAGTTGACTGTATGACTAATAGAATTACGTATGCGTAAAATTGCTTTTACTGGAGAAGCCAAAATGCAGAATAATAGCTTGTCAAACTGTCGTTTGCCACTGAGAGCATAGATTTCATAGTCCAAATTAGGTTGTGTTCTTTTTCTTTTTGTCAGGTCACATTCTAATAACCGTATTGTGCATTAAACCCTGTGATTTTCTGAGCACTTGACAGATGGTAGGATGTTAATTTATATGTAAGAGACAGTGATTGCTTGTGCAGCAATGGCATTCAACAAAATATGAAATGTCAAAATTCCCTTTTTTTGTTATGTCTTCACTTATTTAGCAAGGTAATTCTAGCAGAGGAATATTTTTTGTAGCTAAACATACACTTAATTTACTACTTGTAACAGGTTTTGAAGTTTAGAATTTTTTTTATATTGAGAGGTGTTTACGTGTTGGTCTAGTGTACAAGAGAGTTGTAGAGTACAGTGAAGGTGGTTTATTATGACTCTTAAGTTTTTAATATGCATATTATTGTTTTAAGGAAAATGAGATTACTTTCGGGTTCAGTTAAGAGTTACTATGATACCTGTGATTTGCCTTTATGATAACAAAAATGTCTTAACTTATACCAGAGTTCCATTAGTTGTTTTCAAAATGAGCAGTTAGTTGTTCCTAGTATCTAATTTAATTGTAATCTGAACTCATGTAAAATGTCATGGGGAAAAAATGTGTTTGAACCCAAAGGATTCTGCCTTTTTTCTGGATTTGAGACAATTGGAGCTATAACAGAGCTGAGGGAGAAGTGTAAAAAGTGGTACAGTTCAGTGCCACACACTCAGTGAAACTTAAATTACTTTCTAAAGCTGAAGAACAAACACCCAAAGAAATGGATAAGGTTAAACGTTCCTTTAACAGGGCTGTTTTCAGAAAATTCTTTCTACCTTTAAATCTGGTCAAGGCATTCTTTACTCCCTTCAGTTGATTTTATACAATACCTCTCTACCTGTGTTTCACAGGATTTGCTTATCACTGTTACTCATGTTATCTACTGGACCTTCAACTGAATGTTAACACCTTGAAATTCAAAAACTTTACTTTTTAAGAGCCAAAGGCCCCCAAATACTTGGCTTTTGAACAAGCAGTTTAAGTTTGTTGTTTTTTAATACTGAGGAAAAGAAAAAGAAGAAGGCCAAGTGTTTAACTTGCTTGCAACAGTTTTCCAACAGAAGAGAATTGATGTAGAAAATCCCAAGTCTTAATGATGTATTTTTGCAGTTCAATTGTCTTTGGTTGAGACATTGTTATTTTGCATTTATAATCAATCACTGCTGTATTTAGGTATTCAGTAACTCTTGACTTATGAAAGAATATGTTCATTATTAATGTTCCTTAATCGCTAAGGAAATTAGTTTTCTGTAAACTGTTTTAGTACGCCAAGAAAGGAGTCATCAAGCCCTAGTGAGTGGTAATTACTTTGCTTGTGCCACAGCATTGTGTTTTTGTTTTCGGTGTGTGGGAAGTCTGAAGGGCTGTGAATTGATACTTCCAGAGTGAAAACAGCAAAGATAATTTCTGTGGAGTATATCAGTTACAAGAATTCTTTGTTGGCTTCCATGCTTGGGGAAAAATGTGGTCATCAGCGTAGTTCATATGTGTTGTGTAAAACTTACTATAGAAATAGTAGCTGTGAAGCATAATATTCTTTGGGAAGAACAACCTGTGCAAGAATTTCACTAACAAAATAGGTTGTGCTTATCTTTGTAGGCTTCTACTTTTAGCTGAATGTTGTAACCTCTCGGGCATTATGAAGATATGCCCAGTCGTGAACGCTTGTGACATTCTGAAGGACTGCAGAACAGTGCAGTCTATGATTACCTGTATTTCATGTTGTAATGACACTTCATATAAAAATTTCCAAATTTATGGAAAAGCATTGTTTTTCTATTTTAATACTGATCTGAGTATGTACCACTAAAGTGAGAAATTAAAATGTAAGTACTAGCATTTTTGCATCCATTCCATTTGTCTGTGGTTTTACCTGCTGTGTTCTGTAACAGCCCTGTTAAAGTGCATTTAAAATAGGAAATATAATTAAGATGAGCTTTTTCTGTACTAAATAGTAGGTAAAAATCTACTAGGCTTGTCTATCATGCTGAGCTGCTGTTTAGTATGTGTTTTTCAAAAATATATTCCTTAACTTTGGAGTAATGTAGCAGCTCCTTTTTGGATATTTTATTAATTTTGTATGGTGATCTTAATAATTGGGCTTGAAAATGTTGGCACACAGTCAAACAATTATTTGTGTATCTGCCATTTCTGGATAAAAGCTCTTTAGATGAGCATTAGTGACTTCTTAAAAGAATTTTCTAATGGTTTTGTGGCCTCAGTTACTTGTTCTCAGGCCGCTGTGCTGAAAAGCTTTAAGAACAGGAATGCTTGCTCTAGTAACTGTATGAAACACACTAGCTAAAGCCTTAAAGTTGTGTTACAATGTTATTTTAACATCCTTGTCAGTGTAGATAGTCCTATTTCATTTAGAGGTGTTGTATCTGGTTTGAGTTACTCTTGTTACCTGTTTTCTGTAGGATTGGATGAATTTAGGAGCTTTAAAGCACAGAACATTAGCAGTGATCTGTTATTGTAATATTTAACTAATACATGTGTTTGAATACAAGTGACAAGGGATTGTCCTGAGTGTTATTTTTGTTGCTTGCTGTTGAAACTTTGATAGATGGAATTGTAATCAGAAAATTAAAACTTTTAGCAGAGGCCAAACTACAAGGTTCCCCTGGAGTTTCCTTTGAAAGAAAAACTTGAAAAAATTATTTTTATTTAAATGATATTTTTAAAAGTTCAATAATGAATCATTCTTGAAGCACTCTTCTTTATGTGAAAGCCTCTTCCATTAAATTTGCATCTGTAAGGATGTTAAATGAAGCCTTAAAAATGCGCTGAATAATCCACATGCGGTATCTGTATTAGCAAATGTTTGAGGGGTGTGTGAGGAACTGCCTTACCTCATGATTTAGAGACTTTATGCTAGAAATTCTGGCTCAGTGAAACAGTAGAATTGTTGAAATAGAACTGTTATGCAAAGCAGCTTGTAGTCAAAATATAGGAGAGAAAAATAATTGTTCTTACTGGGAATATGAAAGAAATGAACCAAACTGTAAACAAATGTAGGCATTGGTGACTTCAGAAGCAAAAGAGCATGTTTTAATTGAAGAGAGGAAAATGTCTGAAAGCAATGATGTATGGATATTCAGCTTGCAGGGAAGCCTGGAACTGCTTCTAAATTTTGAAGAACTTATTGTGACATAAAGCCTGTTTCCCTTTGAGACAGCAGTGTGCTCAGCTAAGAATTTGCTAACTGAGCTAGGTGGAGGAAAGAATGTTGCTGCTCAGAACTGTTGCTGCATCTTCTCAATTTTCCCCTTCCTTCTGAATAACTTTGGTAACCCTTTGAGATGCTGGTTACCTCATCCACCCTGATTTCATCTCTGACCTTGTAGGTTTTGCAAGGAACTCCTTCCAATCTTTTCTTGAAGGCAGATAAGAATCAGGGAGCAAAATAATAAAAAGTATGGGGAAAGATTTCAATATTTGCGTTGGAACTACAGTGGAAATGAAGTTTACAGTCAGAAGTGGATTCTGGTGCACTGGCAGACTCTGAGGAACTCTTCAAAGTTGCTTGCAATGTTTGTGGCTGCTGCTGTGAGAATCTGAGTTCTATAAATGCATAGTGATAATTCTGTATGTAGCTGAAAGAAGAGATGTAATATGTGGCCTTTTTCTGTTATTTTTCTTATGATTTTTGATCTTGTGTGGAATGTATTTTCAGTGTACCAGAAGTCCCTTGAATACTACTTATGTACTGACATTTTACTTGACAGTGAGGTGTGTTTTCAAATAGGAATTATGTTTCAAAGTACTGTTTGAAATACTGAGCTTGTTTCTATTTCTACAGTGTATCCATCTAAGGATCTCTCAGTATTTTATAAGCATTAATGAAATAAGCCTCACTGCAAGGCAGGTATTATCCCAATTTTACAGATTGCAGGGAGGTTAATTAACTTGCCCAGAGTCACTCAGTGGTCTGTGATGAAAATTGGTTTCTATTTAAAAATGGATTTGCTATCTCACACTTCAACCATGTGCTTCCAAAATAATATTTGTGGTCAAAAATAATGTTTGGCTTATTATCAAATCACAATAAGCTTTGACTATGCACAAAATTGATTTGAAGTGACCAAATCAATTTTAACTCTGTCATACATTCCAACTGAATGAAGTTGGGTTTGAGCTGGATTTAATCTCAAAGAAATTTAAACCAGGTGAATAGAGACATAGACTTGTCATTAAGACTATTTAATATGCAAATTTGTGCTAGTTTATGTCAGAGGACCAAGTAAAACTAATGTTCCTTATTCGTCTGAGTTTGTAATAGAAACATCATCATTTCAATTTATCTGTTATAACAGAAGTAAGGGGAAGTGACATTTTTAACAGAAGTGAGGGGAAAAAGTTATTTTTAAAATAACTTTAGAAGTCTATCAGGCATGTGACCTGTTCATTCCAATGATTTAAGTTGTATAACCACCACTTCTAGTTTAAAAAAAATATAAAAAATAGGAAGCTTTTCAAAATTATGTGATCTTTTTGACTTGAGATTTAATTTATTAAATCCCAGCTAAATGCAATTCTGTTTAATGAAAAAGACTGGAATTCATCACCTGATGAACAGCACTTGACTTTATGTACCAAAATGGCCAATTTTAAAATTATTTCTTTCAAATTTTTTTAAAAATATTTTAGGGCATAAAGTTTTGGGTTTTATTAAGCCACATAAATGTCTCCATATAATTCCTGATTATGTGTAATGCAGCACCTATGTAGGAAATGTAGTTGTGGATCTTTGCTTTGGGTATTGCTAAGTTGCATAGGTGAGTGCTAAATTTAAACTACTTTTTTACATCTTCAAATGCAGTACATTTTTAACATTTAAGTTAATACAGTCAGAGATACTTTTTTTTTTTTCCCCCTCCTCATTTTCCCTACTTTCACATTCCTTAATTTTGTTTTAAAAGGCCAGCATATATTTGCTCACCAACTGAAGTTTCCCTCCATTTCTTTCTTTACTTTTTGGTCCAAGCAATGAGAAGACTTCTAAGACTTTTCTGAAGGTAGTGGTCTACTTAGTGCTGACAGTAAAAATCTGTCTCTTCACTTGTATCTAATTTCCATAAGGACACTGTGGCCTGCAAGTGCAATATAATATAAATAATGCAATATGCCAACCAGAAAAAAGTTTGATTTAATTAATGTTCCTCCACCACATTAGTCCTTCATTACATATAATTACTTGGGGACTCAAAGTAGGCACAGCTGTAATATGGCTGGTGTTAAAGTTGAGTTTTCTCAATAATACATCTCATAGGTTACTTTTTCATGTTTCCTTCAAGTTTGCTTCTTATTCACGTTGTGCAGAAATGTACACTTCAGTCAGAAGTGGATTGACCAGGTAGTGTTTAGTCTTGCTGCCACTCAGATGTCTGGGAGAGCAGACTGAATTGTTCAGTTGCAGGGATGTTAAATTTATAGCAGGTAAAAGCTTTCTGTGTTTGTCAGACTATTCCTTGAACACAAAGTGATTGCACCCTTGAGGCAAAGAACCTCAATGAAAAGTGGCTGTACATAAATACAAACTAAATTCCAAGCCAAACAAATCCTAAACTTCAAGAATGTGTTGCAAAGGAAAACAGTGCTAGCCAAGGCATATGTCAAGATTTGTCTAATTGTATTTGTGCTGTACTAAACAGAATAAAAGTTACATATTTCACTTGAGTATATGTAGCATTTATAGTCTTAAACTGCATTGTTGAAAACATGTATTTGCCACTTTTTGTGCATATGAATATTTTGACAAAGGGACTTAATGATTTTAGTTGCACTTGCAAAATTGCATCCAGCTAATGCCCTTCACTGTAAAAGAAACATTATCCAGTCAGGTAGAAAATTGTTCTGAGTACATGGCCTTGGTGAGAACAGAACTAGCTGAGAGTAGCACCCAGCTTGTCCTCAACTGAAATAAATGTTGTGTGATATTCTCAAGAAAAAAAAAAAAAAACCAGGCTCAATTGTTGAGGGACTAGATATTCAGGTAACACTGTGCTTCTGTGGGTAGGACAATATTCATTGGTTGAGTATTGCCTAATAACAGGGTCAGGTTTGTTATAGTCAGTATTTTCTCATAACATTATCTTAAAATATTTTAAACATTGAGTTAGTGTTGTCTGTGCCTTAAAAACGTGGCATTGGGTCCTAGGTCAGTTAGGTGCCATTGAGAATTTACTTCTGGTTTGTGTACATATTTATGAATGTTTTGTCAAAGCTGGAAGTGAAAGGTTTTTTGTTTGTTTGGGTTTCAGGTTTTTTTGGTTGTTTTTTGTTTCTTTAGGGGTAAATCTTAGTAACTTATTTAATATTTCTTTGTATTTGCTGGTTTAATACCTTCAGTCACAGCTTGCTGGGATTTATGGACTGACAGCTCTGGGCAGGGGTGTGGGAGTTTCCTTTTCCCCATGTTTGCTACAGCCCTCAGGGATTTCACAGGTATTTGAGCCTTTCTATATTCTCTCTCATGTTAGAGCCTTTTGGTTGGTAAATAAGACTTGGTGAGAGTAGTAATGTAGTTCCTCTGAGCACTTGGGCTTGGGAAAGCTAATACCTGCTGCCTGGGGAGTGCGCATCAAAAGACAGCATGGATTAATGCTGACTCAAAGATTTTATCTTTTCTCATTTAATCTTATTTCTAATACATGCCTCTGGCATGTCAAGAGCATGAGAATTCTTCCCTTCAGAAGTCTTGCATGTAATAAATGGGTTTGTTTTATTAGTACTCTGATTTTTTTTTTTTTGTAGTTCTGTCTAGTTATGCTGAAATGATTTTATGAAGGATTTAAAAACGTAAAAAAAACTAACAAGACATCTTAAAATTTTGGAGAAAAACTGATTTCCTTTGGCCTTTATAAGAATAACAAGGAAAATAGCCTAGTTCAACTTAACACAACTTGACACAACTAACTTGACACTTGATGCTGTGCCTGATCAAATGACTGTTGAAGGATAGTAATTTATGAACAGCAAAACTGTTTAGAAGATGTTTTCACTTACTTGCTTGAGCATAATATTGTACAGAAATCTATAATATAGGAGGCAAAGCATGTTATTAGCTGACTTAAGAGAAAAATGAAATTGTAGCCAAAGATTGGTTTTTCTTTTTGTCTCTGTATCTGTGCTCAACCATTTTTTCACCATAGCCTTGCTTTCCAGTTTTCTATTGCCTATTTTCATTAAATACTTAATTCTAATTCTTTGGGAGCTGAAGACAAAAGTGTGGATTTAGAACTAAATAATGAACATTAGGGATGAGAAACATTTGTCTCCTATTTATGTTTATAGTTGGAATATAAAAACTGTGTATCAGCAACAGAAACTTAAAAGTAAAAATGAACAAAAAAGGTGTTATTCCTGTGCTTTGGCAGCATATGTAGCTTAATGTGGGAGTTACTTTGTGCTAATAAGATTGTTTCATGCCTAAAAGTGATGTTAAACACAAATGAAAATCTTTTCCAACTATTATAACAACTACGTGCTTCAAATTAATGTTGGTTTATACCAGCTGTTGCTGCTTTAACGGAACAGCCCTCACAGTGGAATGCCTCACCTGGATCAAGTTGAGTATATACATAAATCTTTGCATGACTGGAGCTGGAGCATTTCATTAAATGCAAAATGGTAAACTTTTTATGGTTCTTCACTTACTGTTTTTGTAAACCAATCTACAACTTCATTATGGCAGGGGAAATTGTATGAGTTTTATGATAAGCTGTCTAAACAATGACATTTTTGAAGTTGTTTTGGAGGAAGGAGATAAAATAAATTTAGCTTTTGCTAAGACTAACGTAGATTTTTTTTTTTTTTTTTTTTTTTGGCAGAGCTAGGTGTATCCCCACACATCCTCTCCTGTAGTTTGAGAATGTTTAATGAGGATCTCCTACTCCTTGCTGCTTCTCCTTCCCTGTACCTCTGGCTCAAAAGAGAAAGGCAAAAAAGCTTGTGTGTTTAGGTCTTGGTCAAAGACAGTAATTACATTTATCTTATCATTGTTCTTACTTTGCTATATGGCTGTTCTGGTTCTCTCATCTATCATGTCATGTCTTTTGATCAAGGCTCATTAACATTTCTGTGTCTTTCTAGGCACAATGCTTAGCCTTGTCCTTGGCTCCCTTCACATTGAGAGGGGGCAGAGCTGCTGCAGAGTGTGGCTTTGGGCCCCTCCAGCACAGCTCACCAGGCTCTGCTGCCTTCAGGGACTACAAAGGGAGCTGTGCCATGACTAAAGACACACAGGTTACTGTCATATTTAATGTCCCAGACTTGATTTTTGCTGTAAAGCAAGGAAAATGAGATTTTTAAGACCAGACTCATAAGATTTTTGTAGTGGTTTGACACTTGTTTTGTAAAATATTTTTGTTCTAGTTAGGGAAACTGTGGGGTTTGAGGTCACTTCTGCCTGGATTTGTGGCATATCCCAACTTAATATATTCACATAATAAGCATGATATAAGATTTTACATACCTCAGCAGGTCAGAATTTGTGACTTGAACTTGACTTCTGGCAGTTCAGAGGATGTGATGCTCAGACTTGTTCTGAATGTGGTGGATTGTGGGTTTTTTTTCTGGTTTTTTTTTTTCCTCTAGAGAACAGCAGTAAATAGCAAAATGTGTCTTTTCAGTGATTACTGAAGTTCTTGGTCTGA
The DNA here is from genome assembly GCA_030060385.1 of Muscicapa striata striata. NCBI lineage: Eukaryota > Metazoa > Chordata > Aves > Passeriformes > Muscicapidae > Muscicapa > Muscicapa striata. The sequence goes on along the minus strand of JAREIS010000002.1, from coordinate 1,132,685 downwards.
AGCAAAGATCAAAATTCTCCAAACTTTGAATCAAATAATTGATGCTAATAGCCTTGCTTTTGATTAGCAGGAAATACTTTGATCTGTCATAACTTGATTGAAAAATGTAAGACTCACAATGGTATTCTAAATTGTATTGTTTTTGTGCAAGGAATGGATTATTGGTGCTATAATATACTAATTATTTATTTTGAGGAAAGAAAATTTATTTTTTTGGTTAAATTTTATTGGGACTAAATTTTACTTGCAATTTTCTAAGACATATGTAAATGAACTCATTAGTGCACAGTCATATTGAAATCTATTTTGGCCCTGGGATAATTTGTCTTTTCAAAGCACGACATGCCATTACCAATTCTGAAGTTTTTTTTATTTCTTTAAATGTGATGCTATTTCTATTTCTGCATTCCATATATATAGCACCCAACATAAGGGAGGTGTTTTCTTTCCCCTCCATTATATTTTCAAATAGATGTTCAAACAGACTTCAAAGTTAATCTTGAGTTAGGCCAGTGGAGAGAGCAGAGTAATCTGTGGTGACAGGCAAAGGGATAAGGATGGAAAGGTCCTCCTGGGATGCTGCTAGAATAGCATTTATGGACTTATCCCAGGGGAGCTGCTTGCTATCCAAAGCAAGTATGAAAGTGCTTGCAGAATTGGCAGCTGAGTGCAAATAGAATATTTTATGTGGCACTTCAAATATTGTGATAAATTTGCTCAAAATAAATCTATGCTTCCTACAGTCATTTTAGATTTTGTTGTTGCTAAAATAGAATCTCAATATACTTGGAAATTTGCATTTAGCATGTAATGTGTCAAGTTCATTTCCCACCCTTGTGTTAATTCTGATCTGGTTTTACAGAAATAGTTGTATAAAAGTAGAAAAAATTTTGTTGAGCTATTACTCTGCTATAGTATTTGGTTGGAGTGTTTTTTGTTTCTTTTTTGGTTTTTTTTGTTTTGTTTGGGTTTGTTTGTTTAGTTGTTTTTTTCCCCCAAGAAAAGTATGTGAGTGGCTTAAAAAGACAAACTTGGTGCAAATATCCTGCAAAATTTTTCTCAACAGCTTTTGTACCCTGCTATTGCCCTGCAGAGTGTTGGATTTGTACCACATTTGTTCATGGCCTGCAGTGCATCTTCAGTAACAGATTCATGTCTTTAACAAAGGCAGGGTTTAAAGCTACAAGTGTTTATGTGAATAGAAACAAGACTGTGGTTTTCAGTTTTTTGTTTGTAATTGTTTAGTGTACTCATCTCTCTCCTCCTGTGAAATGTGTTTGTGGGATAATTTGATGGATGTAATCAGAGCTCACCAAAACCTTTGCTGGTTTCTGCTTAGAATCTCATTGTGGAGGGTTTGGAGAGGCTTGAGGCTGATCTGCACTGAGCTTCTTCTTGACAGACCTTGAATTGAGCTTGCTGTTCTATGACTTTTTTCTTTAGCAACTTAGCTACAGGGATTGCTTAAAAAAAACAATGGCAGCCAAACCCAACAGGAACAACCCCTCAAGCAAAGCTTTATGAAGTCATTCTCATCCAACATCAGATAAAACCCTGAACAACTATGAAAATAATTAAAGATTTGAGGTCACTTAAATGACCTAAGTCTGTGAATATGGAGACCTTTTATCTGTTACATGTTTATATAATCATAGATTATATGTCTAGTATTTCACTTTACAACTATAATAGGTGTTTTTGCTTTAGAGAACTCATAAGGCTGTATATTTTCCTGAAACTTCAGTTAAATAAATGTGTCCTATCTTCTAAAACTAATCAGTCTTGCCATTTGAATGCAATTATTAGAAAGTGTTGGATGTTCTGGAGTTGCTTTGTGAAAAATAACTCCACACACCCCCAACCACTCACTCCTCCCCCTAAAGCCAAAGGAAAATAAATCCAACTCAAACCTATTATTTACCAATTTATTTGGAAAGAAAAAAACAGTTGAAGTTTATACTGTAACGTGTTTCATTTTGCCAGAGATCTTGACCTGGCATACCTGAGGTAACAGATGCAAGATTCTTAATGAGCAGAAAAAAAACAAAAATCAAATGGATTATATAGTTTGTGGTTTAAGAAATTATACTGGCAGATGTTAAAAATGTTCCTTGGAGTATGCAATTTGGTTAATGTAAATTATTTTTGTGTGTTTAATGATCCATGGATAATAAATTTCTCATTTGTTGCAGATATCCTGTGTCAAATCAAGAATAAGCTGCTGTTTTGTTTTACGTCATATTTATACAATCAACTTAGCTCCTTTAACCCTGCTTAAAGAAATTATGAAGAAGTTGACAATGATGTTCATAAATTGTAGGGATTTCTATCTTGTGTCCTTTAAATTGCTTATTAAAGTTACACTAGAAGCACAGCAAATACGACACAAAGAAATAGTCTGTCTGGATCCTTGTTTTCTTTTTTAAGGTATGTAAGGAAAAAGGAAAAGAACCTTTGTGCCAAATGTAATTTTGGGAAGGATACAATCTGAAATGGTTTGAAATGCTTCTCTTTTTTTGGGGAAAAAAATCAATTAGGCTTGCTTTAGAGTGCACAGTATTTTGATTATTGCAAGTGGGATGTGATCACATGTTCACAATCTCTTAATAGCAAGATGAGTAGACAGAGCTGCTTCCTGGAAGTTGTTCTGTCATCCTGACCTTACCACTACTTTTGCTTAATTATGTGGAATACAATTGACTCCTTAAAGGCAATTTGATTAAAAAAGCATTGGAAGGAAAAGTGAGCCATTGAAAATGGAATTCAGTTCCTGGTTGTGCCTCATGTTCCTTGTAACCTTGATATGGAGGCCAAATTCAGTTGTTTCAGTGTCTTTTAATATGTGGTAATAGGTGTTTTAGAACAGTAATTTACAGAAGTATGAATTAAATGAAAAGTACGGGGGTTTTTCTTTTTTTTAAATTAAATACAGCTAAGGTGAAGTGCAGGGTATGAAAATGCTTTATAAGATGAAATAGTCACATAAATGTTTGAATATTTCCCTTTGGCTTAAACCTTTTTATTTCCTTATTTGCAATAGAAATGTGCTGCTGCTGACAGTGATGACTGAACCATCCTTATCTGCCCTCTTTTGCAGCTTCACAGTGGAAAGTCTTGCAGGGCAGGGTGACCAGTTTGAGGGAACAAGCTTTTTAGCTCCATTTTGTACTTATCACTCTGGGTCTTGATTGCTTCTGGTTGTTTGATTGCTTCCAGCTCTCTTCCAAGGGACTTGCCTGTAATCCCACAAAATTGGGCAAAAAGAGTTGCATGTGAATATATTGAGGTGGCATATTGATAAATCAGTGCTGCCTTAGCCACCGTTGGTACTCAAGTGGTTTAAATTTAAAAAACAGTCTTTAAATCTCCAAGTAGCCCTTGGACAACTTAAACATTGGTGGAAGAAAAATAAGTTGAATGAAGTAATGACTTATTAACTGTTACTTGAGAACATTTCAGTGTTAGAAACCTCACCTGATGTGACAATGCACTGGAAGACTTTGGGCACTCTGCAACAAGGTGACACATGGCCTTCTCCTTTGTGGCCATGCTCACTGCCTAAAGAGTTGCTTTATGTGATGAGGTATAGAAAATACCATCTCAGAGGGTTTGGGTTGCAAAGGACCTAAAGATCACCTTGTTCCAGCAGCCCTGCCATGGGCAGGGGTGCCTTTCACTGGTCATTCAGTGCCCTGTCCAACCTTCCAGGGATTGAGCATCCACAACTTGTCTGAGCAGTAGTGAGGTACTGGGACAGGCTGCCCCAGAAAGGATCCTATGACCAGAGTTGGGTTTCTCCAGGGGCTTCAGAAAATACATTTATTAACAGATTGGGAGGGGAGGAAATACAAAATAGAGATACATTTAACAATATTTTTTGTTTTAGAATTTTTCTGTGGATTTTAAATTTTTTTTCCTGATTTACAGTCATTTTACTTAGCACTTAAGAGATCATGGAGGATGTGCTTTGCATTGAGGAACAGTATACTTTTGATGAAATGGGAATCAGTTTTTTATGAAGCTTTTCTTCCCCCCTACAGGAGAGTTCTTAGCCTTCAACAAACTTGTACTTAAATGCTGACTCCTTTTATAGTACAATTTAGGTTAAGCTGTTTAAAATGAGGGTTGAAAATAACATTTTTGTTTGTTAATGCATGTCATGGTTTAACCCCAGCTGGTGACTCAGTACCACATAGCCCCTTGTTCACTCCCCCACTTCCTTCCCCACAGTGGGGAGGAAAATCAATTGGAGAGAAAATATAAAACTCCTGGGTTAAGAGTGGTTTAATAATGGAAACAAAAATATATATAATAACAATGATGGTGATAATAATGGAGACAATAATAACAATAGTAACAATTGTGATGAAAACACAGAGGGTGAGGACTAAAACAGAAGAGAAACAAGTGATGCTCAGTACAACTGCTGGGCACCCACTGATGCCCAGCCCATCCTGGAGCAGCCATTGGCAGTTCAGTCTATACCAAGATGAAGCAGATTGGGCTTTTTCCTCAAAGGCAGAGGAGCATTCTTGTGTGTGAGGTTTATTGAAGAACTGATAATAGATTTGAAATGTGTGCTAGGGCACTTGGTGTGTAGAATTTCTAAAGCTGTATCCCATCTAAACCAGCTATGTTCAGGACTCAATTATTGGCATTTTAGATTCTCTTATGTGACTGTTATACTCAGTTTTAGAGTTACCTACATTTATTGATTTGGGACATATGCCAGTCCCTAATTGTTTCTTTCAAGTAACATTTGTTGAGAGTTCTGACTCCATTATACAAATTCAGACTGTACAGTCCTTTGCCATATTGAGACAATCTCCCTGAACAATTTTAGGGACTGTGTACTTGATCAATCCTAGTCTTTGTCTTGCCAAATTCTGTCTTTCATACTTAAAGCATTTTGAAACTACTTGTCTGTTGCTAGTTGCTGTATTTTTTTCCCATATTAGTCTGTCTAGCTGTATTGTGGATATCAGTCAATATCTCTGCCAGGTGGAAGCATTCTGTTTGTCCCTTTACCACTGAATCCTCTTGTGTACTCTTTTCTCTCTGCAGTCAAGCAGCCCCTCACTCTTTTGGGCAGATTTATTCAGCTCCTCTTCCTGGAGGAAATTTCAGTTATGTTTTTTGCTGGTTGCTTATTTTCATATCATTGTGGCCCAAGCCCCCCAGATTAAAAAAACCTGCGTATCCTCCAATCCCTCAGTCATCTTTCATTGCAGCTCAGACATTTCTGTTTTCATTCTCCTTTCATTCCACTATTTGAAAAGAATTAGGGAGGAGGAAGTCTTCTTATATATATGTACATATATATACATATACACCCACAAACATTATATATGTATATGGCTTGTTGGAAGAAATAAAGGATGGCTTGCCTATTAGCAATACTGTTAATGGAAGGGTTTGGGAGTGGTGTTTCATTCCCCTCTTCCCCATTATAATTCTGATAAATTTTTTTCCTGAAAGATTTTAAATCAAATGCGGGGAAATTTCTTCTTTGGTCAAGTCTGACTTGGATTTTGGAATACATTTCTCTAATTGAATGTGACAGACACTTATTTGAAAATGAAAATTATTTCTAGTCTTTAAATTAGTTCTGGAGCTGCAAATATCTCAGTAGTGCTGAAGAATAAAGGAAAGCTTGGGGTGAAAGCAGTTGATTTAAGTTCAGCAAATATGAGTTCAGCTCCTGACTCTTGTTCCTTCCTGAGTACATTCCTGACCATGGTAAAATAATTTTGGTTTTGACCAGTATTTTGAAGATTGCCTTCATTATTCCTACTAATTTGCTATGTAAAATGAATGTAGATGTGGGCATAAATTATTTTAAAAACATTTTACTTTTCATTCTTTGTTTCCATCTGAGAGATAGATGATGATAGCTCTGTTCCTTTATCTCAACTTATGTTATCTTCACCAAACAGGGTAACTGGTCTCCTGCACATGAACAGCCACTGTCCCAGTAGGACTGGCATGTTCTGAGAGTTCTAGAACTCATAGATGGGTGTAGGGGATTCATTCACGAAAGTGCACTATGCTGTTTTGAAGAGTCTCCAAAGTCTTGAAAGACACTTTTCTTAGTGCATTTATACAGAAATATAGTAAAGGTTTTTATTGTGTCAGCAGATTTCTTACCTGGACTGATGTTCAGAGTACCTCCAAAAAATAGCAATGTAATACAGTTTTGGTGGATGTGGACTCTCTATGCAACATGTCCATGCCATTGTAGTTTCTGCCTTAAAATTCCAAGGAGCTCTCAGTTTGTTGTAGCTCTCCAGTAGAAAAATTGAAACCACAAAATACAAAGAACAACAAGAATTCAACTTCCCAGACACAAAAAGCATGAGAAGAGTTTTTGTAAGTATTTGGTTGTCTTAAATGTCTTGTCAAGGAGCTGGCCAGAATTGGATTTCAGTCCAAGTTAATGGCAGAACTGATAATAAGAGCTGTCAGCAAGGAGCAATAGGAGTAACTCTGATTTCTTGGCATGTCAAGAATTCCAGGAAGTTCTGTGTTTTCCTGAGACAGAGTGACTCCTACAGTTGCGTGGGAATGTATTCAGTGTCTTCTCAACACAAATAGGTTCCAATCAAAATGAACCTGGATGCTGCATAAAAAATGGATGGAAATAGGCAGTTGTTTGTGCTGACTGGAAGGGGACAGTTTCAGTCATGTCCCTGCCCACCAGTCTGTGATGCTCTGTTTCAAAAGATGCCTTCCCAGCTGCTTCCTTTTTACAACAAAATAAAGATGTACTTTGCTTGTTGACACCTATAGAATCACTTATTTACTTTTCAATGTATAAGTGGTTAGAGGAGAGATGAAGTTTTTAATAGTTGAAGAGATTTAAAACATTAAGCCTTTTAGCAACAGATTAAGTAGGAGTCTTATTTATGGTTATGCAGAAGAGTTTTATTTTATCCTATGTTGGCTGTTCCTTAGGAAAGCTGTAGTTCAGGATGTAGTGCTGTCTGCATCATATTTGTGCAAAAATTAGAAATGCTGCTGGGCAATGCTCAATCCTTTTTGTTTTAAGTCTGAAAACCTTTTAGAAGATTTCAACATGGGAACTTGTCTAATGGTGTCAGGTAATAGAATTATTGTAATACTTCCAGGAATTGTATATTGGTAGAATTATTAGAAAATACACTCAGTTAATCTAGTTCAGAAGTCTAAAATATCATAGATGTCACAAGAAACTGAAAGTTACAAAGGTTTTTATTTGGAGGATGGATAGAACAAGACTCTGCTGAACTACTGTGTGTAGATTCCCTCCCCCCTTAGCTGTTATATACAATGGGCAGTTAAACAAGTTGTAGTGGCTGTGCAGCTTTGCTGCCTGATTCATTGTGCATTTAATTTAATTCACTAAAGGTGACCTTTTTGTATTTCAGTACACTGACACAAACTTTGCTGGCTCTGATTACCCAGGCTTATGTTTCAACTTCCCATGGTAGGAAGGACATGATAATTGTACCCACATGCCATTTTGTCACCTGGCCTTTAAGTGTTTATTTAACTGACTTGACACAATTTCAATTTCCTCATGGGAGTTGCTCACTTCTAAGGGGTTGGCTAAAAATGTGTCTCAGCTATGTCTTTATTATGTGCAAGCTACCCTAAGTAGCAGCTGCTTCAGCACAGTGCAGAAAACATTTTGGACTCTTAATTGGTGAGTGTTTGGGCCTCTGATCTAGAGAGGAATTGCTTTATTTTGTGCACACACACACACACACTCTGATAGCTTTGAGGATACAATGTGATACCTATTCTCTCAAAAGAAATGGAGAAATGCTGAAATTATAACTTGTAGGAGTTTTTTTTGTTTGGTTTTTCTGGGTACCTTTTTTGGAGTGGGATGGTAGTTGTAGGTGGTTGCAGTTGTTTTTTGCCAATCAGATATCCAAACAGATCTTTTGGAAGACCTGGGAATTGATCCCTGCAGAAGCTTTCCCAAGGTATGGAAAGTAAATTATTTAAGCAAGGATAAGGCTGCACTCTGATCCTTTGCCCACCTCTCTTAGGGTTGGAAGAAAACAAATGAATGCCTGATAAGCCTTTCACTGGGACAGATCATCTCCTGTCTAGCTCTAGATTTTCTTTGTCCTTCCTGGAAGTCGCAGGTCTTAAGTCAATTTTATAGAAAAGTCTTAATCAGTAAAACTGAGTTACTTTTCCTCAGTATTAAATTCCAGGAGTAAATCTAGGCATTTACTGTGAAATACAGATTTTTTTTTTTTACTCTGCCTCTTTCTTGTTTCTTATTAAAACGTCTTAGAGTAGCAGTAATTTTTTGTGTTCAGCTCCAATTTAATCCTAGAATTCAAACTAATTGACATATTTCAATTTTCCAATAGAAGCTTGACTCTCATTTGATGTTTAGACACAGGTTGAATCTTGTCTTTGCATATTAATAAGTATTCTAGAAAGGTATTTGACTTTCACAGCAATACATTTCAACTTGTTTGTACAGCATTACAAAACATCTAGTGTTATCAAAATCCAGACAAAAAGAACTTGCTTTAGAGAAGGCTCTGCTTTTCTGCTCATAATAGCCTCAGCTATTTATTTTACCCCTAAATAAAAATTTTTGTGCATGGAATAATATTAAGACCCCTGCTTTAACAGATTTTGATATTATCTAAAGCCTGGGGAACTGTTTTTGCTTATGCAATGATTTGTAATGTAGCTTTTTGGTTTGTGAAAGGGTGCAGAAGTGCAGTGTAAAAGCTGTTTTCTTTGAACTTGTAGAGAGTTCTGTGTGAATTTTTTTTTTTTAATAGCTCTGATACTTCAGTTTGTCTTGTAAAACATACCCAAGGAGCAGGGTAATTTACTGCATGAAGGTTTTTGAAAATGCCATGGGCTTTAGAATGCTGCTGTACATGTTTGCACCTGTGCAATCCACCTGTAGGAGAGACAAGTTTGCTATCCTACCCTTATGCATAAGATGGTTTCCAAGTAAATTGTGTGCTAGTGTTAAAGAACATCTGCTGGAGTGGGTTCAGAGAGAAGCCACAAAAATTATCAGAGGGGTGGAATATCTGTCCTGTGATGAAAGACTGAGTTTGGGTGGTTCAGCCTGGGGATGAAAATGCTCCAGGGAGAGGTTAAGTGTTTCACAGGATCTGTTATGATGGGATAAGGGGTAATGATTTTAGGCCAGGGAAGGGAGGGTGGAATCAGACTGGATTTCAGGAAGACAGTTTTTTTAAGGGTGATAAAACACACAGATTTCCCAGAGGTGTAAGTGTTCTATCCCTGAAAACATTCCCGGTCAGGTTGGGTGGGGCTCTAAGCAACCTGATGTAGTTCAGGGTATTTCTACTCACTGCAGGCCAGTTGGAGTAGGTCCCTTCCTACTAAAACTCTGCTTCTATGGTTTTCAAATGGAGATTATTTAAGATGTCACTGAAAGTAGTTATTTATATGAAAGAAGGAATCGCCCAGAGTTTGTGATCATTCATATGGATGATGTATGACATTTGTAAATACTACCTTAACACTTACTCTTGAACACAGTCAGCAAAGCCAAATCTCTGCTTCAAAATGCTGCCTCTTGCATTTGTTGATTTTTATCAGTTGAATCATTTAATAAGTTCTTTTCTGCAGATGATATTATAGAAGTAGTCAATGGTTAATTACCATAAATCAATAGTTGGTCTGGTTCTTGAAGTGTCTACCATAAAACAGCATTAGTCTTGAATCTGTGAACAAGAGGATAAATTTGATTTGGGAATTTGCACAGAAGCATCATAAAGTGCAAGTTAGGTATGGTGAGGTGGAGAGAAGGAGGCTCCTAACTTAAAGCTGAGGTGTCTGTCTCCTTTTTGACAGGAGTAATGCAACACCATTGTGCTGTGTTTTGAGGCTGAATGCTGAGAAAGGCAGCAAGTAGCGTGAAGAGCTAAGTGGTGAACAATGGTTTTGATATAACTTAGATTGCTACAAGATTTCATTGGGCTTTTTTCAGGAAAGAGCTGATATTAATTAATTACTAATCTAAGGAAAATGTTGCTTGAACAATAATATTGGTGTGTAATTTGTGGAAAGTACATTCTCTTAAGGTCTTATTAAGCATACTGCTGTGGCAATTGAAGCTTTTCCAAGGTTGACAAAAACTCAAGTAATTTAGGTCCATCAAATAATACAACATAAGATGTAGAGGCAAGAAAAGAAATAATTATTTTCTAGGTTTAATTTATTAGAAACAAAAACTCTAGTTATGTTCTTTTATGTGATGTTTTGTATGCAAAATTTAAATGTGTCAGGGACAAAACATAGTCATTGTAGGTTTGTGTTATTACTGCTAGAGATTATTTTAATTAGAATAAAAACTTTTAAAAAAGTAAACAATGAAAAGTTGAGGAATAATTGAAAAGTTGCATAATTGAAACTACGAGTTATATTTTGATCTTAAGAAGAATTAATTACCTCTTTCAGGATAGCTTTACTAGATAGACAAAATTTTGTATTATATTCTTTATTTTTAACTCATTTTGAAGAATATGTTGAAACTGTCTCCTTGGTTGTAGTATGCAGGATTTTCTTTTTGTTTTGTCGAGTTAACAATAGTACATTACAGAAGCTTTATTTTAACTTTAGGAGGTTTTTGCTTTATTTCAGTAGAGGAGTAAACATCTGTCCCTAATATCAAATGTCTTGTGAAATGTTTAGTTGTAGGTGGAAAGTACTGCAGTGTCCTACAGCTGTTACCTGCAAATGTTCATAGTAAAGGTAGTAAAGTTCCTCCTCTTCCTACTGATTTCCTTTCCCTTCTCTAAATTCCTCCTCTCTCCTTCCTAAAGTTTGAGAAACTGAATGTTTCTGGTACAGTTATTCAGTCCTTGTGTTCACATGTTGCATTGTAGAGCAGAATCACATTAGCTCATGTTCTGTATTTCCAAATGGCTGCTTTTGGAACTGCTTAAATATTTCAGTAAGGTGGAATTTCATTTATCTGGAAACATGGCAAAAAGCAGGTAAGAGCTGAAGTTTTTCAAAAGAAGTTAGTCTTCCTATCCAGTTTGAAAAGAAACGTGCTGGACAAGCTCTTATCCCTGTCACACTGTTCTCTTAAATCTGCAGTTCTTGCAGACCCCCTGCAGAGTTCCTTTTTTCTGGATTTGGTTAGTGTTGCTCACCACAGATACTTGTTTTTGTTAGAAACTAATTATTGGACTGAAAGAGCAGCAAGAACCAGAATAAGAGAGATTAGATGTTTCCTCTCTGGAACATTTCTGTTTGGCTTCCAGAAGTCCTGAGCTTGACCAAGAGTTGGGTTGCTCTGAGCCTGGAGCATTGTCTCCTTGTAGGAGATCAAACAAATATGTTCACTCATCCATTGACACCTTTTCAGGTGCATTACTTGCATTATTCCAGACAGGTGAAACTGCCCAAGATGTTTGCTGCCTTTTTATGGCTGCTTTTGAAATTTTAGGGCTTTCTCAACAGATTAAACTGAATAGTCCTGCTTACATTTCTCAATGACTTTCCTCCTTTCTCATCCTATGGGGAATCTCTCATATCACTAGCATCCCTCACTCCCCCACAGGACAAGCAATTATTGAATGTGCTCATTCAACTCTTAAGCATCTTTTAGCTCAACAGAAAGGGAGAATGCAAGGATGTATGCCAATGGAATGGCAAATCACTGTATGTTTTCAATTTTTTAAATTGCTATCCTGATAGCAAAGTTCTCCTTATAATAAAGCACTTTTCTACTTCTAAAGAAACAAAGGGCAAAAAGCACGAGTCCTTGTAAAAGACCCAGAAAGTGGAAAAATTATAGGCTCAATTTCATGGGGAAGGGGTGATGCTTGTGTTTTCACAGATACCAGTCCTCACTGGGTTCCAGCCAAGAGCATCAGGCCCTTCATCCAACAGCCAGCTGATCAAAATACAAAGAAGGATTAATGCCCTTGAAGAGGTGGTTCGGGTTTCCTAGAGGCGTCGAAGTAATAAAAGATAAATCTTCCGTCCTCGGGGAACCCGTCGATCATATGTCCAGGGGTGGTCGGTACTGCGCTCCCTTTCCTTTGGATGACCTTTTTCTTGCTTTAGACTGGCAACACCCAGACCCCAGCCAGTTTGTAACCTCTTTTGAACGTCAGCTTTCTGCGGGTCTGTTAATTTCCTTTCCCTGCTTGGCCTGTCACACAGGGCATCATCAAGCATGGACTCTATGTGAGTGTCAGAGGTGTGGGTGCCTTTGGTATTGTGCATCTCATAAAAGGAGAGCTAACTGTTGCCACTGTGACCCTTTAAGGAGCAGTCGGAGTAATGTACAAGTTAAACAGTTGGTGTGTGGGCATCGGTATGGTTTATCCGAACATCAGGAGTTATCAAGCAAGCAATGGCTTGCTGTTGTTAATAAGTTTTAGTGTTAGCTCTAACTCCTCCCACAGAGGCAATGAGGAGTCCTCTATTGCCATTGCCTCAAGGTAGTATTCAGCTTATGCTAGCGAAGGCTTTTTTAGAATTAGTGCTTCCTCCTGTTACTTTTACTTGTCCTGTTAATAAGCCGAAAACATGGATAACCTTAGCCAATTTAACAGGACAAGATACTTTATGCTTGGCTACAGCCTCTCCTGAAAACCCATGTTTTTCATCCTGTTTTTCTTGTCTTTTTGGTTTACCTTTAGATACATGACCACATCCCCCTTTGGCTCATGTTCTTCATTTTGAGAATCATGCTGATGCTTGGGACCAATGGGTCCCCTATCTCCCTTGTGCAGCCCTGACCCCCAGGAATTACAAGTTTTATGATCTGTAAAAATGGACCTTTGTGTTAAATTTAATAATTCTGGAGCTAACCAGTCTAAAGCACAGGATGTTTCTCCAAGCCAATCCATATTCAGAAAAGAAGGAGCTTGGTGTAATTACACTTCCACCAACATCTCCTGCTCTGCTAATGCTCCATTATTGTTACCAGCAGGAATGTTTTAAATTTGTGGAGACAGAGCTTGGGCTGCTATTCCATTGCATATTAAGGGGGCCCCTGCAGTTTAGACCGGCTCTCACTGTTGACACCCAACACATCCATGATTTCACAACATGAATTTCCGTGCGGAGGGAAGCACAGTATTCATGTGTTTGCCCCTAATTGTGATGATAACCTTGATTTTTGGTCACTACAACGGCATTGGGCTGTTTCTCTTTTTGCTCCAGGATTAGCAGCTGGAAAGACACTGGGATTGTTAAACAAACTAGGCTGCTGGTTAGCTCGACTGAATAATGCTACTTCACTTGCTTTAACAGGATTGTTAACTGATGTTGATTGACTTAGACATGCTACATTTCAAAATGAAGCCACTATTGATATTTTGCTTTTATCGCATGGACATGGATGTGAGGATTATGATGAAATGTATTGTATGAACCTTTCTGATCACTCACAGTCTATTCATGCTAGTATTAAAGCTTTGCAAGATAATGTAACCAAATTAAAAATAGTAGATGGAGCTGATTGGTTTAACAACTTTTGGAGACTGGGGGATCACTGTGGGGTCAAATTTAATTAAGATGGGAACGTTTGTATTGAGGATGCTATTAATTGCAGTGATATACCTGCCTTGCTTGATTTAATGTATTCAGAGATTGATTAATAAATCAGTAAAACAAATAATGATTGTAGAACAGAAAGGGGGAAATGTAAGAGATCAGGCAGGTATAGAAGCTGAGTTGGGTAGCACCACAGACATCCTGGCCCTGGTACAGTGGAAGCTGCGGGAGAGAGAAACTCATGGCAAAAACAAAAAGTGAAGACATCATGTCTGACCACTCTGGTGCAAGAGGATGTTAACAAGGACACCACTGGTGCAAGAGGATGCTAAGAAGGACTTGATAACTGAAAAGATTATGTTGCTAAGGGAACAGGGGCAGGAGGGTCTGAGTGGAAAATCTTGTCTGGAAGTTAGAGAACTATAAATTCTGGTGATTAGTGTAATAAACTGGTTTTGCTTGCATACAGCATGGTCTGTCTCTCTCAATCACTGCACCTCCTGCCTCAGGGGTTGGCAATGGGCTGCCCTGTATGTTCTGACAGGAAAAAAGCCTGATATAAGGCATGGGTTCCATGGTTCCAGGAAAATACTCCTGCTTCCTTCTCTAGCTCTGAGTGTAAATAGCTTTGCTAAGGAAACCTTGCTCAGTCCTTCCAGCCCTGACTCCCTAGGTCACACTCTTGTTTTCTGCTTTCTCAGGATTAAACTCATAATTGCTTCTTGGTCTTTTAAAGTTTTTTCCTTCTGGCACCTCCACCAAGCTGGGGTAAGGTCATGGGGGTTAAATCAGCAGAATGCCCCAGGCTTTGCAAAAACATTTCTACCACTTCAAGGTTGATTATTTCCCAGAAGTAGTTTGTAACAGAGGCCTTTAGGAGAGATCCAGTGACTTGGTAAACAGCTTCTGCTGTTTCAGGTCTGTGAAAATTTTAAAAAGCTTAAGTGCTTATATAATTCGGCAAAGAAAGGTGATTTAGGGTATGAAAATAAAAACAAAGATTGAAAATTTCACAAGCTACTTTCAGAGTCCAGTTAGTAACTTTGTGTGCTGAATTTCTGTGCAATTGAAACAAAGCAGCTGCTGTCTGCGGAGAGGTGGACGTTTGGGTAATTGGTCTACTTTTGGAAAAACCACCAGTACCTTTTACAAAGATATATGGAAAAATAGAGGAAAATGGTAACTTTCACAAGAAAACCCAAATGGTAATTTTCATTACTTACGTAGTTTAAAATTTATAATAAGACCATATTCCATAGTACTTCCTTTTTTTGCAGAGAGGAAGATCTAAAGTTTTACAACTTATGCTAAAAGCATTTCATTCGAGGAGGTCTTCATGGTTTTTACTGAGCACTTAGATTAACAATCCTTACCTATTGTTAGTGCTAAATTACATTTCATTTTGATGGTTGACCACTGTGTCACTTTTGCAGAGACTATTTCCTTCTTGGAGTGAATGTGACATAAGGAGAATGGTTATAGTTTGTCTGTTAATAGTGTTCCTTGTAGATTTTTTTTTTGTTCTTACAAAGATGCTTTAACAGGCTTCAAGACTCCTGGGAAGAATGAGTTTTTTTCATTACTTGGGTGGTTTGGTTTTTTTTTTTTTTTCCAGTGAAAAAGTTGTGAAGTGTTGAAAGCATAGATTTTCCTTGATTAATGTAGCCTTTGAGATTCTCAGCTTCTTGACAGCAAATCTGAGGACTTTTTTTTTTTTTTTTTTTTTTCCTTTTTTCCTCCTTTCCACCATCACCTTCTTCCTCTTCCCTTCAAGAGATAGAGGAGTAAAAGATATCTGCCTGCCAGGGGAAAAGCTGCTTGAGCATCACAAGGGGAATTAGTCTTATTCCTGGCTTTAAAACTGAAGTTGTTCCTGGGGTATTTTACAGACATAAGGCATACTGGATCTGTGAAGACAATGTGACATAACAAACTTGATTTAGTGTAGCAACAGTTGAGCTTTTGTCTATGCACTCCTGATTCTGAATTGCTGTCTGTAGTTCTTTGCATTTAGAATGACTTTTAAAAGTACCAGATTCCACTGATTCAAAACCATGCTGTTTGCTTTAGGTTAGGAAGCAAACCCAGTTATATTTTTCTCTTTGCATTCAGAATAACATGAATGTAATGAAGTAAAATAATGAAGACAGTGTGCATAGTCTTTTTTTCTAATTGTCTTGAGTTTCTAAAAGATGCTTCAAGTTGTAGTTTCCCTTTTCTGTGCTTAACTCTAGGAATGCCTATTGTTAAGTGACGATGGGTACATGAAAATACTTGCAAGAAAAATGTGTTGTGTTTGATCTATTGGTTTAAGAAGATGTAATAGTATGGTCTGTGAGCTGTGGTTAGGACTTCCATGTCAGGTGGCTTGTGTGGAAGGCTGACTAGTAAATGTGAGCACTTGGAAAAGTATTTCTTAAGCCATTCTAGTGAAGTGCTAAGAAAAATAATTCTTAACTATTGTTGCAGGACTAATTCAGCTTGTTAGATATCACATATCACTGCTATGCTGAAAAAGGCAGGGGTGTTTTCAGCTGCACTGATAGCAATAGGTTTAGTAAACATGACTAAGAATTTAATTGTGTAGGGCACAGAATATATTTAGCCCAAAAATTTGTCCTGATAATGTCTTCCTTTGTAAGTTTAAAGATGCTATTTATATATCTGATCAATGAATTGAGTTTCCTCCCAAATTCCTTGTCCCTGAAAGAAAAATTGTTTTAGCAACAATTGTATCTATACAGAATTATTTTTCTTGATTTCTTTGATAGGAAGTCAGCAAAAGAATTAGAACCTAGCCCTGAATTGAGATCTTCCTTGTGGTGACTGCTGCTGTGTAACAGACCTGCAGGGCACATCAGACATCATGTGTATCAAAGTATATATAACATCTATTTACTTGAGTCTGTTTTCAAAGCTGTCTCATTCTTATGTAAAGAGGAGCTTTCAGATTAAAGGCTTTGAATAAGCTTCCTATCTTTGGAGTAGGATCTTTGCTTAGAGAACCCCAGCTAATTGCTAAGGAGTCTGCTTGGCTCCTTTGCACTGGCCTGAAGTGGTCAGTTAGATCTCATTCCTGTTCAGTGCTGCCCAGTTCCAACATGGACAGGTGACCTGTGAATGAGCAGCAGATTGTGCCTCACAGATAAATTTCTTTGAGGAAACTTTTCTTGCATTCCTTCCTCTTTGGGCAAGAGAGGCAGAGTTCTGGAGCAGGGTGGGTTTCTGGTGACTGGCTGATGTGGGTGAAGCTCAGCTCTGATACAGGGAGGGTGGTAACAGTGGTGGGGCTTTAAGCTGCTTGTGCCTTCTCACAGGTTGCTGTGCTCTGCTGCTGAGTAGGCATTGAGTGAGTCAGGGAGAGAGAGACCTGTGCTGCAATCCCAGCAGGAATTCTCTGGGATAAATGTGATCCTCCAGATCCCAGCAGTGGTGTGGGGATTGGTTGGGCTGGAGGGCTGAACTAAAAGAGAAAGTTTAAAGAAGAAAGCTATCTTTTCTCATGATCCTATTTGTCTATATGTAAAATACAATTAGTAATGTTTTGATCTTTCACATGATTTAGTCTTAGGCTTTTAAAACCTTATGTCAGCTATTCATGGCTGGGTTTGATCTGCCTTATTACTGTCTGTGTAGGCTTAAGCAATGACCATTACTTTTACTGTTAAATGAGCAGTGCAACTGCAGAGGAAAAAGCCACAACTCTCAGGTTTTTTGATGTTCAGTCTGCCTTGTCTTTTTTCTCATTGCATCAAAATCTTCCTTTTTTGTTCTGAGCATTTTAGGAATTGGGCTACATAGCAATATAAAGTTCCAGCATAGACAGCTACTTCTGCAAGAATATGAAAGGGCATGAAGAATTGTATTTGGAACTTCTGGAAGCCAGTAGAAGAATACAAAAAGTAGTAGGCTAAGTAAGAGCAGATTAAGTATGTCTTCTACTTGTATCTTGAGTTATTGCAGCTGTTGACAATCAAATAAGTTTCTTACCAACAGTTCTTGGAAAGGTATTGCAAGATCTGGTATGTAAAGATATCAGGTTTGAGACAATTATCTGAATCATTGCCTTTGCCAAGCTGCATTTATCATGGGTTGTAGATGATTGTTGTGGCTGATCAATAGGTTCTTTCCTAGCAAAGACTGTGGTGAACCCTCCTCTCTTGGTCCTGTTTCAGTGTTGGATAATAAGAACATAACTAATTCATCATCTCTCTACAGTTTGCCAGTAATCTGTTATTAATGCTTGTATTCAAGTAAATAAAACTAAACCTGACAGATGTAAAAACTGTTGCATTCACATCCTAAAGATGCAGTGAGGTGTAAAAAATTGGCTAGGAACTGTAAAGTATAGCTTTTCATGATACCTAATGACAGTGTCTAACTTCCTGATGAAAACACATTTTTTTGAATGTCGGTGCACAGAGAATTGTTTAGACAGACTGCAATGATGATTGCTAAAGAAATATTGAAAGCAATAAAATATAGAACAACAACCTTCCATTAATTTTGTTATAATTCAAATATGTTATCACTTATGTAGTATAATTTCATACAAAGAATCACATAGAGTATGACAGGTGATCCTTGAAAAGGAAGTCATGGGGGAAAAGGTTTTCTTCTAATATCTTAAAGGCTTTATATGGATGTTGTCATATGTTTTGTTTCTAAAACCCAGTATTATGGGCATTTGAGATGGAAGAAACTTTGAATTATGCTTTTTTTCTTGTGGCTGGTATTTGAAGCTCCAATAAACTTTCATTAGTAATTAAAAGATCCACTTCTGAAAAGAGTTGATTTGGATAGTAAGCATACTCAGTGGAAAAACTGTTGAAGGGAGTGTCTATCCATCCTTTTGCTCCTACAAATCAAGCAAACCGAAGGAGGTTGCTCTCTGATGGTATCCAGTACAAAAGATTACATTTATGAACAGTGATTGTTTCTTTAGGATTGTTTCTGTATTGCATTTATGCTGAGGTGCTGCTTATCTCCTGATTGCAATGCTTTGTGGAATAATTACTTTCTTAGAAAGGAAAAGTTTTTATCCTTTTAAAATAATGGGTCACTATGTACATGAGTTAGTAAAACCCTTTGAGTTCCCTTGACATTGAAAATAAATTGCCAATTTTTGATCTCATTCATCTAAATTATACCTCTGCTAGGAAGTCTCAATTAGAGGTTAGCAGGGTGCAGGCAGTTGAGCTGCACTGCTTTAGGTTCTTACAGCAGAAGGAAGCCTTGAGGGGGATTGTGGTGTGTGTGTGTGTGCTCTGCCTCATCCCTGGCTCCCCTGAAGCCTGGAATCCAGGGCTGTGCAGAACCCTCTGCTATATCAGGCCTTTGGAGACAAGGCCACATCCTCTGAATGAGCTCAGTAATTTGGCCATTTCGGGGTAACTCTAAGTCCCCCATCATCTGCTGCTTTGACAAGAAGTACTTGTCCTGTTATTGGTGTCAGTACCTCCTTAAGGAGTCAGGGACATTCTCACTCAAAACCAGAAAGTAGAACTCTAGGTGCAAATGACTGCTCAGAGTAGAAAGGGTTTTCCCTGAATTTACAATGTTTATAATATGTTTACTAGCTGTTAGTAAAATCTCAACAAATCCTAAGTCTCTCTTGCCTTAGCTCCACATACCCTGTCCTTTCTGAAAGAGTTAGCTTTTCTTTAAAGCAAATGAAAATACTGCATTCTTAATTTGTCTGTTTTACTATAGAAAATGAATTATTTATATGATTGGCAAAAAAGACTTTAGGATACAAACGTTTACACTATTTTTCTTTGTTATTTTAAAAAAATTGCTTTCAAAACCTTCATTCAATGTTGGTTTATGGTGTCATGGGAGGGGAACAAAAAGGAAGTTTGAAAGAATTGAATTTTATTTTCTCTTAAGAGGTTAAAATAATGTACCTGTGGATTGTTTTGTTGTAACAGTATTTATCAGAGTAGAGTCGATTTAAGCTTTTGCTCTGTTGCATCTGTGGAGAGACAGATGGCTGAAAAGAATATAAAGAATGTAGTTTTTTATCAGTTCTTTCTGTTTTCAGTAGAAGTGCTCATTGGGTCCCTTGGCTGTCTGAGCACAATGAAGAAAACAGGAAGAGATAGTGCAAGAAAGAATTTGTATATGAAATTTCATCCAGTGAAATACAGAAAAGCTCCTCATCTTTCCCACTTACTCAAAATCAAATTACTGTAAGCTAAATAACAAAATCCTAAAAATTCATATCTTAACTGACTTTTTACATTGGTCATGTTGTGTGCTCTTGGGCAAACTGGGCTGACTTTTTTTAGGTGTTAAACTTTTATAAGTGATCACGCACAGTACTTTGTTCTGTCACTTTGAATTTCTGTTCATATCTTCAGCTCAGTGAGCTTTTTCCAGTGTTATCAAACACAACTCAGTATTGGGAAATGCTATCAGAATATTGAATTTGAGGTGCTTTGTTTCATTTTCAAGTTTCATTTATTGAGAGGACACATCCCTCTAATGTGCATAATTAATGAAACACCTTAAACCCAGTCTGTCTGAATGCTGCTGGCTATCAGCTGGTAGCAGAGCGTTCATCATAAATACCAAACTCTTTTTTTCCCCCTCCATTACTAAAAGAAAAAACAACCCTTTTCTCACTCTCATATTTTATATTTATATTGAAAGAAACCCCAATAAACCAACAACCACAACTGGCTTCTGGTGATAAGGTCTGGGGTGATTGCTATCACACAAAGGAAGAGCCTGACTGCTGCTGCAGGGAGACACAAGAAGAACTCACTTAATGAAAGGACAGATTATGCCTCTAAAGAGGCAGTGAAGGGGGCTTGCTGGGGCTTTAGGGTCTAAGAAAAAGTTTTTAAACATAGACATGGTGGAAGAGGAGGCAGCCAGGTGATGGGAAGCTGTAGAAAATAAGAGGGATAGCTGGGAATAAGAGATACTAAGGAATGTGAAAGAAGTTCTAGATTAAAGGGATGTATTGGAATCTACAGAAGAAATGCATTTGATAGAGGAGATATGGTAAAATATGGAGTGCAGGGATGATGAGATGCTATTTCTAGTATGCAGCTTGCACTTACATTCATCACTGCATTTCAATCACTGAAAAATCAAAACTTTATTTAAGGAAAAAAATGTTCAGAAATAGCCCTTTATATAGTTAATAGCCTGTCTGGTCAGTGAGCTGCCAAATATATGCTGAGCTTAGTATTCCTACTGTGATTTCTTCTTCCATAATGGAAAGAGCAGGAATGGCTCTCATAAAGACTATTTGTCATCTTTTAAAGGATGTATTGGATTTTTTTTTTTTTCATTCTAAAAACATGGCCTTTGGCATTCACAACATGCATTTTTCATAAATGCAATTCCTTGGCAGAGTGAACTATTCTGATGTTTGTAAGAAGTAGGATTGTATCAGGCAAAAAAAAACTTTAAGTAGTTGAATGTAGGATACTGTAGACTTTTCATAATGCAAAAAAGGTGTTTCTTAGAATATCATCAGATTGTTTTAAAGTTTTAATGAAAATATTTTATTTTGGAAGCTTAAATTATATTTGATCTGTTAAAATTTTGTGCTGTCTTCTACATTCCTGCTTAAATTATGATTAGAATGTGAGTTCAAAGATACAATTCTTAATGAAGCCTGTCACATAATTGTTGGGAGGCTGAAATCCAGCTCCTTGGCTCTGATTCAGCCAAACAGAGCTTCTTTGCTTATAAACTACAGTAACTTGTGTTTGTTACAAGCTATTCCACAGATATAGGTACTTAGAGACTAATTATAAATAGCTTATTATAGCTTTCTGGAAAATTATTAAATTAGTACATGATAGTTTCCTTGATAATTTCAGGGCAATCTCTTATAATCTTGTGGTCTGTTCTGTATAAATATCCAAGCAATAGGAACTCCTGTTGTGTCTGTTATTCACTGTTACTGCCAAGTTAAGGTTTGGGTCTGTAAACCTCAAATCAAGGGTTGTGTATTTGTCATGTTAAGCATCTGTGGGTTTGGGTGGCTGCAAGAAAATTCTGTCTTTAAAGTGAGTATCAGGTACCTGTCATTGTAAACACAAGATGTTCATGTTGAAAGTAACATTTTATATTTTTTGAGTAATGCAGCAAGGGCAGTGGTGAATGGGGAGTTCCTTACTGGGTGTTGTATTTGTTGAGGTTTTTATTCTCCTCTGGAATCATTGGTGAGGGCAACTGGTGATATCCCTGGGATATTCTAGAAAGTTTATTTTTAATTAAAAATGGATATGCTTCTTATTTGATTGTGTGGTTTTCTGAATCCTGTTAAATAGTCCACAAGAGTTATTAAACGTTGCCTTGCAAATAACAATTCTGTAGTCTAGGGGGAGACTTGTCTTTGAGAATCTGGCTGCATAAATATGGGACTATAAACTTTTTGGGATGGACCTTCAGTAGGGCAGAGAACATGGCTTTTGTCTAGAATTATTAAAAAAAAAAAAATCAGTGTTCTGTGCATGTTTTGACAGGTAAGAAGAATCAAACACTACATATGTTAACTGGGATGCTAAAGAATTTGTATTTGATACCCCTGAGAATTATCAAAATGAAAAGATAGTGAGATCCAAGGAAAGGAATTGTAAAACAATGAAAAAATGGGTGACCAAAACCAGTTGGTGACACACAAGATGAAGAAGGGGAAATACAAAGCAAATGTTCAATATTGACCTGTAAGCCTCTGGCTAAAGTTTGTGCTTGTTTGTTGCTTTAAGTTTTAGGGATCTTACTGTCTTTTTATTCCATTTTTCCTTTGATTTGTTAAAGCAGTGTCATAGTTTCCATGGACTTGAAGCAAAGGAAACTGTCTTCCTGGTGATTAGCATCTCTTTAATTGAATCTGGAACTTCTGTTCAAAGGTGGGATTTTTGGAAGTGTAGGATGTGATCAGTATTGCATTGTTTCAGTTGTCTTGGTTCAATTCTTGCCATTTGGCGTGAAAGGAAAGAATCTGAAAAATGGACAATAACTGCCAGCAATATGAAAGAGTGTATTTTAAATTATTGTATTAAAGCTGTTTAGCTCACTATCTTAGATAGTGATAGATAGCTTAGATATCGTAGCTATTGAATAATTGCCAAATTTCTGTTACTGTAGTTGAAAAAAATGTATCTTTTTTGCCTTCTCAAAAATCTCCAATGCCTTCTAAAAATCACATTATCAAAAGTTTTTAAATGGCATTCTTAAATCCCCAGCTGTTATTGACAGTAGTAAGCCTTTAGTGGCTACTGACTACTGAAACTGTATTTGACTTCAGTATTAAATGTTATGTTTTACAAGGACATTTATGAAGTAAAAAGAATACTCTGCCTTCTTCCCTCACCATAATTAATAATTTTGTCATGTGCTTTCTCTGTGCCTCTTCAGTAACCATGACTCACCTTAATACCAGTGTTTGACATTAGAAGCCTCTCCAGAGAGGAAGAAAATCATTCAGAAATGAGCTGCATAAAGGTTATTAAACCAACACTTAAGATTCTAGTCCTGCACATTTTCCTTTGCCCCTAATTACATGGCAAGAACAGCAATGTAGAATTTTCAGTATATACGTATGCTGAGTGTATCTTTATTGGAGGAAAAGAACCTACAGGGAACTGGAAGTTTATTCCCAGCAGTCACATATATTGCTTATATATATTTGGAATACTGTTTTTTTCAAGAATAGGCAAGAAATCTTGGGGGTTGAGTGTCCTAAAATTACACATTGAAGTACATATGTAATAGGATTCTTTCCTTACCCCTTATTGCGTGGGTCAGGTTTTTAGCTGAAGTTGCTTTATTGACTGCATTGTTACTCTTTCTATAAGTAAAGGCAA
The DNA here is from genome assembly GCA_030060385.1 of Muscicapa striata striata. Classification (NCBI taxonomy): domain Eukaryota; kingdom Metazoa; phylum Chordata; class Aves; order Passeriformes; family Muscicapidae; genus Muscicapa; species Muscicapa striata. The sequence goes on along the minus strand of JAREIS010000002.1, from coordinate 1,109,337 downwards.
ATTGCACAAAAAGTTTGGAACATTGGGTCAATGCTGTGTAAATACATCCCTGCTTGCAAACTTCTCCTTTGTCACCTCCCAGAAAGCTCCAGGTCTAACCTGAATATAAACATCCACAATACAGTGGAACAGTGTATAATTGTCCCATGCAAACTGGGAAAGTTAATTTTTGATCATTGAGTGTAGCATGCTGTACAGGTAGCATACAGCAGTGGTTGCAAAGCAGTGATAATTTATAATTTGCAGTGTGGCTGCTCTGACTTGCAGTGCATGACCCTGGTGAGGTCAGGTCCTTTCAATGAGCAGGATGAGGCTGTGAAATCCCCTGCCATTATGTTCTTGTTTCCAGGGTCTACTGCTAATTTACAGAATATTGCATAGGTTGACTGTTAAAGTCTAATTCCTTCAATAAAAATGTAAACACAAACTTCCTTTCCTAATTTATAAAACTGTGTCTTTTTCAACCTTGTGCATGTCAAATGAATGATTTGAGACTATAAAAGGTTTTTAGATCTTTATTCTTTTGTGTTGGCTTTTTCAGTGAAGTTTGCCTAATACTTTATGAAATGATTTTGCCCTCCTGAGTGGTAAACAGGTAATTCAGCTTAGCTGAGTAAAGGTGCAATCTTTGATATTTAGTGCTTACTGAAAAAATTTTCAAGCAAACATAGCATTTATAAAAGCTTTAGAATCTCCAACCTGATCAGGCTGCTGCTGCTAATAAATAATAATAATAATTTCTATGGCACCAAAAAGGCATATTTTAGCCAAAATGAGAATTTCCTAAATGGATAGAACTTTTAATATAGTCTTTTCAAGAAACAGAAAAGGCAGTGCTAGAAAAAAAAAGTGAAATATGAAAAGCTGGAAATTCTATTTTATCCCTAGGCATGGTTTATAAAATAGCATTTAGTTTCACTTATTTCTCAGTTCTTCAAATTCAGGTATTTTTCGACAATAACAAATTGCAATATTAAGCTTGAAATCACTGATCTGGTTAGATAAGTCAAAACAAGAGACAGATACTGTTGAGTTTTGCTGCATGTGTATGTAATGCTATTTTTTGTCTTGTTTATGGTTCAGGTTTCAATTTATTACCCACTAAAAAAGGTAGTTAAACTGGGCAGGAACAAGTACCAGGGCTCATGTTTTTAATGGCTGTTTTCCCACTTTAACATCTATGAATACAAATTTTGTTTTCTTAACAAAATATACAGATTTTTTTACTGTAAAGCTTTCCCTCTTTCTTCATTTCAAGACTGCATTCCGATTTTTTTTTTTTTTTTGTTTTCTAAACACATTATAGTTCTAATTTGTAAATCAAATCATCTAGTTTGTTTTGAAACACCTTCCCCAAGTGTAGTTCTGATGTTCTGGCCCTGGTGTCATTATTGATGTTAAGGGCAATGGGAATGGGGCAGCATTGCTGCTGCTCCTTGGCTCTTAAAATTCATGTCATTTGCATAAAAATCAGCTTTCAAGGTGCACAAGCAATGAGGGCATCTGTCAAGAAACTTCTTGAAGTTATTTTAATATTCTTCATTTCAATATGTGTTGCTTTTAATATTCTACTTTTTGGTCAAATGATGAGGAAACAGCTACACTGCAGTGTTATCACTATTGATACTTTAGGAGTGTTTATACTTAATTAAAATATGCAAAATTGATAAATACATTTTCATTAAAAACTCATTTTATTTAGCTGATGTGAAATTTGATAAAGATTTTGAATCTCTGAACTAGTGTTCATGTTAATGCACCAGCATCTGTGTTCCAGATTTCTTTCTGATATTGCCTTCAAAATGGGTATCATGTCTCCTTATACTTCTCTGCTGGATATTTTCTGGTTTGCCAGAAGGTGTTTAATTACAAGCTAAGCTTATGCAAGTATTTGATTCAAACTGAAAAATATTATTCTGATCTAATGTTCTTTTAAATCAAATTAGATAACTAAAATGTTATTTTGGATCTAATCCTTTGTGATGGTTTTACTTATAAAGGTTGTAATGTGCCTTTTTTAGTAATTTAAAAATGTTTAAATATTTTACATTTACTTTCAGGGTTGTCTTTTAAATTTTTTTGTGTGATGCAGTCTGAATTTCTCACTGTTACTGGTTTGAATTCTCCCTCACACACATGTTGTGCATGTTTTTATTTTTACACTTGTAAATATTTCCCTGTGTACCTGACCCTCTCTCTTCTATCTAGAAAAGTAATTTGGAAATATTGTTATCAATATGTACCAAAAATTTTTAATAATTCAAGAATCCTGACTGCTGCTTTGTCAGAATCTGCTGCTTTGGTGTAAAATGAATAAGCAGATTTAATCAGGAGAGTTGGAAGGAGTATTACATGAGAGAAAGAAGCATTCTGGTGCATGATTGGTACAACTTTTGACCAGGGTGTTGCAGCCACCATTCATTTGCTAATGGTGGTTTTGTTATCTGCTTATTTGTCTGTTTCACTGTTCCAGTCTTGTCCCATCCTCTGTTTGAGGTGCAAGTGAGAAAAGTTCCTGCTAGCAGTCAAAGCACAAGTCATGTCATGGCCCACTGGGGCTAGCAGCTTCTCAAGCCTCAGTGAGGGCTTTAAGCTCCTCTCTATACTTAGTCTGGAATTCAGTTATTTAAGAGTCTGACTTTTATCTTAAACCTCTATGAAATGAGATTTGTTGGAAAACATGCACAGCTTGAACTTCAGTCAAAAGCCTGCATTTAGGGAACACATTCTCTTTCATGGTCACCCACAGAGCAAACATTTAGAAATGCTTTGCAGACAAATTATTTGCTTAATCCTTTATCAAGCTATGTATTGGATCTCAGTTTTTGAGAACCAATTTTGAAACACAATTTTTGTGATAACTACATTAGTGACACCTGCAGAAATATGTATGCTATTTCTTGTTTTATCCCAGGCTTTTTCTGACTGTTGTTAATTCACTGTATGTTATATCCCTTCCAAAGAAAGCCAGATGCAAGTAGTTCCCACATTTGCTTTCATCATAGAGATTATGGCATACAGGAGTAAATCAGTTCTACGTTTGACCAGTAACTCAGTAACCATCACTGAATCACTTTCTTAAATAAAATCCTGACCTTTAAAAGATCTCATCAAATGTGATGTTTTTTGTGCACTGAGTGCATGTCTCCCCTCCAAGCACGGCAATAGGAATGGCAAACTGATAGATATTCTTGGCCAGGTACACATCAGATTGATTTGCTTGGTGTACAGTTGCCTTGAGCCTGTTTGCAATGGAGACTTGTGGTACTAATGAAGGTCTTTTCTCTTGGAACATTTGCCCTCCCTTAATCCTCTTTTTTTTTTTTTTTTTTTCCCTTTTTCTTCTGTCTTTTTTTTTTGATGATACTGTTGTTCCACCTTACTGCACAATAAGCTGAATTTGTTCTAAAGCTATAGGGTTCCATTAAAACTATTGTGACTGTTTGCTTAAATCTAGTTTTGATAAAGCAGAAAATTAATTCCGTTTCTAAACCAAGTAAATCTCTACCAACCTGTCTCTTTTTATCAGTGAGAACTTGTGAGATTTTGTAGTTTAAGGAATCTTCCACCATTACTGGTACAGCTCAGTGGAGCTGAAGCAACTTAATATTTATGTTGGAATGGAGATGAAGGGATAGACTTTGCTATGCTGAGCAACAGGGCTGGCAGTTGCCTATGGAACAACTGATTATAAGAATTTTTTTTTTATTGCAGTGCTAATAAAACCAGGTTGCACTGGTGTATAGTATGCATGGACACCTTCCTTGTACTTGACTTAGAGCAGTCCCATGATGTTTAGAAAAGGAACTTTTTAATTTCGTGTAATAAGAACTTTTGGCATTTTTTCTTTCCTTTTTCTTTACGATTTATAAGAAGTCTGTTTCTCTTTTATACATTGGTGTGATTTCTAGGAAGATTTTGTAGATGTTCCTAATCACCAGTTTGCACACAGAAACCAGAATTACTGGTTGCTATGGGCCAATTTATAACACATCTCATATAACTGTACTGAGTTTAGGAATTACAATATCACAATATAGTTCTAATAAGAGGCTGAGCTGCCTTTTTTTTTTTTTTTTTCATATTTGTCATTACCACTCAAATAACTCACTCCAAAGTGTCTGTTGGTGTGCTGCCTCATGAGTGTTTAATGATGACTTTCATTTAGTCTAAGCTGTCAGTAGGTCAGAGATGCCTCATATCTTGGATGGAGTTATGAAATATCCCGAGTTTATTGCCCTACTAAAATTCATTTTAAATGTCAAAGTTTCTAATTTGAACAAGGAAATTTAGTTTAGGAGCATCTGCAAAGTAGCACACAATTTTCTCCTTGAGTATCAAGTGAGATATCAGATAAAAACAAAAAGAACTTTACAGCATATGATATTTAATTCTTTCTGTCTTTTAACTTCAGGTAGTTGGCAGAAGGGGCTATAAGAAATAATCATTTTGTCGTCTTTTATGATTTACTTTTTATGTTAAAAGCAGTCTGGACAAAAGGCCTGCCTAATGCCATCAGATACTGATGATTTTCATAAAATAAGCCCCAACATTCTTAGCAAAGCCCACTTCAATTTTTTCCTTTAGAAAATTCTATGCTTTGCCATCCCAGGAATGTCTCATTGTTGGCTTTGACCCAATTTGTTTTCTGTTCTGTTCTGTGATGATAATTTAATTTTTCTCCCTTGCCAAGCTGTGGCCTGTGTGAGACACCAGACCTCGTCCTCTCTGCTGGTTGGGGAGAGTTGGGTCCTCTTCTCACTGCTGTGTTTTCCTGGTCAGGGGCTGCAGCTTCAATGACCTGAATGTTCTACAGCAGGTAAAATATTACAGGCAAATAGATGGCTAACCTGGATGGTAGTGCCAGTCTAAAATTGTCCAGATGAGCATGAAGATTATCAGGTAATGATCAAAAGAAATGCTTTTCTGAGCCCATTAAGTGAGGTTCCGTTTCTGAAGTTGGACCCACAGTTATTCTGTCAGCTGCTTGTAAAACCTGAAGCTGGGGCTTTGATAAATAGTCTCTCTTCTTGTTAATAAAGAAATGTCATTAATGATATCAGTATCAGATATCAGAGTTACTAGTTCGTTGCTCTCTGATTAGTTCCTTGTATGGAAGTATGAGATTAACAATGGAGGACAAAAGACATTATCAATTTGTTTAGTGATAAGGACTTAGAGTAATCAGGAAGTAGCTTGCTGGTTTGTAAAGCTTAAATGTTAAATTCCCTCACAAAAAAATAGTAGTTGTGGTGTTCATTTCAGTATCACTGGATCACCATTGAGTTTTGAGGATGGCTCATGTGAAGCTCAGTGAGGCAAATGGCATATGCAATGTATCTCTCAAATTCTGTCAGATATCATTTGGTATCACACAGGAATTTTAATTTCAAAAGGAAATTATAGCAGCATGGGAAAAAATAACTGCACATTTCTTTATATAGTAATGAATTTTGTTTGAAACAAACCTCTTTGTGTTTGATACCTCCATCATAATGGAGTGTAATTCTCTCCAGAATCCCCCCATTACTGTAACTTTCTGTCCAGGCCAATTTACATACTCAGAATCTGTATCATTTTCAGAGATGCTGGCCTGCATCTTGATCACTGCTGTACCTGTCGGGCTGAGCAGCTATCCCTGAGGTCAATAGTCTATTTTGAATGTTAGAAGTCTATTGTGTGCCAAAATCTTTATTAAAGCAGCCTTAAATTGCTTATATAAAAAAAGAGAATGACATTAATGGTAATAAAAACTTAGATTTAATTATCAGATTTTTGTGACTTGAACTTCAAAAGTTTTGATGATGTCCTACATTTCTTTAGAAGTGAGTCACAGTTTTTCAGTCACTTAAATGCTGGCCTTCTCAGCTGAATCTGTTCCTCTGAAAAACTTTTCAAAATGTACTTTGTTTCTTGTGGCTCCACAGAAAAGGGACTCTTGGTTTTGTTCTACTACAGGAACAAGAATGCAACCTGTCTTAAATTCAGGTATTGATGCAAGAAGAGTTAATATTGGGAAATTGAATTACTTTCATGTGCTCTAAATATAAGTTTCAAGACAGTTAATTTCAGAATGGTGTATCTCAGCAGATGTGTGGAATTTATAATAGATCTTGTCTTCACTATGAGCCTTAATATACAATTATATAAAAATTCTAGAAATGTCAAGTAGGGAAAAATTCTTAATGCAAATCAATAACAATTTGGCTGTGTTGCTAGATCAGTTGTATTCTGTGGTTTGTAATTTTTCAATGAATAGACAATAATGTTTTACATAAGCATTGTAATTTCTTTTTATATTGATTTGTCTTGCTAGTTCCTTCTGGTTATTAGCATGACCATTATTTGTTTGACACTACCACCTAGCGAATGTGGCTCTTGTCATAAGCTGCAGTGCTGCTTCCTGCTCACACATAGAAGATACCTTGTCAAAAATACCAAAAGAAGGACAGAATATTATTTCCCTTTTATAGATGTTCTGCTTAACGTGAGGACTTGCCTTGGCTTCTGGGCAAAATTGCACAGTGCATGCTGGAAACTTTGCTGCCACAACCACATTGTCACTGATTCTTTCAGAATTCAAATTGAAGCCATTTGGCTTCTCTTTGTATAAACTGCAAAAACAGCTCTTGCTTTGAGCTGTAGGTGTTGTGTACCTGCACCTCAATGGGGTGACAAGTTCTGTCATCAGTACTCTGTTATTAAGTGCTAATAACAAGTCTTCCAAGCTGTGTTTATTTCATCCTTCTTTCAAAACAGCCCAGTTGCTTGGGTAGTTGGAGCTTTGCTTTAGTGGGAGGCTCATGCATTCAGGGTGTTTTTTTAAGGTCCAGAAAGGAGCCTATTAAGGTCCAGAAAAGAGTTGAGTGGAGAAATCAAGTTGCTGCAGAAGCCTGAGTCCCTGCATTTGGAACAGCTCATCCTTTCATCTTCTCACACTTCTCTCTGTTATTTCTTTGCCACAGGATTTGGAAATCTCATTGCTGCTCTCTTCATTCAGGCCCAGAGGTCCCTCTTCTGCTGCACTTGTGAGTTGGTGGTAGTTTCCAGAGTGATGTAGTGATTTGGTTTGGGTGAGGTTGAGCTTGGTGCTGTATATTTAGTGGTTATATTTTCAGTGCTGTATTTTCAGTGTGTTTTCTCTTCACTGCCCTTGTGCATTGCTGGATTCTTTACTCAAGTGCATTCACACAGATAAAGACAGACTGCAAAGAATGTTCTGGTCATTCTGACCATCCTTGTGATCCCCTGAATTTTATTGATGCAGATTATTGTATCTTGATATTGAAGGGCACGTATCATGTGCTAGTTCAAACTACAAGTTCATTTGGTTTGCTCAATCTGTGTATTTTTAGCATTGTTTATTACAGGTACTGTTGAATACTCTTAGGGGTGACACAAATTAATTCCACTCCCATCATAGAATCTCTCCATAGATTTATCACAAATTGCTGCAGCTGTGAGTGATTCCATTCTCTCATGAGAAGTGTGAGATTAAATTCTGTCACTACAGTACTGTTTTTAATTAATTTAACCTCCAAACTAGTAATTTCCCAGTGTCAGTTTCTCTCTTTTTGGTCAGTAGATAAATTAGTTAATGGCAAATTAATTAGTTAATGCAGTCAATGTTTAAAAGGTCTATAAAAGGAATAAGAATGGTGCAGATTCTGTACATGTTGCAGAAGGAGGGGTTCGTGTCTTTAACAGGAAAAAACAGAAATTGCATTTTTGCATTAGTTGCTGGACTACTACTGTTGAATTAACCATGGAACGTGCTCAGCTGTGAAACAGAAGTGGAAGCTGAAATACTGTAGTGCCAATTGCTAGATCCTGAAGTGATGTTTTTGTAATAATTTGGGGAATAACAAAACCAAAGAGGAAAAATTGGATGTTGCTATACCAAAATTAATTTTAAATCTCATTAATTATTTGAACTAGTCTGACAGTCAAATGTACACCTTGCCCTCTGTACTTTGTGAATACTGTTAGTTGCCATATTAAGAACTTCAACACTTGAGTTTGATTAAAAGTTGTTTTAAATTGGATTTACTGGATTTACTTTAATATAGATACTGACTCAATAGGGAGGATGCAATGCATGTTTTGCAAGTATAATGGACCATTTCAAATGACACTTTGTTGTTAATTTCAAAAGTGGCATTATGTTTTGTCATGACATTTTCTAAATCAAGTGTAAATGGGAAAAACAGTGGACGTTATCCTGAAGGTGCTCAGATAGAAGACAGCAAGAACAGTTTAAACTATTAATATAGAGCAAATGAAATTACTTAGTGAGTGGCTGAATCCTTGCCAGTTAAATGCATGTCAAAACAGATAATGGTTAACATGATTGGAAAAGAGGTAATTTCTTCAAAATACAGTGGCTCATATGAAACAATTGCATACACAAAACTCAGTAACAATTTTGGAAAACTGTCTCCTGTTATGCTGCATTTGATTGAACAGATTTAATGTTTGTCACTATTTAGAGATACCAACTTGGACTTATTCTAATTTTCAGGAAAGACTTTCTAGCTTCAGTAGAGCAGAAGGTGGAGAAAATCTTCTCTTGATGCATTATTGGTGTGAGTGTTTTGTGTGACTTTAGTGAAGATTTATGCCCTATTGGGTGTATATGAGGCTAATTCTACTCTAGTTTGTGTTTAATACTTCATGGCATGCTCTGTGTCTCAGGTCAGTGTGTATAATTGGAAGGCTAATATGCTTGCTCAGTGCTTACAGGAATCTTCTCTTTGAAGCTTGAATGGGTTTTTTGTGTTGTTTTGGGTTTTTTTTCTGATTCTCCCCATCCCCTCCATGCTACCTGCTCTTTAAGAAATAATGGTATTTCTCCTGTGATGACTCAGGTGTACTTTGAATTTTATTGCTGTTTCTTGTGTTTCATGCTTAATCTTTTCAAATGCAATTATCCATGTGATGTATTATAAGCTTCTGGGGAGAACAGAACATTATAGTTTCTACATGAATAGCTTGTAAGAAAATGACTAAGTGGACCTGTTTATAGACCTAATGCACCAGGATTCAACTCTAAAAAGAATGTAAGAACAATGGGCCCTGGTTAACATTCTGTGGAAGGCGGCAGCTTTGATGTATGTATTTGTAGATGTCTGCAGAATGCAGATAATCAGTATTTGAAGTGTGAAAATTAAAGATCTACTTGACCAGTGATAATTACAGCACTGTAAGAGCAGGATGGCACTGAGAAGTAATAAAATGATCTTTAATCTCTTACACTGTAAATTATAATCTGTTTGTGGTTAAGAGAAAATGTTTTGGTGGCTGCAGTATCCCGTTCATGTGATTACTAGGGGGGATTTTCTTACCTTCCAGATTTTATTTTGAGCTACTAAGAAGATATTGCTCAGGAATTTCCTTCAAGAGAAAAAAACACTGAAAATGTGCTTTATTTCTTGATAAAAAGTTTATCTGTCACTGGGGTTTGACTGTTACTGACTTTTTTAAGTGTTGAAAGACATTGGGGCTTTATTTTATGATATTTTAGCTGCTTGTATTTTACTGAGATACTATGGTGTCTTAGCCTTTTGAATTTAACATATCTGTCTCTTAGTTTGTGGAAAGTATTTCCATTTGATTGTTGTGCCAGTTTTACCCAATTATTAGCCAGGGTTTTGAGGTGCAGTATCTTTAGTGTATTTTCTAACACTGCTTTTTCAATTTAGTTTTTATATCCCTCCTTCAAATTTTGATTAATTATATTGAATAGAAATACAAGTGTTTCTTGTGCTTAGACTCTCTATTATATCAACAGAAAGCATAAGATGTCAGATTAAATGTTCAGAAGAAAGTAAAAGAGGCTGAAGTCCTACACTCCTCACTGTGCTGGAGAAAATGTCTGCAATGTGGGGGGAAGGTCCTGGTAGATCCCAAGGAAAAGGCTGGCATTGCTGGGGCTTGTTCCCAGTGCCAGGTGCTCTGGCTGTTGCTGCTCATACAGAAATGTTGTACTGAGCACATTGTATGTTCACTGCTTGTGCCAGGTGTTTCTCTTGCTCAGGCTACCTGGACCCCTTCCATAATTCAGCAGGAGTAGGAGCTGTAATTTCCACTACAGTGAATGCAAGTAAAGCTAAGTAGAAAAGACAGTCTGTTCAGAAGGCTGCAAGAGTTAATTGCACATATCTGATAATACAATTCAGTAATTTTGGTCTGCTGGGTACTCTAGTTACTATTACTATTTTCTCTCTGATTATGAGAATAAATAATTGTTTTGATGGTTTTTCTGTGAGCACTTTAACAATAATTTTGTCTAGCAGCAGCTACAGGCATTTGTAATAATTGTGGTAATATAGATTACCCTATAGCATATCTAAAAACTTCAGTATTTATGAAAAGAATAAAGTTCATGAGGTCTTAATAGCTGCAATTTAATTGTGTTGATAGTAAACGAGGAATATTCTAAATTGGGAGTTAGAAACTTGGCAAGATTGAGAATTGCTGGTGTGGTGTGTTTTTTTCTTCTCTCATATGAAGAATGACTTTTCCATTAGTTTACTTCATTTCTAGCTTGGCCAAATACACTGAAAATTGGGATGTGGTGCAAAGCATCTTGGTTGTAGGTTTGGAGTTCAGGCTATTAGTCAACTATAAGCTATATTTAAAACCTCATATAGTTTTAGTAGCTATCCCATAATGTTAACATTGTCTCAACCTTTGCTATGTTGTTTAAAGTGCTGACACAAAAGGAAGTCTGAACTATAGCATATACAGATTTTTTTTTTCTTTTCTATACAAAACTGCCGTTCTCTTGTTTCTATCATACTTTGATCATTATAGTCAAATAGTTTCAAGCATATTCCTTTCATTGACTTCTTTTTCTTTCAGCTGGAGTTAGTCCTGTTGCACCAGTGCTATTCAGGAGAGGATGAACTCATAGGAACTCTGCTGTGTCTGTCTTGTGACCACACCAAAAGTGCTACAGACCTTCCTAATCTTGCACTGTGTGATAAAAGCTTTCATGTCCTTTGCTGTTGCCCTGATACCAGTGCAGCTGCCTCACCCATGGTTCTTGTTATCTCATTACTAACATTACACTCCTTATACTGGCTAACTTGAAAAATCTGCTAAAATGAATTTCCAGTGATAACTGGCAGGAGGGGCAGCACTGTTGCACAGAAAGTGGTGTGAATAATTTGAAACAAACATGCATCTGTCTTCTATTTAAGTGAGAGTGTATTTCTGTGATTCTTAGTGTCTTTCTTCATCTGATGCAGGCACCTGAAGAACAAGGAGTGGTTAAAATGGAATAAATGTTTTAAATAGGAGAGAAGGATTTATTTGCCTCTAAATAGAATTTTACAATCTGTGGACAGATACACTGGAGAGAATTAACTGGGAGAATGTACACACTCCCTCTGACAGTAGATATATTTTTTTGTTGTCAGATGATCTTCCTCTGCACATTGAAGCTTCTCGACACTTTGCCTTGCTGGGAGGTGTAACTCTAGCAGGAAAGCAAGATGGAAAACAAAAAACAGCAAAGAAAATGCTAGATTCCCTTAGGGCAATAAGTTTTGCTTTTATGTAGCAGCCATTTTCTGACAGGACACATAACAAGTTCCTTGTATTTTTTCCTTGTGTGACTTTCCATGTTCCACACAAGGCATACAGAGAATGTTTATGCCTTTTTCTACTTCATTAAAGCACTTCCTGGAGGAACAGGTCCTTTCCTCTCTATGGCTCTGCATGGCTTGTTTTGTATAGAATTACAAAGATCGAGGGAGGTTATTGCTACTACTTTTTTCAACAGGAACAAAATATGTGTTTTTTGAAGTATTATATATAAGCAGGCTTGCAGGCAGGATGAGAGAATGTAAGTAAATGCAGCTCTTACAGGCATCTGGTTTATAGACAGTAAATATTTATCAAGACAAAAACTGTACTTATATGAATATAAAGGATATCCTGAAATCTGATCACTCGTTAATGTGTACTGATCTGAAACATTCTTCAGAATGGTAGAAATTATTTATTCTTGTCTTTTGTAATGCCTGTGTCTTAATCAGAATATCTCAGAATGGAATTCTCTTCACTTTGACATAATAATGACATGGAAATCAGAAATGTCACTGGCAGAAGTGATGGATCTACAATGTTTTAAAGATGAATATATATATTCCATATATCTTTTTTTTTTAAAAAAAGGGACTCCCCTCAATAGATTATCAGTAAGGATTTGATGAATTTTATCATTTGGGGTGGTGGAGTTTGAAAAAAGAATGGTGAAGGGGTGATTCAAAAGGCACTAAACAGTAGTAATCAGCTTGGAATTTTATGCTAACAAACCATTTTAACATGGTTCTCTTCAGCCTTTGTGAGACAGGTACCTTTTGAATAGTATTGAAAAATATGTTAGTCTAAAGAATATTTGTATGCTGTTTTGTTCTAGATAGAGCAGTGTCAGGTGTCCCATATCGCTCTGTCATAGAGAGCAGTAGAATGAGCAGAATTAGAAACTTGCCTTTTTTTTTCCTTAGATGGTTCTCTTTATTGTCCCAAAGGAACATGGAGAATGCTTTTTAGGTTAATGTTTCTGTGAAGCTCTCATTTATGGTGTTTCAGGTGTCACTCCCAAGTATGAGAGATGGATCCAGACCACTGCTGCTCTTCCTCTCAAAGTCAGATTTCCCTGGACCAAAGAGGAGGTGTGGGGCACTGATGTAGTGGTTTCAGAGCTGGTTTTCAATTGTAACTTTCCAGCATCAGCTTAAACAAGATCACCATAGGGATTTGAAAAGCAGACCAATGTTTAAAGAAATTTAAACTGTTTCTGCCATCTGAAATGTGAGATGTGTGCAGGAGCAGCTCTCCCAACCTCAGAGCTTGGTGGCTCTTAAGGCCTAAGAGAAATTCATCTTTGAATTTTGATGCAGGGGTTTTATGTACCACATAAGATTGCTGGCTTGGAGGTTTGATTTTTTTATAATGGATGGAAATAACTTCTTGGCTCTCCTATGGCTGCTGATATGTTAAAATCATATATGGTAAATCGATTTCAGTGCTTTGGGTGAAGGTTTGTAAGTGATTTCAAGTTAAGAGTTCTGGCTGATTTCCATTTGCCAGGCCCTTGCCTAAAAACTTGTATCATCCTTTAAAATAAGACAAACAAACCTATGAGTCCTTTCCCAAAGAAACTAAATGGTAGGTCTGATTTAGATATAATTTGTTTTGCAAATAATTTATTTATCCTTGAATAAGAGAAATGCTAATTTTAGGTGAAAAGACTGCCTAGGCACAGAGACCACTTACTTACAAGATTTTTTTTTTTTTGCATTTAAATGCATTTTACTGTTAGAAAAATATGAAAAGTAGCAAGTAGACCAGGGAGATAACAGGATGTAGACATCATGGCATGTGTAATGAAAATTTACTGAACAATAAAATAGATATTGACAACACAGATTTCTTAGAGAAAGACAGATGACACATGACATTATAAAAACACAAAGTGTAGTGCTTTGTGTTACAAATAAGCAACTCCCTTGTGAAACTTGAAGCATCTTGTTAAATGGAAACATTACTTCCACTGGATTGAAATGCACATTTTTACTACTTCTGCTTTTCTTATGACAGCATATTTATGTTAGGAAAAAGCTTTCTTTGATTCTTCTGAATGCAGATGCACCACTGAAACTTAAGTGTAATTATTCTTCCTTAGGAATTATTATCCTGTAACACTGATTTATATCAGTAAAAATATATCTGTTTTATGGCTTTTATTGGTTGATCAAGTGAATAATGCAGCACCAGTTAAGGTATTTCAGCTTAGAAAACTCTAAATTGTTCAATTGGTGGGTCTGGATAATGGAAAGTTTGCTGTAATATCATCCTTAGGATAAATGCATCCAAGGACTTGTACTGTTGTTGCTACAGTTTATTTATCACATGTAGAGTGTATCGTTAGTGAAAAGAGAAATTTCCCCATAAAAATTGTTTCTGTTGAGAAGTTTGATCAGTGATTGCACCTTATTTCTTAAGACTGATGTAGCTGGGCCAGTGCAGACCTCATCTTGTCTATATACAGATTATATTATTTTGAATTCTGGTCAAAGCCAAGCTTTTCAATATCAATTATCTGCATTATTTTTTGAGCTAAACTTCTAAGCCTAGTGGTGCTTAGAAAGTATCACAACTTTATCAACTCATGAAAAACATTTAAGAGGTTAGTTGAGAGAAAAGACTTTGGACATAAAAATTAATAAATATTATAAGTACTCAACATTGGTGTAATTTGGTTAAAAGGATGGACATTTTCTCTCATTGCATCTTTGCTTATCCCATGATCTCTGCATTTTCTCATCTTCGGCATGACAGATGTGATGGATCTGCAAGGGGTTCCAAGTTATTGCCAGGCTTCAAGCTCTGTTTTGCCTCAATTTAATACTTTCATATACTTCTTTGTTTGTAAATTACCTTTCTAACTACAAAAAACATCAATAAAAAGGTTCATTGGGTAGTTTGTAATTGTGTAATACCTGCTCATACTGCTTTGTTACCCACAGGTAGCTTGCCAAGGTGAGTGCCATTGGTGCATCCTGTTGTGAGGAAGTGTTGGCTTTAGCTGATGTGGAGGTACAGCCTCTTCCATGTGTTGAGAAACCAGCCAGGAACCTCTGATCTATGAGAGGAAGGGATGTGGTAACCAGTGGGAAACTATGGTACTTCCGAGTTGAGGAGGAGAATGTATTTGTGAAGGATCCTGAGAGCTAAATCTTGTTTTCAGTGGCTGTCTACATAAATCATTTATATCTATAAAGACTGTCAAGATCAGACCTGTTGCCTTAACCCTTAAGATAGATCTGGAAAATCTTTGCTTCTTTGATTTGCTTTTGTTTGGATGGTTGCTGTTGGGGTTTTTGTTTGGGATTTGTTTTATTAGTTGTGGCAAATTTGTCTCTGTGTGAGGTATTTCTGAAGAGGAAAGCTTGTTCTCAAGCTTGTCTTTTACAGTACAGTAAATGGACCCACTCTTCTCTTTGTCTGCATCTTTTCAAATGACAAAAATATAACCAGGTATTAACATCTGCTCCAGGTTCTTGAAATACCAACTTGATGGCATCTTCCCACTGGCCAATTCTGAATTTGTTTCAAAAATAAGTGACACAAGTAGGTGATGCTGATGTGGCTCAAGCAGAGGAGTAGGATGCCTCTTCTGTGTGTAGATGTTGTCTTGCTCAGTAGGTGATAATGCTGTGTTTGGCTCACGGGTCCTTTTTGCTGGATGTAGCAGCTATTGTTGTTACAGTGATTATAGCATGAGTTACAACGAGTTCTTAACAACTTGTACTTGCAATGGATACTCCCTCTGAAAAAGTGCATGGTATAATGTCTGTAATCTGATAGTATTCATTTAATGTACTTTACCAATACAAGGAGCTTACAATTATACAACACATCTTAAACATGCACTTAGAAGTTGGGTTCATTTGAAATTTGTGTTTCCATTTCATTCATGACCTACACAACAAGCACCAGCAAACATTTTTGGCTAAACTGTGTAACTGAGGAATTACTTTACTGCTATTCTGTGAAATTTATTTTAGATTATTGTAATGAAGTACAAAAATTCAGCTTTTGATGCATTGGAATCAAACTAATGCCACTTCAGTAGGTAATAAATGATTTGAATGCGTGGGTTTTTTGCTAAAATTTGATGTTACACTTAGTAGTACAGATACGTACTTAGTTGGTTTACTTTTGCATTGGTATTTGTGGAGGGAGGAGGTTATTTTAGGCTTTTTCATGTGCAAAGCCCTGGAATTTCTCAAGTGGGCATTCAAACCTTATTTTTGAAAGCCTCTATGCTTGCAGATATCAATGCAAGTTTGTATGTCTTATGAAAAATAGCCATAGCTGACTTGGACTGCAATAATGTTCTGAGTTTGCAAGCTCTGGAAACGTTCACAGGTATTTAGTGAACAGGGGACACCCCTGGGTTTATCTTTTTTCCTTCATTCCTCATGTTGATATCTGAGTGCTCCACAGACATCAAGGAACTGGCTCTCATTAAAGCCACAGAAGTTGCAGTGATGTGTGAAAAACTGTTCTGTGACAGCAAAATACACAACTCAGCTATCACAAGTCTCAATCTGCCAAATACATTACATAAATTTGCTTGCTGAATAAAATTTGGAAAGGAATTTTATGTGAAGTATAAATTAAGCAAAATAAAGGTTCTGTTTTTTATTAACAATAAGTAATTTAAAAAATTTCAAGCTTCAGGGTTGTCTGTAATCTAATTTGAACTTACTTCAGGAAAAGGGGTGGTTCAGAAAGCAAACCTTTCCAGGGATGCTTTAAAGAAAAACAGTATTCGGTGTGTTTGGAACTATTTGGTGGTTTTGTTCCCTCTGTTTTTGGAAAAACTCTATCTTTGAAATTTTCTTGACATTAAATAAGGGAATTAGAAGAAGAAGAAAGGCAAAAAAAGAAAGGAAAAAATAAAGCCTGCCCTAGAGCAGTCACTGGGGACACTTATCATTTTTATTTAAGATAATTGTGGAAGGTGGTAACAGAGTTTTAAAAGATTTTATGTTACTGCCTGTTTTCTCAGACTTCCTGCTGTCTGCTGATGACAGCTGCTTCATTGAGATTATTGGTTGTGGCTTTTCTTGTAAGTTTGGAAGCTGTTAATAAATTATGTATGAATAAGCCAAATAGAAGCATATCCATATCTGCTTCATTAGCAAACAGACTTACAGGAATATACCAACTTTTTGAACTTGCAATACCTAAAGTATGTCCTTAATAACAATATATATAACAGGTTTATTTTATGCTTTTGTCCCCAAATGACACCTCTATACTCCTATGAGTGACTTTTCAACAGGAAGCTTTGCATGAAAATAATGGCAAATAGGTGATGTCACAAGAATCTTCAAATTCATTGGGTAATTTTAAAAATAATTCTTTATTAAGTGAATATAATTTTACTTCAACTTGTATGTAACTGGGAATCCCTGTACTTTTTACAAGATGGTGGAGACAGGAATAGCATATAACCCCCAAAAATCATGATGCTACCTGACTCTGACTGCATTATATGTGGGCTCCTGGATTAGTTTTTGTTTATTTAATATATTTCCACTCTTCCTACATGTTTATGGCTTTTGTTGTATCACAAATTTGTTTATTTCTACACCTTCAGTTCATTCATGTTCTTTGTTGATTTGTTCTTTTACAGCAAATTTACTGGTATGAGGCTTAGGTCTTTCCTGCAGTGGACTGAACCACTGGAAAGCCTTTTTTTCAGATGCAAACTCTTGAGTGTAATAATAGTTTTTGCTTCAATCACAAATCCATTGGATTCATAAAATTTGAACTCTTCATCAGCTGTTAACTGTGTTGGATCACTGTGGGTTACCTTCCTGTTAGTAGGCTGAGAAGAGTCTATTTTTAGTATTAGCTTTAGGTGTATTTTCTAAAATGTAAGTTGCCCTTTGTACCTTATTTATATCTTTGCATATCTGTTAAAAGCAGAGGATGCAATTAGCTGTGATTGTTGTTATTGGTGTTGCACTATGAAAGGCATATAAACTTCACTTTCTCTTTTCCAGCCCTGGCCCCCTAGGCCCTTCAAAAAAACCACCATAAAAACATCCCAAACAAACTCCAAGCTCCCAAGAAGGTAAAAGGACCTTGGATTTTGGGATGACTTATACTAAAACTTAGTATCTTTTTGAAGTTATGTGCAATGACCTGTACTATATCATCTCCTATTTGCCTACTACTGCACACTTCCACTGGTGTGGAAATGTCTCATGGAAAAGGAATTCAAGATTGTTGTCTTTTTACTTCACTGAAAAATATCTAGAGTTTTACAAAGCTTTCAGTAAATTATTTGCAGTCCATTTAAGAAAGCTGGCTGGGCTATCAATAGATAAGTCAGGTTTTTGCTTGTCGGAGGTATCCTTAAAAGCCTGAATTTTCTACTTGAATTTAACAGTGGCAGTTGTTCCAGAGTGAGCACTGAAAATAAACACTGCATATTTTTATCGAGCTCTTCTTTGCTGAAATTGTAATGAAGGCTACTGAGAGCATTTATTTTTAGTAATATAAGATTTTTATTTTACTCTTAAAGCAACACCCTGGTTTAGAGTCCACTTTCAAATCTTAGACTTCCTAAGTTACTCTGCCACAAAAAAAGTGTTTTCAACTTTTGAGACTGAAGGTAGTTTAGATCTTGCCTTTCTATTTTTATGGTTCATAATCAGGTCCTATATTCCCTGTGGCCCTGCAGGGAAGGGAACATCTCAAACCCTTAGTATAAAAGTTGTGTGGATGTTGTGGTTAACCCCTCTGTGGGGAATGCAATGTTTGTATAGGTGTGTGCGCCTATACACAACAAAAAATGTGTGTATGGGTTTGTATAGGTGTTAGGACATAGGTTGGACTCGATGATCTTGGAGGTCTCTTCCAACCTCAGTATTCTGTGATTCTGTGTATAGGTGGGTGCTCAGGTGGGCCTAGGTCTTACTGTGCTGCTTTGGGCTGGATTTTCTTTACAGCTCAGGACCTGGTTTGGATTTGTTCTGGAAACACTGTTGATAACTCTGGGATGTTTTAGTTGTTGCTGTTCCAAGATCTTAACCCTTTAAACTGGCTTCACCTCAACACATGAGTTTTCACACTTTTACTCTTTTAATTCCCTCCCCCATCCCACCAGGGAAGGAGTGAGCAAGTGGCTGTACCCATTATCCAGATTTGGTGTTGTATAGTGGGAAAGAAAAGCTTGAGAGTTTTGTGCTGCACTGTGCACTTGACAGTTGGACTTGATGATCCTAAAGGTCTTTTACAACCTAAATGCTTCTATGATTCTATGATTTACTGTGTGCATATGTTATTTTTCATTCCTAGGTATAAAAGGCATTGAAAAGCAGATTCTTCTCATGAGTGATTTCTCCCTGGCTATTATATTATTTACTTGGCTGATGGCTTTTTAAAGGATCTTAGGATTTTAGTAATGTCCAGAGATTTCTTTGAGGTAGAAGTGCTCCAAATCATTTTGCCTTTCCCATCCTCTGATCCAAAGAGAATAGTGAAGTGGGTGAAATCTGAAAGTGGGTCTGTATGCAAGAGCAGTGTTCCCAAGGAGAAATTTTACAGAGTTCTAGGAGAAGGCAGGATTTTTATAGTGGAAAACTGAAAGACTTCAAGTATTCCCCTAACCTGAATCTTTTGGGGTGTATAGGATGGCTTGAAGGATGGAGCGTGGCAGATGTAACATTTCTTGGGTTATCTGTGTCTCAAACACGATCCTAGCGGTGACGTACTTAACCTGTTGGGAGTTTGTAATCTTAAAGTAACCAACCAACACTGACATTACAGTTTGGGTACTTGTTTTATGTTGGTAGAAAGAGAAAGGACTGGGGGTATTACAAATGTTGCATGAATGCAACAATCTTACAAATGCTCCATGAATGTATATTTTTTGTGCTCTGTTGTTGATCCTTTTACCTGTTGGACCTTTTATTCATGTTTGCTCTGATATTTTTTTTTCCCTCTTGGTTTACATTTTTAAAATTTTTTTTTCTTCCTCTGTTTTCTTTTATACTGTTTTTTCTTAGCTGTAAAATACTTAAAGATTCTTAAAGTTCAGGGCAACTTTGGCAAAATCAATGTAAAGTGCTAACAAAGTTCAGGCAATCATAAAGAAAATACTGCGGATGGACACTTTTCTATCATACTTAATGACATTCCCACTGAGAAAATAATTTTAAAGATACACTGTTAACTCTTTTTAGATATTAGAGATAATCAGATGTTTTGGAGCATCTCTGATGTTAAAAGTATTGGGGAGGAGAGGGGTTCTGGAAGTTCCCTCTTCTCTTTATGTAGAGATCATCTAATGACAGCTCTCATTTTTGGGTTTGTGGTTAGTGATGTTCAATTCACCTAGAAGCTCTCAAATTACAGTTATAATTCAGCATTTTTTATGATTATTTCAGTGTCTATTCTCTTGTGCTTGTGCTTTTTAACTATGAATGAGACACTCTGAGAAACAACACTGATGATTTAGAGAATCACTTATGATAAAATATCTCTTTCTGGGAATTTATGTTCCAGTAGATTAACATTATTGATCATTCTCGTCTCACGTACTCTCCAGATGATTTTAGACATCTGAAATTATTATTCTTTTCTTGTCTTTTGTAATTACCAGTACAAGGGATAACTGAACTAGAAGACAACAAGGATGCATTCTAATTGTTCTAATAAATTATCTTAATGATTTATGCTTGCAGTAATATTTAGTGAGAACTTGTTTGACAAAGTGACAACATATCTTATAGTGCAAGCAAGTATAACTTCAGTTTTCTCTGACTAAAGCTTAATGGTAGTAGATTTGAAACCTTGTATTAGAGGATTTGGGCTCTTTGGGTGTGTTGCAGGTTCTTAAGCATCTTTTCCCACCAGGCAGTGCCAGTAAACTGTTCTGTTTAGTTGCTGGGAAAATCAGTGCAGTTCTTAAATAGTTCAGGAGGACAAGCAAGGGTCATCCAGACAACAGAACACTTCTGAAGGTTTTAGTGCTGAGATATTTATGGCTGGCCCAGTCTGTCCACTGAGCCGTTTCCGTGGTGTGTCACGGTACCTGGGACAAAATGCACTTGGATAGTGTGCAGATGTTTAACATCTGTATAGCTGGCTTCTGTCCTTTTCATGTGTTACAGCAGTTCTAGGCTGCTCTGTAGGGCTGTAGAGTTTAAGGACATAATGCAGGCTTCTGATGCCTGGGGAAAACTGTTGATGGCCTTGCCTCTCTCTGCTTTTTAATCTTCTTTTGCTGCTTTGAATATTTATAAACCAGATTAATTTATCCCTTGAAAAATTTGAGTCTCTTTCCAGTAGCAAAGCAGAACCCTGATAACCTTTATTAATAATTTGTTCTGAAATACTGAAAATTCACCAACATGGAAATGGCATCTGGGCCGTGTGTTCACCCGTCAATAACTGGTATTGACTCGAGTTGGGTGAAGTTGCTTCCAGGATTGAAGAGAATTCTGTGCCTGGCTGACAGCAGGTCACTGCCTCAGGCTGCCAGGGAGATGAACTGAAGTTGCAACTACACTTTGGAAGGAAAGTTGGAGAGAGCTGCTGGGTAAAAGAACTTTGCATTGTGCTCATATTTTCTGTCTAACCTTTAGAGCCTTAGATGTCATTCTTTTGGTGCATTCTTTTGGAGAAATCTGGGCTACTTTGAAGTTACTGGAAGTTCACTGATTCCATCTCTGCAGTTTGCAGTTCTTTGTTCCCGTTTAGCTAATGAATTTGGATTGCAGAACACTATGTATTCTGCCCCTTTTTTGGTAATTTTGTTTGTTTAGTGGTTAATTTGTTGTTGTTGTTTGTGGTTTTTAAAAATTTTTATTATAAGGCAATAAAGAAAAGGTTAAAATTACTGTGATTAAGGCAGCTCTCAATCTGAAGATTTTTGTAGACATGCAGGAAGGTGATCAGAGCATTGCCAACAATCTTGTAAATCCTTTATACGTTCTTAGACAGCTCATGCATAACAGGCCTTTGCTTGAAATGTTTCTAACCAGGGAAGGAACCTCCCTGGATAAGCATGAAAAATACAGTGGATCTTTCTAGGTGCTTCTTTCCTGAACATTTTATGGTTTTATCCCAAATGAAGTTGCAGCAGCTGCCTATCCTGGCAGGGACCTGGCTGATCAGAGTATTTGAGACCTTGGGATTTCTCTACAGCCTTAGATTTCACACTGGGACAAAAGTATGTTTTCTGCTTTATTGTGTGTAGCAAAACACTGTCTGAAATCTCTGGTTAACCTGGACATGGACATAGATTTAGAGAAAAAAAGAATCATGAAAGTGAAAATCCATTATGCAGTTTCAGGAATAGCGTTACAGTAGAGGGTGTGGCATGACATGCTGTCATAAACGATGTTTCTGTGAGGTTATCAAATAAAATATTGACTTTATACTTCAGTTGTAGCCTTTGGGCAAATATTCATTGAAACATAAAGGTTTTCTTGTCCTTGGCCTGGTTCCTTTTGGCTGATTCTAATCTTTGTTTCACTTCTGGTGATTTGCAAGCTATTAGACTTTCAGGTGTTGTTAAAACATGACTCTGGGCTTCCTGAAAGCCACCCTAAGTACAGGAGAAAGGGACTCATTGAAGTTTTTGCATTCATCTTCTTGGAAAATTCCCATTTCTCTCTGCTAGGTGAGAAATAGCCAGTATTTATGTTACTGAGGTAGTCTGCAGGACTCCTGGGAGCTACGGGTTCAAAGTTTGACCCATGAAGTTGTGGTTGAGAAACTTTGTCCTCTGTGTATACTCAGGGATGTATTGTGTGAGTTTGTTTTTGTGGTGGTGCGTTTTTCTTTTTCTAAAAATGTGTATAAAGATGGTGACAGAGTAGCTAGGGGAGCTATTTTAAACAGGATAAATGGAGTTCCAGGCCTTTCACATGGGAAGTGAGGCATACCCCCAAAATTGAGGGAGCATGAGAAATTGGGGCATGGATATGTCTCAAGTTGACAAATATTTCATGTTTTTTCTTTTCCTTGGGTTTATTTTCTTTTTTGCAATTGGGCTTGCATCAAATCTGATGATATGAGTATGACTATCTCCTTTAGTTATCTGTCTACTTTTTGGAGAAAATGTTCTTCTCTAAGTACAGTCTCTTTGTAAAAAGCTGCAGTTTGTAAAAGCCACATTCCTACAAATTGAATTACTTTAGTAAGGAGTGATCAAGCTGCAAATCAGGAGCCCCTCTGAGAGCTGCCTTACAGACCCACAGGGGGAAGTTTTCTGATCTAGGGAGCTTAAGGCCTTTAAGTGGAAGCCTGGAAACTGACAGTCTGGGTGAATAGGTGTGAGTGTGGAACTTGTTGAGAGGACAAATTCAGGAATCTCCCCCCATACATCCTGATAAAGAATGCCTCCTTCTCTTTTCAACATTGTAAATGCCAAATCCCTCAAAAAACTTCCTGATGGATATGTAAAATTTGTACTTTCTGCTCTGATTTTCCTGTATTTTTCTTTGAGTTCTCTTCATCCTCAAAGCTGTGTGGTAATTTATGATAATTACTAATTTACTGCTTTAGGTTATAATGGGAAGCTCACCAAAATAATCAAGTTTCTTGTTGCTCCTTGTTTAAAAGGCTGTCCTAGGTCTTGCCCTCTAAACCTAAGCCTATAGTTTTGAGATTTTGATTCTGTATGCTTTATCCCAAGGAAAATCAAAATGGTGGAACTTATAGTCAAACCACAAGATAAAACTTTCTGGAACTGAGAACTGGTGGAGCTTTAATATAATGAGCTGAAAATCCTGCCTGTAACCTTTGACAGTTATTTTAAAGTGTCTTTCATGTATCTGTCTGCTTTAGTCTTAAATAATGATTTTAAGAGAGACACTGAGGTGTAAATGTGTGTGATGTCAAGGAAGGTCAAATTACTGAAATATTGGTATAGTTCTAAAACATATCTGAAATATGTTCAAGTATAAAGCTTCGTAATTAGTAGATGTCTGAACTTTTTGTTAACATTGTCTCTGTCAGTCTTTTCAAAATGTTGGCTTGAAAACTCATGTTTATACACATATATGTACAAATAGATTTATCTAAATTGGCCTCTGGAGTTACCTTTGTGCTGTGAAATTGCTTGGCTCAAAAAATAGGGGGACGGTCCTTTTGCAGGTTAAAGAGTAGAAGGTTTTAGCACTAGTCCTAGAATGACCATCCTAGTGAGGTCTCTAACAGGCAAGGTTACCTTTAAGGAGTCCTTAAGGTTGATATTTTAAAATCTCTAAAGTCCCTACCTGTTGGGAAGGATGAATCTGAAAATCTCACAAATATAAATGCTCAGATTCTGGGAATATAGAATCCACAGACATGATAGAAATGAAAGCCACCTTCGATATTCCAAACCATAGTTACTAAATAGCCACCAGACAATGGAGTGGCCGGCTAAGGTCCAATCACTCAACTGATTAAACAATGCATTCCTCCCAGGGTGGGCCCGAGAATCTGAGCCACACCCCCAAGGTACAGAAACTAGTTTTTCCAGTTCGAAATGCAACTCACTATGCTAATACCAATGCTCCTATAGGTTCTATGCAAATGTTGTAGAATTTGTATTTTGTATCTCATTGGTTTTCAGGAATTAGAATATTCATGGTAGAAGAAGATTTTTTGTATTGTAGACAGGAAATTGGCCTCTTACTCTTCTCTTACTCGCTCTTACTCTCTTCTCTTGCTCCCTCTTTTTACCCTCTTCCTCTCTCTTACTCTCTCTCTCTCTCTTTTTCTTTTTACCCTCCTCTCTCTTGCTTTCTCCTTTCCTCCTTTCTCCCTCCTCACGTTTCTCCCACGCTTTTCTCTCCTCCCACGTTTCTCTCTTTCTCTCCCCTCTTACCACATTGCTTTAACTTGCCGTTTTACTCTGGGCTGCAAAAGAGCAATCCTTTGTAAAACCCAGTGTTTCTAACGCTTAATAAATGCTACAGTAACTTTTAGCTTATACAGGTTAAATGAGTTTTGTCCCTGCTCGAGGTCTATCGGATACAAAGAATCCAGTTACCCACACCTACCAATCAGAATTTTTCTTCAAGCCTTTCTTTACCACGTTAACTTCTTGTAATATCTAATGGTGTGCTTTTTGTTGTTAGCTTTTTGTTTACTGTTGAGAATGATACTTTGGAAGAATAGAAGGCAAGGTATGAATTTCTCCATTCTTCTGATTCAATAATTGATCCGAATTTACAGAATTACATTTCTGGAACAAAGTATTTCCTCTTTATAAAGGCTTATGCTACTTCTATGAAACCGAAAGGGTTTTATTGGATGACAATAATTGTATGGCTGGCAACTAAACAATAGAGAAGTTACTGGCAATCACAGAGTGGGCACCTGGATAGAGGGATTTAATAGAATCATTAAATAGAATTAATTTAATAGAACTACCACTTAGAGCACTTTCCAGTGTTTTTAAACTCTGCAGACTGACAAAATGCCACATTAGGTTAGTTCTGTTCATGGTGGCTCTTCAGTTACACTGAGAGAAATCTTCATGTCACTAATTTGCCATAGCTGTGGATTGTTGAAGAATCTTGTCTCCTAAACACTGGCATATTTCTTACCCCAGGCTCATATTTCCTAATAACTCATTATCAAATCATATTTGGAGAAGGGACTGCTGAATTACTTAGCTAGAATGCAGTCATAGGTTTGGCCTTACTCATGACCTTCACCAAATAATAAGAGGCAGTTGCATAGATCTTGTGCATGATGGGAATGTTAATCTCCATTCTGCTATAACACACCAGTGTAATTGATGGAGAAATGCATAGAGGCATATTGTCCCTTCCCTACACACTGCAAAATCACTCTAATCATGCTCAGCTATATGGTATGGACTTTTTTTCTTAGGCTTGGGAGCAAAAATACTTAGGTGACTAAAATAGATCCTAACAAGGAGCTCCTAACAGTGTGCAAGAATAAGAAACACCTTTGCTTTTCTTTCTCTTCAGACCATGCATTGCTTTACTGTATAGGTGTGGGAAGTTCATGTCAATTAATGTAACCCTGTCAGAATTCTGATTAGCTCTAGCTGTGTGATCTGTAAGGATAGAGCTGGGACTTCTTCTAAAGCAGATCTAATGAAAACCTAGAATTCATAATATTTGGAGTGAAGCTTAAAAAAAACCTGAATGAAAAGTGGTAATGTTGAAGCTTCTCACAAAAGAAGCATTAGGTTTTTCAAGGTTTTGCTGTATGACAGAATTTGTATACATTATATTGGTGGTAATGATTTCCAATCATGATACTTTTTACTAAACTGTCAATTTGTCAACTGGTTCTTCAACAGATAGCAGACAATTGATGCTCTAAATATTAGTGATTATTGAATTAATTTTAGTTTGATGTTTTGTGCAAAAATAAGTCAAATACCAATAGAGTTCTCCCAAACTGAACTGTTCTGTTCTGAGGAGTTCAGTAAGGCTCCTATACAGAGTACATCTCTTCCAACACAACAAACACTTATGCTTGAATTTCTCCACTGAATAATTTTGTGACCCTCTTAACAGAGAGGGTCCTTCAAGTTGTATTTTATTCCAGTTGGTTGAGTAATACATAGAAGAGGCCTCCTGCAACCTCCTAATGTAAGTGTGTATTTCTCACACAAACATTCTGCTCTGGTTGCTGAAACATGGATGAGACCCATTAGTGATTTTTTTACAAGGTTGTGCAGCATTGAACAAAGAAGTGAATACCAAAATCCATGTGACACATGTTAATTGAGTTCTTATTTAAACAGTGATTGCAAACACCTTTGGGGGAAAAAGCCCCACCTCAAGTCAGGTAAATCATGTAACAGTGAGTCTCTTAAACTACATGCCTTGTCTTTGAACTGGGAGCACAATATTGTTCATCAGAATGTTTTGGAAAGAAAATAAGGATTATTATAGGTCCAGTAATGAAAAACAGCTTTAGGTACTCAGGATACAGACTGCATATAAGGCTCTTTGTTTGAATGTGAAATGAGGCTGGACAGTCCAACTCCCAGCGGGCAGGGCTGGGGTGATGGTTATTTCATGATCTCTGATTGAGCTTATTCCTCTATAGCTCTTGCAAAAAAATTTTAATCCGATCACAAGAGCCAGTTTTATGAAGCCAAGAGGCTTGGCATTGGTAAACAGAGTGCCCAGCTGTACACCCTAACCCCTGGGGAGGGATTGACTTTCTGCTGAAATACGTTGTTCTCCTGCTCTCTTCTGCTTTCATGCTTGTAGCCTTCTGCATCTTGTAATTCTTCACTAAGCCAATGTTATTTAAAGGGAGCTGAATTGTGCAGCTGGTGTGCCTATGAGAATTCTGAAATTAAAGTTTCATCAAGCCAGGGTATCTCCAGACATTGAAACCTTCAGTCTTTCCCATTCAAATGCATGTGGCAATAATGGACCCCAAGCACAAGTGAGCTGGTAACTCTAACAGTAATTCCTCAGAGAAATTAATTAATGAAATCAAAGCCTTTCAATGCTGAACTGTTAGTTTTGCAGGAAGGAAGCCTCACTGGTGTTAAAGCTAAAAGAAAAATCTTACTATAAATCTCCCCTTCTTACAAGGGACTAGCATGATACTTCTGATTTGGGAAGTGGAGGTTTGTACATTTGAACACTAAAGGTTCATATGCTAAGGCTTCATTGTGTTGTTATGGTGCCCCTCTTTGACAGGCTTGTGGGTTTGTTTTGGTAAATTGCAGTGGAGTGCAATGGAAATGATCCAAGAAAGCATAAGACAGAGTATGTGGGTGGCATACAATATATCAAAGTAACAAAGCCTTGGGTTTACCATAAATTAATCATGTGTGCTCTCAGCCCTTGGAGGTGGGGGGAGTGTGGTCTATTCCCATTCTGTAAAGAAACTTCTTGGCTAACATAGGGGTGATCTGATTGAAGAGGAATCTCACCTAGTTTATAATTTCTTGACTACTTCTCAGCATCCAAGTTCCCAAGAACTGAGCTTGTTTAGCACACAAATGATCATTGCAAAGAAGGGAAGTATTATAATATCATTTTTTCTTAGGCATAAACAGAACAGCTGAAACAGAACTGAAATTTGAACAAACTTTGAGGGTAGATGAGAAATACAACGCTAGTTGAGCATGCAAATGGATCAGAAACTCAATCTTCTCAATATGAATAGGTTAGGAAAAAACTTGTCAGGCTACCTTGCAGCTCCTAGTTCTTTGATCACCTTTGCAGTGTAAAATGGCTAATACAGACCTAGCCTGGGTTTATCCTGCCAGAAGTGAAAATATGAATTAGATCAGATGCAGGGATGTTTGCTTGCACTTTGACTCACTAAATGGCAGAAAATGTACATGCTGCAAGAAAGTGCATTTGTATTTTTATGAAGACAAAGGCTTATCAGTCAGTTTAGAGAAAAAAAAACATTATTAAATATGTAATGTGAAAGGAAAAACTGTTACTTGAAAAGCACTGGCTACATTGTAATTAATTGTTAATTTGCATTCTGTAAAAAATTATTTTGAAATTGCTACTTATGCAATAGTTTAGCTCTGGAGCAAACAACTCTAGCAATTGATGTATTGGCAGACACATACCTACTAAATTAGTTTTAAATTATTCACTGTTAACCAGCAGCTATCACATGTGATATTCATCCCTCTTCTCTTCTATAAAGCTGTGGAGGGCCATTATTAACTCTCTGTGGAAGTAACTATTGCTTTTTGATGATAGGGAAAAGAATTTGTTCTTTAATTTTGTGCTTTTTTTGAGGATTTTCTACTTTCTTATCTATGTCAGAGAATTTTTTTTCTTTTGTACCCATGTCACTTGCAATAAGGGAATAAAATTTAGTTTTACAGTTTTAACTTAAATCTTTTTCTTGCTTTCCTGCCATGACCTCTGCTTTTCTCCAGTGGCATGAGATCTTGTCCAGCAGGGGGTTACTCAAAGCTGACCAAACAGTAGGATACATTTTCATTCTAGTGACAGAGAGGAACAAATAGATGTGTCTTCCCCTGTGCCAGCGTTACAATTAGAGTCAGAAGGAGGCAGAAAAAAAGAGACTAAGTCTGTTAGAGACCACTTGTTCCTCAAAGGAGAAAAAAAGGGACAGTAGAGTGCTGAAAATAGTGGGGGGTTTTCTCCACTCCAGTTTGTTTTGTTGTGGGTTTTTTTACCCCCATTTCACTTCTCTCATGGAAAGGGGCTGGAAGGTGATGCAAGCACAGCTTGTAAATGATTTCCTGGAGTGCAGCAAGGCAACACTGATGAGTGTGAGCACTGTCCTTACACTGGAGGTGAGCAAGGTCAGGGCTTCTCTGTGAGATGAGCAGCAGCAGGTAGTCAGAGAGCATCAGGATTGGCTTACCTAAAGAATATTCCAGATAGCCAAGTATGTTGGTTTTAGTCTCTGTTTTGGGTATGTGGATATGACTGCTCAAATGCAGTGGCCTGAAGTTTGTAATCCATTGAAATGTTTCTCTTCAACCATCTTGATCTTCAAAGTTCTCTTGACAGATAAGAAATGTGCTGCTCCTCATAACCAGATCACCAGGGTATCAGTAGTATATATTTTTCTTCTATTTAAATAAGTTGTTACAACACTACTATTTTTTCAAATCTGAAAATAGGGATTGTATAGTTTTGGATCTTTGCAGGATCATGTATGTAGTGTATTGCTTTTGAGACAAAGAAGTTATAAATGAACATTTGAGGTTTTATTACATGATGTGTTTGACTTTGGTTTAGCATCTCAGAAAGAGATGCTTGTGACTCTGCTTCCTGATAACAAACCAGCTGTTATTTATTTGGGAAGTATTCAGAAAACACCTTCTTGTTTATGATTCATTGCATGATCTGGCATCTGGTAAAAAAAT
Source organism: Muscicapa striata striata (assembly GCA_030060385.1). Lineage (NCBI taxonomy): Eukaryota > Metazoa > Chordata > Aves > Passeriformes > Muscicapidae > Muscicapa > Muscicapa striata. The sequence goes on along the minus strand of JAREIS010000002.1, from coordinate 1,079,924 downwards.
ATATTTTCTTTTTGGTGGAAGTCACCAAAAATCGTTAAAGAGCTGTTCAACTGCTTTATGCTTTCTAAAATACAGTAATTATGGTAAAAATTGTTCTTACTAGCAACATTACTGAATGATGGTAAGCCAAGATCAATCTCACAGTAGAATCTGTTAGCACAGAAAATAAAAAATGTTAATTCCAGAGGTAGTTTCCCTCTTCAGCAAGCAGGTGGCTGTGGTTAGTAGAGCTTCGTTTCTGTTTTGCATGTGGTAGAATACAGTGAAGCTAATTTTTAAAGGAATCTTGTCATTTTAGCTGTTTTATTGATCACTTCACTGAAGAGCTGAGCATCTGGAGCCATCTTGATTTGATTATATCTGTTTCAGTGAGATTTTTTATGATGAGTTATTTTTTTTTACTTTTGAAACTATGTGTGCCCTTGAATGTGTAATGAAGATGATGTCAAGTTCCTTTTTGAACCTTCCTGAGAATTCAGTTCCAAACACAGCCTGGATTTCCCCAGAGGCTTGTCTGCATTATGAAAGTTTTCTTTTTCTATTCTGTAGCTGAACTTAAAAAGTAATATTCAACTATAGTAGTATTCAAAAGTAGTATTCAACTTGATATTTCATAACATAGTTTAAAAAAAGTTTTTTTTTCTGACATTTAAAGATGTGGGATTCAGAGTGATATCCAGATGACAGAAGATAAAGTTTGAAGTTTTTTTTTTAAATATGTAACATTAGTGTATGTTTATGGGTAGTCACTTAAGATTATGCATTCGGTTTATAAAATGCAAATGGCTGAATCAAAACTTGTTAAAGTGGAAGACTCATTACAAGAGAAATGAAGGTTCTGAAATAGATGGGGCAAGATTATTCCTTCCCTGAAATGAGTAAGTTCAGGCAATAACATTTGTAGATGGAATCTCTAAGACCCATTTCAACTGTCAGGATCTTCTTGTTAGATCCTTCAGTTCAGTTTGGTGTCAATTTTCTCTTTTAGTGAACTTTTGAGGCAGCAGACAGGGCTGAAGTGCTGGTGATTTGAAGACGGATGGATGCAAAGTCTATTTTTGAAAAGGCCAGACAGCTCTCTCTCTCTCTTTCTATATTTGCACAATAAGTGTCTCTCCCATGCTTGTCACCCTTTAAAGTTTCGATCACTTGTTGCGAAGGGTTGTCATAGCGGTTTATTTTCCATTGTAACCACTCGCTGTGTAAAACATTTCTTCCAACATTCCCTTTGAAGATGACCCTTCCTTAGCTTAAGTTCATGCCCTTTGTTGTTATATTTCACACAATTTTCTATTGCCTTATAAACTGTGTCTTTTGTTCTTTTACAAAATTCTCGTGTAACAGCAAAATCTGCTGTTAACTTATTTTTCTAAGGTTTAGATCTCATTTCTTTGAGGAGTTTTTTTTATTATCACTTATCTTCCAGCACCTACATGATTCAGTGATGTCTTTACATCTTTATTTTTTGCATTCTTCTCCTAAAACAGTGATGGTGTTGTTCCACTTGTGCTTTCAGTCTCATATCTGTGCAACAGATAATGTTCCTCTGCCTAACAGCATCTTCATATGTGAAACCATTCAAAATTGTATAAATAAGTAATCATTGCATTTTAACCCTCAATAGTACAGGATTATATGTTCTTTTTCTTTTTTTTCAGGAGAGCTTTTACTCAAAAAATGATTCTGTGTAATAGGTAACCAAAGAAGTAACCCCATTTATGGACATAATCTGCACTAGCAATAGTCAGTTGCAGACCAAAAGCAATCTGGCTTTTTTATCAACTAAATTGCTGTACAAGATCATACACCTGCTTTAAAAGTATCTGCACAGAATGGCAATTTATCAAGGTAATTCTGTAATTGGTTTAAGCTATTTTGGGTTCTGTAGGAATAAATTCACAGTTGAAAAGAGAGAATTGAAAAGAGAATAAAAAGAGTCTTCAAATTATTTTTTAGAACTGTTGCTACACATCTTTTCCACATTCTTAAATTCTTTATATTTGAGGAGCCAGTTAGCTCTTTTGATGAGGAGTCTCCCTATTCATTCATTGGAACTAGATTATGGTATCCATTGTTTTTATGGTCAGTACTTGTAATATCTGAACTGTTTTTCTAATTCCTGGAAAGTACTTCCTTTTTTTTTGACTCTCTTGGATATTGTTTGAGAAAGGTTGATGTTATTTGTTTGTTTTCCCTTAAGCTAAGCTGCCTTGAGTCTTAAGAAGGTTGTGTTCTAAACCTGGTCTGATACTGCTAAAATCTATACTTTCTGTAGGATGGAGATCATTTGACAATCCCTGGTTACTTGAACACTTCATTAATTGTTTTAATAATATTGTTACCACCTACCCACAGTTTGTTAGTTATTGTGAATCTTCTATGCTTTTCTGTGCCTCAGAATGCTATTTGTAGATATACAACTTCATTGTTTATCTTCTGAAATTCATTCAGAATTTAAAATTTTCTCAGTTTCGATTCTGTTTTGCTGCATGGCTCATTGCAAGCATCTGTTGATTTCTTTTGCCTTCCTGTAAAGGAAGGGACCAATTTAGTAATTATCACATAAAATTCAGTTTTGCACCGTTCAGTATGATAGAAAACAGGCTTTCTAAGGAAACTGTCATCAAGGTTGATTAGATAATAATATTTTCTTAAGAATTCTGTAATATTTAAAATTAGCTGCATGGAAGGATTATGAACTTAGTTAAAAATGATTTTGTAGCTTTTCATAGAACAGCATTGTTGATGTCTGTAACACATGCCGGTTTGTCAGTATTTTATTAATGACCCAGGATTATTAAATACTGTAGGATTGTGGCAGGTTGACCCTGGCTGGATGTCAGGTGCAGACCAAAGCCTCTCCATCATCCCTCCTGCTCAGCTGGACAGGGAGGAGAGGAAATAGAATGAAAGGCTCGTGTGTCAAGAGATCATTCACAAATTACCATCCCCAGCAAAAGAGACCTGAATGGGCAAAATTAGTTTAATATATTACCAATCAAGTCAGAATAAGGTAACAAGAAATAAAACCAAATGTTAAACCCACCTTTCTCCCTCTCCCACCCCTTCCCTACTTCCAGGGCTCAACCTCACTCCTGCTTTTCATATGGGAAGTATCCCTAAAAATTTGCTTATTTTCCAGTGTGTAATAAACTTCACTAACTTTGATTACAGCTTCTTAGTTTTTCCTTATCAAAAGAAAAATTCTTTCAGAATATTTTAATATTAACAAAATTTCATTCTGTAAGACTGAAACCATGCTTACCTGAAATCTGCTCCCTCTGGCATGGATTGTTTTTGCAGTTGCTCACTAATAGCTGGCAGCACCTTTCTGAGGAAAAACAGGCTATGAATACAAAATATTAATAAACCAGAAACATGCAGTTCCAAGACAAAGAGTTTTTAAAAATTGCATTATGTATACTTAATGCCTAACTGACCTTTTCTGCTGTTTCTTAAATCTCTTAAAAATTCATCTAATTTCAAAGCCAGAGTATTAGCCCATTTATATGTAAATTGCCTTTAATTCATGCATTGATTTGAAAGACTAATCCAAAAGATCCTTTACCACAGGTGACCTTTTTGACACTGTACTTCTGGGAAGACTGTAAAGTGGTTTCTTATGACCTCACATCCACCTGTAGCATAAAACATGTGCCTACTTCAGTCTGTATAAATCAATCATGAGAGTGGTTTTCCAGTAACATTGAATTATTAACACTGTAACTGTCGTGGTTAGTCACAGTTAAAATAGGTCCTATTTAAACCAATGATTTTCTTGCATATTTTAGATGTTAAACACAGTTAAGGCATTCACTGATTATGCCCCTTAAATAATAAATAGTAGTATAATCTAGCTTTTAATGGTGATCTCCAAAGATTGTAAATTTCAACAAACATTCAATATTTATTATTTGTCAAAATTTCATTCATCACAAGAGTTGCTAGAAGAAATATGCTAAAGCTCACTTCTAAGTCCTTCCCTTTGCAAAGGAGAGTATACAAAATTGGAATGATTAAATATTAGGATTTGTAAAATACATGTTTTCATCCATTTGTGCTCCAAAAAGTGACCCTTGATCCACACCTGCTGCAGAGAACATTTCACTGCAAAGTGAAGGCTCACCTGGCTTGATGAACACTATTATTTACTGTTTTCTCCCAGTGACAGGTTTTTACTGGGACACTCCATAATAATTCTGTTGAATTACTGCAGGCTTTTTATTAATAATACATAATGTTGAAGAAAATAAATGCTGTATTTTCATCTGATTTATTTTTGAAAATAAATTTCATTTTTTCAATCAGTTAATGGTTCAGAAGAAAAATGGAACAAAGAGCTAACATTAAAGATCATTGCCTACTTGCATAGTCATCAATAAAACAAGAAACAAGGTATGATGTTCTGAAAATGCATTTTAGTTCAGAAATGAAGAAATTTTTAGACTAAGGAAACCCAAAATCTACCTTATAAAATCCATTTAGGCAATGAGGTAAACCAGACAGTGCATGCCTATATTATTATTATACAATAAGTGAAGATTCTTTGTGTTGCATGCTTCATATGAGAAGACATTAAATATTTTACCAGTTATAGTAAAGGAATAATGCCTTGCCAAGGTACATACAGGCCTGGAAAAATGCAGTAAATGAAAGTGTGGAGATAATGAGATCCAAATTGGTCTTTGTCTAGAATTATCACAATTTTCCCTGTCCTATCAAAATAAATAAATACAGATGATCTTTCTGGGGGGCCAGGCCTGTCTGCTTTCTGACTAAGGAGATTTTTTCAGAAGAATGAGAACAAGGTGACAGAAGTAGTGTTTTATCACTTTCTGTTAACATACACACATAAAAAAAATCTCCAAACTCATATGGCATTGTTTGCAGAATAAGATAAATTGTCTGAAGAGGAAGCATAAGACTGATAAACCCCTAAAAAAGAAGTAGCTGCTGTAAACATTTCCTGAGAGATGTTTTAGTAATGAAGACATTTGCATCCTAATGTGGCTTGTTGAGATTTCCTACCATTAAAAAGCTGTCCATAGATATTGGTTATAGTATTTCTTTTCCCTTCTGAAATACTGATCAGGTGTCGTTACCAAGTTAAATAGCGTTGTCTTGGCATATAAGGATCAAAAGGGATTTTATGCAGGAGAACTGGCAGAACACATTTGGTGACAAAAGAAATTGGCATTCTGATGGGACTTGGAAAGTTTGGTGAATTGAACAGATACATGTTTAAAGTGTTTTTTCTTAAAAAAAACTCCTCCAAAAAAACCCGAATACACCTTCCCCAAGCCCCTGTTGATTGTGGGAGGGCATCCTGATCTCCCTTTTTACTGATGGCCTGAATGACTGCAGCTGTGAAAATCACACACAAGGGACAGGGATAGACATCAGTATCCTTCTCTGGTGCTTATGCATGATTGATTATCCTTGTTATTTGCTATGGTAATACAGTTGTTTGCTCAAAAATTAGCTATAATTAGGAAATTAAAGGAATAGATGTAGGAAAGGCTACTGAAAATTAGCTCATCATGCTAACAAACATTATGCTGTTTTTGGCAGAACTAAGATGTCTAATGTCAGATTGGAAATTCTGAAAGTTTTTCTGGGTTTGAAGATGCACACAAATAGCCTGAAATGGTAATACTGAATTTAATTATCAAAACTGACAGGCAGTTTCCATATAAGGGCTAATTGCTTTCCCTGTTTTCATGTGGTGATATCATAAAGAGTAGGACATTGTTTCCTGTTACAGTCTTTGTCAGCTTCTGGATGGTTGAGAGGAAAAAAAATATTTCAGTTTGTCTTACACTGGTGTAAATACAGACAGAAATACCTGTGTGTATTTGTTTGTGGACATGGGCTTATTACCCAGAGAAAAAAATGCAAAGGTAATAGTGTTAAGAAGTGAATAGGAATGAGAGGGAAAGAAGTTTTAGTTAGTAATAGTATTTAAATATTCTCATTGTCTGTTTTCCCTGGCTGATAACTATAGTTGATAGTTGATAGATGTTCTGGAGTGTACACAAGCAGGAGGGAGGAAAAAAAAAGCACAGAAAGACCCCAGCTTTCAAGTGTTTTCTGAATTGGTCTAAAAAGTTTTGCACTATGAAGAGTGATAATATTCTTATAAGCATTACTACAGTTTATTAGAGCAATGAAGCTGTGCTGGTAATGAGAGTGTTTCTGAACGCTGGGCATTATCCTCCTCCTGACTTGGGACTGGGATTCTGCTTAACTGATATGAAAAATGCTGAACTGTGATACTGGGTAGCAGTGCAGAGGAAAAATGCTTCAATTTTCAGTTGTTTTAAATGGCAAGGATTCAGCTTCATGATGTATGCATGCAAAGGTTTGTATGGTCTCATTGCTGTGCATACAAATGCTTGTCTTATTGTAACTGTGTGCTAAGAGTGTAAAATTAAGAACTAGTATTTTCTATAACTGTTTAATCAGTATTTCTGTGAAAGTATAAAGGGGTGTTCCAGTGTGACAGGGGAGGTGATGCTGCACAAAGTATTAGGTTAAATAGCACTTTGTGTGGGTGTGAAAAATTAGCTGGAGCTTCCAGGGTCCATGTTTTTACTCCTGTTGTTGCTGAATGATTTCCCTTCACCACAGAACACAACAAACATGTTTCTCAGTAGTGCTGCTTTCAAGTAAAGCCTCTGTTGCAGCAAGTAGCATTTAATGGGGTGGGACTTATGACTTTATGGAAGTCAGTTCCTGAGAGATAAATTTATGTACAAACCTAGGAGGATCAGGGAGATTGATAATGATATATTCACAGGGTACCTGTCAGGAAGAACAGGACTGCAGTACCAGGGATAAATGAAGATCTTGACTCAGCAACATAATACTTCACAGAGTGACAGCGAAAATAAAATGACAGGAAAAGATTTATATAGATCAAAATAAATACTGGCCTTGGGCCAAAGGAACAAAGTGATTAACAAAAAGTGATGCAACTGGCAATCCATGTGTAAATTTTGTCAGGATTCAGTGATCACACCTTGGAAAACCTGTGAATTGACATGTGAGGAGAGGCTTTGATGGCTCTCTTAGTTCTGAATTATTCTTCAACTGGGTGCAAACATAAAAAAGGATAAAAGGGCATGTGCAATGGTACCCCCAATGTCAGGAGTTAAGGAAGGGCTGCATTAACCTCTGAGTGCCACAGACAGCCCTGTCTGTGAGTGAGAGAGTGCATGCAGGATGGGCTGATTTACTGCCCAGCAAAGGGATAACAGGACTGGCCTTCACAAAGGATGTTCCATTTCACTGGGTTTAATGTGCTCTGTTAGTGTGCTTGTGTTTTATGAGAGCTACAGATGTTACAAGGAGAATTTGGGCCCTTTCTGTAAAGACAGAAGATGACCATTATTTCCCACTGTGATTTCCATGCCTGGAGTTGCACAATGTTACAGTGGTGAGATACTAATAAAACAGGAAATTTATTTTCCTGTTGGGGGAAAGGGGCAATTCCATCCTGTCACAACCCCCAAGGTGTTCCTGGTGTCTTGGCATAAATGTCAGCTGCTCAGAGATGGCTTCACTGCCCTCTTTGATCCTCTAGTAAATGGAGTAGTGCTCTGTGCCCCCTGTGAACTTCTGAAATACAGGGCTCAGGCCTCTGTGAAACATTCTATCTGACTTCTGCTGTGCCTCAGAGGAGCAGCAGCATTGCAGTAAATAAATGTATCAAAGATAAGGTTTAGCTGGTTCCAGGGAGAACAGGGGCTGGACAGCCCGATCAGTGCCATGGGATAACTGAGCCTGAACTGTGACAGGGAGGAGGAGCACATCAATATGGGGGAGAGACGTAGAAGGACAAGTTTTTTTGAAGTGGTCTTACCTCGCTCAGAGGATACTCTGAAGTGGTGCTTGGGACGTATAAATCAGAAAATCCATGCAAAGTAAGATTTGCCTCTAAGCTTCTATTGCACAGGAATTTCTGCCACCACAAAAACACCACACTTTTAAAATTATATTTTAAGGATACTCTGATTGATATGGAGAGCAGCTTAGATTTTTCTTCAAAGAAGAAAACATACTATGCCTACGAGAATGGCTGCTATGCCTTCTAAGGACTGAACTCCACTATTTTCTAAACCAGCTTCAATAGGAGTAAATGAATGAAACCCTATCAGTATTGCCTGAAGACATCTCTTCTTGCAGAGGGAAGTCCCCCGAGATAGTGATGCTCTTCCAAAACCTTTCTAACCCAAACCATTCTATGATTCTGTGACATTTGCATCTTCGGTGTCAGTTTTGTTTGCGTATCAGGCAGATGGAAAGGTGGAATGGAGCTGATTCACAGCTTCTTGAGTCCTGTGCAAAAAAAACCCCTATATTTCTGAGGTGAGATAATCAAAAAACATGACAACAAGCTTTAAATATGAAATTTTGTCAAGAGAACTCTTTCATGCTTTGACTGTACCTGTCCCACTTTTGTTTCCTTTTAGAGTATTTAAGTTGAAAATATCCCTGCTCGGATTTTTTTTCTTCCTGCAGCTTAACAGCTTCCAGAGTCTTCAATACTGACTTTGCTTAATCCAGTTCTTAATTTCTTTAACACATTTATCTTTCTGTTCAAAAGGAGCCACAGATCACAGGTAGGACTTCTAGCAATCCTTTACAGACCCTTTGTTAGATATAGATTGATGTTCTGGTATTTCTGGTCCTTGCTGCACAAAAATATTCAGCAAAGAACCCATGAAATGTTATATTTCTAATTTGCAAGAAATAGTCTGAGACCCTTTATATCTTGCATTTCTGTTCTCATTTGAATTTTGATACTGAACCAATTGCATTGGGGTTTTTTTGATGAAGTTCAATTTGGAGCATCTTTTATTGTTCTGCACAAACTTTCTTTCCATGACATGTAGATCTGATTTTCAAGATGTTTAATTTTTTTGCCTCTTGATATAATAGATAATCCAAATACTGTGCAATATTGGGAGAACATTTTTTAGCCTTCTGCAAATAGCATTGCCTTGTGTGAATTCTGAAAAGCAAATTGTTTTGCTTGTCCAGTTTGTCTTGTGTAATATGCAGTTAAGCCAAAGGTTAAGTGTCACTTGTTCTTCCAATCTGCAGACTATTTTAGTTTATGATATAGTAGCTAGTTTTGGGCTAATTCTCCATATGTGTAGAGTCTTATCCACAAGGCATATTTTGTATGATATTTAAATTTATTTTTTCTTCTGGAAATGAAACAAAATGGAATATTTACTTGTTTATACCTCCAGTTGATTATTTTAATGTCTTTACTTTGTGCTGCAGCATCTCTTTGTCATACTTGCATGTGCCGTGCTGGTTTTGCTGGAGAAGAAAACCTTATCTCATACAAATTACTTGATCCTATTTCAATCTCAACCCAAATATGTTTAGTGTTACCAGGCTGTACATTTGGCACTACATCTTGTTAGATCTGGAGTATGTTACGAGTGTTAAAGATGGACTCTGGCTGAGGAATGGTTTAATCTTGGATTTGGATTAAAGGCAATATAACTATTGCTATCAGAGGGTGAATAAACCTGCTTGCGATTGAGACAAACACCTGTGTCCCAGCTCTTTCTTCTTTTAGGGTGAGCAGAAGTCTGGCTCTCAAGGTCTAGGAGTGGATTTATATTCTGATTTTTGTGGGTTTTTTTGTTTTGTTTTGTTTTTGTTTGTTTGTTTGGTTGGTTTTTTGGTGTTATTCACATCTTTCAGTATCAGTTTGTTTTAATAATAAATATCTAATTTCTCCACTAATTTAATATTTTCTCTTCCCTCTTGATATGATGAAAAAAACACCTTTTTTGGTTAAACATAATTCCTGAAAAATTAACTTAAAACTTTTTTTTTCCTATGTTAAATAGTAAGCAGTTATCTCCTTATTTGAATTAATTCTCAGTTTTCTTTTCCTGAAGGCAGAAATATATTTGTTTCCAATTTAAGTTAGAATTACTTAATCAGAAAAATGACTTTTATCCGTGAACACCTATAATTTGCTATCATTGCTTTATTATTAATAGTTACAACAAAGCCACAGAGGCCAGTTTGCCAATGGCATGATAGTTATAGATTCTGATGTTTTGAGTAATGTTAAAGGTAATTAAGCCCAGCTTTACTGTTCCTATGAAAGGTTAAGTTGATCTCACATGCCTTCATGGTTGGCTGGCACCAGGTGCTGCACATTCCTCCTGCCTGCTGCTGCTCCAGCTTCACCTGAGGATCTCTTCAGTTCCTTCCTCTGCCTGGCCAAGTGCTGGGGGCTCAGGAGAAGGCACTGCAATGCTCACAGGAGCTGAATTGTTTTGATAAACCAGATGTTTTGAACAGGAACAAAGTTTCAGCAGGTTTGGTCATCACCTCGGGGTGCTACTCCTGTCATGGATTGTTCCTGGCCATTTGTGTCTGTGTTGGAACTTGGAGTGGATGTGCACTGGGACTGGCTGCAGAGCCTCTGAGGCTTCCCCAAGCAGAGAAGTTCATGCCTTTGCCTGTGTTCAGGGCCAAAAATAGGGAAAGAATACAACATCAGGTATTTTTATCTATCTACAGATATTGTTCCTGTTTTGCTTATGGGGCGTGTTAATATATCACAGAGGACGTGATGGTGATAACATTTTGTATTCTATTGTAAATAATGAGTTATGAAGAATAAGAAATAGTATAGACTGTAAATAAAAAAAAGACACTTTTTGTGTAATACCCTTCTATAGAGTTTCCCTTTGGAAAATTTCACAGTCTCCATAAAAATGGCTGTTCTCAGATCCTGTTCTGTGGAAAATCTATTGGTATGAACTCCTGTGAGCTAGTAAAGCCCAGCATGGTGCTAATAAACCAGTTTAAATCTTTAGTGTGTTAACTAATCACATATTCTAGCATCAAACTGGTTGACTTTCTGAAGAGCCAGCCTGACTGCGTTGTGCTTCTGTGAAGGTCAGGACCTTGATTTAGAAGGATCAGAGAACTTGCTGTTCTCTTCAAATGGTGAACAAGAATAAACCCACTAGATCATGGTAATACTTGACATTTTTCTTCCTGAGCTAGAGGACTCTTATCAAAAAACACATCTGCCTTCATACAGTCTGAAGCATAGGGAGGCTCTCTTCATATTGATTATGGGTTTTTTCTCTCTTGTTACTGATTGCAGAATTTGTTTCTTAAGGAGAAAGAAAATCATAAACTTTTCACATTATTTACTGCCTGAACATCTAGACTTCTCAGAATTTTCTCTTCTAGAGGATTCTTCAGAGCACTTTTGGAAATAAATAGCTAATCACTTTGGTAGTATTCTTGCAGTAAGTGTGATGTAAATAATGGCGCAGGTAGAAGTTTTATTGACTTCAAAATAACAACAACAGCAAAAGGAAAATTCAACAGTGCCCTCACTTTGCAAATACGGTTTTTAAAATTATTTCAAAGGCCTTTGATTTATTTATTTGGAAACCAGTGAACTTTGGATCAAACAGAAAAATATTTTCCCTCCATCTCTTCTTTCCTCCTGTCTAACATAACTGTTTCTTTCCCCACTTTCCCTTGATGATTTTTGTGATTTTATATGTCTGTCTGTCTGTCTGTCTATCTATCTATCTATCTATCTATCTATCTATCTATCTATCTATCTATCTATTCTACCCTATTTAAACAAAGACCAGAGCCACTCATAATGCTGCCTAATGAAATTTTATCAACATCAGGATACTATTAAGAGGGCAAATCAAGCAATTAATTTATTTCAAGGTAAGATCAGCATATCTGACTAGATATTCTATTACCATGTGTAGCAAAATTTCAAAGTTAATTTAGACTATGTGAAGTAAAGTCATCCTTTTTCAAATGCATGAGAAGAGATTATTAAATTCCAGATTCCAGTGTAAATTAGCTTCTAAACATAGAGGTTTGCAGCTTGAATTGAATCAAGGAGTGTTTCAGAGGTTCAGAGTGTTAACTATTTGCTGATGGCTTTGCTCAATTCATTTCTGGAGAGGATATCTCACTGGGCTTGTCCAATTCACAGTATATAATGGATTAATGGTTTGGAACTTTATCTACAATTCCTTGGTTTTATGTTTAAACACTTCATAAACTCTTGATATCCTTTTTTCCCTCTTGAATTCATTATGAAAATACCATAAAGGAAAGCTAGCCCTTTCTATTCTTTGTATTTCATTATTTAGAAAATGCATGGTGATATCAATATTCTAAACCCCTGTAATGTAATAATTTAAGGACTTTGTGGAAAGTAAAAAACAAAACTCAGGTTTTTTTTGAGTCATCTTTGTTAAGAAGAGCTATAATGAACAAATTCATCAAATGCCTGATGGGTAGAGTGGTTACTTTTATAAAGCTTAGGAAGCCAATATGCCTTTTCTGCCCAGCTTTTGCAAACTGTAATATGGTGACCACGCACAAGGCAGCTGCTTGAGTACAAACCACTGGTTTTGTTCCCTGCTTGTTTCATTAATTCTTTTAATACAAACCCAAGGTCTAAAATGTGTTATCTGCATTCCTGTGCAAATGGTTAATCATTGACTATAAAGAAACATTTTTGACACTTTGTTTTCTTGTTCCTTTCATTACTGTTTCTTACCTCTTCCTTTATAGAAACCAAATTAAAAATAAACCACGATGAAAAAAATCAACAACCTGCCCCTGCAAAAAAGCACACTCCCCAAAACTCCCAAACCAATAAAAAACCCAAAAGCCACAGGGAGCTGACTTTGTCCAATATGTACAATATATATACACCACGTTTCCAACATCAACAAGTCCCACAACTGTGGAAGCAACTCTCCTTCAAGTGTTCAGCTCTTGGTGCCTAAGTACAGCTGATTCAAGTCAAGGAGGCAAAGGGTAAAGTGTGCTTTCTCACCATTTCCAGAAGCATAAGCTCTTGCAAGGCAATCTTTTTTGACTTGGTAATGCCAAGTATGAGCTATTCAGTGGCTTCTTTCAACTTAGTTTTCAATTCTGGAATTTATACTTCAGCAAAGGATACATATTATTACAAAATGGAGGGAAAGGAACCAAGATGGGTTTGTTTTTCTTTGTTCCAAATGTATTTAGCCAAAATCTCTGTACAGAGATATCTGCATTTCACCAAATAATTTTTGCTCTTTGCTCAAAAGCAGTATAGCTTTTTTTGTACTTCTTGAGATTCTAAACTGCTGGGAAGCAATGTGAATAATTGATGTCTTTTATTACTCATTGTTCCTGCATAAAGAACAAAAAATGTCCTTTATAGTTTGCTCTCCTGTGTACTAAACTGGCTTTAGGCATGCAAAAATTACCAGCTATAGCGACCACTATTTCTGAAGAGGTTTTCCATTTTGTGACTAGTTTGATGGACTTGCACTTTTAATTAACAAATCAACAAGCACTAATGTGGTAGCGGTAGAGCTTAGGTCAAACATAATCAGCCAAAGCCGTTCTAATGAGTGAAATTACTCTAGAGATTAATCTGACAATGCAAAATGAAAGGGCTAGGAAAAGAGCTGCTATTCCACTTCCTTGGTAGATATGTTTTTCTTCCAAAATATCTTAGAAACACTAAGGTTTGGGATGTTATGCACTCCTAATATTGGACTCAATATTTGAGTTTTACGTCCTGCTCATATTTGTTGTCAAATGAAATAGAAAACAGGACATCGCCATTGTTTTAAAATGCATTAGCACTAATTCTGGTCCTAGCTAAATTCATCTGAAAAGAACAAGGAATTAGTTTTACAGGTCAGCTTGAGATGTTCCCATTGGTGTGTACTAGAAGCTGGTTTGAAAAGGTTTTGCACTGCTGTCATGGTATTTTTAATACATTTTAACTTTCCTTTGGCACAAAGATACTCTAATGCTAGTAGGCTTTGTATTTTCATGTAAATCATAGGATAAATGTAGTCTTGCAAGGAGGATAAGGAACAGGGTGTCATATCTAAATTCTGTCAACAGCTTTTTCACTATTAAGACATTTGCCATGTTACTTATCCTTTTGTGCCTTGTTCAATAAAAAAGGGATAATGATGCTAGCTTAATATTGTAAAGTGTTTTCAGAATGAGAAAAACTTGCAGTGTGGCAGCATTGCTTTTCTCAGTGTGTTACTGGTGAACTTCAGTTCTAAAAACAGCTTTCATCCTTTGGGAGAGAACATTCTCAAGTCTGTCCCCTGCATGTAAGATTTGGGGGCATGATGGTGCTTTGCTGTTTTAATGAGAACCCTATTTAAAAAGTGCTGCTACCACAAGAACAGGGGCTGATCTCTCACTATATCACAGTGAATTAGTGACTATTCTGGTGTTTTTTTGGTTTTTTTTTTTTTTTTTTTTTAATGCTCTTTATTTCTAATCATAGATGAAAGATTTTGAGAAGCTGATTGTGTTGGTTTTCCACACCCTGGTTTTTGGGTGGGGCATGGAGGTGGCTTCTGTGAGAAGCTGCTGGAAGCTTCCACCATATCCTTGTCCTTCTACTCCTCTCCCCCATATTTTTTTCTCTCCTTTGCCCGGCTGTGGCAGGGGAGGGTGGGTGCCTGGCAGTGGGCCAGCATCAAACCACAACACTGATCTTTAAATGCCACTAGTCAAGGTGGAAAAACCTGGATTAATAAGCAGGTGTTTAGAGGGCTTAATGATAAAATAAAGAATTTGAACTTTATCTGAAGGTAGGTGTTGGTCTGTAGTTCCAAGCAGTAACAGAAGCTTTTGCTTTTAGTGCCAAGTGGTATGCTCTGGAAATAAGAATTTCCTTTCTTTTCCCATGTGTGTTTATGGTTTAAAGAAATGTTGTACCTGTGAAGGGCATGTGTAGATGGCACTGATCCTCAGCAACTGTTAGTTCCAGTTTAACAGCGTGGTTGGATACCATAAAGGAAACATTGAAATGTTGTTTTACTGCTTTTCTAGATCCTGGTATAGATCAGACTATTACAGTTGATGACTGTGATTTGAGGTAATGTAGGAAAATTCTTTGTGGGCTTGAGGTCTTTGAGCTATTCCATCCCTTTCTTCAGTGACTTCTCTTTTGCCCTATGCACATTGTTCAGATAGTATCTTCTAGAAGAGAAGGAATAGAAGATTAAAAACTTTAAAATGTTGTAAGCATGTCTCTGGGTAAGATGATACACCTCAAGAAGTAGCACATTTCTGTTAGATATTATCCCAGACGTTAACAGAAAGCAGAAAAAAAAAGACATAGACACTGTAAAATTACATCCTTGGTTGAAGCAGGAAGGGAGTTTGACAGAGGCCTTTGGTATTCCTGAGTTGTAGAAATGAAATCCAAGTAAGTGTATTGATGTATTAGTGATTTAAGAAAAAAACCCCAAACACTTCTTAGGACAGCAAAATTCACTCGGTGACATTTCATGTAGGGTATAGTTTGAGTAACCTTTTGTATTTTGTGCCTAATGCTGCCAGCCTCAGTACTGTAACTTGTTTTTCAAACAAGTCATTTTCAAATAGCATATTTATGGGGCCATGAGTATCTCCTGAGTTCTCCCTCTTAGTTTGTTCTTTTCTTTTTTGTTGTGAAAATGAAATTCTGGTGAGCTACCAACTCTCTGCAAGCCCAGGTGTTTCAAAAATATTTGTACTTGTGTTTAGTGCCCCCAGAAAAACTGTATTAGACTCAAAGTAGTAGAAAGCATGAATTCAGGAATGAGCCATTCTGCACTACAGTTCCGTCTATTTTTCCCCACTTTATGACTGTGGAATGATGAAATAAAGCACAAATACTCTGCTATGATGCATTAGAAATAAGACACATACACAAAAAGAAGAATGAACAAAATCAATACAGCACAAGCACAATGTTTTCCTTATAAGAAAATGAACTTTTTTATGACATATACTTTCCCAGTTCATTCTTGTCATGGGAACACAATGCTGTTATCGACACAGCATTCCCTAGCCTGCTTTCCAGAACATCTCAAGTTCATTATTCTCTGTTAAGATATTTAGGAGCTAAATTGAGCAATGCCATTTCATTACGAAATATAATGATTGGAAAGAGGACAAATGGTTGTATCCTGAATCTTGTTTATCAGTTAATTCTTTATTATAGTACAGCAGCAATTGCATATGCAAAATGGAATTCTAATTACATTCTGCATAGCAGTGTAGTAGTTTTATCAATGCTATTTAGTTGCATAATGCACACAGCACAAACTATAGTACAGCAATATAAATAATTGGTTTAATTTGCTATTAATGAATCTGCAAAATGAAATTATATTAGTATTTTCAGAACAAGTAGTTAATTGCAAACATCATTTGCATATTACCCTCTGTTGCTTCTGGATGTATTTTTTGACATTGCTTATAATTATTTTGTGGAGAATTTCTCGTAGTAGAACATGCCAGGAGGTTTGTGCCAAGCTGTCTAAATTTTGGCCCAGACATCTCCCTTTAGGCTCCTGCACTAAGCTGATAGTGAAGGTATTCTAGGGGTTTGAGTGGTTTTGGTAATGGGCAAATAGAAGAAGGTGGAAGAGACTTGATGGGAGATTGCTTTTTCTCATGCACCACAAGCATGGCTTCACCTGCTTTCTAGCTATTAAACAGATTAGGTCTGAAAATGTGGTTTTTCAAAGTTCATTCATCCTTTGTCTTTTTTGCAAAGAATTTTGCTGTCAGAAAGTTACAGTGTTTCTGACTGCAGCAGTTCAGCAGTTTACTCACGTGGGCTGTGTTTTATGGCTGCTTTTGCAGGAGGAGCAAAACGCAAGTGGCCCCGAAAATCTAGTCAGTTGCCAAACATAGAATGAGCTGTAATTACGCAGTCATTGTGTGGTTTTTAGGAAGAGAAGCTAGGGGGTAGTTAAATACACCTGAAAGACTGGCCCCAGAAAGCTCCCTCCCTCAGTTCAATCAATATCTTATTACATAATAAACCATGATAGAGAGGTGAGAATTATGCATTCATGGCCAAGGCTTTGTTCTGCAAAGGTTGCTGGAATCAGATAATCAATATAATTGTTATTGCCAGATGTTATCTTGTTAAGGGAAAGTAGCACTGATTACATCTCCTTTGTGGACAAGGTAATACTTATTGCTAACTGTGGGGAAAAATTATTAAGGTTTTAAGGCTGAAATTCAGTTACATTGTCTGTCATTTGAAAATAAGTGTTTGAATATGTTTTTGTCTGCCTTTGACCAGACATTCCTTTCACTGTAATCTCAAAATTCCTATTGTTGTCCTGTTTTTATTAAACTTGCCTGCATTCTGTGTTGATCATCATCTTCAGTAAATTCCAGTAAGGCTGAAAGAGCAACAAGCATTTCCTTTTCATCTTGTAGCTCTAAGTAGTTCAGTATCTTACTATTTTAAAACTACCTTGTGTTGACAATAAGCTTTTAAGCTAAATAACTGTTTGATCAAAGGAGCTGAGCACCTAAATGATCCAGCTGCTTGCACACCTGTCTCTTCATTGATATCTGGTGCATATCTGGGCTACCTGCATTTCTCCCTCTCCTATTGTCTCTGGACTGAACAGTGGCACCCTCCTAAACTTTCAGTCCCCATCTCTCCTGGCCTTCAATAGGTGTTGTTTGTTTCTGTGCTGTGGCTGCTTCTGGGATAAAGAAATTTTAGTATTGACTACAGTTGCTTGAGGTATGTTATCTCTGCAGGTCTCTTTTCATAGCTAGAAAAAAAGGGTATAGAAAAAAACAACATAAACTGTTAGTGGAACTAAGAAGAGAACAATTCAGTGTGCATCAGCTTCAACTCAAGGGACAAGCCCAACTTGCCTTGGGTACTGTTTCCTGTTCTTCATCTATTTGAAAATGCCATTGTTTCTTTTCTGGTCTAAGGCTGTTCCTTTCCTTTGTTTTCTACCAGGTGATCTTTTTGGTTGGGGATTTCAAAAATAATCAAACAGTTATCTGAAAGTTATACTTTAAACTGCTGTAGGCTATTAGCTAAATGCTCTATTAATGTTTTGCTTAGAGAAATAATATCTGTCCTGACGATGATGTCTCACATCTTCCATCAAGAGGAATATGCAGCAGCACTTGTATGAACCCATGGTCTTAATGATTTGTCCTGGTTTAGGGCAAATTTGGGAGGAAACCTCCTCAGCATCACTCATCAGTTTTCTTCTGACACTCAATGGAATGAGCAAGGCATAATATCAGATATTTAATTCTTTTTCTGTATTGCTTGTTCCTTGATCACTCCTTGTTTTTGTCTTGGAGGAGAGTTGTTGTAGCCTGGGGATTTCACTTTCTTCACATGAAAAGTGTATGTTTGAGGGGGAGGTGAATAAGATGCTGAAACCTCTGCCCCCGCTTTTCTCTTGATTCTTACAGACTCTACTATGTAATTGTGCTGAAGCTGTACTTCACTTGATGCAGGACTTTTTTCACTTAACTCGAATTTCTTTGGTTTTGCACCCTGCTTTTCCGACTCTAATAAGCAAAATGAAGATTGTTGCTGTTGAAACATGTACACTTTCTGTTAAGCAACATGAACCTGCAAGTCTTTTTGCTAAGATTTGAAAAGGCAGACATTAAGGGGAAATCACAGAAAGGGTACTGACTGGTCAACAGCAAGTTTATTCAATTCAGAGTCACAGTTAGACTTATTAGATTTCATGTCTGCTTCTCTGGAAACAGAACTGCAATTTCTTTTTAGCTGCTGTGGCTGCAGAGTACATGCATTAACCAGGGCAAATGGTATGTAGTTAGTTTAAGAATTTAATCTAAAACAAAACAGGAGATTTACCCTTCTTCCTGGTTTATCAGTCTTGTTCCCTGCTGTGTTCACTGTTCTTGGCTGCCCTTCCCAGCTGGGATATTGCTGCTGCCCTGGGAAGGTTGGACGAAAGTTGAGCCAGTTTGTGTTGCACCACTGCCTGCAGATAGTGGTCTTGGGAATTCCTGGAAATTCCCTGGCATTCATATCCATGCTCTCTGTCTGATCTGTAGGCTCTTCCCTTGCTTCCAGAAGAATTTCTCCAGCCAGGATCTTGCCTTTTTTTTTTTTTTTTTTTTTTTTTTTCTGCCTAGATCACTTCTTCTGAGACTACTGCTACTCTTTGGGAACATTAAGCTGTTTGATTTTCCTGAGCTAAACTATGTGCAAATGCACGATATGTCTTCATCCTCCATGCTGGCTGTTCTCATGTGACAGGTCAATCCCCTGCTACCTGGTAGCATTCTCATTGTAAACTACTTTTTCCAGATGCTGAGGTTCTGTAGTCAAATTGGTAAAATCAGATCTTTCCCAAAGAAAGTTAGTTTTTTTTCTCTTATTTTATTGTTTTGTTGCTGGTATTTTTGCTTCCAGAAGAGCAGGTTTCTTCATGATGCATCATTTTCCTAATTTCCAAACAGACTGTAGTGGAAGGCAAAATTTTCACCTGCACTTTGATGAATGAATGATAAAATATCTACATAGCCCCACTGTGTGAAGAGGGTCTGTGTCACTGTGTGACAGCAAGTTTGTTCATTTTTAGCTGAAGTATTAACTGCTTAGGCAGAGTAGTTTTACAATATTGATTTCTAACTTTGCAAAAAAGACATCAGTGTTTGTATTTAAGAAAAAGGAATTGGGAAGTGCTGTATCAGAGTAGTGGAACCACAGTTTACATAGGAGAAAGATTAATATTAACTACATCTGACTACTTGTTATTCTATTTCAGTATTTCATTAACATTGTAAGGTTGTTTTGCACTTGGTTTCCCAGGGAATATGAAGCTTAATGTTGAAAGACATCTAGTCTGGAGTTCTGCCCTCTGGAGGGCTTAGAAAGGGCTTTTTCAGAGGACCTACCCCTTTCAGGGCCTCTGTTGTTGGTCGTGTGCTAATTACTCATACAAAACTTTTCCTTCAGCAGACATCAGAGAAAATTTTGCTAATTTATTTTTGAGGATTTGTCCTGGAAATAGAGATGACCAACTGGAAAGTAAGAGCTTTTTGAATTTCATCAAAGCTGTCCTGCATGAGGCCATCCTGAAAAAATCAGTCTTTTGATTAGAACTGTGGAATGGACATACCAGAAATTATCAATATTAAACATTTATTAACTGAAGTATTCCAATATTGAAATAGTCTGATATTTCTTCTTGGGCTGCTCAGTAGATATGTGAGATTAACTTCAATTCCAGAGAATGGATTTGACATTTTAATGTGGGTAATAGTAACTACTGAAAGTAAATGTTCTGGAATTCTTTAAAATCTTTTAACATGCTCTTTATTTTCCAAAGTGTTTTACCCTATGGGTAAAATAAAATAAATTAGCTATTTCTGTTCTTGATTATTGCTGCTTGCACCAGGCAGCATCAAGCAATTTGTGTCTCAGGTACTCTTATAAAGCACATACTTTCAGGTAGTATTCTATGATAGTCATCAATTGACCATGACCCTACAAGGTTATAAAATAAGAATCAGTTTGAAAAACAGTAACTTTTTCAGCTCAGGGAGTTTGATTTGAATGTCTGAGCAGGTACAGACTTTAAAGCAGTGACAATGACTAAAGAATTCAGATTTGATGTGCTGTTTCTAATTACTGATACATGAAAACAACACAGCAAGGGGAGCAAACTGGAAGAATTGGAAGTTTTGCAAATTGGAAGAATTGCAGGAGCTTGGTCTGGTTGGTAGAGCAGAGATGTAGTGGGGCAGTCTCCTGGCTGGAGTGCTGAAATGTGTGGAACCAGGATTAAGAAACTGGGGATGGGGAGTGGTTTGAATGCATGGAGCTCTGCTTTGAAATAGGAGATGAGTCCATGGAGAGCTCTTTGGGTAAAGATCATTAAGTAAAATGATCATCAGAAAGAATCTTTCTCCCTTACAGCTCTAGTTTGAATACTAAGGACTGGAAGTACTTGGCATCAGTTATTATTTCCTAAGTACCTTTTGTCTCAACCCCTTTGAGACTAGCAAACTTGTAAGGGGAGTATGTAAATATATTATGAAGTATTTGCATATAATATTGAGCAACCAGCATCCTAAAATTTAGAAAACTAATGTAAGGTATTCCTTCCTTGTTTTTGCTAAAGAAAAAGCAAGAAAGAGTAAAATCATAGAGATGTGTAAGAGCAAATTCCATTCTAAGAAGAGATGAGAAAAAGTAGGCTTTTTTGGTCTGTGTTTTTTATTCAAAGATCAGTGGTGCCAGGAGGATCATAAAGTGACAAATGTGCAGTGGTGTAATACTGGCAAGTCCTCTTGTTCTTTGTGAGCAAAGGACACAATTTCCACAGGGAGATTGTTCCCATTTTAAGGCATCCAGAGGCTAATTGGTATCAAAAATAAGTTTTATCTCATGATGAAAGATCACAGGGTTGATAAGGTCTACCACCATTTTCTAGGCATGGAATAAGCTGGGTTTGATTGCTTAATACTTTCACTTTTCAGCCAGACTTTAAAAAAAAAATAAAATTAAGATTATATGACTAAACATCCTACTGCTGCTGTGAGTTGAATGCATTTTTCTGAAATGTTCAGTATCCAATAATTCTCATTAATGTTCATACAGGTCTCTTTCAAGAAAACTTGTGAAGATAATCTGTACTCTGGAATGCAACAAGCTGGAAATAAAATAGATTTTTAGCATGTTCTTTAGTAATGAGATACACTTGCTTTATCAAAATAAGCAAAGCAGAAGAATAGAGGCATGGCTAGTCTTTAAAAGAAATCATAGGCCTGCCTGATAATAAAGAACTGTTCAAGAGCAATTCATCCTTGGGAAATTATTACCTCTGTCATCCAGCCAAGGTCAGTGACACATTCAGTTAACAGCTACATCAAAGGCAGTAGCATAAATTAAAAGAATTCCATAACTTTAAGTCAGTTTGAGCATAAAATCTGAAAAACCCTGCAGTTTATAGGGTCTTCCTTTCAGTTTTTGCATTAGCTTTTGTTGTATTTTCTGTGGTATTTTTTATTGTTAATAATTCTCTCCCAAATTGCTTCCAGAAGAGCCCAGAAAAATCAAATCTTTGTTGTGCTCCAGTACTGCCAGGGTGCTGTAGACAATTCTCTAGGTGTAAACAGTCAGTATGTTTGTAAGCCTGGAAGTAATCCTACTGAAATGAATTTAACTACTAATAGTTGTCACTAAGTAAAAGAGGAAATTTCTGTCCTCGAAAGCAGAACATTTCCAGTGCTGGGAGCGTGGGGGCGTGCACATGCCCTGGCTCTTGGACTCTACAAGTAGTGCTCTCACAGCCAATATTTGTATACATATGAGGGTGGTTATTTTATTTGTATCAAATGCAGACATTTTAAAAGTTAAAATATAAATTTGAAGGATTTAAATGATGCTGTCTCCTTTTGTGCCCCACTGCCCAAACAGTCAACCAGAATCCCTTATCACTTCTTTTCCTGCAGCTTGATTTAAAGGTTATAAATAATTCTCTTCAATAGGTTTTGCTTTGGAGCCCAACTTTTGAACTTTAATATACACCACTATACTATATTGTTACATTGGCAAACAGTTGACTGAGACTAGGTAATATGATTATAAAGCTGTTTGCTCTTGCCTACTTTAATAAAAAAAGGAAAAATAACAACAGAAAATGTGACTTAAATAGGCTTCAGTGGTGTTAGGACAAGATGATTCTGTTACCACGTGAGAAACCTTGTTTGGTGTCACACGGGAGTCACATTGGGGATGCTCTGTAGCCTTTGAAGAAAAAAAAATGCTGTGATGTTGTCTAAAGTTTTGTGTTCCACTCCTCTCTATGTATCCCCTGGTCTATCTGTTGCAGGTATTCACATTGGGGATGGTCTGAGGCAGAGATCACATTGCTTTTTCTGTCTGGATGTCATATAGTGACTTTGGATACTTGTTTGGGAACTTAATGTAATCATATTTAATTGCACAACACTGGCAGGGGCTTCTTCCTAGGTGTAGACCCTTCCATTTTATGTAGCATGACTTGTGGGGAGCAAGGTTTTAGGTTTATTTCCTGTTTGCTTTGAATTTACAAATAACTTGTTTAGACGTTTCCTGCACTTTATGAAGAAGGTTTTATTTATTTTTTAAATTGCAATGGCTGTGATGCAGAAATAGGAAGGAAATGTAGTATGTTAATCCAAGCTGTCAGCTCTTGTTACTGAAGCACCCTTTGTATCAATTTTTAAAGTGTTTAATAAAACATAGAGACCATTTCTCCTCTTTCTAGTCTGTAGTCATCTGACTACACTGAAGTCACAGGAAGGTGCTTCTCATGTGCAGTTCAGTAATGAGAAGAGAATGATAGATTCTTTTCTGCTGAAGATTTCAGCATCTGGGAAGCAGTTTTTTTTATTCTAGGTTGGAAAAGAAAGCAGCAGTAGGCAGCAGCCTCTGTTTAAAATTCTTGATGCACTGTTGGCAGCTTTTCCTGGCTAGCTCTTGTGTACTGGTGATCTTCCATATGAATTTTGGGTCAAATTCTAAGTAAATTTACTTCTGTAAATCAAATACAGCTCTAATTCATTTTGCTTGTGGAAGGACTAAAAGGATAATTTTGTCTCTTGGTTTTATTACATATTCTCATTTTGCAATTTCATCCATGTGTATTAAAAATAACTGAGAATGCTGAATTTTGTGTGAGGCCCAGAAATGCAGTGCCATCCTTTGTGAAGGCTCTGAATTCTATGTTGTGTGTGAAGTGCATCAGTAGTTCTGCTGGGTTTCCAAGGTGCAATCATTCCTGAGGCAGACTTTGGCAGATGCACAATTAAGACAGGACAGAGTGCAGCAGTTTAGCTCTGGAAACAAGCAAGAGTTTTACACTGAATTGAGATGGAAATTATGAGGGTGCACCTCAGCCAACTCAGGCTATCCAGATGCTATAACTACAGAAGGGAAAGGAACTCTGCACTTCTCACTGATGAAAAATAAAACTTGTTTTGCTGTGATTCTATAAGAGAAGACATTGAGTAAAGGCATCTCTGCAAAAGTTAGTGCTGAAAACTTTGCAGAAGGAAATAGAAAAATGTTTCCAAGAACCATTTTAAAACTTCTTAGAATGTAAAATAGTTGCAGGTCTGGCATAGTGGTGTGCTGACCTTTTTATTTTTTTCTTCCTTCTTGTTCTATTTATCAGATTTTCATCATATTTTACATCTGCAGCCTTCAGAACAAATTCTGGCAAGAGTGTTCACTGCCAGGCTTTCCCACCCCTCCTTCCTTCCTTAAATCTGTTTTCCCAGAGGCCCCACCCCTGTTGCTGGTGGGCTCAGCCTTGGCCAGTGGTGGATCCATCCTGGAGCTGCAGGAATTGGCTCCACTGGACATGGGGGGAGCTTCTGGCAGCTCCTCACAGAAGCCACCCCTGTAGCCCCCTGCCACCCAAACCTGGCCACACAAACCCAATACAGTCACCAGGAGGAAAAGGTGTTTCCTAAGGACAGAAAAAAGTCAACTCCTTTGAATTCCCGTTTCTTATACAGAGAGATGTCTTGAACACTCTATAATGAAATTTTTATGTGTGAGAGAGATTGTCAACATCATCCTATATTGTTCTTTGATGTGCCCCAAAAATACTGCAGCAGAAGGTATTAAAGAATAAATCATGTGCATAGCCCCCCCAGCACAGTTTGTCTCTACTCTTAACCATTTGTGACAGGGTGAATTTCCTCTTCCTCTGGACTTATTGAATTCCCCTAAGGTTTTCTGTTTGTGTCATGTGTGTGTTAGTACCTTCTTGCTCAGCACTCGTTATCACATTATTTCATAATTTCAGGGGGAAAAGTAAACCAGTAACAATCTTATGTCAATGTCCTATACACAAAGCAAAACCTCCTTTACCCTTTAGATGCAAAGAAATGCTTTGCACAGTGGCTGTGTTTTAGTGTCACTGAGCTGGTAATTGTGTGAAAAACACTAGGTCCAAGTCTTTAAGTATCAGCTCTTGCCAGTCTCCAGAGAATTTTCTATAACCTATGACTATATCAGATGTAAGAAAATCCAGAAGCATGTGAATCTCAGTGCAGACCCCCCTACCCACACAATTGCATGAAAAATTAAAGAGCCATTTCTTTTCAGTGCTGCTGTAGTTGGTCTGTGTTCCCCTCATACTGGGATGAATATTAAGATCAATGATTTCCCCTATTTTTCACTGAAAAATCCTGAACTCCAGTTCTGAATCCAAGGTTTAGGTCCTATATATTTAAATTTTAAAATTTGAATATTTAGAATTTTATTCTATCCCTAAAAGAATGTTGTATCTTTCTAATTTTTATTAATGGACAAATATAAATTGAACAGAGCTCACTCTTTAGCCTTTTTTTATTGTTTTTTTTTCCTTGCCTTTTCATAGATAAGAACAAGATTCCATTTTTGCCTAAAGGGCTGCTAATCTATTTCACAGAATCACAGAATACTGAGGTTGGAAGAGACCTCCAAGATCATTGAGTCCAACCTATGTCCCAACACCTCGACTCAGAGTATAGACTATAACATGGCACTAAGTGCCATGCCCAGCCTTTTCTTGAGCACTTCCAGAGATGATGATTCCACTACCTCTCTGGGAAGAGCATTCCAGTGCTTTATTATTCTTTAGGTGAAAAATTTCTT
This sequence comes from Muscicapa striata striata, assembly GCA_030060385.1. Lineage (NCBI taxonomy): Eukaryota > Metazoa > Chordata > Aves > Passeriformes > Muscicapidae > Muscicapa > Muscicapa striata. The sequence continues at coordinate 1,054,414 of JAREIS010000002.1, read as the reverse complement.
CCTAACATCCAACCTATACCTTCCCTGACATAGCTTGAGACTGTGTCTTCTGGTTTTGTCAGTTGCTGCCTGGTGGAAGAGACTGACCCCCACCTGTCTACAGCCTCCCTTCAGGAAGTTGTAGAGAGCAATAAGGTCACCTCTAAGCCTCCTCTTTTCCAGGCTAAACAACCCCAGCAACTTCAAACGCTCCTCATAAGGCTTGTGTTCCAAGCCCTTCACCAGCCTTGTTGCCCTCCTCTGGACACGTTCTAGCATATCAACGTCCTTCCTAAACTGAGGGCCCCAGAATTGGACACAGTACTCAAGATGTGGTCTCACCAGTGCTGAGTATAGGGGAAGAATGACCTCCCTGCTCCTGCTGGCCACACAATTCCTAATGCAGGCCAGGATGCCATTGGCCTTCTTGACCACCAAGGCACATTGCTGGCTCATATTCAGCCGGCTGTCAACCAGCACCCCCAGGCTCCTTTCTGCCTGTACACTATCCAGCCACACTGTTCCCAGCTTGTAACGTTGAAGGGGATTTTTATGGCCAAAATGTAGAGCTCGGCACTTAGACTTATTAAATTTCATGCTGTTTTTTGCCCTTGATCTTTCAAATTTCTTTCCAAGAGGCCACAATACTGACTCTAAGGTTTCTGAGTTATTCTTTTCTTTGCTTTTCAATCCCTAAAGACTACAGGGCCTCCTGCTAAGACAGTTATTTTTAAGTTCTTTCCTGTAGTAAAAAGTGTGCTGCTTTTTAACAAGACTTCTGTTTTTAAACAAATGAAGAGGTGCCCTGAGCAGAGGTATTTGTACAACACTGTAACCATTAGAATGGTTCTCTTCAGGCAAAGTGAGACAGTAAATAAGGCCCTTTCTTATCCTCACTCTGGAATCATTAGAGTGGGAGGCTAATAAAGTGCAACTGTAAATTCTGAAGGAGTGTGGGCTTTGTGGGTGTGTGTCTATGTTAGGACTCTTTGCTGTTTCACCTGCTAAATGTGGGCAAAGCTTTTTTCTGGCTCTGAGAGACCTGCCCCCCTCGTATTTTGACTGAAGTGGTATTTGGCACTCTTGGGCCTCTCTTTATGAATCCATCTCTTCCACGTTTGAAATTACATGGCAAATTCTGTTTCTTTCTTCATGCTGGAGCTGCTGCCTAGCATTCCTGATTTTAGCATCTTCTAGTTTTGCTGTAGTGCTGAGAAATGACTTCCTTGTCTCCACATCCCAGTGAAAGAATCATAAAGAAAGAATGATCCATACAACATTCTGATGGAGATGGCTCTCTTCCCTAGAGAAATATTTACTTTTCCCTCAAAAATCTAAGGCTGGAAGCAGTGGGTAGGTGAAAATAGGGACATGGAGATAATAAGAACATTTCCAGTTTGCTAAGAGATGGTTTCTTGCCAGACATTTAGTAATGCTACCTTCTGGTACCACTTGAAGGGGTTTGGAGCCCAGAAACTTCTATGCTACTGTTCATCCCTGCTAGCTGAAGATACTGGCAGTGTTCTGGGTTGGTGGTGCAACTGCTGTACCTTACCCAAAGATGACTACGTTTTTGGAATCAGAGAAGTAACTCCTATGTAAGTAACCCCTAAAATTAATTTTACAGTTTGTCAGAAGGGTTGGGTTATTTGGAGGAACTTTCCTCTGTTTACAAATGTCTTTCTTTTGGAAGATTTCCTCTCAGGTGAAATTAGCTGGACTTGGTATGCAGGCTAATTTTCTTTTGGGAAACTTGATTTTCCTTTTACAGTTAGATTTACCTTGGAATGCATTGGCTTATACAGGTCTGGAAGAGTTGCATCCACCTCTCATCCAAACTAGAGCTAGGATGTGGTTAGAATGTGCCAGCAGAACTTTGCTATAAGTTCCAGTTCCAGAGGAACTTTGACTTGGGATTCCAGGATACCTTTGTAGACTTTTGATAGGCTTTGCACCAGCCCTGTAGGATATGGATATGCATTTCAGAAACTGGAGGAAGTACACTTTTATTGTTTTTCCTCCCTGCTTCCCCCCCTTCCCCCCAAATCATACAGCTTTGATCACATTGAGGATCAAAAAAAATGCTGCATTTCACTGTTTGTTCTGAGTTGTCCTTCCCTAAGATTGTCAAATTTTCTGCTTAGAGTAGTGCTTATATTTTAGAAGGCATCAAAATAGATCAGAAATTTCAACACTCTTTTGTGTGTTGTTTGGAATAGAAATAGCCTCCTCCCCCCCCTTAAAAGAGAAAGAAAACCTGTGCATATGTGTATTTCTAAATAATTCAGACACACAGACATATCGTGGTGGCAGTGGCAGCCAGCAGGAATCTCAAATTGAGAAAGACCATTGGACACACAAGGCCACTCTTCCATGTGTTGGTTCACAGAACTCCCCGAGGGTTCCTTACTTTTTCTGATACTGGTTATGAGCTGTTGTACCTTGTGGTAATCTGATAGCTGGAAGTTGATGGAATTCCAGAGGATACAGACATTTAACTATCTGCCTTGTTTGTTTTCTCTTGATTTAGTTTTGCCCAGTTCAATCTAAAAAATTTTGGAATAAAGAACTGCCAAATGTTTGAGAGAAAAAGCCAAATGTTTGTTTACTTATTTGCAAATGAAAATATTGTGCTTTGTTTACTGTAAATTTAAACTTTAGTTTTCTACCTGATTGCAAATAGAAACATATGTGTGATTAGTGACAACCAGCCTTCCAACAGTCATCCTAAACTCTCTAAGTTATATTTTGAAAGTAAATGTAAATCACTGTTTTTCTGCTTGTGGTGACAGACTTTTTTGGCACTTAGAAAAGAGGCTGCATATCAAGTTTTTAAAAGGTACAAAGATAATGTTGATTAATGTGGGTTATTATGTAAGTACTGGACCAGAATTCATAACAGAATCAAAGGTGTAATAGAAATTAAACTTACATTTAATTTTAATTACAAATTACTTCATTTACTCAGTCCCCTACCACCCTGTCTGCTCAGTGATCATTACCATGACACAAAAAGCACCACAATATTTGTGACTGTGCCATGTGCAGCAGTAAGATTCCTTAAAGGAACTAATTCCTAGTTCTTAGGGGCTGGCACTAATGTAGTCACCTTAGAGTGCCTTCCACTCTCATGGGACAAAGCCATATGACTTTCCCAAATAAATAAATCTTTGAATTAGATATTTCAGAGCATCATATCTTTATTTGTTAAAAATTACTCTTGATGAAAGATCCTGACCTGGGTAATTTGTTCAAATAATAAGTTATCCTTAAGTGAAATGTGCCGAACAAAACATGCGCCTTATTTCTGAGACTCTCTCTTTTAATAGCTGTCATTTTCCATCAATAGAAGCTTTTATTCCTTTTTGTTTCTAAATTGTTAAGCTCTGCGTGGCTTGTAGTTACTTTTGCACTCAAGACACTCCTCAAGCTTCCCTTCAATAAGAGAGATAGATGGAGTTCTGTGCCCTTTGGCAAAGTATGTTTTCTAATTGATTTGTTGTGTTTGTCTTACTTGAATATTCTCCAATGTATCTGCCTGATTAAAAAAATCATAAATCCTTGCACAAGGCCTTATTCCAGCTCTGCCTGCACCAGTGCCAAGTGCAGAAAGTAATTTAACATCCGTTTGTGTGCTTGGGACTTCCCTGTGTGCATGTCCAGTGATGAGGCTGAACCTTTGCTGCAAAGTCTCTGAAACTGATCCCAGTGACTCCAGAACTCTTCTAAACACCCAATTCTCAGTCTATGCTCTTGATGTGCAAATATGGCAGCAGACTTTTGATAACTTGATGTTCAGCACAGCCTCTGCTTCTCTTTGCTCATCTTGCTCAGTCACATGATTTTCTTGCTGAGCATTTGCATTCTACTCTGTCAGAGCATTCTTCAGTCTATCATGCAAAAGCCTTATCTGAAATGATTTGTATTTCCTTTTAAATACCAGTAATGATGTTAGTATGGAGTAAAATGCCAAATTCTGCAGTGTTCATCTAAACCCAGATTATTCTAATTTGCAGTTGTCTGTTAATGATTTTAAAAATACGTTTTGTGTATGTCATTTTGTATGTCATTGAATTGTTCTAATTCTTAATTAAAAATCCTGTGCGGTTGTTTTTGGAAATGTGTATAATTTTGAAGGTGTACCCTTTTATATCAGTCAAGCTTTCTAATACATTTAAAGGGGGAAAAAAGGTGAATTCCAGGTAGCTAACTTTATTTCCCCTAAATCCATCTCAAATGACATTAATTTTACCTTATTTTACTTGCTTATTAGTAAAGTCATACATCAAACATTCCAGTATTTTGCCTGAATTGCCCAATTTATGGATATTTGTTTTGTTTGTTGTTTTTTAAAGCTTAGCAATGTAATCTCTTTTTGACACTCTTGTTGCTGCTTGACTAGCTGTCTCAAAATTTTGGGATGGAAATTATCCAGATCTATTTCATTTCAGCAACTGTTAATTAACTTTCACTTTCTAATAATTGTTGTAGAAAGCACTCACCCCGCAATGGCATCATCTCACTTTTTCCTGAAGACTAATGCTTAGGGAATACTTTTGTCTTTCTTCTGTGTTATTATTTCTGTTAATTCTTCTGCCACAAATCATCTAGTTATAGAGCACATTTATAAATTCTGTGTTCCTAATTAAATCTCTCTTAGTGTCCTCTGCTGTCCATTTTTAGATATTTTTCTTTGTTCCTTGATCAGTTATGCAATTGCTTCGTCCTGACTCATATGCATCACTGGGAATGCCTTTACATTCTTTCATTCATTATGTGCCTTTCACTACTCATCTAAATCATGGTGGTTGTTTTTTTTTGTTTTTTTTTTTTTTTTTTTTTTTTTTTTTTTTTTTTAACTAATATGACCTAATTTCTGTTTGAGTTATGACTATCCATGAGTTTGGAACTTGTTCTTAAACAGTGTCCAGCTTTATACAACCCAAATCAAAACTTTTTTCTGAGATGACTTCTCTGGTGAGCAATTCACAAGATTTTTTTATTCAGTTTTCCATAATCAAAAGTTCATTGAAGGTTTGCTTAATTTGTTGTCACTTCACTTTGTTTGTTCTTTTTGCATCATGAGGACTTTTATTTTATACACCTTGATTTTACAGCTTTGAAGAAGGGGAAGCAAAGGCAAGACAGTGATGTGTTCTAAATGTCTTCCAAGAACTGTGCCATCAAATTCCTTTCTTTTTTTTAGTCTAGGATTGGTAGATCAATCTGGAAGTCTAGCAATTTATTTGTGAGAAGACATCAGTTAGATAAAGTATTCAAGTGCTCTCATCTGGAATAGAGATTTTGAGGTAGAAGTTCATAGATTGAATATTGAAACAATACCATCCACAGATTGTGAGTTTAAGCTTGATAAACACAATCACTGTATTATTCTCCCTCCTCATTTGAATATTTGCCTGAAAAGAAACTGTTCCTAAATCATCTTGATGCAAAAGGATAGTTGAGGATAGCAAGTTTTTGGATTTAGAGCATTTTTTGAATTATTTTTTCTCCAACTGATACTTATAAAAGCAAAAGCTTTGCTTTGCTTTGGTTTTGCTCTTGTATATGAACGCTTGTCTTCTATAAAGCAGCATAAAATGTGTTCACTGTAACAGTGAAAAGGTATATGAATTGCTGGAAGTTAATCAGATGACACAGAAAATTAACTTGAATCATCTTAGGGTTACCTTTGATTGCAGAAATCACTCTTTGCCCTGAGTAGGTGGTTCAAATAAATTGTGCAAATAGACAATGTGTTAATGGAATAAATTAGAAGGGGATTAGTAGATGTACTTTATTCATCAGTGAAATGTCAGAGTACTGTATATACACCACTTAAAAATAAATTTTCCAGTTTCCATAATATTTCATTTCATATTATTGTTTTGATATGAAATAATAGGATGAATTTTGAATGTTGAGTGGATTAGGCATACCCATTTATAATCCACTTTTTATTCCTCTTCAAGTTTGGGTAACTTAATGTTATTAAAGTCAGTTAAATATGGGTCAAATATGAGTCTCATCTTCTGATCCATACCACTGGCTGATGAAATGGGCATATAGGCTATAAAAAATTCTTTCAAATTCTAAAATAAATGATGGAAAATATACCTACATTAGCTTTCTGTAAGAGAAGGGACACAGGGAAGACTGGACCTACAATATTTGTGTGATAAGTACCCTTTCTGGGAAGACATTTTAAGTCAATTCTAGTGTTATGGGAATTTTTCCTTCCTGTGGAAAGGCTTTGGATTGTGCCTTTAGTAAATTAAACCACAGTAAAATGAGAAATTAATTTAAAATTGTGTTGATTCAGAGATAATTAAATATGGCAACATTTGCATCTAGTACACTCAAGGACTGTAAGTAAATACATATTGCACTTAGGCTGTCCTGAGTGTTTACATATTATATGCACTACAGTACAATAGTTTTAAATGTCTTTAAATCAAACTACTGCTGCTGCAGTTTGATTGCTGATTTGAGATAAAACTTCATTTGTGTTTGGAAAATAAATTCCTCTGAGGAAATCAATATTTTTCATGTCAGATTCCATACCTTGGTATGCTGGGGGACAGGGTGGCATCTGGGGAAGAGCTGATTGTTTCATATGCTACTGTATTAGCAAGATCTATTTGTGGAATAAAGGATTGCTCAGTCCAGATCCCTCTGTCATCCTGCTCTCTTCTATCTCTTCCCTGAACACCCTGCACCAGGGTGGGTAAATTCTACATTCTGAACTTGAGAGAGTAAAAGCTCTGCCTCCTGCTGCCATGGCTCCTTTCCACTGCAGCTCATGATGTTTGACTCTGTGTGTTCAGGGATGCAGAATATCTGTGTGTGGGAAGGATAAAGGGCATTGCAAATACCTGGAGGAATGTGCTTACCAAGGTTCCTCTCCAACTCGGAAATAATGACAAACCATGCAATGGAACTGCCTTGTTTTCCTTTGTTGTTGAGTGGGTGTAGGCATATATGTATGTGTGCAGTAAATGTGCATAAAATAAATGGCACATTCCTAATATGCTCTGATTTGTCTTCAGAATTCTCCCGTGGAGTATGATGCTCTGAATAATACATCTCACATATTTCTTCTCTGTATAAATACCTTTGTTTCAAATTTAGCAAGCAGTTTTCTATGGACATGTAGAAATCACAGGATAAAAAAAATTACTCTGCCCAATAAACAAAGTCAGTTATCCACCTGAGTAGGCACAAGATATGCACAAGCAGGATCCCTCCTCACAGAAGGTGAATCTGCTACGAAAAGGGGTCATTGCACTTTTACCCCATGCACAGGACCACAGGTGTTCACCACGGGCAATGTGGCTGCTCCCCACACTGCTTTGGGTTTGAAATCACATCTCAAGGGATCCAATTCCTTCAGGGATGTCTTGTGAGATCATGTGACTTCTTCATCCCAAATTGCTAATTCCACAGAGTAGCTGTTATCAGGAATTCAGTGAACCTCCAAAGCCCCCTTGCCTGCTTTAAAAGGGCAAATGTCCAGGGCACAGCACAAACTGAGAGGCTGCAACTGAGCAAATTTAGAGCTGCAGTATCCTGTGCTGTACATTCTGAAGAGATGGAAATCAAAGTCTTTTGTAAAAGTAATAATTTTGAGTAAAATATTCAGCTGTAGGAATATGGATTAGCCATTGCTATGGCAACCTGTACACATTCTTCAGTTAAACAATGAATTACAGAGTATTAGTCCTACATCTTAAAAGAGCAAGGCCCAACATTTCATTCTTTAAGGTTAACATAGGTGAGTCACAGCTTGGAATATATGTGCTGCACGTGGAATGAGAACATTTGCTGTGTAACTGTTGAATTTTTGTCTTTTAACTTTTTTTTATGATTAATGATGAAAGTTTTTCATACCACTTTGTCATTGGAAAAATCAAATTTACTGGCAGACAATGTCATCTGTGTGTCAAATTTTAGTTTTTACAAGTCATTCCATTGAAATACATTATTTCCATAGTGCTTTTTTAGCAGTATTTGTGTGTTTTTGTATTGGTTGCTGTTTACTGAAATTTGGTTTCTTGGCAATTAAGTACTTCTTCAATAGAGAGAAAAAGTGAAAAAGCTTTCTTTTTTTTTTTCTTTTGCTAGGAAATATTAGATCATTAAAAATATTTCTGGTTTCTGCATAACCTTTTACCATTTCAAGAGGTCAGAACTTAAGTTTCTCAGCTGTATTTTCCCTTTACTTCATATGAATGCATATTATATGAATCTGTACTTCAGTACGTTCTAGAATGTTTGAAATAAACTTTTTCTAAACTAGTGAAAGAAAATTAGAAAATTTCCAGGGAAATCCCTTGCTAGGTATTGCATCTGTCAATTCGTGTCAAGCTAGAGTAATTTTCATCAGCCTCATTCAGCAGTTTTGTTCAAAACTCAAATGTAGTATTTGCTAAATACAAATACAATTATTTTAGGTCATATCTCAAACTTTGATCAAGTACCAAATATTTTGCTGTTGGAACTGTAATGTGTCAACTTCTATCAACAATGAACTAGTTAAATAAAAAGCTAAAAAAAAAATCTGAAATGATGCTCAACAGTGTGAAAATCTCTGGAGACCTTCTGTAAGCAAAGTGAAACAGAAATCACTACCCTTGCAAGTACTGATAACACACAGAGATGTTTGTCTTCATCACTAGCTGAGAATGTGGCAAATCAGTATGTAAATTTGATTTGAGTCCTAATTAAATATTTAAAAGATGTTGGCTTTTTGAGAAGATGGCACATTCTAGGTAGAAAACCTTCTGGCTTCATATTCCTTTCTATTTGTTGTATTCTGAAAGATTTATTCACAAAGTATAGTGAATTTGGTGGTGATGTGTACAAAATGTCTGCTAATTACTCTCTGAAGATATTTTAGCTGGAATATAACAGGTTTTACTTCTCTTGGGGATGTTTAAGAGCTGATCATACATAGATGATATTAATTAAATGGGAGTATTATTTTCTTAAGGGTTTATGCAAGTAGTCTCTGGGAAATCTACTTTATTTTTTTCACATTATTTTGTATTAACAAAATTAATTTTAATTCTAATACATTATGCTGATTTAGTACTTAAGTACTAGAAAACTTTTTGAGCTGAAACTTGCAGGGTCTGGGTCTGGTTTTCTATTTCTGTAGAAATAAAACTTTTCTGGTTTTTAAGGAGCAACTTGTCAGGAGAAGGAAGTCAGGCCTGGAAACTGTCTATGTCCCTGGAGTCCCCTGGCTTGGTCAGGTGGCAGAGCTCTTTGTGCAGGGCTCTTCTGGGGGGGCAGTCACAGTGGTATCTCTTGCCTTGAGTGTGCTTGTGCAGTCTGGAGCAGGAGATTGTCCCCAGAAAAGCACCATCACCTACTTCTGCAAGTGCAGAGGGGGGTTTTTGGACAAGGAAGGCACTGGAGAGCATGTTGGGCAGATGCTATTACTCTGTGATTCCCAAGTGCAGTTCTGGCTTAATTTCTGCCTGATTTACTTCTACAGGAACTAGCAAGAGGAACATGTCAGATGCTGTTGTTGTTGAGAATTAAAATTTATTGCCTTGGATTAAAATTGCAAGGACAGTGCCCTGATATGTTTTCCCTTCCCAAGTTTCTTATGTAAGTAACTGTGAACAGAGGTAACACTTGAACCATTTTGAGCAACTCAAGAGGAAATTTAGTGGAAGCCCTGCTGAATTTACCAAGCCTAGGCAAGCATGGTATTTTATTTTTCTAATAAATTTTTTTAAAACCAAGATTTTTTTTTATTACCACTTGTACATGGAAATCAGAGATTCACAGTGAGATTATAATTCATTTTTTAATATAAATGTTATGTGTACAAACTTCATGAAGAGAACATTATTAATAATGCAAAAGCAAGTCACAAGAAGCGAGTGTTAAAACTGGCATTGCAACAGAAATTGAACTTCTCTTATGCATATGCATTCTGATAAAGTAATCAGAATTAGGTAAGAACACATAATACTTTTCCAGAAAACCTCTTCCTTACTCAGTGCACAAGATAGACAGTACTCAATTAATGAACAGCTATTCAAGATGTTGTTTATCCTCAGTGTTTGATATATGGCCATAAGCCTTATTTACAGCACGTTGTTCAGACCCTGCTCAGACGTCAGAATTATTAATTTCCTCATAGGCTTTTCTGTGCTGCTCATCACTACTGGATCCAACTGCTACACAGGTTTTAAATTAAATTTATCTCTACAAAGCCCCAGAGAGGCATGTGGTATTATCTCTGTTTTACAGATGGGGAACTGACAGAGATTAAGGTCAGAAAAATTCACCAAATTTGGATGTACATTTTAAGACATAAGATTGGATTTTAGCGCCCTTCAGATCATAGAGGATGTTCTGTGTTCAGAAAACACCACTTGCTACTTCACTTCAGGTGTGTTCTTGTGGCTGGATAACTTCTCCAGCAGCTCAAGGCTGCAAATGGAACATTTACATGGCACTATTGATTGCTAAAGAAAACTTTGAATTTGATATCTTGGGCAGTAGCACACAGGAACTCGGAGCTTTCTCTGAAATAGGCAGAACTTCAGTGAATCACCTCAGAAATGGGGCACTGGGGCTTGCTGAAAACTCTAATATGACTTTAATAATAAAGACTGTTCCTTAATGCTTGCATGTAAATTGGCATTACACAAGGCATCTGAATTCTCATTCTTGTCAGTTTGGTCATTTGATTTTTGCAATGGAGAAAGATTAATTTGGAATATTGGAATTTGTGATCCAGTTAATTTGAGGAACGAATATTAATCGAGGAACCATATTGCCTCAAAGGTAGTACTGTCTTCTCTGTGATGGAAGAAGATCTTTCCAAATGAACTTTCATTTATTTTCATTGTATATTTGGATTTCTTACCTCTGTGAAGACATTCTAAATACCAGAAGATTTGTGAGCAAGTCTAGCAAGGGAAGACTTTAATTGGTGATTTTTATGTGTTGTGTCCACATTTTGTATACTGAGTACATATACATGATTTTCCTTGCATTTTCTGCCCTGGCAGTTTATTTTGTGCTGGTTTTTGTTTTGGGCCTGCTGATTGCTTATAGAGTAGTGCAGAGAATTTGAGGTAAGCCCTTAGATCTTCATAGTTCTTTAAAAGTAGCAGTATAGATTTACACCAAGGCTAAACATACTGGTTTGTGAGTATTTCTGTTAATTTTTGAGGATTTTGGTTGCATTAATTTGACAGGGAAAAAGATTTTACTGTATCATTTTGTAGTCCTCAAACTCTATCTCTGCTTTGTTTTCTTATCTGTTAGATACATATTTCTTTTTATTTTCCCAAAGCTCCTTGAAACCTTTAGCTGACAATGATTAGAGAAGTGAAATGTTCCTTATCTTCAGCAAGAACGGTACCAGAAGAGTGTCTGGTAAGATAGAATTATGTAGATAGTTAGAGAGCCCCTTTCTTTAAACACCTTTTTTTTGTTAACCTGACTTCTTATTAGACTACACTCCTTATGCCAAGTTCATCTCTTTTGTGGACCTGGGAGGCTTCCCTGTGTGTATGAAGTTGGGCAGTTTTCTCCTAGCTGTGAAACGCACTCAGGGAAGCCAAAACGTCTCTTATAACAACACAAGAAAATGAATTTTTCAGTAGTTTCAAAGTCTCTTTTGTTTACAGTTGTATTCATTTCCAGACTGCTGAGAGCCAGCTATTCCCAGAGCTTTATGGTATTGCTGTGGCATTACTTACAGAATAACTGCTTGCTATTGAGGAAAAAATGAAAGTTAGTGAGAACTTTGCTTGACTAAGTATGATTTCCTACTGGGCAGCTTGGGTAGTACATATGTATTGTGCAAATCACCTTTTAAATAATAAATTACATCCATTATTTAAGAAGTGCAATGGTAGTCCAAAGTTTTCATTGGAAATAAACCATTTATGCCCATCTTCTGTAAAATATGCCAGTACTGGGGCAGTCAGGGCTGTGTGTGCAGTGCTGTGGCACTGAGCTGGCAGCCCAATTTATGAGTTACCTGTCCAGGGGGGTCGGAGGAATTCACAAATAAATCAGAGCTTCAACTTTGACAAATGCCAGCCAAATTCTTGAAGCTATAGAGGGGTCCCTGGTTGAGGTTTCTGCCAGTTTGCCATACTTCAGCATAAACATTCATCCTGCAGATTGCAGATTAAGATCTAATAATGTCTATAGATTTCTAATTACTCATGAGTATCTCATTAGAAACCCTGACTGGCAAGGAGCTCCAAAGACCTTTCAGTAGATAATTTTTTCCCCAATTTTTTTTTTTCCCAATTAGTTGCAGAACAGTCATCTGGCACGAAATTCTTGTTTAAAATGTTAGCAAGTTTACAGAAAAATGAGAACATAATACTCTCAGTTATTCCAATCCACCATGTGACCATAAATGTTTTTTAATCTTGAAAAGTTGAAAGCATGAACACTAAAAAATTTTTTGTTGATGCCTGAAGTGATACACTGTAGAAAAGAGAGCCAGAAACTATTTGCTTGGTTTATGGCTTGATTATGTGACTCATGCAGTTCCCTATGGTGAGTCTAGGTTAAAAAATAATCATATAGATTGTTTTCTAGAAGGAAAAAACCTGAAGAATCTTATGGTAGTTACAGATAGATGAAAATGCGTATTTTTCAGAACATTTGGCAATCTTGATGTAAAAAGCAGCCAGGAGAATGATGTGAAGATATGGTAAAATGTGTAATTAATAGATGAATAAGAAAACTAAAATAATGTGTTTGTAAAAATAATGAGCACTTAAAGTTTTTCATCCATTTATGTAATTTTTTTAAACATTCCTTAGTCTTTTACCAGGGACGATGCAGGCCAGCATATTGAAGGTTTAGGCTCTTTATCACATTATCTTCCCTGTTGTATTTCTGCTTTTAGTAGTACAGTGGAGAAAATGCTTTGTTACATCAGTGATTTCGAAATTTCACTTTAAGAATATTGATTACATCATCTTTGGCTTCTCTTACTTGTGTAAATCAATCAAAGGAGTTGCTGGAGTTTAGGCCTGATTCTGAAAGTAACCTAATGAAGCCAAAAAAGCTGTTTAATAGATTTTAGTGGTTAATTTGCTAAAAGTACCTATCCAGTGGGAAAAGATTCCTGAAGAGCAACTTGCTGTGAAAATGTAACCCCAAATTTCTCAGGCTTAGTATCCTACTGGAATGAATCTCATGCCTGTATATATTACATGACAGGAACTGCAAGCCACTTTTTCTCAGCAGAAAGTATCTTATGAAAAGAAGTGGTATTCAGTAAACAGCTGTATTTTAATATAACTGTATTTTCTGCTACCACATATGAAACTTCTCCCCCCAAAAAATAATGTAAGACTGCCTATATTTGCCTAAATTTATTTAAGTCACAGTGTTCAGAATTAATCTAACAAAAAAATCTGTAAGTAGGTTTCTGTCATGCTTTAATGCTGGTTTGACAGTGAGTGTTTCCCTTTCCAAAATTTGCTTATTCTTTCAGTTGGTTTTCAACCCAGCTTACCTTGTTGAGCAAGGACCCTCGTAGTGCTCTGTACAAAAATGAAGAAAGCTCTGATTTCTGCCATGGGTTTTTTGAGAAAAAGAGAGAAGTAACTAGAAAGCAGCAATGGTATTTGCCATTTTCCAAACATATGGTCAAGTAAAGAGAAAGCATTTGGGGACAATCAGAGGGAAAACCTGTGCAGAGGGGGAAAGTTAAACCTAGAAAAGTGTTCTTTGCGTGCAATCCACAATTCAACTGTTTTAAATGAACCAGAAATAGTAAGAGCATGTCACACCAGGTTGCATTTTTCCAGTGAGTATAGAATAAACTTTTTCAAAAATATCTATCAAATTTCAGCATTAGGGCAGCATTTTTACTGTTTAATATGTAATTATATATGGATGTGTACTGTGGTAGTTCTGTAATTAGACTGTACAGTAGTAACAGTCCATTTTTTGGCCAGTGCACAGTGGGAGCCCCTTTTTCCTCCCAGCTGCTCCCCAGGGAGCACCCCTGGCTGGCAGATCTCCCCATGGATAACCCTGAGAACCACAGCCCTGCTGGAATCACCTTCCTGGGATACCCTCAGGGCCATGGCAGACGGCTCTCGTTCTGTGGGGGACAAAAGGAGGTGCAGGAATGATATGGACATAAATCCTTTGAGATGACACTTCATTAATTCCAGTGTTTCATGGAACAACCTGGTTTAAGTGGTTTTATTTTGGAGAGCAAGCATATATATAAAGTGATGAAATGAGAGCTAATGGGATTCGTCTTAAAGATTCCAACATCTAGAAATAAACATAAATGTGCTGTACATAAATGTAAAGCACCCACTATCTAGTATTATTAGCTATATATAAGTGTAAATCTGACAATAAATTTTCATTAGATGTCTATTTTCATTTATATGCCCAAGGAATTGTTAGACTAAGTACAGTGTCTACATTTTCTTCTGAATGTTAGTGTTACATTTATTAATTCAGCAAGCTGAAATGCTTGTGGAGATGCTCAGGTCTCACAGGAATTGCTCTAAATATAATGAATTCAAATTCACAGTATTACCAAATAGCCATGGTCTAACAATAATAAGCTTGCATTCACTATGAAATTCTGGGCAAAGAGACCAAAGAACAAAACACAGGAAATAAATCTTTAAAAGTGTTTACTGGTTCAGGAGGGCTTTTGGAAGTGATGTAGCTGGTTTCTCAGTGAAGAAATTATAAAATTCTGGGCTGTATCTGGAAACTCATCATCCAACATCCCTGGCTCATACCACACTTCTTTTTCTCTGGACTTGTGCTAAGTTATGTGGATCATCCTTTGCCATAGCACACCCTGTGCTCCATCTCTCTGATTGTGCTTTGGTTTATGCCACCATGAAGGTTTGGGAAGAGCCATTACTGTCTTCTCCCAATGGACTTCTTTACTCCTTGAATCTTTTCACTTAACTCCCTGCAGCTTGTCTTCTGCAGCTCTCTTTGCCCCATCTCTGCTGTCCAGCACTAGAGATGTGCAAATTGTGTTCACTCAGAGGAAATAGGAAGCCACTTCAGGGGAAGGCTTAGTCTTGGTGTGTCTTTCTAAAGCCTATAAAGTGACTTAATATTTTGCTATATAAGTAATAATAATAATAATATTAATAAGCTAAAACAGAACAGCTTTTTCTTCACTCCCCATTTTTAAAGCCACCTTTTTTTCACTGAAGGGTTCAACAAAAGAACACTCCTAGTTGTTCCTTCATGTCTTAGTCTGTGGCTTCAAAAGGAATGACTTTAAGCTGGAATGTTTGAATGTGCAGTGTTCTGGTCTCTATAGCGACCTTCCTCCCCCATCCCTCCTTTTGCTGGGGTAGAGTTTTCCTTACATTTATATATCTCAAGAGATGTCACAATTTTTTATTGCTCCTCTACCATGTAATGTAGCCCTAGGTAGCCACACTAGGAAAAAGGATTTTCACGGTATAATTTCCACCATTTAATGCATTCTGTAAAACATTTTCTTATTTTTTTCCTTTTCTGACTTTTACCTCTCTGCTTTAAAAAAATGCATGATTGATATTAATATTTTTCCCTAATAAAAATGTATTTTCCCTTGATCTTAGTGTTGGTAATACATTATTCAGTGTTCCTTCTTAATAAAAGCCATTGGTTGTTCCATTACTCACAGCAGTTATTACAACACTAAAGGTCTCGTTCATCAGAATGACTTGAGAGGCAAAATCAAGCCCCTGAGTTCTCCATGCATCAGGATAATAGCTGTGCTACATGCAAGTTATTAAAAACCTTGAAATATAATGTGTTTGTTTTGTTTTGTTTTGCTTTTTTTTTTTTTCCCTCCCCCTCCAGAAGATTAACACTAAAGAAGGATTTGTGAACATCATTTATTTTATTGCATGTGTGTGGTTTTCTATGTATTTTGTTCTTTTGTTAGAAGTCTTTGAGAATGAATGGTTGATTTTGATTGATTTTATCCCATTTCACAAAACATCCTCCTTAAAATCACAGATAGAGCTCATGGATATTGAGTTGTTCATAATTATCAGACTTGTCTTTGAATTACTGCTGAATTTTTGTTGGATGATGATAGGAGGAGGTATAATCTTAGATAACTTCTGCTAAAATGAGGAAAAATGGGTATAGGTTTTGAGCAGAAAGATTGTTAGAAGTTCTAGATCAAGTCATGGGACTGGGGTTCTGTTTGAAAGATAACTTCTGTAATATTATTGCACATTGGGTTTGTGCATTCTGGCATAAATTGGACATAAACCTACTGCAGGGTAATGCAAGACAGCAATTTTATTTCATGCTCATAATCATAAAAGGTTTTTTTAAAAAAGTGAAGTTGCAGGTCTAGCTGGGATGTCAAAACAACAACAACAAAAGAGAGATGTTTAGAAACAAATCCTCCTATTGGAAGTTGGACTGTTACCTCAGCACAGAGGCAAGCAAGGGCTTCCACTGCCAGACTGATTTTCTCAGCATGGTTAAACGGTGCATGAGTCATCTTCAGAGGCACACAGTGTACACATCGACACTTGAAGAATGTCAAGCCTGTTTAGCTCTTTCATGACTCTTCTAAACCCTCATTTTTCTACAAGTTTAACGTAATATACAACTCTTTTGCCTCTACAAACCTTTTCATTTATTGTTTATTACTTTGCACACTTTACCTGAATTATAAGAAAAAACCAAGTTGGCCTAATTTGTATTCCAAAACACTTGCTATAGAAATGAATTTGACAACTACGTCTACATCATTTAAAAATATTTATGCCCTCTCCATGTATTATGGATGTTATATCACCTTTGATGTCTAGCTTGATTCTGCATTTGCTGATTAACTTGTCAAAGTTGCAATTGCTTTACAGTGTTGCTACTGGGTTGCTCACTTGCTTTTACACGTGTCTGCATTGTTCTTGGTCAACAAAGTTCTGAGTGTCTGAAGTTTGAGTTCTTTTTTGGGGTGATTGTCAGGATTTTGGGAGCAGGAGAGAGGTCTTTAAAAAATTTGTTTTGACGATGGACCAGAAAAATTGGGAAAGAGGAAACTGAGGACAAACTGATATACATGTTGCCAATGTGTACCCACACACTGTCTGACCAGGTGCAGTAGACAAGATGTGTAATGCCAGAAAAGGGATAATTTTGGAAAGTAAATGTGTGTGCTAGTACACAAAATGAAAACACTAGTATTTTATTTGACCTGTAGCTTTTAAATAGGCTGCAGTGCTTTGCTAGAATTCTGTGCATTTTCTGCTTTAGATGTTATATTGATATCAACCAGCTGGTTTGGTTGCACAAAGTATGTAGAGACAGGTTTGGGGGTAATACAGCTTTTCTATCAGGAGCCAAAGATGAAGATATACATCAGTTCACTGGTGTTGGGCAGAATGGAGTAAAAGAGAAAGCCTTGTACAGCAATAGCCAAAATATTGATGTCTTGTCAGCAGTAGTTTGGTTACAAAACCAAACTGCAGGACCACACTGGCTCCTGTGAACAAAAGCCCATCCCAGGCAGACCCAGTATAACTGAGGACTGTCTGGTTTTTGTCAGGACCTCAGAGCTCCCTCATGTCACTGCTCATCATGCTGTGCATGCGCTGCTGCTCGCTCAGGGAGCTGTGTGCAGTCTCCTCCTTGGGCCCACTGCTGCAACCCAAAAGCCACAGCCAGGCAGGGGAAGGGACAGTTCTTCTCATAGTGGTCACAGTCATGCCCTAGGAAAACCCGCTAAAACACAATCACCAGGATTTCCAGGGGTGAGACTGTGAGAGCAGAATGGAAAATCCAGTCCCAGAGGGGCTGGGAAATGCTGCTGCAGCTCAGGGGAAAGGGAACAGAGCTGCTGGCAAAGGCTGTGGGATTGCAGATGGATGTCTGTGGCATCACACATGGGAAGGTGCAGGCCACAGTCCATTTTCATTGTAGGTGTAGATAATTTAGCTTGATTGACCGTGCTAAGAAAATGGCTATATATTTAAACAGTAATAATTTTGATGTTTTCTTCCCTGCTAGATTAAGCAGGGGAAGCCACGTGTAGTGGATTCGAGTCCATCATAATCTGTCTATGATGGGAGGAATTGGTCCTTGTCAACGCCACAGGATTGGTTACATGCATCACATTTAATGGGCTTGCTGTTCAGTAGCTTCTGTGGGTGGTGAAAATGGGAAATAATCCACACAAGCTTTTCCCTTCAACATCATGTAGAGCATTAAATACCATTCCCATGGAGAGAATCTAGGCTATGGCTGTCAAAGATAGAGGAGCACCTTTTCTAGTTTTGTAATTCTTCTTGGCTTTTTCAGAACAGAAATAGCACAGCATGTTATGTTTTGGCTTACTGAGAGGGAGAGGAGGTTTTAATTAGAGGCCATTTTCTGGAACTGGAAGAACACAAAATATTTAGTTAAATCTTGTGCAAGAGTGGGAGTGAAGGGTGTGAGAGATAAAACTGTTCTAGGGACAGAGCCAGTAGAAAAACAAAGTGATTTTAGAATAAAATAATTTCTTTTTATTAGTGTTTTTAGGTATTCCTTGATTAAAATGCCAAATCCTGATTGCTAGCAACAAGGACGTTTATTGCTAGGTGCTTGAGTTAAATAAGGAATATTCTGACTTGTGTGGATTTCACCCTTACAAAGTGCCAGTGAGAGGAGGGAATAAGTAAAAAATTCCAAAACATGAAAGGAGGAAAGGTAGCCTGCAGGACAGGTCTTCATTGTGTATTACTTCTTGAATATGGTGCAGAATTCAGATGTCTGAGTATGATTATCACTTTCCCCATAATCATATCTTTGAGAGGGAAAGATGCCAAATAAAAATTTAAGGGTATAGAGCCTTTGTTCCCTTAACTACTGTGTATAACCCAAGTTTTCTTATTTTGGTGAATTAAAAATAAACAGTATTTTGTAAGACCTTAAAAAAATTAGAAAGTAAGAAGTTTTTGTTTTGCCACATAAATTTGCAATGTTTTTACAGTGAAATTGAGTATTGGAATCAGGACTGTCAACATTCATGAACAGGTGATGTTAATATGGTAAAATAAACTTTAAAATTTAAGAATACTTCTGGGATTGTTTCTAAAACAGTCCTTCCTATTAGCACAGAGAGAGATAATGGTATTGTAATTGGTTTCCTTTAATACATACATTTGAAGTTAGCAGCCCATTTTTGCATTATCTCGTCTTCTCCCATTACAACCAGATGTGCAGCTTTCCTAAAACAGCGCTCAGGGGATTCTCAGCAAAAGCCTTGAGCTTGGTTCCCAGCAGGTGCTGATCTCAACACCTTGTTCTAAGGAGGAGTAATTGTATAAAAAAAAAAAAAAAAAAAAAAAAAAAGAGGCATTTTGGAGTACCAACACCATCTCAATTAAGCATCCAATGGGGAGGTCTGTGGCAGCAGGAAGAGAACATTAAAGAACTGCTGGCATCATTCCCTGTAATCAGCAAACTTCCAACACTTTTCCAGGTCTCCAATTCTAGTGATGACTTAAAACAAGCAGAAATCCATCTTGATGTCCTATGGACTTGTTTTTAGGTGAACTTATCTTCTGTCCAGAAGAGAACTTATTTTATGTTCAGATTTCTTGCTGTGTATTTGACACAAATGATTCTACAGCTTATGGTGTTTAAAAACTGAGCACAAACCAAAGCCCCTAGACCTGAAACAGAATAAATCTGGAAAACTGAGATGTGTATAGATTTCCTCTCAAAAATACATATAATATATTTTTCAGGGTGTAATGTAGATTTCCAGTGTCTTTTTATTTTCTTTTCCTAGTATGGTTATACAGATTTGAGGTCTGTTGTGGCTGAAAATTAGTCAACTTGCTGTGTTAGCCTTTAATACTGTATTCCCACCTACAACTGCAGTAACACAGCTTGAAGGGAATTTAATTAGGAAAATGAGGCAGATGAAATAGGCAATGTAATGTATATCTGCAATATGAAGAAGAGTAAATACACTTTTCATCTGAATAGTCAGAATAGAAACTGTGTTAAACTGGGCTGAAATTTAATCAGAAATGGATTTCTTTCATTTTCTAACATTACTGTGTAATTGTCCTGCTTATTACTGGGGATTAGAAAGGCTACCATCATTAAAGAGGAAACATCTTTAACCAATTATGTATGGTTTCTAGTTTGTCTAGCACTGACCTCCTCTTTATGTGGAAAATGGAAATCCCTGGAGGAGCAGACTTAGTGTGGTCAATCCAGTCTGGGAATTGGGGAGCCTTGTGCACACACAGTTTGCATCTCGTGACCTGTGTGCACATACCTGTGCTCTGTTGATTCCTGCTGGTTCACAGACCATGCAAGCAATAAGTGGTAGAGTTCAGACTAAAAACTTGCTCTGCCAGTAGCAGTTTCTGTTCAGTTTTCCTGGCAGCTCTCTGGAATATTCCAGCCTTGCTGTAATGTGTTGCTGCACAATCGTGGATATTTCACTTGTACCCATTACTTATTTCCCTAATGCATTTTTTAGCATTTGTGTTGGTTCTGAGCACAGATGATTGTACTGTGCAGAAAAACACAGAGGATCACTAGGGCAGAAGGCAGCTGAAGTAATATATAATAGATCATGAATAATTATTTAAGAAAAGTCTCCCATAATCTCTTTGCAGACTTGGAGAGAGTAGCACTGGGAAGTCCACAATAATAAACAGCACAACCAGTACAACTGACACATTGGTTTGAAACACATTTATTTAGTCTGAATCAAGAAATAGAAACACATTATTCAGATACATTTTTGCAAAGTAAACAAATAGAAAGGGTTTTAATACATGCTTCAATTTCGTCCCTGGGATTTTTTAATGCTCTAATAATTCTGGATCAGCCCACTTGGGCTGTAATGTGATTCTTCAAACTATTGCAAGAAGAGATGCGAGATTAGTGCTTTTACTTTACTGATTTTTCTAGGCCTTTTTAAAACAAGATAGGTAGTGAAGTAAGTAAATATCATGTGGTAGGTGCATGATGAAAATACAGTACAGGCAACCTAATGTCACCAATCTAATTTTGCTACTCTGCTGTTTTTTGCTTATGACAGCAATCAGCCAGAGGACTTCTCTAGTTGATTACCAAATCTCAGGTTCTCTCTCTCCTTAAGGTAAATTTCAAATCATCATATTTTACATTTGGCATTTGTGATTTTGAAGCCTTGTTTCTGTGCTTACGTCTGTCCCATGCCTCTGGAATGTACTTTTATTTATCAGTGTTCTGGAAGACAGAAGAAGAAATTATCAGTAGTACTTTAATTTCTGTCCATAGTATTGCCAGGTGCAAGGGCAGGTGGTAAATTTGATTTTCCAGCTTTTGGAGACACCAGCTTACAATTTCATCACCGGAGGGTAGTCCTGGCCATGAAATGTGTTTCTCTCCTTTGTCTGAAACATTTCCTTCATTGCAAAGAGAACCATGTCTCTTTACTGAATTGTGTAATAACATTTTTACATGTTTTAATCAGAATGAAAACCCCCCACGGGGGGTTGCTGATGGACTGCTTAAGAGAAATGAGGCAGATTGATTGAAGTTCCTAATAGTTTTTTTTTTTCCCAAGCATCAGCACAAGATAGCAGGTGTTTTCTCTACTAAGGAATTCTTCTAGTAGCTAAAGAGACTTTATTTTTGTATGTTGTCAACTTTCAAGTTTAATATATGCTAAGGGACACATCTCAGACACTTAATCTTCTGTTGACTTTAGGTGGAAAAGAATGTAGAACCTTTTCAAATCTTTGAAACAGGCGTAGTTAGAATCTCTACTCTTCCATGGTCTGCTCAAGCCTTTCCTTTCATCTGTGATTTTTCAAAAATAAAACAAGACATGGTGCCTGCTTAGAAAATGTTTATTACATGGAAATGTAGTAATCTGATTTGTTACTATATCTTATACTAAGATTTATATGTGTTTTTCTGGTGTAAACCCTGACTAGATGCATCTGCTGCCCTTATTTTAAGTTCTTCTGTGAATCAGACCACTACAAAGCCAGAAGTTCCTTTAGAAGAAGATGTGTTTATCAAAGACATTTTCAAAGCGTGTGCTCTTAGAGGGAGTTGTCATGTGTACTTCTTTTTATGGGAGCAGGTACAAGTGGGATGATGAATTATAATAAATCTCTTAGATTAAGAACCAAGTTTAGTTCTTACTGAACACAATAATCTTGCAAGAAAAGAACTGCAACAAAAGACCCTCCATGTGTAGAGGGTAGCAGTAGTTTTTCCCATCTCAGGCAACATATAAAACTGAATTTCCTGATTAGTCACTTGGTTCAAGCTGGGTAATGTGAGTATAATGCTTCCAATGTGTCTGAAGTATTGTCACATGAAATTTGTCATTTCTTCATATTTTACCCTGCAGTACCTTGGGTATTTCTGATTGAATTAAATACTTTAAATACTCTAGGGTTAAGGACCTAAAATAGACAAAGTTGGGACTGTGCTCTAGCTATTTAAGAGGAATTTTCATTCTTGTCACAAAGAGAGAAAATTTTAGTGAATGAAAGTGGAATTCTTTGATTTTCTGTAAGAAAAAATGTGGCATTGATTGTTTTCACATTCCAGTTGCTCAAGCTAGAAAGTGTGGATGGAAAATGGCTAAATAGACTTTCTTCAATTTGCTAGTATTTCTTCAGATGAGGTATTTAATGGAGAGATTAAGAAAATGTGGTTTATTTCATAAGTCCTGTGTGCACTGATTTGCACTGTGGCAGAAAGAATGTGAAATCCTATTTGTGCTTTTCGAAGAACATATGACCCAAATGTTTACAATGCAGGACAAATGAAAATGGGAGGGAGAAATTGCATTCTCCAGAATTTTGTAGCCCTGCCAAGATGACAAGAGAAGAGTTTAAGAAATTCTATGTAAATTTTTTTGCTTTGGAAAGATGCCTTTTCCACCACTCCTTCAAAGATGTGATCATTTTAGGAGACATGCAACATTCCATGACATTGCCTTGGCGAGCCCAGGAGGCACTTTCTGTTAGAAGCTGCATAGGCAGTGTGATTGTTTTATTGCTGTTGCTTGGAAAGGCAGAGACAGTCCCTTAATTATCTTAACTTTTGTCTCTTTCAGACCCTGAAGATCAGCACTGATCATGCTGAGGTTTGGGCAGCACCTCATCAAGCCCTCGGTGGTGTTCCTGCAGACGGAGCTGAGCTTTGCTCTGGTGAACCGCAGACCGGTGCTGCCGGGACGTATCCTTTTCCTTTTCCTTTTCCTTTTCCTTTTCCTTTTCCTTTTCCTTTTCCTTTTCCTTTTCCTTTTCCTTTTCCTTTTCCTTTTCCTTTTCCTTTTCCTTTTCCTTTTCCTTTTCCTTTTCCTTTTCCTCTCCCTCTCCCTCTCCCTCTCCCTCTCCCTCTCCCTCTCCCCTCTCCCTCTCCCTCTCCCTCTCCCTCTCCCTCTCCCTCTCCCTCTCCCTCTCCCTGTGTCCTGGGAGAAGCAGGGCTGGCTCGGGCGCTTGGAAGGCCAGGTAGGAAGTGACACGGGTCTATTCCAGAACCAGGCGGTGATGCTTGATCAGAAGATGCTTGATCAGTGTTGCTGAACTGCTGAAAACAGTTGCTTAGCAACTGTGACCTTCGAGGTGAATTTCTATTGACCTTTTCACCACTGAAGATGTATAAACAACCAGGTGCTACTAAAAGCATTTTAAAGTCTATCTGAGGTGGTACTGTATAAATTCCATATTATGCTAAATAACACATCCTGCTTCCCTTTTAATAATGTCACTTATTTTTAGATGTGATAACTTCTTTATGGAGGATTTGTAACTTTTCCTGGCTAAATGTACAGCATTTGTCAAATGCCAGTAGAATCCTGTATGAAGACTTTGAAGACTTTTTTTGGGGGGGACAGATTGCTTTGATTAATTTAGGTGGGAATGGATTAAATAAACCATCTGTATAGTGCACACATTTCATGATGAAAATATGAAGTCTCATGGGGAAAGTAAAATTCTTGAGTTAGAAATTGTATTGTAACTTGATTATACAAGATGGTCAATGGACCTATTTAACCTATTTTGTAGTGTAGTTTTTTATTTTCCAGTCAAAATTCTGCTGCTCTATAACTTTTGCTGATTTCAGTGGCTGAAAGTGCAATTTTTTAGAAATAAGACTGATCACTTTATCCATAGAGGTTCATGAAAAAATTTTAGTAGGAGCTCAGTTAGGCAGTGAGTGACTGTGTTTGGGGGAAAAAGGAAATTGTCTGGAGTTTATTGAAAGTTTTATTGTTAGTTTTGTAGTTTTATGTTATTTTTTTCGTAATTTAAAATCAAGTAATTTTGATATATATTTTTTAAACCTGCAAATATATTTCTTCTGAAATGTGGAACATTCCTTTTCTCCCATCACATCTGTAGATTATAATTGTTCAATCCTGAACTTTTCTCTCTGCCTGTTTTGTTGTGTTTGTGTGTGTCAGAAGTCAGATCAAGGCAAAGATGTACAGACTTCTTTAAAGATGCTACTGTCTCACCAATATATTTTAATAAATAAAATTAACAGTTTTCCTGATCTTTGAGGTTCTGAAATTCTTGATGTAAATCCAGGGTGA
The DNA here is from genome assembly GCA_030060385.1 of Muscicapa striata striata. NCBI lineage: Eukaryota > Metazoa > Chordata > Aves > Passeriformes > Muscicapidae > Muscicapa > Muscicapa striata. Next base: position 1,029,870 of record JAREIS010000002.1, on the reverse strand, counting down.
TTTACAGATTTGTCTTAACAAAAACCATTTTCAAAGCTGTATAAAGGCAGTGTCACATCAGTCACTGTATGATGCAGGGCCTGTAAGTGTCTGAGTAGTTGCTGTATGCATTATCAGAGAGTAAATAAACTGTTATCTGGTCTGTGAGTGTAGATTTTATAAACAATATTTGACTATTTTTTAAAATTAATCAGTAAGTAAACAATTGCATCTCTTGTTAAAAATACAGTATTTCAAATGAAGCATTCTTGTTTTAAAGTTTTGTGAGCACCTAGTAATGACAAGTTAAGGAGCCTATAAAACTTAATTATTACAAGCTTCTTTCCTTCTTAAATAATTAAAGATTATAAACTCTGGTTGTATAATTATTGCTGACTTTTGGCAGATACATTCATTTGTTCAGAGTTTATCTTTGTTATCCCTTAATGAGTATTGCAGTGTATTTTATAGTGTCACATTGTTTTAATAGCTCGTGTTGTAATATATAATGTAGTCTTTGTTTCTCTATTGAATAAATGTTCAGGTAATAAAAACCCAACCCTTTTCCTTTCTCATTATAATAAGAAGAAATTAGGAGAGATCTTGATGTAAAGCCTAGAATACAGTATGTAAAATAGAGCAATTTGCAGTTGTAAGCCTTTTAAATGTCTGTATAATGCAGCATTCATCTTGAGACCTGGCAGTAAGAAGTGTATTTTCTTTGTTTTATTGCAATAATTTTATCTGCCTTGTCTTTGGCACATGTGTGACTTTTTTTTTTTTAGTTGAAAATAAAATATTAATGTATGTGAATTAGAGAGACAAAGGAAATCAGTTTGAAAGCCAGATCACTCCAGGTGGTGGCTTTAATTAACTAGTAAGGTTGAAATTCCATCTTGAAACAGAACATAGGGTTGGAATTATGAATTTGCAGTAATAGTTTTAAAATAAAACTGTACTCTGGAAAAAAGTCTGTCACAATGGCCTTGTGGAGTTCAGTGTGACTTGAACAATGCCAAAGCAGGCTTGTTCAGTTAACACATTGCAAAGTTGTGTTTTGTTTATTTCGAGCTGCCAATACTGTGAATTTAGCTTGACATCTGAAAGGCAAATTGTGCTAATAGTCCAAAATTAGGCAGAGTAAGAATACAGTATTTATGGTAAGGAAAGAGTTCTCATGTTCCTGAACAGAAGGAGTTCTCCTGTTCCTGCTTTGTTTTTCCCAGCATTAGACTTCTGTCCAATGGGTGCACCAAGTTCACAGACTCAAGAACCAGTTTGTATTGGGATCCCTCTGAGTGATTACTGCAGATTCTTGGATAGGAATATGCTGGGTTCTTATTATTGAGTTAGGAATATCCAACATTAAACTGGAATCTTTAGTGTGCAGGCCACAGTGTGCACATGTGTGTGACAGTAGGAAACATTGACCTCTTCTGGCACGAGGAGACAGAGGAGAGCCGCAGGTGGTCAGGGTGCAGGGTTAGTGCCTGTTCCCCTCAGGAGATCCAGTCCCATTGCTGTCACCTAGCAGGCAGAGCCAGCTGTGTCCAGACCACAGGCTGTCTGAATTCATTGTCACTTAACAACTGTAATAAAAGGGGTCTGTACCTGCTCTGCTCTTGCCTTCTCCTTGTCTGATATCAGAGCAGAAGGCACTTGGTATTTGGGACAATGTTGATTAATGAGATCCTGGATTTTGGGGTGTACTTTTTTGATGACTTTCTGGCATTGTTGCACAAGTCTGGGTGGGAACATGGATACTGTATTCAGTGCACATCTGGGCTGTAAGCTTGGGAGTGGAGAGGCAGTAACTGGGTATTCTGGAAGCTTGCTGAGACACCCTTATACATGTACCCATTCCCTTTTTTACAAGAGTCCTTGCTTCCTCTCTGTTCTGTCAGCTTGCTGCTTTGCAGAGAGTGATTGTGAAAAGCAGTCACTTGTGGGTCCCTTGAACAGCTCTGTGGTTGTTTTGGAGGAGGCAGCGATTCAGTAGCTGGAGCAGTGCAGGGATGTGTCCACAGTCAGCAAATGCATTCCTTCTGTCACACAAAAGGCTCAAGACAAGCTGAATCAGCTCATGCAAACAGCATGAGCTCAGCTTCTCCTTGGCTTCTTTCTGGAATCACTTCATTTAGAGCCTTGCTGCTTCCATAGTTCCATAGAGCAGAACTGGGGTGCTGCTTGAAACAAATTCTATCTGCTCTTTGACTTGGACTGCTTGTGTTTTAATATGGTAACAAATACCTTGTGAATGAACTAACATTTTATTGATGTTTTCTTAGCCCTGCACCAGAGTTTTACATGGTTTTGCTCGCATCTTCAATAAATATGAACTGGTTTTTTATCACTGCCTTTCTCATGGTGTTGTGCAGGGTACTTGTTTTCATCTTGTGTTAAATATGAAAAATGAATTTCAGCATTAGCAGAATCCATTTGGGGACTGGGACTTTTTATTATAAATAAAATTATTCATTAGTTATGTCCCTTTTTTTTTTCAGTAGACAAGGTATTGATCTTTAGATTTGTGTTCAGGATGCCATAAGAAGAACTAGCACAAAAGGAACACAGCAACATTTGTAAATTGATTGAATGCAATATGTAATGACAGAGACAAACAGCAGATCTATGGCAATACTATATTATACAAAGCATTTTTCAGCAGTTTATTGAATTGGTTATTAAAAGGAACAGTCTTTCCAGCTGGGAACAGCAAGATGAGGGTTATTGAGACCAAGTAATTTTATAGAAATTTGTGGTGGACACTTTGGCTCCCTTACTAAGGGCACATGTATATGTGTAATAAATTAGAATAAACACAACAACTTTTCATATGGGATTGATTATGAAAAGGTTTATTCATTTGAAAAACCAACAAAATGGAAACAAAAAAAGAAGACTTTGTTATATAATGAATTTCACTGGACTATTTTGTATTGCTCTTTTCCATAGATATCTAAGTTTTCCCAACAGAAAATATTCTTATTTTGAGGAATAGACCATGTATAAAACCCCAAAGCATATGATATTTTTTGGCACCTTCATCACTACATGGAGATAATGGTCATTATTTGTTGCTGAGGCCATGTGCTGTTCTGTGAGTTACTGCCGCTTGTTCCTGTTATTAATGAGCAGAGAAAACATTAGTTGAACCAGATGCTCCCTTCAAAGGCTTGCTAACACCCTGAGCTGCAGTGTAATTGTTCTGGGTCTGCTGCAGGGGTGGGACAGGATCCAGGGTCAGGCAGTGTGAGAACAGCATCTGCTCTGCTGCACAGTTTGTCTGGCTGGGAGCTCCCTGTCATCTGCTGTCACAGCCGCTGTATTGCTCGAGACTGATGTGTTCTGTAGCACCACAAATATTTTCCTAATGCTTTCCTTAAGAGTTTTGCACTTAAAAAGAAACGATCCTTTAGAATTAGTTTTGTTACTTAATATATTTTCAAAGTAATTTTCATTTAGTTACAGACCTGACAGAGTTTCCACTGAAGATAGCACACTGGAAGGAACAGTGATGTTCTCTCACAAGTTTGGTTGAAAACCATGGTATTTATCTTGTACATGAAATTTTAATTCTTCATAAACTTACAGAACTGCTGTTATGATTTTATTTGTACACTAGACATTTATCATATCTATATTTATGCTCCATCAGTATGAATTTTATGAGTTTCAGCCTAAGTAAGTGTTAATATTTACCATAAAACTGAGATTAAGAAAATTAAATTCAGTTATATTGCAGAATATATGTTTATATCTGCATATTGCAATAATGTACACTTTGCATGTTTTCAACAACTTGTTAGACATATCTAATCTTGTGGGAAAGTGCTCTTTTCTTTAGTGCTCATTACAAAGCTTCCCATACATTACTGTTATTATTAGTTTGTTTAGCACATTGTTAAGGAGCAGTCATGTTCCCTTTAGCTCTTTAGCAAAGAGCTAAAATTAAAGGGCTTTGGTAAAGACTTTGTAATTTAAATATGAGGCTGGAGATGCAAGGGAATCACAATCGAGACACAAAATGTTGTTTGGTACAATAATAGTTACATGAGTTTTTCAAAATGTGTAATAACTCTATAAGAGGAGGGCATGAGGAAGAGGATGCCATTCCTTTGCTGGGGCAGCAAAGGCCTCCTGAATGAGAAGAACACATACAAATGGTGCATCTTATTTGAAAACAGGGGACAAGTGCAAAATATATATCTTCATCAGGAATGCAGAGGAAATTCAGACTTGCTTTATGTATTGTAAGTATCTGAAGCTGTTGAGTATTGAATTTTTTTACTTCAGATCCCAAATAATACTGTTCCATGGCTCTTCCTTACTGATCTGTCAAGCAGGATTTATTAATGCCTTATGTTTACTTTCACAAATGAGTGTAAGAACAACAGTTCCTATACTTAATAACTCTTAGCAAAATTAACCTATGTTGTACAGAGGGCAAGGAGCGGGACTGTGCCCTTGGCAGCACCAAGCCAACAGAGCAGCTTTGCTGTAATTCTCCAGTTCCCTTCTGGGAAAAGGGCTCTCTTCAAACAGCCCAAAGAATGACTGATCTGCTCTGTGTATGCAAACCACTCGAACTTGCTGGTGATAGAGAGGCCAGTTAATTATCTCAGGGCTGGAGTCATTTTGTTTGCAGTCTACAAACAAAAGGATGGTGTTTGACTCGCATTAAGAAAGGCTGCCTTTGAAGATAACAGATTCAGGGCTCTGTGCACAAAAGCTTGTCTGTATGACTTATTTGTGGAGATGGAGTTCAGCTGTCTCATTTGGTCTGATAAAAATGCTTTCTCTCCCTTCAAATCTTGTCTTGCTTGGAAGGTGCTGACTGTTGAAAGAGGATGTCCTTCACCATAAGGATATACAATTCTGTTTGCATTGTTATAGTTGCATTAATATACTCGTATTGATGAAAATCCCATTGTCCCAGTACTGTAAATAGAAAATGTAAAAAAAAAAAGTAGTGAAATCAAAGTATTTCTTGCCTTTTTACAAATGGAGTAAATTACCAGTTAAATTACTTATTTACATGTATTCAGCAGATTGGTGGTGAGACTTTCGCAGACTGTAGCACAGCCTACATCAGAAGAGGTTGTGTAAGGCCACATAAGGGAGAGGCAGTAGCTCCTAGGTTGGAGCCTGTTGCTTCTTACCAGTGCTGTGGAGGGCTGAGCAGTCTCTTATTAGTCATGTGTTGAACCAGTCTTCAACCCTGACTGTGTGGAGAGTAATGAGATCTCTGGGTTTGCAAGCAGTGTCATAATAGGTTGGATCTATACAACTAAATTTCTTGACTGCATTGCTGGCAAATACTAAAATTCAGCTAAAAATTCCGACTCCATTTTTTGTCTAATGGCTGTTATTCACCTGTTTGTCATCATTGATTGGAGCTTAGAAAAGGCTCAAACCACATTGTGCATGTACTTCTCTACTGCTTTGTAGAGAGGGGGCACTCACTGTCCAATTCTGAAGGTGTGTTAGTAATGTATATCTTTTAAAAGCGGAACTGCTAGTCCTTATGAGCTCCAGGGACATGCAGAAGAGCTCCCATTTTGTCATGTTTACCCTCATTATCAATTTTCAAAGCATGTTACAAGTGTAGTTTCAAAGTAACTGAAGTGAATCTACTTTGAGGTTTCTGTCTTGGGGGTGACAGAAATACCTGGTAAAAGAATTTATTTTAGCATAGCAAGAAACTTCACCAAATGTTTAGTGAGAAAAATCTCCATCTAAGGAAATGGAAGAAGTCAAGCTTAAAAGGCAGAAGAGCAAAGCAGTGTGGAAGGATATCAAATTAAGTGGTAGCAAACTTTCATTAAAAGTGGCAGGGAAACTGAGACAGGACTCAGAAAATGTTCAGTGACTGTTTCCTTTGAGTTTAACACAATAATAGACATTCTTGTTTAAAAATGGTGAAGTCCTGTGTATCTTATCACTCTCTACAACTACCTGAAAGGAGGTTGACAGAGGTGGAGATCAGTGTCATCTTCCAAGGAACAAGCAATAGGACAGAGTAGTGGCCTGAGAGGGTGTTAGATTGGACATTAGGAAAAATCTGTTTGTCAAAAGGGTTGTCCAGCCTTGGCCCAGATGCACAGTACAGTGGGGAGTCACATCTGTGGGGGGATTTAAATGACGTGTAGATGTGGCACTTGGGTACGCAGGTTAGTGGTGGCCTTGGCAGTGCTGATTAGAGGGTTGGACTTAATGAGATTGAAGGTCTTTCCTAACTTAAACAGTTCTGTGATTCTATAAATAATGAATACTTTTATTCCAGCAGTCACTTTCTAGTCTAGTAGAGAGCAAATATGTAATTGGTGTGCTTATTGAACAAACCTGTAATTTTGTCATATCAGTAAAACCCAAACAAACAAATGGACGGTAGATAACAAATATGAAGGAGGTGTTTGCTACTGTGGCACCTTTGACATTATAGAAAATTTATGTACCTGCATCAGTAGCAGATAACCACAAGCTTTGCATTCAGGTACCAATTACCATGAAAAAAAGTAGAAAAGAAAGGAGTACAAACAACTTTTTTTCCTCAGTATAAAACTGGATTTAAGTTCAGACTTTTTTTTTACTTGTTTAAGTAGTTTCTGGCTAATGAAGGAGATGACAGTTACAAGCCATTCCTGTTACAGTTTGTGCACCTTTTGTCCTCAATATTGGCATTGGAAAGTGATATGCAGCACACACACAGTTAACCAAGTCTGGGCAAGCTATTGCATGACTTGCTCTTGCAGCAGAATATAATTAAAAGAGATGATTGGAATACATGGTTATTCATAATAGATGTCACACAATTACCATAAGTAATGCAATACATGCAAAATCTCCATTCGTAATGAGAATAGATTTGCTGGAAAGTCAATTGGAAATTTCATTTATTGCTTATTGTTTCCAGCATATTGGGATATTTTGTGCTATTCAGTGTAATACAACTATGTGTTTTCTTCAGGAACATATTTTTGAGAGGCATCTGGCATGAACTTCCTATTGCAACTCCTAAGAGGAGATCCAGTGATCCAACATTAATCTGTCATCTCTTGTCCTTGCTGTGAAGAGCCTAATATAGGGTATTTTTTCTGTTGAAACATGCATTGATATCCCTTGATGTACCATAATTATAATCTAAAGAAGTTATTTCATAATTTCACAAGCAACCATTTCATACACATTATATTTAGAGGACCTGTATTCTGGTTTAACCCTGGTCAACAACTAATCACCACATAGCCACCTTCTTGTTCCCCTGCAGCAGGAAGAAAGAGAGAATTGGAAGGATAAAAATAAGCTAACTCAGTGTTTGCTATAAAGACAGTTTAACAGGTAAAGCACAAGCCTGCTCACATAAGCAAAACAAACCAAGGAATTAATTCTCTGCTTCCCATGGGCAGGCAGATGTTCAGCCATTCCCAGGAGAGCAGGGCCCCATCACATGGAACAATTTGAACACCTCTTCACTTCCTTCTTCCTCCCATACCTTCTTCTCCTTCCCTTAGCTCCATATGCTGATGGTGACACCACATGGTTTGGGCCATCCCTTGGATCAGCTGTGTCCCCTCCCAGCTCCTTGTGCCACCCTCACAAGGTGGGGTGAGGAGCAGCAAAGCAACAGTGAAAACATCCCTGAGTTGCCATGGCTGTTTCCAGCACAAATCCCAAACTGCCCCTTAGCAGCTCCTGTGGAGATTAACTCCAACCCAGCCCAAACCAGTACAACCTTCAGCCAAGAGGGAAGCAAAGGGCATGCCATGCACATGAGAAATAAGCAGAAATGCTCCCTAAACATACAGGAATGAAGAAGCAGGCCACTGTGATATGCCATCCTAGTGGCTTCTCCAGAACATAAAGAATGATCTATAATGCCATAGCCTGATCTCTTCAGACTGCCTGGTGTAGAGATCAGTCCTGTGAGGGTAAAGCCAATTTATTGTAGTTTCTCAATGAGTGCAAGTGCAGAGATCTGGAGAGAGTCCAGTCACCAATACAGATTCATTCAGATGGAACTTAAGGAAAAAGGAAAATCTTGAGCACAATTGCTTTGCTCTGATGCAGTACTAGACTTCCATATACTTGTGTAAAATAACTTGAGTTTTGAGATGCAAGTCTGTCAGGCTCCTATTGTTTTTAGGTAGGATAAAGTCCTTCCCTCTCTGTTTTCCTCCTCTCCACCACACAGCACAGGTAGCTCGTTCTCAGTGCTGTTCTTTCCTCCACTGGCTGCTCCAGAGGGGAGCACGTACAGGGTCTCCCACCTTCTGTGTGTCCAAAGGTGCTCACCTCTGTTCCTTCTTTTGTTCAGAGAATGTTTTCCTCTGTGGTTTGAAATGATAAGTGAGACTATCAAGTACAGTGATTCCAAAAGGCCCCATAATTGCTTTGCAGAGCTTCAGCAGAGGGTCAAGCACCTTCTCTGAGCAGGTAATTGGATAAATTATGTTTTACTGAGTTGTCTTGAGTAAAGTAAGATACCAACGTAGCAGACAATGGAGGCTTTGTTGTAAAATGAGGCTACAGTGGGAAGTGGAGTGCATAATTCATGGATACAGATGTATTTCACTTTATCACTCATACCATATCTGGGTTTCTAAGGCTGCACAAGTGTGCATAGTCTCCTATTCATTTGCTAATGTATTTTACTTGTTGCTGTTCCTTGTAACCTGCTGACTTCTACTGCTTCTAATCAAAACATGAAAACCTCAGCATCTCAGTGATCTCTCTTGAGCAAATGTTCATATTGCACAATAAAAGTTGAATATTCTCCTTCTGATGCTCCAGTGTAACATTGTACTGCATCCAGATGAGTGATCTCTCTACAGAGGCTGCCTATGAGCAGTTCCTTTTGGTTCAGGATTCAATGATCTTTTCTTGTTAGTAATTGGGAATATATTGGGATGGCTTCATAAAGTTAGAAATTGTGTGCAAGGAGTATGAATCCAAGTGGGTAAATTTGGAAATTTTGCTTTTTTGCAGCCTGGTCTTGTGAATTTGTGCATCAGAATATAAGATTTTGCTCCAATTTGTATGTAAAAATGCAACTGTTCATGAACATATTTAAAAAATGTGTCATTGTTTCATTCAGTATGTCTTTTTCTCTCTCCTTGTTGTAGAGAAAGAATCTGTGATACAGATTATGTATTTAAATTATGCCATAGAAAGGAACATTGCCAGAATTCAGACATTGAAATTGAGGCACTGTGAGCAAACACTGCAGGAACACTTAGGCTCAGTTTTGTTAATGATGTTTTAGCCTAAACTAAAGCCGAACTAATTTGGGATTTAATTTACTGACCTTCATGCACCAAAGATAAAGGTGAGGAAAAATAGTGAGGATATGGCTCAGTAAATAAACTGCATTCCTGGCTGAGAAGAACCCTAGAGCCCAATTGTGAAAACATTACATTTCTGGTGACACTACTGAGTTCAAAATCATGTGTGATTTGGGGATCAAGAGGAAGAAGGGAGAGGTAGAGAAAGGGGAAGGGGAAAAAGGTTTGTATTTATGGGAACAAAATTTCTAGGAACAAAACTCTTAGATTAACAATGGCATTAATAAGAGCTATAGCTGTAAATGTGAACCTGGGGATTCCTGAACTATGAGCAGTGATTTCTTAAAAAAAAATTTAGAGTAAACTTTGTGACTAAAACAAATTGCTGGAGTTGAGGAGCATTTGCTATAATCTGGTACTTTGAAATCAAGATTGCACTTCTCTTTAAGGTTAATAAGAAAGTGTTATCTGTATGAAGGAATGATAATGATGGAATCTGGATTGACGTGGAGGAATTCAGAATAGTTTCTCTCTTTTTCTCTCACTCACTGACTGATATGGACTGTTAGTGGGACAACAATGAGCTGACATTTTTTGCCATTCTCAAGCCTTCAAAATGGAATTTCATCTTTAAAAGAAAGATTGATATAAAAAGAAAGGGGAAAAGGTGCATTAGGAAGTGAAGTAAAGATAATTGGATAAGCTTTTAAAGGAGAGCTGTGTCTTATTTTTGAAGGGGTATAATTTAACTTTGGAAATAGGAATAGAGAATTGCAAATAAAGCAGCTTTATTGACCTCTCAACCTCATATTTCTGACAGGAGCTTGAAAGAGAACATAAAATTACTCTATTTCTAAATATCTGTTAATAGCTAATTTAGAATTTGTTAAAATTCTGCTGAACTCATATATTAGTGCATGTATTTCTATACATTTTAAGACTTCCATGAATTTCATTCATTGTAGGGCAAAATTCAATTAATTAGAACTGCATCTGAAAAAAATTCTGTTTTGGGTTTTTAACTGCCTGCTCATGAGGACATAGCAGGGCACCTCTGCCAAGCTTTACCCACATGTTGAGTGTTTGGTGCAAGGACCACCAGCAATGCTGCAAACAATCTAATGCTTTCTAGTTAGAGCCAATTGCCTCCTGTCTCAGTGTTTTGTAGAAACCTTTGGCACATTTGCAAAATGAAATTGCATGTTCTTCCCCCTGCCAATTACTTTAGCTCCAGGTAGTGCAAATTAAAGACAAAATGAAGGCAAACTTTTAAATTTAATTTGCATAGCTCTGTTGTGGTGGAGAGAAATTGTTTTGGGAGTGAAAACTCTGTAAACACTTTGAAACAGGATAAATGTATTTTTCAAATGACTCTCTTTAAAAAAAATTAATGAGAGACTTGAGATGTGGCTGCTTACATTGAGAAGCAGAGTAGAAGTAAAAACTTTTTTTTTGCCTGTGGCTTTTTTTACTCCAGTCAATTTGAGTGAATACAAAACATGGAATTGCCACCTTTCTTAGGTAGTGAGAAGACTTTCAGGATTAAGAAAAGAAAGCCACTTCATTAGTATCCAGTCATGTGGAAGGATACTAATGACATTTCTGCTCAATTAATATTTCCTTACTATGACCCTATCAATATTAATAAAATAAGTTGTATTTGCTTGTCTTTCAAAAAAAATCTGAATTTGACCTGGAGAAAGTTCATCACGAAAATATTGCAGAGTTGTACAATCCTATTTTTATCAGCAATGTTAATGGAGCACTGCTGACTTAACATAATATTTCGCTGAGGCTATCTTAGCTTCAAAAACAATGCAAGGTTTTCCCTTTTCTCTCATGTTCCTTAACAAAATAAAATTAAATGCATCTAGTATCAATTATGACTTATTTATAAGTACCTGTGGTATTGAATATATTTTTTTTAATGTGGAGAAACATCTTTCTTACATGAAAGCTTGATGTTAAAAGAAAGGACATACTGATTTTTTAAACATTTTTTACATCTTTATATACAAATCTTAAGCTTGTTTGACCCATTTTTAAAGTGTAGGCACACAAAATGTCAAGATGAGGGTTTTTTTCTGTGTATGTAAATGATAATCTTAATCCAAACCTCCAGCAAGAGTCCAGGTCAAGATTTATTCATCCTTAAAAAAGAAAAATCTGGTCCATTTATCTGGCATTGACAGCAACATTGCTTGTTTCACTGGAACCCTGATGTGTGGTGTGGATTCTTTATTCCTGATGAGGATTGGCTTTTGAACATTCCTTGGTGTTTTAGGAGCCCATGGATTTATCTGCTCATTTGTATCTGTTCCAGTGCTTGCTGTGTAGCAGAGTTGGCAAAACTGACTGCTAAAGCCAGGGGTATTTTTGTGTGCAAATTAAACAGATGATTTTAAGAATTGAGAGAATTATATGTGGGATCTATTTGGAATAGTAATGGGGTTTGATCTTCCTAATTTAAATACAAGCCCATGTAATAATGAGTATTTTGATATGAAACAAAGAATCTGGCACTACTAAATGAAAGGGTAAAAAATTTACTATTTTAACTAAGCAGTAGAAATGCAAGGTCCTCTTCTGTGCAATGGTTGGATGGCTGTTGTACCTATGTATTCCAATAATCTACTGCTTTTGAGATATTCTTCTATTTATTCTACATGGGGGCACGGTGAGGGAGCAGAATGATGTGCAATCCAGCTTTGAGTCTTTTCTCAGATCCCCCTTGATCTTTAACCATCACATTGATGGTACCTGAATGATTTTAACTTTGTACCTCGGCTGAAGTGTTGTCCATAGGGGATCATTCTATATTGCCTACAAGATATCAGAGTAAAGGAAATAATGTGATTTGATACCTGTGTTTTGTCATTATTGGAAAGGCACAGAGAGATGCTCTATTTGTCTTTTTAAATAATGAAAGTTGAATCAAGATTGTCATCTGATCTGTCAGAGAATTCAGCAGCAATAAGTATCTTCCATCTCATTACTTCTCCTTCCCTTTTCAAACTTTTTAATCTTTGCAAGAAAAATTGTCAACAGTTGTGGATCTCCAGTGTTTGTTGTGCCCATTTAGTGCATGACATAAGGATACGTTCTTACTTCTAAAGCCTATTTCCTGAGTTGGTGATTTTGTGAGGAGATGGCAGTGTTCTCACCTGTCAGACACCTCCTGTGTTCCTTATCCCTTCAGGTTTGAAGAGAAAAAACAGTAATTCAACAAACCCATGCTCTTTATCCCGGCAGGTTCGAAGAGAGGAAAATAATGATTTATCTAATCTGATCCATTTTTTAAATTCATATTTTGGTTTAAAATGTTATTTAAGGCTTTTTCTGACATTTGTATTTGATGGCTTAGGTTTTTCAAAGCCATTACTGAGATCGTGTTGCAGATCTCCTGTGATAATTGTTTCCCCTCATAGGCAGGGGCAAATTCATTAACTAAAAAGATCAATATTTGTCCTTCTTAGCAAGATGTGCATACTTGTTATTTTAACACTGTACCAGTTGGTCAGTAGTCACAGACTGACCAAAATTGTTCATTTTTACCTACAAGGGCTAGAAATAGCTTTAAGAGTAAGATACTATGAAACATAAGGAATTTGAGAATACTTCCCACTTGGAATTCACATTTTTGGGAACATGTGACCATTAAAAATATGTTTTTACAAGTGCTTTCTTTGAAAGCTAAAAATGCCACTGCAGATGGTGAACAAAAAAGGAGGAGAAACACTGTGGAGGTATAAAAAGTATTCTGTGTTTCTCATGAGAGACAGTGGACCTTTGATTGTCCCACTATTGCAGGGCTGAGGAGGTTCCCGTTAGTTCCTTGTCCTATTGTCCTTGTTCCTTACATTGGAGTGCAGTGAAAGCCAGCAGACTCATCTAAACTAACGTTATTCCAAATCTTGAATCTAATTTTTGTTGGTTGTCAGTTGAGCTGCTGCACTCTGCCAAGCCTCTGCTGTCAGAGCCACAGAATTCTGAATATCTGTTTAAGAAGTTCCTTTGTGATGTCCTAATTTTATTCCATGAGAGCCTTGCTTTGTTTGGTATAATAATGAAAGTGAAAACTTCCAAAATTAGTTTTAGTATAAACACATATTATATGCAACACAGTGGAAAACCTTGTGAAAGTGCCATTCCCATTGAGTAATTAAATATCATTACCTGTAGTGACTGCTGGATTGTCTGTCGTTTGTTAAGGAAAGGAAAGCATAAGTGTACTGCATATACTGAAAGCAATTCAATTTGCCCAAATAGCAGCAAGGTTTAAGATTGATTTCAGTTGCATGATTCATCTTATATTAGTTGCTTTGTGCCTTTTGATGTAATAATATTAGCTCTAAAATATTTCTTATTTTATATTGTTGAGGCTTAATTTAACTCTAAAAGTTTCTATGCTGATTCAGTTGAAATTCAGGTTTAAAATATCCATTCCATATGAAACAAAAAAAGGCAGTCATCATCTCTCTGCTCTCCTCCTTGGAGTGCTGGGCACACTGAGTGTCAAGGGTGTGACACAGGCTGCTGTTTTCTTTAGGGCTTTAAATCTGCTCTGTTAGACACTGAATCCCAGGGCCTGGCCTTCACCACTGTGCAGTATTTAGTAATAAGGATGTGATGATGCATTTGGCACTGACAAAAGGAAGTAGAGAAGTAATTAATTAGGTTTGACTCTGCAGATTACAGTGTAGCTCAGGTCTCTTTGGAATATAAAAATACCAAAAATGAAAGACACTTGGAAGTTGTTTCCAATAAGTGGAAAAATGTCTTTTTACTGGAAAATTATTTTACTGAACCTGGAGAAAGAGTAAGGATTAACTCAGAAATTGTTAGACTCCTTATTCCCAGTTCCCTCTAATACCTTCTGGCAGCTATCAGAGATTTAGAACAGTGAAGAATAGGTAATGTGAATAAAAAAAATTTTCCCAGTTCTTCAGAAAGCAAAGAAAGATAATTAAACCTAAATAAACTCTTTAGATCATTTAGTTGTATATGATGGCAGTATTTGCTCAATTAAAATTACTTGGTTCTGTGAAAGAGGCTGGACTACTATGGAGAAGGAAACCCTGTAATTTACTCAGGTCATGTTCAACAGGATTCTTGAAATTTTGCTGAACTACTCCAGTTTCATACATGACTGAGTTGATTTTGATTACTGAAAAGCACATTGCCCATCTGTGGTTCAAGCTAGAGGAAGAACTGAAGAGCATAACTGCTGTAATCTAATGAATTTTCTTCTTTTCCCATACATAAAATACTGTAACAAATTAAAGACAATCTGATAAAAGACTGGTTTGGTCTTTTAATATTAGACTCAGAGACTCATTTCAGAAGTAGCCAATTTGTAGCTAAGAAGAAAGTTGGATTTTAATAAGCCTTTTGTAATGGTAAACTACAATAATCAAAAAAAAGGTCTTGCCCCTACTTGTACTTTTTGTAGATTTTAAAGGTATTTTTCCTTGTATAAATCTTTCTTTGCCTATTGTGTATGTGTCTCATTTAGAAGATTGTGGTGGAAAGGGGATTCTTAGTAAAGTCACTAGGACTATGATTTCTTAAAGAATCCACTTAAATCAATACATAACTACTGATTGCTGCTTGATGGCTGTCTAAGAACCTCTTACTGTTTCTCTTGACAATTGTTTTGATGAGAGAAAAAAAAGTTGTATTCATGCAAAGCAAGTCTTTTAGATTACCTCCTGTAGTAGTTTAGTAGTAAGTATTTACACTGATAACCTGGGCTGAGTGTAGTGTCTTGGAATACTAGGTATCAATATAATAGAACTCTTTTAACTCCACAGCTGAATATGCTTCCTTCATTTTTCTTATCTTGGTTTTGATCTACTGCAGCAGATTTTGAGTTGAGATAAACTTTAAATCATTGCTTTCAAGAAGAGGAAAAATATTACTGACAACAAATTTCCTCTTCTTTTTACCTGTTTTCCTTACATGAGTGCTACATTCTCATTTTGGATCCAGACAGCTTTAGTCAGCAGTCAGTTTCTTGGAGCAGTTATGTCTCAGTGTGTGAGCCCTTGTTAGGATTACTAAGTAACCCACAGCAACAGCAGATAATATGATAAACTTACTTGGTGTGTGAAGAACGTGGTGTTTTTAGGTATCAAGTGAACTCATCTTCACATCAGGATTTGCTGAAGCTATCGAGCTACTGTTGGAAGTTTCAATATATTTCTTTGTCATGAGTGAATATTCAAAATCATGCTCCTTTTTAAATGGAGATGCATCACACAGACTCCAAAATCTAAATGATATGTGCTAGTTTCATTTGGAAGTATAATTAAGGTGTATAATGTCATTTAACTGTTTAATGAACTCTGCATAATGTAATGGAATACAAATATTTGACCTTCCTGACAGTGACTGATGGATTGAAGTTGCACAGCATGATATCATTAGAATGTCAAATAACATCATTATTCATGATTATCAGGAATTATTCAGGTGAAATGGCAAATGTAATAGAAAGCTATTATTTTTGTGGGGGCCTCAGATTGACTTTCTTTGTCAGTATCAGTCTTTTGATGATACAGGGGGAAGATACTCAGATTTATTGAGCTACAAAGAATTAATGTTATAGGTTAAACAAATGTCAGTACTATCAGAAAAGTACTTTCAATAGATCATGTCATGTATTAAGTGTCTAAAAGTAACTATTAGAGGTAATGTTTTAACTTCTGCTTTTACTTCTACTAAAAATTAAAGCCATCTTTAGATTTCAGGGCTTTGCAGCATAAAAAATATATAAATAACCACAATTTTCTGGCTGACATTTTTGATCAGCAGAAAGGAAAAATGCTATACAGAGTCTTAATAGTAGAACTGAATTTTCACACTCTATTCTAGAGGCCTGCATTTGGAGCCCAGACATTTGTTCTGAGAGAATTTAAACTGAAATCACGACAAGGTGTTTTTCCATCACTTAAACACTCAAGCCTGATGGCCTGGGTCAGGAATTACCACACACTTGGAACAGGCCACTCAGGTGCCTAAAGATGAACACACACTTCTGCAGTTTATTGAATTATGGCCTATAGAAATAAATGCTGAGTAACCTCTTTTGATTTGGGATAATTAGGATCTTACTCCTGAGACATGAATGAGCTGTAAAGCTGCATTTTGCCTGTTGGGACAAAAACTGTAACAATGTTTTATGATGTACTTTCTGCTGAATGTGAGTCTTGCCAAAGGTTGTTTTAGCTCTGACCTGCAGATACCAACCACGCTGTTCTCTCCAGTGGGAAGTGGCAGTGCCTAAGAAGGAGCTGAAGGAGCAGCTGCTGTTTGCAGTGTAAACAGGATGAAGTTTGCAAATTATTTAAGTGACTGCACAGAATGGGCAATTTTCTCAGGACTCCTGGTCTTTCAGCAGAGTTTGGGTGGTGATGGTGGTGATGCCATAGTAAGAATTTTGTATACAATTTGGCTTTTGTTGCTAAGAGGTGGACTAGGGACAGGTCAGTGGCTGCAGTAAGGCATGAGCAAGGGCAGAGGAAATAGGGAAGACCCTTGAGTAATCAGGGAGGCTGTGGGCTGGTGTTTGCATGATGTGATGTAGAAACACACACATTAATGTCATTTTAGTGTTGGGACAGGATTGAGCCTTGCCTTGGGGTTACATGTTAGGTGTTGGTAGTTTAGTAAGGGATAGGTGTCCCCACTAACTTCCTAGCAGAAGCACTTCTGTGTTTGAAGCTTTAAAAATATGTGTTTGACCATTGCAGGTGGATAAGACTAAAGACTAAACCACCCTCCTAGTTTACCCTGTCTAGGTAAACACACACTGTCCAAAGATATTAAAACTACTGCCTTTGTTAGGTACTCCTACAGATTAACCACAAACAATAGAATTTAGCATGAAATTTAGTACAATTGACTTTTATTTTACTTCCCTATGGAATTCTGCAATTTCTCTTAAACTCTGTAGAGCCTCAGAGGAAACCTTTTTTTTTTTTTTACTCTTTTGTTCCCCCTGTAGATACACTGACAGTAATTTGGAGTGCTTCTTGATTTGTGTATTAAACCTGAATTGCAATCCTAATGCTCTAATTTACTTGTGGTTCATGATGTGCCACCCGACTGAAGTTGGTAGCTTGGGAATTCATGTGGAAGGATATTTTCTCTTAAGTGCCTGTACAATCTAAATGTGCTTGAATGGGCTGACAGAAGGCCAGGTGATTTCCAGTACCTATTTTCAGGGCGTTAAAATTTTCTGAATATTCTTTTGCTCCTTGATGCTCTGGGCTTCTACCTCAGTCAACAGGTTTTCAATCTCACCAGAACTCCCACTTCACACGTTGTCAAACGACTGCTCAAGCAGGAAATGGGAACCTTGAGCACAGTGTGTGTGATTTGAGGTGTGTGTTATCACCAGGGAGCTGAACAGTAGCCTATCCTTGGATATGCAAAAGATGGTGAGATATAACCCTGTACTGATTAGGAAAGTCTGGCAATGAGAGAGAATATTTTTTTTTTCTTTTTAAAGCTCTGGAATACAATTATAAAACTTTGTTGGGGTTTGCCAGCTGTTCATCCTCCCAGCAGCTGGGTGGGCAATGCTTTACATGCCAGGGGACTGCAGCTGCAGCAGTGCTTTGGCTGGTGGCAGAATGGGGACAGTGTTTATCAGATTCTTCCAAGCTGAACGTTGTGCATATACAGAGTGTGTTGCTCCTCTGAATTCAGAGGATCCTGGCTTGAAAAGCAGTTCCAGAAGAAAAATCCCCAGGCCAGCAAGCTGCAGGCCAGAGCCAAGGGCGCTGACCGAGTCATGTGTACAACATAAACAAATTCCTTTGTGATTTTCATCTTCATGTTCTGTTATTTTATTGCACTTAGCTTACAGAATAGCATAAAACAAACAGAAGATCAGTCAAAGTGTTGCTGATTTGACCTCTGTGTACTTGTGTGAATAGTCCTTATTAATTTAAGATCTTTCTACTTTTAAAAATGAGACCATTTAATAAAATTAGCTTTGAGTAGAACTTTCTAGGAGCAGGTGCTGTATTTATATAGCAAAACCATAATTTTAAAGCTTTATGAAATCATAATAAAAAGATTTTTACATATTACTGTCTTTGGTTACACATTTATAATTTATTCAAAATAAAAGGAATATGTCTGGTCAATACATTGTTTTTTCATCGATTCAACTGTCTTTCCTAACTGAGCTTGCCAGTTTGGGCTGAATTTGCAAGGAAAGAAGTATAAAGGATTTCAGATATGACCATTTATTATGTGTGTAGCATGGTAACATTTACATTTCATACTTTATCTTTAGGCTGGAAAAGTTAATCTCCTGCCAGATTTGGCAGGGGGCAGATTGTACATTGAAAGTAAGTAGGCAGCAGAGTGGAGGAGAGATACTAATGGTGACCCAAAATAAAGATTTTACAGGGTTTTGCCTTTTATTAGACAGTAGAGAAATTACACTAAACTGATTCCCTGAGGCACAGATCCATATGAAAGCAGTTTGAGATTGGGTGGGTTCTTAAATTGTTTTCACTGTTTTTGAAACCCTTAGTTTATTGTATCATTAGTAAAATAGAAATGAAGAATGTCTTCCTATTTAAGAATCATATTTCTGTTGAAGCCTTTGCAATATTTTGCAAAGCATATAATATTGTAATCACACTATAGCTTAAAATGTATCAGGGAATTTAATGTGTATTCAAATACTCTGGGTATTGTTGATCAGGCATGTGTTTTATTTTCAAGAAGCTGCTCCAGTAGTACAATATAATTTAGCTGATTCCATTCTTGAGTTAGTTTGTTGCTTTAGTCCAATGCTTGTGCATATGTTATCTTGCTTGATGACATGGGAAAAATTGAAATGGATTAAAATGCTTTTTAATGAATTATGATTACCTGTATTTGCAAGATATACTGAAGTAGAAATAACTTTGTGAGCCATTACAGTTAAAGGAGTAGATATAAATTCTGTGAGGGTTATATTTATCTCAAACTGATGATAAGAGAAACTGAGTTAGGATGTGGAAAATAAACATGAGATTTAGTCTTTTATGCTTTGCAGTGCAGGTGACTGAGGTTTTTCCATAGGAGGATACATTTGCTATGGACTTTACTTGAAAGTGGACTAATTATGCATATGTGGGGTCCCTGAGCTCTCTGTGTAAAGTCTCTCAACTCCTTTTCCTTTGGCTATACAGGCCAAACAAACAGCAAACAAATAGAAAAGTCCTAATTTAATGATTACTAGTTGCCTCAAAAATTAGTAGGGTGAAAATTGTATCTCATCAATTTTTTAATGGCTATTGTTGGAGTCAGGGACCGTGTTCAGCATGTACTTTGCACTTCTGCTGTGTTCCATCTTGGAGTCTCAGTCTTTTCTGATGGCTTGTAGGGATTCTCAGGTCTCTTACAGCAAGTTTAATGGAACAGTAATCATATTTGATCTAAAAGATACTGTTTTCCTGTATAAAAAAAGAAAATCTCCAGTCTCCTAAGACTCGCTTTCTTTAGTTTTCCATCTTGCCCGACCATGGATCCAAGTAGAAGTTTCATATACTAATTACAAGGCTATTTATATTCATGACTATTTCTAAATAGCAACAACAAAACAAACTTTTGAATACTATCTTCATTAAAATAAAAAAAAAAAAAAAAAGACTTTTAACAAGTCTGTTGTTTTGATGTAAATATGGAGTAAGGAGAACACTGCTTCATCTTAAGGATAATGGTATTTGAATTCAGTGTTTTCATCTTCTGGGAATGTTGATTTTTCCAGCAATGTAGGGCTGTGCACTGTAAACATAAAGAGATATTAGAATGATTACACATAGAGTACTTCTCATAAATATCTTTTTAGTCTAGTTCAGGCACTAGAACAAGTACTGTTGTAATGGCACATGTAGTTCTGTTCCTGATGTAGTAAATTTTAAGGGATCAATAACAGCTTAAAGACAGAATTAGTAGCTACCTCGCATGTCTCCATATGAATATAATGGCTGTCTTATCTGTGAGGAGCTGATGGCTATAAAATGAAATGCATTTAAATAAATGCCTAAGGATGATTAAAATATCATACAGAACCAAAGCACTTCAGCTGTAGATAGTCATTAAATTGACCATTAATAACTTACAATATAAGGGAATATTACTGTATTCATAAATTTTGCATGCAGATTTTATTAAGCTGGCATATTATATGAATTGATTCCCTGACACCTTCTGGCTGTGGCAGTATAGATAATAGTGTCTTGTAGGAGTTTTCTATAATCGGGGAATTCTGATTGACTGTTTCCAACTAGAAATCAAAGTTTTGTTCTGAGTGACAGTTCTTTTAACCAGCTGTTAATCAAAGAATGTAATTATAGTGTTGTGTTTAGAATGGCCATAATGTTTTGTCAGCATTTCTGTCACAAAATCCTTTTCTCCAGATGCTTGTCACTTGAACAGAAACATTCTCAGAATAGAAACATTCTCAGACCAGTCAGTTATGGTTACAATGTCTTTACATTGCTCTGAAGAGCAGCTTTGGTGACACCGTGTATCCAGCCAGGGTCACCCAATGCCATTCTGTATTTGCAAAAAGTATGTGTGGATGTGTGTGTGCTCCCACACAAATGAACACACCTTTATACTTGTAATACCTGCCCAGTGTAGTGAGGCCTTCAGTGACATTTCTTATACATGAATTAAGAGCAAATATCCAAATTATAAAATAAGGTATACCTTTGGTCTGTGATAATGTCATTGAAGAATGCTTTTTAATACAGTTCAGAGAGAGAGCTTGGTAGGACATAGCAATAATAACCTATAAAAGTTCTCTTTGTTAAAAAATTAAAAGTAGTTGGAAATAAAGCAGAATGAAAAGTTTGAATCTGATTATTTCCACAACATAAACTTTGGTTGATTTCAAATGCATTCAGGAAAATACAATATGTGGATCATAAGGAAAATGTAATTTCTGTGGTTTGAAAACATAATTTTCAAGTATGAAAATGCTCCTGCTGATGACTTTCATCTTTCATACAAAGTATGACTTTTTCTCAACTGGAATATGCTGTAGGTTTTAGAAGCATTAAAGTAAAATTAACAAAAAGGATAAAGTTGAAATGTTTTAAGTTTATCATAAGGTGAGAATTCACTTTAAAAATTCACCTGTAGGAAATGTTACTTAAAGCAACTACTTCTTACAGTATGTTTCCATTTTAATATGAGGCTTTTTTCCTACTGAAAACAAGTTTCTAAACAAAATCAGATTGTTAAGATTTGCTTTTAAATAGCAGATTGCCATAAAGGTGGTGACGAAACTCCAGTTCTTTGCAAAATGCCTTTCTTTCAGTATCCCCGTGTGAAAATTTTCTGCTGACACTTTCTTCTATAAGAAATATTTTGACTTGTTTAGAAGGAAGGACTCGTTAAAGGAACAACTTTTAAGGTGTAGGGCAATGCTTATTTATCTAGAAAGTTAAATTCATACTTAATCAGAAGTATGACACAGAGCATGGCTGGAACAAAAAGTATGGTAAGAGAGTTCTGACAGAGTGCTTTTGGCTGGGTGAGGGTGACACAGTGATTTAGGCTGGGTGAAGGTGACACAGTGATTTAGGCTTTACACATCAGTTATTCATAGGTGTAAGATGCTCATGGAAATTTAAAGACCTTGCTAGCATCAACTTCTTTGCATGATTTGGCTGTGGGATGCAGGCTTTTTCTCCAAGCTTCTTCAGCCTAAAGCAGACTCCTTATCTGCTAAATTTGCCCAATGCAGAATTTTTTGACACTCAAATACACACAGAGGAATGCTCACAGACAAATTTCCATGGCAACCCTGAAGTCACCTCTCAACAGACTTTATGCTGCTTTTCTATCCAGTTCTTTCACAGTACTATTACCAATAAATAAACTGAGAATTAAACATTTCTCTCAAAACATATGTTTGGCAGGTGTTTGTATGACACACAGTGACCCCTGTAAGAATCTGCTGGACTCTGAATTGTTTACCTAACTTCTTATTTTAAGTGCATTAAAGTGTAGTTGTTTAATGAGATAAACTAAGAGAAATTAATGTGAAACTAACAGAGAACATTTTTGTTTCATATCAACAAGCAAAAATTTAGTCAAAATTCAGTTAAGATAGCTTGAATTTAAAAGTTTATGAAAATATAAATCCCAAACACTATCATTGTAATTCATAAAAGGAAGTAAATAACAAATTATTTGGAACCTGCACCACTCTAACACACTTCCATATATTTTTCATGTCTCTGATAGATACTGCCTCACCTTGCTAAGGTTGAGGTATTTGCTGTTGATTACATGTGCATTACTGCACATAGTCCTGGTAGGAGAGTAAATGAAGTTTGAAAACACAGGTGTTGGAACACTGGCAGTATTGTCAGGCTTGTGTAGGGGAATAGGGGAGTTGGATATAGGGTTATACAGGAAGGGACTTAAAAAATTAGCCTAGGAATATTTCTTGTTTTTTGATGAAGGGTTGTTACATGTACTGTCCTAAATGAACATTAAAGAAGTAGCAAACTAAAATAACTAGAGAATAACTCAGTGATACATATCAAAAAAATAAAATACAAGTAACTAATAAAAAGGTGGTGTAACTGAATGTAGAAAAAGCTGCCTTGGCCTAAAAAAATGATTTAGTGTTATAGACTTTTCCCCTCAGCTGTATTCTTACTTTGATATGTTTTCTCTTGCTTCTTTTTCCCTGGATGAAACATTCCCACACTTGGCAGACAATAACAAACCAGTCCCACTGAGTCCAGAGGGCTTGGGAGTTATATACTGAGTGTTATATATTACACTGGCTGTGGTATATATATATTTTTTTCCCCAGTGTTGGAGTGAATGCTTGTGTAGCAGCTCCAGTGGTTTAGATTGTGCTGCTTTGGAACTGGTCAACCCTGCAGCTCTCTGAGCTGTTTGAGTTTGTTTTCTCCTTTGGATGCTGAGAGAACCAAGCACAGCAGCACTGGAGGGTACCTTGGAGCAGTGCAGGAACAGTGCAGGGGGAACAACCAAGCTGATGTGACTGGGGGCTCAATCCCATGAATTTTCCTTTCTGCTCTGCTGAATATTAATCAAGGAAAGGATGGATTATGAAGATTTCCAAATAGTGCAAGAGACGTGTGTATTAAGAATGTTAGATTGAGAAGCTGGTAAATATCACAAAAAGATGTCTGTAAATTATTTCTCTTTGATGTGCCAGAATGCTTCCTGCCATAGATGTTATCTTTGATACATTGAACTGATATTAGAAAGTCTTATGTCTAATCCTTTCACTTATGTTGAGCTTTAGAACTTGAAACACTGAATTTTAATTTAACTCTTTATATTCTCTTAAAAAACCCCACACTTAACTAGCTGAGCCGGAATCACATTTTTACTAATCAGATTTATGCTTGCCTTCAAAAATTCCTTGTTGCCAGCAAACCATTTTGGTGTCAGAAAACAAAAGTTTGTAGTTGTTTGATGATATTTTTTTTCTTTAATATGTTGAATTGAAATTGTGGAAACATAAGCATAAAAATGCTAGGGAGCCTGTCACATAGGATGGTGCCTTCTTTTGCTTGCTTGTTTTCAGTGCTTCATCTGTTCCTTTGATGTCCTGTATCCCTGCTTGCAAAGCTAAAGGCTAAAAAGCCAGAAGATGTTGGACATGCAAAGAAACCGAGTAAAAAATCGAGGTAGAGAAATCTGCTGACAGAAAAAATCAGGCACTAAGACAAAACTAGCAAAAATCCTGGTCAAACCTTAGGAAGTATTGTTGGGTGGTGAGCTTAACAACCATAACCATGTGTGCTGCTTAAGCCAGTTGAGTAAAAACAATATTTTCCTTATATTTTTCTTTGCTGAGGACAGAATGAAAACTTTCCAAATATTTTTGTTTTGATTCAAGCAAAAGGGTTTGTTCTGTTCTTGAACACAAAAGAATATTTGAAGTATTAACACAAATATAATTTAAATTTAGGGGCCAACAGTTATTAAAACATTTATTTCTGGAAAATCAGAAATATTATGTTAATAAACACTGTTTTAGTGTATCTTTTTAAGGGATGCTTAAACCAACTTTTCCTTGAACTTTTTTTTCTTCAAGGATAAGTATTGACCTCCTTCCTTTGCTGACAGTCTTCTCCAGTTAGCCATCTGCATTGAATTTCTATTCCTATGTCCTTGTGCTCTTCCTTTTTAGCATTCAGGTCTGTAAACAACTGTCTTATTGCTGTTGCATCTCTTCTGGACGGGCTGTAAGAACAATGTCCCATGTGCTCTGTAAATACTGGTGGGGAAGGGAAGAAAAAACTTACACATCACTCCTTTTGCAGTGGGAGGAAAGGAAGAGATTTGCTTTCCTATGCAGTATCCCTATTTTCCCTTCTCTTTCTTTAAGCCCATTAATGAAAGACAGATGCACTTTCTAGACTTTGGAAGGGCAGTGAGACTCCAGAAGAGCAGAAGCCAGAAGAATGGAAACTCCAAGTTGTTTTTGGCCTTCCCAAACAATTCATAATGCTCAGAGTGTGTCTTTGAGCATTTCAGCTGGAAGAGCTTGTTTTAGTATCATTAAGGTGAATTGTGCTAAATCTGTTGTTGCCTCGTGGCAGATCACAAAGGCTTTGTGGAAAATTTGTCCAACATTGCTGTGTATGTTTCCAGCAGGTTGTTACATGGCTTTGATGGATAGGATACAGGTAGGAAAAATCACCACAACATCTGGGAAAGCAAGAACACAGGCAGAGATACTCTTCTGGAAGAGGGTGACTGCCTAGAGGTGCTGACAGATGGTGAATAAACAAACTTGTCATGTGATTTGATCAACTAATTATGGGTTTGGACCACATAATGCAGTGATATTGAGCCAAAAGCAGTCTATATCTCTTGCTGATTTGAGAGCACCTGGCACTTTGACTCAATCTCTGTTGTGTAACTTCTTCCACCTCAGCAATTATGATGGAGAAGAACACTGTTCTGTCCCTGACACTGCTGTCATAAATACTGTCACGATGATATCAACGTGAATGTTGCTATCAAAGGAGGCACTGAGGTTATTCTTTGTGGAGAGGATATAACTTACACCCATTCTGCCTTAGACAATGATGGATTGCTATGGAATGTTCAAATAGAAAAGAAACTTTTTTATCAAGTCATGAAAAGCAATGTGCTAGAGATTAATAAGACACAATGGCAAGGGAGAAAAAGCATCAGCAGAACCCTTGACTGTCAGAAAGTTCCTGAGAGTAAGATGTACAGTTAATGTATTTCTAGTCTGTTCTGCCTTGTATTTTTAAAATTTGGGGGTTAAAACCAACAGTACATTATAGGACAAGGCTTCTATGGTTGTGGAGAAGTACTATGAGATGATTAATAACCATTATTGGAATTCCTAAGAGCCTTTGACATCTGGGAAATTAAGGCCTGAGGGACTTCATCGCTGAGCTTTGCAATTCTAAAAAGTACGCAGCATTTTTTACTTGTCTTATTGATGGTAACAAATTAGACTTAATCCTGATTTATCTACTTCTCCTGAAAAATCAAGACTTAACTGAGTTTTTTAATAATATTCACATATTGCTAATGAAACTTGATCTACTTAATTTAACATGAAGAATAAAAGGAGACTTTTCTCTTATATGCTTTAGCGTTCAATAAGGCAAATGGTAGATGCCAGTTTTTGGGAGGAAGCAAGTAATGTTTATTCAAACCACTTGGTTTTCCTGCAATTTATGGGATATGATAATTGCTGCAATTTTAAGATCAAAAAGCCATTTCTATTCATTTGAACACTAATGTCTTTAGGGGTTTGGGACTTTCTATTAATCCAAAATGTACAAAGGCTTAAAAAAAATAAAATCCCAGATTTTAGCAATGAGTAATGAGTTTGAAGGAATGCATGAAATATGATGGTTCTCTGTGTGAAATGAGTATCATGGAGAGTTTTATCAGTAGGGTTGAATTAACCACACTGGAAATCCATGAACTGCCAATATTGGAATAAAGAAATCTATGTGCTATGCTTCAATATAATGGATTGGAAATGGAGAGAATGCATGTACACATATACAAATTTGCAGTTAGAGAATTTAAAAAGCTATAATCAAGAAAAAAGTATTAGAGTATTATAAGAAAGTTTCTAATTCTAATGAATTAAGTCTTTAATATGCTGGTAATGCTGCTTCATTTAAATTGAAAATAAAAGATGATATGAAAAGAATATTCCCCAAATGGCATCCATGGACTAGAAATAAATGCAGTTGGCAGAAGCACTGTATTTTAATCTTTATGCTTTCGAGAATCTGTGTTATAAAATGTCTCTTCTTTTGCGTGTGACAGTTGAGCAGTGTCTGCAGCCTGTTTCTGAGTGAGGCTGTGCCCAGTGAGGCCACACTGGGTGACAGGAAAAGGGCAGGCTGCTCACACTTGCACTGTCTGATTTGGTGGGAATAGCTGTGAAAAATTCTTTCTCCTTGAGATGGTTCTGAAGTTTTGTGAAGCTGTGGCCTGTGCTCAGGACAGCCTGGGCATCCTTCTTGGAAAACTGCTGTTATGTTGTGGTTGATTCATTCTTCTCTTCCATGGTGGTTTGCTGTGTGATCAGTTTGCTGTTGGCACAGGGCAAACAGATTCTTGAGGGTGCAAATTGGATCCATATTGTGCCACTTCCTGGCACCTTCTAAAGACTTTGTAAAGGCCAGTGACACATTTGCCAGGGTGAGGTGGTTGGAACTGGAGTCCTTGCTTCAGGCTGCTGGGGACCATAAATATTGTATTTTATCCTGAGCAGAGTTGCATGATAGGGCTTTAACATCTGCAGGCTTTTGTATCTATTTTTAGACAGTCTCTCTTTTGGTAACAAAAATCACTGTGGTTAAATCATAGAGTATTTAATAGAGTTGATAATCTTTCCACTCAGAAGTGCCTTCACTAATGACTAGGTCCATAGGCTCTTATCCTAGATCCTGTACCTGTTATTGTTTGTTTACAATTAAATATCTCAAAAATGGACCTCACTCAGCACAACCAGCTTATGGACTAAAACAATTAACTGTAATTTTACAAAAGTCAAAGCATGTGCATCCAAGTCCTTCTAGTGGGATATTTCTCTGTGTGATACTGCAGGAGTGCACAGATTGAGTAAGTTCAAATATGACAAATTAACAACCTAAATTTAAAACCAGTTTATTGATTGCAGTTAACTACAAATTTTCCACAATGTTACCTCAGAATCACAGATCATTCACCTGTTTGCACTGCATGCAGGCATCTCTTGCATCAGCCCCTGACAGGCTCAAACACTCCTTACAGGAAGTGCTTTGGGCAGGCACGGCCTTTTTGACAGGTTCTGTTTGGGTTGGTACACTTTACTAGCTATAACTTTTGATCATTTGGAGACCTTTGCTGAAAAAACCCCAAACTGAACCAACCAAACCCCAACACAAAATAAAAACCCCACTAGCAGGAGGATGACTGCAACCCTTCCTGCTTGCCCTCATTTGTCCATTTTCCCACTCCTGTTCACTGTGCTCCCTAGAACCTTCTTTTAATCACACCTCCCTCCTTTTAATTGCCTGAATGACTAACAAGAGGACCTCATTCCCATTTACCTATTTGCCAGCATATTAAAACATCAATTGTGGGAAACTTGACTGTAATTTTCTGGTGTTCTTAAGCAGAAGGACTACAGAACTCAAATTCTGTTCGTGTTTTCTCTGTATTTGTGAAACCTGAAAAGGTGCTCTAGGCTGAAGAGCATAAAAAAATTAGCTAGAGCTAATCTGGGACAGAAACCATCATGAAAATTTGCCTCCCACTGTAATGACTGCATAGGACCCTAAGGGTTGAGTGAACTGGGTACTTAAATATTTTAATATGCAAGTTCTCAAATTTTGCAGATAGCTGAGGCATTTTTTGGTGCCATAAGATTGGGAGGAAAAAAAGGAAATCCTTGGAAAAAGCCCTAAGAGGGAGAGAAACGTATCTGCTAGGCAATTGGGAATACTTCCTACTGAGAAGCAGCATCTGGCAGGTGTCGTACGTTTGATGAATTTTCTAGGAAGCTGTGTCACTACAAAACAATGTCAGCTGGGCTTTCCTAGGTGTAAGAACTTCCTTTCCAGCTTAAGATAAAGCCTTATACTCCAAACCAAAGAAAGAAAGAAAGAAAGAACAGCTGATAAGGTTTAAAATTTGGTTAATACAAAAAAAAAAGGAAGGAGTGGATTCACTTCCAACAGAATGCATCTAAGGGTTTTGGCTGGTATGTAATGCCATTTTTCTGGACCACACACAATAATTAAATGAACACATATTCACATTTTATAAATTCAAGTTACTGGTCCATGTTTTCTCAGTCACTCTGAGTTAAGAGGGTTATATATGGCTGACGTTTAAAGACAGTGAAGCGTGAGAAACAGCAAATAAGCACGATGCTGTGGTCGGTGTTAATTTTTATTATAGAACCCAAAATGAGAGATGGGAACCTAGAAAGAAAGGCAGATAAAATGTCATTTTTATAATTGAATTCTCTCCAAAGAACTGTGCCAATCATGCAACTGGTAAATTGCTATTACCCAAGATGAGCATTCAAGTTCAGTGGCTTATTGAATTATATCAGTTGACTGAATGATTAACTTCCCTGTTTTGTTACTGGTGCATGGTGCAAAGAGAGTAGACAAAAAAATCAAAGATTTCGTAGAGTTGATACATTTCCTCATCTCTCTTTTGTGAACTTTATTATTTAGAGAATCAAGTAATTTTAACTTGGAAACTATAGTGGAGATTTTGGGGAAGAGTTAGAATGTTTCACTTGAATGCTAAGAATTTTTATTCTCTGGTAGGAGGCAGCTGTTCTTTAGAAAACCAACGTAGAAACTTTACCCAGTAGGTTTCTTGTTTTCTCTCCCCCTTTAGCATGCAAAGATGTACAAAAATTAAGCCTAGGAGTTATTTTTGTTGCTACTGCCTTATATATATGAAATAACACCTTTCCTTAGACTCCTTGGCGAAGTTGTGATCAAGTAAAGGCAGTGCTGCAGGGTGTGAAGAAATGAAGGAGTGATGAAATCAGGAGGTAAGTCACAGCCCAGATTTCTTGCTGCCTTGTGGTTTCCTTACCTGCTTGTTCTCAGTGGATTCCTGCACAGGTATTGAACTGCAAAGCTGCAGGTATAGAAGCCATAAAATACTTCATGGTTTTTGAAATTGGGAGACATTTAAGATCAGTGTTATTACCTTCTGTGATTCACTTTAGAACATATTTCTGTAGTGTCATATAAATATTTTAAAAATATCAAATGGAAATGAAGAACTACTGGTGATTTTGCAGTGTGTATTTTCTAGAAGTTGAAAACAACTCAGCACTGGCTGTTCATGCTATTCTTTTGGGGAGCCAAGATAATGAGAAACACATAAGGAACAGTCTGGAAATTTTGCCTTTGGATGTTTTGAAAGATACTTCAAGGGAGTTTTTTGATCTTGTGCCTTTTAGGAAGATGTGTGGCATTGGTCTCCTGTCTTCTCTAACCCTCTACACCCCTCAAAAATTTTAAACAATAAAACCCACTGCAAAAATAGAATTTTCAAGAGCTGATCGACCAAAGAAGAGATTTTCTTATTAGATAGATACATTTTATCTGATGTTTTAAAAAAATAGGATATATCCCAATAAAGATAATTTTGTAAACTGCTGGGAAATAGTCACACATATCTTTTTGATTTTTTTTTTTTTTTTTTTTGGTGGAGGGGGCTGTTGTGTGTTTTGTTTTATTTAGTTTTTTTAAATTATGGTGCTAGTATAATTCCATGTACTATCAATCAAAAGAGGAAAAAATAACTGGAATTTCCAGGGCTGCAACAGGGATGGAGGAATGAATACTTCTACTATTTGCAAGAAGTCTTAAATCTGAACATTTCAGGTGAAATCACATCCTTCAAAATTAAATGTAAAAGTCTTTCATCTCCTTAGGAGCCATAAATCCATACAGAAAGCACTTCCTTTGTGAGCAGGGTTGAAGACATCTGCTCCACACCAGCAGCACAGGCAGTGAGTGGGATTACAGACTTATAATGTAATGGCCTAAGAGACCTATTTTAATATGGCTAAGAAAAAAAGTAAAGTATAATTTCTTCTATCCTCTCATAAGAGTTTAATTAAAGGATTTGTTTTTTGAGGCAATCCTACTCCTGACAATACAGCAGTAGTAGAATAAGTTAGTGTGAAACTTGCATGGTAAAAAGGGCAAAAACTTGTACATTTTAAAAATGTTTAGTTTTGGTATTTTTCTCTGGAGTTGTTAAAACAAATTTCACTATAAAAATAATCAAGTATTAAAAACCCAGAATGTCTCAAAATCTGGTATCTTTCTTAAAACCAGGTTACAGAAATCTCATTTTGGGGAAGGAAATCCCATCTGTCACAACACTTATTTTGATGAAATGTTTAGATATTAATGGAAATCTGAAAGATAGAAAATAAAAAATTTGGTGATGTAAATAATGTGATAGCAAATTACACTGAACTTTCTTTTTAGACTGGGCTTTTCTTTGAGTAACATGATTGACTTTAGTGTTAAAATTAAGCAAGCAAACAGTTGGGTAGTTTGAGCTCTGAGTTGTGCTGCGTGTGGAATGAGTGAGGTTCAGGGAAAGTGTTGTTTTGTTTGATTTTGTGGAAAGCCTCACATTTTTGATCAAAACTCCATTATTTTACTGCTGTTTCCCAGCAGTGCAAATATATGATGAACTCACTTTTTATAGGTTTCTGTTTGACTGCTGGGGTCATGTTGGTGAGGAAATCCTCAAAGCATCATTACCATTCAAGCAGAATTGTTGTGTTACTGCAAAGGGGCAAATCCTGGACAGAGTGATCAGCTCATTGGTAAGGTCTGCAGAAGGCTGGATTAATTTCCCAGCTCTGCCAGTAACTTTCCTATTCTTTTATCTTTGTCTCAGAAACTCAGGAATGCCAGTGCAGTTCCCACAAGGCTGAGCAGGTATTTTCTGATCCCAAAATGTCTGGCATTTGCCACTGCAAATAGAACAGGAATGTAAATACTTGTAAGATGCTCTGACATGCTCGTTGCTACCTACGACATCATCATTATAAACATTCTTAAATACTGGGAAAAAGCATGGTGCATTTAAAAATAGCATGGCAGACAGGACACTCTTTCCTTCAGCCAAAACAAGATCAGAGAGATGCAGATTTTGAACTACCTTATGATTCATCCCCAAAGCTTAATATTAGTAGTACCCGATATTTTGTAATTTTTTCAAACTTTGCTTTTAGAGAAGAGAAAATTATGTGTGGGTGCCAGATAGGTTCTGCTGCTCACTGCAAAAGTGGAGTGCTCTGCTTTGTATTGCCCTGGTTAGGTCATTTCTCCTTCTTAGATCCATATGGTACTCTTTAAAAATTAAAAATCTTCCTGAAGAATAACTTTTAAAGTAAACTTTCACAGATGGGTTTTGGTAAGATGTCAACAAACATGACCTTTCAATCTCTAGTGCAAATGGCAATAAAACCCAAGCCTATCTAATCTGCCTGCAAATAGCTGTAGCTTCACTGATCTAGTCTAATCAAAGGAACAAGCCCACAGGGGTTTAAAGGATTTCTTGCTGTTTCTGCAGCCATTAATTTAATTGCTAGAGTACAGTGAACTCTCAGAGTACAGTAAATGTTTGGATCTGCAGGGGGATAAACAGCTGAACCCTTGGAAATAAAATCTAAAGCAAATAGGGTTTTCTCTGCAATTAGTGTTGTCTTAAAGTATGTTTTAAAAACAGGGCCCAGTAGAGCTGACATGAGTTATCATCTGCATTTCCATGTGATGTACCACTGGTTATTCCAACATGTCCTGCAGTAACTCCAGTGAATTGCCTGCAAGTGCCAAGTGAAATGCTGAGCAATAATGTGTGGCAGTAGTGCACGTGGGGGTGGTAACACTCATTCCATCATCTGCCTGGCTGCTGCCATCCTCGCCCTCTTAAAATTATAGTCTCCATTTTGACATGCTTTTTCCCCCCAAGGATGAATTTTAAAGGTGCTACTGTACTTTTAATTACATTTAAAGGTAATTACTATACAGGGCAGTGCTTACATTATTAGTGGAATGTAAAAAACTGATGATAGTGATGAAAAGGATTTCTTGAACACACTCTTAACTATGCAGGGTCTAAAGTGATTCCAGATTGAGGAAGGTGTCTGAATTTTAATTTTATGTGGTACTTCTCAGGGCAGAGTTGCCTTCCTTTCAGTCTCAAAGGTATTTTACTTTTGGTATTAATATTAATAGAAGCATGGCTTTAGCAATTGTTGTATAAGGTGTCTTTTTGTTTTAAACAAGAAAAAATGAATGTTGTTTTCAGGAAAAATTGTTTCTCTGTAAAAGTCTGAGCAATTTACTGGTCAGCAGAGTTGGGTGCTTTCACTTTTGGCAATGCATATTCCCACTTATGGAATGATGAATCGATTTCATTTAATAATGAGAATTGGCTTGAGGCAAAGCCAAGCTTAGAATAAAACAAAAGAGTTCCTTATTGGGTTAGAGTTTCAATTGCCCTCTACCTGCTCTCCATCCTAGCTCTAACACTCCTTTAGCTGCCCTCTTGCTGGCAGATGTAGGACTGGGGAAAGTCACTGTCCAGCCTGTGGAGGTCATGGGACAGAGGAGGACTGTATGAAGATGGAAATATTCATCATAAACAGAGTAAAATTTAAAATCATTTTTAGCTGGAAATGGAGGATCCCAAATTGTAGATTCTTAAGGTGTTTGTGTGAGATTTTCAGATATTTAGATGAGCAAGGACTTATATTCATGAGTCTGAATTCTAATTAATTGGCAAGTAATAAAAACTGAAGATTTAACTGTAGCTTCTAGTGCCATCAAATATTTAGGAGAAGCAAAGCTTTTCAGGATATCTTTTTAGTGAGGAGTGAAAGAGTACAGATGTATTAAGGAATTTATGTGTATGCTTTCTTTTTAGTGGAAAATTGAAGACGCCCTTTTGGTTTCCCATTGACAACCACAAACCCCACTGGCATTCCATCATAATGAAGGACAGGCAGTTTAGTGCTTCCTCCCAGCTTCTCAATGTCATGTGGGTCATCCCTTGTCATCCCTTGCCATGTACCTTAGGCAATTTTATGAAATGTATTTCTCACTGGGCTTGAGTAATCCAAAAGAATTATTAATGAGAAGATTAAAAAAAACCCGCTACAAATTGGCAAGTTTATTTATAGATCAAATGTGACCACTGAAATGCAGGAAATCTCCAGGGAAAACTCTTATTACCTGCCTCTAACAGCGTGATCCAAATTAGAGTCTTTTAGAAGTGTGCAATTGAAACAACCCCTGCCTTGCCAGTAGAACCTCCCCTGTGTGGAGCCCTCCATTGATTCAGGCACGTTTTCTTTAATGCAAAGGACTTTCCAATGTGATTATTCAATGAGCAGCATTGCATCAGCAGGGCCCAAAATGGGGCTTGGCAGCTTTTTTTGCTGTACTGTGCAGTTCTCAGGGGCACACACTTTGTGCATCAGATGTGTCACACTTTCTGTTAGAGAGCTAAGATAGGCTTTAAGCACTGTTTAGGCACTAAAGATGCAGCTGACTATCCAGTGATGTTAAAATTACTTTGGTGAATATTCATTTCTAATGAAAACCTTTTGTAGCTCTGTCTGACCACAGCCAGTATTTCTAAGAAGAGAAAAAACATGAAGTATAATTTAATGCAAATTGGTGACTTTTTAATCCATGGAGTTTACATGCTTTTTGTCTGTGTTGTGCTGCTCCAGAAGGGAATTAATTTGTCTATGATGACATTGTAATCTAGGACTACACTACCAATGTACTTAAAATCAGTCAGGTATAGAAGTAAAATTCCAACAGTGCCCTCAATTTTTTTAAAAAAAGGTTTGCTCTGTCATGCAGTAATTAAACTGTCCATGGCTGGAAGTAATTGCATGATTATGTACACAGTCCTGTTTCTGTAATTTGGATCATCGGAGGGCAAAGTGTCAAAATCTCTGTAATGATGTTTAATTCCATTTTAACATTTCCTAGAGGAATTGCTTTGAGTTTATTTTCAAACCACAAAAAACTTAGGAAACCCCTTGAAGTTTGTGGGAATTATGTAAGTTACAGCTACTTCTCTGAATTGGTTTGATCATGCAATCATTAGTTGCCATACCTTCTGATCAGTCTCTTTGATTCTAACAGGCAACACTTAGAGTAACCTAGTTCTCCCAGATTTTCTCAGTACTTTTAGGAGCCTGAATATGGGTTGATTTCATTTTAACATGAATATATACTTTAACTCTTTCAGTTTTTAATCACTTTGCATGTGTTGGTATGACTTTTTGCAATGAAGTACAGTATAGAAATTGTCATTGGACTCTTTCTTGAAATCTGTAAAATAATCTAGTGTGGATTTTATTGTTCATGCTGTGCTCTCATTTTTTCTGTTTAAAAAGTGAGAGGGGTGTATTTCAAAAAAAGGATGTATCTTGAGAGTTATACATACACATGTGGGTTTCACCCCCTCAGTTAAGATTTTATCACTTTGCAGAAATGTTTTCTAAGTAATTATATTCCAGAATAATAAT
Organism: Muscicapa striata striata; assembly: GCA_030060385.1. Classification (NCBI taxonomy): domain Eukaryota; kingdom Metazoa; phylum Chordata; class Aves; order Passeriformes; family Muscicapidae; genus Muscicapa; species Muscicapa striata. Next base: position 994,992 of record JAREIS010000002.1, on the reverse strand, counting down.
TCAGAAGGGTTGTGATTAATTACTACTGTTCTGCCAATAAGTCTCAAGTTATTTAAAGACACTCTTATAGTTGGATTCATCATATGAAATGAGTAACTGCAAGGTGTTCTAATAGAAGATTTAATCTTGGTTGTTCCTAAGAGTCTTACCATTGAATTCAGTAGGCTTTGAATCAAGATGTAAAATAGGATAAAGAGCAGCACTGAATCTTACTGGACGTGAGGTCAAGTCTCTGGTCTTTCAGTGACCAGCTTTGGTGCTGAAAAGATTTTTGCTTCTTCCTCCCTCATTTTCTCTGTTTCAGCAATAGTGACACTATAATCACAGTCACTGAAAGCTCCAAGAACTCAGATTAGTTCCTGAAATGACATTGTGGAAGAAGTGGCAGTTTCTCCATGGATGATGGAGTGTGCCTAGAGCAGCAGGAGGGCTAATTAGGCAGAGTCTAAGCCTCTGTGTCTGTGTTTCTCTCTATACGAGGGCAGAATAATTGTTCCACTTCCCACCCATGTTTTTAAAAATGCACTCATTAAAATGTAACCTTTTTGAGACAGACTCTCCCTTGTTATGCATGAAGCATAATAAGGAGCTATTTTTAGTATAAATCAATAGATAAATAAAAAAGTAGTTTGGGTTTTAAAAATGAATAAAATTAGTTAATTTCCTTAGCAGAAACATGCTTACTCTGGAAGCCAGAGATATTTTGAAGTTTTTATACAAAGGTTTTATTTTTAAAAGTGAATAAAATACCAGTTGCAGTTCACATTGAGAAGAAAAGTTATCTAATACCAGATAGTTTGATTCCTTCAAGAACATTGGTAGCTCACCAGAGGTCTGTCTGTAATTGGCCTCTTGGGATGTCTGCTTTGTTTTTTGTGTAGTGGACAGGGTGAGCATGATGCCCAATTATTAGCTAGCACAAGCCAACAGGCTAATCACGTTTAAAAAAAATCTTGATGCTTTTCCCAAGCTTAATAATAGTGTCTGTTTGTTATATGTTGGCTCCTAGGGACACAACCTGGAAATCAGGAGTGCTATTAAACTAATTAAAACACAGACCAAAAGATGTTATTGCCCCAAAAGGATGAAAGTGCAGAATATACACAAATTGCATATAGTTCCCTTAATAGTGGTGTGTATGAACAGTGAATGCCATTTGTCCCTGCCCTTTGTGTTTATGGAGCTTTGCACATATAGAGACAAGAACTAAAATAAAATTACTTTCTCCTACCAGATTTGAAAGGTAGGGACAAACCAGTGCTTATGGAAAGACAATTTATTGTCTAGGTGCCAGGAAGATGTATTCATTTACTAGAACTCAGCATCAAAGTGGACAAGAGACACTTCTGGACAAACAAGGCTTCCCAGATTCCTTGTAAACATACTGTAAAATGTCCTAGCAACTTGTTAGATGAGAGAGGATGGCAGCTTTCAAATGCCAAGGAATCATGATATGCCTGTTGGATACAGGAAGGAAATTGAGATAGCATGGGCTTTTAAAACTTGGAAAGGTTTCGACTGCCAGGCTTGGAATAATCAAAGAATTTATTTCATAGTGAACATACTAGACATATAAGAGGGCAAGAAAGCTTATGAAGACTTTATAAGGAATATTTAGCACAAAATGAGGAGTAGATAAGCCAAATATCCCAGGAAGAGAATAATTAGAAGAAAGCCAGCAGTCTAAAGACAAACAATTAGAAACTGGCATACATCCAGCTGCTATAAAGTCAGATTATTTTAGGGCAAGAAATATACACTGTGTACTGAAATTACAGTCAGCTTATCTTAAGCAGCAGCTTGTATCCCGGCAGTGTGTGGTGTTCTGTTCTGAACAAACAGAAACCATATTTCATTGGCAGAAGAATCAAAGATAAATTTGTGTGTGGAGGTGCTAGTCATCAGGAATTATGTATTTCAACAGACGAATTCTTCAGGATGCTGATATTGTATGTATCAGGGAGAGGAAGAGAGAATTTTGGGGTTAGGCAAACACCATACAGCTACTTCAAGAGTACACTTTGTAAAAATCTTAAAATGTGCTCTGAGAAAGGATCTTGTTGTCAGCAGTGTTACCTGGCATAGAGTGAAGTTTTGGTGAGGTTTTGGGGGAGCTGTCAATAAGCTTACACTATTTCAAGCTGTACCTAATGAAATATGTACTCTTAGTGCTTTCATAGAGAAGTTCATTATTCACTTGAAGAACAAGTTCAACAACATGAAAGCACCTCTGTCCCTCTCTGCTGCTTCCAAAGAGTGCTTCTGGTGTGATGCTTCCAAATATATTTGGCCTTTGACCTCAGAATAAGATTGACATTGCTCCTCATATTGTCAAGAACCTTCTTGTGTGGCTGTGGGGATGGTAAGAACAGTTAACAGGCATGTGCTTTCACCTGTGTGTTACAGGTAGTAAAGGCTAACACACTGCCCTAGTAGTGTTCAATAAGCTTTTTACAGATTTTTATTCTACCAGTTCTTAAAATGCAAACATCAATTGATAATATGCAGAAGAGTGGCTGAAACAATCAATACAGGAGCTGCCTAGCAGTGATGGTAAAAAAGAATGGGACATGGCATTATGATGAAGAGAGCATGATGATTTACAAACTGCATAAGAGGCATGGAAGATTTTAAAAAAGTTAAAATCTCATATTTTCCTCTCTTCACTTCATGCTGAATATCCATATCCACAGCCTTTCCTCTAGACTTTGACCTGAATGTTGCATATGGTGTTCCTGGAATTTCTCCTCACACAGCATTTCAGAGCATTCATAGATCCTCACTATGCATTCCCTGTTCCCTCCACCCTTCCCCTTGTCCTTCTATTTCTGTTCTTTGAAGTAACACCAATGACAACATCTTTATCAAAAGGTCTAAAATAGAATTGCTCCAGTGGTATATTTTTTCTCTCCTCCTGCCCCACACCTGCTCCTCTAAAAAGCAGTTGCTTCCTGCAAAGCATGTCAGGAGCAGCAAGCTTGCTGTCAGGTACCAGTATTCCCTGGCTTTGTTAGTTCTGCAGCCACAGACAGCACATATTGGAAAAGCACATGCCACATCACCAAACTGCCTGCCCTCAGGGTCAGCTGCAAGCCACTTTTATATATTTGAGCTTGTTTTTGACTATTTTTATGTTCTTGTCATGATTATTTCTATTTCACATTATATCCTTGCAGGTAATACTTTAATATCTAATAGACAAATGGCCCGTTCTCAGAAATTATTCTTGTATTTGAGTGTTGTATTTAAATATGACAATCTTATCATTGTTTTCCCAAAACGACTACTCTACAGAATCCTTTCTCATATGTCAATCTTGAAAGCTTTAACTGTAATCTCAGCAGCAGGAAACTTGTTCCAATGCAGTCAGTGGAAGAATATCTATCATTCTGTAAATCACTTTAATAACAGGGGCTTTTTAATTTTCAGTAAGAAAAGCCATTATTATTACCAGAAAAATAACACATGTCTTATTTGCTGGACACAGCTTGTCATGCTGTGTGAAGTCCAAACACAACTAATGAAGACTGCAAGAAAGAAGAGTGCCGTCCTTCCAAAATAACTCAATCTTGTCTGTCTCTCTATAAATACTGAAAACGTAGAACTGGTATTGAAGCTAGGAAATATCAGAATTAATGTAATTTTTACAGGTTTTTTTGTTCCTGTGTATACATGCCAACTCTACTTATATCAACCAGCTCTTTCTTGCTTTCAGATCTCTGCATCTTTCAGTATGCAGAAACAGTGGTGGAAGCTTCAGAAGCAGCTGTTGACAGTTTTGCTTCCCTGCATGATTGAGTATATGGCCCTGGTTTTTATACACTGTGCTAGGACTATCCACAGTATCATTTCTTTTATAGACTTTCCTGTGACACTTATCAAATCTGCCCATACGTACTTCACAAAAGTAATGACCCTGTGCTCACACTCTGCTGAGAAATTATGGGTTGGTTTTTATGCTCATTTGTCTTCATAGGTGGAGAAACAGTGAGCATAAACATCAGCTAATTTGGGGAACTCAGTCTGAGTAATTATTTTTCAGAGCTCTGTTTTTACGTAGCCTTTTAACATACAAAGTTCATCTCTATTTGCATCTATGAGAAATCAGGACCACCCTAAACTAAGGAATATTCAATAAACAAAAAGCTGAAATAACTTTGCATCACAACATGCAGGGTTTATTCCTGTTGCCCTTTTCTGGATAGGGCAGAATCCTGCTATGCCATTCACTTGAGATGGTCTCTGTACTTTTCTCTCATGTCACTTGTCTATCTGACCAGATTTTCCCTCACTCAATCCTTCTCTAAGTCTTCACACTTCTCTTTTTTCCTTTCTTCACCTCTTCTCTTGGTCTCTGAGCTCTTAACAAGATGAATAAGCCTTACTGCTTATATTTTTGTGCTGCAATATATACTCTTACCACTTAGTTTAATTCTCCCCCATGGTTTGGGACAGGTTTTAGTGGCAGCAGAACCAAGAGAGGCGTGGTGGGGGTAATGTACAAGCAGTTGTATCTCATGAGAAATGTGTGAGCAAAAGAAACCTCTGGATGATTTTTAAGAGCAGAGCTGATCCTTTCATTTAGCACTAGGGGCTGTGAAAACATCAGACCTCAACAGAGGGAGTCTGTGGTGTATTTATTTGACTGAGGGTGTTGGAATGGCAATCTCCAGCTGGCTTTACTGCACATCCAAGTGGAGAGGGATTTTTGGCAGACACTCAGGGAGCTCCTTCTTCCCACTATTCATGCCTAAAGTGCAGGAGGGTGATCAAGGAAAAGGTCACCAAACCTTTATACTAGGTAAAAGAAAGTTATCCACCATAAAGCCCACTGACCAAAATAGCCCCAAAGGCTGGTTAAATGCCATCTGCTTGGAGACCATGGTGTTAGGCATTCAAAGAGGATTTAGCTGGATAATGAGCCATGTGCAGAAGTGCAGCACATTTTTAACAGCTCTTTGCTGAATAGCATATGTCCCAATGCTTTTAAAATCTTTATTTTTGCAGTGGGGTTGGTGGGCAGTGCCAGTTCCTTTGGGTTTGAGATGGAAAGGTCTGGATCCATTAATTCAGGGACTACTGTATAAAGAATGCCTGCATTTCCAGTGAAGTATCAGGACTGTAAAGTTAAATATTTTATTACAGTGTAAAATCTAGAAATTGGTAGTTTGGGGAACATGACTGAGTCAAGCATTTTAATATAGGCTTAATGTCGTAACCATTAATTTGTTAAAAAGTGATAGATCTCTGTAAGCACAGTTCTGCTGGATGTGTTGTGTAGTACTGTAATTGTACATGCTTCTTTAGAATTGGGATGTGAATCATATTTACCTGTAGAATAAAATAATTTGATTAGTGAATGAACACAAATAGTCCATTTTGCAAAACAGTCTATACAACAATAAAGCTTGGATTTAACCTCTTTGTTGCAGAAGGCGCATTCTAGTTTGTCGGTGCATATTGGACAGTAAATCAATCTTCAGCAAAGATCTGCTCAGAATTTTTATTCCTAAGCAAATTCCTGCAGTCACAGTGATATTTACCACCAGGATGGGCAGATCAGGCAGCCAGAGTCACCTGGCAGGGCTTCTGCCGACTTTCTCTGTAGCCCTCTGTGAGCTTCACTGCAAGCTTTGTGTTCATGTGTGTGTGTTTGTGGAAAGGAGGGAAAAGAATTTGTATGTGTGTGCATGGTAAATTTTCAAAACACCAGAAAACTGGCAGCATTATTTTAATAGGTGAAAGCTTTCTGGAAAAATAACAGTATGGTGCTTGGTTTCTAGGGTGCACTTCCAAGACCTTGGATTCTATCACTTAGGGTTTTGGTGTTTGGTTTTCTTCCACTTCTAAATGAGGATTAGTTCTCATGCACTTTTTGCTTTGTGTATTGGTTATTTAGCTCATCCTGATACATGGAAAATATAAAACTTTGATTTTATTTTCTGATTCCATAATTTCAGGAAACAAATCATTATGGGCATTTTAAAACTAAGACACTATTTAAAATAAGTTGGAAGTAAAATTGTTGATCTTGAGTGTCTTGAGAATACCTGGTGGCGTTACAGGGTGATACTGTGGAGATGAGATGTAAAGTTCATGGCTTTGGGAATGAGGGGAGGTAACTGACAGTCAAACCCAAAGTTCTGCACTTCCCTCTGTTCTTTTCTCAATGTTATTGCCTATTTTTAAAGTGACTGGCCAGAAGGCTCTTCTAGGGAGCATTTTGTTAGATTGTAACCAGGAGATTGCTGTCTGTGTTGTATTTATTTGGTAAGAGAAACTGAGCATTAATCAAATATTTTTTGTAATTGAATGGTCTCCATGGTGGGAATAGGGAAGAGATAACTGGGTTTGAGAGGAAATTTAGATGATAAATTAGCTGAATGCTCATATTGTGTCTTCTAGCCCTGTTCTAATCACTGTTCTAAGTGACTCTGTGTGGTTTTTTTAAACTTAAATGAGGTAGGATTGTTTTTACTCTCGGCAGATGCAATTGTCTTTGAGAAGAGCATCTGCATTTATTCCTTACAAATTGCTAGTCACAAATTTTATCTGCTGCTCTAGTTTTGCATATAAACAACTTTGGGTATTCTTTCTATAAAAACACAATAATGTAAAACAACTTCTTGAACTGTATTTTACAAAGAAACAGATGTTTGTGAGGTTGAAACAGGACAAGTTAAATAAAATGACTTTGTCATGAGGAATTTTGAGACAGTCTTAATTGTATTTGCAAAAACATCTCAGAAGCATTTTTAAGTCCCCAAGTTTTAAGTGCCCAAAATGCTAAACCACCACACATAAAAAATGTACTTTTAAAAATAGCCAGTTATTAAATTTGCCTTCATTTGAAAAAATGAATAGATGCAAGACAGAAATTAGTTTCCTACTTCTAGAACTTGATTTATCTTCAGAAGATATGTGCAGTAATATTTTTATTCTATGTGTTTTCTGAGTTAGAGCTTCTCAGTGTAAGCAAATATGTATGTTTTTCTAATTACTTGTTTTTCAGTGTATGAATATACATATTTATAAACTTGTACTTTCTCAACTTTTTCAATAATGGCAGAAAAAACATTGCTAGTGAGTAAATCTATATAAAGCAGTATTTTACTTCTTTTGCTTTAATAAGATTGTGAACACTCTTATTGAAAATCCCTACAGGATAAGTTTGGACCTTTGAGTATCTGAAAGCACTGCAGAGCATTTCAGGGAATAGCTCTACAAGACCTCTGCAAGAGGAACCCAGTCCCTTCCTTGGGCTAAGTACAATCATGATTAAGCTGAAATCCTGCTTAGATAAAGGCTGTAACTATTTCAGCACCTTTGTTTCCTTCCAGAGCTGTTCTGTGTGGCTGAACATACTGAAATAATCATTTTAGGAGAGGGAAGGAGTAAGTTCTTACTCTGTGGAGGACTCCTGGAGTAGCAGTCTGGCTCCAGAGAAGGCAGTAGAGCAGCATGAGCTGTGAGACTGACAGGAATCACCAGCCAAGGGGTCTGTGATACATCTCCAGGGAGTAAAAAGAGGCAAGTGAACCTGGATTTCTGGGCTTATGGAAGGGCATTTTAAGTTTTGAACTGTACCATTAAAAGGGAACTGGCTCTACCCTCAACTTTTTTGAAGCAAGTTCTTGTTTTCTCTTTGCCTTTCTTATAGATACCCACAATAAATATTTGATGTCAGATTGAATTAACCATGTTGTGCTGAACTCAGAAAATGTTGTGCCATTTCATTGCAGTCTGATGGGGAAAACAAGATAAATAATGGAATAACTTAATCAAAAGCAGTTTGGGGTTCTTTAGTGTGTTGTTTGCTTGTTTTTTTTGTTTTTGTTTTCGTTTTACTTTCTAGTTTCAACTTTCAGCCAGAAAACCACTTACTGACACGATTCTTCTTATAGAGTCATGAACTAATTTGTAAAAAGGATGAAACTTGTATATTTTGTATATTGACCATAATAAAATCTGTTGCTGTCAGGAAAATGAAAGGAAAAAATAATTACTTCAATGTATGAGGATGTGCAGTCACTTAGTGACTTCAAAAACATTCTCTATATCATCATTTATCCTCATTAGAATGCATTTCCAAAAGAGTTAATTTTCCTTTATCAAGTTGTGAAAGGAATTTTCCTTCATGCAGCCTTACCCATGTAAACTAAAATGTTTTATTTTGATATTTTTGATAAATATACATGTGCATTTCTTCTTCATCAAAAGTCTAAATGACAAAATATGGATGCAGTTTTTTAAACTAAAAATAGAACAAGCAGAATGGAAAGTTTTATAAGAAGAGAAGAGCCAAAGGAAAAAGCTCAAATATTTGACATGGAACACTAAATACAGAAAAACAGTTTGTTCTGTGCATTAGAGTGCAGCAGTAGGAAATGATGCATTATAGCTTTTAAATAATTTGTACAGTTTAAGACTGTATTTTAAGTAAAATCGGTATCCAGAGTCCCAGCAGGTATAAATATTTGTGCTTCCATTTACCTTGAGATATTTTTATCATGTGTCAAAATGGCTAGGGAAGAGGAGAGCTGGTAGAATGTTAGAGTAGAATGTTTTCCAATGCAGGGCTGGATGTGTTAGAGATAATCTCCAGAGCTATGCAGCATCTGATGTGTGGTTGCAGACTGGAATTGTTTAACCTACCAGTTTATCCTAAAATCCATCACAATAAAGAAATGTGTCTAAAAGAATTGAAAACTCTTTCCTCATATTCTGTATGTTAAGTTTGGTGTTGAGCAGCAGAAGGTGTTTGTGGTTTGCATGTCAGTCTCTCATGGGCCTGGCAAGAAGCCACACACAAGCTGATGCATCCTGAGCCTCAACAGAAGTGATAAACAATCAAAATAAACCAAAAAGTGCCTCTGTCTGCACAAGCAGCTTCTTCATGCAAAAGGCAGCTGATGAGTGGTTTCTCCTTGACATTTTTGCAGCAGTTCCATTGGCTATAAGCAGGCACAAGCTGTGATAGGTATCAAGTACATTCCTTGTTTCCATGTCCTGGGGATGCCTGTGGGCAAAAGAGAATATTTTCTTTTTTGAGTTTGATTGCTCTTTTGCTGCTTTGGGAATATGAACTGCAACTGCAAAATGAGGATGCTGTTAAGATGAGCAGGTACCTCTTCAAAAAAGTGCTGAAAGTGTAAAGTGAGCAGGCTGGTTCTATGAATTAGCTGATAATTTTGGTTGTCTTTTGTGGATAACTGCAGTGGGGTAGCCATGTTCTCCTGGATTTTTTTTTCATGCCTTTGTAACTAGAATTCATTTCTATTGTCTTCCCAGACATTTTTGTCACCTTTGCTCTCAGTCTGTGACTTTTCTAACTCTATGATCCATTCAGTAAAATCTCCATTTTCCCTGGCAGATTTTGATCTCATTTAGAACTTATCTATCTTCTACAGAAAGGAGAAATGCCCTTTGTTTTTCTGTAACATACAAGCATACAACAAATTGTATGTTTATTTAACCTGAGTGTTCCATAGACATTGGAGGCAAGTTGTGCCTGCTCTAGGTTACTTCTAACTGTTGCTTCTGCCTCATGGAACAGTTCTCTTTCATTACCTGTTTTCAGTGTTGAGAAAGGGGTTTGGTTGGTTTTGATTATTTTTTTAATAGCTCCTTTGTTTGCCATGTCCTATTCGTAGCCAGGTTTATATATATTCTGTGCCTGATATACACATGATTTTCACTCAGGTAAAATCAACATACTTGATTTTCCTTAGCTTGAAGGCCCCTCTGAAGCCCAAGCTTTGAAGAAATTACATGAAGGATTCACAGGGCCAGTGGCATCTGGGTCTTTTCAAAGATTGAGACTGATGCCAGGGAGCAGCAGGCCATCTTCTTCACTTCTCATTTTTGTTCCTTTTTTTTCCTCCCTCAGCAATGTTTGCAGTCCATTTTAATCTATTTTTCCACCACTTTTTCTTTGTTCTATTTCCTGTAAGGCTAAAGCAGCCTGTCCAATAGTTTACAGTAGAGATTCAGAGTTGCCATCGCATTGCAGAGCTGCTGTGAGACGAGCTGTGAAAAGCTTCCAGCATTCCCCTGGCTGCCAAAAGGAGTTAGGTAGCTCTGATACTCCATAAATGGTGACTTTCAAAACTGTGAAAGGCAAGGAGGGTTCTTTTTCTGAAAATTAAAAAACTTGGCAACACGAAACCATATTTCAGACCATCCTCATGATTTTTTTCTTGCTTTATAATGAGTTGTATTTACTAATGAACTGTGCTTTCTTTCTACTAGTTCTGTCCTCCAACTAAATCAGCATGGTACTTGTTAGTCTTTACTTTCTTTGAAAACAACATCTCTGTTCTACTTTTTCCATTTTTCCTCTGTTGTGTCGTGCATGAACTTGTCATGCTCCCAAATCAAAATAAAAATCTTAAAGTTTTTCATTTAGTGAAATATATAATTTTTTTTTTCTCTCTTTTTAAAAAATTCAAAATATGTCTATTTCAGAAAATACGGAAAAATTAAAATCAGGATTAAAAGAAAACTTTTCTGGCATGACCTATTCTTGCTTGTTTCTGATATGAATTTAAGTTAAATATTGCTCATAAAATTGCTGCCTTGTGTTTCTCTTACAGAGGTATAGTAATGATGAAAAAGAACTTTCTCTATTTCTGTATTACCACTATGGACTGTTTCACATCTGTGTGTTTATAGAGACATACATGCTGTGCAACAATTATTATTTTCATAAACACGAGGATAAAAAGAAGAGTTTGCCATTATTCTGAATCAGGGATAATGACTGAATGCTTTGCAGCTTTTTTTTTAGAGCAGGAAATGAGGAAGACAAGGATTCCTGATCCCTTGGTCAGGCTGGCTCCTGTCTGAATGGGAAGCTGGGGGTAGGACGTGAGATAAAGATTACGTTTTGACTGATGACATGATAATTTAACTTCTTCCACTAGAGCTTGAAATTGCATCTTTTTATGTTTCTGTGATTCATTATTTCTGAAAGGAACACATGTCTCAGAGCATCCTGCCCTGTCACAAAGATCTTGCTGGAGGTGTGAAATGAATCTGTGCAATGTCTGTGTTTACAGACAAGCTATAAAATATTTCTTCCCTTTACTAACTGTGAGCTGTAAGCATGGGAAAAAAAGTGTTCAGGTTTGGAAAGGAATAGCAAATGTTCTGTAATTGAGATTGCTAATATAATAATATAATAATAATGTAATTTTTAATCACAGTTGTATATCTTGATGTGATACAAGAAAGGGATGGTGAGTAAAGATGTTGCCTGTCAGGGACGAGAATAATAACCAGCACAGTGCTGATATAGCTGAGGAACAGAAGTGATTTCAGAGTTTTTAGTAAATATGTGGATGTATAATATACTATGGAAAGGGGGAAAATATAAATATTCAGATGAAAATGACTGTCTGAAGAGAAGAAAGATATTTTGATAATTTTAATATTGGCTGCTGTTAGGAAGTCTAGAAGAAATACAAATATATATGGCTTTATGGTAGTAGTGTGATTTATTTTGTTTCCTGTGTTATATCCTTGCATATGCAGTTCTTCCAAAAAAAAAAAAAAAAGTGGGAAAAAAGATCGAATACAAATAATGATTTTGAATTTATAGAATAAATTAATTTTTAAACTGCTTTCAGTTTAGCTAGTTTAAAAAATGTATAATTTCAGACAATTACAAAATAGCTTTAATACAGCAAAATTAAGTATGACTGTAGCCACTTTATTCTTTTACCCTTCCTTATAATCTGTTTTAACCAGTTATTTCATGGCCTGAAAAAGGCTGAAAAAAGGAAAAACAGACAGTCCTGATTGTGGCTGGGTTGATTCCAGTGGTGTCAAGGGGATGGAACACATAAAAGGAGTTAGAAGAGATAAAAATTATTGGATATGACATTTAGGAGACGAAAGAAATACTAGAATAATCATAAGCAATGTAATGGTTGCAAGAAGTGAAGTCTTTCATTAGATCAACTTATATTGCTGGGAAAAGAAAAGCAGATTTTGAGACAGGAGCTGTTTTCAGCTCCTTAGCTGTGGTCCACTTACTCTAGCTGTGTCCTGATACACTCTGCATTCTCTTCTCCCTTATTTTTTGCATAGTCATTCAACTTTTAGTTTTGTTCAGAACTTGTCTTCAGTTGCAGCTTAGGAAATATGGTTGGTGGCTGGTTGGAATAAATATTTCATTAGAAGGTGAATAGGCTGCTCAATGCCTGATTGGGTAGATATTTATTTATTTATCAATTTTGCATGTGATGTCTTAAAGTTCACATGAACAATTTGAGAAATTTCTCAAAATGCAGAAGTTTTTTTGACTACAGAAATTTTCTCTGTCATTAGAGTGAGAGAAGAAGTTTTGTCTTTAGGATTTGTGTGGCCCACTAACCCTAAATGATACCAATAATGCAGTTCTAAAGCTCTTCTCTCCATGTGAGGTACACTTGTATAAAGTGCAGCTGAAACATTTTACCTTTAGTCTTACTTGGGCTGTAGCTTCAGTGATTTTAGTGTGTAGTGTCCCTCCCACTGTTTGTAAAAAACACCAGTATGGTAGACTTGCATGTGAAATAAGGAAAGTTTTGCATTTTGGATCTGCACAGAATCCCATTGCAGTTTGCAAGAATGCAGGTACAGGCATTTGTGCAGAGTGCAAGGAGCTGCACTTGTGATGTGGGTGAGACGCACTGGTGATGCTCCCATCAAACATTTGCATTGTACAGTATAAGAAAGTTTCTGATATAAATCTCTAGCAAATAACATCAGTGGATCTTAGTGTTCAACTGGCCCTGCAGGGCAGTGGAGGTGCCCTGGCATGGAGACAGCTGGGGAAGGGCAGTGGGTGTTGCTGATACTCCTGAACCTGTGCCCTGAGGTACCAATACCAGACCAAAGATGTGGAACATGTCATCTCATCACCTCGGGTGCTTATAAGATGGAAAGCAATCTGTGGGGCATCTCTTGTGATCAGAAATCCAAACTATTTAACAGAAGTCTTTATGTTTGTTGGGAATTGGTGTCCCAGAAAATGTAATAACCACCAGAATCTCTTAGTTCATGGACTATGGGGATTATTGGTTGCAAAGTTTAACATAAGATTGTTTTTAGATCTGGAACAGTACTAAAACTGGTGTGAAAACTGTTAGTCTAAATAGTGAGAGTGTCAAGTTTACCTTGCTAACAGCAGAATTTATATTATGTATCTATTGCACTGAGCACTGGGAAATATCACATCTTTTGGTTTATGTTAGAGAAATCATGCTTGCCAAAGCACAGAATTTGGAATTTTAAATTAGAACATTTTTTGTTTGACTGCCATGACATCTGTTTCAGCTGCTTCAGTGCACATGGCTTTAGTTTATTGCATATTCTGTGGAAACAGTTTTAAATTGCAGGGCAGGTGTGTATTTTGAGCATTTTAAATCCTGTTGTAAGGCTTTTTCTGCACACATCTGGCACTAGAAAATAAGTCATATACAGGTGACACTGGTATTTTGGAAAAAAGATTTAGACCATTGTTACCTGGAAGACATTTTTTGGTGATGCTTAACTAAGACCTTGTGAGAGGAGACAAACATGTAAATGAAGTCAACTTTCAGACCTCTGGGATCTGTTACAGCATGAGTTACTCTTAACAGTTAATTAGCTGGGGCTGTTAATCAAGTTTAACAGGTGTTGGGTAATGAACCGAGACAGGGCATCTGCTGTGACCTGCCTCTCATTCTAATCTAGTTAGGGAACCTAATGCCAGTTGGAGCCTAGAATGCTTTGAAGTGACATCCAGCATTGCATTTTCCTGATGCTTCCATCAGTGTTGGGACATCAAAGAATGGTGACTTTGCAAAAGGAATACATAAGAATCAGTCCAAAATTCCCAGTGTGGAAGCTATTAATGACTAGGTTCATTTTCTTTACTTTGAAAGGATTTCTTTGATTAAGTTGAATGAGCAATTGACCTTTTGTCCATGTTTATATCTGTTTGCCTTCCACAATGTAATGAAATCCATTTTAGAGCACTGCTTAACTAGGATCATATAGAGCACTGTTGTCAAAGTGGTAGGAAATTGTAGTTTCAGCCTGTCATTTCCAAGACCTCTTTGCAATAAGAACTTTGCAAATTCCTATTATGTATTATGTTAAGTGATTTTGCATACTTAGGAGATCCAGGTTTTGCAAACCATTGTCACTGAGTAGCAGCTTCAACACTTTGACCTTTCTAGAAACTCCTGCCTTGACCATTAAGCTGCTTCTTTTCCCAAGCATTCTGTCCACAAAGTGGGCAGTGTCAGCTTGGAGTGTGAGGCCACATTTGGAGCTGGCTAACAGGATTGATTGTTAGAGCACCCTTGGGGCTCTCTTTAAGTCAATCAGATTGTTCAGGGAAAGGGAATCCTGTGCTGCTGAGTACATTCTCTGTGTGCTGTGTCAGAATACAGAGTAATTTCCCATGTTTTCACATCTTGTTTTTAATATCATCTTGCCTCAATTTATTTGCTGTACCCTTTACATCTCTTTCCAATTTTTGCCCAAAAGGAAAAAATAACACAAACTTTAATTTCCTTCCTGTTACTAGATTAATCAGAGATGCTTCAAGCAGAAATGAAGGCTGAGTCATATTGTGAATATTGCAATTCTGTGATTCTAACCAAGTCTGAGGCTTTTAGATCTGTTTTGCCATTAAATGCTAAAATCTGTGTAATGTTGTATCTGTGGCTATTTTGCTCCAGAACTCTTTTATAATCTACTTTACTTGTGCTGATCATTCTGTATCTCTGTGATCAAATTCATAGCAGTTTCCAGCTATTCACTTTTTCAGCACAGCATGGACTTGTGTATTCAATAAATAGCATAATGCTTAGAATAAGTGTGTTTATTGCAAGTGGATAATTCAAACTTGTAACCAATGTTCCTGGCAGAAGAAGCAGCAATATTTCTACTGTTGGCAGTGCTTGATCTATGTCTTTTGATTGGTGTAAGAGATTATGGTGCTTTCACTTATATAGGACTTAAAGTCTGAGATTTTGATTATAGATTCCTGAAATGATCCCAGGAATTAGAAACCCTCTGCAATATTTCCTTACACAAAAAGTAAAATTCTGATCCAGTGGGCTTGGCAGGCAGTTCCCACTGAGCTCAGGAGATTTAGGTTATCACCCAGGAAGTCAGGAAAAGCTCAGTAGAATTGATATAATATAAAGCAAAAAGTGAGGCGAGAAACAAGCCCAGAATAACTACATGGGAATTCAGAATGAGGGAGATGAAGATATCACACAGCTACAGAGAGTGCAGGAGGAAAATTGAATACAACCAGAAATTGTGCTAGGAAGGAGAAAGAAGATCACATAGATTGTGAATTTTAGGTGAGCAGAGTCTGGAGCAGATCAGGAGAGGAATATGGAGCAGTTGTAACCTGGGATGGGGAGAAAGCATACCCAGTGTAGTAATGGAGGAGCAGAGTCAGAGCCAGGAGGCCAGAGAACCTGTGGCTTGCTGCTCCCTTTTCAGGAACAGGTGTGTATAATGCCTGATGTAATTTTTCTTTTGAAAGGTTGTCAGTATGGTGTTGTGCTTGGCTATTTTCTTAGCAATATTATTTCCTTTTTATTTATTTTTTTATTTAGGATATGTAGTTTTTCCTAATGGAAGCCATTCCTGTCTAGTATGTGCATTAAAAAATATGGTAAAATTCCTTAATATACATGAAAAGTAGCCATAATCCAAAACAACAGTATTTCAAACATGGATATTTGACATTTCTTTACCCCTATCCTCAAAAGTATGAAAAGTGATTAGACCCTATTAAAGACTTATCCAATTTAATTTTAAAAATTCTGGTTTGCAGTGCTGTGATCCTCAAGACCCTCTGGGAAATTGCATAGAGTCTCATGACAGGAGTGATATTGACCTGGGCCATCATTGCAAGTAAAATTTTTGGAGCTGCTGGATGAGATTTTCCCTTTCTCTTATTCATTTTGAGACCTTGTTCATTGCTCTATGTAACCTTAGGGAGGATTATGATTCTGCTTAACTGTTTGCCATCTTAAGCCATTTGGATAACAATTTCTTCTTTGTTTGTGGTAGTAAGATGCCTTGAACTTTCAGAAAGAGCAAAATTAAATTTTAGTGCTTTGTCTCTTCTCTGGATTAAAAAAAATAAAAAAAAAAAATGTATCAACACTTGGGTTTTCTCCCTCGATGTTAGTTTTGCCAACATATGTAGTACTGGCTCTCCAGACTCCTTTCCTGCATTCAAAATTAACCTGTCTGCTCCTCTGAGCCCTTAACCTTTGCTCCAATAGATAAATCACTTCCTGGAAATGTCTGAAAACTATTTGAATGGTTTTTCCCCCTCAGCAATGTCTTTTCTACAAATGCT
Organism: Muscicapa striata striata; assembly: GCA_030060385.1. Classification (NCBI taxonomy): domain Eukaryota; kingdom Metazoa; phylum Chordata; class Aves; order Passeriformes; family Muscicapidae; genus Muscicapa; species Muscicapa striata. The sequence continues at coordinate 978,626 of JAREIS010000002.1, read as the reverse complement.
TTTATTAAGTAAAGTAGGTTTTAGTACTTCATAGGTCTGTGACTCTTTAGCAAGTTTTAAATGATTTTTAAGTGATATTTTCTTTCCCTTTTTAGTTAAACAGTCTCTTTAAAGTTAGATGGTCCTGTGTGCTACATCACTGGAAGTCATTTCGACTCCAGAAAGTAGTTTTTGTTGTCCAGTTCTTGCTGCTGATTAACTTGCAGATAGAATAGAATATTTAATGCTGCATTTTTTATTCATAAAGCAGAAGGCTGCTATACCTGTGGTATATCACCTTCAAATTCTTTTTAGCAGTAAAGACAGAGCTTTGCAGGCTTTTGCAAGTTTCTCCAGAAGGACTTTGACTTTATTAATTTGATTTTGATATCTTTCTGAGAAGTATGTTATGGACACGGTAGCAATTACATGGATATGTGGCAGCAGATTGTCATTCTCTGATCCCAAAATGCACACTGCAGTGTACATAAGGATGATGTCTTGGTCTATCAGTGCCAGGAGTAGAAGCTGACGTTCTTTTGTGTTTCCCCTAGGTTTCTGCATCATACATTTTTGATTATGCCAGTTCTAGCAGGGAATCAGAACAATCACAACAAACTCCATGTCAAAAGTGCTTCCACATAAACTTTTCAAGATTTTTCAAATAATCTTAGGAGTCTTCCACTATTTCCACTCTGTTTCTTTCTTTCCTACCAGTATCTCTTGCTGAAAATAATAAATTTTAGTTTCTGAACTCAGTTTGTTCGAATCATCTTCCTGTGAAGATTCAAAATTTTTTTCTAAAGGTAACAATTTCTGTACAAACCACCAATTGTGGTAGGAACATGTGCTGATTTGTATGGCCCAATCTAAAACTTTTGCATTGCCTTGATTATATTGACATCTGACAGACACCTGGAAGTAGTGAAAAGCCCAGGCTTAGCTACCAACAAGTGTTCTGGCTTTTGGAGCAGAGGAGGAAAGTGCAGTGGCTGTATCTGAGACTCTGGAAAGGAATTCTCTTCGATTAAACCAGGGCTGAGAAAAAGGCTCTTATTTTCTGTCTGTATGTTGGTGTGCATCTGACAGGTGTCAGCTCCAAAGCCAAGACAAAGACATAAAAGCATATTTTAGACAGTCTTTTGGGAGAGCAATTCTTGAAATAAATATTGGATAGGAAAAATAGTTGTGGTGCTTCAGCCAGATGAGAATTCATAGTTTGATGGGGGAAAGTTGGAGGTAGCTCAGTCTGTGTTACTGAGCCTGTTTGAAAGTCACTGTGTTTGGCAGAGAGGCACAGGATGCTGACTGCTCTTGCAGGTATCAAGAAGCTGCCTCTTGCAGGTATCAAGAAGCTGCCTCCACTCTTTTACTATTTGCTACTCAGTGTTTTTATATCACTCATGGTCTTTGGCACTGCAGGATTTGTTTCAGAATGGTTTTTGGGACTGCCTTGAGCTCAGTGTCTGCAGCCTCAGAAGCTCTTTCCTACACGACTGTATCTGAGTGTAGCCTTTTGCAGTTGTTAGTACAATGCCCACAACAACACTGACCCCACACCACATTCTGCTAATTTGTACTCAAAAAATGACTTTCTAGTATTCTTACTTGCCTTCCCATTCCACTGTCACACATCCACCAAATCACTTTTAAGTGGTTTGCTTTTGAAGCCAAGCATAATCATAAATATTTAAAAACAATATTTTAGTATTTTGAGACCTTGTTCAGGTTATGAGAAGTGCAAGTGAAATATGGAATGTAGGAACTACTGTTAATCACTGCAACAGTAGTGTAGGTTTATTTGGTATTTTTACATGCCAGACTTTGTTTGTTTTAGTGAAGTGAACCATATTATATTTTCCAACAGGAAGGAAGATTCTGTGAATCTTGGTTTTTATAATTCCTATAATAGCATCAAACTGAACATTCTTACAGCAGAGACATCTGTTTTCACAGTTGCCTTCTGTAGGAAGAGACTTTGTTTTGTTTTGAAATTCATAGTTCATGTATTTTAGCAGATGATCATATTTGAGCCAGATTCTGATTGTCATCAGTACAAATTGGGAATTAACTTGGTGTATTTCACTTCATCTCTCCCAATTTATGTTAGTGTAAAGGAAAACTGAATCTAATGAATTGGCTGTTCTAGTTCTGTGTTTAATTGTGCCAACAAGTATTATTTTGAGAGAAATGAGACAATGCAATTGCAGATAGCTCAGAAAGCTCCAGTATTCTGGCAGCCTATCACATTTATTTTGCTGTCCAATAGAGAGATTAGAAGACTTCATTTGGGTTTGACAAACAGTATGTGATACTCCAGCCTTCCATATGAAGGTTTGAGCATGCTGACACATTCTTCCAGTCTAAAAAGATTTTTAAAAATTATTAGAAGATTTTCTATTTGTTCTCTCAGATACTCCATTCTGTATAGATTTTATAAAACCTTTAGATTTTGGTATTGGGTGGAAAAAGCTCACTTTCCAGCATGTTGCAGCTACTGCAGTACATTTTCTAAAACACATGATATCAGTTGTGCTCTGAAGGAGCACTGTGTGAACTCTTTCAAATTATACTCCTAAATCTGTGTAGCAAATGTTCTGACTTTTGAACTTCTTCAAGGCAAATTTGAGAGCCATACTTGGTTTCAGTGTGTGGAAATTCAACTATAAACCCAAGTATGTTGGGCTCAAATTGATCTATTTTTCTTCCTGGTTTTATTTAGCTCTTGGAATAGAAATAGATGTCCTTAGTAAATCCTGAAGCTTTTATAGCTCTGTTTTTATCTCAGACAAATTATTGGAAAATGCATAATGCCATTGATCTGACTAGAACTAATAGGAATTTTAAATAGCAAAGAAAATAAGACCTTTAATGCTAAAAACCTCTTCCTCTCTTTTCTTTCTTCCTTCCTTCCTTCCCCAAAACATCAGCAAAAGGAGCTAATAAATGCAATTGATTTATTTTGAAGTGCTGTCTGTCTTTTTCACTTTTCTTTTGAATAGCAGAGTCTGTGCCAGCCCTGGCTCCAGATGTCTGCAAGACAAGCTGTAATATGTTTCAGAAATCCCTGTTTGATGGCAATTGTCTGGGGAGAAAAATGAAATAAGCTTTGTCTTTGCTACAGTAACACTTGGCTCTTGAGAACAGCCTCACAAGGAGAGAGGGCATTTCTGATCTAGGAATAAAAAACCTCTGTTTGCAGTTGTTTTGGCATATTTGTAGTAAGCACAAGCAGCGGTGGTGTTTTTCTGCAGCACATGCAGATTAACATCCTGTAGTTGAACCTTTCTACTGCAACTGCTGGGGCAATACAGCAGAATGCAATGAGCCCTTCTGGAGTCTGTGGCTTGAAGAACTTGTCCTAAATATGTTACCTAAGAGCTCTGATGTTTTGCTCATGCAGAGCAAATTTTTTAAGCATGAAGTATTTCCTTGGTGGGCCTCACATTCCTGAGAACTTGGAATACTTCACCCATCTTTCTTGGAGATAGCCTCAAATACTTCAAAAGAGCAGGAAAGGCCAGAAGTCAAGGTGCTCCCAAGCTGTCTTTGCTTTTCAGTTCGTGTAACGCTTGGCTGGAATCTCAGGATTTTCTTTGCCATCTTCTTGTTAGTGCTTAGTTACAGAATTACAGAATATTCTGAGTTGGAAGGGAACTCCAAGGATCATGGAGTTCAACTCTTAAGTGAATGAACCCTCTAGGGATTGAACACACAACCTTGGTGATTTTATCCCAAGGCTCTAACCAACTGAGGTACTCTCAGGGTTCAAACTCTGAATGTACTCTGGTGAGAAAATTCAAGACGTAATTTCCATGTTGAGAAATTTGGGCAGCATGACCTGTGTGCTTCTCTTGCTGGAAACATCCTTAAAAGCATTTAAAATGAAAAGAAAATGCAAGGAATTCTGCCTGTGCCTAATTTTTAAAGAAAGGACAGTCACAGCAGAAATTATCTAACCTCACCAATCTTGACTTTACAAAGAGATAATTTATTATTAACGTTTTTTTAAGGTTGAACTTGTTCATGTGTGTCAGATATAATCTAACTAATTCCATGTTCTTGGCTTATGTGTCACATTTAATTGCAGCAATTGGAATGGATTTCAGGAAACCATATTCCCAGTGTCAAGTGGGTTACATTTTCTTGTTTGTTAAAAATGAAAAATTCTGGGAGTTGGATCTTGGCTCTAAGAGAATCAGCTATATTTCTCCTGAAGTGTGAGTTTCTTCCCAAGTTGGCTCATTTTATTTGTCCTTTATTCAATTTTCAGTGGAAACATAGTCAGCTGTAGCCAGAAAAAATGAAGCTAAAATTTCCTTAGGAGATTTTATGCATATTTGATAAAATTCTGGAAGATATGTCTGTATGGATTTGCTTTGATGAGGAACAGTTACTAAGTGCTAAGTCTCCTAACAGGTTGGAAAATAAGATGCAGAATTTGGTAGACTTGCTTTCCTAGAAGAAGAGTTTACTCACTGGATGTGGCTTTTCTCATTGGTGTTTTTTGTCTGTGTATTAAGTGAAGAGATGCATCATCTTTGTTGATGCAATGCCTAGATAACAATTAGACAGGGATAGGAATGTAATCATGCTCTACTCCTGAGCTGTGTCAGGAATAGTACAAGAAAACTAAGTCTCATGTTTGCTACTACTGTTACTTACTACCCTATTTACCTATTGTATTGAAACCTATTTAAAATAGGTTGGTGGGTTTTTTAATATCTGTGTATTAGCATTCTTTGCTGCTTTAGAAATAACAGGTTTTGAACCATATTAGACACTAGGTCTCAACCTGTACTCAGTTGAACGCAGTTTCTCAAATAAAAGTCTGCATGAATTTTGTAGTTAATACAAGAAGGAATATTCTCCTTGCTCTTAATGCAAGGCTGGTCAAGGAGTCTTGTTTGAGTAGTTACTCCTAATTGGAAACTTTTTCTCTTCTGATTGTCTTTGTTTATTTGCACTGTAGTTTTGCTCTGTTACCTCCCTTCCAATCCAGATATGAATGTGAATCCGCATTGTGAGTTAAGGATGTGTAACTCTTTACCTTGTTCCTGCCTCCTCTTCTGAAAGGCTTCCCAAGGGTCTTGTTAGAATTTTCCAGTTTAGTGAACTTAGTGTATGATTACAGTCACCAGTCTGTTCTGGTCTCTTCTTTACTAAAGGAAGCTTGGTGTCTGCCCTTCTGGATCCTGAGGCCTTGGAGAACACATTTTCCTGAAATTTCTTTTTCTTATCCTCTCTAAATTATGTCTCATATTAAGTGTAGGTACAGAGAAGAAATGAAAGTGTTGTAAGAGAAAGCTGGCCTGTTACAGCCCCCGATTGCTGCTGGAAGTGAAATACTGCAGAATAGACCAAATCAAAGTGCTGGGAGGTGAGATATGGAGAGAAAACATTTCCTGGCTTATAAAATATCAAGGGAAGTAAACAAATGCACTCTATTTTCCGTGCTATTGAAAGCCAGAATGTCCTTTTTCTATTAGGAGTGTTTTGCTATTCTTTTGGAAATCTCTTTTAATTAAAGCTGTATAATGTGTTTCCAAGGATATGAAAGAAATAATTCACCATGGCTCCAGCAGCCACTGTTCCTTCCTGATGAAGAAATGCAAATATTTCTTATCTCTTGGAGAGGTGGCAGTGATTAGAAATAGTCTATAGTCAGGAATCAATTAATCTTTCTCTGGACAGTTTCAAAATACTGTTGGCCATTTTGCTGTGTAATTTTGTGGTGTGATGATACTGCAGCAAGGTGTTGTGATCCTCACTGTGCTGGGACATTGCTGGCACTAGCTCTCCAGCATGTGAACTAATAGAGGCTTGACTGAACACATTTAAAAGTTACAGGGATGTTACAGAATATTTGCAATATCATCACAGAAGCCACTACAGTGGATTTGACACAGAGTAAGAGTGTCCAAGCAGGACCAGAATTACTCTGAACTCCCCAGCTCATAAAAGTGCCTGCCAGCCTGGAGGTGTTGTCAGGGCACTTTTATCCACAGTGAGCACAGGCCCATTTCTGCACTGTCAGGTGGACAAAGAAGAATGTTTTATTAGCTTCCTGTACCAACACAGAACATGCTCAGAGTAATTCTTGGTTGTCCCAAAAAGGAGGAGGTGAAGAGGGAGCACTGACCACTGTGCCAGTGACCCTGGAACTGAAGAAGAATCTCGTGTGTGCTCCTCAGAAGTACAGCAGGTGTTCAGCTCCTGCCCGTGCTGCTCCAGGACCTGTTAATGCCTGCTCAGGCACAGTCTCCCCCTTTGCTCACCTTCACAACCCGACCTGAATTCCTCTGTCTGCTTTTTGTTGATTAGCTTAGTCTCCTTCACAATGTAGGTTCATCATAGGGAAAAACTGCCCGAGAAAAGGGAAGGTGAGCTGCTAAATATGACAGTCCTAGAAAGTCAAAGAAAGAGAATCTTTCTGCATTGCAAAAGGTGATGTCCTTGTAAAAGGCTTCAGTCTGCTTTTTTGTTCAATTTTGCTGAAGAACTGTCTGTCTCATTTACTTCCTCTCTGCTAACAAAGAGGAGCTCTGACAGCACTGGCTCCAGGTGTCTGTCAGGAGAGCAATAAAAGTTTCAGCCATGCCCAGTGTGATTGTGTTTGATAGGTAAAAACAGACAGATGCTAATTTCAAAACTTGACTTTCAAGCAGACAATTCTCTGTATGTCAGGTTAAGGAAATGAGAAGTATATGTGACTTATAGAAACAAGTCACTGAGTTTTTTGTGATTAAAAATATTAAATTAATCTTTCTTTTTATAGTGCTGATCATAATTTTTACCAGTAAGGCATGTGCATTTATTTTCTGCAGGCACTGCAGTTTTACTGTCTTCCTTCAGAGCAGAGATGTTGGAAATGAATCAAATATGATTCACTGGACATACAGAGACTATCTTTGAACAGCACTAATGGCTCCAAGAGCAGGATGTATCCAGTATTGTCTCTTGATGTACAAACTCTGTAGTCAGTGGGGTTAAAGTAGACAAAAGCCAGGCCCCTATATCTTTTCCTCTTTTTTCCTTTGCTTTCTCCTGCTATTCTTCCTTTTACATTTTTAACTTCCATTTTAGGTGTGTTATGAAAGTACTTTTGTCAAATGATTGCTTTATTTATACAAAGGTTAAAGGTTTGGCACAAGACTGAACATCACAGTTTTTGCTTTCCCTTCAAGTCTCCAGCAAAGCTCAGTTAGAAATTGCTGAAGGGCTGCTGGACTGGTCAATTCAACAATTGTTTGGTGTGAATATGGCATCTACTTGAACATTTGAGATACCACATTTGTAGTACAGTAGTAAACATTTTATGAGCATGCTCAAGTGGCAGAATTAACTGGCCTTCAAGTTCTCAATGGACCACTTTCAATGGTGATAATATAAATAACATCTCAACATACAAGTAAGCAGCTTCTATATAATTAGATGAAATTGTTTACTTATAAGGGTGTTAAGGCTTACATATGAAAGAGGGCAGTATTTATTTCCTGAATGCACCCTTTTCTCCCTCCACTAGGTGAATTTATTCTCAATATGCTATTCTGTACCATGTAATTGAATGAAAATTTCAAGTTTTTATCTGGAAATTGCATTGATTTTCTTTTTGCTCCTTGGATATTCTTCAAAGTGATGGTGCTTGTGGCAAATGTCACTTTATCAACAGTCACACAGTTATTTCCAGCTACAAAGCACCATGAAAATATTCAGAGAAGCAAATAAAAGCTCTGAAGGATTGTTAGGATGGACAACTGCAATACCATTGCCATCAGAATTACCCTAAATTCATAGCATACTCTGTGTATTTTAATTAATGTGTTGGTGAAATGAATGAGGACATATGTTACCACAGGAAAGTAGCAGGAGATGACAATCCATTAAGCCCTGACAGGTATTGTAGGCTTGAGAATGAATAATGGAAAAAGTGACAGTAATTAAAACATGTTTACTTAAGATGACAATTACTTGAAAAACAGTTGCATAGTAAAGACCTCATTAAGAGCCAGACTCTGTACATAAAAATTATACTTATGCTAAGGGCTAATTAATTAGTTCTGGTAGGTGAGTGATAGGTCACTTGTGGTTCTGTCTCACCTTGTTTACATTTGATGGTAATGGAGATAGTTGTACTTTGATCTCTCATATACTTTAAGGTTCAACATGATGGTTTTATTTCTGCTTTTAAATGAATGTGTCTTTATGGATTCTCAGTGAAGACGTGGTCAAGTCTTGAACAGTATGTGGACTTTCAAGCAATGTGTTCTGCATAACAAGATTTCCTGTTGCTGAAATAGTTGTTGCAGCCTATTTGCATATTGTATCACCCAGTTTTTACTTTGGCAGAGTGGAATTAAGGACTGTAATTGAACTATTACAATTTCAGGAGAGCGTTTGAGGGATGTAAAAATAATCCAAGAAAAGCGGTTGATAAATTTTATCTTCCCTTGATAGGCAGTTTAAATTATGCTTGGTCTAAGATGGGAGTTCCCAGGAAGTTTCAGTACTCTGAGGTTCAAAGCTCAGGGAATCACTGGATGTGTAACATTTACAGCCCTGCCCGGCCGGGAGCCAGCAGCGCCCCTGGTGGCTGTGCCCAGAACTGCACCCAGAGGAAAGCGCCCGCGGCCGACAGAGCCTGGGGCTGGGCTTCTGTTCTGTTTGAGTTGCTGCTGTTGTTGTTTGCTTGCCTTGTTATACATCTACATACTAGTAAAGAATGTTATTCCTTTTCCCATATCTTTGCCTGAAAGCGCCTTTATTTCAAAATGGTAATAATTTGGAGGGAAGGAGTTTACATTTTCCATTCCAAGGGAGGCTTCTGCCTTCCTTAGCAGATACCTGTCTTTCAAACCAAGAGAAAAGTGAAGCACAGCACAGGACAACAATGGAATGATGCTCATGAGTTTAGAATTTTGAGGACTCTGCAAAGATGTGATGTGTTTGATATTACATTGCAACCTACTGACTTAGTTTGGCAGATGTGTCTATATTACCAGGAGTTGTATCATCTCAGTGATACATCTTGACCAAAAAAAAAAAAAAAAAAAAAAAAAAATTATGTTGGGGAAATGATCTCAGTAAAACATCTCTTTTTTTGCAGCATTTAAATGTAGGCATTTTTAAAAAGAGGATCTGAGGTTAAACTGTCCTCCATTCCAAATGATTAGTGTGTTATTTCTTACTGCCTCTTAGGAACGAAAGATACTGAGTTGCCAAACTGGTATCAGAAACATCTCCCTTGCACAGTGTGTAGTGTTGTCTCATTTTTCTTGTATGTATTAATTGTTAATCAGTCATGGCAGTGTGAAGTCTGATAAACAAATTGTGCTTTCACTGCTTCAGTGAAGAACTAACAGATCCTTTTAATGTGTCTTGGGAATGCAAGAATTGCTTTACAGCATCACGCTACTGGTGTGTCGTGTCCATTATCCTGTTTCTCTAACAGTGCTGAAAATCAAATGTAAGGAAAATGAAACAATTCACTTACTACAGCTTTATGGAATGACATGGTACTTGGAAGAGGCTGGGAAGAAAAATTCCTGCACTGTGGCTGTCTTACAGTCCTTAAAATGTGGGCACATCCAGTTCTCCCTCTCCATACTGTCCCTGTGTGTGAGCTTCAGAAATACCTTATCTGCTTTTTGTTTCCATCAAGCTGCTGTACCAAAATTCGGACACTGTATCCTCTACAGGCTTCTTATGCCATGGGTGAGGGGAGAGAGATTGAGGAGAGTTCTCTTCTAACTATTGTCCTTTAACAAGAAGAATGCATTAGGCATATCTTTGCTACATTTTATAACCTCTTACTACTGTCTTAATTAGTGTTTTCTAAATGTCTGTACTATTTTAGATAAATTTTGACCAAATATCATACTTTACTTCTCATCCTTCAGTACTTATTTTCCTAAATAGTCTTCTGCATGGGACTTCGAGGAAAAAAATATTTTCAAATAGTTTTTTCAAACTATATTCCTTCATGCTAGAATTCATGTTTCAGCAACATTGCAGGTTAGCTGTACATTTACACAAGCTTTTTGCTGAAATGGGAATAACTTGATAAACAGATGCAATTGCATCCATATCATGACTTTCATAAATACAAATGTTAAGTTCTGACTTGTTCTGTTCAGGCTTTTGATTGCTGGTTTTCTGCTGTACTGTTCACTTGTTGCAGAGAAAAACAGACTTTTCCTTCAAACTCTGGCTATCTGAAGAAGCCTCTGACTTCTAAATTGAAAGGAAAAATTGATCCCAGGGTTAAAGATAACACTCTTGGTTTCCAGGTCTGCAAGGCTGAGTGTAGAAAATTGGGAGGAAGGGTGCTGTCACCTTTGGTCTTTTCTGTGAGGTGCATGAAATACAGGATAAGGATGGGGCAAACCAAAACTGTAGAAAAGATAAGTCACATTTTTAGTTTCAGAATACGGAGTATGAATTTTGGCATTTTGTAAATCTTTGATATAAGCTTGGATATCAGCTTTTCCACTAGTGTGAGATTATTTGACCTTACTAATACTTCTAATATGAGACCATTTTTTCTGTATATGCATTTTTAAGATTAACAAAATCCCTATTCTGGAAATAATTTTAAGAGTTAATAGAACAGGTTAACCTTTTGTATTTTGTTCTGTGATTTTGCAAAACAGTTTTCTTATTAAACTATTATTCTTTTGAAAGAACTTCATACTTTCTACCTCAAAGTGTTGAATTTAGTATATACAAATCTCACTATACTACTATAAATAAAGGAACAATGATCTTAATATAATGACAGATTTTCTGAGAAGTTTGTTGCTGGTATAGCTCACATTGGTCAAACTCCCAGTGAATTTTCTATCACTCTGTGCAATTTCAAGCTAATATTAAGTAGAGTTCAGTCTTAGCTGGGAGTGAGCCCGCCGTGGTCAGTACTTACCCTCTTTCTGCATTCACTGCTATTGATTCCAGTAATTTAGTTCAGAGATTTTTAATTCCCACGACTACTCCTTGATCTGCTCTTGAAGAATAGGGTGGATTTGTCTTGGCAACACAGAGTTGGAGTTCTTTAAATACTCATTAGCTTTAAGTTTATTCTTGTTTTACTTAGAGACATACGCACACACATGCAGTTATTTGTTCTCTCTTAGCCTACATTTTCTGGATCACATCTACTTATAAAGACATCCTTGCAGAGAGAAAATGCTCATTACCATCTCAGTAATTCCCACTAAGGTCTAATTGATTGGCTTGTAGTCCCCAAGTCTACACTGGAGAAGGTTTTATCCTATTAGAATAGTTGGCAAATTGTTTAACTCCCATTGCATGACAGGGAAAACTGTCCTTGATGAAAGTAAAATGATTCTGTCACAGGCAAAACTCACTTTAATAGGAGATTTGTCTGCTATGGTTCTGTGATTCCTTTTGTTTTGGTTCACCCAAGGCTTTTTTCCCCCCACTGCAAGGTAAATTCTTCATGACAATGCTAAGAATTGATAAAATTTAGTAAGCTTGATTTGATATGAGAAACAGCCAAGTCTGTCATTGAACATTTTTCTTAGTGTAAGATAAGTAAAATTTGACTGCAGGCAAAATCAGACACTTGGCCCAAAGTAAAATTTTTCTTTTCTCAAAGGGATTCTTTATCATTTCCACAGTCAGAGTGTGGCTTCCAAGAGAGAGTAAGAAAAGCTGGAAGCATTAAGCCTGTGTTTTCATGAAATCAAAAGGAAATTTTAGATAAAATTGGCACAAACTATGATTTTAATTTACCATTTTTGAAAGCAGTTGGGATTTGGTTTTGATTTTTTTCCTATAGCTTCACCAGTCATTTAAATTTCTTACTTGAATAAAGACTCTTGAGGGCATATCAGGATCTTGGTCTGTGCCTGAGATTCCCACTGACAGCAGTGGGAGATCTGTGTTAGCCAATGGTGGTTTGTGGCCTGTAGTTATTCTGTGCCTTAGAGGCACAATACACTTCTGCCACTAAGGATTTCATTTACATATTCATTGTACATGGGGCTGCCCAGTTCTTTCCTATAATAGTTCTTCAATACATGCAGGAAAGGAGATTTGCTGCTGTTACAGTGCCCTATTGACCAGATCTGCAGAGCGACTGGACCTTGGATACTGAGTTGTCACGGGGCATAATTGGCCTTCAGAGCTGATGCTGAGTTAATGTTCAGGTTCCTACAGTGAAATGTGTGGGAGAGGGAGATGTGACAGCCACTGTCTCTGTGACCTGAGCTTATTCACACTGAACTCAGAAGAGTTAGTGTTGTTTAAATCCTGCCCTGGGAAGGAACTTCCACATTATCCCAGGTGTGGGGTAAAGTGCTTCTGACAGAGGCCAGACCCTCTGAAGGGTGGGCACCTGTGCCATCAAAAGCTGAACCAGGAATGTCCCTTTTTCAGAAAGCAGGCTGGAAAAGGGAGAGTGATTGTGCCTCCTCCACACAGCAAATGAGGAAGGGCTCCCTTGGTTCATCCTCAGCTCTCGTGGGTCGGGACAGGCTCTGTGCTGCTGCAGAGGAATGTTTCATCTTCTCAGGGTATTCCATGCCTTTTGCAAAGGAAAAAAGAAGTGTGCTTATGTGCTTATATATTTATGAGTATTTTCAAGCTTCAGTCAACCAGAGAGAGGGAAGGGGGAGACTGATGCAATGACCTAGAGATTGGGGAACGGAGGGGAAATTAGTTATAGTCGGAAATCCCAGGATCCAGTCTCTGCTCCAAGGTCTTCCTATGCATTTTACATTAACTGAGCACTGCAGAAAATGAAACTTTAGGTGATATTGCCTGTAACAGTTAGCAGCATCTGCTTTTGCTGATTCACAGGGATTTGATTGATGTGTTTTAAAATTGCTTTGAGGTAGCAAAATCCACATGGCGTAGGAACTCAATATTTATTAAACAGAAATTTGTGGCTAGCTTCCCATGATGGCTCCTAGCTCTGCAAATAGCATTCAAAACTGTTCTGAAATTACAAATTGCCATTTTTATACATGGTACTGATGCAGAGATATCCAAACCCATCATATCCCATTCAAACATCTTGTTTCCATTTGCTTTTAATCTTCCAGATACTATATTCAGGAATAATCCCTGATACAAACACATTTTAGATCTTAGGCTGAATGCTTTCATCATGTTTGCACTTTTTTTTGTTGATAATATTGCAAAATTTAGGTGAAGTTATTAATCTATTTCGAAAAAGAAAATTAAGGAAAATGTTGCTTTTGAAAATATTCCTGCGGAAAAGTTTTCTAGGTTCCATGGAATTCTGATCCTGAGCTGTGTCAGCATTTCCTAAGGAACAGAGTGTTTGAGAACAGTCTGTACTTCAAGCATTCACACTCCTCATTCTGTTTGAAAATAAAGGTGCAAAAACAGGGAGAGGAAGAGAAAGAACTGAAATTAAGGAGAAGATGAGTTGAAAACTCAAATCATGCCTTTGGACTGATGCATGAGAAGAGTGTTTCTCACCGATGGAAGTGCTAATGTAGCAAAAAGGGCATCATAAAGCTGGCTAAAGTTTTATCCAGGCCTTGCTTTATCTATTATATTTTTCTGCAATTTCAACCTCTAATAATAATAACCTCTCCTCATTCCAAGTGATGATTCTATCTACAGCCTTTGGAAAAAAAAACAACCCAAACTGGCTAATAGATTTGGCTGTGAAAATCACAGAATTATGGAAAACTGGAATATTTATAGACAGAAAATCTGCTAAATAATAATGGAAAATTACAGGCAGCAAGGTGATCTCATATTTGGTGCAGAATTAAATCAGGCAACCAGCAAAATTTGTTTAACCTTTCTGTGAAATTGTACTGGATTGCATCAGGCAGCAGCAACACCTCTGCAACCTCAGTGGATTTTTATTTTTTATTTTTTAAACATAGTTCTAAAAGTTAATGGCAAAGTTTCCTGTAGGCAAAACTGGAAATACTGCTCTTTAAGCAAATGGCCAACCTCTTATTAAAAACTGTGATAAATTTTCTCTTTCTGTTTTAATTACATAAGTCCTACTGGCATATCCTTAATAATACAAATGAGCAGGAATTCCTTTTGCAGAGGAAAATGAGAAGATGGATCTTTGCATTTGAAATCATAAGTGGGGAATGGGGATGTGTGGAAGGAAACCCTACCAGTTAATGACTGGTTTCTTTTTGGTGCAGGAAAACTTTTATAAGACCTTTTCCAGTTCACAGGAGAATCATGATGCATTAGAACAGTTTCTGCATTCTGGGGGAGCCTGCTTGGACCCCAGCTTTGCTGTCTTCCTGGAGGAAGAGGGGGAGATGCACACCCACCCCTGAGCAGAAAGCCATTCAGCCATTCTGCAGTTCTTTGGGAGAAGTGCTGAATTATCTGGACTTCTGTTGCTTTTAAGCTGGAACAGGGAATGATGCAGCTCTCTGAGAAATTCTGGGGAGCTTTTGGGAGCTCTCAAGTCTAAATCACTCTTTCTTTATGTCTTGTGCTCTATAGCTTACCAGAGCACCACTATGAAACAACTATTTGAGAAGAGTATCAATGTTTTGGACTGTTTACTAGTTTTTGCACTATTCCTGCCCTTCTTGGCACAGCTTCTTTACTTCTAATGATCATCTTCTTCAGTTTGGGAACAGTGGGTCCTGAGATCTCCAGGTCAGTGGTGAAGCCCAAACACTGAGTAGAGAGCCCTAAGGAGAGCTCCACCACAGGCAAAATACACCTGGAAAGGGAAAACCCAAAACTGAGGCAGAATCAAAGGGTGGGAACCATAGAATGATTGGGTTGGAAGGGACTTTAAAGATCATCACGTTCCAACCCTACTTCTGTGACCAGGGATATCTTTCACTAGACCAAATTGCTCAAAGCCCCAACAGGGTCTGTTAGAGCATCTTGGTTTTGTCTGTCCAGGACACTAAATGTTATTCATTAAATATACCCCTGTAGCCACCCTGTGTCTTGCAGTCACTTTTATGACTGTACTCAGAGATGGTTAGAGTTGTGCTTCTGTAATGAATGAGAGTCGTCAGTGTTTTAAAAATACACACATTATTAGGGAAGGTAGAAAGTTTTACACTTACTTTAATTCTCTGCAATCACTGCCTGAATTAGTTCAGTTTAATGAGAAATTGATATTGTACTAGTCCAAATATATTTTAAAAACCCCTGAAGTCATCCTGGGTTCAAGTCAACTCTATTTTTTCCCTGTAGAAGACTGATGAAAGGCAATGACATCAGCCTTGATAATAGCCCTTCCTTTAGCTTATTGTTAATGATCACCATCGAATCAAAGGCAGACTTGGTGGAATTCCAATGACTTATACAGAGCTGCACCAGAGATAAATTTTGCCCAGTTTAGATACCAGGAATATAAACACTGAGGCCCATGTCATGCCCAATGAACCACTTACTGCACTAACTGTTCTTGTTAAAGCAATGGGAATTTAGTAACTATGTCTTTCCCTCTTAGAAACAATTGCAGAAATTTGCACATTCTAATAACTTCCCTCAGCAGGAGTAGTCCGTCTGTATCCTGCCTTTTTTTTGCCTCCTTTTCAGTGTTTTGCCTGTGTCAAGAGAAATCCACATTTTGCAGGAATTATCACCATGCTAAGTACATATTATAGAAGGAACTTCCTGCTGGGACACATCTGTTGGCTTGATAAGAAAGCAGATACACAATAATAGCTATTCTACTGCAGCTTGCTGTAAGGAGGTAACACAATTAACACTGGCTAATTAGTTGTATTTTACTCAAGATATTTTATCATAAACATAAGGCTGCCTAAACATGTGGAAAGCTTACTATAGGAGTATCCTTGGAATAAAAAATGTTTATCTTTCTGATTTGCCTTCCTCCTTTTCCTGTTTTACAGTGCAGAGAGAAGATACTTCTGTGGCTATTTAAAAGCATGGTTAGGTTCACCAGCTGGAATTGGTTTCTATGGTGTTCTTGCTCTAGTTACACTGGTTATTATCACCTGAATATATTCCCTTTTAGTCACATTAATATTTACTAGAAAAGGAAGATTAATCAGATGAACTCCACAAGCAGCTATTTACAGTTGGAAATTAGGAGGAATTGTTTGGGAGAAAGGTTATTCTATAGCTGAAGTTTGTATTGCAGTACAGGAATGGAATGTGTAGAGCTAAGGGATCCTGAACTCTGGAATTTCCTCATCTAATACCTCACTTTATGATATTAACATTTTGAGGTTGATTTCTGCAAAATCTTAGAAGTCATGGGTGGGAAGGGAAAGCTTTTTCAGCTCGTATTGGTGAATTGGGATTGAACAGTTTTATTGTTTCAATGTAGAATATACAATACTCCTAGCTCTAAGTTCATTTAGGTGTAATTTTGTTTGCTGTAGTGCTCAGCTCTTCAAGTCTTTGTGTCTATTTGATGACAGTGCACTGATTAAACAAAAGAATCATAAATATTACAATGATAAAGCAAAACTTTCTGTAAATTGAGGTGCTTACATAATGACCACAGCTTACAAGTAGATTTCAAGCAGCACACCTGAGTCTCACCTGTATATTAAATAACTATCTGCATGATTTAGCAATTACTTCAGTTATTTGACAGTAGTGCTTTGGACAAGGAAAAGGAATGCTGAGAACTACAGTAAATAGGTTCATTATATATCTTAATTGACAAACATTTTTGAAGTTCAATAACCTTTCAGAAAAACCTTCTTTCAGTTGATTTTGTGCTCTGCTTTATAAGTTGTTTAAGTTTACAACTTATGAATAATTTTGTTTCTGTGCTAAGTTTTTTTTTAAACAAATGACATGGATTTCATATTTGACAAAATAAATGTGTAGCTGTTGTAGTATTTTTGAGAACTAAATGTCATTATTATGCTTTTCCCTTTTCTTTTTTTTTTGTAACACCATCTGTTTAGTAAACATCAAAATGGATTGATATGAAACTTAAAAAGTTCATAACAACAACAAAATAATACATGACAGATTATATAAGAACAAGTCATTAAAATGGCCTATAAAAGGACAACCATCTGTAGCACTAAAATAATCTTTCTATTGAAGACAGTAATAACTTTCTAAGTCAATGACAATTTTGGATTTACAGCATAAATAGTAATCATGTGAACCAAATAATTGGAATTTATTTTTTGTAATTAATGAACTCTTCCCCCTCCCCTTACTGTTGTGAAGAAGCAGAATTAATACAAAATGCACATGTATGCTTAATAATGATTTATATATTTTCTCCCAAGCTCACAAAAAGCAATTATAAGTTCATGAAACATATTATATGTAACTCTAAGTCTGAAGAAAATAAGTTTGTGTTTATGGAAAAAAGTTTCTGATGTCCTCTGTCACTCTGAAAATTTTGGCAGTAGGCAAGAAGAGTGGAAAATGCTGAGAATGCAATTTCAGTAAAGATTCGGATGCACACAGATCCCCTCTTGGAGAGGCCCCTGGGTGTTTTCTGAACAGAGAACAGCCAGCAGATGTCCCAAGAGGAGAATATCTGTGAATTATTTTAATTAAAAAAGGTACCTGTTCTTAATGGTTTGATTTTTTTGACCTGTTCAAAGGTATGTTATAGGGAAATATCTTCTTTTAGTTGCACACAACCTCTGCCTGGGAACCAGCAGCTGCCTCTCTCACCAGGATGCCTTGGTCACCTCTGATGATTTGTGTCTTGCTGGAGGTCTCCACCCTCTAACAGATTGATCCTGTTGGGAGTTGATTTAATTCCTTGTACATGAAAATTTATGTTCTTGGACTTAAAGCAACCCTTGTAATTCACTTTCAATGCAAAAAGGAATCCACTGAATAGAAAGTATTACCTTTACTTCTTTTATTAGGCATATAGTTAAAGCTTTTAATCTCCAAAGTACTTTAAAAATGCTAATTAACCTTCACAAAATTTCCCTCTGCTTAATGGTAGGTGGCACACGAATGACTCCCTGCAACATTATAATCCAGCCATTTCAGTAATTAGTTTTGAAGTACAGCACATGAACTAATTAGAAAATTGTGCAACTACCAGGCACCTGTTGGCCACAAATGCCTGGGAACTATCAAAAAATGTCATGTACTTTCAAGTGATGCTGTAGCTGTGTACCTCATGGAGTAATTAATTTTTTGTGTGCCTCAAGATGGGTCTTTGGGCGTCAGCAATACAGGAGCTTTCCTCCTTTTCCTCCCACTGGGGCCCCTTGGATTGTCTCTTGGTGTTGAGGAGCTCTGAGGAGCCTGCAGGGCTGTGCCAGGGAGCACCACATATTAATTGTGTGTTTGCACAAGCAGAGCTGTGGCCAGGAGCCCCTCCTGACTGGGGGCACAGCTGGGTGGTGTCACAAGCAGGGCAGACAGACCCCCCCCCGTTTTCAAGCAGACCCTAAAGCCATCACAAGGCACGTGGGAAAGGAAGCTTGGCCAGATGCTTCAGCTTTCTCTCCTGTGTGGGAGGTTTTACATTCCTGATAAAGGAGAGGCACAGTGGGCCCATGTTGAGTGCTTTTAACCTGTAAAGTTATTGTTTTTCTTCATTCTCAGCTAAAAAGCAGAAATGAAACTTGTAACAAATACCAAGTACTTGCAGTGTGCATTACCTCTGTGTATGTGTTTGTTATGAAAAACACTTTACCCTGTTCATTCTTGCTGCTAGGTCTGCTCTTCTGAAATGAAGTTCCATGGTGTTCCTCAAAGCCTGCTTTGCTGCCAAACAAGAGAGCTCTAATTTCAGTTCAGAAGTCTGAATTGAATAAGCAATAGCCATGTTTCCGTTACATAAATTTAATTAAAGAAAACTATCTGCAGTCAAACAATTCTTGCCCTAGAAGATGGAGCAAGCAAACCTGGATTCATTTAGGGGTCAGAGCTCTCAAGGACAACAGCATGCTGCTTTGTGCTTTTCATGTTTTCTGTTCAATGCACAGCCAAGCAAAACAGCCTGGAAGCGGAAATCGCGTGTTTCACTTCTGGTTTGTTGCAGTGGCACAGTCCTCGTGTCTTACTGACACTTTCAGTGTTGGTAATCTGAGTATTAATAGCATATAAGACAAACTCTGTTGCTCAGATACAGCTGAATTCCAGTTACTTCCCATGGTAGGGGTAGTGAGGTTGGTTGCCTATATCCATGCTGTGGTATTGTGTACAGCCTGGGATAAATCCATTTATAGCATGGATTGCAGCATGTGGGAATGTCATATCACTGGTTTTTGTCTGACTTGAAGAAGTTTTACAAGTTCCTCTGATATTCTGTCCTTTGAAGATATATCTGATTTCCTCCATTTTAAATTCAAACATTTTTGTGTGATCATGATTGTAATTGCTGTATCAGTTTTCCATAACTCAACATCCAGCTGCACACAGTGTACAGCGATCACTTCCAACATTTTGGCATTTCCCTTTTCTCTGCTGCCCAAACATCTCTTCAAAACTCAGTGGCAGGACCCCACAAAAATATTATTTGACTCTAAAACCAAAATCATTGTGTCTATTGAAGACAGGACTAAACTGTTTAGGACATTTTTTCAGAGTTTTTCATGTCAACTTTCAACCAATTTGTTCACTTTTTTTCCAAGATAAAAAGTTTTGTGCATTGATGCCTGGCTGTGGACTTTTTAATCCTTTCAGGCATATGCTGAATCTGTTACTTAATTTTGGAATTCTTTGAAAATTTTATTAATATTTTTTCAGTGAGAGAAGAGTCTCCATTCTTCTATGCTGGCAAAATTATGTTGGTGTCAGTTTGTGTCGAAAGATTTTGTTGTCCTGAGATTCAGTACTTCACATCACAATCCCACCATATCTCTGCCTTCCAGCATCTCTTCAGCAGAAGTTACTGATTTTCAGGAGCTTCCCAAACTGATCAAATCAGGCTGCCTGGAGCATTCCTTACCCTGAGGGTGGAAGAGTTTGCTGTTGTTGTCTGGTGTGGGTTTTTCTCAATTACAGTGATTTTCTTTTCTTAAGATAGTGATTTTTCTGTCTGTGAGGGTTGAGGTTTCCTATAAATGTTACATAAACTTGATACAACATTGAGCCTTTGAAACTTAATATTTTTGTGCTCTTACTTTCCACACCTTCAACGGAAAAAACAATTTTTTGCCAGAAAATCACAGAGACCCTCAGGGGGATTCCCTTGTGTATTCCCTTTAATCATTTGCTCTCAAACTTCTTCCTCAAATTAATCCTGTCCTCATCCCCAGGAACTAAGATTCAAAATAAATATTGAAGATTGAATTTTTTTTTTAACCTTGAAATTGTATTTACTCCCATACAGCTGTGTTTATTCACATTTGTTTTTTTCTATAATGTTGAGTGTCTCCAAGGTTTTCTTGACCTCAGTCTAAGAGTTCTTGTTGATCAGTACTTGTGAAAATATAATCTTTTCCTTAAGTAGGCATTAGATATATATATGAGACTAATATATATACTAAAATAACAAATTTATTTTTTTATCTTTTCAGTACCAATAATCAGCTATGGAGCATATTAGAGATGTGTCACAGTAATAAAAGCCTTTTTTTTTTTTTTTTCCTACTTGTTTAGTAACCATAATTTTTAATTGTCACCTGCTGTGGCTGCACTAATTTAATATTGTTGAATTGTGGTTGATTGAAACGGTAAACTTTAGCATAGAATTTAGTGCTTTAATATTATTAATGAATTCAGTATTGGATTTTCTAAGCACTTACTGGATGAATGAAGCAATAAATTAGGAGCAGTTTAGTTTAGCTCTTCAGCACTGACTTTGCAGGGGGTTCACTGGAGGTGATTTTATGGAAAAAGGTTCAGAGTAACTAAGGTGGATTTTCTCCCTTTCTTGTTTCCCCTTTTCCTTAGACAAGCTGAATTGTTTGGGGTGTTGGTCAAAATGGGCAGGATGATAGCAATAGCTGTTCCTTAGGAAAGTAGAAGGATTTGAGAAGCTGTAAAAACTGCTGGAACTACTGTTAATTCATGATGTTATCACAGTCCCCTTACTACCTCTGTGTCCTCATTTTGGTTGCCCAGGGAAAGTTGGGGGGGTTCAGTCATGCCTGAGTTTCAGTAATGGTTGTGGTAGGAGAGACTTTGAAATTTGACTCATAATATTTATAGCCCTGATCCATCTAGCATTTAATGGATATTTGCCTGTTTAATGAGTTTTTCAGGGTAAAATGCAGCATCTGATTTTGTGAGAATCTGCATCCTATCAAAGTGATATACAACTTTCCTGATAAGTTCATCTGATTTCTAAATTCACATGATCCATAGACCCATTCTTCTATTTACATAATGCTGATGGGTCCCAGCACTTTTGTTTATAATAATACCTGGTCAAATAATTCTTTAGTAAATTCTTTGGTGAAATAATTCACTGCACAAAAATAGAGGCAGTGCTGGGTGGTACCTGCAGAAAGCACTAATCCTGTCATCTCAGGGCATGTTTCTAATGCTTTGTGTGATGTGTGATTGCCCCCAGCTTCTCCTCACAGCCAACTGGGTAACAGGACTGGAGATACTTTGGGTAAGGTAGATCTTGAAAGTTCAAGAGCAAAGGTTGGCTGATTCCTGTGTGATGAGTAATCTTCTAGCATTTGTCATCACAAGTAAAGGTTACAGGTGTCTCTTACTAATTCACAGTCTGTAGTATATTTGCAATGTGAAGCTTATTAAATTTTAGCTTATCGTTTGGGTGACAGGTAAATTAATGTAAAAAATATTATTTTTTTCACCTGTGATAAGCCTGCAACTAATTAACAAATTTATGACTTGCCTCGTGTTTTTCATAGTGTTGTGCAGTCTGAGAGTTCCTTTGTCAAATGTTCAGCAGAGACGAGCACGGAGGTCACTGTGCCTTGTGTTACTGGCCTGGATCTGCTTACTCCAGAAACTGACATTTGTGCAAATATGCAGGTGCTGACACTCCACACATTCTTGAGAACTTTATTTATTTTCTTTAATGATGTTGCTAATCAGAGAAAAAGATTAAGCTGCATTAGCCTGGGGGCAGACTCAGTGGAAATGACACAATCAAACTGGGTCACTCGTGTTTTATCTCCTTTGTGGTTTATTTATGCAGAGACCTTTGGGTATTCCTGCACAGGATGAGCCCCCAGCTGCACCCAGGAGTTGTCCTGAGACGAGGAACATCAGCTCTGAAGTTGCATGCAAAGCTGGGTGTGCTGAGCAGGGCTCTCCTTGCCCCAGGCAGGAGCTGCCCTCACCCACAGCATCTCCTGCCCAACATTTGTACCATGTGGTGGCACTTGTATCATTCTGTTCTTGGCTAAGGCATGTTCAGATCTTGGCTGATTTTTTTTTCCTTTTTTGTGATACTCAAAAACCAAACAACTAACCACTTACTGATTTATTCTCACCTTTTTTTTTTTTTTTTCCTTCATTGTCCTTTAGCTTAATGGTTCTTGCCTCCTTTTGTCATTTTCTATCCCATCTCAATCCCTTATGGCAGAGATATTCCAACAACTGAGATTTCTTTGTCAGCTACTATTATGGTACACTGAACAAGTCTGAGTTTTCCAATAATGAGATATATTGAATAAACACTTAAGGATATGGCAATAAATTTAAAAATGAGCATTGCTTTTCTCTAGTCCAGTTAATATTATCTTGTATTTATGTTGGTAAGTCACTCAGATTTACTTAAATATAATGTAAAATTCTACAATCTATTCCCTTGCTGCTTTCCTAAAAAAATAGACACAACATTTCTTATTTGATTAAGCAGATGTTTTGGCTAAGATAAAAATGGAAACACAACTTTCCAGGCTGTGGAAGTCTTTTAAGGTTCTACACTGGTTTAAGAAATCGATCATAAAAGATAACTTGGGATCAACCCACTTTGTTTTCCTCTTGCTCTTGGTTGAGTTCTTAGAAGTTTTTGGGGTTTTTTTGTCTCAGAAGAAAGTAAATGATAAGGCTCCTAGATATCTCAGATATGATCCAAACTATCCATAGCAGGAAAGCATAGACATCCTGTTAACTGCTGTTGCTTATCATGGTCTATAGTGAGTGCTCCCCTGCCCAAGGAGTGCTAAGTACAGTGTAAGGCTGCAAGATTCAGGGATGCTGGAGAAAGGTTTTGGTATATTTTATGTTTTTTAAAGACAGAATGGTACTAAGGAATATGATAGGTGGCTTTGAAACTTGGCAATATTTTTACAGGCTATAACCAAAGTCTGTTTAAACTTTCCCTTCTGCTTTTGTGTAAATCTGACAATTTTTGAGCTGAGCACCTTTTCCAATCTAGGTCTGATTACAGAACTGCTAAAAGAGAGCTTTGTAATAGGAATTGATTGCAACTTTAACTTGGGAGCTGTTACTTCCTTTCTATAATGTTCTTTTCTCCCTCCTTCAGTTTACTCTTTATTAAATCATTCTCTCATGCTGCTTGCTTGACGCAGGCACAGTTGTGTAACTGCTGGCCCATAACAAAACATTTGTGGCACAGGTGGTTTGGGGAGTGCAGGAGCTCCTTTCAGGCCATCAGCTGCTCAGTGCTTTGATGTCTGGGAGACAGCTTTCTTAATTTCATTAGATAGAAGGTGGTCTAGAAAATAAAATGTGCTGACAATTCCAAGCAGCTGGCTATAGGCTGGTTATTAGTCCTTGTAGTTTCTTGACAACAATAATTGTTCACGTTTTTTAAAACTTAAAGATTCAGAAAAACAATGAGAATCAGGTAGATCATTTAATATGTAATGAGAAAAGGGCAGCTTTTATGCTAATATTCTGGATTTCTTTTCCCTTTAATTAGGCTAAATTTTGTTCAAAAATCATCATCATCACTGTCCCTTTTTAGAGAGAAGAGAATATATTAAAATGGAGTGGATTTTATACTTTTATGTTTTGTCCTTTTCCAAAATTTTTCTGATGTAACTCTGTTACATTTGTCCAGCATGTTTTCAGTATTGGCCTTTCACCTTTATACTTCAACAAGCCTATTTCCCCTGTTTCTGTTTTCTGCTTTTCTGCTAATAGCTGTTACAGTGAATGAGTATCATGCTCAAGAACCCTCACTCATGTTTCTTTGACTGAATTTACCATAAAGCAAATTTATAATTCCCCAGCTGTCACAGCAGCATGGTTCTTACAACCTTTGCCTGGTGTACTGGAAATGCTTTCATTTCACCACAGAAGCCTGTGAGCATAAGGATGCACTTTGATTCTGCAATAGTATGGGGAGTCTTTTTTGGTTGTGCTTTTTTGTTGTTGTTGTTTTTGCTGTTGTTGGCTTTTTTTTGTTTCTGTTTTTTTGTTGTTGGTTTGTTTTTTTTTTTTATAATACACAGTAGTGGGTGACAGTGTCTGTAGTTTTCTGTCTTTAGTCTAAGGAACTGTTACTCATAGCCTTACCTTTACTGTGTTTTATATAGTTCTGTATTCCCTGTGTTCAGGCACATTCTCCTTAGCACAGCATGCTGACCACAGGTCTGAGAACCCTTGAATCTAAACTAGCTGCCACTTTTGCTTTGTGTAATAAGTTGCATGAACAGCAGTCTCTAAGTTCCATGCCCTGCTTTCTTTATGGTGCACTATATTTGTAAACATGTTTCTTAACTTACTTCAAAATATGTTTGTTCTGCCTCATTTATTTGCAGATAACTTACTGTCTCTTGGATCTTTAGCTTCTTGTTCTAATGATTGCTTTGAAATATTATTTTAATGAACCTATGTAACACATCATTGTATTCTTTTTTTTGTGGTTGGACTGCTAATGATACCCATCCATTAAGTAAATGGTTTTGTAAGCAATACAAATGTAATAAATAAAGTTAGTCTGCTCTTTTTTACCACTTCTGTGCTGATAGGCATACCACATGCTGGGGAGGTAATGTTTCATGACCAGAATATTTCAGGCTCTAGGCAGCCTGGATCTTTGTGTTTAGGTTCAGTCAAAGAGCTTCAGAGAACATCCTGAACTATGATTTATATAAACTAGAGTTTATAATGTTGGATCTGGTTGCAGTGTCCCTTGGGAGGTGATCCTGAAGGGCAGAGAAGTTGAGGAAGGTTAGACATTGTTCAAAAAAGAAATCTTGGATGCACAGGATCAGGCTGTTCCCATGTGCCAGAAGAGGAGCCAGCAGGGAATAAGACCAGCCTGGCTGACTGAGAGCTTTGGCTGGAACTCAGGGAAAAAAATGCAAGTTTATGAATGTTGGAAAAAGGAACAAACAATGCAGGAGATGTACAAAGGTGTCACAAGTTTATTCAGGGAGAAATTTTAGAGTGTCAAAGCCCAACTAGGACGTAATTAGGTTAAAGGGCAATAAAAAATATTTCTATAAATGTGTTAGTAACTAAAGGAGGCTCTGAGAGAATCTCCATCCTTTATTGGATGGGAGGCAAAACATAATGGCAAAGTGTGAGGAAAAGGCTGAAATACTCAGTGCCATCTTTGTTGCAATCTGTAAGAGTGACACCAATTGTTCTGTGGGTACCCAGCCCCCAGAGCTGGAACAGGGGGTAGAATGAAGCCCCCTTAGCCCAAGGTCAGTGCCCTGCTCCATGCACCATGTGGACACACACAGCTCTGTGGGGCTGGATGGGATCCACCCAGAGGTACTGAGGGACCTGCTGCAAGTGCTCACTGAGCCACTTTGCATCATTCACCAGCAGTCCTGGCTACCTGGGGGGTCCCATCAACTGGAAGGTGGCAAAAGTCACACCCATGTGCAAGAAGGGCTGGAAGGAGGATCCAGGGAATTGTCAACCTGATCTTGATGCTGGGAAAAGTCTTGGAGCAGATCATCTTGAGTGCCATCAAGTGGCATGTGCAGGACAAGCAGGGATCAGGCCCAGCCAGGGTGGGTTTAGGAAAGGCAGGAGCTGCTTGGCCCACCTGATCTCCTCCTATGGCAGGGTGACCTGCTCAGTGGGTGAGGGAAAGGCTATGGATGGGTCTGCCTAGACTTTTGTGATTACACCTTATATAAATGGCTATAAATAACATCATTTCTTTAACCAGCAGGGATTAGCGTTATGACAAGCTATCTCTTATTTTTAATATTTCTAACATGAACACTTACAGTGATAACTCAAGGTGGATAGCAGGGGTGAATGTTTAGAATAAAGTCATTGCCCCTGCCATCCTAAATGAGGAATTTTCTAAATGAAAAGAGGTGTTTCCTTTGAATTCTTGAGAGATCAATAACAAGTGTCACTGCAAAACTTCTAGGGATGTGCCAACAGCATAAAAAAATCAAGCTGCTTATAAGTTATAAATGAGACCTTTGCTTGAACTACTAGAGATGATTCCCTAATGAGATTCACATTGCCTGATTTATTTTTTAATATATTTTAATTCACTAAGGATATCAAAAATCTGTAAATTACAGCTCTGGAATGTAATCAGACTTAGTCATGGGAAGGCAAGGTTTAACCACGCATATGGAAATGACATAATATTTTACCAGGTAATTATAACTGGATAATTTATGTTGAAAGGAGGGGTCAGAAGTCCTCTTTGAAATGTTATTAATTCACTGAAGAAATGAGAATTACTATAAAAATTATTATTTTATCTCTGTTGGAGAAAATAGTGCCTTTGCACTACTTTCAGTGGTTTGGTAAGACTTAAGCCAGATAACACAAGCAAGAATTCACTTCTCCTAAGATTTTAATGGCACCTGCCACTAAAGATGAAAACTAACTTTATTAATGTGTTATAAGGTCTTCTACAATCACTACTAATTTTGGAGCAGGTGTAGAGCAAGCATTGTCAGCAAGAACACTTCTACTGCCCCTGCTTTTTTTCTTTTTTCTTTCTTTGAATAGCATTTTAACATGATTGCCTCAGGCATTCATTCAGGGAAAGCATAGGGGTGATGGAAAATGGCAATTTTTATGTCTTCCACACATTAGGATGATTTGGGAAAATTATCCCATTTTCTAAATGTCCCACCATCATGAATTGCACAGATTAGGGTTTACTTTGATTGAATGGCATTTTTCTTAGGTTTTGACTGTTCTGAACTCTAGTGTCTTCTTGACTGGGAATTGAAGAGCAGGCTGCAAATTCTGGGTTAAAGTTTTTGACTTGTGGAATTTTATCTTTTTTCAAACATCCTTCTACAATGCACTTAGTAAAGCCAAATACAAATTCAGGTGGAATTTTAGGTTGATGCAAATTAGATTGAAATATTATCCTAAAACAACTGCATTTTGGTGAAGAGAGAAATAAGGGTGAAGTTAAGAAGCTAAAAAAGAGTAGATAATTTTCTTGGGTACTGCATGGAGATTTTAGGTCCTGGGCATATCCTGAAAGAAGAAATAATTCAGGATCTTACCCATGATACAGAGATACAGATTAAGCACACAGTGCAGAAGTTTTGGGTTGGTTAGGAGATGCTTGCTCTCTGAACTGACTCTTCTGTACCTTTGAATACCTACGTTGTTTTTTTGCAGTCCATGAAACTCAGATTTTTATTTATTTATGTCTAAATACAATACATCCTACATTTCAAAGATACTATACAAGGAGATGCATTAATAATGGAGACATGTCCTACTCTCCAGGCATCAGATTCAAACATCTCAGGAAGGAAGAAAACCTGAAACAATTGGGAAATACTAAGGTACTTCTGAGGATTTTTGCTTTGAGTTTTAGAATGACCTGATTCCTGAATTTTCCTGATTCCATTCAAGGCTACTAACTTGTCATCAGTATAGGGATGTCTGCAGAAAAATTTGATGTTTGCTGATAAACTGGAATGTATAGTTAAAAGACTAAAAATGTACTTCATTGAGGACCTTTCCTAGATGACAATTAAATACTCTTTTAAGGTTTTTGTTTGGTTTGGTTTGTTTTTTTTTTTTTCCTCAGAGAAATGCTGAACTACTTAGCAGTAATTTGAGGCTGGCAGACCATGGACACTTTCGTGTCTGCCCTCCTTCTGCTGGCCAGCTTTTGTTGGAATATTGCAGTTTTCCCATTTGGAAGTGAAGTGGGAAATGTTGTCCTTTAAATTTTAGCTGTCGTGTCAAATTAGGTCAGACTTTATAGTGTGCCATAGCACAAAGTGATGCAGTGGTTATGGAGAGAGCCTGCTAAACGTGTGTGCCTTCTATTGCCAGTTGTACATTATTTGAGAATGAAGTGACTTTCCACTTATAAATCTTCATTGGATTCATAGCTCTCCAGAAAAGATGAATAGTGGGAATTACTGGGTCCTGCAATGTTGCAAATCACTCGTGTTGTTTGACTGTTCTGTTGAAAAATCTATTGCAGTCAACAGCTCCAGTTTTCTGGAGGGTGGAGGTCTGTGCAGAGCACTGAATCACCTAATAAAATAATTTCCGTGCAGGAAAGTTAAGCATAACACAGTTTGAAGCCCCAGAGATTTTGCAGGTGGCTTTGCTGATTTACTGATCTACAGAAATGATTGAATTGCTATTAAAAAGGTGAAGAAAAGGTAGGCTTTATTCTTGCATGTAAGCAGAAGATTGTGAAGGAGAACTCCACCCATGAGAAACACTGAGCTATTCCATTACCAGTCCATTAAACCAATCTGTTAAACATGCTGGCAAGAGAAATCCGTGATATTGCACTTTTTAGGCTGCTGGTTCTGTTACTGGAAAAGTCATTCCCTGTGTCAAACCTGGAAAAAGGAATTCATGAGGAAAAAAAATTAAAAATACTTATTCCATCTTCCCTTAAGCATTCATAGGATGAGAAAAATTGATTGATGTGCATTATCTCAAACTATTTTGGCCAGATTCTCCACTACTCTGGATATGAATTGAAGGGTGAAACCCATATCCAGAAAAAGTATCAAATGGAATAATGTACTTAAGTCATAATGCCCTGGTGGAGATCTGTTAGATATGGAAAATCAGTCTGGTATCTCAGTGCTGGCTGTACTAGCTGGGATTCTTTTTTGCTTGCCATACATTGTGCCAGATGTGAGATTGTCACACGTGTTTCCTGCCACCACTGGCTGATCAGGAATTGCTCAATGCAGGAGACAACAACTCAGCCTAGGGACGCAGAGAAGTGCCAGGTCCAGGGGAAGGCCTTGGTTAACCTGATTCGTGGTGTGCTCAAAATAGGGAGTGTGTAACAACAGGTGTCATTTTTATGTGATGAATGAGAAATTGCACTTCAGTGTTCCTGGCCTGCTGTGGGGGACAATGACCCTTATCTTGTGTCAGCAAAAACAGTGCAAAGCTCTGGATTAAGCTCCTTGAGGTGCCAGTGAAAACTGAGAGCTTGTCTGCTTGTTTGTTATGGTAGTTTAGATAAATTTGAAAGATAGCGTGACGGGATTCAGAATCAGAGCTGATAAAGAAGTTCTGGCTAACAGCCTCTCCATCACTTAATGCTCTGATAAACCAGCAACACTGACTTTCACAGCTCTAGGTGAGGCTGCTGAGTGCATAATGGCTGCTGTGTTTATTTGGCAACAAGAAGCACTTTGCTCTCCTTTAGCATGCCACCTGCTGCTTAAGGCTTAGCTGTCTCTTTCTCTAATACCTCCATGGCAATTCTATACCTCAAAAAGGCTATTATTACCATTAAAGAGGAATGGGAATGTGTGTATATGAACTAGACAAGCCTGTGTGCACACACACATTGTACATGTTTATCATTCTACACCATGGACTAAGGAACTGTATAATGTACTGCTTTTTAAATTTCTTTTTCAATTTGGACTTAGTTTCTCTGCACCCCTCTTTATAAAGGATGTTAACAAAACTAGCCATGAAAATGTATATTGTTATTTATATCATGATGAAATGTAATGGTCCAAACCAACTATTTGAATTTCATCATATTTAAGTATCTGGAAGGAGATTATCTCCTGCTCTGGAAATCATCCCATCTGAAAGGGCAAAGTCCTTGAATGACTTTGAGAGCAAAAGACCTAAGATCTAAAGGGTCAATAGATTTGGTCAAGGTTAAAGATCAGCCTCAAGGCCTTCATGGCTTAAGTGAAAAGAAAATTATTCTCCCAATAAAAGTGAATTTCTTTGATTTGCATGCAAATCAAGAGAATTAGAAGGGACATTTGGTTGAATTGTTTCATTTGGCTCACAATGTGCTTGGTTCCCAGTTACTGTTTCCATTGAATTTCCAGCTGCTGCCACAGAGTGGAGAGGCTCCAGGGCAGCCCTCAGAGCTCCCCTCTGCCAGGAAACTTCTGACTGCTGGGCTGTTCTGTGACAGCAACCATGAGTTTCCTTTGGCAGCTTTGTGATTTCAGCCTTTAGCACCTCCTGCGTGCAGGTGATACTGGTATTAGATGTGTTTTCTCTGTATGTGCAAAATGTGTGGCAGGGACTTGAACAACATTGCTCAGCACATTCACCACAAGCAATTCCCTCGAGTTGTCCTCTGACAACACCTGACAGGAAGGAAGGATCAACAGGCTGGGAAGATAACAGCAGGTCAGCTTTCCCTGCTAGGGGCTGCTCTCCATTTTTTTTTCTTGGCCAGAGGTGGCTAAAGATTCCCAGCATTTCTCCCTCTGACAATTCCAAGGAGACTCACTCAATTTTGTAATTTTATATAGTTATATATTCTTTAACAGATTCACTGATGAACAAGTAAATTATTCAGCATTATGTTGTGTTTGTGGAACTACAGCTGCTTAAGAGGGATATTTTTAAGTCCAGTAAGTCAAAACCAAAAGATTTTGAAATAATGGCCCTGCTTGAACTGTAATTAAAAGATTTGCATGACAAGTCACCCTAAGTAGCATAATCCAGCTGTTTAGATCAAGCTTGCTGTGACTGATTGACAGTTCACTGCTCTTCCTTTTTTTTTTTTTTTCCCTTTGTTTATTGTTTTTTGGTTTGTTTTTTTTTTTTTTTTTTTTTTTTTTTTATTTTTTTTTATGATTAGGAGAAAGTCCACTAACCACAAGGAAATCCCTGTTTTTAGACATCCCAGAGTAGCATTTTGCTGAAGTTAAGAACAATAATGAATAATAAAGATATGAGAATATAGAACATTCCCCCCATTTGGAGTAACTTACCAGGTAGCTGAAAGCAAAGATCTCAAGGCCTTTCTGGGCATATCTGTCTGGTAACACAGTGCAGATAATTTCAGCTATTCATATTATTTACTGCTCTTAAGAAAGAAAGAATCATCCATTGCTGTATTGGGTTCAGATAGGTGTTTTTTATTGTGTTGATTTTGTGTGTTGTTTTGGTTTGATTTAAAAAAAAATATTCTGATAGGATTTTTCATCTTATTGTGAGCCCTAAAGACAGAAAAGAGCATCATGACATTCTGTAGGGAAATGGTGTGAAGTTTGGAAGTTTAGAGAATGCAGATAGAGTACCAGAACTAGTAGGACTTGAAATCTGGGGTCTTGAGTGCCTGACAGGGCAGTCACAAGTATGTGTTCTCTCCAATTAAAGGAAAGGGACATTGGTACCCACTGGCTTTAAACAGATCTTGATTCAATTTTCTGTCTAAATTCAATGATTAAGTAGAGCATTTGTTTACATTTTTGCAAAGTTTATACTGAGTTAGATTTTCTGATTTTCTAGTGAGGTGTCAGATATGTGACTGGATTACTTACTCTTTTTACTGGCCCTAAGCAACTGCTTATCAGTCAGTATGATCAAACCTTTTATGAGCCATATTCCTCCCAAGCCAGTTATTTGCCTTACATGTACATGCAGTACCCAGCTGAACCTATGCTTTCTTTTATTCCTACTTTATAACCTTTCTACATAGAGCTTTTTTTGACCCCAGAATTGGTGTTATAGTCTGAATCAGATATTTCAATGTAATTATTACATTTTTAAGCTATTCCATTTATCACATTGCGGGGTCACAGATCAGTTCAAAACATCCTGATTTCCAAAGGCTGTTGCCCTGGAGCATTCTAGCTCACCACATCTAAAATAGTGTACCCAGAAAAATGACTGAAAATGTCCTCAGGGTCTGAGATACAGTGATGATGTCTGATTCTGAGACTGAAATGAACACAAAAGAGTATTAGATGTGTTTAATAAGTACATCTGAACGCCAGAGAGGAGGACAGAAATTAGGCAGATGTTTTTGTCTTGCAACACGTGATGTAGGAAGGCATTGTCCAATTGCAAAGCTGTCCAAGGCTATTCTTGAACATGCAGCTTGTAGACAGAATTTTGTAATACCCAAGAACAGCTGAATCATAGAATCACAGAATGGTTTGGCTTGGAAGGGACCTTTAAAGATCATCCAATTCCAGCCCCCTGCCATGGGCAGGAACACCTTCCATTAGACTAGGTTGCTCCAAGCCCTGTCCAGCCTGCCCTTGAACACTTCCAGGGATGGGGCATCTACAACATGTGGGCAATCTGTGCCAGGGCCTCCCCACCCTCAAGGAGAGAATTTCTTTTTCCTATGTAATGTGAACCCACCCTCTTCCAGTTTAAAGCCATTAGTCCTTGTCCTGTGACCCCATGCCCATGTACAAGTCCCTCTCTAGCTCTCTTGTGGCCCCCTTCAAGTATTGTAAGGTGCTGTAAGGTCTCCCCAGAGCCCTCTTTTCCCCAGGCTGAACAACCCCAGTCTCCCACTGCAGCAGGTCCATGTCTTTCTTATGCTGGAGGCCCCAGAGCTGGATGCAGTGCTCCAGGTGGGATCTTATGGGAGCAGAGTAAAGGGCAGAAGGAAAGAATCTTTTAAAAGCTTGGATTTTCATATGGGGAATGATACCTTTCATCATGCATTTGATTTGAACAATTTTAAGCTGATACTGAGGAAGAATCCAAGGCTTCCATAATAAAATAATGGGAAGGATGAAATAAAAATTTAATCATTCCTGTACTTGCTCAGGTTATTTGGTTAGTGAAATTTCTTGTGTGTGTGTGTCATATTTAACTTGGAACTTCGATTAAAATTGAGCTACATCCCTATAAACATAAGACTACATATCCCAATCATAGTCTCTATCCATAAAACACCAAAGAGTTTTCAGCTGGAAGACATTCCTGCTTTTTACCATGTTTTTAGTGCAGATACAAATGCACAGATTGCTGCTGATTTAAAGCATGTGGAAAAAGCCCATGGAGATTTATATTTCTTTCATGATTGAATGCTGGTGCTTGGTGTTATGTGGAAAAGCAGTCACTTGGTTTAATAGTTGCACAGCTGGTGTTATCTGAAAAATAATCATTATGATAGAAAGCACACATTTTTCATGTTTTTTGTCAGGTCTGTCAGAATATGTTCTGTGCTAAGTCTACACACTTCATCTGACATTCCTTAAATTAATATATTAACATATAATACTTTTAAGAATGTCAGTTATAAAATGTGACTGTAATTGAAACATAACAGAGTATGGCTGTGTAAAACAAAGCAATTTGCAGGACCCATAAAGTGAGAAAGTCACTATGATCTGTGTTTAGAAACAACATAACATTATTGTCTGGAAAGCAAGTGACAAATTGCAAGAATTAAAATTATGCATAACCAGTTCAGCTTGGTAATATGTACTGATTTGAACAACTTTAAATTACAGCAAATATGAAAATAATAATTTGAAGTACAAAACAGCTTGATTACAAAATCTGGATTTCTCTTTGCTCCTCTGTACCTTATCCTGGCTTTTCAGCAAGTGAGGAGAGGCAGATCAATGCAGGCTTTAAAGGAGCACATGATGTCACCTCTGAGGAGCTGGGGACTTGCTGGATGTCCATGATTTCTGTCTTTGGTGACTGGACAGTTTTTATCTTCTTGCTGCCAGAGACAGTGGTCAGCCTGGGAAAAAGAAGTTTATTTACCCAGTCTTCTCTCTTTTTTATATGTTAATGGACAACCCCTAACACATAATTCTGTCCCATGTGGAGTCTAAACAACAGGAGGAAGGATAAGGAGGGGGTAGAGTGTGAATGCAAAATCATCTGCAGTGACACAAGTTACAGGGAGCTCCTTCTCTTGTCCCTTTGTCAAATGGCAGAGGTTTAATCTCCCAAATAAAGGGATTTTGTGAGCTCTAGAAGGAAATGTTTCCATTTCTGAATTTGAATTAGTCTCCTTTTAAACTCATGAAGTGGAATGTGAGTGGCTGAATTGAAACTCCTCACTGTTTCAGATGATTCTGGTCCAGGGAAGGAAGCTGGTGAGGTAAGTTCCATGTGCTGGGTCTGGTGCCTTTCCCTTGGCTATGCCCCATGTGCAGTTCTTACAGGAAACTGGAGATCTTGTGGAGGAAGAGGTTCTGTACTCAGAAAGACCTGTAGAATTTACCTGAAGCATAAACCTTAATGTGTAAATGATATTGAATGTAATTTGTTGCTATCAGAAAATCCAAAGATTTGACTTAGGAAAACTCATAATATTTATATTGCTTGCTTTTACATTGCCATGACATTTTAAAACTCTTCAAAGTATTTAAAAGCTTAACCCCACACTAAAGAGGTTTCTCTTTTTTACCATGAATATTTCATACCAAAGAAGAGTACAGTAAGCTCAATTCAAATAGAGGGATTCAGGATTTACATGGACGTGCTCCAGCATATGTTATTGTTCTAGTTAGCTGCTTCAGGAAAAATCCTATAGAAAATTCACCTTTTCTGACATTAGCAGAACTTTCCAGGCACTCATAGCCAGGGTTCATTCAATGAAGTAGCAATGACTGCCCACTTTTGAGTTTTCATAAAAGTAGCAAATATAAGAATAATAGCAGAAAATATAACCTGCAAGTCACGAGTGTCAGCTACCCTCAGTTCCCCAAAGTGCAGGCCGAAAAAAGGGTTTATGATCCAAAATGGAAAAAATGTTGAATATGTCCTTAATACTGAAGACAAATGCACTTACTCAGATGTTACATTCAAGAAGTCCAGTTCACAGAGATGGCTCTTTTATTTTAGTGATTGAGTGTTTCTTTGCAAAGATAAAAAAGTGTTCTGTACTACTGAAAAAGTGAGGTTCAGTTGCCATGGTGGCTTTGAGATGAGTAGTGAAAGGCTGTTTGTTTGCAAATGTAACTGTCTCCTCTCCTCTGCCCTTACTGCAATACTTGGCAATTTCCAAAATGAATCTGACTCTAGAGCTAATTGCTGATATTACATTAGTGGTTTTTTTCACCATGTCTAGTTCACCCTCAGAAACACAATGGAACAAAAGAGAAGGAAAGTCCATCAGAATGAATTCTAATCTGTTTAAGCAGCATTTATTGGCACTGTTCACCCCTACTGTGTTGTTTTCATTAATTAATTTGCCTTTTCATGGCATTTTTCAGAGCCCCTCTCACCCATTTTTGTAAGAGTCTTAATTGAAGACACCAAGTCGTGATGAACCTGTGCAGCTGCTCTGACAGAGCTGCCCTGGTCCAACAGGGGAAACATTGTGGTTGTGTTTGTCACTAATTGTCATCTCTACTTGGTGGAGAAAGGGATGAATTGGCTGCCACTTAAATGGGCTGCACTGTGCCAGACCCTCCTTTAGCACAGGGCTATTGTGGTGAACTCCAAAAACGAGCCTGAAGGAGCTGATCCTGAGCACATGTGTGTTAAAAGTGCTGAGTTACAGTAGAGACACCAAGGTAACGGACCTCAGTGTTTGAATAAATGGATAGTTTTGAACAGTTGCCTCATTCCTGTATTATTTTCAGCACTCATGTTTTAAAGCTTTCTTGTGTTTTTGCAACACAGCAATAACCTGCTATGTGTGGATCAATCCAAAATATTGTAATTAGTCAAGAGAACTTTAACTTGTTTCTGAAAAGACACTTGTAAATCTATTGTGCTATTTTTTCTTTGCAATTATAAATTTACTAAATACTATTCTGGTGAAACAATGAAGTGCATACTCGTTCTTGGTTTTTCAGTAAAATCTCAAGCAAGTGTATTTAATTTCTTTATTTTCAGGACATGGGAGTTTAAATACATGGAAAATAAAGACCCAGTGTTATTGTTTCATATCATAAACAATGGGCATCAGGAAAATCCCAGGGTAGAAAAAGACTGTCATTTTAAAATGAGGTGATCCCTACTACTGTGTGTTCTGGCTGTGGTTTCACATACAGAATTCATCTAGAATTTTCCAGGAGTATTAAGGATGAGCCCATGCTTTCCACCTTTCCAGTTGTTCACAGATGTGTTCAGCCAGCATGGATCCAGCTGGAAAGTTGCTTTTGCTTTTATCTGCAATAATAATGGCAAGTACACTTCCCATGACACAAAGCAGGAATAAGGAGTCCCCTTGTCCCTCCTTGCTGCCAGTT
Source organism: Muscicapa striata striata (assembly GCA_030060385.1). Classification (NCBI taxonomy): domain Eukaryota; kingdom Metazoa; phylum Chordata; class Aves; order Passeriformes; family Muscicapidae; genus Muscicapa; species Muscicapa striata. The sequence continues at coordinate 942,501 of JAREIS010000002.1, read as the reverse complement.
GGCAGCAGCAGGGATGGGCTTCCCTCTCCCCATCCCATCCAGGACCTCAGGCCTCCCTTTGATCCTGACACTGGGCTTTGCACTAAAGCCTTTAATGCTTTTGAAGTGAAAGCTCTTCTCTCCCTCTGTGTTTGGGGCCTTGCACACACTAAAGAAACAGCAGAATTTTGCCCTTTTATGTTTATATGATGGATTTTGTCTTTATAGATCCCAAATCACTTCACAAAATTTGTAGGCTGCAAAGAGACCTTGAGAGTTTATCCAGTTTATCCCTCTGCCAAAAGGAAGCCCAAGTTGTACCTGATTGATTCTTGGCCAAGTTAAACTTTTGCAACATTTCTAGGATTCTTATCACTGAACAGTTACAGTTCTTTTCAAATCCAAGTGATTTTTTTGTTTGATTGCTTTTAATTTCTTCTGCATTTTGGTGAACTTATTTTTTATAAGAATCATCTTTCTACTCCTCTCTGTACTGGTTTAGGAATTGAAGCTGCAGATTAGAATCAAAGAGAATTACATCCTCAAATTTATTCTTATAAACTGTTGTTTTTCATTGAGTCAGGTTACTCAAATGTGATGTAAGTCAATCCAAACTTTGTATACTTGACTGGACAAGACTTTAATTTTCAATATTGTATTTTTTTCCTATGCTTATAAATTTTTTTAGCTGTATATCATTAACTGTATATTATTTTCCAAAGTTTCTGGTGTGGTCACTATGTATATAAAATTATTATCTACTATTAAATAAGGTCACTGAATCTGTTCAAACTAATCTGTCTTGAGTATTGTAAAAAGGTTTCAGATTGCTTTGGGGTTATGTGTTTCTTGTTTCACATGCAATGGTTTATTTCTTTTTCCTAAAATATGGGGGACTGAAAACACAGATTGATTTCTAGGCCTATTTAGTTATGGGTATTGATCAGGTTCAAAGTTTTTGAAGAAAAGTGTCAAGAAGTTTTGGATAAAGAACCTTATATAATAACAGCCATGGCCATGGGAGCCTCATTTCTCTTTATTGCACTGCTGTATTAGTGCTGAAAACAGTACAAGGATCTTGTAAACCCCCATTATTGAAATGCAGCTTCTGCTTTGGTTTATCTTGCTAAATACTATGATTTATGCTTTAATATTTTGGAATATAGTCACAGGATTTTCAACTTGAAACAGTTTTACATTAATAGAATGTATTTTATCCACCTGCTATGTAGAAATGTGTTTTGTATATTCCTGAATTGTTTGATAAATATGCATTGTGGGAGAAATTTGGTTTGGAAGAGATGTGATAGGAATAACTTGCCTGTTTCCAAACACAAAAGATGAAACCTCTAAGGGATGTGTGTGTGTGAAAGAGACTGGTGGGTGCTAAACACAGCTCTCTGATGTGAAAGCAGTTTTGGGCTCATGGGACTGTCAGCCATCCCTCAGAGGGCCAGGCAGGAGTGATGGTTTTCTGTGGGAGCACAGCTGGAGCCAGAGGTGCTCCCTGGAGCCGCCAGAGCCGGGGCACTGCAGAAACTCTGGGGCTGTGCAGGTGAGCTGGGCATGCCAGAGGTGCAGAGACAGAGCTTCTGCTTCACTGGCCTGCACCAGTGTGCACCTGGGTGTGTCTGCCCTGGAACTCCCCAGGAAACCAGGGGAAAGCTCTCAGAGAGTGAGGGAGGTGCTGCTGCAAAGCAGAGCAGAGGTAGGGATTGTGCAGGGACCAGAACCACTGGAAAGGCAAAGTTGGAAACAGCTTTGGGTTTTTTTTCTTTTTCAGTAAGTTTTTTTTTGTTATAGCAGACCAACATTTGATTTATGTCACTGGACTTTTTTTTCCTCCTGGGAACATGACATCACTGTTATTTTGGCTAACTCCTTTGCTGAGGATTAAAAAGGTCCAGTCTCAAATGTACACCTGTATATGTGCACCTAAATGAGCGAGGAGTTCATTCTGCATGTTTCAGCAACCCAAGGAATGAATTATCATGTGTTCAGCCTTACTCCAAAACATGAGCTGAACATAACAGCTTTAGCTGTTTACAGCAGTGAAGAGAATGTGGGCTAGATTAACTTTGGGACTGTATGAGTCTGGAATTGTGTGGTTGTAGAATGGTGTAGAGAAAGTGAGCAAACCTTTTGTGGCAGGTTTTATTGAGCCAAGCCTAGACTATCACAACACTTTTCTAATGTATAACAGTGAGGTTTTTTTCCTCTTTGTCTCTTCTTTCTGTCTCTCTCTCTCTCTCTTTTTTTTTTTTTTTTTTTTTTTTTTTGTTTTTGTTTTTGCATAGCAGCATAATTAAATATAAAAACAGTACAGTAAAAGCGTTGTGTTCCAAGCTGCCAGGATTGTGTTGGGTTTTCATTTCATGCTTGTAGTTTATTGTAGCTGCCTTGGTTATATGCCAGGTTATCTGAACTGCTGCAAAAGCAAATGTTTTGGGCTATTCTGAGCATTTTGAATTGTTTGAAGAGCAGTTTCCTTTTTGTGTGCTTAGAATTTGGGTGTGGAACTGATCTGGGTTTTGAATGAAAGATTTCTAACATTGAGGAGTACTCTACCACACTCCCAGTTTCTGTGCTCAGGGGTGCTCTGGCACCCCTTTCTTCTCAGTGCATTTGTCATGAAGAGCTTAAACCCAAATGACAGTGCTTGATTTCAGCACCCAGTTTTGGAAATCTGAGTCTACATTAAAAAGCAGTCATAGTATAAGGACCACCAGCAGAGTTTTGAGAGTGTCTTAAATTACCATCACGGCAGTTATGATTAATATATTTGTCTCTTTAGGGCTTTTGTGGCACTGATAATATTTGCTGTTCTCACTAAGTCTCGATTAAATGAGTGCCTGAGACTGACGGGCAGTTTGTCTGTAATGACAAGTGCTTTACTGTAGCAGAAAAGGATGAGCTGCCCCAGGGAGACATCACCACCCACTTGAGCGAGATCCATGAAGGGTTTATGACCCGTTTGAATCCTGATTGAGCATCACTGTCTTGACCCTCGGGGAGCCAATTGTCTGGAATACTTGCTCTGTCAGTCTGAGCGATGTGCTCAGAATCCCTCTGAAACCTGTATGTCTTGATTGTGTGTAATACACACAGTGAATTATCAAAATGGTATAAAGACAGGGAAATATTTTGTCACAGGGTATCTGGGTGTTATGTTTAGAGAGAACGCTGTTTTAGCCAAGTAAAATGTACTGTGAGCTTAACCCTTTCAGGAATAAATTGTTTCAAGTCTGACATTTAAAGTATGAAGGGTTTCCTTTGAGGCAAATACGTCTGATAGGTGATTACTGAATGAAATTAAAGTCCTTGAGGCAGAAAGTCTGTGCCTGGAGCTCTGGGGAAGCCTGGGGCCAAATCGAGTTGCAGGGATGGTCAGTGCCCCTCCCTGGCAGCCCAGGTGGGCACAGGCTGGTCACAAGGCAAGTAGAACAGCTCTGAGTTAAAGCCAGGCTGATGGGGAAGGCAGCACTGAGCACAGACATGGCTTTTGTGCTTCTTCTGGTCCTAAAGAGGGTTTTGTAAGTCCACAGCAGGAGTGGAGCTGGAATCCTGTCTCTGCAGTGGGAAGAGCTGGGAAGGGCAGTTCAGGAGGGTGTTTTCTCTTATTGTTGTCATTGACCTTTTAAATCTTGAGTGCTCTTGAACCAAACACAGGACAATCAAGCTGTAATCCCCTGTGGATCAGGAGAGGGGTGCTCCTAGTAAGAAATAAACTGTGCTTCATCTGCTGGACAGCCTTTAGACTGTGTGTATATGTAGTAGGGAAGAAGGAGATAGTTGACTGTTGCTGCAAAATTTTTAGAAGAAAAAAAGCCTCACAAAAAATCAAAACCAAAACCCAAACAAGATCACAAAAAGAACGCTTCCTCCATTTTACCCTCATTCTGCAAAAGTAGAAAACAACACTCAGTACCAGAAATGGAAAAAAAATCCTCCTTTGTTTTATAGTTAAGTGTTTCACAGCCAGCTAATCTTTATTATTATGGCTATTGAAGCAATTAAACAGATTAAACAGAATTAACTGTTGTTTTTCTACTACCATAAAGATGGCCTCTTAATCCCAAATGCCCTTTTTTCTAAGTAAATTGTACTTTCATCCCTAATTCCAAGAAGATTGTGGTGGGGTATGCATTTTTATCTATGCAGGTTCTGTTGCTGTTAGCAACATTTTTTAAAATGACCAACTAGCATATGTAACTAAAACCGTATTAAAAAAACTCATTAAATCTTAAAAATGGTTAGATAAATTAAAGGAAGTAGTAGCAGACTCTTGTATAACTCAGTACAAGAGAACATCAATATTGTTCATTGAACAGTCTATTCTTCTAATTTTAAAAGAACAACTATTTGTCATGGTTCCTGTCCTTGGGCTGGCAGTTATCTAATTAAATGCATATGAAATTCAAAAGCCTTTACTGAGGGACAGTAATTTTCCTTGGTTGTTTTTAAAGTCACCAAGAGGAAAGAAGAATTACATTGAAGAGATAATGGATAAATTTCTCCATTGTGCATTAAGGTCTTGGATTGACTAATCATCCCATGGTTATTAATCAATGTGTTATCTTATAGTTTGAAATTAGAGGTTCCATTCTCATTATTGCTGACTCTAGGTAATAATACTTCCAGTCCTTGATTACCATGACACTCCAATGTACTGCCCTGCAAAATGCCACAAAGCTAATCCAAACCAGATTGGATCTCTAAGGAGCATCCCCAGTGTGTTATGTTTACATGACTCTCCAACAGGGGATTTTTCAGTCTTGGCTTTCCAGAATGCCCTGTGTGCTGTTTTTCACACTGATGTGTGCCTGCCCCTTTTTCCTTATCACCATCCAAATGTGATGTGCTGGTTTCTATTTGATGGTATTAGAAGATAGAGACTGCTCGAGATTTTTGCTTGAAGGAGGTGATTCCCTCAGAACAATTCCAAGGGGTGGATTTTTCCAGGTGCCCAGTAAGTACATGTGCAACATAGACAGAAAAGGGCATTTTAAAGTTATGGTTTCTATACTAAACATAATGCAGTGTTCAAAGGGAGTTTGTAGACATGAATTAACCCTGTCTGCACCTTGTGAAGGTAGCCTGGCAAATTAGAAGGCACAGCAGTATGTAAATATATATATTTCAGCACAATTAGGCATATATTCTGGTGTTTCTGAAGACCTGCTTTTGACCACTGATTGTATATAAAGATGAAAAGATATTAAAGCAGCAGATATGAGGATGGATTAATGGGAAGGTTTTGTTGCTTTCACCCCTATAGTGGTTTCATATTTCTTTATTTCTGCCCTAGGGTCAGAAATCCTGAGGCTTAGTGCACTTGAGGACCTTCTCTCCTATGGCTCATACTGAAGTTATATTATTTAGAGAGAAAAATAGTCCCTGATTCTGTAATTGAAGCTTATAAGGGCACGATACAGAAGCAAAGATCTGACTATTCATGTGCAGCTGTGGAATTGGGATATTAGAACTAGATATTAGAATTGGAACAATCAAGTTAAACAAGTCTTGAGCTGTACCACAATTTTAGTGAACAATCCAGAGGGTGATGTTGGTTTCTTAACAGATCTGTGGTATTATGTAGTTTGAATTCAAGCATTAAAAAATACACTGTAAAATGTTTCTCATTAACATCAAAGACAGTTCACTGTTTAAGGAGCAGAATGCTGCTTCTAACCCAAATTATCATTTAGTGAACTGCCAATAATGATCTCTGCTCAGGAATTTCCAGTATTGAACCCTTTTGATGGCAGAATAATGATGCTGTGAACAGACTCCTGTTTCTGGTTTTGTCTACATCAGTGTCATGTTCAAAAGCAGTTAAGTAATTCTAATTTTTCAGCTTGTTGCTTTATGAATGCACACTTCTGTTCCTTTTTTTAAATACTGGAAAAAGGCAGTAAAAAGTCATTTCATGAATAGTGCATATGGTTTAAAGCTAAATATTTCAGAGGTCTAGTATTCAACAGAGGTGAATAATGATAGACTTCACATTTAAAAAGTAAGGTATCCATTGTATTGGAGGAAGTCTGAGAAAGAGCAAGTCATTATGCACAATCAAATGAAGCAACCTCTCTGTGGTGTGTTGGGATTCATATCATCTACTTTAGCAGATAAGCTAAGACATAGCAGAGATTAATCAGTTATTTGCTGTAATTAAATCACAAAAGTGCTTCATCAGCTTCCTGATTTCAGTGCTTTTTCACTTGCTTACATCCTGGCTGTGCTTGAGCTAACACAAACATGGAAAAAAAATGAACTCTTTGAAAGAAATTATATCCCAACATGTCAGAGCTAAAGCCTCCACAGTATTAAAATTATACCCTGCTGAAACTTATAATGTCCTGGAGAGATTTCATTATGCTATGTACACTGAAGTTTGTGCTGAACTCCAAAATACAGTTCACACATCTGATAAAATATTAAAGAAGGACAGATGCAGGGCTTGCCAAGCTGATGTGATGTACACTTGTCCATGCATATTTGGCCTTTCATGACTTCTGTTTATTTATTGTTTCCAAACGAAGTGTATTGTCACGAAAATGACATTGTACTTGGAAAAATCCTATCAGGCAAAGTCAACCCCTAAAATAAGTGTTATAATAAATATGCAGAAATGTCATTCTTTACATTAGCCCAAAGGTTTTGTATAGCTTAAGGATATGTGCAGTAAGCTAACTATAAAAATAGAAGCTTGACAGTGGGGATGAATGTGTGTGTCAAAATAATATTACTCTTTCTGGGAGGATGGCAGAAAAAATGACACTACATCCACCAGCATGATTTTTATAGATCTGCCTCTTTGCCAGATGTCACCTTTTATAAACTACTTTATAAAAACATGACAGCGTAGTGAAGTAGTGTGTTTATAGCTTGATAAACTTTTGTAATAAAGTTAGGATTGGCTGAAAATTAAAGCCTTAGAGCCTCCTCATTAAGCATTTGGGAAGCTTGCTCAGACTAAAAAAGGAAAATATTGAAGAAATATGCAGAATGAGTCACAGGCAGTAAGTGGTCTTTTTCAAGAGAGAATGGCTTATGGTTGTGTTTACCAGTATGCCATGCAATAACCTTTCCAGATATATTACTGGGATTTTAGAGAATAAAGTTTGCATTACTTTAAATGTAAACACACAGAGACAAAATATACAGTGTGTATTAAATTATATGTTTCCAAAGAGTGCTATGAGGACATACAGGATTATGCCATAAATATCAGCCCAGCACACAATTGTTTTATTACATAATAAAGGTCTGTATATTACCCTCTGCTGCACCATGCGACACATAATTCAGATTTTTCATGACATGTCTAATTTATACAAGTCTCTGGCTCTGGAAATCATACAGGAATAATATCCTATACTTAAACTGTTACTAGCCTGAAAGACTTCAACACTGGAAGTGCTATCCCAGAACAAACACTGGTCTGTGGAGGCTGGTGTCACCTCTCTGTGTGCTTCACTAACTGCAGTGCAGGGAGAAAAGTCCCCTCTGGTCTCTAGGAAGGTTTGACAGACACCTGGAAGGCAGAGATGCAAAGACCTCCTGTATACCCTCTTGCCTCTTAGAGAATTCCTGTCATATCCCCCTCCTTGCTTCTTCACCCAGAGAAACTTTTGAAACTACTCCAGACTTTATTCCATCCATATTAATAGCTGGTGAGGAGAGGCCATGGGCAGTTCGTGCAGGGTCCTGGGCATCAGCTGCCATCATAGGGAGGCTCTCCTGGACAAAATGAGGTGAAATCCTCTGTGTGCACAGGGATTGCTCATAACTGGAAGTGCTGATCTGCTGAAAAGTAGAAATGCCACCACTTGAAGAAACCCACATTTATTTTCTCAGCCACATCTTTCTGACAGACACAACTTGGAGTCAAAATCATCCTCTAACATACAATGGGGTGAACCATAAGCAAGCTGCTTTTTCACAAATCATTTCTATATCTGAGAGTTTTGTAGCAATGTGAAACATATTCAAGCCAATGTTGAAAATATTACTATCCTTTTGTCTCTGTTTGAAGTTCTTAACCTTTCCCACTTCTATCCCCCTAGAGATGCACTTTCTTGTATAACTTCAAACTAAACACAGTCTTTCTCTTGGGCTATGTAGGTTTGCATTTTGTGGGGAAAAACACACACAAACACAATTTAGAATCATAGGGAAATAGGTTTGGAGGTCTCCCAAGAGGTAGTCAGTACACTGTGCCATCCCTCAGCAGTACCAGCCTGTGTTGGTTTATGCTGATGCTCTGCCTCTCAAATGTTTGCTTAACCCTTTTCCCCCCAGATCTTTGGTGATGGATGCTCCTCAATATCTCCAGGAAAATCCATTCCAGTATTATACTATTAATCTGGGGACATGTTAGGGGGAGGGTTTTTTCCCAGGTGTCCAACCCAGCCCTGTCAAATTTCCAGAAGCAAACTGTTTGGGGCTTTTCTGGGTTTTCTCAAGGGGTTGGGGTTTTGTTTTTGGTTTGGTTTGGTTTGGTTTGGTTTGGGTTTTTTTTTTTTTGTGGTAGGGGTTTTTGGGGGGTTTTTTGGGAGAAGTGGGAGGGCCAGATGTTTGGGGTTTTTAATAAGCCTAGTTTAAAAAAGAGAAAACTGTTCTATCAGTTTTACTAAGCCTATTTTGTAGTCCTCATGTAACCCAAGAAAATGGTGAAGTACAACAGCGAAACCATGAATTTGCAGGACAACTTAAAGCTGAGCTTTACTTTAGTATTTAGTATGGAAATCAATTTAAAAGAACCTTTTGTTCTATAATACATTCTGATAGATGGGAGTTCTGCTTTGGATGGCATAATAGGGAGAGTGGACTGTTCATGTGATTAATGGTCTATTCCAGGTATAGTCACAGTGGGTGCCTCTCTAAGTGTGAAAGCTCCCACAGCAATACAGAGGGCACAGGATACTGGGTTTTCCTGGGAATTGTTCCTAATAGCTGAGCACACATGAGCACAGGCCACTACTGGGACATATCTGCTGTGCTGCCTGCAAGATCCCAATTGGCACCAACCCCAAAACACCTGTGACCCTTCCAGTAACACAGAGGTAAAGGAGTCATCTGGTTTCATTACAGTGCCCAAAATGCAGGGCTCCTTGGGAGGGAGAACATGGGCAAAGCTTGAAAGGGAGGATTCTCACAGAAAATAGCACAGAATATTTATTCAGAAAATAGCACAGACTTCCCTTGGCCCATCCTCCCAGTGAGGAGCAGCCACAGAGGAGCTGCTTCCAGGGCATGTCCTCCCTGTGCCCATCTCCTGCACCCCAGTCTGTTGACAGCTGATGTCTGAGCACTGCTGACTATTCCCCATCTCAGGAAAAATGTGGTTTATGCTAGAGACAGGTCTATTCCTTAAATTCTCTGCCCTGTGAAACATGACCACACAGATTTTGACAATGGTAATCGATTTTTGGGGAAGACACCTGGCTGTTTGGGTCCTGTGTTCCTGAATATATCCTGTTATTTATCCAGTGCTCTAACTGCCCCTGGTACTTATCAGACTGTTAAGTCCTTGCCTTAGAGAAGCAAGTGAATGCTCTAATGGAGGAATATGAGGTGCTCTGGTAAATATCTAAGTAGTCATTAATGGTTGAAATGGAAATGGAGGAAAATTACATTATGGCATTAGAGTTATGATATATTCTTTTGTGTGGTGAGGATTCGTTTGTTCCTTTAAGACTTCATATAGCTTTAAACGAGATCTCAGAAAACATTGCTTTTTACTGCTGATCCTAGACTCTGTGGTCTAAGCAAACAAGTTTCACTTAGTTCCCTGTGCTGAGCTTTGTGCTACTGCAGCCAAATGCAACTACCCTGAAACTAAATAGTTCAAACTTCAGGTTCTTTAGCTTGACCAGTTTTCTGCTGATTTTGTAGACTGAGCAGACTCCCTGAGGAGTCACATGAGCAGTGGGGTCAAGTGCACTGTAGTTTGTCTGGACAATTTTTTGACTGTGCAATTATTTGCAGGTTCTAACACACCTGTAAATTTCTATATTCAGATGTTGACATTTCTAAATTAAAGAACTTTCAGATGCATGTGTTCTACTGATGGAAGGAAGTTCTTATGCTACAAGTGGAGCTCTTAAACAGCACTGCCTATTTTCTTCTAACATTCTGGCTTTTTCTTGATCTTTCTCCTGTCATGTTGCTTATTGTGTTTTTTAGAATCTTGGCAAAATGAAGTCCTGTGTCATTTTTCTATGCATGATTCCAAAGGGATGGGGTTGTTTAGACTTCTATCTTGCTTTGCTTAATTCTAAAGAAAAAATAAGGGGGTAAACCCCCCATGTTATACTTGTGAAAACAGATCAAACTTACTGTAATAGCACCAAAATCACACTGTGAATTATGTAGCCATTTCATGCATTCTCTGTGTGTTATGTGTGTTAATTTGCATGCAAGTCACTCTCAGTGCCCTTGGAAAGGTGCAGGTGCTCCCATGTGCATGAGGTTTAATTCTGGCTCTGGGTGCTTCGTGGGCTCCCAGCTCAACCTGTCCAAGTCCTTCTAAAATGTCCCCTAGAGGGTTTATAGTCAGACCTGGATTTAAAGCCCAGAGGAATGCAGCAGTGTTTTGTTTGGCTCGTTTCTGTGGAGGTGCTTGCTCCCTGCCAGTGCTGAATGTCAGCTGTAAAGGTGTGGAGGGATTCTGCATCACACACAATGCACTGCCTTGTTCCATTCCATTCATTCAGCACGTTGTCCGTTATGATTTCACTCTCTGGTTCTTGATGGTTCTTGAGAAAGCAAAAAGTGAGGTTTTGTGGATGATTGGGGAAATAGAATTATGAAAATTCTGTCAGTTACATAATATCATGATTTGATCTTTTGCCATATCTGCTACTTCATTTCTTCATGTTATTTTTGAAAAAAGATGGGTTTTCTTCAAATTTTACTTGAAAGATTTTTACATTTTTAAATTGCTTATACACAAAATACTATATAATTATAAAATTAAATTAAATAAAGTGATAGGATTACAGAGCCTTCCATTGTATGCCTAAGATTAGGCATGAAAGATTTTAGCTAAACTAAATTTGTGGCTGGGCATTTCCTTTGTTTGAATCTTGATTTTTAAATTTTTTTTTAATGGAATTTTATCGTACTTCTCTTGAAGTAACTTTTGGAAACAAATCTGAGGATCTTGGTAAATGACTTATTTTGACTTTCAGATTTTTGCCTGGGCAAGTGGTTGTTTTCTTTTACAAAGAAAATTAAGTGAAAAGATCAGAGCAGCAATTTTCATTAGTCTAGTTTTTGTGACTGCCCCCAAATGATGATGATTGATGTATGTATTTTAACAGCTTCAGCTGAACGGTCCACTTAACTGCATCTGTTTTCTATTTCATCATGGGCCAAGGTAAACCATCTTTTTCTTATATGTACAGTCTACCTTTGTTGGGTTTTTTTTTTGTGGGCAGAGGAAATCCACTTAAAATTCCATTAGTTCCTAAGAGTTGGTTCCTGAGATCATATAAAACCTGTCCAAAAATGTGAACCATGAACATACCAGAGCTACTCACCACAGCTGTCAGAGGAATGAGTGTTATTCCTCTGTGCTCCATGGTTTAAAATAAATACTTAGTGGTTTCCATTTCTGCAGTGTCTGGCTACCTTGGAAATATTGTTGATCTTGGCTACACGATATGAAGACAATAATTGTTTTCCACAAGGTAATAATTATTTTCTGTTAATGTTATTGAAATTGATGAAGAAATATTTTACTTGTGGAACTCTGCCTTTCCAAGTAAAAGTAACTATTCCTCTGGAAATATAATATTTTAAGTTTGTGTGGTAGAAATACCAAGGTACTCCAGTATAGGTGATTTCAGTTTTTTGATAGGCTCCAAAAGAGAGCAACAGGGTTCACCTTGTGGATTTGTAATTTCAGGAATGTCAGTTACTGAAATTAATTTTCAGATAAACCTAAAAGAAATATAGACAGAGGGAAACTTTGTGGCTGATTAAAAGAGTTTGTAATTCATCCCAGCAACAGAAACTAGGCAGCCAGCTGGTTTGAACTTTTAGGAAGAAATTTAAGTTCAGATTTTGATTAAGAGACTTCTTCTCAGTCTTCAATTCAAGGACCTTCTCATATAAAAGCCACAGAATTTCATTGCAAACAGATTTGAAAGGGAGAGTTAAACCACTTCAACTTCAACCTCAGACAGAATGGATCTTCTTAATCATTATGAACCCGTGCCATTAGTGCTGAGGTGGGTGATAAATAGCCTGTCTGATGTCTCCATCCAGCCATCCTCCTTTGCAGCTGTGGCATTGCAACACTTTAAACTTCCACTTCTTTCTGGTGAGCTAGGATACCGTAGATAATCACTTAAGTGGAGTTCATATTAATTATATTGACAGCAAAATGAAGTATCTTAATTTCCCACTATCGATCAGAAGATTCTTTGGGAGGCTGCAGAGCTTGGAGAGCTGTCTGTGGGACCTGGTCTTCATGCCAGAGGTCTGCAGTGTTTCATATATAGCCTTTTGCTGTCCTCCATAAAATCTAATTTCTCATTTGATAGATGTTTTGTGTACTGACCAACACTGGAATATGACTTTGTGCATTTAAGGGGTCAGTCTGTAAGGCACAAAATAAAAAGTAACCCATTTACATCAACCTTGAATGTCAGCTAAAATCTCATGAGAAACCAGTGCAGCTGAGTGTGTGTGAAATGTTGCAGATGGAACTCTGAGAAACATCCCAACCATGTGAGCAGTAGAATTTCTTTCCTGAAGGTGGGAGGTTTTGTAACAGCCCATTGTTAGCAAAGTTCTTGGTTTATTTGTAATTAATCATGTGCTGCTGTTTGACAGTATGTAATAGAACTAGAAAGCAATCACTTACAACAGGAAGCAACTGTCAATTAATACACTAATACACTAATGAATCACGTTTACCAAAGGTGAAAGGATGCGAAAAATGAAATGCTGAGCTTCTGTGTGCAGAAAATTCATCCTTTAGCATTTCAGATGTGCTTTGCTTGTTTTCAAACAGTGCTTCCTCATGGTCCTTGGTATGTTCATGTTGGCTTGCACTGATGCTGAACTTGCACAGGTTTAAACTTCTAACATGATTAAATCTCACCTCTACAGCTCAGAAAACCTGGGTATTAATTTTAGTGACAACATGAGAAGGGTTTGAAGCCAGTGCTCAGTTTGATTCAGCAATGTTTTTATTATTATTCAGGTAGTCATTGTTTTCATAAGGGTGAGTCACATAATAAATGTGGTGTTGTACCAGACATTACCTGTAGTAGGTATTCCTAATATTTGACAGCCAGACAGATTTATTGGTTGGGAGGTTTTTGGTTTTTTTTCAGATCTGGCGTATCACTGATACTTGCACACAGAGTCCAAAATGTGCTTGGATGTTTCTGTTTGCAATTCTGTGTACTCTGTCATAGGTGGGTGAAAACAAAAGCCTGAGACATTTCCATTAAAGACACAGACTCCTGGCAATTTGGTGTTCTGCCTCAAGGCTTCAGTAACCCTTATTTCAGATTTCATTACAATGTGTTCTGTGATGTTGCTCTGCATTATTTTTGTTTCTGGTAATTAAAAAAAAAAAAAAAAAAAAAAAAAAAAAAAAAACAATGATTTTGTGAGCCTTAAGATGTCTTTGCAGTAAGAGTTGGCAAATCTCAGCACCCTCCCCTGGAATCCAGGCATGGATACCTCTTTTGGAAATAAATCCTGCTGAATTGGCATCAGATGCATTGTGGAAGGGATGCAAACAATGAATCTGTGGAAGTTGTCAGCACTGTATATTGCCTCGTGGGCTGGGGTGTCCAGCAGTGCACAGTTCTTTGCATCTCCATGAAGGAGCAAGGCTGTGAAATGCCATATACATGGATTAATCTCAAACACACAATTTATGGATTTGAAAGGTGTTGTAAATTTACCCCAGTGTTTTGCATTTAGGTGATTTGTATCTTCAAGCAGGAAACTGTGTGTATTTCCTGGGCAAATCATTGTGATATTTTAAGAGTCCTGGAAGCAGTCTGGCATAAAGGAATGCTGCAGGAGTTCTGCTAATGGTGTTTGCCAGCTGTGGACATTGAGGTCAGCAGTGAAACCCTAGGTGTGGTATAATTATGGTTTTGGCTTATTTCACTGATTTTAATTCATATAGGCACCTGTGGCATTTAGGTTTGGGTTTTTTGCTCTCTTGATACAAAACAAATATCAATGATATGTAATTATGTTACAGCTAAAATGGACACAGCCTTTTAAATTGGCTTGTAATGTTATTTCAAGAATAGGGGCATTCCTTGGGAAGATGACGTGGTTTGATAATGTCAGTAAACTGGCACTTTTTTTCAGATTGCCATTGTGTGTTGTGTACATTATCATATTTGAAATTAGCTTTTGATTTATGTAAAAAATCAAGTAAGGTTTGGCTCTATATTATGCTTTGTACCTGCTTTAAAAGTATCAAAGGCAACAAAGAACTATTTTATTATAAATTTTTGTTTAATTATCTATGCTGAACAAGTCAGCCACACAGCATAAATAGGAAAAAAATATTGCTTTTATACTTTAATATATATATATAAGTAGCCTTGTAAGTTGTTCTCCTGCTTAAGGCATTTGGCAGTTTATTTCTTATTTCCTGAATATTTCAAGATGTAAGCTTTTTAATGTTCAAAAGAAGCAGGGCCATAAAGCAAATTGTTTTGAAACTCCAAGATGAATGGGCGATTGCAGACGTCGTTGCTTTAAAGCACCAGCTGGGAGACTCCATTAAGCTGTGGCAGCAGCACACGGACCCACACGGAGATTTCTGCAGCCTGAAATATTGTTATTGGCAGGTTTCTGAATAATTTCACAAAGGCACTTCAGGCCAGGAATCTTGTTAGTGGAACCCAGTCTCACTTCAGTCTTTATATCTCCAGCATGTAAAACTCAGCTGTATCCTCCTAAGACTCCAAGTATTATTTTTTTATTCAATTCACTGGCTGTGATTGACAAGGACCTCTTCATGAATATGTTAAGAAAGAACTGTTTCCTGGATATTATGTCCTTTCATATCTGTCATAACTAGAATATTCATGATGCTGTTTTTAACAGGCCTTCTATTGTAAAAGAAATATCATGGAAACATGTTCTAGTTTTTATAAAGTCCAGGGAAAAATGAATGCCTTTGGGGCTGATAGGTAAGGGGTATTTTTTAACAATTTAGAAATACAATGTGACAGCTAGCAGAATATATATCAGTGAGTGGAAAGCTCTTAAATATCGCAGTCACAGGCTAGAACTGATAAACTGCTAGGGATTGTATATGTATTTTTGTATTTTCTGGTGGCTGTAGTTACATAATAATTTCTGTGCATATCTCCACTTAAAGATGCAATTATGAAATCAGGTTTTCTTTGGAATTTTTATTTCTGGTTGCTGAGAGCCTTTTTGCCCTGTAAAATCCTGCCAAAACTTCAACATGCACAGCCATATGTCTTTGTTATAGAGGAATATTGGGCTAGTGAATGCCAGCTGCCCTTTGAGGGTTCAGTGCTGGCATCTCCAACAGAGGGTTTCTGTGACAGAGAAGAGGGCAGCAGAACTGAAAGCCTTGAAGAGCAGCCACCTCTTCCATGCAGAAACAGCATATACACCCCCTGGTGTTTTAAAGCAGGCTGAATTAGTTGTGGGAGACATTTTCTAAGCAAAAAGATGATATTTTCAAAACAAATTTTCTGTTTAACAGAAAATATTTATTTGGTCAAAAGGCTTCTTTCTATAATAAATAGAAGAGAACATTCTAGTGAAGTTGTCCCTGCCCTTAGCAGGGAGTTTGGAGCTAGATGATCTTTAAGGTCCCTTCCAACCCAAACCATTCCATGTTTCTATGATTTTATGATTTTGGCCTAACTTTATTTTGACATGCAAAGGTAGTCTAATGTCAGGTTTTGAGATTAAAAGACAAATAAGTTCCTTTTTTGTAGTCAGAATTGCAATTTTAACTTACAGCATCATGTGACTTTGATCTCACTCAAAGGTAAACACATATGCTTTTTAGATGAGTTAAATATTTCCTATGGACAAATCCTTCTTATTTGTCTTCCCTCAGAAACATTTAAGCTTCTTCTAGGGAAAAGAAGTGTTTTTCTAGCTGATTCTAATGGCTTCTAGTCCAAGAGGCATTATGTGTTACTGAACAGTTCAGCTGTGTTACATAACTTTATTAATGTTGATCCTGGGCACTTGCAGCATATTTCCAAATTAGTGATGGAGACACTCAGAAATGTGTTACACACTTAAATGCAGATGAGGGGACTTCTTCTTCCACCACTCTGCCTGAGGCTGGAATTGTTAGAATTCAGCTCATTATTTCCTGGGGAAAGATGGGCCTAAGTGTTGCATATATGCAAGTAACTCTTCCCTAACTGCTGAATGCCATCAGCTTATTCAAAACACATTATTATCCTTCTATGCAGGAAAAAAAAAAAAAAAAAAGTATTATTGGAGGACCACTGTATTTCCTCTGTGGCTATCCATAGCATCCTTCTGGCTGGCTGTGCCTGGCTGTGCTGGAACAGATTCCCGTGGGCTGCAGAATCGCTCAAGGCTCTGTGCACGCCTGGTGAAAGCGCCTGTCACCGCAATTCCGCGCAGCAAACGGGGCAGCCCCGGTGTTTTCTTTTATTAATGTAGCCAGAACAAAGCTGACAAGAGCACTGTGCTTCACCTGGGTCTGTGCAGCACCATCGACTTTCCATCAGCAGGAGCTGCTCCGGGGCTGAGCGCTCCGAGCATCCCCCGTGCCGGCGGAGCCCCGGCGCGCTGCCACACCCGGCTGCATCTGCCGGGCTGGAATCGAGCACACTGACCTGCAGGTGGAAGGCCCTGCATCCTATTAGACATCTCAGTATCACACAATCCTCCAAAGTAAATAAGTCCTCATCAAAAAGCAGGAAACGGCCCTGCTTAGAAGCAAGTGCAAGCTTACTGTGTGGATCAGTGTGCTTAGGAAGGGTGTGCCTGCCTCACTGTGTAGTGAGGACAGCTGAGTGTTTTTTCTGCCAGAAGGAAAAAGATGTCTTTTGTAAGGAAGAGTGAGATGTTTGTTTCCTGCCTTTTTGGTTTCTCTTCAGATGTTTTCTCAGGACTTTTGTTTTTGTAGGGAAGTTGTATGGCAGTGAGAAAGTTCCAGTTCACTTTGAATGTGCAGTATTCTGGAGTGATGGGAGCTACTGTAGAAAGGCACTGGGATTTGCTTTGTCTCCAAAGAGGTTTCAGCTGGCACTATTCTTACACCTGCCCATAAAATAAATACAGCCCAAGTTGTGGAGGGTGCACTTTGCTTAGTGCAAGTGATTCAGGCAGCACAAGGGAAATTAGGGGATGCTCATTTTCGTTGTGTTCCCTGTGTGGATGAGTTTCTCACCTTATGTTCAGTGGGATCTGTACTGGCATAAACTGGATGAGATTGAACCAGGGCCTGCAATTCATTGTTCATATCTTAAGGATGCTCATATTAGAAATATTATTATTTAATTTCTAATAGCTAATGGAGTCCTAAAGACTTTATGGACATTTTACCCTTTATGTCACTGGTTTTGCTTTGTAAGTCACTGGTGATTCACTGAGATCTCAGCACAGGTTCACAAGATTCTTCCACAGGCATCATTGAGCTAAATATTAAATTACCTTTTCCTTGCTCTTTGTAACCTCTGTCTGTAACTCTTATGGTTAAAGGGAAAAAGGAGAAACGGAGCTGGGATGAGTTAAACCTGGATGCTATCTGTCTAAAACATTATTAAGTAGAAAAAAAAGAAAAGCAATCAAAGTGGTGTTTTTATGCCAAAAAGCAGTGAATAAAGAATGCTGCTGGCTTCTGTCTTAATCCATAAAAATCCCGCAGCCAGAATGTCTGTGGAATAATCCTGTAAGAAAGAAACACAGGAGGGGAGAGAATCCACATTGGCTTATAACAATCCATGGGTGTTAAACTATGCTCATCAGCACAATGTAACTAATAAAACACCACAAAAACAACCAAACAAAACCCCAAGCCAGACAGGTTTGCATTCTTAGTGCTTGTGGTACTTACTTCATGTGTGGGTTTCTCTTCAGGTGTGCTGCAACTACATTTCTAGCTCTTGCCTGACGTGGCAATATTATGATAAATGAAAGGAATTATGATCTTGTGTACTTTGCTTCTTGTCACATTTGGGTTATAAATTTTCTCCTGCTTTGAATAATTAATTCAAGCTAGTATTTGCTGTTGCATTGTGATGAAAGAAACAAGGATGATGAGGAACCCTATGTTTTCAATGAATAAATTCTTAATTTCTGTGTAGGTTCCATCATTTGGGCATTGACTGGTTAGAGACATGTTGGGATAAAACAATCTGACCAACTTCACAAGCTTATAAAAGATAATTCACATCCCAGATAATACAGGCAAATGCCCTTTTTTTGTGTCTGTAATGCATAATGGAATGTCAATACTCTGAGATTTGTATTTATTTCCTCTTAGCCTCCTGGTTTTGTGAAGCTGGAGACACCTGATGAAGTATCTATATAAAGACATGTAAGATAATTAGAGCTCTGCTTGACAAGCAAGTCTGTGTTCAAAGTATGCACAGCCTGGGTGGTTGGGAAGTGCTGACATGAAGGGGGAAGGGGGAGTAGCTGAAATAGCAGAGAATGAGAGACCTCATTGAGATAGTGAAATGGTGAAACAGGAAAACTGGGAGCTGGGAAGAAAGGAAATGGCATTGAGAGCTTTTGGGCAGAGGGAAATGAAATGGAAAATTCACATTCAAATGATCTTGAAAGATAAACCTTGAAAGGCTTCTTGGGGTGGGAGCTGTTTTACCATCCAGTGGCTTTTAGTGAGTGTTGCAGACCCGTGGGGTCATGTCCCACTCCTGTTCCCATGGTGTCCCCTGCCTGCAGTGAGGATGCTGTTGGAGAGATGCTGCAAGCATTTACAGCTGATGTCCCTCTCCATTTTGGAGCTGGAGGCGTGACCCAGAGTGATGGCTGTGTTCATGTGGGATAGAAACCAAATGGTTGGGAATGACAGTGCCTTGCATCCAGGTCAGCTGCGCCTCAGTTCCCAATAATGTCCCAGGTCCATCCTGAGCCTGACTACAGGAAGTATTTTAGTGATACATTTCTGAAAAGAGATGGTAACATTTATTTTATTTCATTTTAACGTACTGTAGCATTTTCTTAAGAGTAATAATGTGAGATTATTAGGGCAGAATGTGGGTGGAATGTAGAGCACAGTGATATCTCCCCCATATCTTTGAACAGAAAACAGGAAAACAAATCACCAAGAAACATTTATATCAAATGATACAGCTCATCCACTATAACAGCCATCCCATAAAATGTTCACCTAAAGTCTGTGTTTTCCTGGCCACCATTTTAGGATATGTTTAACAAAGAACATTGAGTGTCTTTTGTACAGCACCTCCAGTACTGAATAATTAGAATAGGGAGAATTTCAAGTTGGCTTCAAGTTTTAGGTTGTTATATAAATAAGTTCACAGGAATCTCAAATGCCTTACATAAATCTGACAGCAACTATAAAAGGCTTTTGAACATTTTTGTTGCCAAAGTCCCAGGGATTGCTGGAATCTTAAATAGCCTGTTTTAAGCTTCAATTCAGAGGCTTTTTGTCATGTTTAATAATGTGGTGAATAATTCCTTTACTGTTGTTAGGTTGCACATTTATAATCCACAAGGATCTTTGAGGCATGGAATAGATGCTTTCCAGACCCATAAGTGTGAGGGGTCTTTCCTACCCCAAACTCAAAACTTGCTTTCAAGCTCTCTCTTTGTATTAGTCTGTGTCTGGCTTCTTCTAAAGGGCTGTCATTAGAAGCTGCTAAAATCATAAGTTCTTAGTAGTCTACAGAATTATGTTTGGAATATCAAAGCGAGAGACTAACTTTGATGATAAATACTTTGTAAAACCAGATGTGCAACACACAGCTGTATTAGGGAAAGGTGTGAACAGCAAAAGGGTGGCACCCATGCCTTAGGCTCAGCCCAGGGAGTCCAGCTCCACTGAGCTGCACCAATGCATTTTTAGAGCAAATTGTACTGCAGTGCAGCAAGACAATTAAAAGCAAAGTATGTGCTGGAGAGAGGAAGCACAGCCACTCAGAGAGGCTCAGCAATGGCAGTGCTGTCATCCCTGGGTGACACTGCGTGTTGTTCCTGCTGTCACTGTCGGGCTGGGAGCTCCTCCAGCCACAGGGTCAGAGTTTCATTTCAGTGTAGGAAAAATGAGTAGAGCTTTGCCTGGTTTAGCTGTATTTAGTGGCATTCTGAATATGAATTACTCTCTTCCTGTGCACCAGCCAGGTCAAGTTTTAAAAGTGGCCTCGTGCTAACTGTTGTAGTTCCTTCAGCTTTTGTGCAGGCTCTTAAATTGCACCAGCTTGTATGTGTTGCATTCCCAAACCTGGTTGTTAGTTTCAGGGGTAAGCAGGTAGGTTCTCTATATAATTTTCCTTTTGAAATTTGATTTCAAAAGATAGAATTATTTGAGTATTTCTGATTTTGTGCCTTGTGAATAAGTCTTGGGAATATTAGGATTTAAGACAGTGTTTATGAAAATACATCTATGTTTGAGCTAAACAGTTTTCTTTGAAGTTCCACTTCTTCCTCTTCATCATCACCATGAGAAAACACTATTTCTCAATGCACTGTGAAGGAATCATTATTTAGAAAAATCATAAATCATTTCAGAAAGTATCTTGCTATGTAGATATGTGGAATGGTAAACGTTCTTAAAGGCATGTCTGTTTAGGGCTGAACATACCAAATGGTGGTTTATTTGTGATAGTTTAAATCCACACTAAAGCTATCTACAACCTTTAGAAATCTCATTCTAGCACACATGAGTATTCTAAATGGCTCTTTTAATCCAAAACCATGGAATTTGTCACAGGCATTCATTTTATAATCAAAACTTCAAGAAATTTTAGAAAAATGAAACAGATTTTTCAATTGCTCTAAAATGAAACTTATTTAATTAGAGAGCATGGTATAAATTGGATTTTCATTTTGTGATTGAATGGAAAAGGTTTATCTGCCTGTTTTCATACCTTTTACAGATTCTGCCTCAATGATATTAATGCCCCACATTGTTGAGCTTTCATCAAAAGATTCAATAAAATGGTTTTCTTTTCATGAATAGCTCTGCTGTTTTGCTCTCCCATTTGTCATTGTGTTTACCACCCTCCAGTTTCACTCTTTAATAAGCTTCTTATATTTGCTGTTGTACATTTTCTAAGAATAATTTTTCTGTTTCAGAATGGAGGTTTGGTTTACTGTAGTTTTTCTAATCTCATTTGATTTTACAGACTCATAGAGTGAGATTGTCTTTCTTTTCTCCACATTTTATTGTATGGCCTTCTTATTACATGGTTCCTACCATTTTATGACACACTCTCCTACTTCACTTTGCAGTTATTTCCAACAGATTTAGCATTTAGCTGTCCACATCCACTTTATGGCTATGTATAATGTATGGATGGCAGTACAGTGCCATTAATTTTTAATGAATTGGCTCTTTATCTAGTGCTATCTAATAAAGATGATCATCAGAGTGCATTGTCGTACTGCAGGGCCTAAGAAACTTTTTAATATTCCTCATTGCATATGCATATTCCCAGATTCTCTCTTACTCTCATTTGGTTTACCATGGCTCAATCACATTTCCATTATTTAGTTGAAAATCTGCGTGTTTCACTCCTAATACCTTGCAGCTCTTGTTGAGCAGTAAATTGGCAGAGGGATGAGAAGAAATATTAAAAGTTCCAGTGGGCACTGACTTCTCACTATAGTCTTATTCTCTGCTTTTCTGGAACTAACAATTACTAACTTAAACTGAAAATTAAACCAAATGAGTGCATCTGTGCTGATTCATTAAAGACTTGGTGTTTCCAATTGCTTGGCTTTCTTACTGAAATGTCTCTGATGTCTCCCAGGTAACTAAAATCAGACACTGTGGTGAGGCTGGGCAGTGGAGGAGGCAGAGTTACATCTGCTGAGGTAATCATGGTTCTGCAGATGCGCTGGCAGAGAAACCCTGAGCTCAGAGCAAATAAGTATTTATTCACAAAATTATTTTATTCTGTCTGAAAGCTTACTACATCTGCCAGCAGTGAATGAGCTGAATTTTTTCATTAGAAAAGTGATATTCCAAGTTCTTAAAGTGCATAACCTGTTCTTTGTTCCATACAGAATGCTATTTCCACTCCCTCTGTACCTATCTGTGCTGTGCCTGTGCAGGTGTGGATTTAACACTTTTAAAGTGTGAATGAGCAGTTCCAGAGGAGGAGCTTAGTGCAGCCAGAACCAACGTGCACAATGGCCAACTCATTACAAGCCCATGTTATTCTCTTTCCAGAACCAGTTTCCATGAATCTTGCTTAGCCATGGAACTGCCAAAATGGTGAGAGAGTGCAACTGTGCTGTGACAGCTGCCCATGAAAACATGGAGTGGAGCAGGGAGTTAATTTAATAGGGATCATGCAAATGCCCCCCAGATAGTCACAACCTTCAGTCACTCCTGAACTTGAACCAAAGATGGGAATGGAAGCATTTGTGTTACAAATGCTTGATTTCTGCCAAGGCACAGGTGCATACAGTAAATGTAAATACTCCATTCAGGTTTCATGTTGAGAATAGGTCACCTTTTATAATTGACAATGAGTATTCGGTATTAAAATGTAATGATCATCTGTTAAAATCCATGAAGTCAATCTTACAACATCTCTCTCCATTCTGGTGTTGGTGAGAATAGTAAAAGACTTCAAATCTAAGGTTTTAGTGTACATAATTAAATGTGACCCAACCTGCTGCATAATTTCTTAGACTGTTGTGATGACAACTCTCATATCCCCCATTATTTCTCAGTCCTTCTTCCATGGCTGATCCAGAGGCAGTATCCCCTTGCCTCCCTGCTGCTGTGGCCTGTGGAGCCATGTCTCACCTCCTCTTTGCAGGTTTCTGAGGCACCCTGCACTTCTGATGAGCAGAAGTGAATGAGACTGGACTTGAGGCATGCCCAGAGCGTCATCACCCCCTCTTCATGCTGATGGCAGCACCTCAGCATGTCCCAGGGAGGTGTGGGGCCACAGGACACAGTGCTGCCATCTGAAACCCTCCTCTGGCCTCCAGTGAACATGTTAAGGCACTAGTTTAATTTTATTACTGTAAATTCTAGATGTTACCATGTTCTGATAGTCACGTAATTTAATAATTGATCTTCAGATACAGACAACTCTCTTGGGAATATACTAAAATTATTATTTGGGTTCTGAGTGTTTCTGTAAGTATTTGAGTTTGTTTCTTTCGCTAGAACTAAAGTGCCATCTGTGTGTCAGTGCACATATCAAGTCCCTTTCTGTTAAATAAGTAGCTCTTAAAACCCAGGAGATAATATTATTTTAATTGCTACCTTGAATGGATCCTGTCATTATTATTAATGTTGACTGGGTTTGTAGTGTTGATTGAAACATTGGAAAATAGGTTTTGTTGCTTAAACAAAGGCATTTCAGTTCTAATTTGCTAAAAGAATTTTTAATTGTAAGCATTCTTTATAAAGAAAATAATAAGACTGGTATATTTTCTATGAGCATATCCATACCAGATCCAGCTGAAGCTGAAAACGAAGGTAGCTGTGTTCATTTACACACATGGTATGTGGGGAAGCCCTTTGGTAGTTGCTCAGACTGTAAGATTTTGAATTACTTTTGGTTTTCTCTTATGTTCAGAGGGCTTTGTGCTTTTTGAAGACGTTGTAAGATGCTATGAAATGCTGCTGACTTTTTTGGTATCTTCTCTTAAAATAGATGTTGTGGAATAACATTTGGCTTCAAAGAAGTGCTTTGTAAGTGAATCTTGACTGCAGGAATTAAAAAATGGCAGCTGAAAAAAGAAAAACACTGAAGTAGTTAGTGGATTTCTGGCCTTAAAGAAACACAGTCTCTCTGGAAACATCTGTATTGTAGTCACTTCTGTAGCATCAGACCTGTATTGGCTTTAGACTGTTTAAAGAGACCTGTGGTTGGCATGGCTGGGATAAGAGTGCCATGAGTCCCAGGAGCACTGGTGGGCAGCCCACACTGGGCATAGGGCACTGCAGCACCCAGCCCAGGCAGGGCTGAACAAGCTGCAATTCCTGCTGGTGATTCACAGCATCTCCCTTTACATTTGTTCTTTCACAGCTTCTGAGCATGTGGCTTGTGTGGTTTTATCTGGAATCTGCTGTTTCTCATCCTGGTCTCTGTTGCTGCATATAAATCATTTAGGGGGCAGTCAGAGGGAGTGGGGAACTCCTGCAGGGGTGTTGAATTACAGCTGAGTCTAAAATCACAGCCAGCTCAACAACTGCAATTTAAAAGCAGATCTAATATCTTCCCTTTTTATCTATAGTTATCTTAGTTGTTTTAGAATGAAAAAGAACAACCACAGTTATTGAATATTGGCTTTCACAAAGATACAGTTCTTTCCAGCAAAGCAGATAAAAGAACACTCCCCAAACCCACTGGAATGCATTTTCCCCTCCTACGCAGCATTGTTATGCTATCATTATCCTCCCTGCCTTTCCCCTTTTGTGGAGTAAGGCTGTTTTTATATGACCAAAAAATGAATGTCAGGTCTGTCATAATAGTAAAAAACTTACTTGGTACATGTCTGCATATTAGAGTGAATAAAAATGCTTTGAAATAACATTCTTTCTTTGAAATTTTGTTGCAATGGTCAAAGAACTGGCAGTCATAAAGACCAAGGTGATAGTGAAGCTCTGATAATGCAGCTATTGATTTCAGTGGGGCTAGGATTCCACGCCAGGAAAGAATTATTTGGCTATCATTCTCCAAATGGGAGGAACACGTGATATTCTCCTGCTGCTGAGTATAAAATATGTTCATTTTCAATAAATATAACCTTATCTTGAGGTTTATATTGCTGTATGCTATATTCATTATCTGAACATTTTCCACAGAAAATCCAAAGCAACATGTTTTCAGATTTCATGGATTCTCTGAAATCTCTGTTTTCAGGCTGAAACTGTTTCAGGGACCAGGGGCTTGGTTAGTTTTTCAGTACTTTGGATGTAGGCCTCTGGTGTTCTGGGAAATACATGGCATTATTTCTGTTCCAGAGCAATCTGCTTGGTAAGTACGTGCTGTCTGGTTCGTGTTGAATTCGTGCTTCCTAGGGTTATCCCATTAGCTTAACTGTTATCCCATCAGAAGGAAAAGGACAGTTATTGCAGGAAGCTATGTGGAGGCTTTATCTCTCTTTAGCAAAGAAAAAGTATTGAGTGAGAAAGGGGGAGAAATTCCTGAGAATGCATAGGAGCCATTTCTGACTGTGCTCTGTCCCCAAGCACAGAAACCTTGATCCAATCCAACTCCTTTTTAACTCTGTCCCAGAGGACACATCTACCTTCCTAAAAAAACAAAATTAAAAGAGATAATTGTGTCACCAGCTGGACAATTTTTGAAGTGAAAATAAATGGTTTCATGAGAGATGTAAAAATCTCAGCTGCATGGTTTATTTGTGTGCCTGATGCCTTCTGTCTTATATCCTCCCATTCCCTGATCTCCGACAGCAGTGACATTCCAGCCAGCACTAGTTTGACATTTCCAAATTAGTGTAAGGAACAGCCTACATAACTGTTTTCTTAAACTTAATTTTTAGTATGCCTCATCATCCTAAAAACTATGGCAGGTTATGTAAATTCCTTTTAAAAAGAAGAAGTAAGTTCCTTTTCTCTGGGGTCAAGTTTCTCAAACCTGATTACTGAGGGTTTTCTGTGTAATTTGCACTCACAGAAGCTACTTGTACAGGAAAAATATGTCATTAGTCCCCTCAGACTTGCAGCCAGTGGAGGCCAGCCAACTTTTAACTCAAATATGTTCTTTTTGGAAAGAATGGCACACCTCCCATTCTCTCTCCCAGGGCACAGGCTGGGCTGTGTAAGGCTCAGCCAAGGTTTGTCCCTGGCTCCAAAGGCCACCTGGCTTCCAGCAGCTCCTTGGGGTGGGAGCTTTGTTCTGAGCTCCAGGGGGGATGTAAATATCTGCCTGCACACATCAGCTTATGCTGGTTCAGTCTGAATTAGTACAGTTTTCAAATGAGCTGGCAGCTTGTTTGATCAGAACAGCTGTGATTTTTCTTTCTTTTTTTGCTGTCACATTTACAGACATCTCTCTTTGCTCCGGAACTTTGTCTTAGTTTGTAAATTCTCGGGAGACAAGCAAACCCAGAAACTTCTAGAGCAAGGATGTGTTGAACCAGAAAAAAAACAGGACCTGCAGCTTTGAGACACTGAATCTCTCTCTTGATAAGAGCTGAAGCCCTGGGGCATACATATATATAGCCAAACCCACAATAAATATCAATGCACAAAATGTGTCACCAGGAAAGGAACTGAGAATTCACTCTGGGAACAAAGATCTGCAAATCAACAGAAAGGGGGAAAAGAGAGATTTAATAAGAAAATGTTCTGTGTTTCAACAATACCATCACCTGCCCCACCCAGTGACCAAGAACAGGACTTTACCTTACAAGCTCTGCAGAGATAACTTGTGCTGTAATTTGCTCACACTACTGCTATTTTCAAACTGTTTAAATAGCATGAATATAAAATTATCCTGATGAAAGAGAATTGTATGTGAGCCTGGATATACTGCAATGCAAGCACAGTGGAAGAGATGTGTTTCTTTTACAGACAGAAACCTTCAGCATTACTCTGACCTTTCATTCAGTGGCACTGCCACAATGCCAGTGAAATCATGGCACATCTAATGTCAAGACCTCCAATAGTATTTGAATGGTATTATTTACAGCTTGCATGCAGTTGAAGGCTTGACAGCTGCTTCACAAACAAGTATGTTGAGGTGATTGCAGCCACATGTTGCTTATCACACAGAAGGCAAAGGGACATGGTGAAGCCAGAGCAAATAAATTCAGAGGCAGTATTTGCCTGTTGGTCTTAGTCCCAAATTGTTTGGTTTATTAGTCAGAACAGGAAAGGAGTCTAGCTAGATGCCTTTAAGTAGAGGAGTTCTGCTCAGGAAGAGGGGAAAATCTTTTGGAAAAACTGGGAGTATCTGTGTATGTATATAAAAGTCAGGCATGAGTAGGAGAATGTAGAGACCTTCATGAGTATGGAGCTGAATTATTTGGGCTCAGGAGGATGGGAGAGGAAATGTGTGAAGGGAGATGATATTTGAGGAAGCAGAGTGAGCCATCACAGTGAGCAAATCCAAGTGTGGAAGTGCAGTAGAGGGAAGGCAAGGATGTGTGTGGAAATGAACAGGTCTGCTGGGGATCAAAACATGCAGTATTTCTTATAGACTATCTAAAATTAGGCATATATGTAAAAAGAAGGAAAAGAGCTGGGGCTGATAAAGACCAAACCAAGATATTTGGCTGTTAGTTTTCCTAGGAGAAGTATTGTGAATGTCTGTAACCTGGTCTCCTGCCCATGAAGAATTTCCTTCCAGGTAATAAAATGTCAGTTGGGATTTGGGATCAGGCATCCACTGGAGGAGCTCACTTTTAGGGCCAGGTTCCTGACACCAAATCTGGTTTTCTTATAGGTGTTGAGCTTGCAATTTGTAAATGCTCTTGGAAGTGCTCTGGCTTTGTCAGTGGGAGAAGTGACCACAGTGGACAAGTGATCTTGGCTTCTTCCCCCTCTCCCTCCTCTTGGCTGTCTTTCAGAATCAGTAACAAAACCAAACAAAAAAGCATTTTGAAATTTCATGTTGTTTTACAGATACACTTTTGAAAAATCAGATATGCCAAAATGTTAAACTGATTAGAGAGAACTACTGTGCTTATCAGAGTTCTTATCAGGTTGTTCATTCTTCTCTGACCACTGCCTATGTGACCTGAATTTGTGTGCAGCCTGGGCACCTCCTGGGTGTGCCAAGTTCTTCACCAACCATTTGTGTAACATTGACTTCACAAAGGAAACCAGGGTTCTGCCTTATTTAAACACTTTTCTGTATCAGTAAAATACTATCAGAGATCTAATATAACCTGATTCAGGATTTCTTTTGGTCATTGTAACCCTGGATTAAAGCTAATTACTTGATAGTATCAGTCAGTCAATCAAACAAGCCTTGTAAAAATCAATATAGCTCGTAACATAATAATATCCTTTGTCCAGGCTCTTTATACATCATCTGCCACCTTAATTGGTACTGATGTCAAGCCACACAATGGTTCAAATCTGGGCTGATTTGTTTTAGCAGTAGCATGTTACCCAGCTAATGCAGGATCATTAACATCATTTTTCCAGTTACTGACCTTGGAGCATCTGTTCACAGTTTGCTTATGAAAATTGTCATTACCCTTTACTTGTTTTTATTCTTCTACTTTTTTTCTGGATTACTCTTGACAAGAAGAGTCCAGAGCTAAGTTTTGGCTGACTGCTGAGCTTATTTTTTTCTAGCTGATATGAATTATTTTGCAGCAATGAAGTTCTTATGATAACTAAGCAAAATTAAATCTCTTCAGTGTGTGACCTCCAAAATGATGATACTACACATCATGAGGCTTATGGATCAGCTGCAAGAGCCTGGAAGGAGACTATTGCTTAACTTATTCACATCTTTGCCCATATAATGCATATTAATATAGAATCTGACAGTTGTTGTATGGACATTCGAAAGGGTGGAGGAGAAATTGTTTAAAAAATTCTTATGAAGCCCTTTTGATTAACCTAGTCTGCTGTCACCCAGTGTCCAGATGACTGCTCAGACTACAGAAATTGCATTCTCCAAACTTTTCTGTGCTTGAGAAATTTATCAACTCTGTCACTTTTAAGAAATTTCTTTCGCTGCGATATGAACATTTCTCCAGGGATTTACAAATTTAGCAAAAGCTTTGCAAATAAATGGGATAAATTCCTAGGCCAAATCCAAGTCTTGCTGAAATCAAAGGAAATTGTGACAATAATTTTTAGAGGCCAAAATGAGGTTTAGCATGAAGCTGTACATACACTGGAAGCTGATGGCTACTGGGAGACAGTAAATAAGATTACCAAGAAAAATGAACATAGGTAGAATTTATGTTGCTGTATGAAGATTACATGATATCTGCCAAATAGTGATAAGGGTGAGCAGCAATCAAAATATGTACTGTAGGCTATGACCTGAAATAAGATACTTCATGCTCAGTGAAAACTCTCTGCAAATTCTCACCTTACAAGGTGCCATGATAGCAGGCAAAAAGTTGTTAGTTAAAATTATTATTAGCTGGAATTTGTTTCAGTTTGTCTCATATTTGTTTCAGTTCTGCAAAATGATTCTCCAGACAGAGCTACCCATTTATCACCAAAACGTTTTGGGAAGCTTTTGGTAGTATTTTGATGGCTTTATTTTCTAAATAAATAAGTGTATGTCATATTAAAATGACAGTGTCTTACAGAATCTGGTGAGGGTTGAAGTACTCTGCTTGTTGTTAATAAGGATGGGGTTTATACAAGATGTGTAAAACATGATTTAAATATAGATATACATGAAGGAATTTTCCCTTTAGAATTCTTTAAATATCTATGCCTGCCAGTTAAACAGTAATAATAGGAATAATAATAAAAGAGTAACAATGACCACACTGGGAGCATGTGACCCCCAGATCCGTTCAGGTCCAAAGTGAATACAGCACTCATGGACCTCATTTTCAGCACTGCTTCCAGCACCTTGTTACATGCCTTCAGGCAGGAGAGCTCCCAATGTACTCCTATAAAATGATATTAATTCTCCTTCATAACACACTCCTTAAATATCTCTTTTTCAATGGTATATATGTACAAATCTGGTTATTGAAGGAGGGTGTTTGGGAGCTAGAGACTGCTGTGGAGATGCTGGACAGCAGGTTTTGATTCTGTGTTTCTGTTAGGGCTCCTTGTATCCTGCTGGATTATGAGGTTTTCAAGGAAGAGGGCTTTATATCCTCCCTGAATTGCTCTCACTCTGGGGGTTGTGATCCACAACTTGTTTCTCATGTTCTGTGTTAATGTGAATGAGGGTGATGACAGTCTTGGATCCAGCTGTTCAGTGCCTCACCTGCCCCAGCCTTTGGAAAGGATGGGGTAGGAAACCTTCTGACTTCCTTGTGAGAATTATTGGCCATGAACCCTGCAGGAGCCTGCTGAGCTCTTCTGTGCTGCTCTCTGCAAATGCTGCCAGCTTGCATTAGGACCACCCTCAGCCTCAGAGAGTCACAGTGAGGAGGTTTTACTGCTTGCAGTGAAAATATTAAAAATTACAGCACTGGCAGGGTAGCCATCATTGGTCCTTCACACTTACTTGTTGGAAGAAACCAAGGGAATTTGTTTAGATATGCACAACACAGTCCCAGGATTTAATCATGACACATAAAAGAAAAATCCCATTAGATCCAAATTTGAAGGAATGCAGGTATTTTACCTCATCAGGGTCTATTAATTAGATGCAATTTACAGGCTTTAAAAGAGAAGTAAATGTAGCTGGTATTAGTTTAACATTTAGCTGTCATAAGTAAAGAAAACAACCTCAAAATAACCTTCCTTTAAGTCTCTCCAGGCTTGTCTACCACATTTCATTCTCATATTTACATAGGATGGAAAAAAATAGAAGGTTGAAACAGAATATTGCAATGATTCAAACCTCTTTCATCTGAGCCTCTCTCAGCATGTTATTCACCATATCACAACAGAAATGATCACACCTCTCAGATTTAATTGGCAAATCCCATTGTTATGAGGCCTCAACATATACTAAAGTGTCTTTATTTTGTAGTGAGCTTGCAATGTGCTATTCTTGCTGAACACAATGAATATTTATATTCTCCCACTCTGGGAGATTCAGAATTGTTTGTGGTAGCTGCATCCTTCAGGACTCTTTCATTTTGTTTCCCATTTCAAGCCTGAGTATTTTCAGTGATTGTGAAAGTGTCTTGCCAGTTTCTTCTGTTGCTGTCAGGTCTTGGTTCTTAGGCTGATGGTATCTTTCTGGAAAAAAACCCTCACTTTTTCTTTGATATTTTTATTTAACATAATGAGAAACTGGAAGATGAGTTGTGACAACAATAAAAGCCATCTTAGAAAAGGTTTTGTTCCATGCAAAGGATATTGGCTCCTCCTCCCTCTGGTCCTATAGTGAATTATAAAATGGATAATTTAGAATCTCACCATCAGTCTGTGATTTGTGAAGCTACTTCATTAGAGTAAATGCAAAGAGAAGATAAACATTTTACCTTAAACTAATCCCAAAAATTCTTAACTTTCCTTTGACCACAGGGAAAAAAAGTGCCATGTAGATGATAACATACAAAAATTTTCACAATTACAGCTTAAGGACCCTCTGTATTGTGTTTGGGAATATGATTATCTCAGAAGTCATGTTAAATACTGTACAAGTGCTGGAATAATCCCAAAGCTACCTGCTACAGACAATTCCAATTTTATTTAAATTCCTATTTTCACATGGATATCACTGTCCTTTCTGAGCAATACAAGGTTTTACTATTGATTTTACGGGTGGGGTTGTCAAGAGTATCTGTAAAGCTTGAATTGATTTAATGTCAAATCCAAATACCACATTACTTCTCTGGAAACCTAATTAATTGTAATATATGCCATTTAAACATATTTGTAGTGAATGCTCTTCACCAACTCTTGTAATAACAAATAGTTTAGCTTCATTTCCCAGGAAAAGAGAAATGAGGTTTTCTTATGATAATGGTAAAGAACATTTTTTAATTTTCCTCAGGATTTGCAGTGCAGAGAAGTTTTGTCCATGTGACTAGCTCTGGGTGGAACTACATCAGGATATTCCATATTCACAGTGTCCCTTTTCATAGGGATTGCCCAGCATGTCTTGCTAGGCTGGTTACAATGTATTATACCCATGTACTAAACCCTTTCTCCAAACAACTGAAATGGAAGCAGAAGATAATTTGTGAAGGTTTTTATCAAGTCAGCTCTGGAGGAAAACTCTCAAAACTGAACAAAAATAAAGATAGTTAGCAAGCACCAGTGCTGTTGTAAAATCTGGTGATAGAGGGACTGGAACCCTGATTCTACATCAAACAACACTATATGTTATTGCATACCTACACCTCTGATTTTTGAGACTGATTACAGGAAGAAATGTAATAAGGCTTAATTCATGTCAGAGTCCTTGTTTCATAGTGAAACCCTGAAATTAGTCCCTCAGTAGAAATTTTTAGCTCAATAATTTGTGTGATGGCAGTTGTCTGTGGACATGGTTGGAAACTGAAATGGAAATTTTTGTGGTCCCTGTTCCTGGAGCTCTTTTCCATTGTAGATTATGTGTCACTGTACTTTCTGAGGTATCCAAGTTGTCTTTCAAATGATCTCTTTTAGTCTTCAAGATTTCCTATCTGCCACAAAATTATTTGGGAGAAGATTTTTAATTACACTGAAGGATATAATTTGAAATACTCTGAGGCAGAATGTCCTAAGCTTAAAAAAATAATAAGACATTTAGAAGATTTAAGCATGTTTTTTTCAGACTGTTGCATCTAAATGGCAATCCCACAGACAATTATTGGTATTGTCTGTCTACTTCTCATGGGATGCTTTGAAAAGGTACACCTCTGGCATAATGATGCAGAGATACAATAGCATGCTGTCATCATCAATAATACTTATTTTTTCCTTCAGAGCTGATCATCCATACTGACAATTTAATGATTTCTCTTGGAGACTCCAGACGGGGGAAGCTATGTATGTATTGTTTAGTTACCTCATTTGGAAGATGGCTACAAACATCAATATTCATTACCCTGAATGCAGCAGACACCCAGCATTAGTCCTAGTTGGAAAAAGTGGATAGTTTCCTTTTCTGACCAACATAAATTACAGCAGTTGGAGGGGACAGCCAAGAGAGAGCAATGCTTGGCTGCAGTGTGGTTATTTTGAGCTGTGCTGAGATGTGGCTGCACTCTGGGATGCACTGCTCTGTCCCCAGAGCTCTCAGCAGGAGCTGAGCTGCTGCCCAGGTGTGCTGGGGAGAGAGGAGCTGCACTGCTGCAGCACCAGTGCTCTGCACGTGGCTGGAAACTCACTCCTGCTTCAACAGATGTTTTTACTTCTTGGCCAATGGGAACTCTGTGAACCAACTTTTCTCTTTCTAGTAACAAATAACAAAGTAGAAACAGCTGAAGCAGCTTTTTTCTTTTTGTGAAATAAAAGTTACTTTATATTACCATGACCACACATGCCACATCCTTTTGTTTCTCTGTGGTTTTAATATCTTTTTCCAAATAACAGACCCATCAAAATCTTTTTATTTTCTCCATATTGAAACAAGGTGGCTTTAAAATAGTGCATATGGAATTTCAAATGAAATGTAGATCTCATTTCCATATCACTGTTTTCTTTACTCTTTTTTTATTTTTTTCTTCAGAAAACAGTTAAGGAGTCATTATATTTTCCAGCAAGCTGTCTTGTACACCCTGAAGGGAATATTATAAGATTAAATGCAGAGTAGCATTCCTCTAGCAAGGTGAATGTTTCTCATTACAGAGATCCCTAGTTGATCTCCTAAATATAATTCCCTGTAATAATGTGAAACTTTTGAATTATTTATTTTTTCATATTAGATCAGGAGTATAATTTCTGAAAATAAATTTATTGTCGTGAGCAAATCAGCTTATGAAGGTTATCCATAACCAGGGAATGAAAGAGAGCAGATGCCGTGTTTTGCAAGACTATCTATTGTAGCTACTTTTTGGCTTTTAGGAGTAAGCTCTAAATATGGATTTAAAAATTGATGAACTATGATTCTGTTAATGTGTGGACTCAGAGTCATAGCACTTTGTGTCTTTACTATTATGTTTGATGGAATGAAAACATCTCTGGTGAGGGTCTGTGCTTGGCTGTGGCCCCCTCTGCCTGCCCAGCTCCAGGGGCTGCCTGGGCACTCGGGGCTGTGGCAGTGCAGAACCTCACTGAGCACAGGGCTGGGCTCCCAAAGGCACAAACCACAAATGACTCAGCAATGCCACCCCTTCACAGACCTGTGAGGGGCCCATGAACTTTGAGTGAGTCTTTTCAGGAGTTACAGGTGCCTTTTAGTCACACAATTCCCACTCTTCCAGCAGCAGCATGGGTTGGATCAACGTGTCCCAATCTTCCAGCTCCACCAGGTATTTCCTTGCTTTGCAGCTTGCCTTCTGCCAGGTTCTTGAAGTGCTCTTTGGTGGCTGTTCCTCGTGGAAATTCCTGGCACTGCTGGATCTCTTTCAGGGGCAGTGAAAATGAGAAAGGGGAAATACTGCAGAGTGCCAACCAAGGGCCCTGCTCCTGCTGAAGGGGGACCTTGGTTCACACTGAGCTTCTCCTGGATATGGCACTCAAGGTGCTTGGGGAAAATCGGAGGGAGTATCTTCATGATGAATGAAAATTTCTCTTTTGTTTTTCCAAATGCCTCTGGAGTTTTTTCCAATATGTTCACCCTCTGTTTGTGTTTGGGTGTAACATTTTCAGTCTCCCCATACTTGAGGAGCAGATGAGGAAGCAAGATCTGCAACTACTAACAGGAGACAGACCAGGACAAGTTCTGGGTTCTCCTGGCAGAGACAGAGCCCTCTTTCAGTCCAGGTCTTGGCACTGTCAGCTCACATTGCATTTCACCTTCTTGGGGCATCCCTTGGAAGGGGTTAAAAAGCTGCTTGTTGGCAATTCACAAGTACATATGTGTGTCAGCTCCTTAGTAAAATAAACAGCAGTGTGCAAAATCAAACTGTTTTTTCTTCTGACAGACAGCACTGAGAAGCCTATAAAAAACCACTTCCACAGAGTGATTTCTTTTACAAATCCAAGCCTGTTTTGCAAAGCAGGCATTTACTGTTCTACATCTGATCAAGCACTTAGGAAAAATGTTGCCCATGTTAGGCTGAAGGACTCAGCAGGTGAAGTGTCTGTCTCCTGTCTGGGACAGAGGTTTAAGTCACAGTTGAAGTTTCAATTAACAGGACCTCATGGTTTCCTGCTGTGACTCTAATGGATAATGGTTCACATTAAAAAGAACTAAACATAATTTAGCACATTTTGGTGCAGATGGCTGTCGATGCTGAAGAGATGGCCACCTGGTGACTGTATTATTTTTCACCCCTGAAGAATGGCTGCTGAGGTCAAGTTTTCAATCATTGGCAGGGACGTGGAGAGGAACTTGTGCTGTGACTCTGTGTGCCACCTGGCCTCTCTAATTAAGGACTACCATTGTCTGCTTTGATATCCCCTCTGCCTTGGCGTACACACAATTCAGAATGATTACAAGCATCCCAAACTAATGAATGCTCTCTGGATCTGAGGAGGAAAACATGGTGATTTTTTGCCTTTGTTCATTCTGTTTTGTAATTAAAAATATAGAAGTGAAGAAAAAATGTTTTGTTCTGAGCCTGCCTTGAAGTATCCTTCTGGGAATTGATATAAACTTGAAATCATGCCTGAATCATTGCAGCTGAGAGAGAGCAGGCAACTGCAGACCTCCTGTGTGAGCAGTTTCCTTAGCTGACTTTTACGATGCAAAAAATTCTTCCAGGCCATTTCTGCAAGAATTTTGTTACAAAATGTTTTAATTATGAACAATTAAGTAGTTATCTAAGAGTCAAAAATTGCATTTCTTCTATCCTTGTGCATCTATATTCTCACTCTGGTAAAGCTTTGAAAACAAATTCCAACAGAGGAGTTTACATAATGCATGTGAAAGACCTTTCTTTTTAATATTAAAAAACAAAAATTATAATTTCAGCTGGGAAATGATTCATTATTTGGATAATCAGAGAAACAAAGATGAGCTGGCTCAGATGTATTATGATCCGTTTTGTGAGATTCATTAAATGGAGCCCCTGACTTCTAGAATCCATATCAGTGTTCTCTGTCTTAGGGGGATTAAACTCTGTTATAGATTATATTTCATTCAACCATAGTGGATTAGTTGCAGTTTCTACCTTTTAATTAAACAGCTGCTGTAACTAAACACAAATTTGAATTATTTAAAAGTCTACAGAATTTTAGTCAATTTACAGTGCTTGGATTTTTTAATTATATGAAGCTATACATTTTTTATGATGAAGGCTTTATTCAGATCAATCGACAGCCACTAATAACTCATCCTTTCTAGAAGGCTACAGCGTTTTCCCAGTGCAGGGAAGTATTTCAATTAAATTAAAAAAATAAAGCTATCTAAGAAAAGGCCTATGTCACCTAAATTTTCTTTGTGGTTTTTGATGAGATTTTTGTGGTGTCTTTGTTGTTTTTAAAACTATTCTATTGCCCTAGTGCATTGTCTAATTTACAATGTCTTTCTCATTATATCCAAGTGTAAACACTGCAGCAAAGTTTAAAACGTGGTTGTTGTGCTAGATTGATGAGCATCATGCTCAGATCAAAATGTCATGATACTGGGAATGTGTCAAAAGGAATATACATTTGCTATTTTTTTGTACAAATAGCTTCTGTGAATGCAGAGACTACTTCTTTATGACATACTTAAAGCAAATCAGTCAAGTAACTATTATCAACCGTAATTAATACACTGTTAACTTTTATATCTAAGACATTGCTTACTTTTTACTTTCTTGGAATAAAAATGGCTGAATAATTCAGGGTATCCATGAGCCCTATATATCCTAAAAAGATTTTTGAGCAATTATAGAAAAACTTGCTTAGGGCAAGAATCTCAATCTTTTGGATAGCAGCAATATGAAAGGCAGGTGTGAATCACTTTGACCAATAAGAGGAAAATACAGTGAACCATGTGAAAATATAATTAAGACCATGAAACCCAAACAAATTCCAGGTGCATGAGGGGTGAATATGAGTTAGAAGAAAAATCTGAAAACTCAGTGCTGAAGTGGCATGATATATAAATACAGATATGGCCAGATTTGGAAACAATGTGAAGTTTTTTGTCTACAAAGTAATTTCATTAGGAGAAAACCTCTTATATGCTATTTGATTATATTTATATTCTCAAATGGTCCAAATGTTTTTCCATGCTAGCTTGTTGATCGATCAGAAAGTAATTGCAGCACTTTATCAAATTGGAATTACAAAAATTTTTAATTTAAACAGTTTTAAAATAATTTATGTTGAGAATATAAAAAAATCATTAGAATCTGAATATTTATATAAAATTATCGTAATTTTAATTTGAGATTATACTGTAGTTGGGATGAGAGAACCAGGAGTTTGAGAGTTGAGCAATTTACAGAATTTCCTGGCCGGTCCTGCTCATAACCATAGGCAAAGGAAACCCAGGATCCTGAGTCTCAGTTCAGATGGATCAATTCACATTGCCCTTTGGGGTGACTCTGCACACCTGGAAGTTTCTGACTTCCAAGCTCAACATGTGGGTGGCTTATTACAGAAAGGTGAAGTTCAATGCTTGGATTTTTTCTCATGTTGAAAAATTAACACAGTGGAATTCAGGGAGCAGAATAGTCACTCACTCCTTTTTTATCTACCAAAAGGGTTTCCACTTGCCATAGACCTCAAGGGAAGGAATTTGAAACTCATCTTCCTCTGAAACTAGAAGGGTCATTATTGAAGGATAGCAATACAGAGCATTGAAAGAAAAAAAATAAAAAAAGAAGTTGCATTGGTAAGGATAACTAGAAATTCAACCAGACTCTCTGTGTCTTCTTGAAGTGCATTGTCCTCTGACCCTCTGATAGAGAGGTTGCACAGAAGAGATGCATCAACTGTGCAAGCAAAATAATTTCTGTCATCAAGATTTCCTGCATTTCTTCTAATTGAACCTAACGCCATGTACGTGCACTTCTATGAAATGCCCTTTGCAGCAGAACAACTTGGGGATTTAAGTCCTCAGGAGGTCACAGGCTGGTATTTCACCCTGGTTTTTAAGGGACATGCTGCACTGAGGTGTTTGTGTCCTTGATGAGGATTGTCCTGTACTGTAGCCTAATCCTTGTGGATTTTAATTGCACAAACTCTGAGCATTCCCACAGCAAAAATGTGGATGTGCCATGGTTGTTGTGGAAAGCAGAAAAAGCTGAAGCTATGTTAACTGGAGTTGGGAAAGCATGGCAGTATTTTGGTCTCCAGCCTTTTCAGCTGGGTATAATCAGTTCCTAATGACTGCAGTTTTTGACTGAAATGGGCTGATTTTCACCCCAGTGTGGGTTCATTGGTGGGGCTGTGTGGTTGGGAGCAGCCACATGGGGCTGAACCAGCTGCCTCTCTTGTCCTTTAGCTTGGCAGTTCCACCAGAGAGAGCACTTGGTCAGGAGAACATTTGAGGTTTGTTTATTCAGTCTTTGCCTGAGAATGTGTGTGTCAATTATCTCAATGGAATCCAACTTGGGAAGCTGCTCTTGTACAATGAAAAGGGTTTGAGGCAGCAATGACCTTCAAAGTGTGGGGTCTGTGTATGATCTTGGTGTGTGTTTTGGCTGAGCAGGTTGTTTAGCCTTTAGGAAGGTAGTTTCTCTGAATGTAATGTTTTCCCTTGATACCAAAAAGCAGCATGAGTGTTTGTGTCTGTACTTTTGGATAAAATTCCCCATAGATTACAATCAGTGCACATTGTATGGATTATTATTTGTGTATTTTTCTTTAGAACTTACGTGCTGAGGCTCCTCAGGGCTGTAAGGCTGCAGTGCTGATGTTCAAGTTACATGTTCATTAGCTGTTTAGTTAGGGTTAGCCTAATGCATTACCACAAGTGTATTCTGAAAGGAATGCAAGGAAGAAAAAGAAGAAAGATAGATGACTAAATATTGTTGGCAGTTGAATAAAACAAAAAACATAGAGTAATAATTTCCACAGTCCCTGCAGTCATTCCTGAATTTTTAATATTGCTTTGTTTATTGTACCTTTATGTTGCAGTCGTGTTGTTTACCAAATAATTTCAGGTCATTCTAGTTGGAGAGTGATGGCTTCCCAGAGTCACATTTTCTAGATGTCAATATGTGGTAGAAGCTCCTGGCTGGGTTCTGTTCCTATTTGATTTATTTGATTGTAGGCTGTCAAGTTTGGGGGATTTTTAAATAATTTTTTCAATTGTGAGGTTAAAAATGAGTCATTGTGAAGTGTTTCCCTTTCAGTGTTTTTAATGTTTGGGAAAAATAAATCTAAAAAGTCTTTTATGTTTTTTCTTCACTCTTTTATTACTAGATCTTAGAAGTGAAAGCCCTTTTACAATTATTTTCAAGATATAATTACAACCCTGTACATATATTTAATAAAAGAATTTAGAATTCATATAAAGTGTGAGCTGCACAGACATTTCAAATGCAATCTTATTGCATTAGGGTTATTTTGGCAGTGGGACCCAGAGAAGTTCACTTTAGGCTCTCTTCTGCCTGAGGGAGCACAGATGATCCTGGTACAGCAATCACAGGTTCCAGAAGGGACCAGCAGAACTGGGCAGGTAAAACAGGCACTTCCCCTCAGTAATTGCCAGTTTCCAACATGGTTCTTTGCTCAGGATAGTGGCTGGGTTATTTATGTTGTTGAAGGAGCAAACAGTAAGGGCCATGCAGTCCCCCTACACCTCTGGGAAAAGGTGTTTACAGTAGGAGAAAATGCCCAAGCAAAGTCACCAATCATACTTTTAATTTGGCTGCATTGCCTTAATGGAGACACGGTGCTTCTGTTTGTCTCTGCATTAGACCAAGGCTTCCCTCAGTTGCTTTTGAGCCTTCCTGCTGCATTTCAGCAGAGCAGAGTGTGCAGGCTGTGTTTTATGCTCCTGCAGCTGTGTCCTTTGCTCAGAGGGATGTGAGCACAGTGGAGATGGAGAGCAAAACAGTGCAATCTCCCAGTGCCATCCTGCTCCTTGTGTACAGCTCTCTGTTCCTTCCTCAATTTTCACAGTCTTTACAAAAGCAATTTTCCTTTGACCTATATAGGTGTTTGCTTGAGTGAAAAAGGAGTTCAGATGCCAGATTCGGCTCACTTGTGGCTGAGATGACAAATAGACTGAGGATGTTGTTACATTTGGGGTTATATGTGGGAAAGGGTCAGTCTGGTTTTGCTTACATGTTTAATTTGGATACACTCACATCTAATTTTAGAGAAATGGATATATGTTGACCATAAGGAAAATGAGAATTGATACCTCTTTCCCAGGGTATGCACAGGACTGTGAAAATTATTCTACTCCAGTGAATATTCTGTTGCATCCATAGATCAGGATAATTCACTGGAATGTTTTTTGACCAGCTATGTCAAGAACATCCAAGCTCTTGTGTCTCAGCCAAGCATCCTTTTATAATGGTGACAATGCTGCAATCATAATTGGTTCTTAGATTTTCAGGCTAGAAAGGACCTTTAAGATAAAGATAGGCTGTTCTTTTGAGTGGCCCAGGCAGTGGGTGAATCACAGAATATCCTAAGCTGGAAATGACCTACAAGGATCATTGACTCCAACTCTCAATACCTGTGGTAGCCCCTTCAGAAATTGCTTGGTCTGAGCTTGTTTGCTAGGCTGGAACATGATACCAACATCTCTTTAAAGAAGGCTTTGGGCAATTTGTATTTAAACTTTGGTGAAAGAAATTGTTCATGCAGGCAGAAATCTATAGCCTAGGCCTATGTAATTGGAATAGTAACATAAAATTACACTAAAGGTGGAAATTCATTATCATGCAATGTAATCAGGTACAGCAAGCTCCCAGTCGTTAGTTTTAATATGTAAGAAGGAGAAGCCATAGTTCAGGAAGATGTGCAGAAAAAGTAATCTCAAAAAGAGCTTAATTGTATTTGCAATTAATCTAGTACAAAGAATTAGGTATTTCTCAAAAGATAATGTGCATAAAAAAATGACCACTGCAGAGGAGTGGTGGACAACAGCCAGGCATGAAAATCCATCATGAATCCTCATCATAGTAGAGAGTCACCCCCAAAAGAACCTGAAACTTCATTGATAAAAACCCTAAAAATCAATTTTTTAAGTGTCATGGAATAACTGAAGAAAAATCAAAATGCACTTAATATGCTGAGATTGCTTAACACAAGATACGGCTGTTGCACCAGAATATAAAGTATGCTGAGGTCTGACAGAGGAATATTCCTGTAAACCTGCAAATACATATTTAATAATCAAGACATGGTGTTATACATTTACCGTATGAACAAACAGCTGCCACATAATGTCCTCACACTGCTGAAGGGAGCCTATGAATTCTTCTTCATCTTTCTGATTAAAGTCAAGCCAGACATAGCCATTAGAACTGTCTGCAAATGAAAGCTTTTAAATATACCTGCTCTTTCTCTGGCTCAAATCTTCTCTAGCTTATTTTAATCTTTAGCCACATCTTGGTCAGGCAGAATAAGATGATTTTTTTTTTTTTCCCTGTGATGGTTCACAGGTACAGGGGAACCTTTCAGCTTAAGGAGAAAGAACAGACCTAGTTTATAGGATGTTATTTATCTCTAAAGTATTTCTACTTATTTGGTATCTGCCACATAATGAAGAATTTTGCCATACATGTTATACCTTGATCAGAAGTCACAAAAGGAGCCTAAAACTTACTATCTTTCAGGGAAATATTGGAACTTTTGTTCTTGTGAATAAGGTAGGTGATTAATACTACAATAACAAATACTGAGTACAGCTAGAAACTAATGCAGAGTGTAGGAAAAATCATCTGAAACAAAAGAATAAAAGGAAGACTCATCTTTCTCTTAGCATCTCTAGGCATTTTTAAGCTTCAGTTCATCATTTCCAACTGCTTAAATAAAGGTAATTTCCAGTTAGAAGAGGGCCAGCTGTAAAAAAAGCATAAGCAATATCTTGCTTTATCTCCTTTGTAATATTTTATGTGCTTTCCCTAGGCCAGTCAAAGAGATATGAGAAATAAAATCTCATTTGGCCCCAAACATGATCACTTGTAAAACTTAAAAAAAGGAGAGATTTATGTGCTACCTTATCATTACACTTGAATTCCAGCTGGAAATGCAAAGACGAACAGGTACAATCAGGCATTGTACTTATGATTTTCAAACTTATTTTTCAAGACTTCCTATCCCTTGTTTTATTTGAGCCAACTCTCAGCACTTTAATAACCCTTTACATTTTTTTCAGAACTATCA
Source organism: Muscicapa striata striata (assembly GCA_030060385.1). Classification (NCBI taxonomy): domain Eukaryota; kingdom Metazoa; phylum Chordata; class Aves; order Passeriformes; family Muscicapidae; genus Muscicapa; species Muscicapa striata. The sequence goes on along the minus strand of JAREIS010000002.1, from coordinate 900,419 downwards.
GGACAAATAGCTTCAGGTCCTGTTGTTTCAGGGAATGGTGCAGTAAACAATTGTTTTGATGTAATTCTGAATGGGCTCCATTCATGATCCTGTGTTGAGCCTCCTGCCTGGTCATGGGGAGACAGGTCCCTGGAGAAACATGAGTGGATGCTGTGCCACAGACATTTTTCCCTTACACTGTGTGTGTTGGGGAAGTGATATTTCTAGGAAGGAAGCTTCTTTTTTCTTGCTGAACATGTTAGCTGGATGTTTGAGCTATGCATAAATGTGAAGTTTGCTCCTGGGAGGATGTGTGCCCAATTTACCTTTTGTGTGCCCAAGCATCAAAGCTATTGAGAAGTTGATGGAATGCAGTGTCAGCAGCACCTTTAGGAATGGGGAGTTTAGGAACAGCAATGACTCTACTGATGCATTCTCTCCTCTCTTCAGTTAAAACATGCTTCAAATGAATAATTGCTATAAGGAAATTAGGAAAGGCTGTTTTTTTACCCATCAGTGCATTTAAGACTCTGTGTAGAGGGTCACACATGTGGGAGGTTTTCATAAAATTTATGACCACAGAAATACCATTCCTGTCAGGAAACAGTTAATATTAAAATGCTTGATTCAGTCTTTGATGTTCCTCCTAACACACAAGTCCTAAAATAAGTGAGATATGGAAAGAACTGAAAGAAAGCAAAACACAACAGTGCTCCATTAGAACATGTAACAGAGAGGGAAAGTTACACTTTTGTATTCACCTGTAACCTTATCAGGGGATGCCAGACAGTAATTCCTCTCTAGCTGCCACATAAAAATATCTTCAACAAACATAGTGATAGCTTCCAAGGAAAAGACTAATCTTTAATACAACAATAAGAAGGGCAAGGAAGAGAGAGAGGATGGTTGATCTATGAGTAATGTGCAATATCTTGTACCTGCTCCAATTGAAAACCAGTTAGACCACAAAAGGCACATGTACCCCATATCCTGGGCTGCAGGTGAGGGAGGGGATTCTGCCCCTCTGCCCTGCTCTGGGGAGACCCAACCTGCAGGGCTGCCTCCAGCTCTGGGGTCCCAGCACAGGAAGGACATGGAGCCATTGGAGAAAGTCCAGAGGAAACCATCAGAATGATCAGAGGGATGGAGCACCTCTGCCATGAGGAAAGGCTGAGGGAATTGGCATTGTTCATTCTGGAGACCTGATCGTGTCCTTCCAGTATCTGAAGGGAACTTGCAGGAAAAATAGAGACTATTTACATAGGCAAGAAAGAATGGTTTTAAACTGAGAGTGGGTTTAAATTAGATATTAGGAAGTCCTTTCCTGTGAGGGTGTTGCTCCCACAAAGAGAAGTGCCTTAATCTTCTCACTGTCACCAGGAAGCTGAGTTCTATTGACACCCTGCCATTTTTCTAGCAGCCAAAACCAGTTACCATCAGTGCTTTTCTCTGTCCTAACAACAATGCCCCACAAATGAAGGGTGGAGGAAACTCTGATAGTGGCCTGATTTGCACTGTCCTTTCATCTGTATGCTAGAATCCCCAAATTTTCCTTACCTATTTCCCTGGGAGCATGGAAGCAGATGTGCTGACCAGAGTGGGGTCTCTGAAGAGGCCGTGGTGCAGATGTTGAATTCATGCTTTTACTGACCTAGACTCTTCCATGACTTCTCAGTCTTGTGTTTTGACCACTGTTATAAAAAATGCTGTTATTGCTGTGCCCAAGGTTTCACTCAGAGCAGCACGACACCATTTTAGTTGTGTGGAATTGTCATAAAGTGATCCAGAATCCAGTGTAGGGCTGTGGAAGAGCCTGACTTCCCTCTGATCCCTGCACAAAACCAGCTGAGCTGTCACCAGAGCTGCCTCTCCACAAACTTAAACAGATTTTTCCAGAACTAATGTTCTATTTTCAGGTTTTGAAAGTGCATTAACTTAAGGATTTGTACCTAACACTTCTTTCTTTTTCTCTAAGCACCTGTAGAAATGCTTTTGTGAAGGAGAAATCGAATGATCTTATTGCAGAACTTCGAAAGATAATTGAGTTGTCTCCCATAAACTAATGTCTCTTACTCACTCCTGTTGAAAGATCACAAATCTTTCTTTGGTGTGATCTAGTTCTTATGCAAATTGTAGTAAATAATATATGTATGCATGGGCCAGCTAATGTAGGACTGTACACTGTTCAGTTTTGAAGAATTGTACATACTTGGCAGTGCAAAGGCAGAGAGGAGGGAGGAGGAGCAGTTAGTATTTCATATCTATGCACTGCAAGAAATAAAAGTTAACAGCTCTAGTAAAATTCATATGCTAGACAACTGTAGAGCTGAAGAGACAGTGAATCCCAGAGGGTTAACTCCTCCTCACCTAAGCAAAGTAAATTATTTGACTTTTTGAAATGTCTTCTGAAATGTAATAAAATCTGAAGGGGGTAAGGATCTTCATCTCATTAATACAGGGTCCCAGCAAATGTCATTTTCTAAGCTGCTTTGGGAAATGGGATTCTTTTCAGATTTCAGCGAATAGTTCACAGTCACAGTGTATTACTTTAGCAGCACATTTCTCTTCCTTACACATTACATGCAGCACAGTTTAAACAGTGGAGTGAGCTTATTTTGGCTTCATTCCTTTATATGAACAGAGAGAATTTTGATTTGCTATATATTTCACTGCTACTGTAGATTCTCTCTCCATCTTAAATGGTAGTTTATTAAGATTAAGTACTTTCTTATGTAGATGTATTGAAAGGATCTTTGATTTGGTTTAAATTAAATTTGATTCAATTAAAATGTAAGATAGATTGAAGCACATTTGTGAAGAGAAAATGAAAAAGGCTCCATTAAAGAGAACCAAAGCCACAATAGACATGGAATCAGGAGATTGCTATCAGGTAGGCAGGTTGTGAAAATTGGATACCAGAACATTACTTTCAATGAAGGGTCCAACCTTGTGGTATCTAGGTGGGTGCACAAAGAGCAAATCACATGGCTCATACCCTAAGAAATTATCCAAAGTGTCTAACTGGCTGGGTCAGGTCTTGTTAGCATTCAGCACCACTGCTTGGGCATGAAGAGAGAAAGAAGAAAAGGAACATGAAAGGAGACATTAAAGGAGGGGAATGAGAAAGGAAAAAAGAAGGATTTGTGAAGGCATTATGAACCCAATCCTTTTTTCTTTGTACTCTCCTTGAACTACATTAAATCCAGGCTCTAGGATGTTCTCTGGACAGGGCAAGAGAGGATTGTGTGTAGCTCATCTGCACTCAAATCACTGCTCGAAACCTCTAAAAAGTTTGCCTTGGTCCTGAGCCTTTGAGCTCTTTCACACTCACCTGGTTGGGTTTGTGAGTTCAGAGCCAGGGTGAGCAGAGGGTTTGGAGCCCAAGCACTCGTGTACAACACCTGTTCTCTGAACCAGGAGTGTCAGGCAGCCCAGCTGTGCCAGGGAGGGGCTGCAGCCTGGAGAAGGGAGCTGAGCCTCTCCTGGGAGCTGGCCCTGACATCCTGCCTGGTGAGGAAACTTCCCAAGGTGGAGACCTTATCCACTCCTGCAAGGCCACTGACTTCTTCCACACAGACCATGTCACATTTAAGCAGCTTTTGGGCATTTCCAACACAGACCGAATTTAAATCAGTCTTGAAATAGGAACTATATTATTTTATTGTGAGCAACCAGAGCTGCTTAGGCCTTTGCATAAAGTTTAGAAAAGCTTTCTTTTTATCCCCTTTTTTTCTTTGCATATGTATGCTTCATTTCAGACCTGGAAACGCATAAAGGCTTTTGCATTCAGTAGCATTATACATAGATAAGATATTTTACCATTAAGTCATTGTATGGTTATAAGTCACTGTGATCAATGTAGCAGAGATGTTGGTTTAGCCATTTCAGTACTAATAGGCCACCAAAGAAACAGTTCATTTTGTCAGTTATGTACAAACTCTTTTCTCATTTACATAATTAAAATTCTTTTAAGTGGTTGGATATTTTTTCAGACTGTCAAAGTTAAATGTTTAAATTCTCAGGATTGCTTTGAAGATTTTATTTTTTGCTTTCTGAGGCAGTCACAAATATAAACTGTAATGTTAGAATATTGATTTTAGAAACAGTCATCTGTAAGAATGCCAATTTCAACACTTTGTCTTGATTAACTGCATTTAGATCTTTTTCAGTCTGTTTATTGAGTAATATTACACATCAGATATACTTCACTTGTCATGTTGACCTGATAATTTGATCAGATCTACCTGATGTAGATCTGATAATTTTCATATGTATAAAGTTATTTAAACTTGCAAAATTTTTTTTCTCTCGGTACCAATGAATGAGGGTTTGTCCTTAACTTCGCATTAATATCCTATTTTAAAAAATATATTTTTAAAAGAAACACGTTGGGATATGGACATTGCAAAAGGGAAGAAAACAGTACAATGCAACTTTAAAAAGGAGCTAGATTCAGATATATGTCTATATGCACAGTGGAGTAAGTGCACAGATACATGACTTTCTTAGCAAAACTAACTCATAGTGTGTTTTCTGAGTGCACATTAGGAAGAAGAAATAGACTGTGGAAAAATGTATTAGGTATTAAATAGGTTGATAATATATAATGTGCATTTCTGTTAATTGATGTAGCCAATGTACAGTGTAATAGCTGCAAAGGAGCTGTTGTGGTGCATGCTGTGAAGACATATTAAAACAATACACAATAGTAATTTAAATTCTAATAAGTCCTTTAACATACAGCAGTATTGGATCCAAGAGTGTCTCTATGATTTCCCTGTCTCAAAGGGACAAGCTGTATGGCTTCATTTCTAAAGCATTAGTAGAAAAGAAATTATGAGCCCAACTACTTCTGGTGCATGGACTAAACTATGTGTATATATCATGTTTTGGTGTCAGGTAACCCGAGTTTATTTTAGATTAAAGAAGATTGAATAATCTTTGTGCTTTTAGTAGGAGCATCTAAATAGCAGATCTTGATAGTACAGTGCTGATAGCTACTTCAGAGGGTCTTTGCTGATTAAAAAGCAATTGTGCATGATTCTTTTAAACAACTCTATACTGACTTGCCTGTGTAATCTAATGCACTTCAAACATGTGAGATGTTCATAGTTTTTGACCTCAGTAAATGTAATAGCAATGGATAAAGAATTTTTCAATTACCAGAGAACGAAGCTTTGTGGCTAGGAAGATACAGTGGTACAGTAAGATACAGTATTTGTGGCACAGAAGGAAAAATGGGCACTGAACAAGGAGAAAGGATAATAAAGGTAAACAAAGGATGTTATTTCCCATGTATAATTCTCTCGACAATAGGGTATCTTTAAGAACATGATGCCCAGAAGCAGTGATCACAAATTAATCTAATATCACCTGAACTAGGGCAGAAAAGGACCAAGTTAATAAAGCAGAGGGGGAGCTAAAAGACAGGATAGCATGGGAAGTGTTGTTTGTCTACTGGAATACAGCAATAAAGATGAGTGTTTTAAAAATTGCAGTAAGTTCATATCTCACAAAGAAATACTATGATATTTTTGTAGTTCATATATTAAAAAATAAAAAAATATAAAATCTGCCTTTGGGGATTTATACTGTAAAACCAAAGAACTAATCCTTTTACAGTATCACCATAAAGGAAACCTCCTAATCCTTGTCAACGACTGTGTATCCAGTTATTGCATCAATTCAGAATTTTTTGACAAATTCCCCTGCAGCCAGACTTGTCTTGGAGGAAGATATTGTTGGATGTCTTGAAACAGACTGTAGAAAAGCTGTCTTTCAGTATTATTATGGACCCTTTAGAAGTTCAGCTAATGAATTTCATTCTATACTAAAGAACTATTGCTACTTAGCTGTCACCTCCCATTTGTCTTGAATGTACCACTCCAAGACTGAAAGTTCAAAGGTGTGTATCAGAATTTAGAGCAGTGGCAGCTGAATTTAAGGTAGACCTCCTAGCAAGATTTACAAAAATGTCCTGGAGCTCACTTTTCACACCCTTTAAATCGTTAAAAATTAGATATGTTGTTTGGGAAAAGCTTAACTTAAGAATAATTTGTGCAACAGATGATCTTTGCTGCATTTGACCCCATTTGCTTTTACTGAATGGGAAGAGTTCAGCTGGCTGATTCAGTTTCAAGGAGACAAAAGATAATTTGTGCTGCAGCCAGTCTGGTGACAGCTTCAGTCCTACTCCAAAACTAAATCCTATGTCCATATTTGATTTCACAGGAAAAGTGGCCTGTAACTGCTGGAAGCATGCCCTGATGGTAGCAAGCCTGGACAAGAATTTTCTAGCTTGCACAAGCTAATTTTCAAGCTATGACACTTCAGTTTGGAAGGAAGGAAAAGGGCTTTGCTGGTCACTGACAGTGCTTGTCTCCTTTGGCCCAACAGGGTTTTTCTGCTTTCTGCAGCCCTGCTGATCTGCAGGCTGCCAAGCATTACCACCTCTGTCTCTTTTTTAAAAAGAGCTGATATCACATGTGAAGGGGAACAGGCAAGTGCCTCCTACCCAGGGAGCAGCAGAATGGAAGAGATCACCATGGCAGCAGTGTTATTAAGTGCAAAGCCACTTTTCAATCATTTTCATTATATACCAGCTCCCCAGCTGCATTCTTTTCCCCTAAAAGTGGCAACTCTATTGCAGACTGGCTGCCAGGTACAGGTGATTGGTTCAGAAATGCCTCACTGAGGTACCTTTGAACCCAACAAAAACATTGCCTTGTAAGAGCTCTGCCACAGGCTCCAGGCTGCTGCAGGACAGATGTGGACATGGTTTATGGGAGTGGTGTCAGTTCACATGAGTGATGCTTTGCCTTCCCCTTTCTGGTAACAGGGTTTGGGGATTTTTTTTCCTTGTCAGTGCCTCTTTTCAGTGAGACACAGCAGGGAATAAGCTCATGAGTGAGACACCTTAGGAGCTAGCTCCATGGAATGCACTTAGATTCCTCGTAAAGTCCTGGAACTGCAATAGGTTTGAGATAATTACACCACTATTATGCTTGATTGCTTAAATATACTTTAAGAATTCATAAACAAGCATAGACTCCTCATGAAATAATAATGAAATAAACATGGCAGATGCAAATTTCCATTTCAAATTTAGATGAGGTGCCTCTGAGTTCAGTTTGTTATTAATTTTACTGAAATACAGTATATGTAATTTGGCTATTTAGATGCAACATTCTTCCCTGTACCCTCTGGCCTGCTCTGTATACATTGCCTGAATGTTACACTGAGCCCTCTGCATCTCCTGGCATATTTCAGGAAGATTCTGCTGCCTCTGTATCTGTCACATTGCTGTTTCTTAGTTACTCTTGAGCATTTTATAGGCTGGGACTTCAGACTGATGTAACTGTGCAACCTTGAAGGGCCTGGTGGTGGCAGTTCCTGAATCCCTGGAAGTGTCCAAGGCCAGGTTGGATGGGGTTGGAACATCCTGGGATAGTGGAAGTTGTCCCAAGCCATAGCAGGGGCTGGAATGAGAGGGTCTGTAAGGTCCCTTCCAACCCAAACCATTCTGTGATTCCTGGAGGTGTTGGCAAATCTGCAGGAAAGTGATGGGTCTCATTCTGCCCATATCTTCAAAGCCTGAGCCAAAGCACAAAGCAAGTGGGCTGCTTGTCTCCATCCCTCAGTGTGGCCTTTGCTGGGTCATGAACTTTCTATTTTAGCTCAAATAATGATGCTGTAACAGGAACTCAGCAGTCACCTGTGTTGTTTAACCTCTTCAACAGATTCTGCCTCTGTCTCTACTCCTGGTGTCTCCTGTGGCAATGAGTGCAGTGAGCTGGCACTGGAATTTAACTTTTTCACTGCTCTCTGGACAGCAGGACTAAGTCTCTTGGGTGCTGTAAAAAGAATACAAAATGCCCTGTCTGTTGGTCTAGGAGTGCCATGCCTTCTTCTGGCTAGGGTGCATCTTTCACCTTCAAATATCTTTAAGGATAGCACCATTTTGAGCAAAAAAGGGAAAAAAAAAGGTATAATAACAATACCAGAAGGAAAGCAAGTGCAACACTGATCAAAGAAAGCTCAGATTTAGTATTTCCATGTGAGTTTTCCCAATATCTGAATTGAAGCAGATAGAAAGAGAAAATGCACTGTTCTTTCTATTTAAAAATGAATAGTACTGTAACTATTCCCTCTTATTTCAAGGCAGGAATAATTACAATAACCTAGCATTTGAGAGCTCTTGGAAAAAGCTGTTTTCTTAAAACAGTAACTGTATTTCCCAAGGAAAATAACAAGGTTAAGTTTCTCCGAGAAACCCAATGGAAATGTGCCTTTGCTCTAAGAAGCTTTCTGCATATTGGTGAGCAGAACAGACAAACTCATTGGTTGAAATTTCCTATAAAGGACATGCTGATGGGATAAGCAGGTATCCATCACCAGTGAGTTATTTTAGTGACTCAGTGTGCTTTGCCTCTGCCAGAAACACAAGACATGGAGTTCACCCAGGCATTCTTTAGATTTACCAGTGGTTGAGAACAAAAATTACAGGTAATTTTCCTTTCATCTCTTCTTTCCCATTTATATTTCAAGGTCATCATCATCCCCTTAATATCAGGACCCCTCCCTGGAGCAATATGCGAAGATTACTCTTATTTTCTTGGAGGTAATGCTATGAAATTACCTGTAGTCTTTGGGTAATTTACACAGTCATGTGGATGAAATCATATTTTTTCCTAGAGAGATAGTCATCTGCTGGTAGACTGCTTTGCTGCCATGTTGCACAAGCTTTACTAAAAACTCTCAACAAATATTTTTTTAATCTGTATAAATTTAGTATTTTTAATGTATTTTCATGTTGCCTTTATGTGTAGTAGTAAGCTGTATTTAGTTGTCAAGTAGCTGACTTCACCCCATGAGGTTTGTGAGATCTTTAAAAAAGCTACAGTAGGTTTTAAAAAGGAAGAAAAAAGACAACTGCTATATTTTTTAGCATAATTCACTAAGTTTAGTTTCACATTTTAATAGAACATTTATATCTAGTTTTTACCATCACAATCAAAACAAGCTGGTGCCAGTATTCACCTGACAAAGTATTTATACACCAATTAGAAACTGATAGAGAAAACTCTCCCCTTGCTAGCCAAAGAAGGAGTGCTATTAGATTGTAGAAAATATTCTCCTCTGAGCACTACATTTTGCATCTATTTACCTTCTTTTTTTTTTTTTTTTAGTGTTATCATTTCTGATTTCCTGCACTGATTTCAGGAAAAGTATGTATAACCTCATGAATAACATGGGTATTCATGTTTAATAATGGTTCTGAGGCTATGTTTAGCCCCAGCAGTGTGAAATGCTGTTAACAGGAAAGGTTAATGAAGGCACAGAGAAATGAAGTTATTTGCTGATGTCACATTGCTAAGTTTAGGACAGAAAAAAGAAGTTGAATTAAGATTGCTTCACTTTCTGTCAAATATCTTAATAATGGGATTCTGTCTTTGCTGTGGGGATGTAACATAGAACACATTGCATTAACATTTTTAGGTATTGACTTTGAGGTCACTGAACACTACATGGTCCATAACTAAAAGTTAGTGAGACACAGACTAATGCTGATATTTGTAATTGGAACAGGACTTGTTTAGACAAAGAGAAATGTGAATACCACAAATAACACTATTTCCTTGTCCATCAGGAATTGGACATCAGCCTCCATTCAAAAAATTCTGCAAAGCTTGGCAAAGAGGCCCTATTTAGTCACAGTTTATTGTGGGCACCAGTGCTGAGTTCTGCTGAGTGAAAGTCATTGCACTTTTTAACTTTCTTATTTTACTGTTTGTAACCCATGGCATGGATTGACAGTGATGATGTTCATTTCTAGTGTATATATACACATTGTCTATCCCATTTGCACACACACCCACAAGCACACCCCCCTCTAGTTTTGGTTTCCATTTTCTGCCCAACCTGCCCATTGCAAGAAATTGTTATGAATGGAAATTGGTGTGATGCTGTGTAGAGACTTTCTTGGTCAGCCCAGGCACAAGGAGGATGTGCTGGCTTCATTTTAACATCCTGACCCTGCAAATCTGGAGATGGAAGAGCCTGACTAACTGACCCCGATGTGTGGGAGAGGAAGGGGAGGTAAACAAGGTGGTAGCAGCTTCCCATGCTGTGTTACAGGTTTTTGTAACATTGGGCTTTCCCCAGCTCTGATGTGACACACTGGATGGGTGTGCTGGAGGTAGTTTTGTGGCTGGATTTTGCTATGTCTAAGGAAGCCTTTTTTTTTTTTTTTTTTTTTTTCTCACAAGAGGACACTAAGGCCCTATTTCAGTTTTCAAGGCACTTTGAAATCTCCAAAAAGAGCCAACTGAGAAAGGTCTCTAGCAGTTCAATTTAAAAGAAGTGAAGATTGTAGTTTCTGTGCCCTTAATACTTTAAATAACTTCTTATTTTAATAGATTTAGATATTAACCAGCTTTTGCGATACCCTTTCAGATTTTGAATTTCACTCTAGGCTCATATCAAATTTTTAAAACTGAATTTACAAATAAAGTTGTGTGATTTCAGGGCATCCTTGGCTCACTTCATGCTGGGCAAGACATCAAAAGAAATTGGTCAGGCTTCCAGCAATGGCACACATTTGTATCACTTTCCCTATAAGAATGTGATTAAAGTAATAATAATGGGGTTTTGCCCAAAGCACTCTGAACTTCTTTGCTTTAGCATATCTTCACAGTGACCTATTTGACTTTTTCATCATGTCCTTTATGCAGATTGAGGTAAATATGTCCTGAATGATTGATCAGAAGGAATCTATACTCTTGAATGTATAATTTGGCAGCTATAATTTAGCAGCCTCTGCACGTGTGTGTTGATATCCATACAGGTATTTATAGATAGCACACACCTCTGCTTTTCTGTATGCCCTCTGATGCACACGTGGTAGATTCTGTATATATCCTGTCTCACTGGGTACTCTCCAACTTTCTGTCTGGTAGCAGACTGTGTCAGATTGCTCTTGAAAATATCTGCATGCCACAGATTTTATCATTCCCAGCTGAGTGAGGGATTTCACTGCTCAGATGTCATACTGAAACCCAGGTCAGGGACCAATTTAAGGTACAGTGTTTTCCAACACACCAAATCTTAGCTTGAGTTTTTCAGCACTTTGGCAGAAATTTCTAGCAGTCTTTCTGGACCTGACAAGTGTGGAGAAAATTAAATTGTGACATTTCCGTGTAAAGAGATTACTTTGTGCTGTTTCTTCACAACCAGGCATGTTGAGATGGAAATAGTTCACAAAGAGCTTTGCTCACATTTCTAGAGGAATGGCCCACAACAGCTCTGGATGAACATCAGATCAACCATACCAAAATCAGAGAAAGATTTATCAGCTGCACTGCTGTAAGATGAAGAGTACTGAACAAAGTAAATCAAACTGATGAATAGCTGTTGTGAGTTACTCATTTCAGGAGCTTCTGCCAAACTGTCCAGCCAGCTATGGAGGTGGGAGATTGTGCAAACCCTTTGTCCCTGAGGGCTTTCTGCCAGTGGTGCCTCTGTGAGCACCCCTGGATGCTGCATGGGGCTCCCCAGGACTGGCCTCTCTGGGGCCACTTCATAAATGCTGTTGAAGACTGTCAAAGGATCATGTGATGGCAGCAAGAATTTCAATACTGAAAAAACCTCTCCCAGATTTTTGATGCAATGCATTTATGGGTGCTCAGTGCACTTTTTAACCAAGAGGTGCAATCCTCCTTTGGATGGAGTCTCAGTGGTTTAAAACCTTGGGGGTGTTTGATTACATGACTCTCTTCCTTATATGGAAAGTGTGATATTTAAAAAACATATACTATAGAGGTACAGTGGAGTTTTATTTACTTTCCTTGAGCTACCAATGAACCCACAGTAGAACAGTCCAAGTTTCTGATGGTAAGCAAGGCCCAATGGAGAAATGCAGTTTGTTTGAAGCTTTTTGTGAGAAGGCATCATCCTTTCATCTTTCTTCACTTGCATCCTGAATCCCTGTAATTTACAGTGTGTTTACAGAAGAATTGGGGTTACATGGCCATGGTTGGAAGCTCTGAAAGTTAATTGTGCTGAGCAATTCCTGTATTTGCTTTCCTTTTAAACCTGTAATACAATGTTCTGCTCGGGTCCTCTGAACCTGGCTGCACTCAACTTTTAAAACAAATCTCCCCTCTTATCACTGTTCAAAAGGAAGCTGACAGAACTAATTTGAGCTTTTTCACTAGGAGGTGTCAGCTGGCAATCTTTGTTTAAACACTGTGAATATTATTAAAATTAGTCTTTATTTCATTTTTAATCTTAAAATTAGGCAGTCCAGCTTTGAATCCATTCCCATTGAGAAGTGAAGATCAGATCTGTGTCTTGACCAGTCAAACAGATTTGTCATCTGCTGTGTGGCTTGTAAGGCAGCCCAAGTTCTGTGTCATTATTAACCATCTGGATAATGAATTAATAGCTCTGGACATAAATATACCTAATATATACTATATGTGTAATTTGTACTTGGTAGATAAAATTCAGCCAATGAAGATAGCACTTGTACTGCTCCTTGCTATTAGTTTTTTTATCAATATTCTCCTGGCTAACAGTTTTAGGAGGATATATTGTCAATTGTCATAGAAATATCTGACTCTTGCACATAAGATTCATGGCAGCAATGGGGTACATGTTCTCACTTAACAATGGAAATTCAGTATTGCAGGGGTCTTGCAGTGTCATTTTACAGAGGTGTGAATTTTCATCCTGTGTCTAGTTCATGTAATGGTGTAAGCAAAGATTAATTTGACATGTCAGAAGTTGAAAGGATAGCTACATTAAGAACTATAATCTTCCCTTATAACATATTAATGACAGTTTTATATCTCTGTCAAAAGGAAAATGTACCTCTTATTACCCTTAGTAGTAGAGTATATTTTATTTATTTTAGTGGTAAGACAAAGGACACAAGATGTGAATTGGTATTTCAGCCAATTGTCTTAAAAATTACAGAGTGTAAGGGTATAATTTCTATCTTCCAAAATGCTGGCTGGATTTCTTAATGATGCCTAAAGGTTGTGGTGCCACTTGGAGCAATTACTGTTATGTCTCTCATTGCTGCCCTTTAGCATGAATGAAGCCAGAGGCCTAACTGCAAAAGTCAGAAAAAAACCCAATCCATTAAATTGACTATTCTGTTGTAACTACTGGAGATTTAACTGATGTCTTTACTTCTTTGTTGAAAATCATTGCTTTTCTGTAGTAGCTCAACTTCTTACAATAGGTGCTAAAGGCAGAATGCTGAGATAAATTCCGTTATTAAAGAAACATTTACTTAACACTTTAGTGAATCAAACCATATTTGAGTATTTCAGATCAAGGCTATTGAGAAAATTAATCCCAAATTATCTCCAAGTTTTTTGAGAAGACAAGGTAATTTCATTTATTCTTGAATGAAGCCATGTAGAATGTTAATATGGCTGGCAGGAAGACTCCAGTTCCAAGGTGCACATAAACATGGCACTGTGAAATCAGCTTCATTTTCACTGGAATAAAAAGACCTTTTGAGAGATTTTACAAAATACAAGTGCAAGTAACCTGCTGCACTTCAAAGTTACTAAGTGCTTAGGGCATTCCCTTGGCATGAGCCAGGTTCAAGCTACTGAGAGAAACAGCAAAGGGATTTGAAATTAGGTTTTCTGCATCCTAAATGAGTGTTCTGGTCGTCTCTTTTTTTTTTTTTTTTTTTTTTCCCCCTCTCCTTATTTTTTTCCCTTTTTAAATGCTATTATTAATTTCCCTTTCTTTTAGTATGTTGACTACTTAATGCATTTGTTCTACACACGAGCCACAGGCTATTAAAGGTTTGGTGGCTTCCTGTTGTCACTTGGTAGCTGTCAAACAAGTTTGTTGAAGTGAAGTGTGTTCAGATGAAGTTTTGCCCATCCCTTGAGGTCTTTCCAAGCTGACTTTGTTTAGAAGACTCTAATTGCCACGCTGCCCTGTTACAGCCAGATCTGCAGCTCCATAACAAGACAATGGCTTTGGTGAGGAGGCACAGGCTCCCCTTAGCTCATTCAGCTTCCTCACAAAGCTTGTCTGGGATAATTTATCATCTGGCATGTCAAGCTGCAAATCCATGGAATCAGCTGGAGCGCTGCCCCTTTGCTCTTTTGGCCTTGAACCTGTGTTTCCAAGCTTTAAGGAAAAGAGCACCAGGGATGGGATTTTTTTGGAAGTTGTCAGGAGGCAAAAATTGCCTCTTAAGTCTCATGCTCACTCCGTAGCTGATCTGTGGTTTTGTGGGACATGAGGAACCTGCAGTGGATGGTGCTGGAAGCTGGGCAGATCTTCAGCAGGAAGCCAGTAATACCAAGTAAGCTGGAGAATATTTATGTATAAGAAATGCTCATGCTTTCTGGTAACTCAGAAAGGTGATGACACCCTGATGTGAGCTGGTTATTCCCCCCCTTTCTTTGTTCCTTATTTGAGAGGAGATGGTTTCAGAAATGTGTCCCTTGTAAATACAAGTTCTAAAATTCTGTCTCTGCTTTGGTCCCTTTCAAAAAGGAATGGGAAACAGTAGAACACTTGATAAAATTTTAGGTTTTCTGTTCTAAAAGCTCTCCCTAGGCTACCTTATGGTTTCTTAAGTGGCACATTTCAGTGGCTGATTATTCTAGTAGTTATGAAGTACATATCTTGTAAGAGAAAAAAAAAATCTATTGTATGGTTGTAAAAATGTGTATGGGCACTGTCCTTAGCTGCCATATCCATCTTAGCCATGCCACATCAGCCAATATTAAAATCCTGGTAGTTTTATGTTTTGTGGATTAGGTGCTGGTAGTAGAGAAATGCTGGGCTTATCAAGGTTGTTTTTTGTTGGTTTGTTTGTTTTTTGGTTTTTTTTGTTTTTTTTTCTTTATGAACATCATATAATCTGTGAAGAAGGAAAAACAATAGGTCAGTATGAAATAGGACTGGCCCAAGGCATGCTGTGTGCAGTGGGCAGTGTGCAGGTGCTGAGGGGCAGAGCCAGTGGGGCACAATGTGGCACAAGACATCACCCCTCCATCAGAGCTGCCACCACCCTCTCTGGTCTAAATCAAAGCTGGAACTCCACCAAGTTACAGGCTGCACAAACACAAAATAAGTGATTTAGAAAAAAAATGAAAGCTAAGTAAGTGTAAGAAGCAAATATAGCAGGAGAACAGGGCACAGAGGTAAGATGTAGGTAAGATGTCATTTGGAGAAGATGGGAAATGAATGGCAGAGCTCAAATAGATTCAGGCATCCTGCCATCCACACTAAAATCTGTCCTCTTCACTGCATTGCTTGTGAAAACATCCTGCCCTGAAAAATAGCAGTAGGTGCATACTGCAGTAACCTGTGTCAAGCTAGATGTTTCATTTTATTTTCATTTATAATTCAGGAAACACATTTTGCAGAAAAATGTCTCAATGGTTATAGTCATTACAAGCAGCGTGTGCTGCAGGAGGCTCATTCTGGGCAGAGAAATATTGTGCTTGCCCTCTGAATCTTTATTACAGCAAACAACTAACTTAAGCTCTGAATCAAATATTTGTGATTAAAGATAGGTTTAAAACTGGAAGAGGCCAGGTAAATAGAATAAATATTTCCTTTGAGCAGGACAGGTGATTCCAGTGCCATCTAAATATTTAGCATTCGTTTTCTGTTATGTTCTTCTAACTGCAGTGACATCTACTGAGATGACATTCTTTTTTTACAATGTGCTTTTTCCAAATTAATTGCCTATCTGTAATCAGTCAACCATGGCTGCTGTTTGCAAGCAACATCTTCTGTACAGAAGAAGCAGATAGGAGGAGAGCATCATCATGTGCTTTGTGAAAAATGGTGTATGGTGATTGAGTGCCCTTCTCATGAAGGGAGACTGGAGTGCTGTGTGCAAAAAGAAAGTTTAAAGCAATAATCCCATGGGCTGAAAAAGGAGCATGACATTGCACAACATGCAAAGGCTCCCCTTTGAAAACAGAGTTGTATTAATAGTCATGTAGTGCTGTTGTCCCTTGCTACAGGTGACCTTTTCTTTTTAGGAAGATGTTATTTTGAAGTTTCACATATAGATTAAAAAAAAGTTGTTACTCGCAGGGATTTTTATTCCTATCAGGAGATAGTCCAGTTTGAAGAAGTTTTTTTTTTGTTGTTGTTGTTGCTGCATCAGAATAGAGATGGAGTTTTAATTGGAGCAATTTTTATCTAATATGTCTAAAATGTGATCTGTTTGGACATGGCTGGATGGTGGAAGAGAATTACAGCCAGACCAGCCAAAAAATGAGGCTGTGAGAGGGTGTATTCACCTGGGATCAAACCAGGATGGCAAAGGCAGGAGAAGCATTGGGTTGGGCTGTGTTAGCAGCACTGCTGAGAGGAGATGGAGCAGGGATGGGGAGGAAAATCAGTGAAAAATAAAGTCTTACTGCTGAGGATACAGAAATAATGGAAAGTGACAACATAAGGTGATTAAAACAAAGATATGTATATATATACATAAAATGTATTGAATATATAATTGCAAAAAAACATGTTAATGTATTGGAATTTATTCTCATGCTGCCACTAAAAAGCACACTTAGAATTCAGAACAGTCCTCTTGCCATCAGAGATGAACTGGCTCTGGAACAATTAGACAGTGCTTTTGTCTTTAGTATTTACAAGGCTGAATTAAGCTGCAAAATTAATACAGCTAAAATAATTGCTGGCTCTATGCTTTTTAAATTTAATTTTTCTTCTATCTGGATGAAAACTGAGAGATTTATTTTGTAAATGTTGGTGTCCCTATATTCATCTCACTTTCATCATTGCCCATCAAGCCATCTAAGACTAGAAAACATCAGTATCACCCTTTGAGACCAGTGCTGAGTCATGTGGGGTTGGTTCCTTTGGATGCATTTTCCTTTCCTGGCTTCAGAGACATTCTGCATTTACCTCTTCTCATATTCATTAAACATCCCGATGGTTCTCTGTAACTTGTGGAATATTTTGTTACAAAGGGTCCAGAAATAGGATGAAATAGGATTCTCTGAATATAAACCATTGATAGAAACATAGAAACTTGTGCAAAAATTTTGGGTTTATTTCTTGTGATTCACTAGAACTTTGATATTAAGTGGATTCCTATTTATTATTGAAGTCAAGAATAAAAGAGGGATATGTGTCTTTCCCTGGAAAAGATGAACTTTAAGGTGAACTGAACCAAAAAAGCTGAGAACAAGGCTAATATTCTTTCTGCTTCTTATTTAAATTAAAAATAATTCCTGAGAAACAAATTTTGAACTGAACCATTGTGTAGCTGTTGAGTTGGCGACAATTTTGTGTCATTTGTTTTATTCATAGATAATAAATAATTTCTGTAAATTTAGTGATTTTTAATGTAATACCTACATTATTTTAAAATACTTTTAAAAGAAAATATTTTAGTTTTGTTTTGAGTTATGTGCAGCTTTTTAGAGCAGTGTATATATATATTTGTGTCTGTATTTTTCTAGACAGGCCTATTTCCTAGTTTATTGACAAGATATTCTTTTTCATCAGGCTTTAATATGCTGACACATATGTATCTCTTGCTCTATGTAGCAGCTGAGTTGTTCTATCTAAATGTAAAGAGTTTTCCTGGCTCGGATGTAGTGTACAGGATGAGCAAAGTCTCTGGGGTCTTGCTCACAATCATAAGCTGACACTGATAGCATTTTGCAGATGGTGCTTGGGTGGACAAAAGAAGTGAACATATACAGATCTAATGAACGCTCTGAATTGGTTTCTGTTCAACATTTCTCACTGGACTAGCAGAGAAAGGAAATTAAATCAACTCACGACAGCTATCTTGCACATCTCACCTGGGAAGGTATGCATGAGGCAGGACAGGCACTGCTTAACATTAATCAGTCTCCTGAAGTCATTACATTCATGAGGAAATGTAATTCACATGTGATTACTTTTTAATTTACTCTGTAATCACATTCCAAGTGAACAGGGCAAGCTTAAAATGAAATTTAAAAGTCAAATACTGCTTTGTATTAAGAATTCACAATTTTTATATGCACTTAGGTTAATAAAGATTTTACAATAACCATTTGTGACTGAACATAGAATTTTTTGATGGTAGCTGGTGCCACACTTTGGATAAAATGTATTTGAATTTTGTCCAAGTATTGTAGTGGACCCTAGGACTTTCAGAATGATGTTTCATACCAAATTTTCATCTTTAAACTTTCTTATTTTAATAATAGAACAAAACAAAACACGGTATATCCCAAATCTCAGTTTGCACAAATTAATGCAATTTTAATTTCTGCTTTGCCTCTGATGCAAATTATACATTTGTTACATCCATCATCAGGAAGGGCAGGCAAGTTCTCCTAGAAACAGAACTGATTTTATAGAATGACAAATATGGATGTACAGTCTCTTCATGCTCTCTCAAGAGTTTCTTATACTTTTGTTTTGGTCCTAATTTCAGTGAATCAATAATGAAATTCCTGTTTGTCTTAAGCTCGGAGCTTTTCAGAATAACAAACCTTCTTGAAATCATCTAAACATTTGTCACTTTTAGCTCTGTGCTTATCCTTCCAAGGAATTGTTTGAAGAAGGTGGCTCAGTGTTACTGCAGCTGAGTATTGTAAGGAAAGGTGAGAACTGGAATGATGTCTGGGGTAAATTAAAGCCTTAGAGCTGGAGTGCCCAATCTGTGGATGAGGAGATGGTGGGAAGGTGCTTATTGCTGGAAAAGGGTTGCAATTATTTTATTTTGGTTGTGTCCCTTAAAGGAATGAGAAAAAAACTTCCCCCCCCTCCAGTTGGCTCTGTGAAAGTGTTGATTTGATGCATATGTTATAAATGATCTCTTGGCAAAGAAACACTATGATTAAAAAAGGTAGCAGCCACTTACATACAAATACATACGGTTTAGGATTTTGGTTATTTTTCTACTGCTTATGGCAGAACACTCCCTGCACTCTTTATTTCTGTACAGAGGGAAAGGGACACTGAATTAAGATGGAGTAATTCCTGTTGCCTCCACCCTTCATCAAGCAAGAAAGAATATTCTGCCACTAGAGCTCTGCTTTCTGAGTCTCCCAAAAGTCCTGTGCCCTGCGGTTTGCTTTGCAGTATCTTCCAGAATGAGAAAACAAACAGGTAAACCTCACCTGTGGATCTTGGCAGGGTTGGTGCAGTCCTTGTCTTCAGAGCTCTCTCAGAATGTGCCTTGCTTCACTGGGCAGTTTGCATGCCCTGTGTCACCTGTGACTGTGATTTGTGTCCCTGTGCCTTCACACGTGCTCCTGGTGAGAGAGGGATCAGAGGAACTGGGGATGTTGCTTTTCACTGAGACCTTTTCATGGGAGGGAGACTCATTTGACTCTCAAGTTTCCTCTGTTCTGCTTCTTGCTCACTACTGGTTTGGGGATTCCTAATCCCAGAGGCAGGAGCTCATCTGCAGAAAGGAGACCCTGCTGCTAACATGTAAAATGTGAACACAGATTTTTATCTTGTGAAGTTATTTTCATCTTTGCCAACATCAGTATAAAATAGATGTTTTGGTGGCATGTTTTAGTTGACTAGCAAAAGCCTGATTTTCCATTTTGGCTCATGATGTAATGTGGTCAGACGTGGCTACGAATTGGTTTAAACTAAGATACTCGGTCTTCTGAAATTCAAAATAAACCTCTAAAAATCCTGTTTAAAAAAAGAGAACTGAAACCATGGTTGCACAATTCTTCCTGGACTCTTTAAGTCTTTGACTCCTTCATGTTTAACAAAACAAAATGTTGTTAGATGAGCCTTCAGGTCAACTTCTGGGTCTAAGCTCCTTGGGAAGTTTTACCTTCAAAGCACAGATTGTCAGTTAAATCAGGCTTTGTTGTGTCCCTTGCTGTTTGTGTGACTTATGCTATCATGATGTGTTTCAAGCTTCAGTAGTGAAAAACTTCTGTAAAAGGACAAGCAGAGGCTTTATATATTTCTAAGGCAGATAACCTTCATAAATAAGGGCACTGAGCATGCTGTTGCTAAATTACATCTAAAATATGGTGAGATAGTTGGAATTAGGCTTCCCATGTGCTTGATCTGTGCCCACCTCTTTGTATGGGTTTATGGAGCATGAATAATGAAGGAGACTTTGTACACTAACATCTGGAAAGTCATAAAAGTGTATTTATCACCACCCAAGATAGCAAAGCTGGAAAGTGCTGCAGACCTTGTATGAGCTGCAATAGTAACTGAGGAGGTGACTTTAATTGATAAAGCTCTCCAGAGTATGTTCTGAGCTATGTCTCTTGTCAGATTATTAGGATTGCAATTATGATCAAGATAATTATTGTCTTTTATTGTCAAGGACTGTGTGAAATGCAGGTCATATTCTGCTAGCCTTGGTCAGGAGAGCATCTCAACAGCTGAAGGTGGGCTGTGAAGCATGCCAGAGGTTGTGCTATAGTGCTTTGCTCATCCTTGCTAGGGAAAGAGGTGGAAATCTTTCAGCAGTGCTGAGTAATATGTAAGACCTGGAAACAAATCCATCTTTCAGGCTTCAACAATAAAGCTTGTAAGGAGTTGTGGTCAAAATGTAGCTAAAAACCATCTACAGTGGCAAGTTCCCCATTCCTGAGAGTATACAAATGACCATAGACACCAAGTCTTCAGGTCTGATTTTTTGGTGCCAAATGCTGGTCCTCAGACTGACTCCTCAGCCCCCACCTGTCCTTGCAGTGAGATCCTGCATCTGAAATATTTCAGGGGGATGCAAGAACAATCACCTACTCAATCACCAGGGCTTCCTGGGCTTCACCTGGTACTGCTGCATTGGAGACCTGCTATGGGGTCTCTCCTGCTCTTACATGTGCATTTCACTTGGAAATGGGCTTTTTTTTTTTAATTTTTTTTTTTTTTAAATCAGTTTTCTGGGGAATTGATATCTAGAATTCCGTTTGAAAATATTAATTGCAGGGAACAAACAGCAGTTTGCATGACCACAGCATGTTTTGTTTGGATGAATTTGAAGCAATCTTTGCTCTCAGTGGAGCTGATGAGATGATCTTCTCCAAAACCTTTCACTTTCTCACTCATCATATCAGGGAGGCCGGTGTTACATCATGCTCAGCCCTGGTGGTCACAGGACATTGAAAAGCAGTGAGACTGCAGAAAAGAGCAATAACAGTGAATCAAGAAATGAAGAAAATGCCTGCAAATGTAAGAGAGTAGTGAGTGTATAAGAATAAGGCAGAAAGAGCCCTCAAGGACCAGCTTCAGGGGGTGGAATTGTCCCACTGGGCTCGTGGGGTTTCTTGTGTCCTAAGGTGGGTGTTACAAAAGTCAAAGTTTTTCCCACAATTATGCCACTTTAAGCAAAGATACAGAGGCAAATGAATTTGTTTTATTTTTTCATACAAAGTACTTATCTGCTGCTTAAAATGGTCAATGAAAAAAATGTTTCTATAGTTAGCATGCACAGCTGTAGGAAAATATTCCTTAGATTTGAATTTTTGTTCCAGAATAACATTTTCTTCTGAGATCAGTCTGATTTAATTAAGCAAGTTCCATCCTCATGCATGCATCCTAACCTGGAAATCATTTAGCATAACTTGAAGGGACAGCTCTCGTTAACCTGGAATAAAAATGTGGTATAATATCAGATGATATGGGTTTTTTTTTTTTTTTTGCTCTTGTTTCAATTTTTTTAAATCCCCACATTTAATATATTTTGACATTGTGAAGTTATAGGTTCTCTGCTTGTTTTTATTTTTTTCTCCTGTTTAGACAATGATTTCAGGAAGAAATTATTTAATAGCTCTAGATCTCCTTTTCCTGTTTATTTTAGTTGTGAAAAAATTAGCAGAGTAGCAGATGAATGTGAATATCAGCATTTTCTGACAAGACTCTAAGACTTCCACTGTAATTGAAAATGTTGCCTTCCTGTTTTCTTTGGCCTGTCCAGGCTGCACCAGCCAGGTTTTGCTCTTTCCATTGAGCTTCAATAATTGCATTTCTTTTGGGAGCAGGAGACAGCATTCTCTAATAAAACACATCTGGTATAGCTGAAGGATCAGTCATGAGCTGACCTAAATGTGGGTTGGAAGTGCTCCTGAGGGGACACTTCTTTCTTCAGTCCTTTTAATCTTTTTAAAACCCTTAGAAGTGGCAGCCCAGCTATATAAGTAGTTCCCACTCCTAATTAACAGCTCTACCTTGCGGATGTAGTCGTATACAGACTTTGCTAAGTCAGTCTGCAGTGAGACTGATTTGTGTTTGCCTTTCATTAGGTCAGTGTCTCTTCCATCACAGAAAGCCTTTTCTTGGAGGAAATAGTCACAGGTAAATGTCACACAGTTCTTAAAGGAGACTCTCTTCATGCAGTTAAGTTTAATTAACCCAAATCTGCTTTGAAAGAGTGTTTTCAGTGATTTCTCTGTAGCTTGGCAAGGTGTCCCCAGCAATAGGTCTCACCCAGCAGTGTGACTTTGCTGAATCCTATCAGATTTATGTGCAGATGAGTTATATAGGTGCTGCAACAGAGAGGGGAGCAATGTTGTGCTGCTCAGCAGAACTGTCCAGAACCAGGAAACAAAAGCTGAGGTGATTGATTGGGTGAAGATTTCTGCAAATGATACCAAAATTAAAACATTAAGCTAATGACTTTAAAGAAAATTGCATTGCCATGTGCAATTTATTCACTAGAGAGAAAGCAAATGTGGTTTTACTTTCACAAAAAAAGACTGAAATAAAATTGAGCAAAGGAACCTTATTTCTCTACTCCTGTCTCTGTCTGCTTCTCCCTGGAGCTTCAAAACTGAGCAGCTGTCAGGATTTTTCATCCATTTGACCTGTCACAGGAGAGGTCAGCACTGATCAGTAACTATACTTTTTAACAGATGGAGGGCTGTAATTGAGAATAATTCCTCTGCAATTTGGTAGGCAGGGGTTGTTTCAAACTGGCTTTCAAAGGCAGTGCCAGAATGGAAATGTTAGAAACTCTCTTAGTGAATCAGATTTTATTTGTGGGGCTGCAAATTTCTTTTTTGCTTTGTTTCTGGGTATTTTTTTTTTTTTTTTTTTTTTTTTTTGGGTTTCTTGGGGGAGGAGGGGGGGCTGGGTTTTGTTGCTGTTGTTGTTTGGTTTGGGAGTTTTCTGTTTGGTTGGTTTTGGTTTTTTGGTTTTTTTGGTGGGTTTTCTCTTGTTTATTTCATTTTGATTTGTTTTGTCCCTAATGAAAAAACTGCAGAATGGAAGCACTCATATTTTAAACAGCCATGTATTTCCTGGAAATTACTTGAAGTGTAATCAATTTTTACTATCTCCTGGGGTGCCCTGCAGCTAAGATGAGAAGGAGCCCAGAAATGCCGTGACAAAGTGCTGATGGTGAGGGCTCAGATGCCCTGGGCTGGACATGTGGCCCAGACAGCTGATGCACAAATGCCCAGGCAGCTGCTCCACTGTGAGTTCATGCTCAGCAAGAGGAGGCACAGACTGCCAGAGAAGAATTTTAGAGATTCTCTGAAGTACTGCTTGGAATGAATGAGTTTATATGCTGAGCACTGTCAGGCCTTGGTGAGAACCAGGGAGCCCAGGTAAAGCTTCTGGAGCACAAAAATGGGATAAGAACTGCAGTCTGTGCACAAGAATGGGATAAGAACTGCAGTCTGTGCACAGGATGGAGTGAACTGTGACACTCCTGTGCTGGCCTTTGTCCAAGGGTGAGTCTGTGAGCACAGGGAGAAGTGTCCCAACCCAAGAATTATAGAAATGGTAAGTGGAATGGAATGTCCAAACCCAGCAGGTTGATGTCAGCTTCTCCAGAGCTGCATGGGGGTGATAAGAAGCCCAGGTTTGTGCTCACCCCATCTATTCCTTGAATCTGAGCCACTCCTGTCCCACTGGCACCACCTGCAACCAGGAGCACGCAGCTATAGTGGCCTGAATATTGCTGTGATTTTTGGGTGGCTTTTATAGATGATGAGGGTACAGTATCTTGAGCAGTGCTAAAGGACATACTCTGCTCAGTGCCAATCTACAGCATTTCTTCTCACTTTCTGAAAGAAACAGTTGGTTCTTTGGCTAGAAATCTGTGAAGCTTTGATGGGTATAAGCAATTGGGTGGCTCAATACTGCAATATCTCTAAAGTCCTTTCCTTTTTTTTTTTTTTTTTTTTTTTTTACTTAAAGTACTGCATATGTTTGTGGGTTCTATGTTTGGGGTTTCCACAGCAGCTTGGGTCCTTGTAAGAATCCTGTTTAGAGTTGCCACAGAGGTTGAGGTGCCTGTTCATTAGGTATGACAGGTCAAGCATGTAGGAATGTAAAAAAAAAAAAATTGTAATGTTTACTTTTCTTAAATCTTTCTCCCAACTCCACCTTATTCAGCCAAGTAAATCCCTTTCTGTGCCATGTTAACACTGTATAGAAATTTTTGAAACCTCAGGTCATTTGGATACCACTAATAGACTGAAAATCCTGGATGAGAACTGTATGGTAGTGCTGCAGTTCCCTACCTTTTCTGTACTTAGACCTGATTATGCAAATTAATGTGTTCAACTTAGTTATGTAAATTGAGTTGATTTAGATCACAGCCCAGGCTGAATACAATGACTATTTGGGGTTATTTGGCACCATACAATATTATTCCCTTCCCCTCCACTGGATATGGCTGCATACTCCCAACAGGCCACAGCACAATTAATTTAGAAACATGATCAAATTCTGCAATCATTACTGGATGTTGTCCACAGTCTCCAGAGACCACTGATAAGAACAACAATAGACTAAGACATGATAGTCCTCTCATCCAAAGTCTAATTACAAAGTTATACACTTCAGTTCTCGAAGGACAGCCTTTTAGCACAACTTCAGCATCTTTTGATTATCTTTTTGCATTATGTCTATAATTTGATCCATCTTTCTTTCTTCTTTCTTTTACAAATCATAAGAAACAGGCTAAATGTGCAATAACCTGAGTTTGGTGTGACAGAATTAAGGGCTTTGTCCCTTATGGATTTTCTGGTGTGATTTCTGTATGTGAGTGACTGAGAAATCTTTATTTTATCATCTGTAAACAGGCACAGAGGCACAGGGAAGATTCCTACCATTTCATTTTTTGTGGTGCCCCTGGGACAACAAAACGTATCTTTGACCTTGTCTTGGATTTGCTTGCTTCCTGCAGACTCTAATTATGATCGCTTTATTTTTAAAATATAATAATAATAATAATAATAAATAATAATAATAATAATAATAATAATAATAATAATAATAATAATAACAACAACACAATAATAATACCACAATAATAAAAGCAGAAAGAGCTCTGGGGCATATATATATATCAATGTGATCACATAGCTTGAATAAAGGGAAAAGTTTTACTTTTAGAAATTGAGAAATGAGATGAAATCACAATTTAAATATCACCTCTGAATCAGTAAATCTCAGGCAGACTTTAATTATGTTAGCAGGGCTTTTTAGTTTAAAGAGATCTTATTGACATCTGATAAATTCTGTTTTCCTTAAATTTTAGTGGTCTGAATAGAACATAGCATTTCTAATCTTTGTTATCTCCAAATTCCCAATATTAATTTATTAAAAATGTCTTACCACTAGGTTTGCTATGCTTCATCCAGATGGAGCAATGGCTTGAAAAACAACAAGGATACACATATTGATCTTGTGAAAATAATTGTACTGGTTCCTGCATTCAGAATTTACACATTATTTCTGGAATTCAAAGGTCTAATATGAACAAGTCTAGTCACACAGCAAAGGCATCTAACAAATATTGATCTGTTTTACTTGATCTCCAGCTGCCTTGGTTGGCAGATTGGACTCAGAGTTGCATGTGTGCTTTTCCAAGGGGCAATTCCAGACAGGAATTCCAAAGAAATAGGACAGCCTAGGAATTCTGAGTTCTCAGGGAAGTACCTGAGTTATGTTAAATGGACAAATCTTGACTCAGACTTCTTCCAGGAGTAGAGGAATCTTTATCTGCATTAGAATAGTTACTCTACTGTTCTCATATTCCAGCTGTGTTTCAAGCTTCCAAATATCCCTTATTCAAAATATCCAAAATTATTAATGTCAGTGAATGTAATGATGGGACTTTTTTTCAGTGAGAAAGTAAAATTGACTCTTTTTTTTTCTTGCTGTTTTTTTTTTTTTTTGAGGTTTTTGGGGAGGATTAGTTGGAATTACTGTGCTGTATAATGACAGATCCCAGCTAATTCAGCTAATTCATAGCAGGCAGTTCTGCTGTAATTCAGCCTCTTAGCATGCATTTTGATTGATGTGAATATAGAAACAATTGGGTTACCTGAAACAGATGTACTGGAGCAGAGCTTCATTTGGCACAAACAGCAATTAGTAAATGTTTCCATTTTGGCATCTAAAACAAAATAATTTTAACATTTAGTTTTATCAGTTTCTAAAATAAAATATTTTCCATTTCCAGAATAAGGTTCCTTTCAAACCATCTGCTTAAAAGTTAGCACTTCCTTACTTATTTTTTTTTTTTAGACTGAAATGTAACTTCT
Organism: Muscicapa striata striata; assembly: GCA_030060385.1. Taxonomy (NCBI): domain Eukaryota; kingdom Metazoa; phylum Chordata; class Aves; order Passeriformes; family Muscicapidae; genus Muscicapa; species Muscicapa striata. The sequence goes on along the minus strand of JAREIS010000002.1, from coordinate 873,924 downwards.
AAATTTTCTTACAGAGAAACCTTTCCCCCCCTATTTCTGATCTGCCAGTTTTAATAATTGGGGTTTTTGGTTTAGTTTGGTTTTGGTTCAGTTTTTTGGTGTTTTTTTCCCCCAAGTTTGTGTGCTCTAAATATCTGGCTTGATTTTCCCTCTAATGTGTGAGAGTTTATTTTAGTATACACAGAAAGGATATTAATTCTAATTAAGTTTTTCTCAATAGTTTTATATCTAGAAAAAAATTTCACTAGTGCTTATAAAAACATAAACCCCATGGAAACCTGGTTCTGAGTTTACTGTCATGGCAAAAATATTGGTAAATATAAAACATACCATTTGGCCCATCAATATCTCCAGAAGGCAGAGAGACAAATGTGTGGGATGTCAAATCATCCTTGGGATTTTGCACTGCAACTTCATCTAAAGCTCTGTTACTTGTTCTAAGCATTTTTATTGGTAAAGCTGTACACAGAAGTTTTATTTATAGTTTCATCATCTTTATGCTGAAGTGCTAAGGGACACAGACTCAAAGATGTCATGGTAATCTTCATAAAAATCCTAGCCTGTGTGGGCAAACCCCTGATCTGGGTTTTAAAGAGGGCTTTAGTTTGACTATTTTGTTTTTTCACTTCCCCAAAAAGAGGCACCAGTAAGAAATGACAGCTTTTTTTGGCTTTTTTTTCCTTCTCTTGTTTTTGTAAACATAAATTTTAGGGGAAAAAATTGCTGAAGTCTCATTTCCACTAAACTGACTTTACAAGTTAGCTGGAAAGGAACTCAAGATGCCACTTGAGCCATAAATGCAGTCACTCCTTTAATGCTATTAAAAGTCTCTGCCTAAAGAAATCCATTGATGCTCTATATTCTAATTTACAGTTCTGCGAGTCACATTTGTAGCTATCAGCACCAGCTGCCAACACAGTCAATTCCAGCAATTCAGAGTATGCTGATTTATGATAAGATTCCCCTGGAAGAAAGCTCAGAAAAACAGGTACTGGAAAATATAAATGTTATTGTATGTTGCAAAATGATCTTGTGTTCATTCCGTTTTCCAAATAAGATTACCAAACAGGCAGGAAAATTATGTCAAGATCATCTGATTAAAATGACTATTAAAAGTTAAAGGTGCCAAAGTACCTCCTGTAATTTTTCCCTGCTGTTTGTAATGGCACCCTGTGAGGCTTGAAATTGGAATTGGATTGTCATCTGCAACGTTACTGTTCAACCTGACTTTACAACTTCTCAGCATCCTGCCTGGGAGTGCTGGTGCTGAGAAATGTGCTGAAAAACCACATTGCAGTAAAAACTGCTCCTCTGCAGTGCCATGGGGAGCAGGGCAAAGGCAAATGTGAATCTCATCACAAAGGTCTCCATCAAGTGGACTTGTTGCTAAACTCCAAGAAACAAATCTTTACAAGCACCTCTTTTACAGCTGAAGTTTTGGAGGTTTTGTGAGCACAGTCGTTGTAAAATTGTTTCCTACATACAAGAGGAGAAAACAGTGGTCATGGGAAGGTCAGGTGAGCAGAGCCCTGTGTCCTGAGCAGATAATGCACAGCAGGAATCAGGAGTTCAAGGCACCTTGGCCTTGCACTTTAAAGAATTCCTTCTGTTAAAACAGCCTTTGTTTCTCTTTGTGAGAGATGCTGAAATGTTGAAAGGTTTGTACACATAGGAGAGGAGACAGACTGAAGCAGCACCTTGCACTGTGGCCAGTGGTGGTGGCTGCCAGTGGCCAGTGTGGTGAGGAGATGCACATCCCAGATCTTCTCATTTTGGGAACTGCTGTATCAGTAAAACCAAGGCTGGTTTGTCCTCTGCTTCCCACTCCATGTCCTGAATGAACCTGTTCTCATGATGCTGTTTGAAAGGGTTATTCAACTTCTGCTCATTCTGATATCTTGTTTCTAGTTTAAATCTGTTTTCTGGTGACTTGTTTTGGTGAGCCTTTCTGAAACCATGCTTACTGAAAGAATGGGGGTCTGTTGGGTGAGATTTGTCCTTCCTGCTTATTTCCTGCTACAAGGCAGTTTCCTGCATCTCCCTTAGTCACATCCATCATATTGTACTGGGGGAGTTACTTCCCTTTTCCACATTTTATACTCAAGAGTTGCTCTACTCATGTATGGGATTAAAGGCTCTTTTCAGCAGGGCTCTGGCTCTGACTGAGGGCTGTCTGCTGCTGTCCCTGTGAACAGGGAATTCAGTACTGTCACTGTTCAGCAGTGAATAATAGCTGTGTTATGGACCCATGTTTGTGGCTCTACTTCTGCAGAAATTGAGATAAGCACTCCAACTCACAGTGGTATGAATTGTGGTAGTGCCAGGGTTCACCACCTTTGACCTTTGACTCACTAGTTGCTGGATTCCCACCAGAAAGACATTTGAGACCCAACCTGTATCAGAGGTTACTCGTGTGGAAGCATTTTCAGGATCAAATTTTGTGTTTGTGCTCTGAAGTAATAAATCTCCCAGGAAGGAGTGTAATTTTTACATGGCATTTTAGACATAAAATCTGTTTGATGTTTAGGGTAGAAAATTTGATTAAAATTCAAAATTAAAAATTTTAGTACCTCATCATTTGATGGTACCTGTCAACTTCCAGCCCAGGCTATGCATTTCAAATTCATGGGATATTTACTTGAAAATAAATTACAAAATTATGTAGTGTGGGTGGGTTTTTTAACTCCAGAATGTAGCTTGTGTATCCCATTATAGAATATTTTTACCATCTCATGTTAACCATCAAAAATGGATTTGTGTGTAATTGGTTTAACTGGAAAATAATATGCTAAGATAGAAATTGTTGTTTTTTGCAGTAATAGCTCAGTTAAATCGCTTTCAGTTATTCCTGCTGTTTACAGAATGCTTCAAACCCCCTGCCTGACTCTGGTTTCTGAACTTTTTTTTTTTCTTTTTATGCTATGTGCATCATTTAAATTCTGTTTTGCGCTTTGTAAGCAAACACTAATATTTTGTATTTTGCAAAAGACAGCTGTGAGGCTCCTTATTTTTCTCTTTAAAGCTTTTTACATTTTTTTTTTACATATAGAGTGTTAGAATTATGCTTTGTCTTCTTCACCACTGAAATACTTCTGTTCCAGTCTGACAATTTTAAGCTCAACTGGGCTGTTTTCCATTTCATCAATTAATTTGTCAGGAAAACCTGTTTGTTTCCTACCACACTTCATGAGAGTTTGGTGAAATTACCAGCTAGGAATAAAAACTGACAGATTTTGGTACATTTAGAGATGCTAGAACCTCCCTGCACTCCATCATTACACTGATCCTAGTATCATACAACAAATGGTATCACAACAGGGTCCAGGTGGATAATTTCAGCTGAGACACTGCCCTTGAGCTTGCCTGAAGAGAAGCCAGTTGTCCCATCTTTCTGTGTTACAGCTGAGGAAGGATTCACATCCTTTTCTGAAAAAGTGAAATCATGTGAAAATACACATTGGGGCAGATCACAGCCACAGCTGGGAACTGCTGCTCTCTCATAAAGGGAGTCATAAGCCTGCCTGGGCTCTTCCAGTGCAAATCACAGCAAGGCTGCCTTAATTGAAGATGATTTCAGTAGAAGTGTTTTCCTTTGCTCTGAGTTAGAGCTGGGTGCCTCACATGCCTGGTCACTGAGTCTCAGCTGAAGGGACACAGCTTAAGGCTGGGCTGCAGCTTCTCAAACTCTGCCTGAGCAAGGTTATTGTCCCAAGAGAGAGGCTGCTGCAGTGTCCCTGGGGAAAGAGAGTCTGCAGAGGAAAAGGCTTCAGCAACACTGAAGATGTGACTTAGTAAATACCAGTATTTTTATAGCTCCCATATTAAGGTGGTTTTAGGCAGAATAACCTGATGCCTGAAATGCTGATTTACAAAGTAGCAGAAGTTCTTACAGCCCCGGTCACTTTCTGCTCTAACTTGTAACAATTGCAGTTCTTCCTCCTGCATTTCCTCAAGTCACACAATGGCAAGGAAATGAGAAAGGGAGAATGTGTCCTTAACTTGGGCAAAGCAAAAGCTTTAATGTCGCTTCTTGATGAGTCTGCTGGTGAGAGGCAGGAGGTTGTTTTTTTTTTTTTTTAATTTTTTATTTTCTGTATTAGAAACAGCTCCCCATGCATCTTTCTTTTATGCACTATTTTCCTCCACTGGGCCTGAAATGGTGTCACAATATTGTCTATATTTTGATAAACATTAAAAGGGGTATTTTTAAAATTAGACCTTTTAACTGATAACAGTGTAACACAACTGCATCTTAGCTTCTCCTGCTGCTTTTGGCTTGTGCTTGTTTTAAAAAAGGCTTGTTACTGAGTGAGTTTATATATATATACCTCAGAGCATGGTCTACAAAGAGAGGCCTTGCAGTTTGATTTGGTCACTGCATTTCTGGTATGACCCTTTTTATCACCTCTGAAATTTCCACTGAAAAGCTCTGCATAGGTCATATATGTATATATATCTATATTTATTGTGAATACATTACACACTGTGGCATTTCTCTCTAACCTGTCAACTAAGAGCAATTAAATTGTAAGCTGAAAACAGAAGAAATAATCTTAAACAATATGAATATACTTCATCTCTCAAATCTGAGCTGTTGCTTTCCTGTTGGTTTACCTACTCATGGCATAATCTGGGTAATATTTTTGGGTTTTCATCCTGTCTTTAGAGAGCTGCTTGTTTTGCATTTATCTACAAAGCAAGTGTGGGAGAGCACATAGAAGAGAGGAATGGAGTGTCTTGACCTACATTAACTCACAGCTGGGTAGCAGCAGTGTTTCTGATTTGATCTGACAACATCTGCTTAAGTTGATGCATTATCTGTCCTCGCTGTTACTTTCTGAGATCACGCTTTGTGATCTTCCCTGCCTGTCTGTGCTCTCAGCAACCTCAGCTGCTCAGGGCATTTTGTTCTGGGGAAGATAGTGGATGACTGTGCAGGCCCATGACCCTTCCCCAAGCTGTGTAGGAAGGGGTTCTGGAGGATGGTAGGCAGAAATCATTTCCTTTCTCAAGCAGCAGTGCTGCCTTTTTGAGAGCCTTTATTATGTATGGACTGTTCTGGAGCTTAAGACAAAGAGAGGTGAGGAAAGACACAGAGCTCTGGCTGCAGCCCTCATCCTCTCAGCAGAGCCCCTCTGTGGTCACAGGGCTGGATGGATGGATGGATGTGCACCTCCCTCTGGGTTCTTCCTGGATCTTTAACCCTTTCTGAGAAGGGCTACTTGACAGCCCTTTTTCAAATTATCAGCCTGTATGTCTTTATGTTCCTAACTATTCAGCAGCTGTTCTTTGGCCAACTTTACCTCTGGTCATGCCAGTTACCCATAACCTGCTTTGGAGGACTGAGGATATCCATATTAGCTCTGAGCACCTTGGCAGAGTGAAGCTTAACACTGGTTTTATTGGCAGAAAAGAAAAGACTTTGGCTTCACTGTGTGTGTGCTGGAAGGGCCATGGTCTCAGCCAAGGGTGAGGTACAGGCAAGCAGCTGAGACTTACAGAGATGGATTGTATCAATGGCTTCTTCCAGCTGGGGATAAAATACAGGATTCCAGGTCTGATGAGTGCCCAGGGTGTGAGCACTGCCCCTTGAGAAGGAAGCTCAGCATTTCTTTTGCAAGTGCTTAAATAAGCAGTGTATCAATCTTAATCTTGGCCTAGTTTGGCTTTATTTTCCTTTCCACATTTGATCTGTGTGAATGGGCTTTTTCTGCTCTTAGAAAAAAGACCAGCAGTATTTGCCTCGTGTTGGCACATTCATGTACCTTTGATTTTAAGATGTCCACAGTTTGTTTAACAAAGCATCTGTCTATGCTGTTGGCACTCCTGTAAATGCAAAAACCACACAGTGCATCACAGCAGACCAACACCCTCCCTCACAGTGTAAAATACTGCTCCATCTTCATGAACAGCTCTCCTCATTTCACAGCCTTAACCTGAAACTACAGCACAGCCTTACTGCATGTCCTAGAAGTCAACTGATGTGGACCAAAGGACTGGAGGGAGATGTTGGTTTCAGCAGTCCAGCATTTGCTGCAGACCTTCATGTATGCTCAGGAACCCTCTTCACCCTCCAGAAAAAATGTGCAAACAATTCTTCCTCTTCCACCCCCTCTTTTCTCTTTGCATCTCTGCTCTATGCCTCATTGCCTGCTCTTTTATTCCAGATGAATGCTGCCTCCTCAGCTCTTTGTGTATTTCCACTCTTTCTACTTGTGTGAGAGCCTCCAGCTTCTTTGAACACTTGTCTTTGTAATTCCTCCTTTTCCCTACAAAACCTTCCTTCTACTGATGTTCTGCTCCTATCTCTTGCCCATCAATCTGCACCTCTCTCCACATATTTATGTCTGTGCTGTACCCTTTTGTGTGTCTCTTCTCTCATCTGTGCAGTGAAAAATCCAATGCTTCTCTTCCTATTGATAATTGTGGAAAGAGATGAAAGTTATGGAGAGGTGTGATGGTAAGTTTGGGGATCCTCCTTGCCAGACTTGATCTGTTGACCTCTTGCTGGTCACATGGACATTTCCTGAGTTGATAACTTTGGCACTGACCTAGTTAAATCAATTCCTATAGTACACCTTCTGTTTCCCTAGTTTAAGCTCTGTCATGGTACACTGTTTTGGATAACAGAATTTCTGCCTAGCCAACCCCTTTGTGTGGATGTAAGTTACAACATTTGTCTGGGGTACACATCCACACACTCTCCCCCACTGCCCAGTCCCCATCTCTTACCCACAAACACACATTTTCCTGTAAGGCATCTGCCTTCCCAGATGTTTCTTCTTTTTTGGCATGCAGCTGCTGATTGTCAAGTGTCTGTCTGTGTCTTGGGACTACAATGTAAGTCAGCATGGTTTCATGTTCAGTTATTTTGCTTTGATAAATTTCTAGTGCTTTGTTCTTTCTAGGCTGGTTTTGTCAGAGGTCATCTTTGAGTTTTCCAAAAATTTATACCCCAAACTAGTCCTGGGGTCTTCAACATAGGCTACCCAGAGTGCCTAAGGAAATGGTAATCCTTTCCTGGCCAGTCATGTATTGTATTTAAACTGTTGTGTAATTGCTGCCAGCTTAAGGCTCTGTTAGTTTGTGTCTTGCTGCTGCAGCTTTTTGAAAGATTTGTTACTGAGAATATCAGCTGCTCTAAAACTTTTAATGAAACTGTACAGTGTGTTTTTTCAACCTGCAAATTTCCAGCCCAATGTTCCTTACCATATTATTCTCAGTGCAGCCTGTGAAAGGGTTTCTGTATATTAAATCCAGTCCCTCTGATCTGAGCTATGCTGTATAATTTCACTAATGTTGCAGCCAGATTCTCTAATGTACATTTAAGGTGATTAGAAAGAGTTTAGTGTTCTTTCTCTGTCTCTTACCCTCTTTATTTTTTCTGTCACTGTTACCCAAAGGAATAAGGAGCAGAAACTGTATGGAAACACTTCCCTTGTTACATCATTGCTTCATGTTGTCAAATTCCCTATATAATGTATTCAATACCCTGTAATTATTCCCACTGTAACACTGGGAACACAGTTCTGGTAATTCCAATGCTCCATTTCACCACTAAAGTAACATTAGTTTTGTATTTAATAGGACAGTATTTCCAAGTTTAGTGTATCTCACAGTTTTACAGCATTGGCATTCCGTGTACTGAGATTATCCATTTTCAACTGCTGCATATTAATGTTGGCTTTGTGTGTCTGAACTTCTGTTTTATGAACATGCTGCAGTGCACTGGGCTGAAATTTGCAGATAGGCCTAACATAGCATTTTGGCTATGCAAGATAAAATTTGAGAGCACAGTAATAGCACAGCTTTCTGACAAGTGTAAATGCTGCTTGGAGAGAGTGCAGCAGAAAAGCTGAGGAGACAACCAGGAAGATTTTTCCCAACCACTGAGGGAGATTGGAAAGAGAAATCTTCATCCTTGTGTCACACGCTGTCATTCTTGCTAGTTAAAGGAATTGCTGAGAAATCTGTGAAAGCTCCTGCTCAGGCTGTGGTTTCAAAGTACAGGTAAATATTTAACCAAATCCAATGGAACAATTATCCTGTGATATTGCTGCTCAAATGAATGTTGTAAATCCTTTTCAGCAGCACCCTAGTGGAGCCCAGTCTATGGGAGGGATGAGTGGGTATCATTAGAGACTGCAGGATGGAAAGGGAATAAATGTCCCTCAGGTTCCACGTTCAGCTCTATACATCCCTACCTTTCTTCACAAATTGTTTTCTCAGAAATTGCCTTTCACCTGTGACAACTGTTGCAGAATGTTGAGGAATCAAAGCTTGATCAGGACTTTCAGTCTTGTAGAGTAAATGAGGACCTCCTGGGTTCCACTAATTCCTGACAATTGCATTGCTCTTCTTCCTAAACCTATATAAAATGTGATATCCTGGGGAAATTACAAGTTTCAGGATTACTTCTATTTTATCTATATTCCTCCTCCTGCACCATAATTACCATATTTTTCTTAGTTTCCCACATGGGAATATACCCAGTGAAAATTATACACAGCGGGTTTTTTTTGTCCTTGTAATGAAGATCCACAGCCCTGCTCAGTGAGGTTTGGAAGCTCTGTAAGAGTTACTGTCAGTGACCTGAGAACTGGTTACACTTTAGCTGAGGGTGTCCTGGTTCTTCTGTCTACAGTCAGAAAGAGTATAAAAAATGCAATTTGCTACTCAGAAATCTAAGCATGTCTATAAAATCAATACAGTTTTGTTTTTCAATCCATTGATAGTGTATCATTCTGGCTGTCTTTGCCTGTGATTCTCACTAATAGCTCTTTGAGGCTCTACTACTGGGAGAAGAAAAAAAAGAAAAATGGTAAAAAAGCAACATCTATACCATCATTCACCTTGTATTGATGCTGCCATGACTACCAGCCTAACGGCACACATGTGGCATCTTACCTACCTTTCTTGTACCCAAGTGGTCTTTGACATTTCTGAATGTTTTCAGGCACTTTTCCTGCTGAGGTGAATTGCATTGCTTTGGGGTGAAAATAAACCATTGAAAAAATAATTGTAAAATTTGATTGACAGGGCTTCCTTTCTCAATCCCCACATTTCCAACTCCTTCTCTGCAGGAAGCAACTGTAAAGAACAATCTCTACCTGGTACTTAAAGACCTAGAAGCTATGATTTCAACCTCACTGCAATTTCCAGACCAGACTGCTTTGTGGGATTTTCAAATCACATTGTGAAGGCTTAGATCACATTGACTAAACTCAAGGATGTTCAGCTGCCACAACAGTTGATTTAACAATTTTTCAAGCATTTCTCTGATGCCAGTCTCCTACCAGAGAGAAAATGACATCTGTTCCTTATTAAATCTGTGCATTCCTTTTCCCTTTCTGTCGAGAGGTAATGCTCAGCATTGGCATGGTCAATGGATTAAGCTGTTTTTCTCTCTTTAGGTCACACACATGCCTTTACCTGGTGTTCCAGAATGTCCTGGCACAGTTTCAAGCAGTACCCAAGGGCTGGACATCTGATAAAGTTTGTTTGATGATTCCCAGCACATCAAGCTGGTCTTCCTAATTTGATTTCTTCAGGGCTTGTGGTGCTCTTCCTTCGGAGCTTTAAAACATAATTCAGTTTTTATTTTTTAAAGGAATGAAGGACATAACTGTTCAAACTCAAGTGTTTCCTTAGAGAAAAGTATTAGCTGTTAAAGAAGCACCCTCTGACTTTTAAATTTCAAATGACTTTGTGTCCAGTTCTACTGATAAACTAAAGAGTACAGATGTACAGAAGTTGAACACGAATACTTCTTTCATTGACAACAGAATAATGTGTGCAACCATTTTGCTTTATTCTTTTTTATTCTATTTTATTCCTGCTTTTTTGTTTTGTTGTTTTGTTTTTGGGGTTTTTTGGGGGGTTTTTTGTGGTTTTTTTTTGTTTTGGATTTTTTTTTGTTTTGTTGGGTTTTTTTGGTTTTTTTGGTTTTGGGTTTTTTGGGGTTTTTTTTTGTTTGTTTTTGGGGTTTTTTTGGGTTTTTTTTTTTTTTGTTGTTGTTTTGGTTTTTTTTTGTTTTGTTGGGTTTTTTTTGTATTTTTGTTTTTAGGTTTTTTGGGGGGGTTTTTTGTTTGGTTTTTTTGTTGTTTTGTTTTTTGTTTGTTTTGTTGTTGCTGTTGTTGTTTTTGTTTTTTTGTTAAACTGAATAATCCGTAGGTACAACTACCACTAAAAGAGAATCTTTTCATTGGAAAATAAGCTGGGCCTGCAAAACATTCCAAGTGATAGGGTTAACACAGTGGCCAGCTGTAACTCCTAAGAAGACAGACAAGAGGATGCCCCTGTGTTTTGGATAAAAACGACTGCTGGATTAATGGCTGGCATTGGTATAGATTTGGAGCAGAAAATACAGTGTATTACAAGTGGATTTGGAAACTGTGTGTTTGTAAAACATTTTAGGCTTGGAATTGTGTAGAATAAATTAACTCATTGAATGGTGACAGGACAGTCTCCCACTGGGTATTTGAGAAACATCAATTTCTCATCAGTCCTGGTATGTTTTTTAAAGTAAAAATCATGGCTTGTGAGAAGTTCCCCAAGTTTGGTGATTTCCAGAGAGATAGAAAAAAGCATTTTGAAATGTACAAACTCAAAGGGGAAACAGTGATTTCCCAATACATATAAATAGCTGTAAACATTAATTTTGTAAGACTCTTGGCAGTAAGGTCATAAAGGGTTTCTTACTTGGTGTTTTGATTATCCTCTTAAGTAGTCAGTTCTGACAAAGGAAAAAGGCAGCTGGAAATGAGAGGAAACAAAAGCAGATCTTGTCTTAGCTCACAGTCATTAAAATGAAAAGCATGTATCCTGCAAGGAAAGCAGAGCTCTGCTCTTACCTCACAGGCTGCTGAGGTAAGGTGGGAGCAAATAGCACTAAAGAATGTTTATTCACTGCTGGTGCAGGTAGCTCTCTGGAGGACTCTCTCTACAAGGCATAAAATTCCAAGCAATATGACCTTTCCTGAGGTCTTCACAGAGAATTCTTCAGAAGAAAGCTCTAAAGGCAAAATAAATATATTAAAGGGCTCTCGTAACACAAGCATTTCTGTACTTATTAAATCATCCACTAAGTCCCCCCAGGGCACCAGGGTTGGTGTACGTTATCAAGTCTGTCAAGTGGGAGTATCTAAGGCCTTCATATCATTTCTTCTTAAAGTAAAGCTAGCTGAGTCATGTCATCATATGTGTTTATATCATCTTTGAAAGATATTTGTAGGTTTAAATGGAACAATTAATTCTTTCAGAGGCTACTTAGTATCAAAAAGCTGTGTATTCAAGTCTTTTTGCAATTCCTTTGTATTAAATGGACCCTTGTGGCACAGTCTAGTGGAAGTTGGGAAATCCAGTGTAGTAGCTGTTTTTTAGCTTTGCATTTATTGTTGTTCAGAGAAGTTTGTAGATAAAATGTGTGCATTGCCCTGAACTTTCAAATCTCCTTTCAGCCATGCAAATAAATACCTGCAGTAACACACTGAAGGTGGCCCCTGTTTTGAAATTAACAGAGGAGCTCTGGGCTCATGAACTCACAAGCCATTATTTGCACTTACTAATGTCTGATTTCTCTGGCATATGGGACTGGATCAGGGTTGTGAGTGACCTCGGTTTGGGTCCTAGAGAACTCCATGGAGGAAACTGCAACTAAGAGCACGTTCTCTTTATGCCCCTTAACAGCAAAGCTTTTGTCCTTTGCAGTTCATGCCAGATACCTGTGTTGTGCCTGAGGGCAGAAAGAAACATTCATTTGAGCCAGAGGCACTTTCAAAAGGTCTACACAGGACATGCCTGAGGCTCCAGGCTCTCTGAGGACACAGGGAGAAAGAGAAGTCCTGCCCAGCAAAGCAGAACAAAAATTAGCAAAGTTCAAATATGTGTTGAGACTGAAATTGTTTAAATTACTGTCTGCTTCTCCTCAGAAAAGGTTATTCTGAGCAGCATTTCCATGTGTGCTCACACACAGATCACAGTGAGAAAAGCACTGTCTAAGCACTCCTGAAAATGTAGCTCTTAGTCTTGTTTTGAAGTATTTTCTAGAGCTGTGGGAATAGTTGGATGAAGAGTGTTTGAATCTCTTAGACAATGGGGGAGAGAAAGAAAAGGTTAAAAGCTAGACAGTATTCCACCCCGCTCCTGAGACAATCCAAGCTCTAAGAGGGCTGCACAACCAATAAAAAGATGGTAAGATTCTTCCTCAGCAGACAGTTCATATCTCCATTTTAATTTAGTTTATCTTCTTTAGTTTAGTTTGTACTTGCCATTGACCTGGTTTTTTGTTGTTTTTTTTTTTTTTTTCTCTAGTCTTTGTATGTTGACAGTAAACTCTAAAAGCAAGAATTGTTCTTTTGTCATTCAGTGCCTGCCATGGTAGTTTCAGCAGCGGGGGTGGCATGGGAAGAATGGCAATGGGAAGAATGGGGATTTAAATGTGGGATAAAAAAGGTTTTACTTCCTGCACTAGATGCTGTCCCATAGGTGAAGGACTGACAATACTTCAGTGTTTTAAAGAAATTTTGACTCTCTTGGATTATGTTTTCTGACATAAATCCAAGGGTTGAAATCTGTATGGGTGAGTCATGAAACCATTAAATCTTTCTCCTATCCTACCACAAATAACAATATTGGACAATTCAGTTGAAATCCAGCTTGGTTGAGAAAAAAAGAAAAAGGACTCGTGTGGTGGCTGTGTGGACCAATTCTCAGCTTAGAGCAATTTTGTATAATTTAAATATAAATCCTTGCATACTGGGACTTATGCTGGTAGCAGTGGTGCAGCCTTAGCTGTGCAACATGAGCACATACTGGTTTTTTAGCATAGCTAAGAGCAGTTGAACTAAGGGAGCAAGGTCAGAGTAGACTCCTTCACTGGGTTTTTCCTTTTGATCACTGAAAACCACCCAAGTACAGATGGATGCAATCTATGTGCCTGAGAGCACCTGTATCCTAAATAATTAACATGACATTTACAAGGCTGTTTGCTTACTCTTTTCCTCTTTTTTTCTACTTTTTTCTTTTTTGCCAATTACTTCCAATAATGGTAGCAAGTAGGTTTCTGCTCCTGACTGAGTTAGTGATTATAATGTCAAAGGGGCTTGTGTAATGTCTTCTGTGTCTTAATAAACCTGTCAGCTGAGGTTACATTGCTTTCTAATTTTCACCAGTGTAACATGCTGCTGCACAGCTGGGGAGAAATGGCAGACTCGGGAGCATTATAGCCTGCTGTTGTATTTTATTATTAGATTGTGTCCTGATAAAACCATACAAAGTGGTTAAGCTTTAAGTTTGCAGATTAAACCTACACTTTAGAAATCGGTCTGCTGCTGTCCTTGTGTTTGGTTTTGAGTGTTTGATCTGTATTGTCAGCATTTTGCATCATTTTTCTTAGTTTCCTGGGCAGTGCCTCATTTTAACATGCAGAATATAAATCTGCATTAGTAATCAATAATAATAGCAGCTAGGAAATCCTAATGAATTCCTATGGAATATGTATGTCTTGATTTGTCTGTGTGTGTGTGATGTTTCAGAGCAAACTAAAGCAAGAAGTTGGGGGAGGAGAATCCATAGCTCTGCAGATGGCTGGAAAGAAAAACCTTTTATTACTAAGGTGGATGCAGTGGGAGCATTAGATTAATGGCTGCACTGTGTGAGTTCAGTCCCTTATATTTACTGTACATAATGATTTGCTTATAAGGAAGTGAGGCCTTGCAAACAGGTCTGCAGAGACAGTGCATTCAGGTAATAGTGGTTTCTACAGGGCAGCTCTCCCTCTTATTGAAATTTCCAGCAGATCAGGAGGGATTGTTGGAAGGGGAATCCAAGGCAATTGTCTTCTGGGCTTCCTGTGCAAGAGCTGCACTCTTCCCTCATCAGGATCCACTGCCATTGGATATTTATTTCTTGTTTTAGTCTGTCTCCTCTTTCCTCAATACAATTTTTGTTATTCCCTGGCTTGTTTTCCCCCACTCTTGCTACGTATGGGTTTTCTCAAATAGGAACAACTTGCCTCACAGTGTCTCCTCTCCTGGGCACCAAGGAGAGAGGACCAGGCCCACCCCATCCGCTCCAGCATGCATAATTTCCAAATTGGGATTTAATCAGCCATAGAAAATAGCAATGGTACCTTTAGCAGGGGAAGTGCAACTCTGACAAAGGTTGAGATGACCTGGTCCTGCCTGCTGGACATGAATTCAGACTGCAAAGGGGGCTGCATTCAACACTTCAAGTTAATTTTGATAAATGTGAGAAATTTCTTTCCTATTCCTCTCATTACATTTTCAAATTTGCATTTCACAAGGCTAATCAATTATTAAAAGTGCCTTAAAATCTTCTCAAGACATATGGGGATTATTGGCATCTGTGTGTTTAAGGAAGCAGGTATTTTACAGCTTGAAAATAGCATATGCCTAAGGTTCTAATGTAACAATTTAGTTTTCAAGAGCTGCAGCAACAACACAAGTGCCTGTAACTCACCTACCATATGCTATGGTGTGAGGGGACAGCAACAAACACTTCTGTTACATATCCTGTTTCTTTGCTACAGCTGGGTAAAAATGCATATTGAAATGTGTTTGGGTGTTCAAAACAGAAAATAACATTAATTTAAAAATGCTTTAATAGAAACCAGTGTTTTCGTGGGCTGTGTTTAATATAGAAATGAAAACTGCCACAATGTGTCCTGAGCAAGCTGAGTTTCTGCTCAAAAGCATGAAGTCCAATGGATGTCACCAGACTTTTGTACCTCAGTCACTTAAGCACTACTGGCAATTCCATCTGGAAGCCACAATTCCAGGTTCCATGTTTTTCAAGGGCTGTGAGTTTGCAAACATCGATCATGATTTAAAGCATTTGTCCTTTATTTAGTTAACAAGAAGGCACAGCTGTTTCCCTCCTTCTCCCACCAACCCCTTTTGCAGCATAGCTGTCTCAGAGGACTGAGCTTACCTTGAGTCTCTCCACTCATGTAATTCTCCGTATGTTTTGGGAAGGCATTTTCCCAAACACTTCCCAAACCTCTTTCTCCTAATTAAAAATCCAGGGTATACCCTTACATAAGGTGTGCAGTAACCAGCATTTAGGATTTTATCTGATCTTAACAGATTAAGACACTGAAGGTAAATTAATCCACTTGCTTGAAGCCTGACTTTAAGGTAGAAATGATGCCATTTGTATTTTGGTATTTATTTTTCTGGCTATTTTCCTTCCAAGTCATATTTTAGAGAACACTAAAGCCATTGGCCCAAACACACAAAGACTATAATCTTTCCCTTAGAGGAATGCTGGCTGACAAGGCTACTAATGTGTCACCTTCTAATAATCTGATAATTATAAATGATGCAAAGAGGAGCGTGGGGTGGTGGAGCAGCAGCACACACCAGGCAGTGCCAGCCTGATGATTGCAGCACAAAAGGGAGGGGGATTTGTAAGCTTCAAGTCCAAAGGCCACTGTACTTGAAACACCAGGGGCATGTTTAATTACCCTGCAAGGCACAGCCTGTCATGTTCTATTGCTAGTACGGTGTATTATGTGAATAAGGTGTTATTTATACATCACAGGACTTATTGGAAATTATATCCTGCCTTTTATGAATTTAGAAAAGAGGTTGAGTTTTGTCATCAAATCTGGTGTTCTGTTCTTCCAGGGGAAAAAAAAAGTATAATTTGTACTTTAATTAACATTTTTTTTCTAGATTGCAGCCTGTTTTGCAACTAAGAGAGTGTTATTGGTTTGGAATTGATTTTGGTGTCATATGTTGTCATTTGACAAAAAACAGTTTTACTAAGCTGTTTGACATTCGAACAGCTGGTAATGTCACTTTTGTTAATGTCTTTAACCACATTTTTAACAAAACAGCAGATGCTCATCACAAAAGCCATTTTCCTCTTCCATCCAAATGTGTAAAATCAGCTAACTTACTGCTTCAATTAGAGTTGAACCTTCTAAACAAGGGAACTGACCTGAAAACAGACAACCCTTTAAGGAATGCCCTTTAGGTGTATATCTGGTTAACCTTTAAACCCTGGAAATACCTTTTTTGGAGAAATATATTCTTCAAATATGTATGACTGCTGCAAATGGTTCCCAGATTTGCTACCTCTGAATACTGAAGGATCTGTTTCAGTGCTGAAATACTCAGCAGTCATGGAAACAATTTTTAACTGTGTATATAGAGCTATATGTTCTAATATAGAATATTTACAACTGAATAGTCAAGGAACTAAGAGGAGCTATAGTCTGGAATTTTGTATTTGTCAGATTGCACTTTATGTAAAATTGTTTATGCTTATAAAAATGTCACTGCATTTTGTTTGGTCACACAAAAAGGATTTCCAGACAGAGTTGCATGTCAGAGATGATTCTGACAAGCAAGAACTTCCCCAGAACCTGCTAATTTCTTTTGGTGAGTCCATATTTCATTTACAGTGAAAACAAAACTTGATATGCGTTTAACAAACACAGCATGCATAAGTAATTCTTTATGTTATTCTTTGGGGTTTCTCAGACATCAAAAGTTCACTTACTTTAGATTTCAATTTGGCTTTTTGCTGGGGTTTAACCTGGCAGGCAGCTCAACACCACACAGGCACCTGCTCACCCTAGTCCTGACAGTGACATGGGAGAGAGAACTGGAAGAAAAAAAAAGTAAAATCTGTGGGTTGAGATAAGGAGAGCTTAATAGGACAGGAAAGGGAAATGATGATTTTGACAATAATGATAATTATAATGAATGATGGTGATAAAATAATTAGACCATACAAAGGGATGCACAGTTCAATTGCTCATCACCCACTGACTGATGCCCCCCAGTTCCCGAGCAGCAGCCCCCAGGCAGCCTCCCCCAGCCCTGCATGCTGAGCATGCTGCTGTGGGGCTGGAATAGCCCTTGGATCATTGGGATCAGCTGCCCCATCTGCTCCCACCTTCCTGACCCACCCCACCTTCCCCACTGCTGGGATGGGATGGGATGGGATGGGATGGGATGGGATGGGATGGGATGGGATGGGATGGGATGGGATGGGATGGGATGGGATGGGATGGGATGGGATGGGATGGGATGGGGAGCAGCAAAAGTCTCCACTCTGTGTAGGCACTGTCCCGCAATAACTCAAACATCCCTGAGGTACCAACATTATTCTCATCTTAAATCCAGCTACTAGAAAGAAAATTAACTTTATCCCAGCAGAAACCAGGACACTTTTGCTGTCAAGGTGACAGACTCATCCTCTGTGTCGTATTTTAGCAACACTTCATAAAATCTGAGCTTGGATGGTGAAATGGGAAATGGCTTAACAAGGGAATTATTTAACTCTTCCAGGCATTTTATAGGAAGAAGTTAAAATGAATCTTTAGAAATGGTAGCAAAATAATTTAAAAATAATTTTATATTTTTAATAAAGCAATACTGTCTTCTTGTCTTTTTTTCTTTTTAATATTTTCTTTATTTTTAGCTGAAGGTCAGTTACAAAACTCTAACTGTTACTAGGCAACAATTAAAAATGCTATTTCTACAGCTTATAAATTCTGTTTATTACACAGAATATATTAAGCCTGCACATGCTTATTATAAAAAAGAAATTATTGGGTTCTTTTTGTATGTGAGATGGCAGCAAGAGATACAAATATCTCATGATCAAGAAACATTTAGTTCATATTCTGAAACTGACCCTAAAAGAATAATCTACATCCATACCAATCCCTGATAGTACAAATTTGTTAAACTTTGTTATTAATTGTTACTGACATAAAATAGTAAAATTACCAGAATTTCATGTGAATGCTGTAAGCTCTTTTCTAATTAATCATTTTTGTGATAATGTTGCAGATCTAACAGTACTGCCCTTGTAGCTGACTATATTGTGCTCCAAAATTTCTGCTGCTGTCTTCTTCCATATATAGCCAAGTGAAATACCTGTTTGCATGTTTATTCTCCCTGTGATTATTTGAACAAATGCATGCACTGGGCAGACTAACAGTAGGAAAAGCAAATATTTATCAAACAAGGCATAGTACTTATCTAGAGGGAAATTTATATTCCTAACAGTGACCATTCATGCTTTGTGCTGGATTACAATAGGTACATGTTTCAGTTGAAAAAAGAAAATTTTCAGGTGGCCTCCATTTAGTGACAGATTAAAATAAACTGACCCCAAATTTCAAGTTCTGAACATTTACTATGAACTCTATCCAAGCCATCTTAGAATTGAATTCCCTGAAAAATTATATCTGTTCCACCTTCTGAAGGCTTCTCATTGACCAGCTAGAACTATAAAGGTAAATGATAAATGGTTGATTTAATAACAGCACAGGCAAAATTCAAATTGATTTACTGTGTTTAGAGTTTCACCCACTTAGACAAATGAAAGGTAAAAAGTTTTTGGTTCTAGTCTTTGTTTATACATTACTATTTTAAGCATTTTCATGATGTAGAAAATGCTTCAGCAAAGCAGCCTGTTTTAGTTGTTAGCAATGCAGAACAGGTGAAACTTCAATATTTGCTGGCATTTTATGACTGTGTTCTGAGTTTATCAAAGGATGGTCCTTGTAGAAAGGGTCTTAGGCCCCTTATTTTCACATTTACCTGACAAATTTCTTCTCAGTATTTCTCTTCCTTACTGGGTACAGTTTATTCTCCTTGTGTCCAAACCATCATGCCTCAGATCCTCTTCTCCTGATTCTTTGACCCAAATAATAGTCCTGAATGCTGACTCACATTTTCTGCTCAGTGACCAGAAATTGTTCATTCCTCACCTACTTTTCTTTTTTACTCAGAATGACCTTCCTGCAAATAGAGTAGGTTTACTTGTTCCATGATTTGGGGCTGACTTTTCTGAGTAGGTTTTTCTATCAGGTTTTAGGTGCACAGAAATCACAGTTTCTCTTGGAGTTACATTCATGACTGTTTTAATTAATTTGGGGTATTGGGACAATCTCTGAGTTTTGAGTCAGTCTCCAAGAAGTGCTTTTTGTTCTTACTCTGAAGTACAATTTGCTCAAAACCTTTTAGATGATGCTCTGGTGTGTGTGGTACCTCGCTGCTTTCAGCTGCTGCTCCTTCCTTTCTGCCCAGAAAATGGACAGTCTTTCTGTTTGGGCAGAAAAACACTTCAAGAAACCCTTTTATCTTTCCTCCAACAAAGGCTTCATACACTTAAAATATGCAAAACGTGTGCTATAGACCTATTCAGAGATGTTGACTCACTATAGTTAATTTGCTATAATTTTGATAAGATCCCTTTCACTCTCTAGAGAGCATGACCTCCAGGCCTCTAAAGTCCAATAACCAGCATTCCACTGACTTCAGCTTGTGTCAGATCAATTCCTGATCAGTATCTATATACTATAGAATAATTGCATTCAGTTTACAGATGGGTTTTAATTTCAATATCAGTGTTTTTCTTTAAACCTACAAATAAATGATATTTGAAAGTGGGAAATAAAATCCCCAAAGTACATCCTCCAAAAGAGTTGCTTATTACTATCATCCATCTTTTGGTAGTAATAACAACAACTCAGAAGTCAGGAAATACTGAAGGTTAGCAAGCCTAAGACAACTCTGGATCATGTGATAGTTCTATTCAGAGTGGTTATTGAATGTAAGCTGACAAGAAATCAAGGGGAAATTTGCCATAAATTATTGCCAACTATTTCTTTTGGTTTCAGAAAGTGGATCTTTTTCTCAGGAGTCAAAATTAATCGAAGTTGTTTCTCTGAATTTTGATGCTAATTCCTTTTTAAAAAGTGGTTGAGGTAATTTGGGCAAATAACTTAAGTATCTCAAAAAAGCAATAGATATCTATAAATGATGATATGCATGCATGGCTTTGGTTGTCAGTAACCACCTGTGCCTGAATATAGCTGAATTGTTGAACTATTAAACTTTATCAAACATCAAGAGCCTGAATTTTTTTTTTAAACCATTATGTAATTTATGTAGTGCATAAAATTACTTTAGAAACACATACCAAAGTGGTGTTAGGAAATTCTGAAACTAAATTGCCTTTGCAATTGACTGGGAAAAGCTTCTTTTGCCACTTGGATCCAATCACAAAGTGGAACCAATGGACAGTATGGGGTGTCTGGTTTCTATTCCATTTGGATGCAAACCCTGCATGGCCCCTCACAGGGGGGTGTTGTTCTGAAGGGATGTCCCACACAAACAGTCCCTCCTGCAGGGTTTGTAATGCATTGAGCCACCAGGAACCTCCAGGAAGAGTCTACTGTAAAGTGCATCAGGGAACAAACAACAGTTTTAATCTTGCTGCTTAATGGGAGGAACTGGTCTGCTATGGGACTCATCACTATATAAAAATGGTATATATATATATATATATATTCAGGGTTTACAACTTTGAGTGTATCAGAATTTACTCCTGTGGGTCTTTGGTGTATTAAACAAATCCCTTCTCTAGCAGCTTGCACAGCCAGTCTGTATTTACTCTCTGAGACCTCAATATTGGACTTGAAGTATTTGGATTTAACTGATAACTCAGCCCACAAATGCTCTTCCCTGGAAAGACAGATTCTCTTTACCTGCTCCATTAGTAGTACCACCACCAACCTGCTATCCTCCTGCACTTCAGGAAAACCACATTAACTGCACACAATTTTTTGACCTGAAGTTTTCCTTGATCTGTGTGACTTTAGAGTTATGTTGTGAAATGACAAAGTTGCACCAGAAAATATGGTTCATTCAGCTGAGTGTGTTTCAGCTGAAACCTCCCTGGTTCAATGAACTTTTCTTCATGTGCAATAATACTGGAACTGTCTGATCTGGCTGAAAAAAAAAAAGTTAACATCACTTTTTCAACCACAGCTGCCTGTGAGCCACAACTACGTTTTTGCCAGCTCCAGTGCTGATCAAATTCACATAGAATCACAGAATAATTCAGGTTGTAAGGGACTTCACAACTTCAATGGGATCTTCAATTTGTCTAAACTTCAATCTCTTACTAGACTGCAGAGATCTGGGAATAGAAGGAAAGGAAGTTTTGCATTTCTCCTGCAGTTTGTGACATGGTTTGGGGATTTGTGGTTTTTCTTTTGTCTTTATCCAAGAACTGTGAGTATAAAAGATAAATGGAGTAAAAGATGTGTGACACCACAGAGGAACAGGAGATAACAAGCATCCTGAAGAAGAGGAAAATGCACTAGTATCCAGAGATGGGGTGGAGTGAAGGGCTGAGAGATCCTGGGATGGGCTGGAAAGTGGTGTGCATTGAGGAATTATTATTGTCTTTGGGGAGAGAGTAAGAAACCTTTCCTGGCGGCAGAAAGAAATACAGAGGTGAAGAGGAAAGGTATGAAAGAAAAGAGGAATACAGATGAAAAGGCAGAAGGGATGTGAGGGTGTTTGGGACATGGGGAGCTGTCTCTGTCTAGGAAGGAGAGAGGGAGGGACAAGCTGTTCCCCAGCCATGGAGGAGGGTTTGTGGGCTGCAGGCAGCCCCAAAGGTGTGGGGAAGGAGGAGCTGACCAGCTGGGAGATGAGTGTGCAGCAAGAGGTGGAAACAAGGGGTGGAAGCTCTGAACTTCTGCAGAGAACTCAGCCTAAGGAGCCAGACCCACTGCTATCCCATATTTCTTATGATAACTTCACTAATTATGCCAACACTCAGTACTGAGAGGGGAACCCTAATATTTCATATTCATTATAGTGAATGTAGATCTTTGAATCAGTGCATAATGACTTTGTTATCTATTGCACCCAAAACTGGTGTCACATTTTGCTGAATAGCTCATAAGACATTGTGACATAATGCAGCTTTCTTGTTCCAACCTTTCAGCTAAATACTGCAAAGTAATAACAACAAGAAAATAGTTTCTGCAAAGAAGCAGAAGTGTTTTATGACAAAAATAGCATTTGGAGTAACATTCTAGAAGAGCAGAGACTCTTTTCCCCCTTGTCACTCTCATTAAGGCTCTGAGAGACTTTTTTGTTCTGTCTCTTGCTGTTGGAATACCTGTCTCCAAACAGCTTTCTGTAGTGGAAAATCCAATTTAATCTCAAACAGTTTTATCAGTTCTGCACTACTTTTTTCTCCTATTGGAAAATAAAATAAAAAGATCATATGTCAACTTGACTACAAGGTGTAAAGCTTCTGAGCTTGCATTAATAAATGTATGCATCAATTACATGTTTCCACATTCATATATGTATAGTTGAAGGCAGCCTCTTTGTAGGTTAAGGTTTATTTATGCTGCATAGAATATATTTTGCCAATTTCTAGCATTCTTGAAAGGCAGATTTTTTCCAGAGATTGTCCAGCTTTCAAGTCTTCATGAGATGAAACCTAATTTCTTTTCCAGGGATAAGGAACATGGGAAATTAAATAAACTTTCAGTCTGAGAATAATGCTACATGCATTTAATTACTTTAATTCAAATGTTCACTCATTTTTTCCCTGTGTGCTCCAGCTGGTGGAGGCGTTTGCATGTACTCACTTATGCTGTGCCTTCTACAAACTGGGGTGGGTTTGGAAAGCCCAAAGAAAGAGAAGACTTTTACTTCTTACAGAAGTCTTTTGTTTGAGCTCTACAATTCACAATATATTTAAACAGAGGGATCTCAAAATTGCCACCTCCTCCTTCCTTTGAGCTGACAGATGGCTGCCAAGGCTCCTGCCCCGTGTCCAGCCCATCTCCAGGGCTCTGATGGTGCTTGATTGTCCCAGGACCCTCTCCCACCCTGTCAGCTCTCTGCCCTTAGCCCTGAGCTGTGCTTGTGCCTGTCTGCAGCCCTGGTTGCATTCTGGTCTCTGGTTTGCTGTTGCTGGGATGGTTGAAGGACTCTGGAAGAAGCATCTTTCTTCTCTCCCCTGCTTTTACTGGCCCCACTTCAGTGACTTGCCAGTGGCACCTTGCTGCCTTAAAGCAGCATCATGGCAGCTCTGAATTTCATATCCCTGTCTGCTTCCTGGGCCAGGTGTGTCCATCAGCTCCGGGGGTTCCCCCACAGCTGAGCTCACTTCTGTGCAGGGAATGTGCTGCAGGGGCTGCCTGCAGGAAAACCCCTTCATGGCTGCTCCTGGCCTGGTTTGGGGGCAGCCCTGCTACCTCCAGGGCTGGAAGATCAATTCTCATTCATGTGAATTTAAGAAGGGTAGATTGGAAAGAGAAGCCCAGTTTCCTTTCTAAACAGCAGCTGTACCCCTTGGAGAGAGTGCTTGCCTTGGCTGTGAAATAATGCCCGTAGCTAAAAAGCTTTCGGCATTGTAAATGATCACACACTTCATTTCAAGGTATTTTCCCTTTCCTTTGGGCAGTGTTGTACAGCTCTATTCCTCAAAACATGATGCTAGTTAATACTGCATCAAACACTTGGAAAATAACACTAATGCAACACTAGGAATAAAAAGTACCCCCAAGTCAGGAAATACCACGGGTCTCACTACTTCTGGAGCCATTTGCTTTGCTGTCCTCTATCCTCTTACATATTTTATGATGTACTGAGGTATCACACTGCTAACACATTTGATAAGGTCTGGGTTTATGAAAGAAAGAGCAATAGAGACAAGCAGGTGAGGCTTCAGTTAAAATGCTGAACCTGCTGGAATTTGTCAGTTCTTGTAGTAAAGCTTACCTCAAGACCAAGTTATTTTACCTTTAATCACCTGTGTGAGGTGGATACAAAGCTTTGCCTGGAGTGACTGTAGGCTACTGGTGTTGTAGGGCTGCCCTGATGCCTGGCTGGGCTCCCTGGCCCTGGCTGTGTCACTGCAGCCCCACTGAGGCTCAGCTTCCCCAAACTCTGGGTGCATGGTGGGGCTGGAGGAGCCTCAGGGGGAAAGAAGTGGCTGTGGGGAGGTGCTGGCCCTGCTCAGAGCTCTGCTGAGTGCAGGAGGGATGAACTTAAGGGGTGAAGAACAGGAGCCATCCTCAAAGCTCTCCTTTGGACAACCTGTAATAGCTTAATGTCTCTGCCTTTTGGAGATTTTGAGGGGGGTGTTACACCTGTTGGTACCTGAGACAGGTGATATCATTGTGCAGGATGGGAAATTCCAGGCCAGGAGATGCATCTGCCACACATCCCATCCCACCCAGAGCAGGAGGGCTCTGAGGGGACCTTGTCAGTGGGGCTGGGGCTCACCTGGAGATGGTGCTCTGTGAGCTGCAGCAAATCCCATGGAGCAGCTGTAAGGAACCAGAACCTTCAGCTGAGCAGAGGTGTTACATTATTTTCACCTGGATGTTAACTGATAGTTAGCATTTTGTGTGGCCATGTCTGCAACATGGCATGTACTGCATTTACTGAGCCTGAAACATCAGTGGTCTTTCTCTTCACCATCTGAGCTGTGCCTCAGGTAAAGCCATCTTTGTGCTGTGAGTGTTTGTTTCTTGCCTCTACTGATTGTAAATATAATTTATAATGGTGTGCTGCTGGTTATTATCAAGTATAATGTATTCCTTTGTGAAAATTAAATAATGTAATATATTAGGGTTAGTAGTGAATTTTCTCGATAATGTGTATGTGGGCATGCAGTTTGTCATGGTTTTGGTACAAGGGGAAAAAAGAGAGACTAAAACAGTAATACAGATGATACAGACAAAAATACTCAACAAGGCTTAGCCTGTGGTATTTTCACATTATTTTTTAAACCAGGCTGTAAAACATGATAGGTGTTTGAGCTGTGCTATTGGATATCATTCTGGAATCTGTGCCTGATTGGAGAAATTTTTATACAAGTCTAAGCTGCAGAAAAAGCTGTTTGCAATTAGTGCTGGTGATGGATAGACTTGTAGTAGTAACATCCTTGATTTTCACAACTTTAATGGTAAATCTACTTTATTTACTGCAGTAGGTACTATGTGAGTTAAATGATGAATTAGGGGACTTGGATGTTAGGGCACTTTGGGTCCTCTTCAAGGGTGATCTGAGCCCATGAGCTTTTTGAAGAAATTATTTATATGTTTTGTATGATTGAAGGGGACTAAGCAGAAAAGCATTATGTATAATCCCTGACTGCAGTAGAATTTTCATGCTGATAATCTGCCTGATTGCTGGGTGTCCCTGGAATATGTTTATTTTCTTTGACACGTACAGCAGAAGTGGAAAGTAGCCTCTGATATGGATAATATCAGTGTTTGTTTGTCACATCTGACAAACACCAGCTGAGTCAAAAAAGGGGCCTTAGTTCAACTAAATGCATCTGTGGCCAAATGTGTGCCCAAGTCAGCTTCTGTTTGCTCCTTTGGCCTTCAAAGCCACTTGCAAACTTTGGCCATGACCCTGCACCCTGCTCTGCATGGGCAGGTTAAAGAGGGGTATTTTACAGGAGTGGAGCCACAGTGAGGACTCTTGGGATATCACTGGTACACAGTGCTTTTTATTACCCTCTTGCATCCTGTCTCCTGGTAATGTTTATTTGATTAACCAAAATTACACTTCAGTAAAACTTGCTGTAACAGTATAAACAATCACAGGGCAAGTGGCACCTAGTTTGGGTTTTCCTGAACTCTAATTATCTGATATGTGTATTAAATAAACACAGCTTCCTCTGCCCTTTCTCTGTCCAAAGGGTTGATATCTTTCTCTCTTTTAGCCTTTTAAACATTTGGTGTGTTGGGAGATGTATACACGTCAGTGTTTAGAAACATCAAAAGAGATGTTGTGCTCGCATCAGTGATCAGCACTGAGTACTATCAAGTAGTATTTGGGAAAGAATCTGGCATATCCCTCAGTGACTTATCTGGGAAGTGTGAATGGCATTTAATAAAACAGATTTTCCAGCAAACGACAGGCCAGAGCCTTGAAGCAAAAAGTGCTTCTGCCCTGTGCCAATCATTCACTTTCTTCCAGCTCAGTGATTTCTCCCATGTAAAATGTTCTTGTATTTAAACAGGTCCACATTGCAGCAATAGTAAGGTGTCAAATCTCTCACTGAAGCCATATAATAAAATATGAAAACCTGACCACTAACCATAGTTAGGTTCTCATCACTGCATGGTCTGCCTGCAACCTGTGCCAGTGCCTCACCATCCTCACAGGAAAGGATTTCTTCCTAATATTAATCTAAATATACCTTCTTTCAGTTTAAAGCAATATCCCCTTGTCCTATCACTACATGCCTTTGTGGAAAGTCTCTCTCCAGGTCTTCCTTCTGGAGCCCTTTTAGGTACTAGAAGGGACCTCAAGGTTTTCCAAAGCCTTCTCTTCTCCAGGATGAGCAGCCCCAGCTCTCTCAGCTGCCTCCCTAGCAGATGTTCTTCAGCCCTGAGAGCAGCTTAGTTCTTCTCTGGACTCATTCCAACAGGTCCATGTAATTCTTGTGTTGGGGACCCCAGACACCCCTGGACATTCCAAAGATGTCTCTTTACCTTTCCTGCTCCCCTGTGCTTACTCTGGTTTTATGTTTTGAGTTTTAATTTCATCCCACTTTCATTCTTTCTTGTATTGTTCCTAGCAACAATAAGCTTGTTGCCTAGTACACCTTTCAAGCTTAAAATTGTAGACAAGATACTTTTGAATTTTAATATGCACTGTGCATGCTAAGAAAACATTAGTATTCTGTGTCTTGTTTGCTTCAACTAATAAAATTATAATAGAAGTATAGTTTGCCTTATCTAACCTGATTTTTAGCACATTAGATACCTATTAGCCAATGTGTTCCTTTCTTTTTTCCCCACAAAATTGTTGTTCACAGGAGATACCATAAAATACCACTTAGCTAAGTGGGAAACCATGCTTCCCATTTTAGCTTTCTTTTTCACATAACCTTCAATATGAACGTTGCTCTAACCACCTTTTCAGAGTTTAAATCCTCCTGTCAGTTACATCAGCTTTCTCCATGGCAAAAAATAATGCCCTATTGTTCCAAGGTCCTGTGCTCTTTTTTACAGATCATATTCACCCATGAAAAAGTAATGCATTGCAGAATATTGTGACATTAAGCAAGTTCAGTTGTGTTTTGTGGTTGTTAATTACCCTTACAAGGTGGATAAGAATTCTGTGGGGAATCTCTTAAAAGAGAAGTGCTTTGCCCTTGGGATGTGTATTACCATATGGAAAGCAGGCTTATGTTGTTAGTTAATTATCTTTGTTGTTTCAGTTCATTTAAAGGAAATGTAATAATTTGTTGGTTGTTAGTACCTGTATATTTTAAAATGGGAAATTGTTAGAATAATAAACACCCCAAGGGTGTGCTTACAGTACTCCAGAAAGACACTTTCAATTATTTTTTCCCAAGGTATTAATTTTTTTTTAAGTGGAACTGACAAAAATATTAAACAAAGGTGATATATGGCATCATTGGAAAAGCTTATTTCATTATTATTGCTATTTTTTGCCGATGGTTCAAAACTTTTCTCCCAGTGATAATCACATTCTTCCTACTTTCTGTGAGAGTAGAATCACACTGAATTTGACAGCTTTGAGCAACAAAATATCAGAGCAATAATTGAAATTGGGTAGGATGATAGTACTTAGTCTTGTCTCATGGAAATGTGAAAGTCATGGAAATAGGTGAGGGAAAAGCTCAGCATTATAATA
This sequence comes from Muscicapa striata striata, assembly GCA_030060385.1. Taxonomy (NCBI): domain Eukaryota; kingdom Metazoa; phylum Chordata; class Aves; order Passeriformes; family Muscicapidae; genus Muscicapa; species Muscicapa striata. The sequence goes on along the minus strand of JAREIS010000002.1, from coordinate 846,430 downwards.
AGCAAACGGATATGGGTAGTATCCTATTGAAAGGAAAGCCTGGGATTAGTTCACCTGGCTGCTAACAGGATACTACTTCTGTCACAGAAAATAGAATTCTTTGCTCTGTAAGGTGTTAGGAAGTTCTCTGTTATTTGGGGGCTGTGTGCACCCTGCAGAGCTGTGTGGGATGCTGGTGATCCAGCTTTTCTAAAAGGCTCATGTTTGTGCCCAGGACTGAAGTCATGCTTGTTTTGCTGCTCCTACTGCTATTGTTGCTGCATAGTTCTATTAACTTTTGGCATTATTTGGAAAAGCTTATTTTTTTTTTATTCTTTCAAGTAAAATTAGAGTAATTTTTTTACTCTCAGTCAAACTAAAATTGTAGTTTATTGTTATTTATAATTTGTAGCTTTTGCTAGTCAAGTATTTTTCCTATAAGCTCATGAAAATGAGGGCCAAATTGAAGAGGTTATTCCACTGATTTCAAGTAGTTGCTTTGGATTTACCTCCCTGAGACTGAGAGCAAGAAGCATCATCTAAATAAAGGAGCAATTATTTCCAAAGCACTCAGAAATTAGTAGGTTTTATTGTGTTTTGTTCCCTAGAAGAAAACAACATCAAGTCTTGCATTTTTTTCCTAAGTATTAGCTTAGAAAATCATCAGTATTCTCCCAAGCTGAAACCAGAAATGGTTGGGAACTTGCTATATAGGTTGCAGATTTGGTGTACCCATTCCATCTGACACTGGGTTGCAATAGCATGGATGGACCTAAATTAGGAGGAAATAAATTGAACAATTGCCATCTGTTGCTTCCCATGAACACTGGGAGTCTTGTGACTAAGATGTTCTGCAATGGAGAAAAAGCCTGAATAGGAATTAAAGCACCCCATTTGTTCCTGTGTCACTGAGCAGGGAAATCAGTGCTGTGCACTCTAAGCTGCCCTGTGCTGGGCACTGGAAAAACTGATGGACCCTTTTACCAGTGTTCACAGCCATGAGTAAAAGTGTTCAAATATGTTCCCAGAGGGCTTTCTGGGAGATTGGAATGGACTTCATCTAAAGTCCTTACTCAGACTCTCTTTCCAAATTGCAGCACTTTTTTCCTCTGCTTACTACAAATAGCTGGTAGCTGAATTGCTTTAAAGTTAGGACAGGTCAGAAAAATCACATAAGGATGTCTTTGCCAACAAACCAATCCTGTGTACACGCTGAGCCACGTGTGCTGCCTTTCTCATATTTGTACTTGCATCGTATTCCAGTCACACTCCCAGAGCCAGGATTGCCCAGGTGTACCTGAGGGCAGGGTTTGGTCAGGAGATTCTTGCTGCTGCTGCTGCCACCTCTGCAGCAGGAGCCAGAGAGAGCACAGCTTGACTTCCATAGGGCTGAGGTTGAGTTTGCAGAAAGATGAGCAAATTTGCTCTGGAAATGCCGGTCAGGCTGGTGCCTTAAGGTTTAGCTTTTGTATTTTTCAGATCTGTACTGATTACTGTATAACTCTAAAACTCCATAGCCTGTCAGCTAGTGTTCTATGTTATTCAGAAAAAAAAATTTCTCTAGGCCTGAAACTCAAGGACACCTCACTTCCTCAGACTCCCAGAAATGTAAACAACAGTGAAGTAGGGGGGCAAACTGGGGGAATGTGACTCCTGAAGCTGTAATTGGACAATTAATCTCTGATATGCAAATAGACTAGACTTATATCTGTCTGAAAAACCTGTGACTTTTGTCCATCCTGGGTGTAGTCTCTGAGAGACTCCTGCACTGCCCAAGGTGTATCCTCTGAAAGCCTTTCAATAAATACCTACTTTAATCTTTTAACTCTGTCTAGCCTCTGTTCTAGGTAGCCTCTCCAGGACCAGAGCAGAACTGTGTTTTAATTAGGTGAAATGGCTAGTTCTGGCTAACCTGGGTCTGACAGTGCCTAAAGACAGCATCTCCTTGCAGTACTGCTACCATTAGAAAACTGTCCTGTGCCCAGGCCAGCAGTGCTGCTGTGTGATTTGAACTGACATTTTTGTGGAGGTGCTTCCTTTCAGCATGGGCTTGGGCCTTGCTTAATCAGAGCAATTCAGGGCAGTAAGGCATCTTTAGCAAAACAAGTTTTGCTTTGAGTTCCTCCTCTCTGATAATTTGTCACATCAGTTTATTAATGTCTTTCAGAAAAAGAGAATGCAGAAACATATTGCGTGGAATGGAGGTAATTCTGCTGTCTTTGGGGAAATGTTATGGATGTGTGTGGGAGTATAGATTGCATTTATGTGTTCCATGTTCCCAAATCCAAGACTGTCTTGTTGGATGGAGGTTCTGCCAGGCTCGTGGGGTGGCATGTGAACCCTATCTGCAAATAGAAGTGTTTGGTTCTGAGCTGTAGTTCTCATCTGTCTTTTAATTGTCTTTACACAGCAGCATCTGGGCTTACATTGTGAGCTCTCTCCTGACTGATTATATTCCTGTCTGATTTCTGTAAAATCTACTTTTTAAAAATCAATTGAATGTTAAATTATGCTGGTAATACAGACATGATTTTTACTTGTCACAAGCTCTGATTCAAGATTGGCAGGTGGTCATTTTGCAGTGTTTTACAGATATGGTGGCAAAATACATATTTATCTTCTGAACTGCTATTTTAGACATCACAGCTACAAATGAGAGTGACAGTAGCTTCTAGTTTAGGTTACTTGGTGCATCCCAGCTTATTATAAAACAAGTAGATAGGCTGGGGTTAGACACTGCCCTGGCTTTTTAGCTTGGAGAGAGCCACCCATACTGGTGTAAAAAATTAGGAGATCCTGACTTAATTTGTCTAAATAACTATTAGCCACTGCTCTTGTCTTTTATATAAGCCTTTCTTTTCAATAAGCAGGATATAAGTTTGTTTTCAAAAATTCTTTGTTTTCTCTCTGGTATTGTTTACTTTCACTAAGATGATCTCATTTGATCAATAGATATGTAGCTATGGAGAAAGGAAGGAAGGAGAAAATGTAAACAGCATGTTCATTTGAATGTCAACCCAACATAAATGAAAGATTGGTTGACTTTGCAGCCAGGAGGAAGTTTCCTTGCTGTACATTTCATAATACTTCATATTTCTGTCAGGTAATGTGAAGGGTTGTGTGTAACTCTAGTCAGGAGCCAGGGAGCTGCCCAAGGATGCCCAAGCAGCACCTATGTACTATAATGCTTCTCCATGGCAGCCTCCTCCTTCTCCCCAGTGTGGCTGTTGCTGGTGGGTCTGTCTGGTTCATTACTGCTGAAGGAAAAGTTTGCTAAATAGCCTTGGTCCAGCTGTGGGCAGCTCAGGCTGCTGGTTCAGGGTAGGAGGAGTTAGTCTGGGCTGAGCTGTGGTTCTGAGGAGGTATCTAGAGTGTATTTGCCTGAGCAGGCTGGTATCTGCATGTGTGGACAACTTCAACATTTTAAATAGGACAGAAATAGTAAATAAGCAATGTATAAGCTTTATTCTAGCTCTCTCAAGTCGTGATTAGAGGTTAAATGCCACTTAGCATGGTTTGGGCAAACGTCACCTGCAGTCTTTGTCTGGTGTTGGAGGCAGAGGAGCAGGCAATGTAGCCACCATCAGCTTTGCCCACAGGAGAGTTCAAAGAGCAAGATGGAGAAAATAACTCATTCAAAGACATCCAACCATTTATCTGTGTGCTCTGGAATGTGTGAGGATGTCCTGCTGTGTGCTCAGCAGCCTGCAGGTTTTTCATTGCAGAGCAAAAAGCACAGCAACAACTCTATGAATTAGCACTTGAGAAGTTGGTTCTCCTCACTGCTCCTTGAAGGATTGTCCATAGGAGAGTGAGGATTCAGGACAAAAGATTTATGTGAGATATTAAGCTGTATCACTGAAAAATGGGCAGGAAAACACCTCAACAAGCTGTGTGAGGAGCTCAGAGGCCGTTTAGCTGGAGAGAAGCTGCAGGGTGTTCTGAGCATGCAGCACAGAGGAGCTGAAGAAATACAGTGCATTAGACTTTAATGAGCATTACACAAGATCTTCCTAAAGTATTGATTAGCTAGACAAGAGGGACTTTTGAACCTTAAACGCCTGCAAAAGCATGCAGGGTTTAAAAGACTCATCACTACCCCACAGAATAAGAATCAGGTTCTGGGAAAAGGACTGAATACTGCAAAGGCTTTGGTACAGATATTTTGGGCTACAAAGAGCCTTTGAGTGCTCAACAATAGCATCAGTGTTCGGAGCCCGAGAAGAAAAAGGAACAGACAAGCCAGATATTGTGAAAGTCATCTACATGGCATTCAAGCCTGGCTGGGAGAGAATGAAAAGGTGCAGATAAAACATGGTGCTGCATAAGAAGGCTTTCTCTCATTTACATCCTCACCTCCTATTTGGAAAGACTTTTTAGAAGCTAGGGCTATGAGAAGGAAAAGACACAATGAACAATATGTATATCTAGTGTTTTCAGACTTCAGTACTTCATGTTGTTGGGGCTGGGATTTATTTCATAGCCTGGTAGTACTTTAGTGGTACAAATGTGCTCAACTCTTCACCCAAAATGACAGCTCTGAGCATCCTTAGAAAAAATGGGTCCTACAAATCAAGGGTGCTTGAGTCTGCTGAGGACTGGGTGTGCCAGGAGGTTAAGGTAGCCCCACTGAAGGAACAATAGGAGAAAGCAGTTGTCAAAATTATAGACTTGGTATCCTTAGTATTTGTTGCGTTCCACCTACTTACTGGTTTGGGTTATTTTCTTTCTCAAAAGCTTGTTATTTTGAAATTCATATAAATATCTTTCTAGATATATATTTAATAGATATAGAGAAAGATGTACGAGACAACAAGAAGTAGAAAAAAGTTACACTGGATGTAAAAGAATAGAATGCTAATTAAGAAGTCTGTGATGACTTGGTCAAAGAAGATGAGCATCAAAGATTGATTAACATTATTTGAATTTCCAAACACTATAATGAACCAGTCTTTTTCACTTCAAATATTCACATGACACCTGTTCCATATAGAGATGCTCAGAGTGATGGAATAAAACTGAAGTTGAAAGGATAAAAATCTGGAATTAGATATTCTCTTTATATGGAGAAAGAAAGAAAGAAAAAGAAAGAAAGAAAGAAAGAAATTAAATCAACTATACTAAATGAAACTGAAGAAAATGAAGTCAAATAAGCAGATGGTGAACCTTTACCCAACAGACCAGATATGTACAGTGAAACACTGCAGGCCTTGCAGAACTTGCTTACTTTAACAAAGATGCTGGTGCAGATGTAATGACCTGGGATTGGCCCTCTACTGGAAGGAATGATGCTGGGACAAAGGGTGCTTGAAGCACAGTTTGCATAATTATTATCTTTTTGATCTTTATATAAGCAACAACTTGCCATTTAGTGCAAATCTTGTGGTTATGTTTTCTACTTTTATACACTTAGGAAAATATTTTTTTTGATCTGGCTGATCTGCTCTTTCAACACTGGTTAATTTACCCAACATGGATATCTGTCAGATTTAAATATTATATTTTCATAACTTAGCATACCTGCTAAGTTATTATGAGAAGAAACCTAATTTTGATTAATTGCAAACTAAGCAAAAGCAATTAAAGATTTTATTTTTTTTTCTTAATTCTGTGTCCTCAGCACTTCACTGAATATTCAGGGATTTACTTTTGGGTAGTTTATTCACCTGTGAGAAACTGCACTGAGTAAGAATCTGTGGGTCCAGCAAAGAATTAGCAAAACATCTCCATGCCTCCATGTGGATATGCAAAGAGCATGAGAAGGGCATGCAAATATCCTTCCTCAGCTGTGATTTGCTAAGGACAGTGAAAGAGGGACAGCACTGCTAATGCTGGTGTGTATTTGCAATTAACAGCTTTCACAGCTAAGGTACATCCTTATGTTTCTGTGACATTTAATCACCTGCAGAAAGCACTTTTCCACTTGTATATTCTAACATGAATGTTATCCTTTAATTGTAAACAATCAAAGTAAATTACCAGCAGTAGAGAAAGTCACTGCAGAAAACAAAAAAAAGAGTACATGTAGTCAAAAGATTTCACTTAAGGACCATTGCTCATTTTTCTACCAGACCACCTACATTTCAGCATGCTCACTTTCTCCTGGGAGCTTTTGAATGCATTGTCAGTCTGTAAAATTAGAAAGAATAGCAAGTTAAAACCTATGTAGAGACTAGAATTTTCCTATTACAAATCATCTCTGCCTCAATAGACTATCTACATATCTATCCATTGCCAACTGTTCTGAACCCTTTTCATCCTGTCATAATTTTCTTTTCATACTACTTTAGTGCATTTAGCAACTGGGAAGTTTGCCTGGGTAGTGCTACATAAGTGAAAGTAAATTCTCACTGAGAGATGGAGAAAAGGTGAGGCAGGAAAAATATGACAAATCTGAGGTGTATGTAAAGTTGATATGCAGAGTAAATTCCCACCTGAATAAACCAATGGCCCAGGAGAGATAGTGAGTAGGGCATTTTAGCAGATGATTACATTATTATAATATTCAAAGAATAAAGACTCTATGACTCTGTTACTCTTCTGTACATAAAGTCTGTCACATTTCACTGAGATGAGATGGTACTTGGGAAGATTAATGCATAGGAAATGTGTCAGTTGTTAGAGGCCAGACCCTGCAGCAGGCTCCACGGTGGGGCTGTGGTTTGTTAGAACAGGGTGAAACCTTTCCTTTGGACACATGAAATGTTTTATGTGAAAGGGTAGTGCAGCAGCTCAGCAATCCTTTCCCATTAAGTACAGGTCTGGATTAGTTGTAGCACATGACAGAGTGCAGGAAAAAGTAAAAATTTGAAGAGGTGGGAAATTAAAGCATTAGACCTTTACTGGAGTCTATTTATAAGGATAATTTCTAAGCAGGAACCTGGTAGTCCAGAACACTAAACATTCCAGTAATCCATACTGCTGGGACTTGTGCTGCTGCTATTGCAGCAAGGATTAGACTATCACATGATGAATGAATAAATATATGAATATATCCTGTTAGTGCTGCCTCTCAGGGGAGAGGAACAGTGAGGTGGTGAGGTATTGATTCAATTATTTTCCCAATTAAACAAAAAATATTGCAGATAACTAAAGGCAAAGAAAGAGGTAGCAGAAGTGCCCTCTGTGGAAAATGCAGACAATACAGTTGTTAAATGTACCAAAGACATTGCATTTATTCAGGCTCCTCTGTGCCCTGTGCATTTGGGGGCGGGGTAGGGGAGAAGATGCTTAGATTGCTCTTGATTCACTTGCAACATAATGATGGATCTACAGAAGGAATTTTAAGAAGTTTTTGTGGCAAGCATGGCTAAGCAGAAAGATCACCATGACACAGAACTTTCTGTGACTCCCCATTTAATTTGGATAGTAGTTCTTTCAGATAATTATTTTCTGAGCAGGTATCAGGGCTTGATTTAGCAGAAATACCAGTCCTTCATTTAAGCTGTCTTATTTCTCAAATGTGTATTTCAATTTGGTAGGGTTTTTGAAACAGTATTATTTCTTACATGATCAGGCAATTGTCCAGTTTGATTTTATGTGAATAAATAGTGTCAACAGGGTAACAAAATTCTGTTGCTCAGCATTGGCATGGGGTTTGTAATATCTGAATTGTGCTGATGTTCTAACTTAGAAACAAACAGTCCTATCTCAGTGGTCCTGCTCTCTACAGTACAAGTACTTCAAAATAACTCTCCAATGGGGTTTAAAGATATTTTCAGGGAATCTCCTGTGACATCATTTGGAGGCCTTGCCCCTGTTGACAATCAGACATGCTGTTGCCTTGCTGTTGCACAGGCAAAAGCAGTGTTGGGCAGTATGCAGAGCACAAATGTCTGTGCACAAAAGGAGGAGACATTTTCTGCTCATTTTCAGTTCTCACCTGCCTGGGCACACTCAGGGTGTTTGTGTCTCCAGGTGTGTTTTCTGTACCACTGGCACAGAGCTCTGCCACAGCCTGCCTGATTTGTCTGAGAACACAGAAACTATTTTCTTATCAAAAGATAATTCATGAGTATTATTAAGACAATGGATTTGACTTTTCAATGAGTTTATGTCTTTAAGAATAGTTTTCAGAGAATGAGTCAGCCATATGTTAAATCAAATTTAACATCCATTATGAAACTCTGAATCATACTTTATATCTCTGTAATGATAATAAATGATCATCTCTCCCATGCTCCCCTCATTTGTACTACTGCTCATCAATCTTGCTAATATCACAAAGATTTATTAAATGAATAATCTTCAAAGTATAGCTGTTTTAATATTAATAGCCCCATTTTATGTTGTTTCTCTTACGATAATTCCATTTGTGTTTAAGCATGCTGACTTTAAAAGTAATAATCCTTTTTACAGTGAAATTTAATGAATAGAAAACCAGTAAATCAATAATAAAGTCCTTCTTAATGAGATTTTGTAATTATACCAATACATTACAAAATACAGGAAACTTCTGAATGCCCTTCACATGTAGGAGAATCACAGAATTAACAAACTACACAATAAAAGCTGAGGTAGTACTTACATGGAAGAGATGTTGAGATACCATTGTGAATACATGCAGATGAATAATGTATTTAGTCCATGTTTAAAAGTATGCCAAGGTTATAGTGTTTTGCTTAGTGAGTTGTGACTCAACTCACTTCAGAGTAAAGTCTCTGTTAAAAGCACATTCTGCATGATTTGCTCTCATGACTGTTAACACACAAGTCCTGGTGGTAATCATAGCCAGTCTTAATTTTTTGTTTTCCGAGAGTCTTTGGTATCATTTAGTTGTATTTCCAGGAAGACTGGAGGGAGGAATCACTGCAGCCCTCTGCTAATACAGCAAATTATCTGCTCTGCACTTTAACTCCACAACTGAGTGATGTGTTAGCATCTTCTTATTAAAGTTTCTCACATTAAAAAATGTTCTGCTCAATATCAAAGTGGTGAAATTTGAAATATTAATTTATTTTTTCCATGATATTAATTCAAAACTAGAGAATTGGGATTTACATGGGTGAATTGGGTGATGTCTAGGAGAATTGAGACAGCCTGGCCAGTCTTATTTTTCCTTTTAATAAAGTAAATAGGTTTGAGCAAGTGAAGAGTGGGTCTGTTGGCTGAATTTGACAGGAGAATCCCTGGGCTCTGGGAGGGTGTGAAGGCAAATCTGCTTTATCCTGGGGTAGGGGAAATCAATGTTCTTATGTGCAGAGCACCACACAGTGCTCAACAAGTCCTGAACCTCTCTCTGCTGTGTCATTAATAACCAAACAACACCCACAGGGGCCAAATCCATTTCTTGGGCTCGCTGCTGGTGCAGGTGTGGAGCCATTATTAGAGGTGGGGCTGGGAGACAAGAACTGCAGTTTGCTGCCTTGCCTGAGGTTCTTGTTAAGCTCTCAGCATGGGTGCAGTGGGTTGTGCTCACTGACAGCTACTTATCCCTCCAGCTTCAATATTTTTGCTGTGTTGCAGTTTGTGAAGTGCCTGGTCTGGAAGGCATGTGAACAATGTGTTTCGATAATCCAGCTGAGATGTAATGAAAGCATGAATGACAGCCTAGCACCCTCCTGAGACAGCCTTGGTTGTAGCTTTACTTACTGTCCTCTGCAGATGGAGAAGTTTTTGTTATGTAGCTAAACTGATAATCAAAAGCTGGGCTGATATCAAAGATGACCTCCAGGTCAGGAACCTTCAAACCAGACACTCTAAAACTTCCTTGAAAAGGAGCTGCAAAGGATGAAGTGAAATTCAAAAGGTATCAGGCACCAGCCAAAATAAGCTCAACATTTTTTAAATCTAATTGTAGGGCATGTTTTTCTGATACCCACAGCTAAATGTCATTTAGGTGTCTCCTCAAACAGGAAATTACTTCTCTTGGGTCACCTGTTGCAGGGAAATATGCCTTAGCAGTATAAGAATATTTTCAATTCATACCTCTCAGTCATAGTTCCTAATAAAACCCCAGGTACACATGGCAAAAACCCATGAATTTCAGCTTGAGAGTCTCTTTAGCAAATTTCTGAGAAGAAAAAAAAATTAAAAGGTCTTGTTCTGTCTGTGTCAGTGAAGACACCAGGAAGGCCACTTGGGATGGGGCAGTGCTCTAGTGCATGGAGTTAACAAGGAGTGGTGAGGTTAATAAAGCAGGCAGAGCACTTGTGGCTGAGGATCAGTTCCCTGATCTGTTATAGACTACATTTGTCTTAAAGTCTGTGCCACAATTTACTTTTCCTGTTCCTTTTCAATTAGGATTTTAATGAGCAGCCAACATTAAGTGCAGTGTAGCTTTTATCAGAGCTGAAGTCTCTCACATATTCTATTGCACAGGTGATAAAATAATTCCTCTCTGTGTTGGTCCTGCTTTTTTAACCTCATGTACTTTACAGGTAAAAATGTCCTGATAAAGATAGGTATTTTTCCTTTTAAAATGTTTATACCTTAGTTCTACTGTCATTTTACTCTAAGTTCTAACTGACAAACTGAATTCCTGGGATGATGAGGTGACAGTATCATAACAGCAAATGCTATGTTTTTGTTTGGTTTTGTTTTTTTGGGGTTTTTTGTGTTTTTTTAAATGTAAAATCTAACAGAGAATTTTGTGGATTTCTGGCCCTATAGGAGGCCTAGCTAACAATTACTCACAGCTTGTAAAAGCTGAAGAGTTGCTTCCTTCTCAGCAAAAGGAATTTAGCAGTACATAAACTCCCTTGAGCTGCTGCACTCAAGCAACACAGCTTCTCACTTTGCCCTTCTATGAGTCTCCCAAGCTTCTCTAACTTCCTGAAATCAGACATTTTAGATGACTTGGGCCTCTAGGGCTCCCACATTTTGAGAAATAATCTTCCCCTTCTGGATCTCAGAACTACCTACTGGAAATCTTATCATCCATTTAGTTCCGTTTGTATTAAAATTTGGCAATTAATTACCTGCAGTTCTAATCCAGCAAGTCTGTGCAATTAACATCTGGGCTTTAGCACATCCTTTTGCTGACTTTTTAATTTTAGGACTTGGAGACAGTAGATCCCTCTAGGAGAGCTAAAATAAGTGAAAGTAACCTATACCTGGAATTTCTAATCCTGTCTTAGAACCCATCCTATACTCACTGGCTCTCTAGTACCTTGATACTTAGGAGCAGTTCCTTTAACATGTGACAGCAAACTTGTGTGACCTGAAGTGGATACAGAGAATGTGGAAATGGGGATTACTCTGTTCTCCCTTCCATAGCCAGCAGGAGACAATGGCTTTTCTGTCCTGTTGTAGAATAGAATCACAGACTCATAGAATGGTTTGTGTTGGAAGGGACCTTAAAGACCTTGTTACAATCCTCTGCCTTGGGCAGGGACAATTTCCACTGGACCAGGCTGCTCAGAGCTCCACCCAGCCTGGCCTAATCTGAATGCTCTTTGTGTTCCTGGTATGACAGATTCAATTAATAAACAAACTTATCCTGAAAACCTATTAAAGGATGTTTTAAATGTAGAAAAAAAACCCCTGACTACTAACATTAGCAAAAGTTTCTTCAACCCTGCCCATGGAGCTTAGTTACATATTCATGGAATCACAGAAAGTCTTAGGCTGGAAGAGACCTTAAAGATCATCTAGTTCTAGTTTCATTTAGCAATCAGGGAATTTACCATTAAACAAAAATTAAAATTCTACACATGGGTAGCCTTTCATTCTAAGGAACAAGGGGACTTCATTTCTAGTGAAAAACAGTGTAAAATGCATATAACTATTTGTTTCACAATAGAAAATGGTAGGTAACTCCCTTCCTGAAAGGACTTTTCTAGAAATGACTCTAAGTTTCTGAACATTCAAGCACTCAGCCATATCATCATCCTGTCTCTTCACATCTTTTATAGGCAAAAGCACTGTTCAGGAAACAGTCATATTTTTTGCATTTTCAAAGAACTACAGTCCACCTTAAATGCATCAAAGAAAAAAAATGGGTATTTGTCCTTCATTCTCTGGGTTTCTAGATGCAAATTGCACCTGTGTTACTTAAAATCCTGCTGACAATTCTGCTGATGCCTAAAATCCTGCTGACAAATCCTACTTAAAATCTGCCCACAAATCATAAATCCCTTATTATTCAGCTGTGGTGAAATGCAGTGACAACAAAATGCCGTTTACAAAATGATGCAGCAATGTCCTGGTAGAAGCCATCACCAGTGATGACTCAGGTTTCTTGGGGTAAGGTCCTTTAGCATTTTACTTAATTTATCAGTATGATGTGCCTGGCATTTGGAAAAGATAATTAATTTAAATGATGTATTTGTAGTGAAGCAAAAATTTTGGGGGGAGAATAAAAACCTACTTTTTTTTTTTTTTTTTTTCTTTTCTTTTCTTTCTTATCTATACCTCTCTTGTACAATTACATCCTGCATCTGTTCTTCTGGAGGATTTAGCATTTAGGATGGGCTTGAGGTAGATTATCTGCAAGGCTGAGAATTGGCAGATTTCTGTGTTTCAGTATTGTTTCTTTCTCTTCCCTGAAATATTCCTGAGCACTGTTGGAAGACCTTGTCAGAATATGTAAAGGCATAACTTAATCAGCCTTCACATCATATGGGGATGTGCCACAGAAGGAAATATAAAAAATCTAGAATAGTGTAACTTCTTACAGACATTCAGTGATTTACAGGACTGTATCTAGAAGCTAGAATATCATGAAGAAGGTGTGGATTAAATATTTAAGAGCTAAGAGACAAACTATCTTTAGTCTCTGGCTGCAGGCATGTGGGTAACACAAGGGAAGCTGAGCTCCTGTGTTTTTAACTGTGAGGTTTTATTGTGCAGTGATGGCTGTGAGTCATCTACACGGGCAAAAAGGCTGAGCTTCCCTCAGCTGGTGTGGCAGGGAGTGGGCTGGGGGCTGGCTGAGCTCAGTGTCCTGCACAGCCCAGCTGGGCTTTGGGCTGGGCTGGCTGAGCTCAGTGTCCTGCACAGCCCAGCTGGGATTTAGGCTGGGCTGGCTGAGCTCAGTGTCCTGCACACCCCAGCTGGGGTTTGGGCTGGGGGCTGGCTGAGCTCAGTGTCCTGCACAGCCCAGCTGGGGTTTAGGCTGGGCTGGCTGAGCTCAGTGTCCTGCACAGCCCAGCTGGGGTTTAGGCTGGGCTGGCTGAGCTCAGTGTCCTGCACAGCCCAGCTGGGGTTTGGGCTGGGCTGGCTGAGCTCAGTGTCCTGCACAGCCCAGCTGGGGTTTAGGCTGGGCTGGCTGAGCTCAGTGTCCTGCACAGCCCAGCTGGGGTTTGGGCTGGGGGCTGGCTGAGCTCAATGTCCTGCACAGCCCAGCTGGGGTTTAGGCTGGGCTGGCTGAGCTCAGAGTCCTGCACACCCAGCTGGGGTTTAGGCTGGGCTGGCTGAGCTCAGTGTCCTGCACAGCCCAGCTGGGGTTTAGGCTGGGCTGGCTGAGCTCAGAGTCCTGCACACCCAGCTGGGGTTTGGGCTGGGCTGGCTGAGCTCCGTGTCCTGCACAGCCCAGCTGGGGTTTAGGCTGGGCTGGCTGAGCTCAGTGTCCTGCACACCCAGCTGGGCTTTGGGCTGGGCTGGCTGAGCTCAGTGTCCTGCACACCCCAGCTGGGGTTTGGGCTGGGCTGGCTGAGCTCAGTGTCCTGCACACCCCAGCTGGGGTTTGGGCTGGGGGCTGGCTGAGCTCAGTGTCCTGCACAACCCAGCTGGGGTTTAGGCTCCGTGTGCTCAGAGCCAGACACAGCAGGGGCTGGGAAGGGGCTGCTGCAGTGACCCTGTGCAAAAGAGAGCAGACAGGTACAGGCTCTTGAGGCACCTACCTGTAATTCCTGAGCAGAACCCTAGAGATAAGAAAGAGCATGAGGTATACTGAAGTTGTTTGGGGCAAAGTTTAGTAGAGAAATGTCTTCTCTTGGTCACAGAACATCCTTAGGTCAGACATGAAAACTCCTTTGCAAAAGGGGAGCTTCCCTTAAGCCATTATGAAATGGGCTTAATAGTGGGAATGACAAACCTCAGGCTCTAGGAAGCATGGGCTTGCCTTTGAAAATTCTAAAATTGACTTAATAAAGAGATTTAGAGGAAAGATTAGGATAACTTTGGACTATTATTTGTGTTTCAGTTTCTGAACATTTTGGGTGCACTGAGATACATTTTCTGACTTTTCTTATCAATCAGAAAGATATTAAAAAAAAATTGTGCTTTCAGTAAAAGCAAGCATATTCCTGAAAGCAATTTATTCCAGCAACAAAAGGGAAAATCCAACTGTTGAACAGTGAGCAGCACTCCTGGAAGATGGAGCATGAGACTGTTCTGCCCACAACACCCACTGTGACTCACTATGAGTGGTCCAAAATGGACTTTACCTATGTGTTGTCCATTTGCAAAATGAGATTAATGCCAATAAAAGCAAAAGCCTTTACAGAGAACAACAGAAATCTCTCTATCAGAGATAGGTGCTTCTGTCAAGTGCTGTGGAGAAGCAGCCTCCTTGTAATGACCTAAAGAATGCTGTCATCTGGCTCATTGCTTGTTGTGTTTATTTTGTCTTTCACCTTTGTGTTTTAATTAGCTCCTATTTTTTCTTCTGTTGTAGTGATTTAGTTTACATGCCATGGAACATGCATTTGATTTCAGTGCAGCATGGCATGCATGCAAATAATATTCAGGTAGGTACTGTCTATTCAGAAGTTGTAGGTATGTGATCCATTTTCTCATCTTAATCTGTTTGGAGTGAATAGATATATGTAAAACAATTAAGAAAATAACAGCAGACCTTTATCCAATTAGAAAGGCAGATGTATTTCAAGAGCAGAAGATAAAACTGAAGGACCTGAGGAGTACTGACCCCTGCTGCTTTTGTTGCTGTAGATCTTTGAAGTGTCTTGCATTAAATACCTGGTTTTTGAGACAGGACTTGGTGACTGAGTTTCAGTAGCTTCTGGTTTTGCTTAGCTGTGTGTTATCAAGGACTAAGGATGAGGTGCAGTTGTTAAAGGCTGGTAAGAGAAAGGTTGGCTGAACAGCATTTGCCTTGGGATTTAAAACTGAAGCTTCCAGATTTATAACATGATAAGTGCAGCATCTAACCTAGTCCCTTGCTTTAACTGGAGTGCAGTGTGATAATATAAGCATTTTTCCTCACTCTTTCTCCAGACCTTAGTGTTTTGTAAGCCACCCTTAGCATTTACCTCTTTGTTTGGGATTAATAGGAAAGCACAGGGAGCTTGAACTGAGGTCAAGAGCAAAGCCCACCAGCATCCATTTTCCTAATGGTCCTAACACTGAAAGAAGGAAAGTTGGTAAAAGAACATGTTTAATGCAGCTTTGAGTCTCTGTAGAGGGAAGCACTGGTTTCCATAGCATCACCAGAAACATCTCTCTGAATATGGAGGAGGATGTTTAGGCTCAGGGTTCATCTGGTTTGGCAGCAGGCATGGAGTTAAAGCACCTCAGTCCAGAATGCTGTTTCCATGGCCAGTGGGCACACAAGGGCACTTCCACAGGATGAAAACATTTCCTAATGGACTATTGAGGTCACCCAGTATGAGGAGGCTTCTCTAAAGAGACTGATTTTAGAGGTGAAAAGAAGTGGGAAGTTTTACAAGCATATAAACCAACTCAGATACACATATAATGCTACAGTGCCTTTGACTCCTGCTCTTTCCTCTTGGCAGCTCGGCTGCTGAACTCTTCTGCTTCATGGTTTTACAGGAAATATGCCCCATTTATTTCAGCTGGGCTGTGGTTTCACATTTAGTGGCAGTTTAATGGTTTCTGTCCTTGATGTTGCCCTGGTTCCTGCCCTGCACTGCATGGCACCCATTGTGCTGTGGTGGCACAGTGTGGTGACCTGGATCAAGGGACTTTCCTGGCAGATTACAACCCATTATGTGGATCCCCAGCCTCACAAAGACAGCCTCAAAATGGTCAGGAGATTTTAAAGTAATTTTAAAAAGGAAATCCACATGAGTAGAGAGGGGGAGATAAGGAATCTCTCTGCAATGGGAGGTGCAGAGAGGGGATTTTTTTTCCAGGGTTAGCTGGCAGGCTGAGGCAGAATCTTTCTTTCTCTAGGACTGGAATACACAACTTTGTGTTTTCATCATCTTTGACATTAGCAGCCTGTATGATTAGTTCTGGCTATTCTCTTTACACCTCCACTCATGTTCTGCAGGACTCCTGAGAATGGATTGGAATATCCTTCAGTTTAAAATGACTTTTTGTCTATAAATCTCTACTCAAAGACATGTTGTGGATGCTAGTTAATCAAACATTTCCTTCTGGCTAGCATGTTATAATTAAAAAGTGCAGAGCATGGGAAGATGATTTTAAGATAACTCTGATTAAAGGATATTTCTGTGTGTTGCAGCTACCATTAGAGAAGCAGCATGGTACAGCTTTGGAGTGTCACAGACTTTGTGTGTGTGTGCATCCAACTGAGTGAGACTTTTTTTTAAATTATTTTTTAGATGTTTCAAAATTGCCAGGAAAATAAGAAGTAAATAGCAATATTTATTCTGTGGCAGGTCTTTCTAATATCTCTGCTAATATCACAGGCATGAAGAGCTTCAGGAAAATGACCACTGTTGCTAACTTTGCCCCTTTCATATTGCTTGTGCTAAAGGTCAGGCCTAAGGCCCAGAATCTCATCTTCTGGGACCCTGAAGGGACAGGGGATGCTGAGCCCAGCTGCTGGCCCTTCTGGCAAGGGAGAGGCTGGCAGGTCACTGAGCTACCTAAAGGGGAGGGAGGAAAAGGCAGGGGACATGGATATCCATGGATATGTGTGACATGCCTGCATGTGTATGTACAAATAATAAATGGGTCTCTCTGTGGGTGTTGCTCTGTGGCCTTTCATATAAAAGCAGTCATTTAATATTTTCCTCTCTGGAGAACCTTACACTTGTTTTATTAGTATGTATTTTTTAATTTATCAAGTAAATATATAAATAACTGGAGCAGATGTATTATTAATGCAGAACGCTTGTGTAAGTCACTGAAAGTCACAGATGTGTCATAAAAATAGATGGCAATCAATAGTCAGAGGAAAATGTTATTTGTTTCTTGCAAAGCTGCAGCTATAAACTCCCCTTCCTGCCAGTAGGAGTGTTACTGCCAAAGCTCTGCATAGGTAGTTCAGAACAGACTGTATCATTCACAGTTTTAAAGAAATCAGCTTCAAGAAGCAGACTTTCAAGCAAATGCAGCACTGGCCTATATTGCAGAGTAGGGCTATTTAAAAACAAACCAGAAAAAGCTGCCCAGACTCTGAAAGTAAAGACATCTTTACATGGAGATGAATATTGCCTCTCCTTAATGTATGCACAGTTTTGGCCGCTGTTTCCATTAGATAGCTCATATAAATAAAGGTAATGTAAGAGAGAGGAAAGGATTTACTGAAGATTGCTTATTGATGTACCTAGAATTTTTTTAAGCAGGTTTGTAAGCTCAGAGGTGTGCATAGTACCTAAGTTATTCTGTGACTGCATCATTTGATAACTTGAATAATATTCAAATAGCCCATCTATGTGAATGTCTTCCCTTTAATTTCAAAGAATGGATATTTTAAAATCCCTTTTTATAAAGGGAGCCAGCACTTCACTCCTGCACCTATTTCCTGTGGTCTTGGGCCCATCTGCAGATTTGAAACTGCCCATTTTGTGACTGCTTCATTTTCCTCAGTCCCTCTGACAGATCTCCTAGAAAATGCATTAACTAAAGATTTTTTGAACAAGTTGGCGTGGCTCAGTTTTGATAGCTTTGATTTTTCTGAAGTGATTTCATTGGTGTCAGTGTGTTTGACACTCACTGGGTTTTGTGTAAAGCAAAGGGACCTTGGGTTTCTGCTGTGTGCCCATGGAAACAGGTGTGAGGGAGACCCTGTGGAGGATCTGCAGGCACTGCAGAGGTGGGGTGTGAGTCAGGATGCTGATTTGGCCACTCTGCCAGGCCTACCAGGTGAGGCACACATTGTCCCTTGCCACTGCCCTGTGTAAATTATTCCATGGATGGGGTTACACAGCCTTGCTTAAGCATGGCTGGGCAGGACCTGTCTTTACAGCTTCACCCAGTCTAATTTTCTGCCAACCAGGAAGTGTTGGCGTGTAGCTGCCACCTTCTTTTCATAGGTATACAGTTTCTGTGACTTATGAATCATGAAGTATGAAAATGAAAAAACCCTGTTGTGATGTGCTTTTGGCATCTTCTTTCTTTTCACTGATTTCTTATTACACTTTGGCAGGTGTCTGACACAAGAAACTGTCACTACTGTGATTTAACCTTGGTGTGCCACCTCCAATTTCAATGCCTAGGACTGTGAAACAATAAAACTCATCTGAGCTGTTGAAACATCAATAAAATTGCATTTAGTTTTATGTTTTTAGAGATGCTGTGTATGTTGTAGATTTTTTTTATCCTGGTGCTCAGGATAGAAGCTGAATTTGTACACATTTTTGTGATTTTTAGGTTGTCTTTCTTGGGAAGTTTTCTCAGAGAAATCAGCTCAGACCAGCCTGATGTTTTGCAAAGAACTCAGTGAAATAGAGGCAGTTGCTAGCTACTTTCTGTATAATTTTAATTTGATTCATTATAAGTATCTAAGCTGTTAATACCAAAACAGTGTTACATTTATAAATGTGAAGCAACACAAACAGGTATTTTTTTAGATAGTTTATTCTCTCAGAAACCTGCAGTGAGTCAACCGCAGTCTACCTGGGTGCAGCAATTTTGTTTAATTTTCCAATTCCCAGAATTTGTGCCTGACAGAAAAATGCCTTGGTGTGTTTGTGACAGGCTGGGGCTGTGGCAGTGCCTGCTCTGCCCTGCCCTGCCTGTGGCACTGCCAGAGCTGCTCCCCTGCACGGGTCAGGGGGTGTCTCTGGTGTGCTGCACACAGGGGCACCCAACAAAGCTGGGCAGATCCTGCTTTTGTGAGACTGAGGCCAGACCCAGCAAGTGCCTGGCCCAGTTTCCAGCCTGGCTTCCAGCATTATTCCCTGCAAAGGGAGAGGCCCTGGGTGCTGACAGAGGAGCACCTAATCCAAGTCATTAGTGCCTGTGGCAGTGTGATTCCTGCCAAACGGGAGCCTGGCTCTTCAGAAATGTGTTGCCCTGTGTCAACCCTGAAGCATCAAAGATGATGCTGCTGTCACCCAGCAGTGCTGGTAGGTGCTGTAGAACAGGCTGTCATCTGGGCTTCATTGATCACACTAAGCAGCTTCTTTACTTTCAATTACTCACGGGTGTCAGGAGGAGAAAGAGAACACTGGAGAGGTATTATACATAGTGGCACTTCAAAGGTGATTACTCTTTCTTCCTATCAATCATGTTAAGGAAATTCTCCTAGTGCACTTAATAATCCTATTTTCCTTTGAAGAAAAGAAAAAGTCTTGATTTGAAGCTAGCCATAGAATTAACAGTGTCATTACACATTTTTGAACTCATTAGAGTGTACTTAGTATGCCTGAGATGTAATAGATTTGAAAAGCAATTTCTGCAATGATGGCTTCAAGTGGATAACAATTTTTTCCCAAAACAAATCGTGAATCAACCCATCATTACCTTTGTTTTCCTAGATTTTTGTGTACAAATGTTTCACAGTTCTTTAGTTGTGTGATTCATGAGGGGTTAAAATTAATTTACAGAAACAATATAAGGACACACTATAACAACATACATAGCATACATTATGATTGAATGCAAATTCTTCTACATGATTTCCTAGCCTCTTGTGATGGTTCAATTTTCTATTGCTTAGATCATGGTACCTACACACTCAGATTAAATTCAAGATTCACGTACAGCCAGTCTATACAGAGGGTTTTGTTTACTTTGAAATCAATAGATTTGATAAGTGTGGGGTGGAGCAAGATTTGAATCTTAATAAAGATAAGGGATTTATTGACAGCCCTTTCTAATAGGTTATGCCTGTTATCCTGAAGCTTTGTAGAGAAACTGTTGAGAAAATGACGCTGACTTGTCTGCAGCTGGAGCATTGAGGTGATGCATGTGGTGTAGATTGGAAAAACTTTGCAAAGGACTAATGGGTCACATCCTGTGACTCTTGTCTTGCAATAAATCTCAGCAGAGACTGCTGGGTTTGCTGCAAAAAGTGTGGTGCCTCCAGTAGGCCTTTTCAATCAAGTCTTCCAACTTTTCTGCAGTCTTTATTTCCTTTATTTTATAACCCTTTCCCAATTTATTTTACAAGCCTCAGAAAGCATGAGCCCCCTGAGCTTTGTAGGGACCACTAATGACTGTGTAAGCGAGCCCATTTCATTTCCCCCAGGCTTGGTTACGTACCTGACAGAGCAGAAGCTTCCCGAGGGGTCAAAGAGTCTGGGGGGAGAAAAAATTCAGACAAATCAAGAGAACTTCAAACAAATCCCCCTGCTTCATCCCTCAGGCAACACATGTGAGTCCAGCAGTGTTTTGAGTTGGAAAAGGAAAGGCTCACTTTGAGAGATTTCATTTGTTGTTAGTTCCTCTCCAGACTCAGCATGGTTTGGACACCACAGTGAGGATCTTCTACTAACAATGTTTGCCGTTCTGACTGAGTGCAGCTGCTGGGAAACATTTTCTTTTTATTCATGCATTAGTAAATTGATGGAAAATACAGCTGACTGCTCTGTGGTATGACCAGGATCACCAAGATCATTGGGTTTCCTGGAATACCTAATTGTCATGAACCTCTGCCTGATTTACATAGTTAATTTATCTGGAGAAAGGTGCCACCCACCTGGTTCTTCATTTCCAAAGTCTTATGATCACTGGCCCTTGTGAGCAGGGCATTGTGTATCAGACTAACAAGGACAACTAAGGATGCTGAGACACAGATGAGATGGTTTTCCCAGTGTCACAATAGGGAATCAGGCTGTGAATAGCACAGTGTCCATTCCCTACTCACTGCTGGATGTAAAGACCTAAACAAAGGACAGTGTTTGGAGAGAAACCATTTGAACCAGCATTCTCAACAGCTTTTGGTTACAATATGTTGAACTGTTATAACACAAGCACATCACACCAGTTGGGCAGAAGTGTGAGTGTGAGATCTGCAGAAGGCTGCAAACATTCTCAGTGTATCACAATTATAGCCATCACAGCAACCAGCAACACTGTGAAAACACAGGGTTGTGTAACCTGCAAGTTCTCACATCTTCCCTGTGCTGGGGTAGATTTTGGGTAAAAATAGGGCAGCACAGGATAAATTGAAGGGATTTGGATTGCCTCTCTCCTTGATAAGGTTCTATTTTTGCTTTGGTCAGCTCGTGACAATCCCAAGTGAGAATCAAACCCTGCCTTTGATGCGATTGCAAAATGCCTTAATCACCCTCCAATGTATTGAATTTCTAAAATCCATTGTTTTTCAAACTGTTTTGGCTGCCTGCAACTGCTGGGAACAGCTGCTCCTCCAGGGCTGGGGAAGAGAATCTGCACCCAGTGATTAGTGGCTTCAGCAGCAAAGACTCATTCTCTGTCCCTGAGAGCTCTGCCAGCACTGGTTAATGTCAGTGCTTTGTGATCCTTTTGAAATCTTCTGCCTCTCTCTGGGGAAAACCATTGTTTTTCCATGGTTTGATAAACACTGAATGAATCTGTTTGGGCTCTGGTAACAAGTAGTTGGCACAAAAGGTGTGTGGGGTTCAGCAGAGAGATTATTCTGCCAATCTGCAGCAGATCAGTGCTCCCACAGCTGCCTCTGCAGGAAGCACAGGAAGATGCCAAAGATCTCAGACTTCATTCATTTCTGTTATTGGCATAGCCTGTATTAGCAGATCCCTCTGTTACTCAGGGTGGTTTTTCCTGATGTCATGGTGTTAGGGAAGGAAACATCAGACTCTTGGCACTACACATATGTCTAGAGGACAATTCAAACACATATATACTTTTAACAGGTTTATTTGGTTGGTTGGTTTTTTGTTGTGACTTTCAAGCATGTTAAAAGCTTAAATCTTACATACAATCTTTAAAATTCTTTTAGAGAGATATGAGAATATTAACCAGAAATACATAAGACCAAGGCAGGTAAAACTACTTGCCTGAAGAAAATGTGATTGTAATAGTCAGATTAATAAACACTTCATCCTGTCCTTGGACATCTGGTGAAGTACTTGATAGTCAGGGAGGCCACAGATGGCTCCTTGCTTCTGCAGTCATCCAGGGATACCTGACAATGAGGTATAAAATAGTAAACAAATACCTGTGTGAGCTGTCCTTCACACCCACGGTTGGGTTAGAGTCATTGCCTAAATATATAAGGAAAGATCTGTATCTTGATTCAGGTGGAATTTACAGACTAATAGGCCAGGGGAAAAAAATACTATTTAAAGTATGAAGTGATTTATACTGCTTAAAATGATGGGGAACATGAATTATTAGAATTATGTCTTTTGTTTTTTCTTTTTTACTCTTTGATATCCTCATACCTTTTGGGACAGGCATACATCTATCTTGTCCTTCTGTGCCAGTGCTGAATACATTGCTGACTGTTTGCTCTCTTTCAGCAAAAGATAAGACATCCCTTAAAAGAAGGCACTTAAATTGTGGGCCTCACTATATAAAATTCTGGTTTTATCTTTTGGAATTTTTTCCCCTACTAAAATAACAGAGATGACAATCAGTTTGTGACAACTGTTTCCATAATAATTATAGTTGCTACCTTTGATGGTAAATGAATGCTTTCTCTGGAGCTGGGTCCACAGTAGTTTCTGGTGGTTTAAGGTTAACAAGAAATTGCATATTAAAAGTATCAGAGAAGCACTTTTCCCCTAGATTTCACTTTTGGGAATTAACCCAGATTGTATAATCAACCTAATATATCATTAAAGTAATGACACTAAATGATAGTTTACAATGTTCAGTGCACACTCAAGTGTAAAAACATAATTAGCACATCTCTGTTGCAACTCTTTATTAGTTGGTTTAACACCAGTGTAGATTCTAGTAAGGACCCTAAATCACAGACTGTCACTGCAGTCCTGCTGCCAATAGGTAGTTGCAGCCCCTAGATGAGAATTACCAAGATTTTCTGTGCCACTTGCTTTTCTCACCCCATAATCAGGGGTTATATTTTACTGTGACTCCTTGGTAGCTAGAACATGTTGCAGGATTCAGGGGAAGCCATAGAAATGAGTTATAAACTGCAGTGGGAGCAATCTTCAGCTTTTTTCCATGCCTTTTCCTTTTTTCTTTATTGTCTTTTTACCCTTGAATTACTGCTTCTTTAAAAGAGGAGACAGGAAAATGAGAGGGTGGGACAAGAAAATATTGACAGATGACAGCAGAGAAATAGATGAGGGGCAATGCAGAATAAATGGACAGAAAGGCTCTGGGCAGATCGAAAAAGAATGGAAGCAGAAAGAAGGAGACAGGATGATGTCTTCAGAAATGAAATGAAATAAAGCTTTCTGCCCCCATTGGCCTCATGGTGCCCCTGAGCTGCCAGCCTTGTGTTGTTATTTTGCAAAGCTTGTTTGTGTGAGATGGGATTCACAAGCACAGGTCTGACCCAGGGCATACAGGAAGCAGCAGATTTGTCAGTGAGCTCACTAGGACCAGTGCTTGCCTGGTCCTGGTAGATAAAACCCCTACATTTTAAAAGACACTACCACCTTGTAACTTGCATTGTGCACCAAGGTGACGTTCTGCACTAGCACCCATAACAACTTGCTAAAAAACACAAGGAAATTAATTGTAAAAATATCGTTTTCTCCTTTATCTCATGCAGTTGTCAGTAGTGAGGTGCTTAAACACAATGCCTGGCCTAAAATTAGCTAGAGGCATAACTCAGTAGAATTGCTGAGGAGGAAGCCAGCACCTGGAGTCTAGCAGACTGTTTCCTCAGGGCTGATGTGCCAGGCTGGATTTCTTTGCAGCCATCGAGTTCATTCACAAACCAAACACCCTGTGACCCATTTCTCCAGACACATTAGACAGCAGATAACAGGACTACTTTTCTGTGAAGCCAAGCCTTCCTTGGTTAGAGCTTTAGTCAAAGGCTCTGTTTCTGGTCTCACAGGGCAAATTACCAGTTCTGTTCTCAGTATATAACTTTTGGGATGTTAGCACTTAAAAAGGTAAGTGCTTTCTTCATGCATACATGTCTTAACATTATTATCTAGCAAAACATTCCTGTCCATATGGACTGATTCCTAGCTTTCCTCAAGGTTTCTGTTTGGGTGGATGAATCAGGATGAATCAATTGTTCTACTTTATAATTGCTTCCTACATTTAGTCCAAATGAAATGGAGCTACTGAATGCCTTTGCTTCAGATCTTGCCCATAATCATAGAATCACAGGTTGAGATCATCAAGTCCAACCTATGACCTAACACCTCCTCATCAACTAAACCATGGCACTGACTGCACGTCCAGTCCTTTTTTAAAACATGTGCAGGGCAGATGATTCCATTGCCCAGCCCACTCTTTCAGTGAAGAATTTTTTTTCCTGATGCCTAGCCTAGACTTCCCCTGGCACAGCTTAAGACTGTAATAGTGGCTTGTACTCATTTGAAAGCAAACCAGTGAGAGATTCCAAGGCAGAACTACAATTTATTAGGAAAATAAAAGCAGAAAGCACTGTCTTAAACTGACAGGGTCAGGATAGAACCTGACACCCTGTTGGTCAGGGTGTTAATGGTGGCTGCAGTCCCATTGGAGTGATAGATGTGGTTCTGTTGAAGTAGTGATCCTGTAGAAGGGTCTGGTCTTTCTCTGGAGGTCCAGTGGTGGTTATGTCTTGTCCTCTGGGAATCCAGTAGGTAGTCCTGTTCATGCTGTTCCAAACCTGAGATTATATCCAGGTAGGAATGCTTGGTTCCTCCCCCTGGGCAGAGCATTTTACAATGGATGATGTAATTTATGAGTCATGCAGTGAGATTTGATGGTCCATTAATGGAGATAACTCCATCCAGGGGCTATCAGGGGTGTGTCATGGAAGAGATGAAGAACACTGCCCCACAGCTTATGAAGATGGTGATAGAATACATACTTTTGGTTACATCTTAGATTGTAACCTAAGACTCTTACTCTCTCAGTTCCTAGGTTTCTTTTGTAGGGCAGGCATTTTTTTCCTCCCAAAACACCAAACAAGAAGCAGGAAATCCATTAAAATAAAAAGGAATGTAAAAATGATAATTTCAAAGTGTGTTACCTAAAAAGAATCCTCCAAATGGCTCTGCTTTTTTAATGAATTCAGGAAAAACAGAACCATTGTGAGGATACACTTGTTGGTTGGGGATTATTTCTGCTACTGAGAAGCCTCCCTGTGCCATCTGAGCATGGGGTCTGTGTTGGTGCAGATATTGCACATCTATACCCTGCTTTTCCTAGATGCATCTTTGAACTAGTCCAAAACTCCAGGTCTGGCAACACCTATGCTGCCACCTTTTATACATTTTCAGACAATGCAGAAGGAGATGAGACAAAGCAGAAAACCTGGCTGGTCCTGTAATTGTATGGATTATGCCTCTGTTAAGATTTTCACTACAGCATATCAATCCTGATGTTCCCATCCCATATCCTTTTGCTGGTTTCCAGTACTTCCATTGAGCTGGAAATTTGTTCCCTCCATGTTACTGGTGTCAAAAGAATAGCACAGATAGAAGATCTATTCCAGCAATTGCTGGGCATTTCTGATTTAGCTGAGGTTCCTTCCATGGCTCATTAGGACAGCACAGGAAAAACAGGGATCCTAAAACCAAGCATAGACACTTACATTCAAATCAATACTGGTTCTCCAGACTCACAGTAAATATGTTGTTCCTAATAAGATGACCCTGGACCTTCAGAACTGAACTGGAATTGTACAGCCTCATTTTCTGTGTATAATAATGGGCCAGAAACCCTAATATATTACTCAGGTCTCTGTATCATGATCACATCAGATGATCTTTCTTATTTCCCCCTTTGCATTGCAGAAAACTAATTTGAAATATAATTATGTTGCTGCTGGAGATCAGCGTGGCTGTTGGGCTGCAGAGTGCTCACCATTTGCTAGGTGACATTGTGTGATATTATCTCCTCATCCATCACAGTCCCTGCTTCTCTCATCCTTGCACAATTCCAGCTAATATCCCAGCTTCTGCCTGGTGAGCCTGCATGGATAATGATAGCTGTGAGTTTAAGCCTGTATGTTTTTGTTTTGCTTCTTTTCATCCCAGGTCAGCAATGATTGCACAATGCTACCTTAGTACAGGAAGAAACACAAAGGTTTGTAATCAGCCCATGGTTCTATCAGCACAGAAATTGGAGTTGTTGTATTCAACAATGCTGTTAATATTTTTTAGGAAGAATTTTTTAAAAAGGTCACTTGAAAATGAAAGCTGATTTTTCTCTTCCTTTTTTAAAAAAACCCTAATGTTACATTGGCAGAGGGAGGGTGTTTTAATGAGAATGGTTCAGTGAGGGTGCCTGCTTTTCTACAGTGCATTGCCTGAGGATTTGATCCCATTTCAATCTGTGAAAGCATCGCTTACTTGTCATGCTAAAAAATAGTGTTTTTTGTTTTAAGAGTGCAACTTTCTGACACCTGTCTATGCCTTGCTGTTTCCTTTTCTTACTTTGTTACAGGTAAACATTGATATTTCAGGCTTTTTTTTTTTTTTTTTTTTTTTTTTTTACTGAATGAGCTTGCATGAGAAGCACTTGCAGTGGTGTTTCTGTGGTGCACAAAAAAGCAAATGGATAGTGGTGAATGTGGTGGATTGGAGCAGGGAAAGGTGGCCTGTGAATCTGGGGGGTTTCACACCCTGGAATTTATTAACATATGGAGCTGCCCAGTTTTCAGGGTTTCTTGAGAAAAACAGGATATGTATTACTTTTTCACTTGAAATATTGCTTGTTGTGTGTCCATACTTCTGCTTGAAGAGATTCTTCCTGGATCATTCTTAGAAGTAATTGGCACTGCGTTTAAGATCTTTAAATATAGACAACTCTTTCTTCTCCTCCTTGGGAGATGAAAGCCATGCTGAAAGCTATGTCTTTGAAAATTAGTTTCTGCTGTTGATAGGTCACTTGATGTGGTTGTCCTAAGAACCAGCCAGCCCTGTTCTACAGACTGAAATGATACCTTTTTGAAGTTGGGAAAACATGTCAATATGTGTTCTAAATCTTGCAGTTGGAAGAAAACAGTCTGTAACTTTCAGCTTTTCTGGGTCTCTGTTGGGAAAAAAAATAGAAGACAGAAATCCTAGATAAAATCCTGGGGAAGTCTCAGGAGTGTCAGTCTGTAGTTTATCCTCTGTACCTGGCATGACTTTATTGGCTGTCTTGGCAGCCCTGCATGCACAGCATGCCCAATGACGAGACCAATTTGACCTGGTTGCAACAAATGTCTGTTTTCCAGCCAGTGACTCTAAATTTTTTTAATTGTTCAATGGAAAATGGAACATCTGTTATCTAGAACTCATGCATTCTTCACCTCGGTATGGGAACAATTTTCTAGGGATTTTTCAAATCTTAGAGCTTCCCCATCATGATGACTGCAACAAGTGCTAGAATTACATAAAAAACATTCCAAAGACACTTCAGGTGTTGTTTAATCTTTTCTCTGCCCCAGGACTTGTCACCCATGAATTTATCATCAGTGCAAGATTTTACAGCCTCTTTGGAAATATCTGCCCTTGAGCCCTACTTGGTAGCCCTCAAAAGAAACATTTTCTTTTCTCTAGTGGTGCCTCTGTGCTACAGTTTAAGGTTCATTATGTTTTCTGGCTAGACACACCTGGTACAGTGTTTCCTCTTTGCAATAGATCTACATATACCTCAAGATTGTTATGCTCACATATTTCCTTCCTTAGATTCCTGTAGCCCATTACCAATGATGTCATTTAAGATTTTTATCTAAACCCTTCAGCACATTCCCTTGGCAGAAGAAATTTTCAAGAGCTCAGTGGTCACTGATGTGTGACTGCTTGTTGTAAATGAATATCACTAATATAGGTATTGCACATGCTGGGCAAACTCTGATAAAAAGAAGTAAAATTCCTCTGTTCTCAGCTTTATTCTGTCCTTCCCATTATAGGTTTAAATACTCACATCTTCTAGATGTTCTTACATATAGCATGAAAGAAATAGCTGCTCTCATTGTGATTTCTTTGCCAAGATGTGCAAGATCTCTTTAATTTTGCAATAATTCTCTCCAAGCTCATTATGTCCTCCTGTGGGCAGCTGATATGTGTTGGTTGCTTCAGCTGTGCCAGGATCCTTTGCCTGCATTAGCAGACATTGAGTTGAGAGGCATTTTGGTTTTATTAGCATGAGCCTTCCACTCTCCTGCTTACATAATATCGTGCTTATTTGCTGTAATGCTACTGAAAATCTTTCCTACCACAAGAAGAAAAGTAAAAAAGGCAGGAACAGGAGGCTCAGAATGGACACTCCTGGCAGTGTGCAACTCCTTAGGATTTTTTGCTGCTCCAATAACTGACTACTTTAATATTTTAACTTGCTCCACATTATCTGCTTTCCCAATACTGGCATCAATGTGTTTTTCATGTTTTTCTTTATTTTTTTCTTTTTTTTTTTTCTCCCTGGGTGCCAACAGAGGATAATGTGCTGTCCTTGCTGTTTTTGCCTACAGCAGAGTAATTTCAATATGCCATTCTTCCTTTGGCAGAACAGGAACAGATGACACTCATAAAACAGATCTTTGCATTAGTCCTGAGCCCTTCTCCCACATCCCTGGCACCATTAATATTTATTATTCTTCTAAATATCTCCTGGCAGGCTACTCAGAATGTTGGAAAAATTATAATAAAGGATTTTAGTCTGAACACAGACAGCCTTCTTTGCTGCTCAAAAAGTATGGTAAACTATATTCTTCTGCCTGCTAGGCAGACACTCAAAGAAGATGTATCATAAAATTATGGATAAGTAAGATGCTGTGTGGACCCTTAGGTTTGATCTACCTGGAAACATCTAGACTTTCTATAGAGTAAAAGCAATTAAAGATATTATTGGAGACTGGAACTTCCAAATCCAGATTCTGCATCATCCAAAGCAAAATATAAATATTTTTTTGCCAGCAACTTCTGCCAATATGACAATTCTGCTAATAAATGCAGTGCTCTGGTGAGTGTATAAGTAAAGCAGTTTTGTAGTCTCAAGACAAACTTTTCATTTAAAATTTAGGATCTCCAAGGGTTATCTCAGTTAGAAGCTGTTTGGTGCATGATCCACTGGATCTTTTAATCCATTGCAGATTACTCAGAGAAGAACAGCAACAACAAAAAGTCAATCCTGCATTGAAGGAATCAGCCAGAAAAAAACATTTGCTGCTCATGGCACCATTACCCCAAAGTTTTTGTCTCAGGATCACTGAAGTTGGGTTGGGTTGTGCTTTTTGTTTAATCTGTTTCTGACCTTTCAATCTTTCAAATGTGTGACCCCACACTTAAGTCAAATGATATTCAGAAAACTTATTTTTGTTTGCGTGGAGGCACAGCTGTGTCACAGGGCTGGAACCTGTTGCAGTTTTTTTCCTCCTGGGTCTGTAAGTGAGCTCAGTGATCCCCCACAACTCCCCCAAATGAAGGGCAGGTGTTATGGTCATCACTCTCAGCAAGCTTCCCTGCAATACACCATAACATTAATAGGTTGTACTCACAGGTTATTTCCAGTACCACTGACTCAGTGTTGGGTTAATATATTAATTTAATAGGAGCCCAGAGGGAAATGAGACAGGGGATGAAAAAAGCCTCTGCAAACACGACAAGATGTTGATTCCCACTAGTAAACCTCTTTTGGGTAATAGTATTAGAGACTGTAATATCCTCCCTGCTGAAATAAAACAGTTTTCCTGTTCCCAACCGCTGTGGGTTGAAGAGCTGACGTGGCTGGGAGAGCTGCTCTGACCAGAGAGGCCAGAGAATGTCTGCTCTGCTCTGCCACATTTATTCAATATTGCTGCAAAATGCAGGGTGCTCTCTTTTGGCAGTGTGCAGGGAGGTAGGAGATCCAGGGCTGTGTGAAATCCAGCTATGATAAAGCCAGGTTTCAAGAGCCACACAAACATTGTCACCTTTGGAAAGCAGCCTTCAGAAAAAGCCAAAACCAATGAGCAAAGAGGCAGCAGTTTGCTGCACCCTGCAGGGCCCTGGCAAATGGGGGGTGATGGTTTCTGTTCTAGAAATTTCTTTCAGTTATGTGACATTTCAGGGGAAATCATAGAGGGAATGAGAGTGGTCTGTTCCTTTTCTCATGGTCCTAATTAGGGAGCTACTGTTGCTTTGAGTGCTTGGCAAAAGATGTATCCCTTCCTCAAAAGAGAACTATTGCAGCACCTGTTTTCTCAGGAAGTCTGAATGTTCCCATTCTCCAGGGGTGTTGGGTATTTCTCTGTAGATCTTCAGACTCTCCAGATTTGTTACAGCCCTCAAGGCACTTGTGCTGGCTTCTCCCAAAACCAGAATGTGTATGATGGAGGAGTTTAGAAAGTTTCTTCTCTGATCCACATTTTGTATCTTCCCCTACTCCTGTTTGCAGTTCGAAACCTAAACTGCAAACTTCTCAGAGCAGCTGTGTGGTCTTTAATGGAATAATACATGGTGCACACATCCTGTCCTACATCTCTGACATTCCAAACCTGCCAAGCAGCCCCAGCAGCTCAGAGTCTGTGGCTGCTGCTGGCCCCAGCCTGTCTCTCAGTGTGATTTTTATCTCCAACACTCCCCTCTCCTCCTGCCAATTTCTGTGAAATATCTATGAATTTTTATGTTGAGAGTGTTCCTTGCTGAGGTGTATCAGACCCCACGGCTCAAGGTCAGGACATTTGGGGATGGGAAATGTGGGGAAGAGAGGCTGGTGCCCAGAGCAAGGGACAGAGAGCAGGTTTATTGCCTGGGCTTCTTCCTCTGAGGACATCAGGAGACCACGGCTCCTCCAGAGCACACACTTAGCAGTTAGATCACATAAAAAATTCAGGTAAGGCTTGCAGTCTGAGGGAAAGACCTTGTTCTTTTTCTTTACTATCAGGCAAAAGAAATGGACCAAATACTTTGGGGAAAGGATGCAATTCTAATGAGATGCAAGATTTCATTCATGTCTCTCTTGAGAGGCTTGTAATACTAATAGGCAGTGTTCAACTTTTCTACAAAACTTTTTCAGGAAAAAAAAAAAAAGTTTCACTTATTAGTAAGCAGTGCATGATTTCTGGACATCTGTTAGAGTTTTCCCAGTTTATTTTGTTGGAAGTGGTAAATGTCACACTACCCAAGGTGGAGGAGACAGTGAGGATTTTTCCTTTGGAAATCAATTCTTCCTTAAAATATTTTCACTGTATGTTAAGAGCATTAACTATTTAATCATATTTCTTCATGAATAATTTAAAGGGAATTCAGCTTTGTAATCATATAGAGAATCTTGGATTTTGCTGTTTTGGAGTTTAACAGCATTTAAGGTCAGTGCTTGCAAAGTAAACATTTCCATTGCAAGATCATTATGAAAGTGCTTTTGCTCTGCCTTGAAATACAGTGTATTTAATAATCTTTAATTTAAGAAATATTTATTTAGTAAGATACATTCTCAGTTGATTTCAGTGAGAATATGGAGCTAACATACAAAATAGTCCTGAACTAGTGATTGCTTTCCAACTGCATGGGGGAAAGTTGTTCTTAGTTAAGGGGCTCTTCTCTGGTAAAAGAAACTCGAATATTGCTGTAATTTCACTTCCTTTAGCCCACCCTTTATGAAGAGGTCTCATTTGGCATGATAATGTATGATTAAATTTATCAGTTTTTCCCAGTATACTGTGCTGGCACCAATATGGAGAAATCTCCAGAAGGAACCCAACAGAAATAACTTATGTGCTGTGATTTGCCACACTTGCCTTCTGTAGTAAAGAAATATAGATTACAGGGATAATTCAGATATTGAAGAGGACCTTCTGTTGGAATGCACTGGCACAGGTTTCCAAGTTTCTGCATTTTCACTCTGTTAAGGATTCAGCCCTTCACCTCGCCAGAAAATTGACTTGGAAAATGTTGCACCTTTTGTGACACATTAAAGATGCATTATGGATAAAAAATGGAAAAGCAATACAGAAGAAAAATGGGTGAAGTTAACAACTCCTGTGGCCATGCCTGTGGTGTGCTGTGTTTGCTCTCTCAGTGCTTCCCCTGCAGCCCACCCCATTTCCCTTGGTGCCACCAGTGGGGCTGCAGTGGTGGCAAGGTAGCACCTGAGTGTGCTGAAAGGCCCCAGAGGGCTCTGCTCAAACAGGGGCAGCTCTCCCTGCTCAGGGTGGAAGGAAATGACAGAACAGAGCAAAGCAAGTGCAGCACATTAGTCATAGTTACACTCCTTCATTACTGCTTCAAATTGAAAAATGCCAACCACTGCACAGCTCGCTGGAGTAAGTTCAGAGAGAACTGCAAACATTCAAAGGTCAGGAAAAGGAAAATTATAAACTATATTGTTTTACTGCCTCCACAAAATAATTTATTTTTCTTTGTCTTTCTTTCAAAGTTTAAAAGAGAGACTGATTGTGCTAGGGAATGAAATTTCAGAAATTAAATTTACTCGCAATGCAACAGCTTTTTTATTTGAGTAGAAAGCTTGTAAAGCAGGGCTGTATTTAGAGACATCCTTTGGGAACTGAGCCTTGCAAGGTGAGATTTGAGAAGTATTGGAGGCTGATTTCTGCATATAAGGCATAATAATTTAGCAGGATAGTGGGAGTATTTGCCTCTCCTAACTGCCTAATTTAATTTACCATTTTTTTATAATTAGCTATGAAGCATTTTCATTTCATATGATTTCCGTGTTGGGGGATGACATTATTCTGCACACTTGAAATGCTCTTAATTTTTTTATTCTAACAAATAATGTGTTAGAAATATCCACCATCCAAAAATTGTTCTGACTTCTTGGACTTTGTTTGGTTTTTTTTTTTTTTTTTTTTTTTTTTTGTTTGTTTGTTTTTTTTTTTTTTTCCCTCACGGTTTGTTGTTTGTTGTTATTGCTTGACTTTTTTAGCCTGCTCTGTTGTTTGACTGACTGCCTGCTCTGGAATTGCATATATTTATAAACTGAAAACCTATATATATATATATAT
The DNA here is from genome assembly GCA_030060385.1 of Muscicapa striata striata. NCBI lineage: Eukaryota > Metazoa > Chordata > Aves > Passeriformes > Muscicapidae > Muscicapa > Muscicapa striata. Next base: position 813,432 of record JAREIS010000002.1, on the reverse strand, counting down.
ATATATATGACTGTGCTAAGAATATTTATGGGGTAAACAGTCCTATGTTGTTTGGGGTATTGTGTTTATTAGGTACTTCTGGTGCAAATATTTTTGTTTGTACAAACTTCACAGTAATGGGTCTCAATGCAATTTTATCTGAAATTTGCTACATATCAACAGATTTCTGTCAGTCTTTTTGAAAACAGACAAATATAAAATAGACATAAAAAGTGTGCTCTATTTCTGGTTGAGGCTATTGTGTTAACCATAACTTGTCACTGGTCTCACTGATGCAAAAATAAAACATCCCTGTGGGATTCTGATATGACTAAAATTGCAATAATTATTATTTCAGATATAGACAGCAAACAGTTTAGACATTCTGAGAGATTCCTGTTGAAAACCTGTTGGTTATGTCTTTATAAGGCACTTGCTATTCCTGTATGTGTGGTAGATTTTTAGATTAATATCTTTTATTCTGTTTTTCTCAGAGGGTGGCTAATTAATGCAGCCTCCGTGATTTGGAAGGTTTTAGGTGAATTTATCTCAACTGTGCCCTGGGTTATTCAGCCAGGGCATTGGAGACCTGAATGCAAGACTAGAACTTTCTTTGGCACTGGAAAGTTGCTCTGTGGAGATGGCGATTATTGATAAGGGGACAACATTTGTTTAATGCTGTTGTCAAAAAAATATGAATTCTTCTCATGTACCTCTTGTACCCTCTTTAATATTTTCTGAGAGTGATGTGCAAAACTGAGAGAAAATACATATTCTAGCATGATATAATTTATTAGCAATACAATTTGAGTGGCAGTATTCTTTGTATGTAACACAGTGAATCACTGATAAAACAAGAGATTGAACTACACAAATACAATATATTCTGTTTACAAGGTTTTAGCAGAAAACAGTCAAGCCAGTTGTCTTTATAAAGTAGAAAAATATAGTGCAAATTTTTTTGTAGAGTTTATTTGAGTAATTTTCATTATAAATTCTCCTTCTATGTTTGGAGCAGATGTAGAGGTCCAATTAGCATCAAGCTCCCAGAAAGACTGAAATGACAAGGAAGCAAGCATGCATTTCATATTTCCAGTTAAGAGCATGAAGCCCATGAATTTTGTAACATCCTCTCATTTTTGAGATGACTTTAATTCCTTATGTAACACATTCAGCACTGAATTTTAATCAGTATACAGTTTGTTGATTCTTATTGTGTGAATTTGTAAAAATAACGAGTAATTGTGTCCTGCATAGTAAGAGGATGGTATTTTTGTGGATCAATAATGAAGGATTCAGTGATCCTTAGTAAATCTCTAATATCGATTCTGTGATCTTAATTCATTTTAAGTTAATTTTTCTCCAGCTGTACTGTAGTGCTGTCCTCTAAAATCTCAGTGGTACTCCTCAATTGTTATATTAATATGTATTACACATTAAAGATATGTCAAATGATTCAAGCAATTTAAGTGACACTTGGTTGCTGAGATACTTGTTTGGCTTGGGGTGGTTATTATTACCTTCTAATCATAATAGCCAATTTGCTGTGAAACTTCACCTTTTTTATTGTTCAGACAAGGTATGGAGCTTTCCAAGGGTTATTGTGCAATTTCATGTTGCCAGTGTCTGTCAACCATAAATAATTGTGACTGTCTTGATTTTTTCTTTACACATCTAGACAGATTGCCCAGTGGAGCAGAGAATACCAATTTAACACTATTTAGGACAGTATTGTGAAGTATATCTTGAGCTATGAATTATCACTCAGGAGATGCCAGTGGGAGGCCAAGTTCAAAAAGGATGTACCTAAGAAGGTGAATTCCTTAAACACAGTTTCTGTGTGCTGATTAGTTGGGTGCAAAAGGAAAAGGGTGCATTTTTGGTGGCCTTTTAACAGAGCAGAGGTTTTCCATCAGTGAGAGATTGTCCTGAGTTCTTTCTAAAGTCTGCCTGAAAGTAATTAAGTAAGAATGAAATACTTTAAAACCACCGAAGTGTAGGACCCCAGGAGGAGGAATAATCAAACTGGGTTTTATAATGGAAAAAATACTGTCTCAGATTAGACCAAAACTGATTAAATTTGGGGGAACCTGGAAGAAGAAAGGTTGGACACTGACTTTCAGAAAGCTTAGGCACAGCACTTTACAAAATGTAGGAGTCTGACATGTCTTTAAATGTTCCCCTTAAGTTACAGAAGAGTTTCTCATAATAGCTTTCATGGTATAAGTTTGACTCACAATGCTGCTATAGTTGAGTTTCCTGAAGAGTTTTAATTCCTAACAGTGACTTACCAGGTACCAGAAGTTAATGGTGGCTACAGTCAGTCATTAGAAGTGGCAATCAAAAAAACCTCAAAAACTTATATAAAAATATTATATAACTGGATTTCATACAAAGTTCCTACTTTCAGAAATGTAGTTTGAAATTTCTAGTTTAAAATTTGCTCTCATAATATTTAGGCAAAAGTTTGATTTTTGCTTAGTCAATTGAAATGGTCAGCTGCTGGCACCCAAACTGGATGGAATTTTTCTTGGAAATATCTATTCTGTAAGTGTAATCAGTCTAGTTTATGTTCCTGCTATTACAGTTAGTGAAGGATTAGATACATAGTAGGAAATAGATTATTTAGATAAACCTTTGAAATATGAACTGTACTTTTTAAAAATAGTTTGTCTCATTTATATTTTACATGATATGCACAACTTTGTTATTCAGATTTCACTGTCTCGCTTCAGGGAGATATTATGAACAGCTGAGTTGATGTTTGTTATGTGCATATTATTTATACTCCCATTTTGTGACACATTATCTGCTTGATCATGTAAAGGACCACCATTTCAGGTACAATTTAATATATTCTCTCCCCTGCTCCTAAAATCAGTAGATACAATTTCCTAGAGGAAATCTATCAATGCCTGTTCTTCATCTGTTTCTTGGAGCTGTGCTAATCTTTAGTCAAAAAAGCTCCACAAGACCTGGCCTGAAACTCAGACAATTCACTGAAAACCTTTTCAGTGACTTTGGATAACTCTCAGAAAATTGTAAGAATGGTGGAAAATACCCTATTTTGAAAAAAAAAAAAAAAAAAAAATCCTAACCCCAGCTAACCAAACCCAAACCTGTAGTCAAGCACTAATTAGAAAGTAGTTGAGACGCCTGTACTTATGTAGGTGTGCAGGAATTCCACTTTGGGAATATAGTGTGGCAAAAGAAATCAAATTAGGGGCAATCAGGAAAGCCACAGTCCAAAACATGACTTTTCATTGACTGCTGCCCACTAGACATCTGCTGAGGATTGCTTGTTTAGTCTGATTAAAGAAAACCTTGGAATGATATTTGGCTGTGTATTTCCATGTATGTATAAATATAATGAAATGGTAGAACAAAAATTAATTGCTTTTTGGCCTTCTTCCCATTTTTGTGTAGTCATTCCCTAGCTCTTTGAAATCAGCATTGGGACCCAATATTGCTACCAAGGAAATGTAGTAAGCTATGGATTAAATTTACTGAAAGAGAGTCCCAAAATATGAAGTGAAATTAAATTCCATTGAGATTGGTTCTAGAAATTCATCATCTTAGGCTTTAAGTTCGGATCTCTGTTATAAGTTTGCATTCTGACTTTTAAAAGAGAAATTTTAAAAGGTGTAGATAATTTGTGTGTTGTCTTGAGAAACCCACATTTAAATGTAAAAGAAAATGTGTTGTCACTTGTTCTTGACTGGAAGACCATCCTGTTTAGTTCTGGATCTGAAGTCTTGGCACTAAAGGTTCACTACTATGCCAAGGAGAACAGTAATGAAATAAATTTCATTTTAAATCACATCTGGACTTGAAGACATTGAGATCACACTGGTTTTAGATGCTATGCTGCAGACCTCTATTGCTATGCAGTCTCACTGCCTTACCGAGTAGAATTCTTTGTACCTGCTCAAATTCATTAGGGAGATATCTTGCTTTGCTCTTCCACCTCAAGCCAAACATCTTTCAACACTTCATGAAGTTACAGCTGTATTTATGTGGGCATCTGAATACAGCAGCCTGTGTTTAGCATTATGCTCAGAGCATGCTCATCACCACCAAGGAGATGCCAAAGAGTTTCTGGGGCCAGGCAGAAGGGAAGTGTTGACCTCTCTTTTCTCTTCAAAGAGGCTGATCCTCAGTCTTGCTGAGATCCAGTTGATTCTTATTTCTTATAGTTTTATATATTTTCAAGTCACTAGTTTTGTTTGTGAGGCTAATGGTCATCAGTTCAACAATTACACTTTGATCTTTTTGTTCTTATTTTGCATGGCTTTAGCTCGTGTTCTCTATTCCAGTTCAGGCAGCAATTTTCTCGGTAAGGCTGGACCAAGGTCACTCAGCAATGTTGCTCCAGTCCTTAGGCTACAGGTTTGAAACCTGGCCTTGGGTTGTGTTTTTGGCAGAAAGAAATACCTGGGTAGTTTAGCTGGCTGTCCAGGTGGGTGCTGTGCTGCTCTTCTGGCAGTTCTGCTTTGCTGAGTTTCTGTTCTCAAGTCTTTTATTCTGGAATAAACAGAAGTACCTGGAAATGAGCCTGTAAGTACTGAGAAGTTGCAGATGTGTTACTGAGAAGGCCATGCACAGAACAGGCAGTGCAGAAGGGGCATAAAGCTGGGTCAAGAGTGGAATTAGAAAGTCTTAAGCATAAATGGCAGCTTTGCTTGTGGTTGAGCTGTCTGGCTGCTCAGTTTCTCTCTTTGTGAAATGTTTTTTTTTTTGTTATGCATTACAGAGCCGACAGTGAAGATTATGTGATTAATGCTTTGCACGGTATTTTGTGAATGCAAAGTGCCATCTATCTTCTAGATGAAACTGTTAGAAGCAATATTTAAACCTGAAGAGCAAAGATTCTGTTACAAGTTTACTATTAGCCCTTATCTAAACAGTTTAATTCAAAAAAATTGACTTGAGATTTGTCTTCAGACCAAGGTATTTAAAAAGCACAGTTCTTTCTAGCATGTCATACTGCAAATCATTGGTGTTTAAAAATGGGGTTCTGATCATGCTACATCTGGCTTTATTAGGTTTTTAAGTATTTTCATCCAATTTGTATTTTTATTTTAAAATACAGAAACCATCCCGCTCAGTGTCAAAATCTCAATATTTTTGTGAGGAGAGCTTTAATTTTTGTCTATTCAAGGCGAAAACAAATGGTGAACTTCCAGAATTTTTCCTTAAAAGAAATTTAATTTTCCAGTTCTTTAAAATATTGAAATAATTTTAAAGTCAGAACTGTCCTGTGTTCCTGTGACTGACAGTTGTCTGTGCATGCAGGTAGAGCAGGTCCATGGGGATTGTTTTCCAGGAGGCAAGGTGGGCCACTCTCAACATTGCTCAGCGTGGAAAGAAGCCCAACTGGTGCTGGAAGCAGGTTCTTGTTTGTATTCTGGCCATAACATATTTTAAAGCCTAAAGAATTGATTGGACAACATAAGTTGTCTTTGTACCAGAGTGAAGGATATTCAATAAACAAATAACTGCTTTTTTTGTACCCTAAGAATTATGGAACTGGAAGCTTATTCAATGACCATTGTGATGGATTTCCTGGGTGTTAGAGACATCTCCAATGTGTAATTCTGCTCTTGAGTGTTTGCACAAAGCTTTATTTGTTCATAAATATTCTTGTTACTCTATAGATAGATTTCTTTATACTTAAGCAGCTACTTTAAGTATTTGTATGTAAGAGAGTAAACCTTCAGAGTAATGCCACTGGACTTGAAGATTCCTAATCAATGTGGAATATTGGTAACTGTGCATCACTCACCACATTTCTCATTGCCTTTTCTGGGGAGAGGATTATGTTTTAAAATACTCTCTTCCATCTAGAGACTCATGTGTCTAGAAGAGTGTTTGACAGGAATTTTTTTCTTTTTGTGCTAAGGAAGGGTAAAGTGACAAGGAGATGCACACTAGAGATGTCAGTTCATAGCATCCTGGATCTGGAATTGCTAATGAAGTCTCTTCTGTGCCTCATAGAGGATGTGCCAGTGCATTTCAGCTTCAAGAGGATAGAAGTACAAAGCAGTCAAGGGTACCTTCCTTATCACATAAGAAGAGAGGTTAAAAATACAAAAGAATGAGACTGTAATTCTGAATGGGAATGTTCTATTATTCATAAAGTATTTTGTTTCTGTAGAGAATCATATTATGAGATGACATTCAGATCTTATTACTCCTTTTGTTACTGTTGTGCGGTGCAGCTGTTCCACATTAGGGGGCTTCTCCTCCATTTGCTTTGCAGAATAATCCTTTTTCAGCTTTTTTTCATATTTTTAGGGTGTGGTAAGGCAAGAAAATTTGTGCTTTCTTGGATTTTTGGCTGTTTTAAGGACTATTCATAATTTTTCCCCCAGTCACTAAACAATGTATTTGGATATAAGAAATTAACAGAAAAATTGAAGATCAGGAATAATACTAAGAGATACATAAAGAAAAAAATCTTCAAAGTGCTGATGAACTATGCATTTATAACATTCTTCATATGTTGTTATACCCTTCTGCATTTGAATTGTGACACTTCAGGAGTAATACAAATGTTTTCTCCAGCTCATTTGTATGCAGTGTAATAATTCTTCCTAACTTTGTGGGGCTTCTGTTCCAAGTGGGGAACAGGAACTGCCTCTCTACACTTGAATGATGCAATTTCTGACTTCCAATTAGTAAGAATAGGCTTTTTTCTGGCAGAAAATTCTATTCTCTGTTACATTTTAAGACTATTTATTTCTTCTCAATCTGACACTGTGATTACCCACCTGGGTAGAAATTTGGCTAAATACTTCTGACATACAGCACACTGCAAATCAGTACAATATGTAGATAATAGGTGGGTGACTGATTTGGATTTTCTGTTCAGGTCTTAAGGGGGATAAACATACCTCAGATTTTCCTCTGTAGTGCCTGTAATCCACATTTGTAGTAGTACTTGTTTCCAACAAACTTGCTATTTAATGCTGGGTAGAAAAAAAACCCACAAAAATTCTGAGTAGCTCTGGTAAATGAAAAATATTTTGTGCTAGATATGATTTCCTTCCATGGAAAGGAAAATGCCACTCTTTCCACAGTGCATCAGCTTAACAAATTCACTGTGAAAGGCCAAAGGCTGCAGTACTGGGGATTGGGCAAAGGCTGGCACAAGAGGAAACAAAAGCTCCAGTTTCTTTATGCCACTTGCTTTGCAGCAGAAGCAGCTTCATTTGTGTTCCCACCAGTAAGTCGTTTGGATACAAGCAAAGGAAACCATGCATAAATGCATGATTGTGGGTACAAAACTGTGTAGATGATTTGAATAGGAGGTAATAAAAAGGGGAGTTAGGATACTGTAAAATACAGAGCTCCTGGAAGTTTTCTCTTACACATGCAAGCACACTTATGTTTTTTCCCACAACAGAGATTTTATCATGTAATCTAACAACTGTGATCTTTGTGACACTAAATTACTCATATTTACAATTTATCAAGTTAATGAAACAGGATGTGGTCTGACATATGGCCTGTGGAACTGACAGGTTTCTAGAGCAAGAATTTCCATGCTATGGTACAAAAGTCAGAAATTAGAAATGAAAAAGCAACTTTGTGAGCAGGTGAGATGTAAGGTAGGAAATACAGCCTACATCTTGGCATGGACACCTGCATGTTTAAGGTACTGCAAGTTTGTGTTTGGTTTTTTCAATATGCATTAGTGTATAGAAAATCAAAGTCTAAACTAGTACAGGAAGAAAATTATGCCATTTTCTCAGTCTTTGTGATCTCTATTAATAGCTTTCATCCCTGATGTGTGCTGGGATTTACATAACAGAGACAAACATACAAGAATCTCTGAAAAAGAGCACAATATTCTCAATCTCCAGCCCTTTGAGAGCTTTGTTCCAAAATAATAGGCACTAGACAAAACAAGATCTCACTGCCTGCAGTGGGCCACAACACCCTTGTTGTTTGCCACAATGTTTAATTTGTTTCTTTCTATCTCCTTGGCTGATAATTGGAATGCTCAACCTATGACTTTTAATAATCTGCCAGTCCCAAGGTTAATAGACTGAAGTTTTGTAGATGCTTTGACTTCTTGTGTTTGGAATAAATTGCCCTCAATAGAAAATGTAGATCAAGACCTCAGAAATCAAATTGACTAATTTTAGGAAGAAACAAGAGCAGGAGAGGCTGTTATTTACAATTACTGTTTCTCTTTGCATGTTTTATCTCCATTTCTTTTTGTTAGATAAATGCCTATGCAGGCAGATATATTTATCAATTTAGACATGTATGTGGTTCCTGCAAATATATCTGCCATTCTGCTTCCTTGCTTTTGCTCTCTCTCCCTGAAGCTTTATATCCCAGTGATTAAGAACATAGCTAGGTGTCTATGGCAATTTTGTAACTTATGCAATATGGGGGAAAGCTTTAAATTTAATTATTTTCTAAACTGTAAATTGAGATCTGTGACAAACTAATTAGGAAACATCACAACTATTTCAAAGTTTCATGGGACTTTAAATGCTTCTTATTTTGTTGTAAATCAGAACTCAGACTGGTAAAAACATGATGTGGGAAGGATAAGGACAGGTTTTCCTGGTAGTGCTATTTGTCCACTTCTGCATGATAATGATTGAACAGGAATTACCAGTTAGAGACTTGAAATATTGCAAAATAATTTGTAGTCCAGGAAAAGTCAGACATCATTTTCTTTGTTTTCAGTTATTACAATTGACATGTAGCTTACATTCTTAAGCTTTTTAAGAGTTGACCATTATTGTTGACTGTTAATAAGATTCTGAAGGCTTTGATTTTCAGAAGAGTAGAGCAAATCTAATGTTATGGTGCTATTTAAAAGTTGTAACCTTGTCTTTTATGATAAAGTAACAGAGAGATTGATGTAAGATTTAATTAATAATGCTGATGAAAAGAAGATGATGCTCATCACTGTGCATTTGGAGCAAATGGTTCTTACAGGACTGGCTGGGCAGACATAAATTTGATTTCAGGTTGTGCTGATAAAGCTGATAATACTGCTGTAAGATTTCCATGTATCCTTCAACTTGGTTTCAATTGTCACTTCCATTATTTTTGTCAATAGTGGGGATGAAGGCACTGGACTCTCACTATTCAGTTTTGCAGGTTACACAGACCAGGGTGAGACAAATAACAAAGAGAATGACTTGCTAACACTGGAGCACACCTGGACACAGTACTTAGTTTAAGTGTTAGAAATTAGGACCTACTCCCAGATTTTTTGGTGCTTTGTAGCCCACACTGCCTGCCTGGCTGCTGTCCTGATACACTTGACTGTAATTCAGCACAAGCTCCTGACACTAGCACCTCTTCTGCTTTCTGTTGGCAGCTGTTGCCCCACTGCAGTTTGTGGAAGACAGGAACTGATGACTTTCCCATTTGCCTGGAGTCTGTCAGGTCTGTGGCTGTGGATCTTTAGGAGCCAGGGGCAGCCTTTTCTTCCTTGATCAGAAAGCAGTCCTAGGATAAAGCCACGAGCCAGGCAGAGTCCCTCATAACCTTGCTCCTCCTGGGGCAACTGAAATCTCCATTTGTTAGCTGGGCACAATATCCCCTCACACACTCACACCCTGTAGTACCCAGCCCTTCCTTTCACAGGGGGCTCTGGCAGCCACTTAGGCTGAAAAGAATCAGATGATTCCAGCAGGCAATTTATCCTGCTTACCTGAGATAACTGCCATAGGACAGGAAAATTGCATTCTAGAGAAATCTTGCCTTTCCCTGAGGGATGGCTATAAACTAGATTCACACATATTTAAACTATCCTAATATTTAGATGGCTAAAGTTAGGTGAAGTGAGCAAAAGGTGTAGCATGAAATGAGTGGGGGAATTTAAGACTCTCATATTTTTGTATGTAAGACCCAAGGAGAATTTTCCCTTGGTTCACCCCACCATCTATTGGACTCAAGAACAAAAATTTTTCTTTCTTAGCATCTTGAGAACTTTGGTTAGCAGGAAGCTGCCTGGGCTAGAAGTATTTCTAAACCTCTGCTCTCAGGCCCTTCCCTGCCCTTGCTAACAGAAATAGCTTTGCCATTCCAAGTGCTACTGGGCAACACTTGCAGGAGCTCTTGACTGTCTCACTGACTGCAAGGACATTATCTGGGAAGAACCTACTTTGCCCAGATCCTTAGGAGCCTATAACAATTCCTAGAGAATATCACTCAACAGGGACACCTAAAAAAGAAATAAAAGATCGTTTACCTACTTCTGAAGTTGTGAGTTGCTTTCAAGTAGTGTCTAAAATTCAGTGTCAGGTAACAGGCTATAGGATTAACTATTGGGACCCTGAGGAAATATAGCAAGGACACCTGTTGTTATTCTGTTCACAGTTAGGCACCTGGGTACTTGCAATGCTGCCCACACAAACGTGGCTTTACTCCAGAGCAGCCCCCAGGTGTGGTAAAGGCACTGCACACGTTTGTGTATCATCAGGAACACGGTGAGAATGATCCAAATAAAGGAGTAACTAAGAAGCCTTTGACGGGGAACTGTACTTGCAAGTTATAATTTTCCCTCTGTTCTGATCCCCATGCAATTTATTCTGAAGTCATTATGTAAAGAAACTGCAGGCTCCCTGACAGAAAGGTGTGTGTGAGGAGTGTTCATTAGAACAGCAGAGAGAGAGTGACACTGAGGGTATTTGCCTGTCCTCCTCCTTTCCTCCCACAGAGAGCAGGAGCAAACGTGCCTCTGGCTGGCTTCTACCTTACACCTCTTCAAAGAAGTTTCTTTGAAAGTGTCTTACACAAGTCTTCTGTAGAGAACTAAATATGCAGATAGAAGTTAACTGAGTGCACTGTGTATCACAGTATACTGGATTTTGGTGTTTATTCTATAAACACAGAAGCCCCTGGAAAGTAGCACCTAATTTATGTGAAGCACTGGCAGCCAAACCAGAAAAGCCCTGACCACTCATGGGCAGCATTGGGCCATGTTTGATGGTGCAGCTTTGGGGTACTTTTGACTATTAGCATTTTGTGACAAACTTCACAGCCTCTCTGCACGGGGCAGAGTCCGTACAGGATGGCACTGAGGAGTGGTGCTTTATTTCCCTTTGCATTGTTGCACCAGTGGGGAGCTGCAGGTGTGAGCTGATCCTGTGGTGCAGCAAGTGATCTGCACTTTGTGTAACAGGAAAAGAGCAGGGGGCAGAATTCTTCATGGGTTTGTAAAAGAGAGACAAGACTGCAGCGAGCTGGACACACAGCAACATGTAAAGGCTTTCAGACCTCATAGCTAAACAGGAATAATCCTTCCTTTAGCACAAGCTAAGTCCCTTCTGTTCATTGAGGACTGCTAGAACATGCTGGTATGGCTACTGCAATTCAGCTGATGTGTGGTAGCTTTGTGTCCTCAGCAGTTTTGCAACTATTTGTTTATTATTTTGCAATTATAATATATTATAAAAAAATCAGATATTTGTATGAATAAGGATATAAATGTTTTGTAAAAATCACGTTTAGTCAGCTCTTGATGCTTGGTTGTCAGGCAAGTAGCAGGCAGGTAGAGAGGTGGCAAGTTATGCTGCCCTAAAGCCATGTAGACTTATGTGAAAATGTCCTACTTATGCAAATGGATCATAAAAAAGGACAGAGTCTGGCCTCCAGCACATTTAATAGCATTCTTAGACTTTGCCAGGCAAGTGTTTCTTCCTGCCTCATGGTTTTGATAGATGGAAAGTTACTGCTAATGCATTTTTAACTCTGAGTATTGTAGTGAAAATGTCACCAACTGAAATGCATTCTCTCTTCTACGTGTGCTGGCTCCCTTAACATGTCAAGTGCTGCTAAGTAGATAAAAGGTGTGGCTGCCATGAGATGAATCTACTTGTTCTGCCTGGCTTATGGACTCTGTTCTTTCTCTGCCCAGCATTTCTCACACCAGCTCCTCCCATCCTTCTCATACCACCCAGGATCCATCATAATCTGGATCCTGGTGGTGCCAGAGCTCAGCTGGGCTCTTCGAGGGCCAGAAGTGACCAAGGCTGACAGGAGCACAACTCCAGACATTATTAGAAGTGTGCTCATGTTTCTCTCCTTTCTCAGGCAAATGGTGCAGTTGGTTTTCCTGCATATCTATGATGTGGCATATTTGTCCATCCTTTTTCTGCATGAGTCCTCTACTTGTGTGTCAGTTATGAGAATGTTTCATTTATGAAAATAAGGACCTTTAAATCCTGCTTTAGAGCACACATTGCAGGTATTCATGATTTCCAGCACTCTCTGCTTTTAATTTAGCTGGAGCAGAGCCTGCTTTGTTGTGCAGTCATGCAAGGGGCTTGTGGGGAGTAACTGTGGGCAAAGGCAGCTGACATGTAACTATTCAAACTTCAGCATTTTCTTGTCTGAGAGCTCTCAAATCTTGGGTATGAGATCTGTGTGCTGAAGCTGTTCCAACCAAATGTTTACTATTAGTCTACTGCTTTCTGAAAAATTTAGAGAATTCACACATATTACAAAAAGTAGCAATTTTCAGAACAGACATCACTGAAAGATGTGCTCTATTAGATAAAGTGGTTTGTTTTGCACTGTTATAATTAGGATTTAGCTCAGACAATGTTTTCTCAGTAGCCGCATGTTGTTTGAATAATTCAACTATGAAGAATATTCTGAGCTAAACTCTGCTTTAATTCCAGCCAATTTATGAACCTTCATTCAAACACTCTTCAAGATGCCACCGTTTTAAAATTAAAATAATTTGCCTTTCTAGTTACTGATTCACATAGCTTCCTTCTGCTTGTCTAGCATCCTTTGTTTATACATAAAATACAAAGTGATATAATAAGTTTTTGGCATTTTTGTCTGATGGAAATAACTAAACTTTGGTAGGGATTTGCTTTTTCGCTGTCTTAAAATGAGTCCACATGGATTGGAGGGTTCACACTGCAAACACTGCTGGATTCTTTAGTGATCTGCAGCAGTGCTCTGCTGAGTTAGATTGTGGAAGATTTTAGGACAGTTTCCCTAGGAAATGACATTTATATGCTTGTGCTGTATATCTCTGTTTTGAACATGTGCTTTATTTCTTCCCCTTCTGTGTTCCTGTCCCCAGTCTCTCCTGCATGGTTTCTGAGCAGATATTATTTCTTACTTCATCTGTGCAGGATCTCACACCTTGCCTTGGGTTTAGCTTTTGGGCCTGAATGGATTTTCTAGTGAAGATTAAAAAAACATCCAATAAACTGATGTTGATAATGAATCATCTGCCTTGTCTGCCTTCAAATCAAGAGAAAAACTGGATTAAGATCCAAGCATTCCCTGGAGCTTTGAACCCATTGATCAGCTTTGAGAGGGAAGGGAAGGGAAGGGAAGGGAAGGGAAGGAAGGGAAGGAAGGGAAGGGAAGGGAAGGGAAGGGAAGGGAAGGAAGGGAAGGGGAAGGAAGGAAGGAAGGGAAGGAAGGGGGAAGGGAAGGGAAGGCAAGGCAAGGCAAGGCAAGGCAAGGCAAGGCAAGGGGCAAGGCAAGGCAAGGAAGGCAAGGCAAGGCAAGGCAAGGCAAGGCAAGGCAAGGCAAGGCAAGGCAAGGCAAGGCAAGGCAAGGCAAGGCAAGGTAAGGCAAGGCAAGGCAAGGCAAGGCAAGGCAAGGCCAGGCAAGGCAAGGCAAGGCAAGGCCAGGCAAGGCAAGGCAAGGCAAGGCAAGGCAAGGCAAGGCAAGGCAAGGCAAGGCAAGGCAAGGCAAGGCAAGGCAAGGCAAGGCAAGGCAAGGCAAGGCAAGGCAAGGCAAGGCAAGGCAAGGCAAGGCAAGGCAAGGCAAGGCAAGGCAAGGCAAGGCAAGGCAAGGCAAGGCAAGGCAAGGTAAGGCAAGGAAAGGCAAGGCAAGGCAAGGCAAGGCAAGGTAAGGCAAGGCAAGGCAAGGCAAGGCAAGGCAAGGCAAGGCAAGGGCAAGGCAAGGCAAGGCAAGGCAAGGCAAGGCAAGGCAAGGCAAGGCAAGGCAAGGCAAGGCAAGGCAAGGCAAGGCAAGGCAAGGCAAGGCAAGGCAAGGCAAGGCAAGGCAAGGCAAGGGCAAGGGCAAAGGCAAGGGCAAGGGCAAGGGCAAGGGCAAGGGCAAAGGCAAGGGCAAGGGCAAAGGCAAGGGCAAGGGCAAAGGCAAGGGCAAGGGCAAAGGCAAGGGCAAAGGCAAAGGCAAGGGCAAGGCAAAGGCAAGGCAAGGCAAGGCAAGGCAAGGCAAGGCGTTCAGAGGTTTCCTGTGACCATGTGAGATGTTTGGGTGCCAGAGGCAGACTCTGAGTATCCTCTCTCATCTCCCTTGTTCTCTCAGGGTGGGCTGGAAGTATGAACTGACAGAAATAAATCACAGGTCTTTATAAATGGGAACCAGCAGACAGGAGACTTGGGTCACAGTTGCAACCTCCTGCACAGCAAAGGCCAGGAGTCTTTGAAATGCAATCCAGAGCTAGACTTCTCCTGTTGTAGCCTTCCTTGAATTTGCTAATAAACCAGATTTGGAGGAATTCTTTCTTACTATGAGGAAACAAGATCATTTTCATAATCTTTAAAGAAAGTCCTTGTTCCCTTGGCCTGTAATTCCACTGTAACTAGTACTTTTGGAGGAAGGTCTAACCTTAAGTGAAACTGAGCCTGTAGTAATTTTTAGGAGCAGTGCATACCCAGTGAATTGTGAAAAATACAGGGATTACTATATAGGTCTTAAACCTTATGGAAACACTTTGGACTTCTATAGGGAGCTTAATCTAATCTAAAGGGTGGGCATGGTTCTAAATGTATTTTCTAGTGAGCTCTGTACTCCTGGAAGCAGTAGAGAAAATTGCTTGACAAGCTAATGGGATTAGCCAGCCACATTCAAAGGTTTACAGTCCACTATGGAGTATCTAATTGAGTAAGATGGATATTTCTAATATTCATTGCTTTAATTTTTATGTTTTATTAAAGTATGAAAGGCTCAGTGTCTGCTTGGAAGATAGCTGGAAGGTTTCCTGAGAGAGGGATTGTTTAGGGTAAAATAAACCAGAAAGGCAGTAAAAAGAGGCACTGAAGAAAATCTTCTGAAGGCTTTTATTGTGCTAGGGGTGTTTGTGCATCTATACAAATTACTCAACTGGACCGTATTACCTTCCTGTGATGGTGTCATTGACGGGGGAGGAAATTGTGACTTTAGAAGCTAGAATAAAAGCTTATGGAAATAATAGTTGCTGTTAGAATTATCTGAAAATGCAGCTGGTTGTCCCTATTTTCAGCTGTTGTAGTGCTAGCAAGAAGACACAGAATGCAAGGACTGAATCTCCCTGTGCAGGATTCCAGCTGCTGTAGGAGCAGAAGGATGGCTCTCCTTGTCCTTTCTTTCTTTCCACTATACCTTCTCTATGACCCTGGTGTCTGAACAAAGTGTGGGTGTAAAATGCATCTCCATGTCCTTATTGCCTCAGGGGATGTAGGTGACAATGTCAGTGTTTCTCTGCAGGGCATGGGACAGAGGGTGCTGTGATGCCTGAAACAGCCTGGCCTGGAGCACCCAGCCAATTCTCTGACTCAGCCACACTGAATGGCATTGATATCAGATTGATATCAAGTTCTGAAGTGTCAGCCCCCCAGTCTGAGTCATTTTAAGTCTTTTCCAGTCCAGTAAGCTGTCAAGGGTAACACCCATTTGGACAGCTGTGAGCAGAGAGAAGCAAACCCCAAAGACAAACTGTTCCTCACTCTTGGGAGCAGCACCCAGAGGGAATCAAACATTGCCACATGTGCAGTGGGGATGGCCAGAACTGTGGGAATTATTGCAGCCCTGCCAGGCAAGAGGAATTCCTTGCAATGAGCTCTCTCTGTGCATTCCCAAATCTTCTCTGGGAGAGCCAGGGTGCTGTGTGTGCACTGCGGCACTTCTTGCTCAGTTCTGAACAGGGGAGCTCCCCGAGAGGGAGAGGGCCCCCAGAAATGTGCATTTAACATCTCCAGGGGTACATTATCCAAGTAAGGATTGAAACAAGCATGCCACAGGCCTTAGGAAAGAAAGAAACCCATCTGAACAAAATCTGTAAGATGCTTATGCCACAAAGGCAGAAGAAGTCGTCCTGATAATGAACGTACAGAAGGTTGCAAAGATAGTGGGGAATTAACCCCATTAACTTGAAAGGAGAAACAAAAGCATGTGTCAATAAATATTTACTCTCCTTTTGGTATTTGAAAGTGTTCTTATTTGCAGAGCAAACTGAAATCTTTTCTGTGGGATTTTGCAGAAGTAATATTAATACTAACTTTGTGTCTTTTTTGCTTTATTTTATTTCTTTGAAACAAGTAGTAAATTTACCATTGCAAAAATGAGGGGGTTTTTTTTCAGTTGTAAAATTTATCTCAGCTCATTTGTCATGAAAATTTGCCCCTTAGGACTAGTTTGAACAGTATCCCAGGTGTTTAATGTTGTTCACCTAATGAAGGCACAACTCATGAAAACAACTATTGAACTGTGGTACACTTCATGAATACTGAGGAGGCATTCAAATTTAAAATGCATGTAGTGGTAACTGGGTCTATAAACTGCTGCTCCTGAAGCCTCGATGCTGGATGCATATTTCTCCAAATGAACATTTTTCACTTGCATGTTTTTCTATTTACTAAAGCAGTTTGTAGATCTCCATTTAGCTTCATCAAGCTGCAGAGAGTACAGTTGTAATTAGTTTGGCCATGGAGGGCTTGGCAGATTTTTTTCATGAAATACTCTACTTCATAACATGCCTTACTAGTCACATTTCTGTCCTCTTAAATAAGAGGAAATGAATCGTAGTTGGATGCAAATGATGTAGGAAAAGAGGTAAAGAGCAAAGGGAGAAGGTTTTTATATCCAGGTGTGAGCCTGCTGCACATCACGCTTTGTTAAAAGGGCACGCTGTGTGAAGAGGAGGCAGCAATAGGGCTGGAATAGGAGAAACCTGCTGAAATGTGTCCAAATGGAGTTTTAAAAAAAGAAAAAGCCTGACCCAGTTGCACCCCTGAGAGAGAAAGGGAACCAAATAAAGGGATCTGTGTAGACACAGCACCACAGGAACAGCTTCTGCCAAGGCAGAGCAGGAGATCTCCTGCACAAATGTGCCATTGAGATGCTCCAGCAAAGGTGGAGCTTCTGGGAGAGACAATGCCTGGTGTGCCTGCCCTAGAGGATGCCTTGGGGTGAAGCTGCTGTTAAATGAGATGTCACTCTTACTACAGGGGAGCTGCAGCTCTGTCAGTCATAGCCTGAAAACAGAAAGTCTGTATTCCAGGTAGCTGAAATGAAATACTGTCATTGTCTGCCACCCTGATGACAAGCCCACTTTTCCTTTCTTTTCTCTTTTTTTTTAAAGCTTCATTTTGCAGTGCCTGGCCCAAAGGCAGGGGATTTTGCTCTCTTCTCTGAGCTGGTGTTGCTTAGCTCTACTAAAAATGCGTATCAGCATTTGCCAGACGCAAATCATTGTTCTTGACAGATTATGCAACTTGGATTATAAAAATCCAATGTTTTCTCTTTCTGTCTGAAAATTTGCGACTTGCCAGCATGGTGGGAGGCATTAGTGTTCTCATTTAATTCTCAGAATTAAGCATATTTTCAAATTTAGGCTGGCTAAAAGTAAGAGTTCTGTTCTGAGAAAAAATGGTTGATGTGCTTCTGCCTGTTGTTGCTGAAATGGCTGTTGAATTTCTCATTAAAAATCACCATGAGTGTGTAACGCAGCACAGAACAGTCAGGATCCTCATAGCAGGAGACAGGTCTCTGTGCAGAATTATCAGGCTCCAAATAAATGCTCAGATGCCCATATTTTTGAATGATCTGAGATCACTTAGATTCTGGAATATTTTGATCTTTCTTTTATTTTTAACTAGTAATTGTTCTGTAACCCTGAAAAATATTTACTTGTGAACCAACATTAACTGCAGCAGAAAAATAAAAAGGAATGCTAGATAGCTCTACTCTTCAACTTTTACTGTATCCCAAAATAGCTCTAGACCTCATTCTGCTCTGAGATCTGCAGTGCACATCTCTGCTCTGATATGCTGCTCTCTGTCCTGTATTTTTAGAGAAACCAGTAGGAGTCCAGAGTATGTGGGGCTGCAGAATCCTTGATTTTCCTTGCTGACCTGAGACTAGGTTTTCTTTCTGTGTTTGAAATGGATGTGCTGCTGTGATATTAAAAATAACTATGAAAATTTTCATTCTTGTTGAAGCCAGGTGGTCAGCATTTTGCATTTAGCCCTTTGTGCTTCCACTTTCAAGTTCAAAGATGAACTCCTAATTCTGGGGATTTATTTTACTTTTGTTTTTATATTGAGGCTGCCTTGTATGAACACTGTAGATTCACTACATGGTGTCACCTCTGCTATGATTCCTGTGGCAGATTTTTATTTGAAGAGCCTAAACTACCAGATTTAGTAAATTGTATGTCTCGTGTGCTGAAATGGTGAAAAGTGAAATGGTGAGCTGGTGAAGAAATCTTACTGGTAGATCAAATTTCTTAGCTATTGTGCTTGAAAGCCAGACACTTAACATCATTTTAATGCAGCTTTTGTGTTTGAATTGATATAATAAATGTCAATGTTGAATAGCATAAGGTCATATTTTACTACTTTGACCACAAGTGCAATCTTCCAGGATTCAGTTTTATTACTATTATAACAGTCATGCTGGAGAAGGTCACCAATATATCTTTCAATATGAAGTAACATATGAATGAATAGTTTATACCAACTTTATTCTCTGCAATGTGCTGTGAGCTGTATTGACAGAGATCTGCCTGGGATGTATTGTGTAACTCTGGAGCTGCTGTAATCGTGTGTTGCTTATGATCATTAGGGCCTTAGTCTTTGCAAAGTGAACCTTTGAGGTTTGTACTCTGCTACTTCAAAAGAAAAAGGGCATTTTCTTCAGCAGTATAGATATTTACTCTGAAAAGCACAGCTATACACCACACAGCATGATGAAAATGATCCAGCTTTTGCATACATACACTTTGGTTGAACAACAGCAGTCCCCAGCAGTGCCAGATTTCAAAGGTAATACATCAAGAGTGTGTATCAAAACCTGTGTGCACCCTCTCTGCTTACAAAGAGAAAGACTACACTGATCTTTAAAGCTGAAGTAATTGGACACCTACCTGCATATTTACATTGCCTGACATAGTGTAACAATTACTTTTTTTTTTTTTGTTTCTTTTTTTTTTTTTTTTTTTTTTTTTTTTTTTTTTTTTTTTGGCTTCCAAGGTGCATTTGTACAAGATGCAATAGATATCCTTGATTCTTCTTTTGAGTGAAGGGCTGTGTTCCAAGTGAGGCCAGCTCTGTTGCCCTCTGTGGAAGCTCAAGCACTACTGATTTCTTCTGTTGGGGATTCATCCTGGTTTGTTTTGTAAGGAATTTTAATGAATTTTTATCATGTGAGGATGAAATGCTTCTCAACTTATTAACTTGTATATCTTACTTCCTTAGAGAAAAGTCACCAGTTTTTGTGGAAATTGAGAATGGGGGGAAAAAAAATGCAGGGGTTAAAAGGTTTACCAACATCCAGTGCTGTACTGAATTATGTAAGGCAAAAATATTAAGTAATAATATTTTTCTTATTGCACATTGCCTGTTTGGGGATTATGTGCAGCAGGATGTATGGATACCAGGCTCCTTTCTTTACTTTTTGGGGGCTTTAAAGCATTCTTGTAGCTAAAAAAGTTGTTACCTTGGAAAACTTTTTTGCTTTTCTCTATTTTTTTTCAGTATCTCAAGAGTTAGAATTACTGCACAGTAAGACTGTTTTGTAAAGCTGAAGTCCCCAAACTGTTTCTGCTTTATGTGGTTTTGAGTGCACAACAAACAATGCAGCTTTCTGCTCCTGCTGTCAGTCAAGATCTCCTATAGCTGTTGCAGATTTTTGTGTCCCATACCAGAGGAGCTGGGTTTCAAATCTTGTTTGTCAGATCTGGAGGGGCTGTGCTGTGCATGCAGCTGTTTTTGTGGTGAAAGCTATGTGATGTAGGATGTTAGATATTTCAGGTGTGCTTTGCTGAGGGCAGGGTTTGTGCTGTGAGCTCCCCTGGCACCGGGAGGATGCCCAGGGTGAGACACAGGAGGTGAGGGCTGTTCCCACCCTGCTGCCCTTGGCTCTGTCCCTGGGCCTGGCCTGATGTGAGCAGCAGCACAGGACACTCCTGTGTGTCCAGCCCTGCCTGGGCTCTCCCATGGGGTGCCCAGGGCAGGGGAAGTGATCCCAACACACTTCCACCTACACAGGTGTGATGGGACAATAATAGGCTGCAAATGTCCCAGCTGTTCAGCCCAGCCCCTCGTCCATCAGTGTTAAGCCATGATTCAGAAGTACATTTCAAGGAGAAAATCCTTCTCCTTGAAGAATCTGAATCAAGGTAAATAATTTTCCTGACATCTGCTTCCACAATGTTTTGTTTGACATTATGTGCAGATCTATTCTTTTACGTAGCACTTGCCAGTGTGGGAACATTTTGTTCTCTGATGTATTCAAAATTATGTTTAATGACTTTAGCCTTCTCCTAGTAGGACTTTTATTTCTGGAAAATGTTTATAGCATGCAAACAGAGGAAGCAGGTGCAAACGTGCAGGCACATAAGCTCAACCTCCAAGAGAGATTTGTAGTTGTTGGTAAGTTTGGGGAGTTTTTTGATAGATCGGTGGCAGTCTCAGAAATGTCATCCTCCAAGACACAATTGTGTGGCTATGTGAGGTAGGGCAAGAAAATAATTTTTGAAATTGTATTTTAAAATGTTTGTTTCCCTAGCAATCTCTCCTACTTTGTTAAAACTGATTTTGTTTTGTCTTATAGGCTGTCCTAGAGCACAGTTGGGGAGATTGGAGATGATTTGATATTGGATTTCTGAACAAGGAAACACGCTCTGGGTTTCAATGCACGTACACATCTATATATCTATAGCTTACACCAGTTTAAAGGAAATCAATTAGCAATTGACTATTGCAGAGCAATGGCGATAGCATCTGAAAGTGGGGATAGTTTTCTAAGTCTGAGCAAGGCTTTTGAATGTTCCAGTACTTTTTGAGGGCAAATTACTCAAGGAGGAAGCTCCCCCTTGAAGAATTTCATTATTTTAGATTTCTGTAAGTGCAGATGAAAATGCAGAGGTGTAATTTGTCACTGAATGTTTCCAAATCTAAAATCTGTAAGACAGAGTTGCTCTCAAGGTGTTCTCTAAGTGGCCCCCATGGCTTTGAGTTCTGCCTGCTCCTGTTGACCTTTAAAGTGTGCTGGAAGGCTCATCCCTTCCTGGGCCTTGAGGAGGGAACCATGGCTACCCAATGTAATTCCTGGTTTTCTTTCCTGCTCAGTCCTTGCTGGCAGGAAGGCCCAGGTGAAACTGTCCAGGATGCCCAAGGGCAAACACACTCTTCTGAGCAAACTGAAAGAAAATTAAAGTGTGTAAAGCAAAACGAGTCAGACCATTCTCTCTCAGCAGCAGAGTTTGCTCTTAGCTTTATTCAAACATTGGTTCCCCATTCCTCCTCCCACTGGAAAACATTAAATTATTATCAGTGATACTGAGTGTTTCATGCATTTTGTAGTACCTCAGGTCATAGAGGTTGCCAGTAAGTGCAGTGTTTTACTTCCAAGTGTGGGTCTCTTGATGTCTTGGCTGCTGCCACTGGAGGTTTAGGTGTCAGAACTGTGCTACATGTGTGGTGTCAGCTCTGCCCCTGAGCACAAGCTACAGCTCCATTTCCCAGCCTCCTAATTGCCATTAAAGAAGACAGCAGCAACCTTGCAGCTGGTATCTCATTTCATCAAAGTAATGATAAACTATATTCAAAAAAACCTTCTCTCCCTTCAAAATCCTTTCATTTTGGTGACAAATTTTGGAGTATATTTGCATACAAATCACTTTCTTCCAGGAAAAGGCTGAATTTTTTGGTGCTGCTGTTGTTTTTTTAATGTTTTCTAAACATAGTTTGTCTGAAAGTTTTATGAGCCAGTCCTTTTTTTTTTTTTTTTTTTTTATGCACAGCCTGATGAGCTGCTTCTGGAACAGAGGCTACTGAAATAACATTAAATTGCTTGTTGGTTCCTCTTTTGAGGACAGCCTAAGCATGTTTTGCTATAGAACAATTTCTCTTGCCTCTTACAATTCTGTGGCTTCTCATCTCCATTCATAACTTTGCATATCTTGCACATGTAAATTAGTAGTACAAGTATCATTGGATCTAGCATCATGGTGGCAAGGAATTTTTTAAATTTTTCACTATTGTTTTAACTTTTTTTTCAAGTTTGGCTTAAGAGGTTGTGGGTTTCATTCATTAACTCAACTCTAATCAACTGTCCTAAGAAAGTGGAAGTCAAATGGAAATGTTATTTACTCTTTCTGATGGGAAATATGGTTTAAGAGAGTTTAATTCTCTCCTACTGAAAATCTGCCCTGTAGAAGCACTTTTATCTCTTGATGACTGGTTGCATGGCAAAAGCATCTCAGCCTAATCTATCTATTCTTGGACACCATTTTATCTCTTCTGCAATTGAATTTGTCTGTAGTGGAACCAACATTCTTTTTATCACCCAAGGTCTGATCTTCAAGCTTTCACCTTCAAAAGTACAGCCATCCTTAGGCAGACTGGTAGCTCAGAATGATTTATAACTGAGGAGAACTTTGAAGTTCCTATAAATAACCAAAAAAAGCAGTGTTTTCTGCCTTTTTTTTAGTTATACTGCAGTTTGCTTGCTTATACTTAGGCATCACTGGTGTCTTCCATTCTGTATCAGTGACATGCAGCCAGGAATGACAGTGCCACCAGTTTCTGAGTGGCCAGATAAGAATCCTAAGATAGTGATGTAAAGCCCAGGGAAAAAGATTCTCAAGTGTTTTTCACACCAGTGGTAAGGATCAGCATGGGGCTGCATGTGAAATGCAGACACCACGTTCAAGGGGACTCTGTAGAGAACATGTTTAATTTCCAGAGCAACAAGTCTGCACATCACTTTTGCAGGACTGAGCTCTCCAACTGCACACAGCCATCACTGGCATGTTGGGAGGTCGCTGAGTGATTCACATGCAGCAGCTTAGCAAGGGGGAGCTGAACAAATGACAGTGGAGATGCTTTCATTTGGAGGAATACCAAATGTTCCTGCTCTTTCAGCCCCTAGATATGGGATATCTACTTTGTGACCTTCAGAAAGAGAAAGAAATTCACATTTCTCTGCAAGATGGCTTTGATAGTGATCATAAACCCCCCAAGATATGCTGTATGCTTGCAATTTAAGGAGGAAACACAGAGATCTGGAAATTCATTTGCAAATACCAAATTCAACATCAATTTTCTCCCTCACATCAAGGATGCAACTGGAATACTGTAATCTTTCATTGTTGGGGTTTTTTTGTGTTTGTTTGTTTTTTGGCATATATTTACTTTCTCTTTTAACACTGATAGCATGTCAGATTTAAGCAATTTTTTTCCCTCCCTCCAGGGAACTGTCTACTGGCAATAAGTGCAGTGACATATTGTTGTTATCAGCTTGTATTATGGTAACACAGAGAGTTCCAAACCAAAGATCACAGCCCAAATCTTTGGGGATATGTAGACATGCTGTAGAGTTCTAACAGCTACTTAGATCTTGCTCCAGTGAGACTTTAAGATTTGGGATTAATTTGGAGTGCACAGGGATCTTACAGATTGTCCCACTGGTTCCAGCAGTGGGAAGGGAAATATCTACTATTGAGGGTGAGGTAGCATGTAAGGGTTGAAGGGCCATAAAATCAGATGCTTGTCTTAATGGATATCAGCCTAAAGTATCTGAAAACCTCACACTACACAACAATTATAGGGAACTACATGCTGGTATTGAGGTTCATATGGAAGTTTCCATCTGGACCTGTGCAATAAATTGAAGAAGGGAGTGGAAGCAAGGAGAGCAGGTTTGGGTCTCTGTGGAGCACAAACTGTAGCCATAAACACAGAAGATTTCACCTCTGCAAACATCCTTTCATACCCCTTGTATGGTTGATTTTTTTGTTGATCTCACATTGAAACAACACTCAGGGTCCCCTCTTGCTACTTTTGTGACACCACCCCTTTGCTTTGGAGCATTTGTTTTTCCCAGAAGTGACCCTATACTAGGCATGAGCATCCTTGGCTACTTTCAGTAGTATCAACAAAGGAAGGAAACATCAGTGGCTTTTACAATGATGTCATGCAGGAGACCATTTTTAGACTTATCTCCTCAAGAATGTGTGCATTTCTGTGCCTCTCCACAAAGGCTGGCTGCTGCTGAGACCAGCACTGGAGGATGGATCTGCACCCAGCTGCTTTTGGGGAGGTGATGACTAACATGGAAATGCTCCTGTGGGCAGCAAGCCAAGCCAGCCCCTGCTGCACACAGCCCTGAAGGGGTTTTGTGGTGCTGCATGGGATGGGGTCTGGCCCTTACAGGGGAGATGCCCTCCCCCTGTCTCCTCCATGAGCACCTGTTAAGGAGCTAAGCATATGCTGTTCTGGATTTCAAATCATTATAATGACACACTGTGACAATAAAAAGAGCCATGAAAATAGATCATGTAAAGAAGTCCTGGATTAAAAATCCCCTGGTACACTGGGACATGATAAAACTCCACTAAGTCAATAATCTGTGCATTAAGAACTCCTCTGGTTATGTAAAGGAACTAAAACAGTCTGTTTTTCTCAGTGAGCCAGAGGAAGTGGTAGCTTGGGTATGTAATAGGATGATAAAGAGTGCTTGCTTTTCAGTAACCCTTACAGTCTAACTTGATTTACAGATCAGATCTCTGCTGCTGACAGTAGAAAGACTGTAATGATGCCAATGACCGTGTCTAAGAGAGTCTCAGTTGTGTCTTTATTCCAAGTCCTCAGAAAGGAAATAATAAAAACAGATAATCACATTAAAGTAATGGTTTCAGATGACACTCACACAAAATAAGGTTATTCAGAGTTAAGCTGCTAGTCTGTCTTCTTCATTCCCATGTTCTTGAATATTGCAGAAGTCCTGGATGAGAGTATGAATTGATGTTCCGTGCATGGCGTAGCGATTCAGCAGAGCTGGGAACAATGTGCATTAATGACAATAATAGTATTAGAACAGCATCTACAGAGGCAATCATGACACAGGGCCCTGCTGTCCTTAGCCAAGAGAGCTTATTATGCAAGTGGAAAACAGGAAGGAGACCTACTTTCTGATTCCCTCCTCCTTTATAGCTTCCATTGTCTCGGGTGCTTTATAAGCTGTGTTTTAGCATCTCTGCTTGAGTTTTATTTTGTATTAAAAGGAGTGCTTTGTATGGATAGTTTCATGTTGAAGATGTACTCTACATCTGTTTTACATTTTCTCAGCCCTTAAGTATGACTTTCTCAAAACAGACTCCCCTGGCAGGTGAAGAAAACTACACCTTTGGGAGCATTTTGTCCTGACACACACACTCTTATGAACCTTCTCATCCACACCAAGTTTTTTGTGTTAAAGCAGGTATGAAATAAGTTGTCAAAATTAAGTAGCTAAAGAATAGCAGCTTAAAATAATTTCTTTTCATGTTGAGCTACCTCTTAGTCTCTGCTTAAATGTTACATAGGGTCTTTTATATTTCTACCTCACCATTCTCTCTACTGCAGCTGAGTGAGGGCTGATTCCCTGCTTAGCTGTGCTTGTTGTTTTAATCCCCAGAGACATAAATTACAGAAGAAACTCTTGCTCCATCCCTTTTCATTTTGAAGTACCTCTGTCAGCCCCCACTTCCTTTTCCCTCATTTACCCTTTCACTGTCCTTGTCATCTAGCTATTCATGTTTATAAGGGTCACAGCCTGTCTCCTGACACACAGAGGGGTGTGTATGCACCTGGGCTTCTCTGGTGAATGCTGCAGAACTCCTTTGGGTGTTAACAGGTCTGCTTTCAGTTTCAAAGTTCAAAGAAATTTACATTTACAAAAACAGTAATCAACTCTCTTACTTGGAAAGTCATTTCTCTACTACATCCACTTCAACAGTGCATTGGCCAATGCAGTAGTGATACACATCCATTATCATGGACTTTGCAATTTTAAGCATTCAAAGGAACTGATGAAAATACACCGGGACATTTATCACATCAAAGATGTGATATTGCAGGGCAGAGATATTATGGTTGACCTCTCTGTCATGCAAGTGTGGTGAATGGCTCTTTCAGAAGGGAAAGAGAAGATTCATCTTTTGGATTGTTCCTAAAGATGCTGATGCTTTTACAGAGGGCTAAGCCATTCCTGCATGGGGTGCAGAAATTTAGGCTCATCCTGCTCTCATGGAATAGTTCCCTGGAACAGCAGAGCCTATTGCTTTAGATGCAGTTTTAGTTACTAACTATGCACAGTATGCCACGAGCACTCCCAACATAAGGCAAACACAGCTCGCCACTGACTTTAATTGGAGCAGTTTTCTGAATGCCCTAACAGAACCAGGTGGCAAACCAATCCTAGAAATTAATGGAGATCAGGTGGTTTAGTCCATTTAAAAACTTTGAAACTCCCAGCGTACGTTACAGTATTCTTTGAGGAATATGCTTAGTGTAAGATAGCCTGAATTATCCAAATTCTGTTTTCCAAAACTCCCTGTTATTCATGTTTCTCATTATCTATAAATTACATTCAAAATTACCTTAATTACCTGAAACCTTGGTTATCCAAACATATTCATTGTCCCCTGTGATACTCTGGTAATTGATCTTGTACTGCATTGCTCCAGCTGATGCTTCACTGGTTAGAGAATGAAGGCACAGTTGGTCTGCCACGTGCTACTACAGCTTTGTCTTTTTCTGTGCTGCTCAGCATAAAGTTAGTGCAGAGCTGCAAAGAGTACATGGAAAGCTCTAAATCTCCTGCATTGATACATATTTAGAGAAAGCAGAGTTGTTACCAACTTCTCCAGCAGCAGTTCTAACAGGACCTTCCTTAACAGAACTCGAGATAACAGAGGAGGGTGAAATAAAACTTCCTAAGCAGCCAATAATGACCTGGCTTTTCACAGTTCCAGATATACTGGTATACTCTGGTCAAACCAGCCTTCAAAATTATGTGAGAGAAATGCCAGGAAGATTCACCAAATATTAATCTGATTAATTTACTACTGTCACCCGCCATAGATGCCCAGAACATAAAAAAGTTTGTACTTTCAAGTGCCATAGACAAAAAGGTCAATAATGCTCATAGTTTGTCCAGATCCTTAATTCCTATATTCTGTGGTTTCTTTCTACCAGGTTAAGTCTTGTTTCCAGGAAAACTTATTGTCTGTTATATGGCATCCAATAAATTTCAAGAAAGTAAATTTGTCATAACTAATATTTAGTAATTAATTATTCTCTCATTATAGCTCCTGAATCATGAGCTAGAATATAGCTTCATAATGATCACATTAGTTTTTGAATATGATGGTGCTGCAGCCTTAATTAAAACTAAATGCTGAAGCATTTTCTCACAAGTTGTTTTTTATTCTCAGGTGGAGGGGTTGGATCACGAGCTCACTTTTTCTGTTTGAAATGAGGCATTGCAATGGCATGTTGCAATTCCAGCAGGGTTATTTTGGTAAATTGAATTTTTCTTTTTCTGGTGGTACAGGTCATTTGGACAAGACTTGTAGCTGTTGAGCAGCTTTGCAGAAACATATCAGTTGCTATGACAAATGCCATGGCACCAATATTTTGGCCAAAACTCTGCTTTTTGACTGTTGCACCCCAAATGTTGTTTGGTCTCTTCTGTCAGCTTTGGGCATGGCTTTTTATTTCAGTGGTCTTGTACATTTATAGTTGCCCTAGGTGTATGGGTAGTTTCATGTAATTGTGACCAGTTTTGCCATCTAGAAAAAAGGATATATCAACTGGAGCAATAAAGATGTAGTTCTTAGCTGGAATGGGTTGCTGTACAGCAAGATTTTTTTACAGGATCTCAGAGCATCACAGCAGTTGCAGATGACTGGGACTTCTTCTATACTGGGACTTCTGCATTTCTCTGTTAGTCACTGATTATTTATTGCTTTTGGGCCTTCCAAGTTCAGAACCTTGATGTGACTCTAAGAATGTGGTCATGATTCCTGTTACAAGTGTAAGTTTAGATCTTGAGTAAGTTTCCACCAAATGAGACTTGGATCAGAGGTGTGTTTCTGAGGCACAAACTCTCCCACAGCTGCTCTCACTGTGGTTCCACTTAGGTACCTGCTACTGCCCGAGGCTGTCCCCGAGGCCAGGAGCCAGCACTAAAGGACAAATCCTGCAGTAAAATACCACTTGCTATGAGGAACTGAGCTTTCAGTTGACCTACTTGACATACCCTAAAGGCATTTAAAGGGAATATCAAATATACGAAAGACTTGTTTAAATGAAAAGTGAGCAGTTCTGAATCGCATTTCCCTGCTGTGGCCCTGTGTCTTGTGGAGTCACTGTACTTTGTGTAGCAGGACTTTGTACTTTGCTCTTCTATCTAGCAAGATTCAGATTATAGGCCATATCTGCATTTAAATTAGATGTATTGACTTTTAAAAGTAAAATAATGTTTATTGCTCACTACTTGAAACTACTGCATGTTTCACTGATGTGAAAAGTTATTTTAAGTCTTTCAGTGGGGTGAGAAGATCGAGTAGAATAAAAACTCCTCTGTATAAAAGCTGCAATGTGGTCTTCAAAGAGTGTACTTATCATAGTGTGGAGAGATCCATGTCAAAGATTTGCAGTGATTGCTCTTTGTTCTAGTGGAAACACTAGTTTTCTGATATATTGCATAAATCTGGTCTTCTGCATTAGTGTAAACATATACTGAGCTGTCTTATCAAGATCAAATTATCTAGATAAATTGTCTTATCTTAATGGCTTCTTTTATTAATGCTAATATGTGGCAGAGCAATATTTTTAAAAAATTTGTATGTGAGTTTAATAATCTGAAGCAATTTTTAAGCTCTTATTGTAACTTTATTGCATTTGCATTTGGTTGTTAATCAACTTTATTGTTCAGAGCTATGTTTTTTCCCAAACTAGGAAACTCTGTGATATACTATTTCCTGTATTGTACCAAAGCACTCCTCTAACATATATTTTAATACAGTTCTACATGTAAAATCCACTAAAGAGTTCTTCTTTACATTTTCCTATTATGAGGTGCTCAGTCTTAATCCAAACCCTGCTAGAGATTTCCTTCCTAAAGTCAATCACTCCATCTTATTGAATAAGGCTCATTCTGGACTGGGGGAAATGTCAGGTTTTGCATTGCTACAGATTTATGGATGTCCTAATTCTGTGGGTTTACTGGGAACTGAATGGGTGCCTTGACATGTTGTTGTAATGAAGCAAAATACACATTTGATTAATTTTTAAAGGCTTTTTGATGCCCTCTGTGTGCACTTGCATGTGCTATTTCAGTGTTCTCTTCCTTCTTAACTCCTCCTACAGGCAGCATCTGTGAAACCATTATTGTTTTCCTCACATAGAGAAATTGCTCCCATAGCCTTCAAAATGTGAAGAATCGTTCAAGGGCAGAAAAAAGATAAATGACTGGCAGTTGTTTTTCAGTTATATTAATTTTATTAGTCATGCATTCTCCTGTGCTTTTTCAGAGCTCTGGGACTTCTTTCTCTCAGCAATTAGAGCTTTTGAACAAAGAAAACTTCTGCTTAGATGCAATGATGAATTTAATACCTCTGCCCACATTCTTCAGCTGAATCTGGGGACATTGTGGTGAGTTTTAATACCTGATGAGTTGTCTGAGTGATTCTCTCTGCTTGGGGCACTTGATGCAAATTCATGTAAAACAATGTAAGAAAAGAATAATCCCTCTTGGTGCCCCCCATGGCGCATTATTTCTGCATTCCCATCAGCTTATGGGTGTGCAGAAGGGTTCTTTCATACAGATGCATTAAATAGTTGGAAATAATCATTTATTACAGTTTCCTGCAGCTGGTTCTTCCAGTCCCTGAGCTCCCAGCACCCACCCCAAGGCATTGTCCTCCCTGCTCAGTGAGGGCTGGGCTGGCTCCTGATGGACATCTCTTGTGTCCATCAAGTTCTTCCTGCTGGTACCAGGAGGGGGTGGCAGTATCTGATCTGTATTAACCCTAAAATGAGCACAGCCCCAAGGCAGGAGTCCCTGTTGGGGGCTGCTCTGTGAGTGGTTGGGATGTTTTCAGCCTGGAGGGAGAGCAGAGGCTGCTGTGCTTTAAGTTACTTACCTATGTATATTAAATGCATGCAGGAATATTAAGTCTCTGTATTAAGTCTCTATAGTTTGGGACAGTTTTTTAATGAAAAAAATTAGTCAAAACCAAAATATTAATGAATAAGTAGTTTTTGAGGTGTTCCCCAAAATTAAATCATTAAGGAAATTTTTTATTAGTAACTAAATACTTTTTATGTAAAAAATTAGAATGCTAAAAATAGCTACTTAAAACTTCTTAAATTTTTGTAGATTTTATTAACTTCTACTTTTTGTTGTTAAAATATGTCCTTGGTTGTTTTTGTGGTGGGTTTTGGGTTTATTGTTGTTTATTTAGATGTGGACTCTTGCACTCCCTCCTGTGAGAGGGAAGACTTTTCAAAGAAACAGGAAGTGTTTCTATTCTAATGTGAGCTATGAATTCCTGACTATGTTACACATTGAAAATAAATAATTTTCCTAAGTTAAAAAGTTTTATAACAAATGGTGTAGAAAGCTAACAATATTGGTGAGACCCAGGAGCTTCATGAAGTGGCAATTACCCTTTCACTTTTAGATATTTTGCCTTTTTCCTCTTGTAGTTTGTACTTTTAAAGCCTCACATATTAAGAAAACCTGTCAATTTTAATGTTTTTAAGTGGTTCCTCAAAAAGACAAAGAGAAAAAAAAGAACTTTATTCCTATTGTTAGAGTATCAGTACCTGGAGAGCCTTTAATTTTTTCCTTTTTAAAGCTTTGAATTGTTCTGTTTGAAGTTCAAATTCAGGAATAAAACAAGAGTCAAAACTGAAAGTATGTTTCTATATAGCAAATTAATGGACTTAACCAGGAAAAAGCTGTGTTCAGCTCTAAAGCTTGTCACATAAAAGGAATTTTAACCTCTTTGGGTTTCTTTTCTTTAGGTTTTCTTTCTTTTTTGACCCCCCAAAGGCCATTTTTCCAACATTTCAGAACTACAGAACGTGTGTACCTTGATAGTTATGTGTGAAAATTTTTAATAGGCACTTTGTGGGTTTGAGTGGAATCCTATTGAAATGAACATAGAGCCTGGCCTAGGCCTTAAATACACAATTACAATAATTTAAGCTTCTAAGTCAAAATCCATATAAAGCAAATAAAAATTACTGCTGAGCCTTTGAATTTCAGCCTCCACTCTGTGTGTATTAGCGGAAGGAAAATTACATTTGAAGTGGTCAGCATGCAGGAGTTTTGATTTTCTTGTAGAATCTGAATCTTCTCTCTCTGATCAGCTTCAAGCCAGCCTGCAGTAATCACATGCTCACTTTTCAGTCGTGCCCCAAAATCCCCAGGGTGAGCACATCCTTCAATCCACACGTGCCCAAGGGGGGTTGGTGTTTGAGCAGAGCCTTGGCAGTGCCAGGTGCCCATTGCTGACCCACTCCCAGTCAATGCCCATCTCAAAGGGCTCCAGTTCTCGTGGTCTCAAAGGGCAATGGGAAACACAAGAGATTTATCAGGTTTGTGCAGAGGGCTGGTGAGGGCTGAGAGGTGGAACATGTGTGGCTGAGCATCTTTGTGCTGCAGCTGTTCAGGAATTGAACCCTGCTTGCTTGGCCACAATTTTTCCAAACAGGTTATGATCTTAATAGACCACCAGGCTGCTAATTTGGATTATGGAGGAGGCTTATGGTCCTTGGTGCATTAAACAACCACCCAACATCGTGCAGCTGTGCCCAATATAAAAATACAAGGGATTCCATGGAAAGCATAGGTCATCCTTAGGTGTTAGCTCAGTTTAAAGGAAATGGGTCTGATCCACTTTGGCTTTGCTGCTCCTTTATGGTTATGCATTTCCACTAAAATTCCTGGAGTTTTAGGCTACTATCTGCTGGTAATCTGAAAAATACTGACATTCCTAGTTATTTAATGAATCTTTAATGGAGCTTTTAGTGTGTGTGAGGGTTTGCATATTGATTTGTGTATGCATATTTAGGTATTAGGGAGAGAAGTAAGGCTGTTGAGAGACTTCTGCAAGATTTAGAGTGTGAAATGTGTTGTTACAAATTATAATAAGGTGTAAAGGTTTTTCACTCCTTAAAATGGGGAAGCTGACATATTAAATTGCGTGTGCTCTAGTGATGTGGACTGACTCAGAGAACTTGAAGGAAATAACAGCTGTGCACATCAAAGCTTAAAAATAGAAACTTCATCAGTAGCAGTTTAGAATGAATGAAGAAATCAAAAAAATATTAATTAGAGTGTTTAGAGAAAGATGAAGTTGAAACTTTCTGAAGGCAGAATGATGTCATCAGTGTTGCAGCTCGTCTGTGCTGGGGAGCAGCACCTTGTCCTGCTGAGCCACTCTGTTAAAGGGGGGGCTCTCATCCAAACAAAGGCACCTACAGCCATTTCAGACACCCCAAAATGACTCAGGTTTCCCCACCTGACCAGAAGTTATGGCATAGGGCATAAGGGAGACTCCTGCCCTTCTGGAGTGGCAGCTGGATGCCCTGAGGCAGTCGATGCTTTGGTCTGAAGAATATTTGCACATGAACATAAGAACAGACTCACTTTCTCTCACATTTTTAATACAGTCTCCTGAAGTGGTTTCATAGCTGTGTTTGCAGTGGGTTATTGTAGAAAGTAATGAACAGTTTATCTAATTTTAAACTTAGTAAGAATTCTGAGGTGAATAGAGCAAGTGTGCAGCTTAAAATCTGACCAGGTGTAAAATTAAAAACTATTCTAGTGTCAAAAAGTTTAGTTAAAAAACTATGATTTAAAGTTGCAGTGGATGGTTGTTTTCCTAATGACCTCAAATTCATGAATTCATTCTAACGTTTTCCTTTTAATATATTCATAGTTAAATATAACTTGAATGTTGTCCTAATTACATTCTCATGTTAATTTAGCTCTGATTCAGAATTTCTATCATTATTCTTTGTAGAATTATTTTGAAGTGATGGAAAGTTCAGAAGAGATGCTCCATTCTGTGATTAGGCCTTTGAATTATTTATCAAATTCAAAGACAGAAATATAGCTAAAATCTAGTTTGAGTTGTAAATGAGTTTTGGTGCTGTAAGGAGGAAGTGCAAGTGCTTTTTGCAGAATGCCATGGGTGCTGCAGGAGCACTGGTGGCCCCACGTGAGCAGGGAGGTTCATAGTTAATAAGAAACTTCCACTGCACCAACTGGCAAATGCTGTCTAAGCAGATAAGACAGATGATGTGTGGAGGAAGAGGGACAGAGAGAGATACAGAGAACTTGTGAAATGACAGTGCAGATTAGTGACAAAATTAAGACAAAACCCATCCTGTCTTGGACAGAACCAGCCCCCACTCCCTCTGTGATGTGTCATGGTAAAAAAGCCTTCCCAAGAACTGTTTAACTCACGTTTTCCACAACCCATTGCAGTGGAAAATAGTACAGTGCTAACATCAGATTGTAGAAACCATCCTTAATGCAAAAATTGTGGCTGTGGCCTTGAGCTAGGGAGAGAACAAACAATTGCTGGTGAGGCGTGTGCGAGTCTGAGAGGGCGAGACGCTGCTGGGGAAAATTCGAAAGGAGAAAAGGAAACTTGTCTTAATGTAAGCAGCAGTTTTGCTAGAGGTAAGTGAGGGGAAATTCTTCATTTATAAATGGTTCATTGAGCCATGATAATAAAGCAGTGCTGCAGAAGAAGGATAATTATCTACTTAAGTATCAGATGCCCTAAGGGTACAAACTTCCCTTCTCTCCTTTTGAAAAATGAACTCAGATTAAACGAATGTCCTTTTTCCTGTTTTAGTGTTGACATGGATTTCCTTTTTATGAGTAAAATTAATTAGTTTTTCTATTCCTTCATTCCTGGTATGGAAATCAGGTCTGCCAATCAACTTTGCAGCTCTTCCCTTGGGCCCCAAGTTTGGCCAATAGCATCCTTTATGGATGTACTCTGTACAATGCACTGGGAGGGCATAAATTAATTACAAAGGGTTTACTGTGCCCAGCAGTTTACCAAAGGAACACAGCATTGCAGAACAAAAACCCCACAAAATTAGGGGTTTTGTCCCCATCTAGGATTGTTTTGTTTGCAAGTACCTGCTTTCTAAATATATTTTTCTCCTTTCTTAAATTTTAGTACCATAAGTTGTCACAAGTGAGAAGGAGAAAAGTGGTGGATAGATGATTCTGTAAAAAAAAAAAAACGTGTCTGAGAGACAGATTTTCAAAGCAAATTAACACCCACAGCTGGGACCAGTCCTCTCCTGTTTTTTTGGGAGCTGCTACAGGTAGAGCTTGTTCAATTCTGTTCCCACTACAGCAAATATCCATTACAGACTTGTCTGTCCTCATCTGGATTTTGAAAAATTATCAAAACCTGCCACTACATCTTTACTTTGAGAAAATGTCTGGTTTTGTCTCCCATCAGAATGATAAGTGTGATTCTTACAATATAACCTGGGTGTATGTAAACATGTTGTTTCTGTGCTTATGGAAATAATTGATTTTTCACATGTATTAATCTCTCCTTATTTCAAATGCCTCACATGGTTCTTGACAATCAGGTTGATGTAACCTTTTTGTGAACCTGTTAACTGCAGTGTAGCTCCTAGTTACCTTTCCTGGATTATAGAGAATATTTCTGAATACCTGTGGGCTTCAAGATGCAGTAAAAATAAAGATGGCTGTAATACAATGGCATGGAACTTAATTTTCTTCTAATAGTCCATTGAACACGTGTTTTAATACTGGAAAAAAATAATTTTCGTAGCCTTTGGTCATGAAAGTTCAAGTGGTGTTAAAGGTTACTTTAAGGTCTTCATTCTGCAAATTCTATTCTGTAAGGCAGCAAAGAATCCTGTCTGAAGGGAATTGAAATGAGAATCAAGTATTTGCTTGTTGGATCTACAAACTGAGGCTCTGCTAAGAATTCTGGACCATATTAATAATGTTACATAATTGACTTTCAAGTGAGGAATCATAGCAATTATTAATTACTGTGAATACAGCAGTTCAGATGACGGTGAGCAGTGTCTGTGTACTCCCATTATTTACTTTATAGCTTCATTTCACTGACTCTCAAATCACAGTCACCAAGGTAGAATTAAATCAAAGTATATTTACAGGATTGTGAGCACTGTGCTTAAAAGGAAATAGTCTTAATTACCTTAATGTATTTTTAAAAGCATTATAGTTACAACAGGTGAGCATTCCCTGTAAATTGTAATTAATGTGTAGAAATAAGTGATCTGCTTGATCAGCATAGTGCCAGCTTGTCATATATTTAGGTGCCTAAAATTAGAGTTATAAGATCAATATTTAAAAAATATATATCCTATATGGGGAAAAGCATTGTAAAACTGCTGTCTCAGACAACACATCCAAAGCCCTCTTAAATTTCTTTGGCTTTTCCCCATTTCTAATCACAAAAGAAAATGTCTCTGACTTTCACAGGAGATAAATACCAGCATTTCTCCCTTGAGATGTTTGGGTCTGTGAAAAATTTGCTTTCCTTTAAATATGTCAGTATAGCACAAGCCTTAGTCGCTTTGCCCATATCTGAGAGATTTAAAGAAAATAATTCTGAACAAAGCATCATATAATTCCTTGTAATTAGCCCTGGGTTTGCTGCTCTTGCTGTATCACAGTGAGGACGAGCTCAGGCTCTCGATGGTGATCAGAAGCAGGTTACAGGCTGGGGATTGAGGCTGTCCTGGAGCCTTCAGGTTTGTGTTTGTGCCTTGACACTGCCACCTCCAGATGTCCTTGTGTGTCCCCTGCGGCCGGTGGAGCGTTTCCGTGACCTGTGTCCCGAGGAAGTGGCTGATTTGTTCCGCACTGCACAGAGGGTTGGAAACGTGGTGGAGAAACATTTCCATGGTACCTCGCTCACCTTTTCCATCCAGGTTTGTAAACCAGTCAGCTAAGAAAGGTTTAATGGTTTGTTTTATCAAGCTTTCAGCCTTTTTCCCCAGTCCAATCACTAAAGGACATTGGAACTTCAACAGGCAATAAATGCAAAATAACAGTAATAAAAAACAAGGAGCCAAATAACTGCATTGCAGTCTTCCAGATTTGCCATTGAAAAATCTAAAAAGGAAGCCAGCAGGAAAGTGTGGTTAATTAATAACTGCAAAACCTGGGATAAAGCCAGCACTCTCAAATGCTATGCTTGTTTGTGAGTATTTCAGGAAAATATTCTCCCTTCAAAGAAGTGTTTGCAGGGAGCCACATCCCCTGTTCCACATAACCCACTGCACATACTTGAGATAGGTGATCCCTCCTCACAGCTATTTATATGCAGGCAGAGAGCTGTAGCCATGTAAATACATTATAAATTCTGACCTTTCAGTTGTTTGTGCTGGATGTTTTTATACCAAAAATGTTTAAAGCAAACCAGGAGACTAAGCCCATTCACTA
This sequence comes from Muscicapa striata striata, assembly GCA_030060385.1. Lineage (NCBI taxonomy): Eukaryota > Metazoa > Chordata > Aves > Passeriformes > Muscicapidae > Muscicapa > Muscicapa striata. Next base: position 776,949 of record JAREIS010000002.1, on the reverse strand, counting down.
GAATAAGAATTTAAGCAAGCATACTTTGATTAAATTCTTACTTCCACATGTGATTTTATTTTCACAAGGATCAGAAATCTATTGCTAGCTATTGAAAAATATAACTTGAAAAAATGAAAAATAGCAACTGTTTTGTGATGATAGTTTCCCACTTTGCTGGTGTCTGATATGGAAAGGAGCTTTGTCCAAAAATTTAGTATTGAATGGTCCTCAGGAAAAATATGTTAATTTAACAGACAGTGTAATTGATGTAAATGATTATTGAGTAAGATTTCTGAATTCCTGTGTGATCCTGGTTAGATCCTCTAACCTGAGACTTTTCTCTTTGCTTACAGGATGGCCCTGAAGCTGGACAAACGGTGAAGGTGAGTGCTTAGTATGCAGAATACAAATTAAGACACAATTATAAGAACTAATAAAAGATCAAAGCTCATCATCAAATTGATATGTTATTACTTTATCCTTGAGATCAAAAAATCCCAAGTGTACAATAGCAGTAAATACTTTTTATTGAAATTGCACGAGATAATGTTTACAGGTTTTTCTCTTAGACAAAAATTTTCAATCATGAAAATATCTTTTCAAAGCTGCTGGGTGTATTTATGCAAGGAAAGCCTCATGAAAGAGGCATCTGGTTTAGTTTTTTTGTTTGTTTTACGGAGAAAATATTGCCCTTCCATTCATGATCTCTTTGTTTTTCTGTTTATTGCCTAATGAGTTGTAGCTAATTATAGGAACAGTTAAACTGAACCACATTATGAAAATATACCTTTTGTCTATGCTTTCTCTCAATGTATTCATATGTAATGGGCCCAGTGAAGCTAAAAACCAGATTTTAAGTGTACTTCCAAAAAAAAAGGTGGGAGGGTGGAAGGGAAGAGAAGGATTTATTATTATATTCTCCACTTGAGTAATACCACAGATAACATCCAAGATGTCTCTCCAGCCATGAGTCACTGCCTCGAATGCAAATGCAATTGCATGTGCAGTTAGATGATATGCCTCCACATTAGATAAAGGCTATTTTTTACCTTTGGAATCAGCAGAAAGTCAAATATGGCTATGGGTTAGCACTTTGTAAAATCAAATGAAATGTCTCAGAGAACCTGTTTGAGTTGATTAAGATAACTAACAACCAAATGACTGTGGATAGGAACATTTTACTTTTTTTCCAATTTGCTGTATTGACCTTATTTTTTCTTCTCCCTTTTGCTGTCTGCTTTGAATATTCAACAGAGAGGTAATAGGGAGAGAGAAGAAGAAATTACAGTATCATCAAGCTTGGGATGTGATGAAGGAATGGAATGTAATTTATTTCTGTACTGTGACAAAACAGATTCCTTGACTCATGACTTTGAGTGCATTGGGTGGGTTTCACTGGCAGTGTCTGTTGATAGGTGAAATAATAAGTTTAAACACTTTCAAAGTAAGTTTTGCTATTATCACCAATATGATTTACAGAGAAAATCTGAGGATTTATTTTAATATCTTGGACAAGTGTTTTTCTCTCTGTAAAGAAAGAATGTATAGGAATGGTTATATGTGAGAAGGATTATTTAAATGAATGAGCAAAGACAGATGTAAAAATTCCCATCCTCTGTGATTGTGAACAGTAACAAATGCTTATGTAGGCCTTAAAAAGGCAGGAAGTTCTGTATTGCTTTGAGTTTTTACTGGAAACAAAGAGAATTAAGTGTTTATTACAGCCACCCTTCATGCCTCCTCCTCACATTTTTAATAGACACTGAGATGAAAATGACCCGTTCTTACAACTGTGAGCCCCAGACTTTGCAATAACAAGTGTGTATTCATAAATCAGAGGTTATCAGTTTACATTTCTCCACTTTTCTGCATCATTGGGCAACACTGTAATTTATCATCATCTCTTTGGGATGTTTATCATCCAAAAATGCCAGCAACTATTTTCTTCACAGAATTTAGAGCTTTCAAAACTTCAATCAGAAAAGAAATTACTGTGATCAAGATCTTCTTTTAAGTGAACAATAGGGTGGATACATAAATAGCTGGTTTCATTTAAACTGTTCTGAATCACAAAGTTTGAAAAAACACCTCTGTGACCTACAAATAATTTATGAACCTTAAATTCAGTGTGTCGTGTTTCTCAATGTGGATTTATTTGGCTTTTTTTTTCATGTACGAGAATCCACAATAATCCAGTCTCTTCTGAGGGAGCTTTTAATTAAAATTTCTGGAACAGACCAAACATTAGAAAAATATTCTAAAAGTAAAAATAGCAAAACATCACAACAAATATCCAAGGGAGTTTGTGGAGACTGTTTAAGTAGGGTAGGCAAGCGTATCTCAGGAGCTAATTAGGTGTAGCTGATTTTGCTTTGAATGGGGTCACATACCAGATGGTTTCAAGAGTCCTTTCCCTTTGTATTTTGTATAATTCTGTGTAAATTATAATTCTGTGTACCTGTGTAAATACAGGCTACTATATGTGCTATGGAGGAACAGAAGTACAGGAAGCAGGAGAAGGGTATTGACTTTTCAATTGCTCAGTACAAAATTTTACTATAAAATGGGAAGAGCTATCAGCCTTGCTGAAGACAAAATCTGAAAAATTCAGTCTGAAAAAGAATAAGGAATTCTCCTTTGTCCACAAGAAGAGGTGGTAATCCATGTGCAAGAAAAATCTTGAACCTGAGTGTGACTCTCAGGTCTTTCTTTGCAATGGAGATGCTGAAAATTATATGTGCATGTATGCACAGGTTGAAAGGAGATGACCTTTTCCACCTGATTTTGGCTAGAAATCAGTGATAATGTTGTCTGTCAGTGTTACATGTCCCGTTTGATGGTGTGAAAGTTGCTGGTGTGTGCACTTTGTGCTAAGTTCTTTCTAGTTACCTAATGGGAAGCTGTTCATGATCTAATTGTAGTTTCATTATTGCTGTACTCTGTTCCTGCTTTGCATCTAAGGTAGCAGAGCCTGCAGGTCCATGTTCAGGGAAACTTATGGCCCTTTCAAATTCCCCCTTTACTGTGTGTTTTCACTGGATCTTTGGAAGTAATTATACCTGACCCTCAGCTCACCAATAATTGCAAGTATAGATGGGTCTTTTCTCACCCTTTAGCAGCTGGAAATATACACATGGTAAGGGATTCTGAACCATGTCCCAAGTCTCAGACCATAAAATAATGCAATATATTGCTTCATAATATTTTTCATAGCTTTCCACCTATTGTACCTATCCCAGCCCTGTCACCTATTTATGGGAGAAACAAATTTGCTTCTCCAAAGATGGTCACAAAATTGCACAGTGTTTTATTGTGAGAGGTTCTTGAAGCGCTCACAACAGAGAACTTGAGCATCTCTGGCACCTGAGCAGTGTGTCAGCAAACAAAACTGTCTTTTAGCATTCAAGAGATTTTGAATGCTTATTTCTTATTATTTGAGAAAGGAAGGAAATTGTGTTTAGGTCCTCCCTTAAAGACTATTAATCTCTGCAATTTTGAGCTCTCTTTTTATTGGAGAACACAAAACCCATGGTGTCCTTGTGCTGGGAATGGAGGGTGAGTTTCATGCTGGTTCTCTTTGAGAATGCCTTAAATATCCAGGCAATTTCATGGATCATGGAAATCAGCTCTGCATCTTAATGCAGGGCTCTTATTGCTATGTCAAGTGAGCGACGTTTCAAGATTTCCCTAGTATGTTTTATAGCCTTCCTTTCATCATCAAGTCAGCAAATTCTCTGGCTGCCTGGGTGGATGTATAGCTTAGTGTAGAATAAGCTCTCAGGTTTACCTCTTATGTGAGATTCAATCACCAGAAACTCCATGGATTCTGTACTCTGTAAAGGCTAAACAAATCAAGCTGGCAGGAGCATGAGGCAACTAATTTATCTGTAGAGACAAGATAATATTGCACAGCAAGTGTCCATTGCACAAACATGTATGAGCACATCCTCTATTTTGCAGCAGTGTTGAAGTCTCCAGCAGCTCAGCACCTCCTCTGTTATCCATGAGAAAGGGCCTGTTTGCCAATTACATGTTCCCCTAAATGTATGAGAAAGCAAAGCTGATGGTGGCAGTGTGGGTATGTGTGCAGAAACTTATTTTATATGTCACACATTCCACTCTGAGAAGATTGTCTCATGATTATTTTTGATGTTCATATTTTTCTTTTCCAGATGTTTTTTAATGCTGTGTTAAATCAATCCACCTGGCTTGCATTCCTCAAAAGTCTTTACCTGATCTGTGGAGCCCAGGGCTCATTTAAGCCCACAGCAGACTTCTCTTTCATCCTCTTTGTGTATTTATGTCTTGACCTGAGGTACTGGACTTGAGGTTCGAGTCTTAAAATTTAATCAGATCGCGTTGCAGACTAATTGCATTGGAAAGATTAAATTCACTAACTGCAATACTTTTGATGCCTCAGCCTTCTTTCCCTGCAGACCAACAAACGTGAGTCCTGGTTTAGTGGAGTACTAGAAACCCTCTTTTGCTCTCTTGGAAGAACAAAAAAAAAAAAAAAAAAAAAAAAGGTGTTTGAGAAATGCGAAGATTTTTCTTACCTTTAAAGAAATCTAAAACTTCAGGTACAAAAAGCCATGGAAGACACAAATTTTTGAAAACCAGATTGTACTGAAACACGTGAACAAATTGTCTCCTGTGCTTTACCCTTAAGAATGATGATTCTCTTGGAAGCTTGTGGCACATCCAAAAATGATTTGAGGAAGTGCAACAGTGTTTTTGAATTACTCTGAGAACCACACTAATAGTATTTGGTTGGAGACTATGTAATGTTGTGGACAGGTAATTAGTACAGCAAATTCAGTAGTCTGGGGGCTGCTATGTCTGTTTTGAGCTCAAAATCTTCTTTGTATTTCAGTACTGTATTTAGTTTGGGGTGGTTTGGGGCTAGTGATGTGTATTTTCAAAGCTTGGATTATACTGCCCCTTACAGAGACAGAGAAGCAGCAGGATCATCCAGATAGTTTCTCCCCCCTCCCTTAAAGCTTTTTGCCAGCTCTATGGTTTCAACTCACTCTGAATAATAATTCCTGCCTTCTCCTTCAGGATTTTTTTCAAAATCTGCCTTGTGTTGGTCTAAATCTCCTTTCAGTCCTTTGGCCTGACCTGTGTTTTCGATGATGCAAAATAAGTCCTAATGAGTCTTTGCTTTGTCAGGTCTTTACTTCTGTTTATAACATGTAACATTTAGTTTTTGACTGAACATTAAGCTTTCCAGAAAAAAAAAAAAATTGCTATTTTGTTTGCCAGGCTTATAGATTTAAGAGGTACTGGTAAATGTGTAAACACTTCCCCAAAACAAATAATAATATACAGGGTCTAGAACAAAAACAGTTCTTTTGGCTCCCATAATTTGTACAGATCAGTTCCTGTACTTCAAACATGTAACAGTTGACAGAAATAAGAGATGTCTGTGTTCAGTATACACCCATGGAAAGTTTTAGAGATTGTTTTGAGACTGAAGAAGATGAAAGAAGAGTGGGAATGTGGAAACAGCCTAGTGATTGATGGACATAACACCATCCTAGCTGTGAATACCAAGGGCCCCAAGGCACTGATAAATTGAAATGATGACCTGGATAATGAAGTCTGATCTAGAAATACTGGGTTGTGAAGTTCCCTGAAGGGATGGGGACTGAAATTTTTGAAAGATTCTCTTTACCAGTGAATTATGATAGTTCTGAATCTAGATTATTTTGAATGTTCAGTAGTGAATGTCATGGAATGCTGTACCTCTGACTTATAAAGCAATATAATCCTCAGTCCCTATACAAACACAGAAGAGTCTATATGGACTACAGATATAAAAAACAAAACCAACCAAACAAAACCCCCAAACAAAACAGGGTTAAAAATAGGCAAGTATAAATGAGGATAGTAAATGAAATTTCCAGAGATGTAAGTTGAAGAATGGTGATGAAAAGGAGCATTTTACTATTCCATGCTAGCAGTTCTACCCTTCTTCCCTGCCATATGGATTTCTTAGATGAATGTTCTCTTTAGGTAGTTTAATTCCAAAAATATCCCCAGAGCTAGTCACAGATATTGACACTGTCTAAATTAAACTATAATAAGCAAGTAAGTGGGTTCAAATGCTTGTTTAAATTGCTTTGGCATGCAGATATTAAAAGTCCTGCAGCTCTGCTGGCCACATCCAGCTCCATCCTGGCTGGGCATGTTCCTGCTCATCCCCAGAGCTGCTGCTGGGGTTTTTCTCTTCCCAGGTTTGGTGGGTGGGAGCTGGACCAAGGAATGCACAGCTCTGCCAAACCCCTGCCTGGCAGGGAGTGAGCAGCTGCAGGAGTGTCCATGGCAGGGTGGATGTGCCTGTGCAGCCCCCAGCAGCCACATCTTGTGTCAGCAGAGCCTGGAGAGGTGTGGCTGTGCTGTGCCAGCAGCTGCTCCAAGTGGAACTTTGTCACCTTTGGTGACCTGACTAATTCCAACAGGGAAGGGTCAAACACTGCCAGAGCTCTCCAGCTCTCTGCCCCTCTGCCCCTCTGCAGCTCTAGGACAGTCTGTTCCTGCTTTGAAAAAAGATTTTAAAATATCTTTTTGTTGGTTTTTTTTGTTTGTTTTTGTTTTTGTACCCCAGTATATATTCAGATATTTACAATTTTTGTGCAGAAGAGTCTTGAACGAATCAGCCTCTTTTTTTTCCCCCTCAATAAGCGGTTACATTTCACAATGAAAAAGTATTTCCAGTGAAAAGGTAGAAAATTTTTCCTCTGAAAATGTTATAACTGAGTATTGGACAACAAAAACCTTTTCCTTGTGAAAACAAAACCTCCTTTGGAAATACTGTTTTATTGAATTGACATGTTTTGACCCAAAAAACAATATAGGGAGGGGTGTTGAGAAATCCATGACATGCTGCTCTTTATTTGCCACACAATGACTGAGATTAGGATCAAAATCCTCTGTTTTAATTAGAAAGTATCTTTCACTCCTTTGTTCCCATGTTACAGCAATATGTTTTGCATTTAAAGCATTCTCTGTCTCAGAGTATGTACAATCAATCAAATGCCACTCTTGAGTACAGGTCCTACAAATACCATATTGTACTCGAAATGTAAAACCTTTTGAATTCCCATGCATGAGGTCTAAAATCATTAATAGCACAGTCAAGGCTGTCTGATTAATTTTTGTGTGGTTAGTGTATGAATTTCTTTCCAATCTCCATCTCATCCATAATACTTCTCTTTGTCAGTCTCCTATCTTATTAAACTCCTCATCTAAGAGGGAGAGCTCAGGTTGGTTTTTTTTGTTATTGTTGTGTTTTTTTAAATTTTCTTACAAAACGTTGTTTTCAACTAAAATGTATCTCACCAAGAAATGTGCAAAAGTAATCCCATTTAATTCAGCTGTGTAACTTGATGTTTTTCTGTGTTTTGTGATAGGTGGAAATTGTTTTATAAGCAAGTGTTGCAAAGCTAGATTTCAGTTCAATAGGTTTCTGACTCTTTCTAAAAATTAATATAGTGCTTTAAAATGAAACATGATGTGTCTGTGCTCTGATCTCATGTGATTTTGCATGTTTGACTTTGCATTCTTACCTACCAGGTACTGTTTTTCCCAAGATCCGCATAAAATCATTCCTATGCTGACCACAGTTTAGAAGGGATGTCAAGATGTCATGTGCAAAACACACTTCTCTGCTTCATGCCAATGCCTGCCTTCCATGAGCAGGCATTTACCCTCACTTAAACTGTTTGTGGCTGGGTTTATTGGGTGTTCTTGCCCAAGGGCATTTTCAGTTGACTGATCTGTGCTGAGCTTTGGTGCCTCAGCTGTCGGGGTGGATGCTGTGACAGGGCAGGATCAGGTTCTTTGTGCCTGGTAGTGACCCAGTTTTGGCCAGACAAAGGCAATGCACTTACTAGAGCCCTGGATGCCTTATCAGTGCAGTAAGAAAGAAAAAGTTGGCTCCATATTTTTTTCCCCTGAAAGTCACCTCCTCGCCTGAAAATGAAAGAAGTGTGTGCTTAAAGCTGTTCCTGCAGATCCCCAGAGAGCCTGCACAGCTTAGAGGAGTTTGCTTCTTAAAAATGTCGACAAAGAAAGAGTGCATTTAATATTTTTGCATGTAATATCAATGGAATGGAGGCCTTTCCTAGCCCTGTGTTCCTGTGTCACATAAAAGAGTTGGTGGCTACACTGCCCTGGAGTCTGTGGAAAGCACATCTGAAATGCAGGGATATCTGACCTAGTCCATTTTAATCTGATCTGGCAGCACCATGTTAGCCCATGCAGGATTTTCTTTCTTACACTGCTTGAAGTGATTTAGAAATGGAAAACTAAGGTTAAAATAATAGAATAAAACTTGCTCAGCAAGCTCCAGACAGGATGACAGGGTGAAAAGTAGGTAATATTTCTACTGTTTTTTTTTTATTTTTAAAAAACCCAGTAAGTCAGGATTCTGCAGCTTGTTTTAGTTCATGTTCACACTGGACAAGTCAAAAGCTTCCTGCAAAACAGTAAAACCCTTTTCTCAAGCCTCATTTGCCCCATGTCTCCTGAAAGATGCTTGTGTGCCCCCTGGCAAGATCACTCATATGCTGGGTTTCTGCTTACTCCCTAAAGCTAAGCTGTCCTTTGAGAGAATTTAAAATATGCCCTTAAAATCCAGTCTCAGGGAGCTTTATCAAATGACCCCTCCTCAGCTCATGTGGTCACATTTTACATTGACCTTTCCCTTGTGTGCAGTGGGGGCAAACCCTGCCCTTGTGCAGTGCAGCTCCCTGGGCACTCCCCAGGGCAGTGTCCAGCCAGGGGTGGGATTGGAGCTCTGGACTCTCTGCTTGGCTGGTTTGCAGTTCCAGTGGCAGCTGCTGAGAAATCCTCTGTTGGTTGTGCTGTGCTGCTTTCCTGGGAAACTGAGGTGCAGCACTCCCTGCAGGAGAAACACCCAAACCTTCCCTTTTGCAGAACTGTGAGTGTCTCTGGATGGATTGTGCATACACACATTTATCAAATGTCAGGAGATGTGCCTTTAAAAGGAGAAAGGAATAGTCATGAAACAAAGCCTGATTCTTCTGTAAATGTAGGCAGTTACCTGTTAAAATCAGGTTTAGATGTTTGGCCTCTTCTCAGCTTTGGATCACATTAAAAAAATCAACATCTATGGGTGGAGTTCAGCACAGCTGCCAGGCTTTTTCTGGAGAGAAATTCCTGGTAGATAACTTGTCTGTTCAGGATTGGGATTTTTAAAATAAATTATTCTGTGCCTGAATTAGGTGCTGCTGCTCAGCATTTTCTTTCAATTCATAACCACTCTTCAGTCCTTGCTTTTGAAAGAAAGAAAAATTATCATTGAAACTTCTGCATAACGCGTTCTGTAAATAAACACATCTCTGGGTAGTTTAGTAATGATGCCACAATTGACATAAATTGGGGGAAACCAAAATTAATCTATCAACAATTAGACTGTCTCCTTAACTGAGATTACAGGCAGAAAATGTGAGAAGAATCTTTAATTCCCCGTATTAACATATTACCTACTCTGGAGATAAAGTGTTTGATTGGAAAGACATCCTGTGTTTGCTACATTGCCCAGGTCTTTGGAAGGAGAAAAATGGTTTTCCTTTGGTAATCTCCTCCATTATCACCTTGGACAAACCAAATCATTTTCTTTTTCCTTCCACTTATACTTTTTGTGAGTTACCACCTTCATTGCTACCATGAAATCTTCATTTCATGTCATCTGGCTGGCATCACTGATCCAAATTCTCTCTGTGAGAGGCTGAAAGAAAATAAACTAGACCAGATGGAAAGTGCTCATGTGAATGATTGTCTTGATCTTATTTGTAAGGATGTTAAAATTTCTAATGATTAATAATTCTTCTATCTGATTTCATGAATGTTTAATTTCTCTGATTTCAATTATAATTTGATATATAAAACACAATTCCTAGAGGTTACACTAAATATTTTTTAATGGATCTGTGAATGAGCTTTATTAATTCTCCATTGAGAAAGTATAGGAAAGATAATATCACTGTGATTTTCCTCACCTGGCATTCCAGCATGTCAGGTGGAGGGAGTTATCTTTAGGGAGTGGTCAGTCTGCTCAGACTGAGGAGTGAATCAGTTCATGCTGCATTTAATGAATCCTTTTTTTTCCTGCAAATAAGTCATCTCTGCTTTCAACAAAAGCCATTCTTTCAATTGTGCCTTTTGGCAAGGCCACCCTGAGTTAAATTCAGAATTATGATCCAGCAGAATGTGAATTTATAACCTGTCTTCGATTGTCTGAGCCTGATGTAAGTAGCACAACCTTGGTGTCTGGGGAAAAATTTTTCTCTGGTATAAATGGTTCAATGCACTTGTGAAAACATGTGAATTAAATCAATGGGGCTTTTCCAATTTCTTTACGAACATTTTTGATCCTACAATTGTCATTTTTTGATTTCATATAGTTTATAATTTAAGCCTACATGTGTGTAAATCTAATAATTCTGAATGAAAAATAGCATTTTGAGAAAATAACCTATGAAGCATAATTTGATATAACATTTTTATTTTTTCTTTAAATATGTTTCACTTCACCTGGAGAAGTTCAGTTATAATAACTAGAAAGTAAAAAGAAAGGAAAATACCAGCATTTATTAAGTTCTAATAAACTCCCCGCAGTGCATATCCATTCAATATCTTTCATTAACATTAATGAGAATTATGCATGGATCCTGGGGAGAATAGACCCTGTTGTTTTACTTCTCTTCCTTGTTTCCAGTATTAAATCTTGTCCTGCAGTCAGTTCCATAGGGCAGACAGGCATTCCCACTGTTCAATTGTTTCCTCTGCTTAATACATACAGTTTGAGCTCCTCTAGCATAGTGAAAGTAGAAAGTTCATAAATTTAAAAAAAAAAAAAAAAGCTAACAAAATTTGTGGGCACACATAAAAACAAAGGATATGCAAATTAATGAATTAATAGATTGCTATTGATTACCAGTAAGGCCTAATTAAATAATAAATTTTTCCCCACACAATTACTTGTTTCATGTTATTAAATGATCAAATCCATAAGCAGTTTGGAAGCTCAGCCTCCTAGAATTAAATGAGGTGCTCAAGAAAGCAAAGTTGTATTTTGAAGCAACCAAGACAGAGGCAGGGTCTAGTTACATGGATTTATGATTTAATTTTCTGTGTAATCTAATTTAATGTAACTATTGAGTTTCTAAAAAAATGAACTTTGATTAGATTTTGTTGACAAAAATAAATACAAAATATAGGGTAGTTTATTCATTATCTGTTGCATATTGAAAGAAGTGGCTCATGGGTATTTCTGTACCTTAAGGCACCCTTTTTTCCCCATTCCTCTGCTTTTAGCTGTCCTGCACAGCAGTCACTCATCCTTCAGAGCCCAGCCAGGTGCAGCACATTCCAAAGGTACAAAATCAAGAGGATACAGAACTCATTTCTGTGGGAAACTGAATTAATTTTGTATAACCAACAGCTTCATCACTTCTCATGTCTGGATAGATATCCATATTTCATAGCATTAAAAACGTGTAAGTCCAGAGAAATGCTGCATTGAGGGAGGAAAGTAAGCAAATATAGCTCTTCAGTTTGACATACTTTCACTTAATTGGGAGGTTTAAGAGCAGATCATGGGAGCAGGAAATGAGTCTCTCGGCTAATTCCCTTCTGCATAAAAAATGCTGATTGGCAGGGCAGAGCTGTCCTGGGGAGAAATGTGCTGGGGTGCATTGCTCAGCTCTGCGCTGCCACACCGCCCGGCCCGCGGCACCTGGGCTCAGGTGCTGCCTCCCAGCTGCCTCCAGAATTAACAGCACACTTCAGGACTGACACTGGCATCTCATTCCTTGGCTTTGGAGCTGCATTTTGCTCGGGTTTGCTGGGCTTGCCTGGCAGCAGACTGGGGTGGGGAGACAAGGTCTTGTTCTGCACATCGGTACTGCCCCGGTGTGCGTTTAATCACCACTGTGCTGGGAATGGTTTAATCACCACTGTGCTGGAATGTGCTGTCACTGGGCTGCCTCCCCAAAGCTGGGCTCAGAGAAGGGTTTAGGAGAGCCCAAATGTTTGGACAGAGCAGTGTTCCAGCTTGGCTTTATTTGTGGGATGCCCTGGAGACTGTCTGGCTGTTGCCCATCTTGGCGTTCCTGTGCCTGAGCCAGGCTGCTGCAGGGGCAGGGCCCTGGCTCCCCTCATGGTGATGGTCCTGGAGAGAGGAGGGATGGTTCAGGGATACTTGGATTCACTCAGAGCTCTCAGGGCTCAGTGTGGGCATTCAGGGCCCTTTGAGCCAGCTGTGTATTGGAAAAGCTGATGTTGTCCTTCCTCGAGAGCTGGAAGGGTTTGCTTTGCTTGCACATAAAATGCGTGGACTCATTTTTAAACCTCTCCTTCCATGTCTTTGCATTTTCTTATGATTAGCAGGTTGAAGTTTTATTTGAATCTATTTGTTGAACACTTGGATACATAAGCAAAAAATGTTGTTCTGTAGCACTCTGCCTGGGTGACTCTGCAATTAGCAGCAGATTGTAATGAATGACATCCTGTTCCTTAATGGTCAGGGCCACGTTTTGCTGATGTTGGGTTGACTTGACCTCAGGAGGTCTGCACTGGCAAAGAGATGCCAGCTCTATTCAGCAGAATATCTTCTGGTCACTCCAGTGAAACAGGGAATAGATGTGCAGAAGTGAAAGGTGGAATATTTGCAGAACCGTTGAGTGAAACATGCAAACAAATTTCAATAACCAGTCAAAGACAGGTTGCAAACCCTATTGGGAAATGATTAATTGCTGTTAAATGTCGTAATTATCCCATGGCATTCAGGACTGAAACTTAAATAAATTCTGCTGAAAACTTTAAATATAATGGATAGCGGTAATATGATTTAATAAATTAGCCACAGAGTAAGAGAAAGAAATAGAGCACAAAAGAAAATCAATATTTATCTTTTACCAGTACGTAACAGACTTAGTTAAAAATTGTCAGAAAGTGAAGAAGAGTTTGTTAGACAAATTATAATTTTAATTGCAGACGTAATTGATTATACACAGCATGCTCATTAGGTTAAGGGAGAATATGAGGCAACTCTCAAGGTCATTACAGTAATAGATATTGTAGGCATGTAATTTGTGATAAGCTGGTTCGTGAGCACCTAATTGCTCATTCATGGCTGTGTGTCTGGCACTTGTACTCCCCAAACACCTCTTTGTCCAATTTATTTAACACCCCTTAATATTCCAGGGTCAAATTTACTACAGGAGGCATCAAGCAGTTAATTTTCAGCCTCCAAATTATTGCACCACCTCACCCTTTTTTGTGCCTCAAAGACAGAGCACACATTACTAAAAGTTAGTGGTCTGGCACTAAGCAGGTTACATACAAATAGAAATACTCACCCACAGAGACGAGCTAGGATTTCTCATGGAAAACAGCTGTTCCCTGCCCTCCCCAATGGCAGTCAGCAGTAAAATGCCAGAAGAGATGTTCTTTTTAAAAAAATGCACTAATTAATAAGGTCTTTGTATTGTTCCCTGAAAGAACACACACTAACAGTGCTTTGTTAACTCTTTCATTATTATTTTGTTTCACTGCTTTGGCACAGAGTCATCAATATTAGCTGTCTCCTTGGATGAGCATTACTTGGAATGTCACTCCTTAGTTCTTACAGGCAGACAAAATAGAAAGAAGCACTTAAAATGTACATCAACTGTAAGTGACAACCGTTCCTCACTTTGATATAATGCTTTTTATTCTTAGAGAAAATGAATCCCTGTCCTAATTGTTGACATGCAAATAGCTGAATCCAGACAACAGCACCAGGATGGGACTGGAAATTGAGGCCAGACATCCTGAGGTGCAGTTTGACTAATATTCTACCTTAACACAAGAGCAAGCAGTCCCAATGAATTAATCAGTGCCATCAGGTTCTGTAGCACTGCAGAGTGTTGACTGATGTAAGACAGCCAAAGTAATTCCCCTTAGACTAAGAAGTAAGGAGAAAATGAAAATTTTGATTCAAATATCTTTGACTGTATTACAGGAATCAAGGATTCAGAGTTTTGGTTAGGTTTTGCTTCTCTGTTTTTTTAACAAATAAACAATGTGGATCTCAGAGCAGCATAACTTTCCTTTATATTTATTACCTGATTTGCAAGATATTATCTTCATGTCTTCTTGACATGACATAGTCCATAATTATCTATTGTTTAATAGATAATTAGAAGAGTACAATAGATACAGCTATAGATATTTATTCGTACACCAGATGAATTTCAGTATGATTTCATAGTCATTCTTTTATAATATTATTTTTAAGATTCAAAGGTTTGAAGTCCCTCAGGAAAATGATTATATCTGGAAGCATCATTTTCCATCTACTGGCTCTACTCTTGGTGCTATGGTTTTACTCTTTAAGGAATTGTCCATAATGATATATATTTGCTAAACCTCTCCTTTGCAATATAGAAATTACCATGTTGACTGATTGATTGATAGTGCAAAAATAATCCCCATGTTCACCAATATATATCAATCCCTATAACTACCTTGTGGATTGACCTGCCTTAAAAAATTGTTATGCAAACACACTGCCATCTGTTGTGTAGTTATTCTTCAGTAATAGAACATAAAGTGGGAATATGTCAAAGTAATTTAGTAACTCCACAAATGTAAAATGAGACTTGGTAAATATAGTGTGTTACACTGAGTTTATAAACCCCTGTCATATGCAACCACATAACAGGGATACCCAGTGTCTGCAAGTCTGGATGGTTTTATTTCATCCATCAAGTGCTGATGCCAGATCTTGTTATAAGGACCATGATGTGAATTATAAAAATTAATTTTAAAATGAGGATTTTAAAAATTCTGTGGTTGATACAAAGCCCACTAAAAATTCTGAGAAGATCCAAGCAATTTATGAGACTGTCAGGGAGTTTTAAGCATCTTCATTTAATGAGTTCAGAGTGTACATTCACATTTATACAGTTGTGCTACCTGTTCAAGAAAGTATATGTGGATTTATCACTAACTTCAGCAGTGAAGCCAACAGTATCCAATAAAACAGATATCTCCTAGAAGTAGGTGTGGTTTTTAAATTGGAGAATTACAGTAAACTCAACAGATTAATGAAAAACATATTTGGATTCTGATTCTGTAAGTGCTGTTTTCAAAATGGTGTTTAGACATCCTGATAATTAATGAAGAGGTTTCAAGTAAAGCATTTCCCAGTATCCCTTCCCTTTGCTAATTTCCATTTTTTTAATTAAGAAAAGATAAATTGTATCCAATTATTGAAAATTATGTAGGTCATTATCTTGAATGAAACTGCAATTACACTCGGTTTTCACAAAGAAAGAGGAGGTTATCTTGTCACAGTGTAGGTGTTGGTGTCCCTGCTGGGCTGTCACCCCTGCCCCGGGGCCAAGGCTGGTGCAGGGTCAGGTCCTGCCTCACACCAAGGAACTGGGTTTGGCTGGGGCTGTGCTGAGGCTTTTAGAGCCCTCAAGAACTGGAGCCCAAATCCCACTGGGCACAGTCCAAGTGTTCACTTAGCAGCTTTTGTTTAAACACCCAGCAGGGGATAAATCCCCTTTTTCCTTAGCAGAGATCCCCCTTTCCCAGGGAGAACAAGCACTGTCCCTGTGGGGTGGGTATGGGGTGATCTGTTCCCTGCACAGCTGTGGGATCCAGAGCCAGTCTCCCTGTCCCAGCCTGGGCACCAAGGCACAGGGTTTGTCCCAAAGGATTTGTAATTTCCCTGGAAATGGAAGGGGACAGGTGGTGGGAGCTCTGCTGGACCCCTGCTGCTGCTGGGAGTCCCTTGGGCAGCTCTCTCCCTCCCTCCTTGGGCAGCTCTCTCCCTCCCTCCTTGGGCAGCTCTCTCCCTCCCTCCTTGGGCAGCTCTCTCCCTCCCTCCTTGGGCAGCTCTCTCCCTCCCTCCTTGGGCAGCTCTCTCTCCCCCTCCTTGGGCAGCTCTCTCCCTCCCTCCTTGGGCAGCTCTCTCTCCCTCCTTGGGCAGCTCTCTCTCCCTCCTTGGGCAGCTCTCTCTCTCTCCCTCCTTGGGCAGCTCTCTCTCCCTCCTTGGGCAGCTTGGGCAGCTCTCTCCCTCCCCTCCTTGGGCAGCTCTCTCCCCTCCTTGGGCAGCTCCCTCCTCCTGGGCAGCTCTCTCTCTCCCTCCTTGGGCAGCTCTCTCTCTCCCCTCCTTGGGCAGCTCTCTCTCTCCCTCCTTGGGCAGCTCTCTCCCTCCCTCCTTGGGCAGCTCTCTCTCTCCCCCTCCTTGGGCAGCTCTCTCTCTCTCCCTCCTTGGGCAGCTCTCTCTCTCCCTCCTTGGGCAGCTCTCTCTCTCCCTCCTTGGGCAGCTCTCTCTCTCCCTCCTTGGGCAGCTCTCTCTCCCTCCTTGGGCAGCTCTCTCTCTCCCTCCTTGGGCAGCTCTCTCTCTCCCTCCTTGGGCAGCTCTCTCCTCCCTCCCCCTCCTGGGCAGCTCTCTCCCCCCCTCCTTGGGCAGCTCTCTCTCCCTCCTTGGGCAGCTCTCCTCCCTGGGCAGCTCTCCCTCCTTGGGCAGCTCTCCCTCCTTGGGCAGCTCTCTCTCCCTCCTTGGGCAGCTCTCTCTCCCAGCTCTCTCCTCCTTGGGCAGCTCTCTCTCCCTCCCTCCTTGGGCAGCTCTCTCTCCCCTCCTTGGGCAGCTCTCTCCCTCCTTGGGCAGCTCTCTCTCTCCCTCCTTGGGCAGCTCTCTCTCCCTCCCTCCTTGGGCAGCTCTCTCCCTCCCTCCTTGGGCAGCTCTCTCTCCCTCCTTGGGCAGCTCTCTCTCCCTCCCTCCTTGGGCAGCTCTCTCTCCCTCCCTCCTTGGGCAGCTCTCTCTCTCCCTCCTTGGGCAGCTCTCTCCCTCCCTCCTTGGGCAGCAGCTGCCAGGCAATGGGCAGCAGGGTGGGAAGGAGAAACCCTGCAGTGATCCACGGGAGCAGAGAGAACATCCCTGAGGGCAAAACTGAGAGGGAAGCACAGGGAGGGACAGTGACCCCAAAAAACAAGCTGAGCAAGATTCTCCTGCATTTACTGGGTCTCTAATCTGACCCCAAATAATCTTTTTCCTTTTAAAACAAACAAGTAAAATCAACCAAGCATAAAGCCAGGAGATTTTTAGTGAAAAAATTAAGGAGGGCTATAGGAACAAGGTTATTTAACTGCTTACGTTACTCAAAATGCTGTACCTGAGCAAATGTAAAGAAACTAAATTTATTCTGTTTTCTAGCCAATTTTAATAAACTAATTTAACCCTCTACCTTATGTTAAACTGCTTTACAGTTTTCATATTAGTTTCACCTTAGATTTCACTCTGATTATTTCAGGCTTGGCTGCAATCATTGGTAATTACAGCTTCCCATCCTTTTCCAGAGTATAGGATGTGAAATGCTTTGCACTTTAAACTTCTTTCTATTTATTGTTCACATCCAGTTGGATGTACTAATAAGCATTAACATGCAAATAATGATCACCAATATTTGATATTCATAGAGAACAAATGCTAATACATTTAATACGTCAAATATGAAAGAGGCTTTTAATTCAAAAAAGAAAAAAGATTGAAAATATTATCTTTTTATATAAAAAAGCATTCCCAATGATTATAAATTCTATTGAGCTTGCAGAAAACTTGAGCTTTGAGTTTGCAATAGCTCTCACTAATGTTTAGCCTCAAGAAAGTGTTTATAATAAGGGAACTTAAGCAGACAACAGATAAATAGGAATGATAGAGCCAAGAGGGTTGATGAGCCCTGGGTATGTTTGTTGTCATTCTACCATGCTGATTTCCATCAGAGGTGCTGAATATGCTAAGAGTTATGTAGCAGATGAAGTGAAATGCAATAAATGCATTGATAACAGCAAAGGTTGGAATGCCAGAAAACTATCTTCTTTTGATTCTCCTCTAAGTTTCTTTTTCTTGTTATAACTTCCTGTGGGATGGAGCAGGTTAGCCCTGTTCTTGCAAAGTCAGCTGGTTGGTCTAAACCTGCAGATCTCAGTGGAATGGTAATTGGGAGGAATCTAATGTGCCATAAAACAGAGGTCAGTGTGGGTAATCTGGTGTCCCCTGCTGGTTTTAAAAACTGTGAGTGTCTCCTGCAGATGGGAGGGAAATGTTGAAATGTTGTCTGTGTAGGCACTGTGTGCCTCATGTGGCTTTGCTGCTTCTGTGCACTGGTATCCAGGTCCCTCTGGGTGTGACTGGGGCTTTAGAGAGGAAGATGGATAAAAGAAAATCATCTTTGTTTTTATGGGAAGGCTGAGCTGAGTAGTTTGCTCCAAGGTGGTAAAATCCAGGGGGGAAAAAAAAAAAGAAAACAAACAAACACGCACACAAAAAAAAAACCTCTACCATTTGCTGCAGACAGAATTTAGTTTATACTGGGAGGCAGCACCTGATGTGTGAGGCTGGGAAGGGAGGATGCTCAGGAGTGATGGAGAGGGCTGAGATTAGGTGGGAAAGGCTGGCAGGATCTTGGCTACAGGTTGGATTTGATGTGCAAGAGCTCAGCAGGGAACACAGGAGATGGAGCTGAGGTATTAGGGCAAGGTACTCCACCATTTTAAGCCAAATCCTTGTAGATTTGGGATCAGATCATTTGGAAATTCTACGTGCATTCGTTGAGTTGTACATGTCCCTAAATAACATTTGCTGAATATGAACCTCAAATGAAAAATGAAAATGCACCAAAAGTATGAGCAATATCAGCACTTTGTTTTCACAGTGTTTGCAATAAATGCTTTCAGTGTTCTGAGGCTGAACTAGGAGAGTTCTTTTTCTAAATAGATTTCTTTTTTTTTAGCCCAGTCAATAAACGCTAGTAACCATAATCTCTTTCCCTAAGTGTCATTATGTTTTATGAATTTTTAATAGAAATTAATCACTGAAATATTTAAGTCTTAATTAATTAATTACACCAGAAATTTACAGCCAATGCAGTGTGATGTCTGTTAGAAAAAATTATTTAATAGGTTTTTAGTCCTGCCTTGTCAATGAATTACTTAAGTGTCATTTGTTAAATGAGTTAAGTCAATAAAGTTCTTTAGCTGTTTTTCAGAGAGTGAGCATTATTTCCAGATAATGTATACCTAATTCTCTTTTACTTTGGTCTATCTGTGTTGGCTAGTGTGGGTTACTATTAATTAGCCCTGCAAAGCAGATTCGGCAGAAAAGATCATAACACAGTCATACATAAAGGTTCACAGTGACAGAATTCTTTAATTAGGAAGTGTGGGTTAGTGGTGAGCAGTGTCCTCAAATGGATTGCCATCTGTTAAATTAAAGCTGATTTCTTTCATTTGCTTATGTAATGTTTCTAAAGAAAGTGGCTCTTTTTATTTATGGAAATTATATATTCCCTTTCATTATTTTCTCTTAATTGATTCTGCATTCCTGTAATTAGTAAGCAATGAAAACACACTGCAGGAGAAGAGCCACAGTAATGGACAATATGACCCTGTAGTAATTGCCATATGAACTGTAGAACATCATTCTGCTTTAAGATGTTCCTTTTGAAGTGTTTGGATTAAATGAATGTAAATTTAAATTCCTGTTTCCAGGGGAATAAGCTGCATCAGTTTGTGTCCTTTTTTATTAGGTTACAGCAAACTCTGGAGTAGGCCTAGGTATGCAGCCTTTTCACTTTTAGCTCTTTAGGCTAAAAGACAAAGATTCTTCCTTTCACATTCTTTCATAACTTACTGATTTGATTTGTAGATTATTGAAATAATTAATCCGAGGTTACTTAAATAATCGTAGTGTGGTGGGGGCCAACATGACCAAGAAAATTCACATAAGAGAAATTGATTTTAGGGACAATTTCCTTGGTACTCAAGGACATCCTAGAAATCTTGGAGTTTTATTGACAGCTTTGGAGTCTGTAGTTTTGAGGGTTTGCTCCTTTGCACAGCAATTTTCATGAAAGAACATGTATCTAGGAAAACAAAACTCCTTGAGCTGAAAACTCTCTTTTCCTTCTTTCTCCGATTGAAAGAAGGAGCTACAGTAATGGCTGTGGAGGGAAGACAATTAGCACTCAGCATCTGATAGACTGCACTGATAGCTGTGTAGACTTTATCACCAGGGAAGGAAAACCCTGCTGTTGTTGTCAGTGGCTGCAGTAATGAACTCAGAAGTTTGTATCTGATGCTGGGCAGCTTCTGTTTGAAGCATGACATCTGTGATGGCACAAGTTACAAATTATAGTTAAGTCAAGGATTATATCTCCAGGTTCTGCAGCTATCGATTGCCACGTGGAGATATAAAGAACTCTTCTTTCCTCCCCTGGATAATATAGATAATTAGATGTGCTGTTAAGAGAGATTCAGCTTCTGCTGCAGCATCTGGCAATTGCCAGTCCCACAGCAAGAGATTGGCCCTGATGATTCCTTGGCTGGCTTGGGTGGGTGGTGGCACTTTTGGTGTGAGGGGTGTCACAGTGGTGCCTTTCAGGGGACTGGTGTTAAAATGGGATGTGCTGGATGCCTTTCAGAAAGGAGCAAGGAAAGGGACTGAACTTGGTTAAAACTTACCTTGTGCTAGAAAATCCCCAAAGTCTGTTCCACTGCATGTATTCTAGGGTTTCATGTGGGCTTTCCTTCATTTGTGCAACATAGATATGGTAATTTGTGCATTATGTATTGAGAAATGGATCAATTAAAAGCATAGAAACAGAATTAATCAGATGTTCACTTTATTTATGAACATATGTTCCATATTATATTTCCACCGGGAGATCTAATGGAACTAAGTCAGAAAAAGAGCAGTTCCTACCATGCTCCTTATATGTTCTTCCATCTCTGTTTTCAGTTAGAAACAAAGTTGTTTTTTGTTTCTTTGAATTTCTTTTTAATGTGATACTTGATGTAGCTGTAACAAGCAAGAAGTACTATAGAAGTCTCTGCAAAGCTAAAAATATTTCCTTCAGCAGCAAGTTTAAAAGTAACAGGAGGAAAAGACTTAGAGAGTTTAACTTAAAAACTCAATATACAATCCCTGCAGATACCCCCAGAGGATAAAGGAATCACTGAGGAGAACAAGTGCTGGATTGCAATATAAAAATATTCTAGTTTTAAGTTATCACACCACAAGAGGGTCTTTAAATTGGAGCAGAGGAGTTGGGCCTGTGTCAAACAATGGACAAGGCATTAAATGGCAGCTTTTTGGTTTGGTTTGGTTTTTGTCCCCTTGTGTGTTATGATCTGATGGGGGGAAAGTGCAGAGACCTGATACAAAACAGAGAAAACACATGGAAAGGCAAAAATGGCTTTTATGCTGCTAGTAGAAAGAATGCATGAAAATATGTGTATAGGTAATATCTTCTCTAGTGCTTATTTTCTCAATTCCAAACACACTTTGCCTTTGAACCAGACAGGTGAACTACAGAGAGAGAAATATATTGTAATTTTCTTCTAATAGTCCCAAACTCTTCCTGAAAATGCAACAAAGCAACTCAGCAATTTTAGTGCCAGATGGATGAAAAAAAAAAAAAAAAAAAAAAAAGACGTGTTAAGCTTTCTTTGTTAATTAAAAATGGAATACCAAGGTTTAGGTTTACAAATGTCTCCAAATAGAGTGGTGTCTTGGGACAGGGTGCTACTAATGCACTCAACATTGGCCTTGGATCTTGTTTTGTTTGAATGTTAACAAGGTGATGTTATACAGGAGTGAAAAACGGTACACCAGGAGCAGATCAGTGTTTCAGTGCATATCACAGGAAGCAGTCCTGCAGGGGTAGGGGTTCAGACAAAATGGCTTAAGAATTTTATTCTAGGCCTAACACTTATCTTCCTATTTGAAGTCTATTGCATTTATGTCAATTTAATGATGCTTAAGTTTAGCACCCCAAGCGAGAGGAACGCAGAAAACATTCACATATACTCACAGCAAAATTCAATTAGGCTGCTGTCTACAGTCCACAGCCCAACACACCCTGCAAGGCAAAGTCTCTGCTGAATTTGCATTTGCTCATCTCTGTAAAAATGATTTGGCTGAGGCATGGTGTGGGTTACAGTGTTTAACTGGTGCTCCTCATCTTTCTCCTGTGGGCCCAGATGTGCTCAAGGTGAGAGGAGTCAGAGCTGCCTCGTGCTGTGTCTCAGATAAAAAGGGGAAGCTGTTTGATCAAAAGGAGAATTCTTATCATAACACACTCCTTGATCTGTTTGTCTTGCATCCCTTGCAAATCACGTAATGGTTTGGTTAATAGGACTGGATTTTGGCAAGGTTTTGGTGGCAGGGTAGGGGTGCTATGGGGGTGGCTTTGGAGAGAAGCTTCCAGAAACTTCCCCTGTGTCCAATGGAGCCAAAGCCAGCGTTTCCAGGAGGGTCCCTCCAAAACTGAGGCCATCAGCAACATGGGGAGTGTCTCTGAGAGACCCACTTGTTACTCTATTCCGATTTGATTGGCAATAAATTAAATTAATTTCTCCAAGTTGGGTCTGTTTTGACTGTAAAAATAATTGGTGATTGATTTCCCCCATCCTTGTCTTGACCCACAAGCCTTTCAATGTATTTTCTCTCCTCTTTCCAGCTGTGGAAATGTAGTGATAAGTGACTTTGGTGCCAAAGTGATCCAGCCAGGGTCATCCCACCACACTTTAATGCACTCAGGTGTTTCATCCAACTCCACAGTTCCATCTGCAGTCTCCTCTAGAATGTAGTAGTGAGAGAGCTTGACAGGAGAGCATCAGGTTTTCCACCACCAAATTTGTGATAAATGCTAAAATAATATCTGGCAGGTATCAGGCAGTACCAGATCAGTGCTGCAGTTTTTTCCTGTGCAGTAGCTGGCTGTACAGAGATGAGTGGTTTTGCTTACATTGCAGCTGCTCCCAGGTGACAGCTCTGTTACCACCCAGCAA
This sequence comes from Muscicapa striata striata, assembly GCA_030060385.1. NCBI lineage: Eukaryota > Metazoa > Chordata > Aves > Passeriformes > Muscicapidae > Muscicapa > Muscicapa striata. The sequence goes on along the minus strand of JAREIS010000002.1, from coordinate 754,086 downwards.
GTCTGACACAGAACTGGCTGCAGCAGATTGTTCCCACACTCCTCAGCTGCTGGAGAGCAGTAGATTGCTGTATTTTTAGAAAAAATGAGGATAAAAACCACACTGTTGTTTTAGAGGGCAAAACCTGGGGTTAAATTCTGCTGTTCAGTGAAATGTGTGGTATTTGCCAGTAAGTTATACTCTAAAACAAGAATGAGGAATGAACATCTGTCATGTGTAAAGGAAGTAATGCAGAGTTACCCTGTAAGCACAGTATAAGTATATTCCATAATACAAATTCAGTGGATAAAGATGGATGATATTTCTGCTTTGCCTATCAGAACTCTCTGTGTGCCTGGCTCATGTAATTTTGTCTGTTTGAGAATGTTGGCAGAAATTAATTCTTTACTAAAAAGCTTAAGTACATCCATTTTCTTTACTTAAAAAGCAAAACAAAATTATTGCCAGGCATTGCCTCTGTCATAGCAGAAGTCTTATAATCGTGCTTGCAATTATACAAATGTTGTCTTTATCTTAAAATATTTGACAGTGGAAGAGATGCAATAGGGAAGTGATGGAGATGTCTCTCACAAGAGAAAAAAAAAACGTTTGTTGAAATCAAGAGGAGACAGTGAACTGATGCAGGGATGAAAAGGGGAAGCAGGATGTTAAAAATAACAGGCAAAGGGAAGATATTTACAGGAATTTTTTTATAGGCAGCCACTGCCTGCCTGTGGGCTGGGGCAGGAGTGTGTGCTGCAATGTGGGAGAGCAGGGACAGGATCTGCATGGGGGGACTACCTGGGAAAGGGAAGGAGCCAAGGATCCAACAGAGCTGTGGAGAAGGAATAACAAGGAAAATGAAAGCTTTTCTAAATATATACTTAGAGAAAATTGAAAAGTAGAAAGTGACCCAAGAGAAGACTGACTTTTACTGGCAAGAGAAGGGCAGGATTTAAAGGGGAGTTCATTAAGAAAAGACAGCTGGAAATACAACAGCCAAGAACTCCACACATTATCATATTTATGTTACAATAAACTATGTTTATGGCCAGAAGGGCTTATTAGAAATCCTGTTGCTCTGTAGGTTTGCTGAGATCTGATTTTTGCAGATAGCTGAACAGGAATCTGTCCCTGAATGTTGAATTTCTCTCCTAGTGTCTCAAAGGCTTTTTGTAGAGGAACTGTCATGATGCATGTCAGAAAACCAATCACACCAGAATGTTTTTAGTTTTACAGGAGAAAATACACTTTTTGTTTTTGCTAAACATAGAACCAGGAACCATAAGCTGTTAGCAAAAGAAGGAGGTAAAAAAAAGAGCATGAATTATTTAGAAACAAAATCGTAGCAGAAAACTTATTTGACAACAGAGATAACTTCATTTGCTAACATACAGAAATAATCCAGCCTTTCACTCTGCTTCCTCTGGATATTACCTTGCAGAGAGTTTTTTATTTAAATTTATTTATTTATTTATTTATTTATTTCTAACATTGCCCCTTTGTTATAATACTATGTCAGAACTTTCCAAGCATTTTTATTTTTATATTAACAATACTGAAATTTAAAATTTGGGCAGAATAAATTCCATTCTGTATGTTGTGCAACAAAATCTATTCCTTGATATTCTTACAGAATACTGATATTTCCAAGGCAAATGTGAGAAGAGCAATTTGTCTGAATAGTGAATTTATTGTTTCACCTTGCCACTAAAAGAATCAACCTTGAGAATATCTCTGGTCCTAAGAGCTGTTTGTTCTCAGAGGGGCTTCACGTCAACTGATTTTTAATAATAATCAATAACTTTTTCTCATTTTGCTGATCCTGCAGTTAGTTCACACTCTTGAACAGATACTACAGTCCCAATGGGTTATCAGCTTGTGCCAAGGTAAAGTGGTTTTCAACCTCAATGACAGCATGTCTCTTTAAGTCCTTTGTGTGTTCCAGTATTTTTTTGCTTTATGGATTTTTAGGTTAATGTCATCTACTTAATGTCCATTTGAATCACTTATTTCACATGTGCTTTATCCACATATCTGGTTTCTGCAATTTGCTGACTTCACCAAAGATTTTATATTTAATTTCTGCTCTAAGGTAATTAAAAAAAAATTAAGATGCTAAAAATTTTCTATTGTTTTTCTTTATTCAGAAAAAAAAAATTGCCATAGTACACTTGTCTTTCCTGTGTTGTGCAGCTGCTTTGTCAGTGCTGTGGGGATGACATGAAGTCTCCACTATGAGGTCCTGTCACCTGATTTATCTGCTTTCACAGAACTACTCTATCTGATGTGGGTGTTATTTTGGGTTAGCAGTGTCCAACAGAGGTTTAGGTGCTGAGCTGATGCCAAGCAGCTTTGGGGCAGAATTACTGCATTTGTTTTGCCTTCCAGTCAGTCCCAGCCCAAAGAGCTTGGCATTCAGCAAGCACTGCACTCCCTGCTGCATCCTTGGGAAGCAGGAAGGTATAAGTGATGCTCAAATGGACATTATGTTGCAGTGATGTAGTTGTGCTATAAACCTTTTCATCTGTCCTGTGTTTTAATTATGCTGTAGAGCTCTCTGGTGAGGCAGGTAAAACAATATATTAAAATTATTCCATCTGTCAGAAAACAGAGCCACATCTTTGGAAAAATACACTGCTATCATTTCAAAGCAGCACATAAAAAGGTCATAAAAAAAAAAGTCTGATGGCTGGTTAAAAGGTGGGAGAGTGGGGTGTAAATTAGGAGAGGTATTTTTCCTTTTCTTGTAATCTGCCCAGGATGTTGGTGCCAGCCTGTGGGTTTATATAGAACAGAGGCCTGGGATCTAATCTGGGAAGACAAGGAGACAGCACTTCATCCTCATAGCTTTGGTGAGGGTTTCCTTTGTCTCTCTGCCTTTTTACCTGAAATTATTCACTTTCACATCATTCACCTAGCTGATACTTCTGTGCATAGAAATCTCTGGGTGGAGAGCTGGTTAATAAATGAGCTTTCTGCTTCTGTAGAAAGCTGGATGTGACAGATGTTTCACCTCCAGCCATGCTGCCATCCAAGGCCCTTTTCCACTCATTTCCAGTTTGGGGGGTTTTGTCTCTTGTAGCTTATCAGTGCCATATGTAAGCTCTGGGGACATGTAGCAACCTTTCACCTTTCCTACAATCCTTTTTTGGGTGAATTAACATTGTTCTGCATGAACAGATGAGCCTAATGAGCCTGAGTGTTTCAGGAGTGGTAAAGGAGATCAAGCTGCTCTCCATGCTCTGTTCTTTAATCACTGCAGACTTCCTCATTCAATCCCCATAAGCAGTGATTGCTCCTTATGCCACTGAGACAGGCATGAATAAATGTGGTTTTCGTACTGTTTGGGCAAACTTGCAGCAGTACCAGTAACTCTGTGTGGCTCCTGAACCTGAACTTCTCTGCAAGGCTCCAGTGCAAAAGCCTTTGGGGTGTGAGGGGCTGTGTGGGTGCCAGCTAAGGGCACTCAGGGCTGTCTGTGAGACATGGAATCAAAGCTCTGGGCTCTGGCTGCAGCAGGGCACTGCCACTCTGCAGCATTCCCATGGAGCAGGACTCTTTTCCTGGACTTTCACAGTGGCTTGTCTTCAATCAGTCAGTGCTTAGTGGTGTGACTGTGGGCAAGCCATTCCACCTTGTTATTTCCTCTCCCATCCTTTGACTGTCTGGGCTGTTTAGGCTGAAAATAAAATGTTTCTTCAGGACAGTAACTTGTCTCTAAGGATGTATTTGTTCAGCAAGTACAAATAAGATCAAGGCCCCATGGCTGGGGTTTCTGTGTGCTCCCACAGCATGAATAATAAATAATAGCAGAGGTAAACTGATTGTGTTAGAACCATTTATGTGCAGAGGTATTATTGAATGAGACAACAAAAGAATACAGTGGGAATGTTTCTAAGTATTGCAGTAGAAAATGATGATTTTAAAATAATGGGGAGGGGGGGATTAACAGAACAGATGTCTGCTTGCAACTGATGCAAAAGTTGCACTGTACTTGTGTGGTAACAGCAGTGCTTTTAATCTCATATATGGAAATTCTGTAGTTACTATTTCAGGAATGGAAAAAAAAAATTAAAATGCTGCTCTTCTTGAGATAAACACAAAAGGACTCCTCACCATCAAGGAGGGTTTGACAGTAGCTGAGATTTAAACCTTTGAGTATTGTGAGTGTTATCTGCTTCCACAGAAAAGCTGCCTCATTTCCCTCTGGGACTTCTGATCCCAGCCACACACTAAAACTATGCATGGCTGGATGCTAATGTTGCTATCTATAGGCTTTGAAGTGATTGAACTCCCAGCAGAACTTAGATTTTAATCATCACTTTGATCTGAGGCTCTGCTACAGGACCAGCTACAAATGTGTCTTGAATCTGTAAACCTCAAATTGTGCAGGACTACTACATGTCACCTATTTCAGGAACAGTGCAAATGATGGTATTTGTGAATCAGAGTCAGATCCAAGGGGAAATGAATGGAAAGTTACTGGAGATTTTTGAATAATCTCTATGTATTTGGCTGTTTCTTCAGCTAGAAATAAGAAAACTCTAAAGACATTGTCTACTTTCTATGTGTTTACTTTCCAAAGTAGAAGAGCTCTTAGGACAGTGGTCAAAGCATTGACATTATTGCATATATTTATTTTTTAGTAAAAGGATATTTTTTGAGTTTTTATCCTTAGCCTATCTCCATTTGTCTGACTTATCCAATTAAACTTCAGCATTTACAGCACAGACTGAATTAAACCCAGTGCTGATTATTTCCCTAAAAGTTGCCATAGAGTTCATTCTTGTCTTGACAGAAATAACTGGCAAAGACCCATTTGATTACTTCAAGTAAGTCAGTATTTTACTATTTTCATCCTACACTATGGTTAAGGAGCAAAGTGAAAATTTCATATCTGATCAGCCACAGAAGTAAAAGGTGAAGGATTATGTGCTCAGGGTATTGTATCTACACAAATAAAGCCAGGATAAATATGTATTTTCAGAAAACTTTTCTGAATTATAGAAGCATGGGGTTACTTAGAACTGCAGCAGGATGAAATAGTTGAAACAGACTTTCCAAATTAATTCTTTCCTTGGAAAATTCATTTTGTTGTTACTGAGCATATTTGTGTTACAAAGAAAAAGATCATTATTGCATGAAGGACCTTTCATGTTATAGTGGAAACAAGGCAGAGAGACATGAAGGGCATGCTCAACAAAGCAGTAATGTTATTTTATTTGTTTGGAGAAGTTCCTTGAAGCATAGACAGAAACCATTCTGGGTGGTAGACACATGTGCAGTTCACCATTTTAAAGAGGTTTCTTTCTGCTTTCACAAGTTCATAATCAAAAGCTATCAGATGGATAGATGCTTATGTATTTTATATTTATATTTATATTTATATTTATATTTATATTTATATTTATATTTATATTTATATTTATATTTATTTTTATTTTATTTTTATTTTTATTTTTATTTTTATTTTTATATTTATTTTTATATTTATTTTTATATTTATATTTATATTATATTTATATTATATTTATTTTTATATTTATTTTTATATTTATATTTATTTTTTATATTTATATTTATTTTTTATATTTATATTTATTTTTTATATTTATATTTATTTTTTATATTTATATTTATTTTTTATATTTATATTTATTTTTTATATTTATATTTATTTTTTATATTTATTTTTTTACTTTTTTATGAGCATTTTGATGTATCAGGAGCATTAAACAAATCCTTGAGAGCAGGGATCAGAAATGGAAGCTGGATATACTTGTCTGCCAAACACACCTGACTCAGGCTTGAGAAGCTGAGTGGCTGCAGTGTGAAATTAATATCAGAGTTCTAAATGGCTGTGGATGAGATAATGGTTCACCACTTCAAGACAGGAACTCTGATGTAGTATCTGTGGGTTTGGTCCAATTTGTCTGATTCAAGTTGCTTTTTTGAGGGAGAGAAATAAGATTGTGAGGCATTCTGTGAGCATCTGTGCTGTGAGCATAGAGCTCTACCATGAGAAGTCCTTTCTGTCTTATTTAAAACTAAATGCTGAAGGTAAAAGGGAAAGGAACGACTGGTGCCAGTGTGTGCCTGAATATTTTGTTCCTTTGTGGAATTATTCTGGATTTTCTGTACCCAAGGGACAAGATCAAATTTTGGACCAGTCACTTAGGATTCCAACTGAAACACTGACCATAGCAAAAAAGGTGGAATGAGTGTTTCAACTGGCATCAAAAAAAGCCTCCCTATTATATAATACACATTACAGTTCCTTTGTATTCATCTAAATGGATTTGGCATTCCTCTAGTTACAGCTTTCATGTTTTATTTTGCCAAATCCCAGTTTAAGGTTAGCCATATCATCTTGTTGCCCAAGGGAAGAGAAAGACAGATGTGAGCATATTCACTCATCTAATTTTGAAGAGAATGCAGAATTGCATTCTTTAGCTCTTTAGCTGAGACTCTATACTTTAAAAAATCAGAGAAACAGAAATAAGATATTGTGATACAATATAATAGTTTGTTTTGGGAGCTGCTTCCTCTCAGCTGTGACACTACCTGCCACTATATTCTTTATAGTCTTAATCAATATATTAATCACTTTTTTTTTTCCAATCATCATCACTAAGTATCTTTAACATTTCACTTTCTATTATAATAAAAATAGTACGTGGGAATCTGATTGGTATTAAAAATTCTGTTAGCATCTTCAAATATCATTAAATTAATAATATCTTTATATTAATATTGCAGAAAAATTTGAATCACTGTATGTGCTATATAGGCACAGCCTCAGTTCCTTTGAATGCTCCACTCCTGTGTCAGGAAGCACTTTGATGATAATTGTTGTTATAACTGAGCTTAGGCAAAGGAGACATTGCTATGTTCTTTATGGAGGGACACTGGGAGAGAAGGGACATGCTGAAATTCAAAGAAGGAGTCTGAGATAGAACTTGAAATAAATGGATCTCACACAATCCTGGTCCAGCACTGATCACATCTTGCCATCCTTTCCTGTATCAGTGCCTTTTGCACTTGGGAAACTCAACGTGTGTCAGTGCTGCCAGGAGGGCTTGTGCAGGGCTGAGTGTTCTTCAGGGGTGTCCTGGTGCCTGTGAGAGCCTCCTGGCTGAGGGCACAGGTGGCTGCAGGGTGGGAGCAGTTCTGGGAACCTGTCCCTGTCCCTTCACACTGAAAGTTCTCATTGCCCTGGGTCAGCCCCTTCTGCATCTGTGCCACTGCAAGCAGAGCTCTGGGCTCCCTGGGCTGCAGCTCCAAGCTGTGCTCACTGTTCCTCTGGAGGAACTGGAGTCCTGCACAAGGCAGCACCAAGTGTGGGATTTCATTTGTGCCACTGCTCCCAGTGCAAACAGCGAGGGAGGGAAAGATGGTATTAATATTCAAATAACTTTGCTCTTTTCCACAGACCATAGGGGAAGACCTTAGGGCTTTTCTCTGGAAGGTGAAAGGTTCACCATTCTGATTAGAGTGAAAAAAGGAAAGGAGTGCTATTTTGGCTCAAATGGTTTTCACAAAAAAACCCGCTGTCAGTAGAAATAAGAAGTCAGGGTGACTTTATCTTCCATAATTTTATCTTATTGTATTTGTTGACTTGGAAGTGAATTGTGGCTGTTGAGAATTGAAAGGCATTGCCCTAAACTTCAGACAGGGAGTTCAATGAGCCTTTCAAAAAAACAAACCCATGTGCACACAAAAAGTAATAAAGTTTAAAGGTTAGGATTTCTTCTCTATTTCAAGGTTTCTTTGTATCTTTGCCCTGGTATTATTGTGTTTTCCAGCTAAGAGAGTTTACTCCCCAAATACTCTATTCCTGTGAGAGTCATACAGCCCCCTGAAGCTGAGGGGCCTTTCATAGATTTAGGTCTGGTGAACTTGGTAAATGAGCCCTGTTAAACATGAAAGAGAGAAGAGAAGCTTCTTAACAGAATGCAACCCAAACAAACAAGCAAAAAAGTAAAACCCCAGAAGACTTTTCTGTCCCAGTTGTTCCTGTATTGCACTCAGCATTACAGCTGGCCCAGGCAGCATTCACAAAATTTCAGGATCTCTTCCAAAATCCAGAAAACAACAAATATTATGAGACATCTCAGAAGTATTAAAAAAAAAAAAAATAAAAATAAATAAAAAAAAAAAAAATTGCTCATTTGGGTTGTGGCTTGGTAAAATCTCTCCACGTCTGCTGTCAAGTATAACCAGGCTCAGTGGAAAGCAGGCTGGACACAAGAGGTTGCTGCCAGGTGTTGAGGTATGAACTGATCCTTTAGGTAGGAATGCAGCTGTGCTTGACAGACTGAATTTGTCCACTTGTCATAGAGGAGGGAGCTGCTGTGTTACAATTTCCCATCCTATACTAATACCTAAACAACAGCTACTCACATTTGTATTCAGTCAAATACAATCAATAGACATCTGTTTGTACATGAATGACTGTACACTGGTACCTGTTTACTGCTAATTAAGCTTCATTAGTGATTAGTTTGTCTTCAGAAGGGGAAAGAAACAACCATAATTAAGGGCTAGCATATTATGTGGTCCCATATTTTCCATTTTCAGAACTTGCATTCTAACAGGACCATTAGTCTGCAGTGCATTTGTCTGTATTTAAGTGTAACTACATTTCCTTGAAAAGACCATCTGTTCATAAAAACCATCTTTTTCATGCTCCCTGCAGTAAACTTTAGAGAGTGGTAGAATTAGCAAAGGACTGTATTTAAATGAAAATATATGTGGATTGAAACTAGGTAAAGCTGTTCTGTACACAGAAGAATAGTTCTGTGCTGGAAAGATTGTAATTATCTTCCTCCTTTACTTTTACAGACTTTTTAATCTGCACTGAATTTTGCCACCTTTGACTGGGTAATTTTGTTCTTTCTACCTGCACCTGAATGAAAAGTACCAAGTGGCAAATTACTTGAGTAGTGATTACAGTGAAGGTGGCTTTACTTTGCAGAAAATGAAGCACTTATATTTTCATTTTGCTTGGATTGATCATAAATAGTCACATTTTAAACCTGCAGTATAAAGCTCTGGATTTCCCCCTACCACAGTTCCAGTGGGTGCTGCTTTATTCCACAAATTGTCCTGTTGTAGATTTAGGTAGTGTTCAGTTTTAGAGTGGCCTGCATGAACAGCAGGTTGGTCTCCTTTAAATTAAAAAAATGTGTTTATATTAATCCTATGCATAAACTGGGAGAGTAGACTAAACTGAATGTTAGTGAGGCAGAACTCACCACCACAGAGATTTCTAATAAGAATGTGAAATACCCAGCAGTATTAAAAAAAAAAAATAAATACATGGAAAGTTTGTAAATGTGATTGTTTTCATATTGCACAAAACAGATCAAGTATTCCTACTACTTCAGTGTAGATTATGCAAATACAGCCCTTGAAGACCTGCACAAACAGAAGAATGACAATAGAGAGCAAACAAGATAACATTCTTATCCAGAAAGCAGACAAGAAGGATAAATGTTAACTTCATGAAAAAGTTTATCTAAACTTTTTTGGTTTTGCTTAATGGTTTATTTCTTATGCCAACTAAAGTGTGGATCCTGGGCTTTCTTAGAAACCAAAGCAATCAGAAAAAATGAACTGAGCAATGCTGAAGTACTTGGAATGTGATTAATTTTTTTCCCCAAAGATGAAAGGAAGATCTTCTCATTAGCTAATAACAACTTCTCATGCAGTAATCAGTGTAACCAACAATAAGGGAATCCTGTGGTCATGAGTTCTATTGAAATGTCTCACAGAAGTAAATTTCTGTTTAGCAGACCAAATGGGTTTGTTTTATGGTACAACCTCTGCACTGTGGGACTTATCAAACCTTCAATATCAATATGACCTTCTGTGTACTCTTATCACAAGCACGTGCATCTCTCCATGACAAGATAACTCTGTCTGGCAGGGAGCTTGCCCAACAGTTTTATTGGCTGTGTTCACATACTGTTCCCTAGAGGAGCAGCACACAATGGATGAGTTATGTATAAATGCAAAAACAGTTTACATTTTATTAGGAGCTCCTTCCAATGAAAAAAAACAAAGACCTGGGACTCTGCCTGAGATGGAGCTCATGGGGATGCAAGGCAGCACCACTGGTCCAGAAGCCCTGAGGCTGTGTTAGCCCCATGAACACCAGCTAATGAGCCTGGAAATCTGGGCTGAGTACTCTGAATTGTCCTGGTACTTGGATCCACCCTGGCCTGCACCCCACTGTCTGAACAGGGAAACAATTTGTCTTCACAAGGCTGTGGACAGACCCAGACCTGGAGGATGAGGGTATTTCCAGTGAAAGAGGCCTTGATTTGTCTTGATTGACAGGAGGTACTTTCTCTTTTCTAATCTAGAAGCATTTTCTAAGGCTTATTTTCTGTAAGTGTGCTGATAAGCTATGGTAACAAAGTGTATGTTAAGAAGGTGCTGTGTTACTACATGTATTATGCAAGAGAGAAAACTTTAATCAGCATTCAGACTTCCTCCAATACCCTCTGCCTCTCTGTCAGTACCATGCCAGGAATTCAGGGGAAGCAACAGTACTAGAATCCTTGGATTTGTCTTGATTTCACATTGATGTTTGGAAGATACATAAATAGGCCAGAAAACTGAAAATTATTAGGATTTTGCTGGCTTGTTTGATTGTTTCTCTTTACAGTTGGCATAGTTGGATCAAAAGTGGAGAGCACAGGGTGACAGCCTTTAAGATGTGCAGATGGATCTACTGAAATTACAAATGTCTGTATCTGAGTGTGCAATTTCAACACAATGAAAAGGCTCAGGGAGTGCTAAAGTAAATTTTGCATTACAAAGACAGTAGGCCTGACTGTGGAGCTGCTGTTCAGTCTGTGCCTGCAAGGAGTGTATAAACAAGTGAGGTTTAGTAGGAATATGTCCTTGAGCTTGCTTTCAATTGCTCTGCATTACTAAAAGCCACATCCTTTCTCTGACATGAATCAGAAAAATCTAAATCAGCATAAAACAAACTATGCAGCTTTGATTTCAGTTACAAAACTATCTATTTATTTCTCTTTATGGCGCTGTTCTGCTCTCATTGTGCTGGTGATGATCTTGAGAGTGTTTTCAGTTGTGATTCTTGCTGCTGTTTGATGCCTTTTGGTTCTTCAGACTTGGAGATAACATTTGTTTAATGCCTCTGAAGCTCTCTGTCAAGTGTCTCTGCCTCTCTGCCTGCAACTACAAAAGGGATTGAGTCAAAGATTGCTCCCACTTGTCATATTGCAAGTCCCTTTTCCAGAGACCCCCAGTTTTTCTGTGTCTTGCCCAAATGGGTTTGCTCAGCTTACACTGCTTTTTCCGAGCTGTTCGGGTTATTCAGTTACACTGTTTGTCCATGTAACTCAAGTTTAACTTCAACAGCCTGCAGATGCCTTTTAAAACTTCCTAAGTAATGGAAACACCCTGCTTCTGTATTCTCATTTCTGGTATTTTTTTTTTAAGCAATTTTTCACTAAAGGTGGACAGCTGAACTTTCACAAAAGAGAAACAAGAGCTTGTCAGAGCTGTTGAAATGGTGCTTGTTGAAGGAGCTCCCCTCACTAATTGCACATGTTTATTAGCACTGTATTAGGGAGGTAAGAAACATAGAGGTTGTTCTGTACAAATGTGCACCAGCAGCCACCTTGTCTCTACTCTTGCTGTCACCAGAGGAACCTCCATCTAGAGCAGCTTTGCACATAGGGGAGAATTGCAATAACATGCCTCAGAAACACTTCTGCAAAGTTTATCCTGTGCTCTACATATAAGCCCTCCATCATAAGCAGATGCCCTTGCAACTAAACAAATCCTGCCCACCATTTCTGTTTTATTTGGAGTACTAGTGGTGTTGCTCAGAAAATGTGTAACAGGAAAAGAAATCAATATAATATCAGTGCAATCGTTATTAGACTCAACTTCTTAAAGCCAGCATGAGATTAACTGAAACAAATCTGAAGGCTGAAAGTTTGATGTTGGTGTCCTAAAGCAAATTAAAATTGAGCTAGAATCGAGCACAGCATAAAATCTTATTTACACAGCTTACATATTCTGTTAAATCTTATCTCATTAGTTTAATCTTACTTGATAGCACCTCAAAATTTCTAATTTTCAAAAGATCCAATGTTCTTATTTAATGAATATAGCAATTAAATGTAATGCTATGTTATGATTCATGGGATCATTCCATTAGGATTTACTGTGCTAGGATACTGGATGTAAATAATTCTTGCCAGAGATGGGTGAATTATTACTGATGTGCAAAAACTACTATGTTTAAAGAAAGTTTACACTGTAAAATTAAACTCTGAAGGATTAGGAAAAGGCAGAATTAAGGCTGTCTGTGTAGCTTTAATTTGGAAGATGAATGTGATACAGTCTTAAAGACTTGATCACAAGCTGCTTCTTTATTCTGTGCACAGGGTGGACAAGATCAAGTGTTTATTTTTATCTGCATCGTTCAGTGTGAAGTTCCAGATGCCATCCAAACTCTGCCCTGAATACAAGGTTATTAATGTCCTCTGAGCTTTCACACAGAGCCTCTCAGCAGAGTATCTGAACGACTCTGAAGCATTAATACACATATTTTATACTTTAAGTAATGCTCATTCTCTTTGGGTGACAACTTAGCTTTAGAGCTTGATTTCTTTTGCATACATAGCAACCTAAATGACAGATTCAGCTCATGGCTCTTAGAGACTACAGTTAAACTTGTCATTGCTTAGGATTTCCTCAGACCAGTCCAGTGTGTTTCAAGAGGTGACCAACTGTGAGATGTTCTGGCTGAGGTGACTTTCCAAGTGGTGAAAAATTGTGGCAGAGAAAAGGATAGGCTCACTTCTATGAAGTGCTGTCTGATTACCTTATCTATGGATTTACCTTCAAATGAAGCAACATTATGCATGATTTGGTGTGCTTTCTGAAATGTCTCTGCCAGATGGAGCAAGGACCATATCACAGAAAGCCTCATTGAACCTCAGTCCGCTGCTAGAACCCTCTCTTGAACTTTGCAGGATACCAGACCTCTCTTGAAACAGTATTTTCATTTTTTCTTGCTTTTAATTAAATATTTTTACTGATAATTAAGCATATATACTGCATTGCTTATCATCATTTAGACTGATGAAAATTTAGTTTTCCAAATGAAGCTGGTTTGAAGCCAGTGTGGATCCTGGTAGACAGGAACAGCCCTGTTATGAAAACCTGTGCTCTGCAGCTGTTGAACTGATGCTAAATGGCTCACAAGGCTTTCTTGAAATTCTGCTCATCCCTGGTGTGAGCACCTTGAGGACCTAACACTCTGTAGGATCATCTGCACCAGTTTCCCCTCCATGGAGGTTTCTCTAAGCATGTTGTGCTCCCTGGAAATGCTCTTGTACAGGTTTTTGTTCTAGTGTTGATGGGCCCTGGATCTCTGTAAAAATGTGTCTCTGCTCTTTGGGAGGCCAGGATCCTTTTGGCTTGCTTTCCTGCCTAGCTGTGGTGCAGGGCTGGTTTTGGCTAATTTGATCTATTATGCAGCTCAGGGGGAAGTTAACTGAGCGACACATTTTTGCTGTATTTCAAGGAGCAGGGGAAGCACAGTCAAAATTCCTTCTGCACTCTAATGACTGAGGATGGGAAAACTCCAGCATTGTATTTGGGAAGCATTGGGATTAAATGATGTAATTTAAGAACTCATTAGCCTGTCTTTCAAGTGTATGCACTTTGGGGAATAATCATCTTTCCTCTCCTGCTTTGCCTTTGAGTTGTTCATGTGTCATATCTCTCATGCCTGGGAACTGCAGCTTTATGGCACTTTGGATTGGATAAAACCCCTTAGCTTTGAAATGCTAAATCCTTCAATTAGTTCAAGTTGAAGACTAAAGGCCAAACATTTCAAATGTGGGCACCTGAAGTCGACAGGAGCTGGAGGCATTCATCACCTTGGAAAATCAAACCAAATCATTTAGGGAGCTAAATTTATAATTTAGATGCAGATACCTTGCTTTTGCCAGCCCAGTTTAATCACTGAGTCCTATAGCATTAGTCTAGATGATACGTTTTTTCCTCTACCCTTTGGAGTTCTGCTTTCCTTTCTATGGAGGGAAAAGGCTGGAATTTATAATTAGATATTCATGTTATAATGTCCTCTTGACTGTCCCAGCGAGCTGCTCCCTGTGAAAAGCTGCATCCCACTCCTTGTGCTAAAAGTACCTATTGGATTCAGCAGTCTAAAGCCAAAGCAGGCCCCTAAAAATTGCTTAGAAAGGTCTCTATTAACCTACCAAAACCACGTATTAGTTTACATTGTCTGGGTGAACCTGTGGCCTGTTTTGCTGTCATCAGGCACTATCCCTCCAAGATGTGTTTTCTGGCTATCAGCAATGCATGTCCTCTGGTCAGGATGGTCCAAAAAAACCCTGTCTTTCTAAATCTTCCCTTTGAAATCTATTTGGGCACTATGAAAACTATTATCCTACTCATAAATTTTGACTTACTCCATACTTTTGAAGGGAAAAAGTGATCAACTGAGGGTTGTATAATTTGGACATCTGCTTTTAACTATTCATATGGAAGGAAGTGATTTCTTTAACTGATTTTTTTGACTAAGCCAAGTGGCAGAAGGAGTATGCACAACTGGGCAACAGTGGCTTGTGCAGATTTAGGAGTGTTAAATGCAACTGCCCAAAGAAGTAAATCCACAAGTAAAGAGAGTTTTTTAGAGATTTGTATTCATAAGATGAAAAGCTTCTGAAATAATGTAACAACTCTGGAGTCTGCAATGCCTTTCCATTGCCGTGTTCTTCTGCTTCTGCTGATTGTGAATGCTGAAAGTCTGCTCTGCTTCCCCAGAGTCCTGATAGGAAGTTCATTGTCAGAACTGGAAAGGCAGAAAACTAGCAGAGACAAAACCCCAAACAAACAAAACTCTCAAACTCCCAAACAAGGAAAGGAGATTTTTAAATTATAGTTTGCCCTAAGCAGATGTTAACAAGTCTATCTAAACCTGTAATCTGACGCTGGCCTCCTGTCCTCATCCATCCTGGCATTTCCCTGATCAGCTAATTCTGCCCTGATTAGCATTTCAGAAATTGAGGGGTTTTGTCAAACACCGATTCAGGAGCTGCTTTGGAATACACCCTGGGTGGTTGGTTTTTGTGAGCTGCAGATTAGAAAGGATGGTTTCCCAGCCCACTCCATTATATTCATTCTTGCTTTGTTTTGACATGAGAAGGATTTGTGCCATTGAGATGCTGCTCATTGCTGGATCTCACACAGTTTCACTGGCCCTGCTTGGATGGTCTCAGCCTTGCTCATTATCCTGCTGCCATCCAGGATCAGCCCCTTGCTCTGTGTCCTCCTTCCTTGGCAGGGCAGTCCCTGCTGCTCTGGGTGAAAAACCTCTCTGAAGAGGCAAAGAAGAGGTTTGTCCATCCTGTCTGTCCTCTGTATCTCCCCAGCTTTTCCCTGTGGAGGGAGCAAGGATTGAGTTCCATGCTTGGAGGAGTACAAAATTGAGGGTTTGTTTCCTCATAGAAATGGGAGAGGGAACTTTAAGCTATTATCAAGTTGTTAAACTGTTGTTTCCCATTAAAATATGGGGGAAAAACTATTCCCTTAAAATTCCTGCTAGATGAGGATTTTGGTGTAACCTAATTCATTGTAGTTTTTATTGTCTTTGTGGATAAAGAGGGCCCCTTTTTTTTCCCCTTTCCATGTTTTGTGTGGTGCTTCCCCAAAGGCACCCTCTTTCCTTGGACTTGCAAATATGGACTTCTTCCTTTCTCATACCTAAGAATATGGAATATTGCATCCCTGTCTTCATCTTCTTATGCTCTCCTTCTGCTGATATAAGAGTATTTTATGTCCCTGAATATGTGCTGCTTTCCCACACCTCCTGCTAAGAGTTGCTTGTGGCAGTTCTCCTTGGAAAACATATTCTTATCTCCCAAGAAGAACTTCTATTCCCAGAGTTATCAAGATTCTTTTAATATATACTGGTCTCTCTCCCTCTCTCCAGCAGTAGCAAGAAGAGGTTTATTTACTCGACTCAGTTTGGAACAATATAGAGGTAAATGTTCCCAGCTGCTGAGTTACCAATGAAGGAGTCTGTGTAGTGCTATTTTTAACTTGTAGCTTGCCTTCATTTTACTTATCTGAGATGAAGGTCCTCTGATGATAGAAGATTTTTAATAAATAAACATAGTGGGATTGATCCCAGTTTCTTTACAATTTTAGATAGCTTGAACTAGAAAATAATTCCCTGTGAAAGGGCCTTGACATGTCTCTAAAATATTCAAAGAATAGCTTCTGAAGTGCCTAAAGACCATTTGGAAAAAAAAATATATAGGTAGAAGTTTTCATGAGAGCTTAACACAGATGAAACAGGGTCTTCAGAACTGATTGGCAATAATGCAGGTGGCTAATTTCTTTGAAGTAGGCTGAACGTTGAAGTGCTTTGAAAATCTGACAAGACATGTTGATGTCAGTTGCTGCTTGTTGCTGAGTTTAAAAACTTGGCTTTAAATTTGGATGTTTGATGATCTGGCTTAAGAGCAATGGCTACCTAAGAAGCAAATAAACAGACTTATTTTTCCTTTCTTTTCAGATGAGTTGCCCAAAGGAAAGCTCTTAAGTGAGCATTTCTAATTTCTTGATTTTTTATTTGATTTTCAGAATATCACTTTGCTTGCTAGTTGTCACTTTGCACACTCTGTCTTCTAAAATAGAGGATGGTTCTGTTCGTGTTGTTTAGCAAATTCTGATGTAGTAGGAATGCCAATGGCATCCATTCCCTGTGAGCATGGCTTTTACATCAGGTTCCTCCACTGTTTAAATTTGAAGTTAAAATTCAGTTTTATTTTTGTGTTTACAAGCTGAACTACAAGGTTTTGTATTTATTGCATTCTTAATCTGCTGAGGTGCCAAGAGACTGCCATGATATGATTCACACAACTGGGGTCTTGCTTACTTGCATATATCAAAATAATAGCAACAAGGACCAAGCTCATCCCTGACACACCTCCTGGAAGCAGGGACTGTTCTGAGGTGTAAGTAGAGCTCATTAGGAGTATCCCTATGCAGCTGCTGCTGCTTATTAGAGAGTCAGAACTGCTGCATGCAGAACAGCACCCCAGGAGTGTTACCTTCACCTCCTAGAAATGTGCCCTCATGTAAAAATGCTTGTCTGCAGGTGGCATCCTGGCACCTGGCTGTAGGGAACATTGAGCTGGAGAGAGGAACAAGTAGTTGGCACCTCTAAAATTCAGGCCTTTGCTCCTGGTGGGCTGAAAGAAAACCAAAGACTGCAGACTGATCTGGGGAGCTTCAGACTCTCAGAGATAACAGAAGGTTTGAGGGGAGCTTTGGATCAAGTCCAGTCTTAGCTGACCTGATTTGCTTATTCCTAGGCAGCACATATTGCTCTCTGAACATCCCTTGTTAGGAGTGCAGACTACATTTCTGGAGCAGCAGCTTCACACTGCAAAACTAGCACCTTTTTTTTTTAATGTGTAACTGGCCTGAAAGTTGGAGTGCCCAACTCTGCTAATTATATGAAACTCTTTAATGTGATGCTGGAGGTGTTAAACAATCGTACCTGCATTAAATATGCTGTGCTTATGCAAACGTGGCACACAGATTGCAAGTTCTAAAATTTATCAGGCAGACTAATTATTTAAATGTGAGCTATAGGTTACATAAATAAATAGCTCTCCCTCAGTAAATGGTAAGGTGTCATGGTGTTAACCACGTGGCTTGCAGCAGAGTGGAATTAATGTTAACACTTCTGTAGCTTTCTTTCTCTGATTACTAATTCTTTCGATGTTGGTAGATGAACTGAATTTATGAAAGTTTTGCCTGCCCTCTAGGTCTCTATTTTGTATTCCTTGTGCATTGCAGCTTGCTTTTGACTCTGGCAGCAATGTTGGATACTAAAAACCACGGATAGCTCAGGCTGCCTGCTCAGCATGTGGGGTGAGGCAGATCCAGTCCAAACTGGGAGCTCTACTGGGGCAAGACCTGCACTCCCCCAGCCCCTGCAACATGGTCCTCCAGCTACAGAAGCAGCCCAGTTACAATTAGCAGCATTCATATCTTAGAGCAATGATGTAGAATTGCATATATGCTAAGAAAATAGACATCACTCTGGTAATGAATCAAGAGTTTGCTGCGATGGGCTCCTGACATTTTCCTGTTATACGTGTGCTGCAGAAAAGGTGCATTTGTGTTCACAGAGGCACAAAGTGATAATATGCTGCCTGCAACTTTTGAGAATGGTTTTTGAGTGCAGAGCTATGAAAGCTGCAGAAAATCCTATATGAGAAAATCAGCTCTAGCTAGTCAGAGAGAGTTTCATTAAAGTTTCTTGCTGTTATTAGTTTTAAATTCACTTATGTCTCCTTCAGTTTCATTTCCAGAGGCTCCTGCTCTGGTGGTTTTCTGGCAGAAACACAGCAGAGGGTGGGGAGTGTTAAGTGACAGGTTGCATATTCCTCCTTGGTCTCCTGGAATTGCCTTCTTTTTCCCCTCCAGTCATGCTAATTTACACACAGCTTTCATAATGAAACTTGAGCAGGCATCCTTCCCCATCTGCCTCAATTCCCAGTCCTTTTCTGCTGCACCAGCCGAGTTGCCTGATTCCACAGAAGTGGAAGCGGGTGTTTCACGCCTCACCCAAGGGGAGTCTGTGGGTCTGATCCTGACCCCTTCAGTGCTGTTCTGGCCAGGGAAGGAGTGAGGAATGTGCCCAGCCCCTGCAGGCTCCCAGCCCAGGCCGTGCTGTGCTCTCCTGCATCGCAGGGAGCCTCTTGCCCGCGCGTTTCACGGTGGATTCAGGAGGAAGATCGTGGTTTCACGGCAGGCATTCAGCAGCAGTGCCTGTGCTGCCGTGTCTCCGGAGGAAGCAATCGGATCAACTCCGTTAGTGCAAGGGATTAAAAGAAGCCAGATGCTCTCTTAATGGACAAACATACGGCGGAGTTGCAAACTTAGCCTTTTGGGGGGCAGTGTGGGGTGAGCAGTGTGCGGTGGGCAGTGTGGGGTGGGCAGTGTGCGGTGAGCAGTGTGGGGTGGGCAGTGTGGGGTGAGCAGTGTGCGGTGGGCAGTGTGGGATGAGCAGTGTGGGGTGAGCAGTGTGGGGTGGGCAGTGTGCGGTGGGCAGTGTGCGGTGAGCAGTGTGCAGTGAGCAGTGTGCAGGTGGGCAGTGTGCCGTGGGCAGTGAGCAGTGTGCCGTGAGCCTCTGCAGCCCCAGCCAGCCCCGCAGCGCTGCTCTCTCAGCTCGGCCCGCAGCGCCACGCCGGGAGCGCAGCGGGGCAGGGCTCGGTCCACCTCAGCAACCTCCGGCCATCCTTGTGAACAGTTCACTGCACCAGGTTCAGGACAACCAAATCCTTCCCCAGCCCCCAGGGGAAAGGGAAAGGAGTCAGGCTGTGAGCCCGAGTTACCAGCTGCTCGCAGCTCTGATCCCAGGGCAGCAGATCAGCATGCAAGGCTGGTGGTGGAACTGTGCTGTAACCCCTCACAGGTAACCTTTGTGTTCAGTGAAAATCCAGCTTGCTCTGCTAGTCTTTTGCTAGTCCATGGAAAGGGAAAAGACAATAATAGTGACTGCAGTTCCTTCTGTTTTCATTTTATTCTGTGAACAGCCACTGGTGAATCATGAGACTGCAGTTAAAGTACAGTTTCAAGTCCTGCATAAACTTACACTGTTAAAATTTATTTAAATTCCTTCATTACTATATACTTCCTTCCTTCCTCCCTCCCTGTTTTCTGAGCACTTTGTATATCATCAAGGTGCTGAGCTGCAAGCACAGAAGGCCGTGCAAATAAGACCAAGGCAGATGCACAAGTTTTACACACTTTAATTAAGTTGTAGGGCGTCAGAGGAATTTGGCTCCAGTTTCTGATGCTTCAATGCCCTGTCTTCTGTTCCAGTGTGGATGTTAAATCGTTCAGAAATGGACCGTGACCTAACTTTCATGCCAGTTGATCTGGCTGTAGCTGTTTTTGTGTAACTAATTTAAAAAGATTGATTGTTGGTTAATTACATTAATGAACTGAACCAACATGGGCACAGACCAGAGCTCAGCAGTCTCCTAAATAGTCATTAAGAATAGACATCTATCTTTTTACCTGCTTGTACAGCCTCCTGTTGGGTGGCAGAGTGTGTGGAATGGTAATTCTGAAGGTTAAACGACTTAGGGACGTAATCACAGACTGCTCACCTCTGCTCCCCCTCTGCCCATATGGCCCTGCTCGTCACAGTCAAAGTCCATTTGGACAAAGTGTCTGTTGAAAGGTCTCCAGGACAGCAAGTCTGGTGGTTCCAGCTGGGCTCCTGGCAGACGCCAGCATGTGTTACAAATCCACCAAAGCTCCCTGTTGAAAGGAATCTGTGGATTTAAACAATTTTGAAATAACTTCTTTCCCAATTAGAGTAATTCATGTTTATCAAGGTGAAAGTGTACTAAGCAGAACAATTCACTCTTCTCTCTAGCCAGCTCATGAATATGAAGAAAGGTTGAATCAATAATACATTTCTGTAATTGAATTGGTAAGTTAAAATGATCGAGTTCTTGTTTTAGCAAGTAGTCAATGGAAGATGCATTCCTGTGTGTTCATCAGTGTTGGCCTTGCAGCCATTCAGCACACTTAGGTGGAAGCTGTGCAAATGTTGCCTGCCACATAAGGACTTACAAAAGTACTTTAAGAAATTAATAAAATGTTTGAGAGAGGGATATTGGTACATTTTCTAACTTAACTTGAAAATATTACACAATGAATAAAGGCAATGGAGTGCATTTTATTTGCAGATATTCAGATTTGCCAGATTTGCAGATTTTTGCCAGATTCAGTCAAACCAGGAAGGACTTCAGCTGAAGTTAATGTGTTGCCACTGGCTTGAGCAGGAAGAGAACTGAAACAGGGTTGGATATTATGAGAGATGGTGAGAAAAACCCTAGTTATTTGGGAAGTCAAACATGAGACTAGTTTTGCAGTGGTAGCCTGGGAGAAGATGTTGGTCTGTATGGGCTGTTGTCAGAATCCTCAAAGGTCTCAGTGCTGCTACCACAATGTTCTGCAAAGCCTGATCCAGCAGCTGCTGGAGCCAAGGAGTTGTTGCAGGGATTTCATTCCCCTTTGGGTGATGTTGTACCCTATGTAGTCTGATTTTCAAGCAGGCTGTTTTGTATCCCAAATTCAACACTGAGTGGGGGAAGTAAGTCAAAGAAAAATGGGACTGGCCTGCAGTCATATGCTACAGGCTGAAAATCTGCTTTCTTCATTTTCAGCTCCCTCACTGATATGTCATTGAAATGGTTTGAGGTGTCATGGGAGGAGATAATGCTGAGGGGTTTTTGGAGTCTGGTACTGCTTCCCCAAAGGCTCCTGTGGACTGTTGAGGGGTGAACACCTGATTGGTTGCACAAGGGATTTCAGGCATTGGTTCATGATACCTTAAAAATACTTTAAATGAGAGGCAAAGAAGTTGTGAAATCACGCATATGCAAATAGCATTAAATTATGGTTTTATGTAAGATCTTATGTTTCAAGCTAATTGAAAGACAGAGGCCACTGCTGCCGGAGAAAAATATGAAAAGAAAACTATACTGAAACATAAAAGTGTTTCTGATCAAGTAAAATTCTGTTTCTGTTGAATGTTTTATTTTGTTCCAGTCACATAAATTACCATCTTTGAAATACTAAAACTCCCACAATCAGCTTTTTATAACAGAAAATAATTTACATTTAAAAGGTTTAACTGAAGCAGCTAAACCTTAGTGATGAATGTGCACATTCGGCAATAAAACAGGGAAACAGCCCATGTTTTGGAACTCATAGCTGCTATATATAATTTTAATATTATAAAGAACTAAATACAGTCTAGTGAGTGCTACAGGTATGCACTGAGATATTTGCTAGCTCCTGGGAAATGTATTCTTAAGGGTATAAAGTACTGACACAGAGCCTTGGAAATCTCCTTTAGCACTGATGGATTCTGTGATGAGAGGCAGTGTGGCTTGAATGCATTTCATCCTCCACAGAAACTTATGAACTTGGTCACATTGCCATCCTCAGAAATCATTTATTTCTCAGTGTAGCAGCACCTCTCTTCCATCTTGTGGTGGGCTGGCCCTGGCTGGACACCAGGTACCCACCAAAGTCACTCTATCAATCCTCTCCTCGACTGGACAGGGAGAGAAAATACATCCAAAGGCTCGTAGGTGGGGATAGGGATGGGGAGAGATCAATCACCATTTGCTGTCTTTGGCAAAACAGACCTGACCTGGGGAAACTCCTTTAATTTATTACCAATCAGATCAGAGTAGGGTAATGAAAAATAAAACCAAATCTTAAAACCAGCTTCCCTCTACCCCTCCCTTCTACTCAGGCTTGGCTGCACTCCAGATTGTCCCTCCCTCCTCCCCTCCAGTGGCACGGGAGGATGGGGAATGGGGGCTGTAGTGAGTTCATCCTGCTTGTCTCTGCTGCTCCTTCCCCCACAGGGGCAAGACTCTTCATGCTGCTCCAGTGTGGGATTCCCTCCCACAGGAGACCAGTAAACCTGCTCCAGCATGGGCTTGCCCTAAGCTCTCAGCCTTCTTTGAGCATCCCCAGTCCCACTGTGATCCTCCATGGGCTGCAGGGGCACAGCTCCTCTCCATGGTTTGCACCAGGGGCTGAGCAGCCCCTGCCCCTCCTGCTCTGACCTTGGTGTCTGCAGGGCTGTTTCTCTCACATCTCACTTCTCTCTCTGGCTGTAGTTGCTTTTGCACAGGGCTTTCCTCCCCTTCCTAAAATCTGTTTTCCCAGAGGCCCCACCCCTGTTGCTGGTGGGCTCAGCCTTGGCCAGTGGTGGATCCATCCTGGAGCTGCAGGAATTGGCTCCACTGGACATGGGGGGGAGCTTCTGGCAACTTCTCACAGAAGCCACCCCTGTAGCCCCCTGCCACCAAAACCTGGCCACACAAATCTAATACACATCCTTAAATAATGAAAGAGGAGGCAGAGACAGTATTTTCATTCTGCAGGAAGCTTGTCATCATTCTAGAAGAGATTGCAGCAGTTGTCTAAAAGGACTACAAAATAGCCACAAAAATTAGAGATAATGATTTCCCTCTCAGAATAACTGGTATGTAAGGCTTGTCTTCCCCCTGTCACATACATTCCTGATTTATCTTCTCTTCCTCTCCCCTACTCCCTGCATTAAAGGGGGAGTGGGCCATTGCTGCTATAATGCTCTTATTCCCTGCTAGAGCAGAGAACATATATTTCAGTTTTATGCTCTCCTCCAATGTACTCAGACATATGGAAGAAATATCTTACAGGTGTTTGTATTCTTGCAGAGGCTCCAGAGAATTGAAAACCCTCCCTATTCCTACAATAATCTTCCCTTTGACCTCGTGTGCTTTATATCTCATGTGGGAGACTGAGTCCTGCATTACTGGAGTCAGTGAGAAAATGGGTGGAAGTTTCAGCAGAATGGGGATGAGACCCTGGGTGTTAATTGTGGGGCTGCAGGGCCCCATGGTGGGAGAAGCTGAGCACAGCTCTGTGCAGAACTCGGCTGCTCTGATGTTCCTTGACATCCACAAGGTTTGCCTGGGGGATTTGGTCCTTCCTCTTATTAATATCAGGAAGTAAATTGGCTTTCCATTGCCCTTCATACCAGACCTTTCAGGGGTCTCCTATCCTTTTAATTTAGCCTGGGTCTCTGAGGGAAAAACCCAGTAAGAACACACAGGTGTGATGATTAGTAAGCACATTTTATATAATTACAGTGTTGGCATCTCAGGGGGAAAATGAAAGTTTGTGCTGTCCCTTTAACAGGACAATTCGATAATCCTCTTAGCATTTTCTCTTTTGGCTGATAATATTTCACACAATTTTACTTTGTAAAATATTCCTAAAGGGAGGCTTAAGCAATAATGCACAGATTATGGAAATGACTCTCATTAAATATAGGCAGAGACTTCAGCAAAGCCATGAACTGCTTCGAAACATGTAACCCCCATTAGGAGCTTCATTTAAATGTTTATTCACAGAGCAGTAAATGTTTATTATAGAACATTTTATTGAAACATAAATTAAAGAACACTAATTATACATATCACAAGTGTTCAAACAATGTGCATTTATCAAGACTTAACTAAGGATCAGAGGTGAGGGGAAATGCAGTTGTGCTTTCATTTGCATCTCAGCAACACTAAATTTGCACAAAAATACCTGGGCAAAGTGACTCTGATGGAAGGCTCCTCGTGGCAGGAGCTCTCCAACTATCCCTGAGCATGTACCACCTTCCAAAGTAACTTCAGAGGTTCCTTCACTGGTCATTCCCATCTGTATAAAAGGCTGGGGACAGCCAGGGTTTTGGGTTGGTTTTGCAGAGTAATGGTTGCTGCTCCTGCAGGTCTGCCCATCCTTCCTTCTGAGTGGTGTAGAGGGGATGGACAATGGATAATGGTAGGGGATGGTCCTTGGCCTGACCTTTCTTCCACCATGCTTGGACCCTCATTCCTAGACTTGCAGACCAGCTTAGAGGTCAGGAAATACAAGCTCAAATAATCAACCAACTTCTATTTCCATTTTATTTCTATTTTAGTTTTTTCATTTGCTGCCTTTCAGAGGATCTCCTAAGAGGTGTTCAAGAAATGTACATTGGGATCACCACTTCCAACAAACAGTTATTACCCTCATTACTGTGCCAGTTTTCTTGGGTTTGAGGATGAAAGTGAGGGGTTGGCACTTCTCTTGCAAATGCTAAAGTTGCCTTCAGCCATGGAAGTTATAACTACAGATATCAAGTGGGTTAAAAAAATCTTTCTGTGCTTGTTTTCATGAGGTCTACATCCCTTTTCTAGCTCACCCACAGCTCATTTCTTTAAACTTCATAGCAGTTGACAAATGCATTATTTATTGAGAATGCTGAATCTGCACATTTCTGAATCTAGACATTTAAAGATGTACTCTGCTGCAAGTCCCCCACTTGGTTTGGCTTCTGATACATTTGCAAATTCTCTTAATTTTATTGCTTTCCAAAGCATGTGTTTTCTGTGCTGAGCAAGTACCTTGATACTTACTCTTCAGAGGCAAATCCATGGCCTAAGTGTGGGTCAGGATCAAAAACTTTAAAAATACAAAACTTTATTTTTGCTCCTAAGGGTGCATGTACAGCACAGTGTGATGTAGATTTACACAAGTGTCAAAGGGCCCTCAAACTCCAACTCCTCAAACTCCTCAAACTTGGTAGCACGTGGTCAGCCTGTGTGACCTTCTCTCCCAAGACTTGTTCCAGTTTCTTGTTTTATTTCTTTGCAGTCTTTTTCTGCACAACATTTTTGATTCACAGAATTTTGACCATTGCCTTCATTCTATCAATAGCTTCAGCCCTCCCTGTTTCCAGTGGCTCTTCTAGTCCATCCTCACATCTGTCTCTGCTGTTTCCTCTGCTGCTGCCCTGGGCTTTCTGAGACAGACCTGGATTTCCTGTCCTCCCTTGCAAGCACCAATCTGTTCCTCTCAAGCCTGGCAGTCTGTGCCACTCCTTTCCATCTGTATCACGTCCTTATGCTCCTACAATAGCAGAAGAGCAAACCTCAGTTTTGTGTTTTACTAAACCAGAGCCAAAGGTGCTACAGGAGTGTGTCAGGCCATGCAGCCCCCTGGATTTGGAGCAATCCTCAGCCCCAGCACGGCAGAGCTGCCAGCTGGGGAGGAGATGCCAAGGGCCTGCATCTCTGCAGCCTCCTGCACAAGGCTTTAGTAAAGCTGGAAAAGAAAGTGCTGACTCCTAGAAATGGGGCAGTTTTGTAGGAAAGGAATGGGTTCAAGCAGCTTGCTGTCATGTTTTATTATTTTATAAAAATTAGCTCCTTTAAAGTGATCTGTCTTTGACTAATTTATAACTCCTGAAATGGGAAGGAGGTGGGGAAGCAGTACTAATGCTGGCAATAATTTTGAAGGCTTTGAAAACTGAGTGTTTTAATTGTCCAAAACTCTTCCTAATGTTGGATAGGACATTTTAAAATTTTTTGAATTTTTTTCCATCTCAAACCAACTCAGGACTTGGAAAAACATCAAAAATATATAAATATTCTCTGAATATAAGCTGTATTCCCACAAAGATATCTTTTCCAGAACTTCCCAACTGGAAGTGGGCTTTAGTGCCTAGAGAGAGCAGTTGTACCAGGTGTGCCTGTGGCTGGTGACACGCTGGATTTCAAGGAGCAGCAGAGGGAGCATTTTCCACTAATGAGCTGTGGATATACAGGCAGGGCTTTCCATGGAATAACTCTCTAACAGGGACAATTGAGCAGTTAATCAAGAATAGCAAACAAGGGCTCCATGGAAGCCCAGTTTACAGAGAGGACAAAATTGCCCTATTTTTCATGTGGCTATCTCTGTGTTATGGTTGGTTTTCTTTATCGCCCACTAACAGTCTTACTTGGAGAATGGTTATTAGTTTGGAATTTCTACAGTTAATCTGGTTGTTTAGAAGAAGCATTATCACAGCCTCCCATAGGAAGCCCCTGTCTCTGTAATGGACAGGGCACTTTGCAGCAAGTGAAGTCTGATGTGAAAACCACCATCCCTTTTCCCATCAAACTGAGTGTCTCCTGGCCAGCTGGTCTGGCTGCCTGGAGCTGCTGATTCCCTGCCTGCCCTTCCTCCTTCCTGGCCACAACCACAGCAGATCATGGCTTTTCCTGTCCTGCTGCACCATGAAACCCACAACTGCCAAGCTTTGACTGTAGAAAGAATGAAAAGCACAAGGGAAAGGATTAGGCTGCTGAAAGGCATCTGGTTCTGCTGTGTGCAGGCACAGCTCAGCCTTGTTCTCCTTTTGCAGGGGCAGGGGGAACAGCCCTTTGTAACAGTGGTGGGATCCAACGTTTTGGAAGCCTCCCCATCCTCAGGGTTGTGTGACACTTTGCCAGTTTTAATGTATTCATGCTCTAAGAACATTTATTGCTAATAGACCTTGGGTGCTGAGCAGCTCATGTACAGACTATTACTTCAACTGGAAGCTGAGCTTTGTTGCTCTGCTAACCAGCACAGCAGCTGCATGAACACAATGTAATGTCCATGAATTATTGCAGGCAAGGCCCGTGTCCTCCCCAGTGCTGTGTGGCAGGGTCATCTGCTCTTCACTATTCTGGTCTACCAGGGAAATCTCTTTCAGTGTCTATTTTTGTCTAGTATTTTCACTTTAAATCCAGTGCAGTGGTGACACATTGGTTATTTGACCATAATTCAGTATATAAAACCAGCCATAACCAGGAACATTGCTTTCTGCATGGCCTTGAGTGCTGAAGTAAAACTCACCTCACCTGAATGCTTGTTTCTCCAACAACACATGATCCAGGTCTTTTTTTGCTGAGACTTTCTGGGCATTTTGCAGGCCTGGTTCACTGGAGAGCAACTTTAGTTGTGTAATCCCACAAATGCCTGTGATGCAGCCAGATTTTGGCAGTGGTGGGATGAGAATGCTGCAGAGTGCCTGTGAGCAGCCCTGTGCTCCCACAGTCCTGACTGGAATGCCATGGAGCTCACCAGAGCATCCTCTTGCTGCAGTGGGAGGCCAGAGGCATCACACCCTGCCTCTGGCTCATTAGTTCCCCATGGCACTACAGATTTATTCCTTGCAGTGCATTTTCGAATGCCCTTGTCATTCTGGGTTTAAAAGTCTCAAAAAACCTTTTATTACAAGTGATTTTGCATCACCTGATAGTTCTTGCCATTAGGAGTTTCTCAAATTGAGATTTTATTCACAGTGCAAAACAAGGGCACTGCAGTCAGTCCCTGCCATAGAAAACTGTCACTCTAATAATTTTAATTTTGAAGGTCTTGTAAAACCCAGCTCCCACAGCCTCTTTCCAGCTACTGCTGTTCTAGATATCCCTGACTGGAAATATTGCCCCCAGTATTAGAAGCAGCAAGTGGGGCTCAGGCATCTTTAACTCACACAGAGTCCCCCACCTGGGGACTTTTGCTGTCACCAATGTCACACCCAGTGACAGTGTCCTGCTTCCTCCATCAGTGCCTGACAAGCAGGGAATAGAGCTAAGCCATGTAAGCATGTCCCTGCATTTTTCTACCCTGATGTGGGTGATATTGATTGGTCCATTAATGTAAATGTCTTGGCTGTTGTGTGTTGCTTTCCTTGCTTATTAATCAAAATAATGCAAAATGAGGTGAAAGCAATTTTTTAGGAAAAAAATGGAACACCATCAATGGTGATTGAACACAGCCTACTGGAATGTGATGGGGCTGTCTGCCACCCACAGGCACGAAGATCCCCACAATAACTGGGGAAAAACAAATGAAATGCTTTATTTTGACCATTTTGATCAATGTTCAGATGTTTAAGCAGTGTCTCGATGGAAGTTTTGCCTAAATCTATTTATTTGGTTTAAAGAAAAAAAAAAAAAGCATCCCAGTGTTTTGCTTGCATCTGACATATTTCAGTCATTTGCAATTGACTGAAATTGACCACATTTTTTTGGATGTGTGGGTTTTGGTTTTGCTTGGAAAACAAATGAAAGGAAACAACTTTAATTTCTGGGCACTTTGAAGTTATTTTTGCTCCTGCCATTTAGGGAGACTTCCCTGTAGCCATCAGTGGATGCAAAACACTGAGACATAAACAAAACATCTGGGATGTGAATATCCCCACTGAAACAATTCACAGGTTGGAAATTGAGCTGGTGCTTAACTGCCGTGGTGAATTGAGGCTTTAGCAGTAACAAATAGTACTAAGGAATAAAAATGATCAATTAAAGATCTCCTAATGAATCAAAGTATCAGCCACTCTGAGCTGAGAAGGCCAGAAGCTGAAAGGCAGATTAGAGAAGGTCTGAAATCTCCCTGTTCAGTGTTTCTGCCTACAGTAGCCACAGCTCTGTGCTGCTTGTATTTCTTGGTAAAACTGAAGAGAAGGGAAATATGTGAGACACTGTTGCTGATCCTGTTTGTTTCTGTTACACAAACAGTGGGGAGAATCCAGATTTTATTTCTTTTTCATACATAGGATTAAAAAAAAAAGCCAAACAAACAAAAAAAAAATGGATGACTGGAAAAAATTATTCTCTTTTAAATTGATTGTTGTTAGCTCAAACCTTGGGAATATTTGTTAGTTTTGTGATACAGCTGATGGATTCTGCCATGCAGCCTGGCAGTGTGTGAGAACATAATGCATGTAGTAAAGGTGACTAACCCCTGATAACATCCCCACTGGTGCCAAGTGGCCCATATGCTGTCATAAACACTTTTTCTTCTTTTTTTTCCACTCTGATCATAAGAGCCCATTTTTGGGTAGAAGATCACATTAGGCTCATTCATTACCTGCTGTGCTGGTCTGTGCATCTGCAGTGCAGCATCTCTGCACTGAGCTTTGGACTCCATCCCTGCGTGTTTTCTGATATTCCAAATTGTCTGTCACGGGTATACAGATCTTCTGTGGGCATCCTGGAGTATTCTGCACCAGAGATAAAAATTATGCTTAAAGGTGGCTAAACTTCTGGGGAATATGGTTGTTGACAGCTGATATTAGATTTCATATATATGATCAAGAGGAATTCTAGCAAATTGATACTTGTAGCAGAAGAGAAGGAAACTGACTGGCAGATGAACTAACTCTCTCCTTATGAATAAATTTAAAATCTGATGAGAACGACAGGTGTGAGACAGTAGTGAAATTTTACAGTATCCCTGCAAACTTTAATCTGCACTCTTATTTTTCTTGAAAGTCTGTCCAAAAGTGAAATTTCAGGCCTAGGGCTACTGAGGACCGTCTTTAAAGTTGCTTTGTGATTTTGAGCAATACATCATACGAGCAGTGATGTTCAGATGATACATTGCACTAATACATCACAGGAGCACTTTCGCTCTTATGATATATTAGTATAATACACTATCAGAACACTATCACTGATATATTACTCAAAAACACAGTTTTTGACCCTCAAGAGTCACCCTCATCTCTAGTCTGAATGCACTGAAAGCTGTGGATAATGATAAGAATAAGAAATCACATATTCGGTTTCTCGAGGGTAAAGCTGAGAAAAAAATAGCATGGTATTCGGAACATTTCATTAACTGAAACATCCTCGTGTTTTCATTTTATTCACTGAGCAAATGTTATTATGGAGAGAAGCTAACACAATATAGGTGTGTTTGAATTTTCTTACAAATAGACTAAGAAAACCTTTTTAGATTTCATATTTCATTATAGACTTAAGCTGTGTTTTGAGTGTTTCGATGCAGTGCAGGAGTTTCAGCTGATTTCTACCTCATCAAATTGAATCAGGTGCAAGCTATCTAAATTCTATGCAAACCATTTGGTGCTGTTTCTGATGCAGTCATTTTTATTTTTTTAAAGGATTTAGGCACCATCTAAAAAGATCTGAAGATGCATAAATGTGATCTATCACTCAGATTATTTGTTGCCTCTCCTCACTGAGGTGTTGGGGGCTTTTTCCCTGAAGAATTATTGTCAGTCGTTGTTATTTTTCTTTGTTCAAGAGTGAAAGACAAAGGGGAAAAGACAAAGGGAAAAACATTGCTTTGCAATGTTGTTAGTAGCTGAACTTATTGCAGAAAAGTATTTTTCCACTAGAGTTTGGTTCTTGAGGATCTTGCATCACCCTTCCTTTATGGTATGAAGAGAGTGTCAGGAAAAAAAAAAAAAGGCAATAGTAATAACACAACATTAAAGTGCCAAATCATATATTTGTGTTCTTGCCCATAGTTTTGTTTGTTTTCCCCAGATCGCCTCAGCACTTTTGACAAAAACACATCAGCATTCATGTCCTTCCAAAGTGGGTAACCCAAAGCTGCCTGTGCAGCTCTGCCACCCCATGGGCCATGGCCCTGTGCCAGGAGAGGGACAGGGCTCTGCCAAACTGGACTCATAATCCTTGTCCCCACAGGTTTTGGGCCACCTGGCACTCTGTCCCTGCAGGTGTGTCCCCAGCATGAGTCTTGTGCCTCCACAGGCTTCAGTTTGTTGTATTTGGGCTACAGCCTCCAGGGAGGAAAGAAAACATAAAAGTCTTGTTAACCTTGTGGGAGGCATTGTCCCCTTCTGGCATTGTCCCCTTCTGTCAGCCTTGCTACCCTGTGCTGTCTGTGGGGTGGCAGCAGCTCCTCTGTGCCCAGACAGGGAGCCCTGAGCCCAGGCTGCCCACACGAGCTCCCACCACATCCCATCCCCAGCACCTCCCTATTCCCATCTATTCCAAAGACACAACACTCAGCTCCCAGGGACATTGTTATTTCAAAGCTGTGGCTAAATATGGCTCTGACTGACAACTATGAATAATTCCACAGAGCCCCTAAACTTCCAGGCATTTCACTCTGAAGCTCATATAATACACCAGGGCTGCTCTCTCATGTTTTTCATCTTTTATATTCTCCAAAGAGTTGAGATACAGTTATGGAACAGGTTAATGTATTTTCCTCTGAAAATAATGCTGTGGGAGCCTGTGCACTGCTGCTTGTGTGTGTTGAGAATAATGCTGAAAGTTCAGAAAAGAAAGTCATGAACTTGATAATCACCATTATTTTGTTTCACGTTTTCAGCATGTTCATGTCCACGTGCTGCCAAGGAGGGCTGGAGACTTCAGCAGGAATGATGATGTCTATGAGGAGGTAAGAGTTACATTTCATTTCTTCTTCAGAGTTGGTTTTGCTGTTAGTAAATTGCCTTAAAGGTCCAGGCCCTCCCATGGGTGGAGGGATGAGATCTCTGCACTTCTATTGCTTGCAAAGATCCTGTGACAGTGCCAAGATCTATACTGGGATTTCCTTGTGAGCTCCTTCTCTGAGGGAGGATACAGCTGACACCTTTGGCACTTTGGTCTGTCACTGCACACAGGGTTCATCTCTACAAATAACTGTGTTCCCTTATTTTGAGGGCACAAGGAAAAAGGGTGACCACATGGTCAGCCTGGCATGCAGGGAGGGTGTCCTGCACTTGCTGCTTGCCTGGAGTGCCAAACCTCCCCCTTCCAACCAGAGAGAACACAGGCAGCTTGTTACAGCTCAATCACAAATTGCCTTCTGGCCTGATTTTTGTAGGGTTTTGCTCAGCTTTGGACAAATCACACTGTAGCCACAAAGATGGAAATTAAAGAGCAACTCTGCATATAGATGGAATATCTGCATGTGTGCAGATTGTGCAGCAGAGCTCAGCTTATGAGCTGTTCCAGTGTGACTGAATCACTGGCTTTTGTTTAAATGAACAATTGTACTGGCATTAACAAAAAGTTTTCCCCAGTTTGACAGTTGTCACAATGATTCTATGAAAAAATCTCACTATTGTTAAATTTACAGCTTGTTCTTTGTGGATTTGGTAGGATCCTCTATCTGAAATATGACATCTCCTTCTCTTTCTAAAAGTAATTAATATAAACTTGTTCAGTGCTACTGCAATACCATCTGCTTGAAAGAGACACCATGACATTTTCTGCTTTTGTATTTTTTCCTTTGTGATATCTACATGATGACAAGTCCCTACTCACAAAAAAAAATGGTGGTGTGTTTTAAAATTTTTCAATTACTTAACTATGCAAAAATGGAGAATTAAGCACATTATTGACAAGTTATATGAAGTGTAGTGCCTGAAAACCCCACTAATGAGGGTAAAATCTTAATGAGACTGCTGAGGAAGGGG
This sequence comes from Muscicapa striata striata, assembly GCA_030060385.1. Lineage (NCBI taxonomy): Eukaryota > Metazoa > Chordata > Aves > Passeriformes > Muscicapidae > Muscicapa > Muscicapa striata. Next base: position 721,433 of record JAREIS010000002.1, on the reverse strand, counting down.
ATCCAATGGAAATAAATGATGGCAATCTTTGCTGGTGTGGTGATTAAAAGCAGTTGAATGAGGCAAAAGTTAACACCAAAAGGGCTGTCAGGCACTGGAAAAGGCTGTTCAGGGAAGTGGTGGAGCCACCATCCCTGGAGCTATTTAAAGATGTGTAGATGGGGCTCTCAGGGCTGTGATGGGCTTGGCAGTGCTGGATAAATGGTTGCATTCACTGGTCTTACTGGTGTTTTCCACCTAAATGAAGATATGGTTCTATGATCTTTTCCTTTTCACTTGTGTTAAGGGGCTTCAGATGCTGCATCCACCCATGCAATCTCTTTCTGTCATATTTACAGTTCCATTTGCTTTTTTTTAACACAATTATTTTTCCCTTGTTATAGCTGAACAGAAACAGGCAAAACTCTAATGAACTAGGCTATATATTTAGTGTTGTTAGATGCAAAAGAGTGGCAAATTGGGGAAGAATTTCTTTTTTATTTTGTCATTTCCAATTATAGCAATTGTAGGTGTTGCTTTTAGCAAGCAGGAAACATAAATATTTAGACATAGATGTGATAATGTATCTTTCAGCAGAAGAATGCATAGCCTCAGAGCCTCACTAGCTATTCTTGAACACCACAGAGCTAACACACTATTGTACAGACTGTAGCTGAAGAAAGATTTATTTTTTTTAGGATGCCTGGGAAACAAAAACACATTTGCTGCTATGAAAAGTTTGGTGCCGAGTTCTATCACTGTCTGGATTGAGGATGGAGGGACTTGAGCAATTTGCTATCATAAGTGAATAAAGCTATTTTGAAAAATGAAAAAGGGACAAATAATTGAAAATACAGCTGACTTCGGAAATAATTTGGAGCTTATGTCAGTACAGCAAAAACATTTTGATATAATGCATCTCTGTGTGATGTCAGCAAGTCATACATATCCTGGTGACAAGAAGATACTTTAAAAGATTTAGGAAGATATGTAGATCGTGGAGGGGCAACATGCTGGAAATTGATGAGGGATAAAGTACCATTAGGTGAGATGTGGGTGCTGGAGAAAGCTTTAAATCTATTTTTCATGAAATTGTGCTTTAAAAATCCAAAACCTGTTCATAAATGACACTTCATTTCCATGTATTTGAGTGATAGATGGAGTTGTATTTTAGACAGCAAAGACCACCTTCCAAAATCATCCCAACAGCCTTTTCCTAGTAAAATGTGACATGGAGGCTGAGCAGCCTCCCTCAAACAGTCTGTGCAATTGTAAAGCACACCTAGGATGAATTGTGCATGTTGCACTGCCTGGTTTAACTACCACAGCTAAAGGTTTAACAGCAATTGGGAGCAATTTTCACAGGCTCCAGGACTCAGTTCTGGCTCAACATGGCTTTTGCAACCCCCTTTCTATCTGTAAATGCCTTTGAGCTCTCCAAGCTCTGCATTTGTCATCTGTGTATGCTCAGCAGATTGCTGATAAATCCCACTGCTCTTAGTGTCTGACAGTGAAAGGAATGCCCAGATGCTGAGACATCTGACCTCTTAGGAGACTTCTAGAGTTGAGACACCCAGAAAGTTCTTTCAGTCTCCCTGTGTGCTTAATTTCTCCCATTCAGTTTTGGAGTGACCACTCATCTGACAGAAAAGGCAGAAGAAAGCATATCAGGTTTTTCCTGCTTAGTCTGTGCACTGGGCTCTGAGATCTTCAGGCTTTTGGCCATGAAGCTCTGACACAGCCCTGTCCAAAGCAGCTTTTAAGTGTAAAGAGTATAATTAAAGGTAAGGTGTTTCTTAGCACTTGTATTTTAATCAGGTATCTGATGGACACAAATTTCTACTGATTTCTGGATTTATTTTTAGAACTGTAGTAGTAGAAAATTAATTGTAGAAGGAATAGAAGAGAGGCTGACACTTATTTCACAGCACCTTCTCTAAGGCATTCCTTGGTAGAATGTGTCACTTAATATTTTAGGTTTTTTTACCTCAGTGCATATGGAAGGAGTCACTGTGTGATTTTCCTAAGATATAAAGAGAATCACTAATAGTAAAAAACCATCTGCATTTAATATTTTAAATTTATTTCCTCTGCATCTTTGCAGGGCTATTTTTTGCAAGTGTATTTCCTGGGAAGTGTTAGCTATCCACTCTCTGGGCTCACTGCAGTGGACAGCTAAAGCTATTGTTTATCAGTTCATATATTTCTCTGAAACTATCTGAAGCCTGATCCTGCAAGTGTGTACAAGTGTGCCAAAGTTAAATTGATCTTACAGGTTTTTTTTAATAGGATCAGGCCCTTCATCTTTTCTCATCTTCATCCTGAGTAGCTCTTATTCATTGATTCACTTTATTTCTGGAACAGCAGAACAATAGCAGCTAAATATTAGGAAAACGTTCCATTAGAATAACAATTTATACCTCTGTGTTTTCTGTTTGATTTGAAAGAGATTGTATTTCACTTTTTTTGATCAAGGAACTTAAAAGCCTCTTATCAAGTAGTTGCTTGCTTTGAAGTAGATGAGTTCTTTGCTATTATAAGGGTATGTCACAGTGACTGATAAGGATTTGGTATGAATGAACATCTTTGCTGTAGAACAGCCCCCTGTGGTGCAGTCAGCACAGGTACTGCAGTTGTTGGAGGTCATCGTGTCCAAGACATTCACAAACATTATCCTGAAAAGTCTCAGCAATTCCAGGCATCTGTGGGCAGCCCTCATTCAGTGGGTGTTTGAAAAGTCCATAGCACAGCCTGTCCCTGTCTCCAGAGTGGTTAGCCATTACTGCAATATAAATAGCATTCATCATCCTTTGGGTTGGCAGGTAATAGCTGCACTGGGCCAGGGACGATGGGGCTTTCTCAGAGAGGAAAACTCAATCAAACCCCACACTCCTGTTAGGAGTGCTGACCTCAATAAGTTAATTTTGAGGCTGACAGGCTTGGATGGGTAAGGGCATCCTGGCCTCTCAGTGAAACCCTGAGATCCCTGGCATGCTGAGGTGAGCTTGGTGGTGCACACCCTCCCCAAATTCTGTTTCACTTGGTGCAGCAGCTGCCACAGCAATGCACATCCAGGGCTGTGCATGCAGGGCAGAGTGCCCAGCCCCTCACCAGCCTTGCTCTCCTGCCCACCTCGTGTCACTGCCTGACTGCAGCTCCCAGCCTGGACTGGAGAGCACTGGAAAAGGGAAAAGCTTGAAAGAGAGAGGTTAACCCAAGCCCCTGTGTCTCCATCCTCCTCTGCCTGGCAGACCTGCATCACGGATCTCCTGCAATGAACCTGAGTGAAACTTCCTACTGTGAGTTCTTCAGTAATTTATGAGATTTTGTAAAAAGCCAGCAAAAGAATTCACTTCATGCTATCCTCCTTCCCCTCTGGCATTGAGGCAAGCAGTGAGAGAGTCACTTAGGAAAAGATATTCTGACTTAGTGATCTCATTCAGCATGTTATGTTAAATCATTTCAGCAAGAATACCTATTAGTAATCATTTCCAGTTCCAGGGAGGATGAAGGAGGCATTTTGGCATATGAGTCAAGAACCTGCTGGGTTGTTTCTTCAGGCTGGCAAAACAGGGGAACTGTGGTGAATTCAGAAGTTTAGTCAAACAAGCCTGAAGTTTAATTCTCCCTGAATGGCTTTGACTGTGACATGCCATCACTCCGACCTGCAGACAGCATCCTGCCTGCTGCTGGGCTCTGAGCCTGGCAGAGGGCTGGAAACCTGCACAGCTGCACTCAACTGCTTAGGCTTAGAGGCAAGGTATGAAGAAAAAAGATAAATAAGCCCTCATCCAGGTCCTGTGAGACAAAATGGAAAGATGCCCAATAGCTCCTGTAAGCATCAGATTGAACTATTCATGAAAATTAATGGCATGCAGAGCTAATAGGCTGTTCCTTGGCCCTGGAATGATATTGCACCTTCTGGGAACATATTGCAGCCTGCTGGGAGATCTGTCTGCTGCATCTGAGCTTCCTTGGGGCCAGACCCTGCTCTCTCTGCAGCCTGTGTGGTTAAAACCCATAGAAAAGGATGGGAGCAGCACAGAGTCTGTGGGGTTTTGTGAGATGTTTTTTCAAGCTCTGGTTTTCCCAGGTACAAGTTTATTTCCCAATCTTCTGATGCAGCAGCAAATGAATTCTTCCCAATAGGCTTTGGGTTTTACCCTGGTCTTGTCAATGTTGCTTTTTCTGACTGCAAGCATCAGAGGAGGTTCTCCTAGCCAAGGAGTATGAGCCTTTTTCAGTTGCTTCCCAACTCCTGTGATATTTTAGCAGCTCCAGCAGGGCAGGGCAGATGAACTGTGTGTGAGTATTTCCAGCTAAGAGTATTGCAGTAGAACCTAGAACTGTGCCAATAATTATGGTTTGATGCCATAGATGGATGCACAAAAAAATCATTTTTAGTTAACCTGAAACAATGGGGTTTTTTTTCAATCAAATGAGTATCCTTTTTGTTTTAAACAGGATTATTTATTTTCTGAACCATAATATTTTGTCTGATTAGGATTGGAAACCCCCTCAATAATGCTGGAATGCCTTGTAAGCTTATTCCATGCCTACATGAGGCAAAGCTGACAAATTTTTCAGTAAGGCTCAGTAGCAATACTGGGAGATGTCCTATGGTCACATTTATCTCCCTAGATGAAAACCCCATTGCTCACAGTATTTTCTGCCATTTCCAACCCTGTGAGATATTTCTTAATTTGACACCTAAAATCTCTGAGACCTTCCTCTGTGTGTGTTGCTGCATTTTCTTTAGGATAGCAGGATATTATAATTGATCTGATTAAGAGCCATTTCATTCATTGTGATGTCTTCCATAGGATTTAGAGAAATGGAAACAGCTCAGCTATGGAAAGGATTTAGAAGTGGTGAAGGTTTCTCATTAAGGCAGCCATCCCTCATGATCACACACATGCCCTTTACACCTAGGCTTTGTCTGGAAAGCAATGTACATTTGGCATTTTCCATACCATGGATAAGCCTCATTGCCCTCTACTCTGGCTGTCTCTCTGCATTCCATCACTGCTCTTGATGCTTCTTACCTTTCCCTGCCTCAGGGATTTTACAGTCATTGTCCTCCCAGGTTAAAAGATATTGGCTGCCAGGAGCCACTTACATTTCTTCTATAGTATATTAGATGCAAATTTTTGTGACCATTGCAAAGAATCTCTTGACTCCTTGTGTGAGATGTTTATTGTGTTTAGCTCATGCAGTATTTGCTCTTTTGTGTCCTTGATGGTACTTCATTGGCAATTGACTTTGTGACAAAGAGCCTCCAACCAAGGACAACTTGCTGATAAGGAGATTTAAGTGAGCATGGTCTCTGAGGCCTGTTCACCCTGTCAGTGCTTGGACTTGCTCAGATGCCAAGTTCTTCCAGTGCATTCCCAGTCCTGAGGTAAAACTGCCTTCAGATCTCTGCTTATCCTTTGAGCACTGTAAGCTGAATTCCTGCTGGTGAGGCAAACATGCCCCATTAGTATCCTAGGTACTCAGCTTTTTGGAATTGATGATATGGAAAGCAAACAAACCAATCAGAGAGCTGCCATTTTCTAAAAAGAGATTTTTTGCCAAATTAAAACACTACCTTAAACTTCACATGAAATGCTCCCCTGTTCTCTTTAAGGTTCAGGATATTGGAGCAGGCAGTTGGAAAGCACAGACCAAATCACACTGAAATCCTGTGCAGACCTGGCGAGGGATTAAGGCCCACAAGAAGAGAAGCTGATGGTAAAATGAGGATAGAATGAGAGTGGGTGTTATCTTTTGTTGCAATGGTTTTGCCAGGAAAGCAATGTAAAGCAACCACGGACCTGTTGCCATACCAGGGGCAAAGAAAGTGTTATTTCATTTTCAGGAAGGAAATTTTAATAATACATTGCAGCAGAGTGAGAATTTAGTTTAACAGAGTGTTAGCATAATTGTGCACAATTTGGTTTTATTTAAATACATTAGGCACCATTGTTTCTTTTCCATGTTAAGGATTGACTTCCGTGTTGGGCTGCAGCAGTTTTCCTTAATTGCTTTAATCCTTGGCCTTAAGAAAATGAATACTTTAAATTTACACTTGTTAAGTACACTGCTAATGAAGAACAGGCATTAGCAATCTTTGGCGTGCCCAAACTATATGTAAAAAAAAGAGAAAGCAAAGAAAAAAAAAAAAAAAATAGAGAGAGGGAGAAGCTAATCACCAACCATTCTGTTAATGCTTATTTTAATCATCTTGCCTGCCCTTGCTGGCAGACAGAGCCATTCGGCTGCAGAGGCAGGAGGCAGCCTCGCCTCAGATGGCACTGATGTTGGGAATTGGGCCCGGGAGGACAATTTGACTTGTCAGTTTATATAGACATAAAGCTTCATTGTTGTGCACAGACACAACTGGCTTTTTAAAAGCCTATTTCCCTCCTGATGATGTGAGAATCTGCTCCCCTCTCTCCTACTGTTCTCCAGCCCTCAAATTTATTGTGTTTGTAGCCCTGCTCAGTTTTTGTAGGGGCAGGTGGGGTCCAGCAGTGCCATGAGCAGACACAGTGACCAAATGCCCACTTTGAACCACAGGTACCTGTCAGGGCTGGGGGAGGGAAGAACTGTGACTGCACCCTGGGTGATGTCTCCTCAGGGAGTTTTAACATACTGATATCCCTGATGGAATGTTCTCTGTGGAATTAAGTGTGTGCTTTAAAACACACAGGATGCTCAGAAGAGAGGAGCTAACATCATTTCCTTAGGGGGCAGAAATGAAACATCTCCAAAATTCAATTAATCACCAGAAATGTATGATGTGTTTTCAAAAACAGCTCATGCTGCTATTTTACATGAGCAAGAAACTTTTATCTTTCTGACAACTGAGAGTTGTAGTTAGCAAAGTGAGCTTACAACTTCTTTTGGCTGCTGCAGGGAGCCCCTGAAAGGGTTTCAAGCAGCACAGTGCATCATTTTTCCCATTTCAGCTTTTGTATCCTGCAAATAGGAGAAAGTGACAACTGGTGCCCACGTCAAGCAGTGGCATTTACTGCTATAAGGGAAAAAAAAACCTTCAAAATCTCACTTGGCCAAGTTACAGCCTAATTATAGCAATCCAAGCACAGGTATTCCAAAAAACCAGGGAATAAGGCAGCCTTTGTCCTACTTTGCCCAGATAGCTGCAGCATTGTTTATGAGGTTGCCAAAGAATCCCTTCCTGCATTTAATTGCAAAAATTGGTCATAAATTTGTGGTAAACACATAAGCAAATCCAGCTAAACATTTGTGTCTCCCTTCTGCCTACGTAAATGACTTCTGTGCACTGGTGTCTTGCTTCTATTGATTGTAATCTCTGTGGAAGTGGGAAGGTATTGCAATAAATAGAGTTTTAATGGAAGGCCTGTTTTAGAATTTCTCTTTTCCTTGAACAATCACTTTTATTCTTTCTTTTTGTAAGGAAAAAGTCTATTCTCATTCATTACATGAGTGTCTTTGAAGGGGCAAATGCACACCCCTGCCAGGTCACATACAGCATGGGCTCTGTGCAGGGCTCTCTTCAGCTGAAGCATGATTGGGAGCAGTAATTGAGATTAGCTCCATAGGAGATGGGCCTCTACTCTCTTCCTGGCTTTTTCCTCAGTAAAATAGTTACATTTAGTGCATTTATGAGTAGCCTGTAAGTGCTAACATACTTTCTTCCCTGCCATTTCCATGGCAGGCTTACTGAAGAAATAACAATACATAAAGCTGCATAAACATTTAAGGTCTTCAGTGTCTGCTGCCATTGGCACTTTCACATTTTCTATTTGAAGATAATTTCGTTTTACACTTTTACATCTGAAGAGCTGCTTTTTGAAGACCTCAGAGTATATTTTTTTAAAATGTATATAAATGAAGTTTCCTTCTGCCTCTGTGAGTACATTAAGTAGCAGTACTTGCAGGTTTGGTGCAGAGAGGTGAAGGGACCTTGTGAAGTTCTGGAGTGAGTCAGGGCAAAACTGCTGAGTGCAGATGCACCCATGAATCCCTGAGCAAGCAGAAGGTGGATGGATCACCCAACCACAGCCACATGAAGTAATACAACATATGAAGCCCTTGCTTTCCTATAGGAAAGTGTGGTCCGAAGGCAGCTGGTAGATATTCCAGGATGTGCTCCCCAGCTTTGAGCAACACTGAAAAATTGGAATGACTCTCAAGAACCATTTTTTTTTTTCTTGAAGAATAATACTACTGGCATTTAAAAAGTCAGATTGTCACCCAGTAGTGCACTGGCTTCATTCAAGCAAGGCCTGTGAGCTGCAGCAATTGCTGCTCTCTGAGGGTGAACACCTCAGGTATTTTAACCTGGTGGCATGTTCACTCAGCTGTAGGAAAGGGGGTCTATCTGCAGTGGTATAGTGTCTCCTGGCAAATGCTTAGGGGAAAAATAAGAATGAACATATGTATGAAATGTCCCAGCTTTTTGTCTACAGAAAGGCAGATTCAGGGGGTCCTTTGCCATAAGTGGATTCTCAGGTGGTTTTCAAAAAACGATAAGCAAAACAGCTACTGACTTTCAACAAGAGTCAGATGTCTAAATGCCTTAAAGACTTTGGAAAAGCCAGCCCTTTATTCTTTGTCTTAGGTTGCAGTGGCAATATTGACACTCAGTAGGATGTTATTGGCATGTGATTTTCTCTTCTCATCTTGCACAAGGGCATGAGGCAGAATTTCCCTCTGCTGCTGCATGAGCAGAGGAGCTGTGGATTGATGTGTCAGCACTTTGTGTTTCTGGGTTGTTCTCAGGAACATGTGCAAAAGGGAAATAACAGTAGAGCAAGGACACTTCCCAGGTTAGATAATGTGCTCCACTGACATCCTTTACTTTGCTTTTAAGAGTGATAAGCATAATGAAGCTGAGAACAATCTGGTGTTTTTCCACCACTTTTAGCAACCTCTTGTCATTTTGAGCTGCTGATGTTTCTTCTCAGGTGCTACCTGGTGATCCTTTTTACGTGTTTATTACTGTTGCTTCTTCTCAAGAAATAAATTTGCTGAGAGTAAAGAAAGTTGCTCATTAGGGCAATGTAATTAAAGGAGAAGTAGACATCATGCCAAGTTCCGTTTTCTCTACAAAGCACCACCTTGGAGATTGCCTGAAACTCAATTACTCATTGCTATGCTTATTGGGGAGAACAATATGCTGAAATGATCCCTACTTCTAATAACCTTGTTTTCTACATGTGAATCATGTAAATACTTTTTGCTTTAGTGCCTTAATGACCACGTGTAAAATGGGTCTGTTTCTAGAGTGGGAATAGGGAAGGTGGGCCACATGGTGGGTGTTCTCTGAATTGCCACTCTCCATGGAGAGTTTCTTGTTTCCTGCTGGTCCACAATAATTTTGTGGCTTTTTTGTTGTTGTTGTTTTCTTTTAATTACATGAAACAGCATTTCTTAACAGATTACATCTTGATAACCAGATTTCCTCTGGTGGAATGAAAATGTTCATCCTCTGCCTTGCTCTCTCCCTTTGGGGGAAGGAGTGTTCAGTATCTGACATGTCTTGGTCTCTTTTTCATTACATCATGGCTTCACCAAGACAATTTCTGCAAGAGAAAGCTGACATTAACACTTGCTAAATAACCTTGTTCTGATAATCAGTCTGGTGCCCAATTTTCTTCCTTGATGAGCTACCCTGATACCTTCCTGCTGTCCTCCTAAAATGATATTTTCAGCTTCTGTGAACAGGCTGTTCCTGTGGCCCCCAAAATCCTGTGTACCCCTGCAGGTGTGTTAGAGGGAGCTGTAAATGCCAGTATTCTGTCCAAGGCTTTGGAAGAGACCTGAAGCCATGAAGGAAACAGGATGTACTTCCATCCAGCCCACAACATAGTTACCCTCCTTAGCTCCATGCTCAAGCCTTCTCCTCTAAACCTGCAGGAAACCTTCATTAATGGGGTATTCCATCAGAACTGAGGACAGAAATCTTAATTAGGCTGGTAAGAATGGCCAAAATTGCTATGGGAATGTGGGGAAATTGCCTGAGGTTCAAGTTCTGTGATGGTCAAGTTCCCCTGAAATTCTTTGTCAAAAATGCCAGAAGCACTCATAAAATAGTTGTGTGCAAACTTCACTTTTGATCAAAATCATGGAGGAAGTGGCTGAATTTTGAAAATATCTAAGGGAGAGATAAGGAAGTCATTTGTTCCTAAGCAAAATAGCTTGACTGGCAAAGCTTCACTTCCAGAGTGGAAAAGAGCTGAGAAATGTAAGCCTAATCTCTCTTTGGTGCATGTCCCCATCCCTGGAATTGTTCACAGCTACACTGGATGAGGCTTGGAACAACCTCATCTAGTGGAAGGTGCCCCTGCCAATGACAGAGGAGTTGGACTAAATTATTTTTAAGGTCCCTTCCAACCCAAACCATTCTATGATTCTGTTATAGAAAGAAGAGGCCAGTCCAGGAGATTAGTTCAAGTACCACTAGTGTCTTATATATCATGTAAGACATGTATCATCTTTACCAACTGTGTCATATGAATACTAAGAATTCACTGTTCCTAAGAAATGCTGTGTGTTCATCTCAGAAGGAAATACATGCCAGCACAGTTAACCATTCCTTCTCCTTCTTTCACAACAGAATATTTCAGTCCTTTTATGCAGAGTACAAGCAGACATGATTGAAAAGGAAAGTCTTACCCTTTGATGTTTATTTGTTGCATTATCCACTTTTCATGGCTCTATTATTCCAGAATCCTATTGAGCCCTTCATTGGCAAGTGGAAATTTCCACTGCAGTCAGTAGGGTATTTCTGCCTCTAAATCACTTAATTTGGCCCCTGATACTTAACTTGGGGCCAGATTATCAAAAGTGTTGAGCACCAGCTTTCTGAAGGCTTAGCACCTCCCACTGAGGACAGATTTTCAGACTGCTCTACACAGAGCAGCTCCTGTTGTGACCCTTTAAGGACAGATTTGCAAAAGAACTCAGCAGTTCCATTTCACCAAGGAGCTGAGTCCTTTCTAAAATCTGTCCAGCTCTGCTTAGTGCCAGGCTGGAAGATAAGGACTTTTGAAAATGTAGCTTTTAGCAAGCTCTCTGATGTGGAAAAATACTAAGTTCCAAACATTGGGAAGGACTTGAAACAAATGCTTGCAAAGAGAAAAACCTCCACATTTCAAGATGTGCCAATTTTATTGACTGATAGAGGGGCTGGAAGAAAACTTTGGATCTGAACAGGTTTTCCCATAATTGCCCACTAGGAGGTTTCCTGCACATTCTCCTGCAGCAGCTGCCAGGCAGGATGCTGGGGCAGAGCACTGCTGTGCTGAGGCAGCACAGCAATTCCTGTGTTCTCAGAAATGCATTCACTTAGCAAAATGTGATTTGTAAGCAAAGTAGCACAAAGCAGCCATTATTCTTCTACCAGTCTTTCTGGGGAATAAAATACACAAAAAAATCAACAAAACAAGACCAAAAAACAAAACAAAAGAAACAAAAATGAAACAAAAAAAACCAAACAAGCAAACAAAAAAACCCTTAGGAAATATTTATTTGAACCTTATAAAAACCGATTGAATTTTACTTTTGAAATTTTTGGCCCAGGATTCCTCTTGCATGCACTACACTGCCTTATTTTCCAGAGAGCCTTTCCTGGTGTGGCTAGCAAGAAAAGCCTCCACAGAACAGTTTGTGTGACCTTGGAAGCTTCTGGGTTTCTAGGTGAGCATTGGTTCTTCACCTGAAAGTTGTTGTAGGCCGGTGGCAATGGAGGATGTGATGCAGAGAGGATATTTCAGCATCTAAAATTCATGACTTTAGGCTTTAACCCTGGGCAGCACTTGAGCCCCCAGGAAGGTAGCTCTGTTAGGCTTCCATGTTTCAGAAAACTGAAGCTGCACATCTTGCATGTGTGTTCTGGAAGGTGGGTGTTTCCCTCCCCCATGGGAGCAGGCAAAGGAGCACTGAAGCCTCAGCAGCCACTTTGGGACCTGGCCCAGCCCCGTGCAAAACAGACGTGTGATTTTGGTCTCCTGTGCTGCAGGAGCCTTGGCACATACAGACTTCAGTCCTCTGAGACCCCTCATGAACTTAGAATGTGCTTTTCCTTTGCTTATCCAGCCCCACTTTGACATAAAGTACTTTTTAAAATAATGAAATAGATGTAAAAGAAATAAAGCAAAGGAGGAGGCGCAGGCTTGCTAAAAGCCTTTACTGCTGTCACAGGACTGTGCAGCTTCTGTGATTATCCCTTGCCTTGTTCAGCAGTGTATAATTTAATGATTGCATCCAGGGCATGCTATTAACTTTCTTTTCTACTTCTGCGACCCCAAAGCTCATTAATTCTTTTTACTATTCCCACTTGACACGTGTGTATGTGTATGGGGAGGGCAGTGGCTAAAGAAGTGTTATGGATTTCATATCTTTGCTTCGTCTGCCACATTATAGCAAATGACAGTTGATTAGGTCTTTCTATAGATCATTACCAATTGTTTTCTACCTTGCAGATGCTGCTATTACGACAAATCTATCATATCCTAGAGATCCTATGCAGCTTGTTATTTCTGTGTGATTTATTACACTCGCAGTAGAAATGTTGTTAGCGAACATTGGGGAAGCAGTGAATATATTGAGAAATATCAATGTATCCTCATGTTCTGGCTTGCAGTGACAGTCAGTGATCCATCTCGCTGACACTTACCTTGTTAACATTTTGATCAGATGGCAAATTTGTCATTTTTCCTGGTAACAAGTATAAGTTTGTACAAGAATTGCAGAAACATGGGGAAGATAAAGGGCCCCTCTCTTAGTTTTTTTCAATGTGATGTAATCAGTAATCTTTCTGGAAAATGAAATAATTACTCTGTGAAAAAGCTTATCCACTAGAAAATGTGCCAGTGGTAGAAAGCTCAGATTTCTCTTCATTTGAGGACTGAATGAGTTCTCTTTGCAGCCATTACTGACACATTGATTAACACACCAAACCAACATGAAATGATAATATAGAACAAAGAGGTTTACAGTCAGATTTCCTCTCCTTGATTATAGTGAGGAACACAAAGATCTTGCAAGTAAAAGGGGAGGCATTATCTTTGGGAACAATGGAGTACAAAATTCTACAAACACAACGTTGCAAATTTCTCCTAATCCTCACACTCAGAGCTGTTTCTCAGCTGGGCTCTCGGCTCCGCAGCTCTCCTGTTCCAAAGTGTGGGCATGAAAACTGTGCTCAAAACACAAGGGGGCTACACAGGGGGAAATTACAGCCCAGCCCCTAATGAAATAGAGACATCTCAGAGAGCCAGTGATTCATTTGACAGCCCACAAACATGGGGAAGTGGGCAAGAAAAAGAGTGGGGTGTTGCCTTTGGAGAAATGGAGCTGTTTGCCATCTCCGTACATGGCGTTAATAAGGGCTTGTCCAGGCAAGGGAATGAACGTGGCAGCACTGACACAAAATCATAGAACCAAGGAATCATTTAGGTTGGAAAAGATTTCTAAGATCATAGAATCCAACCATGAAGCCAGCATTGCCAGGGCACCACTAAACCATGTCCCTGAGTGCCACCTCTACATGTCTTTTACAAACGATGGTGACTCAACCACTTCCCTGGGGAGCCTGTTCAGTGTTTGACAATGATTTCAGTGGAGAAAATTGTTCCTAATATCCAATATAAATAAGCCTGGACAGAGCATGTGCATTTGACTCAATGTTCAGTTCAGGACCAAACCAGAGTAAACCCTACACAGGACTTGTGTGGGAGTTTCTTTCATTCTGTTGTTTCTTTCAGTTTTATCCAGTGTAAACTTGCCTGCATTATTTCAAATTGCACGTGTCAGCTCTCAGTCAATATGATGAAAAAAACCACGGGTCAAACAGTTCTTCATTTTAACCTTATAGATTAAAAAATGCAGACTAGGTAGATCTTGAGAGTACATGGATGAGAGTTTAATTGAAATGATACAGCTTTTCATTCTCATCCTCACTAAATGACTTGGGAGGTCTGATCCTCAGCTGGATTTGGTTTTATCTTGTTGCTGCTTTTTTAACTTTCTTTGTAGTGTATTGTCAGGGTGTAAATGCTGTGAACAAAGGCTCAGATTGTATTCAGAGAGCACACACAGAAGCTGAACATTGCTTCAGTTGTGTCATTTTGGTTATAACAGTATAGCTTGCAATTGTTTAATTCTTCTAATGTTATGCATAGCAATGCAAGAGTTCAGGCATCAGAGAACTCGAGGAGCGAGTCAGTGTTCTGCATCAGTTTGAGAAAACACAATGTCATCTTCTAGAAAGTCTAATTGTTATGATTAATATTTAGCATAGGGAAGTCTATGTGGAAGGGCACAAGTTGCATCTGCTCTTTGAATGGAATGAGTTACTGAATTTTCATTTCCTTTTATTTTCAGCATCCCACTGAATAGCAGAAAATGCACAAGTACAAATTTTCTATAGCAGTATCTCTTGGACTAAAGGCTGTGCCTCTTACAAAGCCACTCCTCAGGTGGAGGCTTTCCCCTGGCCCAGGGGAGCAGGTGGGCAGCAGCACATTTACTGTTTGCTGAATTGTGAGTTGGGACCTTGGGCAGGGAGACACTGAGGTGCATCAGAGGTGCAGCTGCACCAAACTGCAGAGGCCAAAGAGATGCAGGAAAGGGGATGATGAGGTGATGGGAGACATGAGTAAGCTCTGAAGAGGGGTAAGGGCTGGCTTTACTTCTTGAAACCATCTCTGACAGAGACCTGATGGCACTATTGTTCTAATTAACACTGCAGCACCATAATTGCAACTTCCTGAAAACTCCGGTCACTGAGTAAGTGCTTCTCACTGAAAACAAAGGGACTTCATTAAAAATGAAGAAAAAATATGAAAATTCCAGCAAATATTGCTGAAGAAATTTGGGCAAAATATTTTCTGAGAGAAAAGCTAACAGTGAAATAGGTGCAAGGAGAATACACAGTGAAGTAAGTTTAACAGAGCTGGTTGACAAGATATTGCTGCAATTTGTCTTTAGGATCACACAGAAAGCTGACAGATTTCGCTAGGTCTTGGTGACATTCATATAAAAAAGTTTCCTAAATCACCAGCTGAAATTTCAGACGATGATTTCTGATAAAGGGATGTCAGAAAGTTTCACCTTCTGAAATTGGTGACTCATTTACCATTATCTTCATTGAACAGCAGAGAGAGATCCTTCCTTTAGGAAGAGAGATGAAAAATTATCTTTGAATGTACCATATTGCTTCCGATTCCAGAGAGGAGAAGGGAATAATTTTGAGGATGGTGTTGCAGCAATTAGTTTCAAATGCAAAGGGCTGAAAGTAAATCCCAACAAACAGCAAGAAAGGGATTCACCAGCAGAGCAGCTGGAGGGTGGTACTATTTTTTTTAGAATATGCAATCAGTGTTGTTCATCAGTGTTTTGTTCCTTAATAATTAGAGCAAGATTAAAAAAAAAAAAAAAAGAAAAAAAAAAAAAGAAGATGAAGAAGAGCAGATTATTGCTGGGAACTCATTTATGGCTGTATCAGGAATTAATATTGAACTCTGAAGGTGATTAACACTTTTGGTGGAGAGGAGATAGCATATGGGGGTGTTTAGTGCCTGATGGTGAGAATGCAGATCACCAGCTCCTGCTCTGTGGTTGTGAGCACATGTGCTCACACAGGCTGCTTGGGGTCCAATCCCATTCCTGTTTAAACCAGTGTGAAGATCTATTAAGCTTGTTTAGCATTAGGCTGGGCTCTTGAATTAAAAATTCTCCACTGAGTACCTGTTAACATAGCAGAACCTTTTCTTTCATCTTCACCTAAGTGGCAGAACTCCTACTCTTGGGCTCTTGGCATCTCTCTTTTGCTGTCATTGACACAAAAGAATTTCCTGGACCTGAGGACTCTATTATCAGATCATGGGGTTTGCTGGATCTTGGCAGAAGAGTGTTTTCTCACACTGTGTTTTATGAGCTGGCAAATTGCAACTTGTGACTCTCTTAGGAATTTTGTTCAGTCATTTAGGTTTTACCTGTTTCTAAAACCCAACTTGCTTGGGTTTACAAAGAACAAACATGTTTGTCCTCTAATTTGCATTAAGGAAGGCTTTCATTACTCTTGCATTTCATTTCACTACTGTGAAAACAAAACCCAAACCAAAATAAACCATCACCACCGATGCAGCAAGAAAGAAGGTGTTGTTTGTAAACATCTCTGGCTTTTGATAGCTTTGGATAACTGCTTGCTTGTGCCTGGAAAAGCTGGCAACAGACTTAGAGAGAGGGCTCCATCCTGTGATGACCCAAAATAGCAATTGCATGGCCTGGCAGTTTGGATATGCATAAAGCTGAGCCACAGCCCACCTTGGGAAACAGAGATCAAAATCTCAGAGACTTATGAGAACCTGTAAGGAGGCCCCTTACTGGGATCTCTGAATTTTCAGGGAGTTTTCTTTAGATTAAACACTGCTCTTATAATGAATCCAGTTGGGTGCCTCTCAGTTTCTCAGTTCAGTTCCATGTCTGCAGTGCTGGGGTTTCTCCTTGCCCTCCCACTTTGAGGGGGTGTACAAGATAAAAGGGAGAGGCAGCTGGGGGCTCTGGCAGGGTAGCCCTGCTGGCATTTCCAGGCAGCAAAGTGACATCAGCCACAGCACAGTTCTTTGACTTCAGCTCAGTTTGCTGTGGTCCCTGGCTGACAGCACTCCCTTTCTGCTTCTGCTACTCCAACATTTATTTCGCACTAAAGGCTGCTTTCATTTAATCATCAGCATCCTAGGACTTGAAACAACCTCCTTTTTATTTTATTTGTTTTACCAAGAGTTGAAAAGGTAAATATCATTTCAGTACAAAGCTGTAAGCAGCATGATTTCTGTGATTTCTCCTCCTTCACACATCCTCAGCCTTGTTCATAGATACCTGACAAGGAAGCAGCAGCAGGTGTTAAAACAGTACATCCTGCCAACAGTAAGATAGGCCATCATCAAAACAGTGTTTTTGTATGCAGGTTTTTGTTTTTTATTTCTGGCATCCAGTATCAGTAGGGAGGTTTCAATCTGCCTGAACAGGATCTCCAAAAGCCAGACTTTTCCCCAAGTGGGTCAGGAGAACTCTGAACTCAAATGAGGTTATAGATAGATATTGAGTTTTGCTCATTGCAGGCTCGACAGCCCACTTAGCACAGTTCACTGGCCCTTGCTAATGGATGTGTTGTAATGTCCTGTATCTCTCATAGCCATGAGTTTTGGTTTTAATGCATCTGAGGTCACTTTGGCTGAGAGGTTCTTACACTGACTTCTCGCTAATAGTGCTTAACATTTCTGTGAAACTTAGTTGTGTTTGTTAATTTCTTTATTACGGGAATATTGCACTCATGGCACTGCTGAAATGAGGATGTAATGGATTCCTGCCTCCACCTCCAATTTTCCACTGCTGAGCAAACCTTCCATTGGGAGAGATGGACTTAGGTTGTTGTGGGCATGAGACATAACTTAGGCAGGATTCAGAAAGAGACACAAAGGGTTTTGTGTAACTGCTGTGGGGTTTATGTTTGCTTTTTTGCTTTGTGATGGGTTGGCAACTCGGTAGTGTGGGCTGAGTGGCTGCCCATGTCTGTGTGGTGTTATTTGTCTGCAAATGCCAGATTGTCTTGTCAGGAAATCAAACTTAGAGAGTATACTTTCATTGACAAGAATTATGTAAAGTTCCTCTTGCTTTGGGGTTTGTTATTTTTTGTTTGTTTGCCTTTGATTTTAGGAGGTATTTTTTTCAGGTTTTTTTTCTGGATTTTGGGTTGGTTTTTTTCCGGATTTTGGGTTGGTTTTTTTCCTTAGAATAGAAGCTCTCCTTCCACCTTTGCCTTGCCAGGACCTCTTGCTTTCATTTCTATCCTGGCAGGGCCAGCTTGACTTTGTTTTGCCAGAAATCTGACAGCACTTCTATATTGCAGAGTTGTTATCAAAGTGTTTTGACAGCAGGTGGGGACACTGGTGGATCTCAGGGTCCAGTGCATAAACTGTCTGTAGGTGCCACAGAGAACCTGCAGGTCATTTCAGGTAAAACTTCAACTTGGTCTAGACACTAAGTTAAGCAGGGATTTGCTTAGTGTGGAAATACACAAGTTTTTCGCATTCGAAATTATTAATTTTATTTTCTTGAGACTAAGATTTATTAGAAATTTGGTGCTCATTTCTTTAGTGTGGTGGCCTTTGGTTGGCATTCTAGTGCTCTGCAAAGATAAATCAATTTTCTCTGCCACTATTTTTCAAAATATTTATCACTAGGAGATAGTGTTCAATTTTAAAAAGCATTGAGGGCTTTGCATATCAGAGCACATTGGGTTCAAAGGATATGAAGAGTGTACTTTGTGGAAAATAGAGGGTTAAGTCAGAGATGTTCACTTTTACTGCAATTACTGGGATGGCTGCCTGCATACCCAATGAACGCCCCCAGTTGGAAAGATTTTAAATAGGCTGGGCTGGATACATGGGAAAAGAAAAAAAAGAGTTGAACTGATGGGAGCATTTTGTCAGGATGATGGACTGAAAAATACAGCAGGTATTTTCTGTCTTTTAATGTACAAGGCTGTGTAATGCAGTTGGGCTCTCCCACCTGAGGGATGTGTGTGCCAGTTGGCACCAGGCTCCCCTCTGCCTTGGCATGGCTGCCTTTCAGGGCCAGCCTTACTGAAGGAATGTGATTTGCTATGAAAAATGTGTTGATCAGGCTTGGTTTTGTGCCACCAGGCAGATTAGTGAATTGCCTTGCCTGCCTCCCATTGCTTTATTCCAGCCAGCAACATCTAAGCCTTTATGATTTTGCAGGTCTTCATTAAAAATAGCTGTTTCTATATCTGATTACTGAGCCCCATCTGGGGAGGAATGAGCCTTTCATTTGTGTATTATGAGGCCATATCTGAGCACATTGGTTCCATGACAGAGTAAAACCAGACAAACTTTCTGATCAATTGCTTTTCCAGCTCATCTCCAAGTTCTCTATGAGCCCTGTCCTGTCCCCAGCACATAATGTCTGGGGTTAGGGCATTTTTTTTATTTTAATTGCTCTTTTACTGCTAAATGCAATTTTTGTAATTGCTTACATAACTACAGGGTTTTATTTTAAATTAATTTAACTTTGCAGTCATTCTACATATGTTGCTCCTAACATTTGCCTATTATTTGGATTAATTCCACTAATTTATCACCTCTGTTTAGATATGCATTGTTTTTATAATCCTTACAACTGAATTAAAGCACACTTGTTGGGCTAAAGGCAAAGTTTCCTTCAGTAAATCAAGTGGATTTCTTTTCCCTCTCTGTTGCTACTTATTTACTTGGACAGGGGATTTTTCTGAGTGTGCTCTAGTAGTTGGCTGTAAAATTAGCAAATATTCTAGTAAATAAATTCTAATTATTTTGATTATAGAATAAAATTAATGAGTAGTGCTGGCATTTATTTTTCTTTTTGTCAAATTCTAAAATATTTCTCAATATTTAAATATCTAATTATCAGCCAACTTCTCACTAAGGTTAGTTCTAAAGTTTGGTGGTGGCAGTAGTGAAAGGAGGAGAACTCATGATTAGCTTGTGTTTTTAGTTGGTGCCTGGCTATTCATCTCTTGAGTATATTTTTAAATGGTTGGGTAGGCATTACCTAAAAGGCAGTACAGCCTGTCCTGATGAGCAAGAACTGTGCCATCAGGTGCTTTCTTTATGCACAGAGCAAATGGAGACATTTAATGGTGGTGCTCAACTCTCATCTTCCCATTTCCCCCACCAGTGCATTGTAAAGGGACCAGGCAAACACATAATATGGGATTTATGGGCAAATTATTTTCTTAAAGGAAAATTTCCTTTGAAAATAGGCTTCCACTGTGAACAAGCTGTACTTCTGTGAGTACAAATACAGAACCAGAAATGCTGAAATCTTTCACTGCCCACATGTTGAAGCTGTCTTTAGGGATGTGGAAGAAAGGCTTTTTTCTGAATGTGCATGAAAGGAGCAGCACACAGTTTATTGTTCAACAGCCCTGGCCAAACTCCTCCCTGCTGAATATGTGCATATATTTCTGGTATTTGGCATGTGAAAAATCCTTGTGGGATATCTCTTTGGGTATGATATAGTGTTAAAATATAACAGGTACCAAGAGCAACGTTTTCTCAACTGAAAAGCTCCTCCATTGATGGTGGCACTGCAGACAACAGAAATGTGAGCCAAGAGTTTCTCAGATGTGCAGTAGAGCTCAGCTTTCCCATTGACTGTGAGCAGGCAAGGAGGATTCATATAGCTACAAAAGGATGCAGGGTAGATTAGTAAAGGGCAACTCACATTTTGTCTAAAATGAGGAACAGTCAGGGGTTTTCTCCTAACTGAGTGGCTGATAATTCAGTACATGTGAAAAGATCTTTTTAAACAGAAACAAACCAATTCCCTTAGATTCTACCATTAATTGCATGTAAGACATGGTGTATTTATTTTACTATAGTGTTACCATTATTGAGATTGCATATAGTTATTTTTCTTCCAGCATGTGGAGCTTTGATGATTTCTCACAAATTGCAATTTTTAATCTTAAATTGAAAATGTGTCCAGAAATTTAACTAGGCCCAGACTTGCATTGTAGGAAATAAAGAAAAGGATTGCAGCTCTCATAAACCCTTATCCATGAGTAATTATCTTGTTATGTTAAAGTGGTTCTCCTGAATATTAAAATAATTAGGACCAACGATCTCAGCAATACTTTCCTCAGATGTTGTAATTGGCAGGGGGTGTTAACTAATTAAATGTATTTCTATTGCTGGCTGGCTAAAGAAAAGGATGAAGCACTTATAATTGCTGAGATTTAGCAAGAGCACTTGTTTACTACAGTATAAACATGGAGATTACGGTGTTTGTGATGGGCTAATAGCTGGAGACAGGAATCAAAACATTTCCTGAGGGCATTTCTGTGCTCAGGGGGAGCTGGAACCAGGGGCTTTGGCAGAGGGATGGGGCTCTCCCCACGAGCTCAGCAGTGGCTGCTGGAGCAGTGGATCTCACAGGATGGATCCCAAAGCTCTGGGAGTTGCTGTGGGCTGGGGGGAAAGGCACACGTGTGTCTGCAAGTCTGCACGGGGTGAGCTCATGATGGAAACAGGCTGGCAGGGCAGCCAGGGCATCCATGCACACCTGAGCAGTGTCTGTGTACCAGTGCTGGGTCCAACACCTGCCCTGTGTGCTGTATCCCTGGGATCCCATTCCTGCCCTGTGACATGGTCTGTCCTTCCTCTGTTCCTCTGCAAAAAAACACTGCTGATGTCTCACAAAGCTGGTGGTTACTTGTTTTTGTTTCCCTCTCCTTCTCTCTCTCTCTCTCTCTTTTCTTTTTTTTTTTTTTTTTTTTTTTTTAAGTTCATAGGAAAGACTTTTTAAAAAAAGAAGTCACTCTAAAACTGGCTATTGTCAGATCTCTGAAGTAATCAATTTTGGATTCAGCCCCTTATAACAGTTTGACATTTCAGGGTCAGCAGAACAACTTCCTGGCAGATTGAAAAGCTGTGTTTCTGGCCCCAGGGTAGATTAGAGTAAAACTGGGCCAAATAAAATGAGGTTTCAAAGCATCTCACTTCCATTTCACTGCAGCTGGAAAAGGCAGTGAGGGCTGTTTTTAGGGAGCACAAATGCCAGAAACCTTTCCATGCTTCCCTGTCTCCATTTCCCCACATGTGCCTCCTCCTCTTCTTTTGGAGTAATCCCAGGCACAGCCATCACTGGGCTGGAGTTACCCAGCACAGGCTGGATCAGTCACAGCTTCTCTCCAAAGCATCCCCAAAATGCACAGGAGAGACTGTCCTCTTGGAGAGGTGGGATATGAAAGCAGGGAGATGCATCCCCCCTCCCCAGCATTTTCCTGCTTCCTCTCCTCCTCCTTCATCCTCTTTTACTTCCTTTGCCCCTCCTCTGCCCTACCACTTCAGCTTTGTTCTCTGTTTTTTCCATTCTCCTGCCATTTCTTCTTGTTTTCTCTGCCATCCCTCAGTCCACACTCCCATGTCAGCATGGAACAGCATCAGTCTTTTCCCTAGCTGGGGGGGAGCTGGAGCCATTAGCTGCCTCAGCCAAAATCCAGCTCCCCTGCTCACTCCTTGCTTTTAGCCTCCTTATAAATGAAAATTCAGTTCACTAGGAAGGACATATGTTTACAATCCCACAGCTGGTAGGTACATGTGTACCAGGAGTGTGTGCCAAGGTTATATAGACACATGTCACTTTTATCCCAGAATCCCATTTGGTGCCTGGGAACATCTTCATGCCATAATGCTGTGGAGGTCATTACTACTCCCTGTAATCCTCCATGAAGGTTTTCCATTTTCATTTATACACAGTAATAAAACACACATCTCAGCATCAGGCATTAGGATTAGTACTGACAAGGCTTAAGCTGAAATGTTTTAAGGATGCATTTCCAATGTGGATAGAATAGCT
The DNA here is from genome assembly GCA_030060385.1 of Muscicapa striata striata. Classification (NCBI taxonomy): domain Eukaryota; kingdom Metazoa; phylum Chordata; class Aves; order Passeriformes; family Muscicapidae; genus Muscicapa; species Muscicapa striata. The sequence goes on along the minus strand of JAREIS010000002.1, from coordinate 699,053 downwards.
AGCACACAGCATGCAATTATGCTGGCTTCATGGAGGGAAGGATTTATGCTTCAGCACTGTTCATATCACAGTGACACCAACAGCATAAAAGGAATTTTTTTTTAATGAAGATTGAATTAATTTTTCCATTGTAGTACTAATCTAGTATTATTAATTTATTTTAAGTTTCTAATGTTGATAAGCCACCAGAAGTGTGAAGAGGAATGCCCTTTCTAATTTCATCATGTCTTCTTTATTTCTTTGAGGAAGTTGAAATCCTGGGAGGCTGCAGCGTGGGGTTGGCTGGCTGGGTTCAGAGCACACTGCTGAGTGTGATGCTCTGGGCAGAGCTGCCTGGGTAAGACCCTGAGCCTGCTGCTCTGTGCTGATGCAGCTTTGAGCTCTTGTGCTAAAGTCTCATTGCATCCAACAGGGCTCCAGCCCGTTCCCAAATGAGTGTGAGCACGAGAATGTGCCTTGCTGACCTGGTCAGTGCCTGTGCATTTAGAGCCCAGCTACACCTGCTGCAGGCAGGCCAGTGGAAATCACAGTGGAAATCACAGTCCCTGAAGCATGGGCTGCACCCAGATGAGGGACAGAGCATTGTGGGCTGGCAGAGCTGACCCCCTTCCTGTCTTCCATCTCCCTAAATGTCACAGCCCTGTTTTAGCAGCCAGGAGAAAGCTGTTCTCTGCCTGTCATCTTCTGCCATCTGCTTCTCTTCCTCAGCTGGGAGGAATAATGTAATAATGCTCTGGAGCATCCTTGGAGGATGCATGAGGACTGGATGAATTGGAAAAAAATGGGAGATGCTTCTGGTGGCTGCTTCCACACAGCCAATGGGTGTGACAGCCCTCATGTTGCTGCCCCATGGCCAAAACATGGAGTAAAAACGGGGTCAACGCAGTAACACAAGGTGCATTGCCCCAGAGGGAGTCCTGCCTGCTGAAAATTCCCATCACACACCCCAGTCCCAGCAACAGAAGGCTTTAGAGCTCTCCTCCCCTATCCCTGCATTGTGGAGGAACAGCTGGCCTCATAACAAAACATAAATTCCTAGTGCAAAATGAACAGAAAGGAGCAAATGGGTCCATTACAGGCAATCATGTTTTCCCCAAATTTTTCTGAGAGCCCCAGTTACTTGAAGTGGAGGAGCCTGGCCCAAGCATGGTCACTAGGTTATATATTCACTTCTAGTTTCTGGCCATTCCACACTACAATAAGCACAACTGGAGCCCCGCGGGTTCAGGCTGCTTTTACATTGCTAGATTTACAGTTGCTGGCATACTGGAGATATGAAGAATTGAGAAGCAATTTCATATATTGCTGTTGCCACTGCTGGCAGTTCCCTGTCCTTCAAGATATTTGTTGTGATAGTATGGAACCACCCCCTCTGAAGGATATATATTTTAAAAGCCCAAGATGCTGAAGGAATGCTGTAGCTCAGCCTAGGTTTTAGTATATATGTCATCATTTTCTGTTTGCTTTTCTAATTCATATTTGGGGTTTAATTACAGCCTTAAATCTCTCTCTATTTTAGCAGAAATACAAAAAAAAAAAAAAAAAATCACTCAGCCTGTCACAAGAAGGAAACCTAAGTTTGTGGCATTAATCTTTCCCTCCCAACTTCCCCATCCTTGGGGTGAAAAGATGCAATTTTCTGCCTTGCAGGATGGGTGCAAAAATAGGCAAAACTTAAAGACCTTAATTCACCAGCCTTAGACACCCCTCCATGTGTACCTGCCCCTCACAGTGGGACACTGCTGGGCACTGAACCTGCCTGGGAAACAGTGTATGGTGGGGAATGGACACCCAACAGACAGCTCTGGGGCACCTCTCCATGGCTTTTGTACTGAGCATGGAAAGTGAGTCCCAGCAGCTGCACTGAGCAGGGCACAAATGTAATAGCAGTAATAGCTGTAAGTGGCTGCTGCATAGTGCCTTTTGCAAAGCACCAGGCACTAGTGTCATATTTTATGGCTGGTGGAAATTCAGCCACTGAAAAGCCAGAAGAAATGTGTTTCAGATGTTGTCTCAAGTCAGACACCTAAATAGTGCATAGTCTTGTTGCTGTTGGTGGATCAGGTCTCTGCATAACTTACTTAGCTCTTGGGCTCAGCTTCCACTAGAGCATCAGCACTGTTATTTCACTGTGATGTAACTAGTTTATGGTGCAGTATTATTTGTGTAGGGCAGCTCCCAAGTCCTGGAGGGGCTGAGAAGGGCAGGGAGGCAGAGGCAGCCTGGCACTGCAGGAGGGGCTGGCACTGTCCCATCTCAGCTCTGCACACTGTCCCCTGGCCGTGCTGCTGCTGTCCTGTGCATTTCTCTCATGTTCTTGTCCATTTGGTGGCTGAGATGTAATCCCTCCCTGTGCAGATGAGAGCAATTTCTGTAGCTGTAGACATGGGGGCACACACACATCCCCTGGCCTGGGCAATGTTTGTGCTCACAATGTTTGTGCTGACCCTCTGTAGGAGCTGCCAGCATCCTGCTTCCCTCAGACACAATTTCTGGGGGATTCAGGGGGTCATTCCTCCCAGGACCTGCTACCCAGACCCCAGGGGCTCTGCTCTGCAGAGCTTCCTGCACAAACCCAAGCACAGGAGCAGAGCACTGTTGATAATGCATCTTCTGAAATTGAAGAATCAAAAAGTACATTATCATTGCAATTCATAGTAGTGCCCTACATGTCAGCTTGTGGGACAAAGGAAATCTCTGAGAAATACTATATAGCAGGTCCCTAGCACAATGAATATTTTCCTGGTATAAAAACTTTTCATGATGAAATGGCCTCATCTCTGAGCAAAATCATTGTATTGCCCAAGCTGTTGTCAAAAACCTTTATGAATTGACTGCTTTTTCCACTAGACGATATTTACACTTCTCCATTCACCCCATTGATCTTCATTTTTGCAGGAAATTTTTTTGGGGTAAAATATAACCTTTTTTTTTTAGAAAAAAGGTAAACATCCAAGAATTGTACTCAAGGGAAAATATACAGGGTAGACATAGTGACAACTTAATAGTCTGTAGTATATCAGATGTCTTCTATGCTGCCATCTTCTTGGGGAAAGTATTTCTATACTGTGCATTAAACTATGCACACAGAAAGCTGTATAAACTCCCTCATTTTTTTTCTCTTTCAGGAAAAAGCATTCTTAGCACTGGCAGAATATGTGTTGTGTACAGGAGCTGCACAGCTCTTCTGCTGCAGGAAATAGAATAAAACATTCATTCCATTGCTCACATATTCACAACAAGCCTGTGGATTAACTGTCTTTTCACAGAATACTATTTACTCCTTTCATAGAAAATACATTATTTCGTTGATTTAGTTTCTATTTGGTGTGCTAAAGAAATCAAATTTCCATATAGAAAAGTATACACAAAGGATATGACCTTTTAAGTTTAGCAGAGAAAATAACTGAGTGAATGTAATTAATATGCCATATAAATGCCAACAACAACATTAATGCACCATAAAATCAGGACAGTTAAAATGATATAGTCTGGAAATGAAAAAGTTAAGTTTCTGGTAGCTTCATTAATTTGCTCACATGGTTTTTCAGTGAAAGAAGCACAATTTCCTTGTCTAAACCAGGAGAATAGATATGGAATGAGGAAATGTATTTTTGTTAGGAGGAACCTGGATCTTGCTTGAGGCTTGACTAAACTCCTGAGTTGTCAGCCCTACTTATGCAGTTGGTATCATTTTTCCAGTGCTTATATCCTTTAATTTTTCCCTAAAACTTCCTGCATGTCTCATATCCAAACCCTGTCCACACCTATAGGTCTGTCAGCAGTAGTGTAGTAAAATCCTTGCATTGCCATAGTCATACCATTGCAATGTATCTTTCTCTAGACTAAATATTTTTCCTGAAGTTGCTTTCTCATACAGAAAATTTCCCTGTCATGTTCATCCTCCAGTGGATAAGGTCTTCATAGGGGATAAATGTTTCCTAAGGTTCATATGGGCAGCTTGTACCAGACTTTAACAAAGGGATCTCCAGGGGAAGAAGATTCTAGATTCTACATTCTGTGATTCTAGAATGCAAAAATAACAGCCAAAGTAGTACCTAAACTATCCAGCAAGGGTTATATAGTGGGGCAGGGGTCAGCCAGCTAAAATGTGATCCCCACAGTAAGTTCATGAGGATGTTACTCAAGAGATGAAACTTCAGTGGAAATCACTGCCAGCTCTGTGCTGGGGGCTGGCAAATGCTTCCCATCACTGCAAGGGTGTGCTGTGGCTGTCACCACCACTAAGGCACCTTTCCAGCTGTTCCAGCCTTGGGTTAGTTATTAGAGGTGAAAGAAATAGTGGAGAAAAGAGGCAGAGCTTTAGCTTAAAATAAGAGGGGATCTATTCTTCCCACTGTGTGTGCCCAGCTGCCATTAATAATGAAACGTTAATAATAGTTATGTCTTTACATCAAAGGCAGAGCACAGCCTTTCATCTCACTTAAATCTTATTCAAATAATTAATGGAAGTAGTTGTCTACAAAAAAAAAAAAAAGTATTAAGAAATTCCTTTGTAGAGCATTTCAAACTTTGCTGCCCCTGGGGAGCAGCTCCTAAAATCAAGGATGCTAACAAATTGTATTTAAGTGGGTTTGTCTCTGCTTTCCACCAACCTTGACTGCATTGCATCTGAAAAAATTGTGAAAAGTTATTGGCATTGCAATAGATAATCCAACCAAAATCAAATCAAAAATCCCTGACAAGGCCTATGTTATGAAAATAATCATAAATCTTATGCTGTGGTATCTGTGTGTACCAGCATTAAGCATTCTGCTCAGGCCTGTGTCAACATAAAAAAATGGGGGAAAAGATGTCACCTGAAGTTCTGATATCTACTCTGCATCTATTGTCTGGTGTGCATGGCCCTGCCAAGCACAGCCACTGCCCCTTGCTTTGGTCACAACCACAGCTCTGGAACAGCTTCCCTGGTGAGGCAAAGAGGGATAAGCCCAGTCCTACCTGGAGCCCTCCCTACCATGGGTCACTGCTGTGTGTACAAAGCTGGAGCAAACAGCATTTGCTGGAGATGCAGAGACACAGCCTGGCAGGAAATACTCCTTGGATATTAATGGGATAATTAATCTGAAAATGATGCTGGTGTGGATAATTTCTGTAACAGAATGTAGTGTCCAGAGGCAGCAGTTTGGTACTTTGGCATGAATTTGTCCATGGCATATGGATCCCTGCCATTCGCAAACCATGACTCCTTTAATCTGTGACTTCCTCAAAAAAGACCTTGAAAGTAGAGGACAGTAATATATTTTAGAACTTTAGAAATCAGGAAGTTTTTTTATACATAGATGTGCGCCATTGAAGTGCCTATAAATAGATATTAAAACGTGCAATTTATAGCCTATCATTTCATGGCCTTTCAAGGCTAGAAATAAAGCCATATTTTACTGTGAAAATGAGATTTGTAGTTTTCCATGGCTTAAAGCCCCTGTTACTAACCCTGATGGGCTGCAAGTTGTTGGACAAGATATCTGTCACAGGTCTGGAATATATATATGTATAATATCTATGGGTGTATATAAATTAGGGGGAAATGATGAAGCTTCTACCAGTAAATGAACAAGTTAAAAGATTGTAAGACAACTTGGTGGTGCCTGGGGGAAATACTCCCAGTGAGAGTAATTTTTTTCCTCAGTAGTGGTAACAAAGGCAATTAATCCACTCTCCCCAGCAACGAAGTCAATGGCACTGCAACCTCCTAAGAGTGCTCCAAGGTAAAATGAGCTCTCTTAATGCTCTCTGAAAATGAGAATGAGCTCTCTGAAATAATTCTGGAGGTGCAGCAGCTCCTGTGGCAGTGGGTCCTGCTGGAGGATCTGGCTCTGGGGTTGGCTCACTCTGGTTTCCCTGGAGCTCATGTGGGATGTGCTCGCTCCAGGCTTCCTGTGGGAAGAAGAGCTGGCACAACTGAAAGCAAAAGATTAATTAAGAAAATGAGGGCTCAGTTTCACCCTTAGACTTGTTTCTCATTGATTTGTCTCTGAGTGTTTCACGGGGCTCTGTGATGTGTTATATTTGTATTAATCCATGCAAATCTGTCCAATCTGCCCTCCTCAGTCACACAGACTCAGCAGGGGAAGGGGTGCTAGGCCATGTCACTTCAGTGCCTAAAATCAGACTTGCTGTCCTCAAAGCTCCTCCTGTTCCTGATTTTTATGTGGATGTCTCCAGAATCTTTAGATCCAGTTTTCCTTATAAAAGATTGGGATTTGAAAGAATGTGTGAACAAGATATAGCTGAGCTGCTAAAAATTTGAGTAAATAATTTAAATAAATTATTCAATATATATAAAAATTAAATCCCCAGCAACAGTATCCCTCTTTTAGCATTACATATTTATTAAAACAATTTGGACATATAAATTATAATCAGTCATAGGTATGTGCCTAACCCTGAATTTTAATCTTAGCTGATCCATCCTTTCAAATTAATTTTAAAAATGTATGATTTTTTCATAATCTAAATCTAGCAAGAACTTTTAATGAGAAGTGGTTTAAAATATAACTGCTCTGTCCCAAACCAGGATTGCAAATGAGATTCTGTCTTTAGCTAAAGCATCATTTTTGGCCAGAGCATTTATTTTGGTGAGATGATAGTTGCACAAGTGCTAAGTTCACTGTAACCTTGTAAGATGTAATAGTTTTTGAAAAAAATATTCTCACTAATTAAAAAAGGCTGGTGGAGATATTAATTTGAACTGTAGAATAAGTGAGAATTACTGTGCTGTGGTTGGGACGCACAACAAAGATGGGAAATTGCAGAAGAAACCAGAGACATTTTTGATATATTGAAATTCAGCATCCATTGTAATCTTCTTTCCCTTTTCTTCCCAGAACTCACAGTTTTCTATGAACAGAACTTCCTCTTGGGCATATGACATTTATTATATTTGGGCTCAGTACAGCATTGAATTTTTTGAATTTAGGGAAATTTCAGTGAAAAAACATTAAAGCACACAGCTTCAGAAGAATCTGCATTGCTTCCCTAGGAAGGCAGACTGAACAGGTTAAGGTTCTCTGGCTGGAAAAGGGGAAAAGAAAGAAACAGATCTCTAAAAATCACAGGACAACATGGAGCAGGGGAGTGGGGATGGTTATCCACTGTTCCTCCCAAGAAAGGGCAGGACAGGACATGTGAAATTCTAAGCAGTTTTGATACCAATTATAGAATTAGGTGCTGCATTATTGAGCTGTGAAGGGTGGGAGCAGTTTTGGAGACGTGCTGGATCTCCTGGCTCTGCAGGTGGCAGTGGTGGATGGCTGTGATGACTCCCATGGTGGTGAGGGTTTATGTTTGTCACCCTGAGGAGCTGAGCAGCTTTGGCAGAGTGCTGGGGATGGCCTCACTCTCCTTCAGCTTTGGAGAGCGAGAAAACGAGCCCCCCAAATGACAGACTGCTTCCCAAAATGCTGTCTGATCATTTAGGATTGTGCTGTGGCAGAGACTTTGCAGCTGGAATTGGGGGGAAATCCCTGACCCTTGGATAACGAGCAGTGCTGGGGAGGCAAAGGGTTAAATCTGGGGACAAAAGCCACAAAAAAACACTTTCTTGTTAATACCCTCCATTAAGCCTGGGAGAAGCAGCAAATCAGTTCTCAAGGGAGCTTTCCAGTCCCACATTAGTCACACTGGCAGGGACAGTCTCTGTTTCTCAGGAGCGTGGCTGCAGTGGAGTTCAGCAGGTCCAGCTTTCCCTGCCAGGCTGGCACAGCCACTGCCACAGAGGGACCTGCTCATGTAGGACACAGGTGCCACGTGTGTGTCCTCTGAGGGGATCAAAGTGCCCTGATCTGCAGGAGATGTGCAAGGGAGGGGTTTTAATTGAAACATTAAATCAAAAACTTTGCAAATTACAGGCACATTTTCAATTTCTGACCTCTCAGGTTAGGGTACTTGCTCTGAGACTGCCTCATTAACTGCAATAACTCAGCCACTAGGATCTCTGCTGTCTGATGAGGCAGATATCCTGTCTTTTCTGTAATTTGGGAGAAGATATGTACTTTTTTTTTTTTTTTTTTTTTTTCCTGAGGGCTGAGGTCCTCTAGTGTTGGACTGCATCCGAATTTTGCTGTAATGTGGGAGCTCAGCAAAGCCACAGGACTCTGCTCACTAGATGATTGATACCTTATGACTTCAGAATGTTGATTCATGAAGGTGGACATCATGAACAAAGGTGGATGCTGGCAAAGGGATGTATTTGTTTTTTGGAAACTTCCTAGCAAAATCTTCAAGTTTAAAAGTTTGTCTCTAGATGATGAAGGCTGGCAGTTTTCTCTCATTTGGATGCTAATGGTTGCTCTTCATCTTTCATAATTTGCATGGAAATTCTGACAGCTTTGTGTTAACAGCTACCGTTACATTTTTTTTCTCTGAGCAGGACTTCTGTCAAAGAGAATTTAGTTTAGAAAACTTCATCCTCATACTGTATGAGTGCAGCTCATTTCCTCACTGCCAGATGTATTTCTCTGTGTGTACACATACATATTCTTCAACAGAGACACATAGTTATTGAGGGGTGGGGGGGGTGTTTCTATGATTTTTACATCTTGGGAATAAAGGCACTAAAGAGACAAAATATACCTTTAAACTGACAGAGCAGTATCTAGAAACTTTCCATAGCTATGGCTTTTCAAATCTTGTGGGGAAAAAAGTACTGAAAGCAGAGGATGAAAAATTAATCTCTGAAAGTGCAGCAGTACCACTAGTGGGTGAAGCAGGGCTGGGAGACAAAAGCTCTTACAGTTCACCAAGGAGGACTTTCTTTGTACTGAAGAACACAACTCACAAGTCCACAGAAATGTCTTAGATGTACAAAGCTAAAAAAAAAAAAAAAAAAAAAGAGAGAGAGAGAGAAAGAAACCCCACATGTATTTCTGGATGTTGTGGGAGAAGACTTGCAGTACTGACTGCAAAGAGAAAAACAAAATGGACTTGAGGCTCCCAGAGGCACAGTCCCACTTGGAGGGGGAGCAGAAAGGACCTGGTCCAGCTGAGCCAAGTGAAAATACAGAGGGAATCCAGGACTAGGCTGTGTCTGCTGGGATGCAGGATCAGGCTCCAGTGCCTCCCCTGCTGAGCCATTAGCATTAGAGACAAGGTCACCATTGTCAAGCTGAGGGGATTTGTTCCCAACAACCCTTCCCAAGGGTGGCAGGGCCAGTTGTACCCATCCACATCACTCTGAGGTGCTCCATCATCCTCAGGTGTCCCCAGACCTCGCTGGTCCCTTTGGATGTCATGTCACCATCCTGCAGCATGTGGCTGGAAGTGCCAAGAGGTGACATTGCAGGGGCACAGTCAGTGCCTCTGTGCTCAACTTTCCAACCTTAAGAGAAGCAGACCTGCATTTGTGCATTTGTATTTCACTTAATGCCCCCTCCACTCTCAAAGAAAAATCATAGCTGAATAAGGACCCATTCAGAACGTGTATATGTATATATAAATGCATATGGATATGTAAATAAAAGCTCCACTGCAAGCAGCCAAGGCATCTCTTGTTGTCAGAAAGCAAAGAAGGAGCATGGGACTGTTGGGTTAACTGTGTTTGTGAAGGCAAGGGAAGTAACTTTCAAAACACTTTTCCAGTTTTTAGCTCAGTGCCTTTTTTTCCATCATCATTATTTCCCCAGTGTTGTTGAACCTGGGGTCCCTCTGATACAGCTGCATTGTTCTGCCCCAGACTATTTCCTCACAGCCAGTTCCATGGCAGTAAATCTTTATTCACTCACAGTGTGTTTCACAGTGAAAGTCCCAAGCATGTCCAAAACCTGTTACTAGTAAAATTCTGAATTTGTTCAAATATTTTTGCTCTTTCCTTTTTGTTGCCTTTAAGACAAAATAACAACAAAATATCAATATGCATGGTGAATGGAGTACCCGAACCCCCCCCCAAAAAAAACCCCACTTTCCCTTGATACTAAGAGCTGAAAAGGCAAATAATAAATTTACATGTTTTAATCAACGTATTTTTACTTTGCAGATATTCTAAAGACTAATTAAGATCTGAATTTAGCTGAGCAACTTAATAAATTATTAACACTTCTGTTTAGATGCATAATTTATATATAAATGGAAAAAGGAATTTTGTAATGCAGTTTCAATTTTAAGTGCAGTCTCTGTGTATATGCTTTGTTGCTATCCATTTTAAAAAGGAGCTTTGATATCCATGATTAATCCGTGGCCCTGCATTAAAGCTTTTCTCCAATCTCATGTTTTTGCAAACAGTTGAGAAAAGGTACAAATCTTGAGAGAGACAGAGAATCACACAAGGTGCAATACAACCTTTCCATCCTAGAGAGACAGATTAGGATTTATAAACTCTACAACTGCCAGGATAAGAGTGAAGGGAATTAATATTAAATGTATGAAGGCAATGCCAAAAGAGAACGGAAGGTGTAAAGCCTACAACACATAAATCAAGTTTTTCTCTTGGTGGATAAATTCAGTTGCAAGAACACCCAAATGCTGGATGTTCCAGCAATCTTTTCTGCAGTATTGTTTGTAAATAGGTGAGGGGCAGCAGGATGGAAATGGTGCCAGACCAAGCTGTGACTCCAGTAGTAGGAGAGGAAGGCTCTGGGATAAAAAAAAATCAATTCTAGTTTGAATGAAAAGCACAATGAAAGCAATGATAGCAGAAGCAGTGCTTGGAGGACACATCCATTGACAATTCCTGAAATTTTTGAGGAGTTTCAGGATCCTCAGCAGCTGAGCACTGCTGAAAATACACGTTGGCAATTCTTTGCCAGTGTCTGACAGAACCAGGCACCAGCCCTGCATGCAGAGCTGGGGCTCCAGGCTCCCAGGGACAAACCAGCACTACAGAAACTGAACATGAATTTAGGGCTAGAGAAAGACTTATGGGATCCTGTAGGGGTGGAATTGGGGGTACTTGGAGCTGCAGCAGGTTGCAATGATTCACCAGTGACAGAGCAGAGGGGCACTGGCCCAGGGCTTTTGGTTCAAAAAGGCAGAGTTTGGCCAGCAGCTGAATTCAAAGCTACACCTAATGCTGTGCTGAGGTTTGCAGAAACTATGGCAAGTTCCTGTGCAGGTTTAGAGAATTAAATAAAAGAGATTTTGGGTACATTCATTCTGGAAAGAGGCAAGGTCTGAGGGGGAAATGAATGGTGAAGCTGAGCCTGGTATGAAGGGCAGTGGGGCTGCCTGCATGCAGACCTGCAGGAGGATGACTGCTAGATTGGTGTCGATTTTTAAACATAAACCAGAAGAAAATGCAGTGGGAAACTCAGTTTTAAAAACTGCTGCAGCTGACTTACCAGCTGATGCAGTGCTCCCCATGCAATGTCTATGGGAGCAGCAGAGTACAGGAAGAAAACAGAAAAATCTCAAGATGGAAGGAAACAAGGAGCTTCAAATGCTGTGTGCAAACATTGGTATGAACCCCAGATATCTGGTGATCCTGCAGAAAGCTCTGAGGGCATCTTCTAGCAGCCTTTCAGTACCTAAAGGGGTCACAATACAGCTGAAGATGGACTTCTTACAAAGGTTTGGAGTGATAGGACAAGAAGGAATGGCCTTAAACTGCAAGAGGAATTCAAGTAGATAATAAGGAAGAAATTATTTACTATGAGGGTGATGAGACACTGGGATGGGTTTCCCAGAGAAGCTGTGAATGTCCCATCCCTGGAAGTGTTCAGGGCCAGGTGGAATGGGGCTCTGAGCAGCCAGGTCTGGTGGAAGGTGTCCCTGCCCATGGCAGAGTGGACTGGATGATCTCTAAGATCAATAATAAGACAAAACAAAAATTTTTAAAAATAAATATGGAGTGCAAAATGAGGTAAATTTTCATTAGACAGTGCCAATTTTGCCTCAGAGGTGAGATAGTGTTTAAATATTTCCTAGTGTCTGGTGTTCTGGGCAGTATCTGTGTGCTCCTGGCAGGAACACTCCTGGGAATGCTGCAGCCCAGCTGGACAGGGCTTTCTGTGCCTGCAGAGATGTGGAAATGCACTTTACCTGCACCTGCAGCAGGTTCTGAAAGCTTACAGTCAAGTCTGGAGTGATCTCCTCTGTAAATCAGATTATACCCTCAGCACCGTGTCCTTAAGGAGACACTCTTGTTTCTGTGATGAAAAGGCAAGGGAGATTATTCCTTCTGATGCAGGCTTGCTATTAGAAGAGCAGCTAAAAATGGTAATTTTTAAATCCCCTTTCCAAAAAACCTTCAGAGAAAGCAGACCTTTTTTTTGTTTTGTTTTGTTTTCTGTTGTGGTGTTGTTATATCAAAGAGATTATCTTGAGCAAAACAGATTTAGTTTGAATAGATCTGCCCCAATACTGCTGCAAAGTTTGGGGATTTAGAAACTGACAGATTCTGAAAATTGCATAGAAAATACAGGATTTTGGGGATTGCTTGTTAATTGGACTTCTGCATGGACTGGGAGTTCTGCCTTGTAGGCTGAAAATCAGCAAAGCCACACTACCACACATAGAGATTTAAAATGTTTAATTATTTTGTAATTTTGTCAATAAGGGCGTCCAAACCATGCCAAGGATGAATTCTGATTTTGAACTAAAACACACTTGCTACAAAAAGATTTTATTCTAATATGAATATCATCTTTTATTGAAAATAATTTTTACAAATGGACTGTTGAATAAATATCTTTTAAAATGGAAGCTGTTAGTTTTCCCATTGATAAACTGCATATTTAAATGTTCATTCTCTAATTTTTTTCTGATACTCTTGAATAATCTCTTGCAAAAATCTAATATAGGTACTTGACTCATTCTTTAATCTTATTTTTAGGCATTTAAGTAAGGGACTGAATCTCCATAAATGCTTATTCCCCAGAAATTTTGTTTCCTGAAAGAACTCACAACAGGTGCCTAAACAGGTTTCCAGGAGAAAATTTGCAAAAAATATGTAGAGCACTTACACTGGGGACTTTCTGGGGTTCACAAGTGACGTCCTACGGTCCAACTTGTTATTGAAAAGCTAAAATTCAGAGGGTATTTCCCCATTCTCTGTTAGTCAAAAAAAGAAAACATAACCCCATATTTATTTTCTTTCCCTTTAAACAGGTGTATAACCCTGTGTAATGGAATTCCAGTGTTAGTTGCTAAAGAATGAAAATGCCCTGTTTGACCTCCAGTAACATACTTGGGACAGCAAAATGGAATAGCCTAAAAACACGGAAATAAAAATGGGAAGGGTGACACTTGAGATTAAATTGATGGTTTAAAAATAAAGTTATTTTTCCTATGCCTTTTCTGACATCTCTCCAATCTGAAATATACAGGGGATAATTTTTTATTTTTGGCTTCATGGTGTGCTGCCCAGATTGCTGCTGGTTGCAAAATTATACACTGATAGAAATAACGTTTGAAGATGCACTTTAGGAAACTTAATCACCTTTGTCTCATCTTTTGGGTATTTCCATCATTGTCTTCACTTTGGAGTTGACATGAATACTGACTCCATTAGTTGGTAACTGGGAGGAGAAGGGAGAGATCTTATTTCAAGTTTTTCCAGAGTGCTCAGGGATGTATTTTCAACCAACATCAGGCAAACTTCCATCTTGCACTAACTCAGGGTTTTCTCTTAATTATTTTGCATCAATTGTATCAGAAAGTAGCTAGGCTTTCATTACACTTTTTAGGAGTAACAATAAAAGATGAGATGAATGCATTAGCTGCATTACTCTGTGAAATAAGAAAACACATTTCCTTTCACAGAAAGACTCCACCCAAGCATTCTGCACATGCTGTGGTTTAAATAAGCAGTCTGCCCATGTCAGTCCACCTCACTGAATCAGAAAATGGATTTCAAGCAAATCAAATGCCACTCTTTTTTCTAGCAAGTCTTGAGAGCTACAGTTTTATTTAGCTGTAAATTTACTGAAGAAAGATTCCTTTAATATTTTATGACTCTAGTGGATTAAACCTTGTATAAATCAACAAATTAGCAGTCACACTGTATTTGCCTTCAGAAGAGGGCTGGGGAAGGTGAAGGCAAGATTACTCCTTCCTGGCAGGCTGACCAAACTGGAAAGCTAAATTGAATGACTTGAACATGCTTAGAGCAATGCAGAAGTGAGGTGAGGATGATAAATAATATACACTGGCTGCAGCTAAAGCAGGTGCAAAGTAGCAGGATTTTCATTCTTCTTTGAAGTTTTCTTTTACTCCCCCTTTGGAGTGGATCAAAGGCGTCTCAGTTTTTGGGGGTTCTTTGGGAACTCAAAATCCATGACATGGTGACTTCTATGCAACTTTTTCTGTCCTGATATACGTACACCTCTAGTCAAATTTTCAACAGTGTTGCTTGCAACAGCTGGCCAAAAAAGAAGAATTTAGTCTCCTTAAAATATTCAGAGTCACTATGCCTTCTCATAATTCCTCAACTTTTTTGTTGTTTGTTTACATAAATAATTTAAATCAGGAAAGAAATGCAGATAGATGAAAACAGGTGCTCCTAGTGTGGAGTGGGCTTTGGGGACTGGTTTGAAACAGAAGCAAATGTTCCTTGGCATCTTGTGAGGATGTTGAATGGTTTTATTGTACTTTCCACCCACCAGTTTGGTTTCCTTCTTTGTAAGCAGCAAAGTGCTGCAATGGCAGAGGGCTCTGGGTCCAGACAGAGGAGCAAATGCCCTCTGGTGAGATGCTGCTGTCATATGCCATGGTTTGTTCACACATGGTGTGAACCTGCCCGTCTGAGCCTGCTGCCAATTCATTTTTGTGAGATCCGAAATCAGAACGGCACCTTTGGGAGAAAGAACCTGAGAAAGAGGTGTGCCTACAACACATGAAAACATTTGAAATACTTTTAAAAATTCAAGCCTTAAGGCAACTGGTTTTCTGAAAACAGAGTATCCTACAGTTGGTAGTTTGGAAAATTAATGCAAAAACACCATCTGCTAAACTTCAGATGTATGAATACTATTTGGTCTATAGAGAGTACAGACTGTACAGGAAACTATTGATCCCCCATCTGCCTCAAAATTATCTTTCAAGAATTTCTCTCACTGAATCAAGTACTACATTACTAACATAACATTATACAGAGCACAGCTGCCCAGTTGCTGTTAGAGGTGCAGCAAGTGAAGATGTTCTTCTGTCATCCTTCAGATATCAGAGCACAGAAACACACTCTTGGCTTTCTGCAGGGTTGATTTTCTGTCCAGCCAGGAAAAGGTGGTGCAAATCTCAAGTAGATGCCCTTGTCTGCTAAATATCATGGGTTTGGAAGTGTTATTAGGTATTCATGGGGGGGACACCACACCTTGCAGACAGGGAGCTTCCTTCGTGTCCTCTGCCTCCTAATTAATAATTAGATAATATCCAGATGGTGAACCAGTGGGAAATCTAGTTTTTGCTACTGTACTTCATAAAGTTCTTGTCCCTGAGTGCATTGGGATTTGAGATTTCTCTTCTAAACCTTCATCCCTAAGACAAATATTCCAACTCCAACTTGTGCCAGTGGAATTGAAAACTGAGTGAGTGAGGTGCCTCCCTGAGCACAATGTGCTTCTTTCAAAATCCAGCAATTCTTTATATGTAAATCCCTCCATATTTCTAGATACTTTTGCTGGCCTTCTCATGGGTAGCTATTAAATATCTAAAAAAATTCTGAAAAGCAGAAAATACGTCATTTGTACTTCATTGTAACAAACTGCAAATGATTAAGAACAGTTAGTGTAAAATAAGCAAAAAATAAATTATGAAACATGCTCACATCAAGAATGCCCTGTGTGTCTCAGCGTGGATTCACAAGATAAGCAGATATTTAACTTCTTTAATTTAAGGGAATACTGTTTTATTGTTGTAAAATACATGGGTTTAAAAATGTTAAGTATTTATTTCTGTTGTTGAACTTCTCCTGGAATAGGATCTGTGCAGAAATAAAAGTTTTAGATTTTCAGCATACCTTCAGATCAATTTTGATTTTGACTTTCCAAGGAGTTAAATGTTGGCTTGGCATACTCTTTAATGCCAGCATAAACCCACAACTCTGGCTTTCCAGCCTTTTGGGCCAGCATCCATTTGTCAGTGCCTGTAATTTCTTAGGGATAGCAATGCAGACTCATCAAGGAGCACTAAATTTAAAATACCCAAAGGGTGTTATGTCTCTGTGGGCCAGAGCAGGTTCCCAGCAAGGGCTGCACAGGCTGTCAGTAATCTGTGAACCTTAACTCAGGAAATGGTGACACAGAACATCAGTCATTCCCTGTAAGATTCACTGCCCCTTTTTCAGATCAAACTGGCTACACTCCATATGGAGTTCCATTTATAAATTAAAGGTTAATATATTAGTGTTAGCAGTGATATATCTGTTCATCAGGGAGCCAGTTGTTATACAGCCCCACAGCTTCAAAAAATAATTATCACCAGCATCTCTAAGGCTTTCTTTTGTTGCATTTAGGACCATGTCTAATGCTTTATATTTATGTCTGTACATGTAATAACTATTAACCATTTCTAGGCTTTTGTGAGAAACTTAGAAAAGCAACCTGATGCCGAAAATTCAGGGTGGGAGAAAAGTTTGGGGAACTATCAACATATATTCAACCTGTTCTTTTATGCTTTTCTTGGGACCCAATACCACTCACTCATGGAGACAGGCCCTGGGCTGGAGGGATTTATGGTTCAGACCATTCTCCTGTGGATTTGCCCAAATTCAGTGTAGCCACTAAGAGGTTAGTTTTCTTAGAGCACTCGGATTTAAACTAAGTAATTTCATTTAAATTCTTTGGTTCTGACACCCTCCAACCACCTGGAAACATCAAAAGGCTGTTTGTTATCCCAGCCATTGGCTAGCCAGTGTCTGTTTTTAATTAATCCCGAAAGGGAGCTGGAACTTATTTTTATAGGAATAATTCAAAAAGTTACATGATACATAAAATTTTTCACGTTGTATCCTCTGTCCCCGAATTCAAGATGTGTGGGTCCCAGATGCCACACTGGCATGTTTCTCCCCACAGCTATTCCAGGTTTTGTAGAAGCAGAGGGTCAGATGGATGAACCCAAACCTGTTTGGAAAATTGAGATCTACAGCTTCAGTTACAGCAAAGTGAGTGGGAAGAGCCTGGGATGAGCTGATTTCTCCTCCCAATGTCTTTGTCTGTCCTGCTGCATACCTGAGGTGTTTGTGTCTCCCTAATGGAACACTAATTGGGACCCTGAGCCCTCCATTTGAACCCTGTGAGTAGGGGATAAAACACCTGGAGTACTGCACCACACAAAAGTGTTAAAAGTGACTCAGGTTGATGCTTCCACTTAAACAGAAACTGTGAGAAATTAAATGTGTTGTGAAATGCATATAAGCCTGGGGACTAGGGTGCTCAAAGACAATTAGCAACTAAACATTTCATTAATGAATAATGATTAATTATAATTACTAATTAAAATTCAGGATTATGGTGTTGGTTTTGAGCATTAACACGAGTAATGACGTTACCATTTTTAATGAAATTCCAATAAAGAAAATTATAATACAAGTTAAAAAATTAGGTACAGGCAACAGCAAGATTAGGAGTTATTGTTAAGCCCAGAGGCATAGAATTTTCCCAGCTGGTGAACTTAAGTTAAGTAAATTTAATGCACTGTAATTTAATTACTAATCACAGTTTTTCTTCACAATGGGAATTGATACTAGGTTTATATTTTACAAGAGCAAAAAATCAGAATTTGAGTACCTGCTCTGATGGGTGATGACATTCTAGTAAGGGCTACAAATAGAACAATATTTTGCAGACTTCTGTATAACATTTGGATTTAGATATATTGGAGTATGACTTAAATATTATTTAATTAATCACTACTGGATTAGAAATTAAGTAGTCCCTATAGGTTTTTCAATACACATATAATACAGCCTTTGTGAAGAGCATACTCAATACAATTTTATATATATATGAAATATATCTTTGAATAATTCAGAGAGACATATTAGTAAATGTCAAATTCCCACAAGAAGAAAGAATTTGACCTACATTAATAAAGCTATTTAGGATTCATTAATTGTAGACAGATCTCTTAAACTATTTGCTATTATTCACCTTTTCATGCATAATGCAATATGTTGTCTGAAATACAATTCCTAATTTACATACTGTTGGATCTGTTGCTCTTCTTGCTATTCACTAATTTGACTTCTCTTAACCTGCCTGACTTATAGGTCCTCTTAGTAATTTGCCATCTTGTGAAGTTCTCAAATATCAAGGTCAATTAGAAGTTATGTCTCAGTTGGTTGAAGCCAATCAATAGATGAAATTTCATTTTTTCCTGAATTTTCTGGGAGAATAAGGAAATATTTAATGAAACAATTCTGATGAGAGACCTGACTCATCTTTCCCTTGATGGTGAGGAGTATAGGTTCCACAAAAGGAGATTTCATTTTGTTGGATGTGCATGTTAGGAATATAAATCAATCTGAAGAGTTTTGCCAAACAAGTTTGTAATTCTTCTAGCTGAGATATGGAACCCACATACATGTAGGTTCAAAGAAAATTTGCCTTGGGAGATAAAAGGCTTTTTATTGTTATTTATATTTATAATGAGGTCTTTGTGCTCCAAGGAGATATTACAACCAAGACAGTGAGCAAACTGGCACAGAACGTGCCTGAGTATGTACAAGTAGATATAGAAATGGCTCTGTAGGGAATGTGTGAATCCAATCCAGTGAAAAGGTTGATGTGGTGGCAGCTCAGGAATATTAAAATCTGTTCATTAAATTAGTGATTAGCTCTCTGGGCAGTCTGGGGCAGACTCAGCCAGCAGAGATGAGCCATTCTCTAAATGAAGTTGGATATGAGGCTGCTGTGGGACAGGCAGTGTTGAGAGTTGCTACCCTAAATTAATGGTGATGTGAAAGCCCCAGGTACACTATGGAAGACAGGCTTTTGAGGAATGATACTTCCTTCTTGTGTTTGGAAGGTAATCAAATCTCCCTGAGAGCAATGGGCTTTCAATCACAGCCCTGTGTGTTTGTGTTGGAGCATCAGAGGGAGATCCTGTCTCAAGAGATGACAACCAAACCTCGATTTCTGCTTTTTGCATCTTTTCTTCTTTCTGTGTTTGTATTGTGGGTAAAATTCAAATCAACAAACTAATTGTTGTTGTGATTTCAGCAGGTAATTAATTTGAGGAAAGCTTAGCACATTGCCAGCTTTTCCTCGTGATGGTGCTGCTGGCACTGGCCTGCTTTGCTGTTTTGAAGAGACCCAGAAACTGAGCATATCTGTTACCATAATAAAATAACCCCATACTGTTAAGTTCCATAAAATAGCGTGCAGAGGCAGCAAAGGAAGCCCAGTTTTGCAAACTATGCTCCTAGGTTTTGCAATTAGTCTGCAGCAAAGATGAAGTTTGACAGTCTTGCTCTTATATTGCTCTCTGGGGTACCAGTGCATGTGTAGCTTTCCGAGAAGAGCTGAAAATCAACTAGTACCTGGAATACTAATCTGTTATCTGTACCCTTCTGAATGAGAAAAATGTGCCTTCTGGCAGACTGGGAAATGCATTGGTTTCTGCCTCTCCTTTGCTTAGAGGCTGTGTACAGTGGTCACCACAGAGAACCTGATAGCTGGGGAGATTCTCCTTACATTAGCATGTTTCCATGAAAAAATTGCACACAGCCAAAAAGTACTACTAATATTTGTGACATTAAATACCAGCTCATTTGTATTCTTCTTCTGTCCCAGGAGTCCTGATCAGGCTGCAGGCTTTGGGGTTAAGCTTCCAGGCAGAAGGAGATCTTTGCCTGAGAAAAATAGCAAATAACTGAGACTTCCCATTGTCCCCACTGATCTGAAACAATCCATCAAAAATTGCAGTTGGATGGTGTGTGCACACATATTTGGCAGGGTAAATAAATACAAAAGGATCTTATTAGTTCTTAGAATGTAAAACTTACAATATGTGATAATTGCAAAAACTTCTAATTGGATATAATTATAATCTTCAAAGCATGTTGAGCAGGGTAGTGTTTGATCGTGTTGTTGACCTTTTCACTCTACTTTCAGGAGAAACCCTTAGAAACGAGGTGTTGTAAAATTCATCAGAGAGCAATTAATTTGTGCAATTAGAGGGATATAATCTGAATTAATGCCTATGTACATATCAGAACATAAATGGACTTTAATGTGGCTGCACAGGCTTCAACTGGTAATGAGAATTCATTGTATGACAACTAAGAGAATACATGAATAGGACCTTGCTCATGTGAGACAGGCTCGGTGGTAGTCCAGGCATAAGTGGAGAACCAGTACAAATTGTCATTGACTATTTAAAACTTTTTATCTGATATGAAAAGGCAAAGCAATCTATTTTCTTAAGCCCAAGTTCTTGTTAAAAGAAATAAACCTTTAATTTTATTTTTTTTTAATAGGCATTTTCTGTCTCATTTTTCATTTTCCAAAGAGTAGGATGTCCTATTTTTCCTTGGCCTGTGTGAATTGGGTCCACCACAGTCCTCACTTTAAAACAGGGTAAGAAAGAGCTACCTAAGCCTACTGCTGCTGGTCCTATGTCTTTGTCTCATGATATCATTAACAGATAGCAAAGAGCACACCAAAAGTAGAACACTGCATCATTCATGTGACTCTGTTCACTTTAGAGACTCAAATCCAATCTGCAGGCACCATCTCTCATTGCACTGTTGCTCTTAGGTATAAATTTTGCTTTTCAATTAAAGGACAGGAAGAAGGATATGAGATAAAAATTGCATAAAGCTATAAATAAGAAGTAGAGCCTCTCATGAATCTGTTTTTCCTTTGTATCTCTCTGGGAAAATGTTTTCTATTACTGGTAACTGGATCAAAGACACAGATTGGATGGGGCTTTTTGTGACACATGTAGTCCAGAAGCACAAATTTTAAAAATATGTATTAGTTATAATTCAAACTTGATGATCCCAGATTTTTTAAAAAATAATTACTCTTTAGTTATCAGATATTCCTTTCATATTATATTTTTAGATAATCTTTTCAACCCACCGCGCCATTTATTTTTAATTTTACTTCATTAGCTCTTAGTTTTCTGTAAAGTGTGATCATAGCCCAACATTGGGTACAAATCTTTGATATCAGCCTGGTGTGATTTCAGACTCATCAGCTGCAATGAGTGCTCATTGGAACTGCCCCTCTGCAAGCATCCCATGCTCCTCTTGTTCCTATTCTCTATTTTCTAAATTACTGAAGCACAGCTCCAATAAATAAGCCTACCTTAAAATCTGTGCCAGTCAAAATATTTTTCACAGTTTTATGTGGAGGCATACATTGTTTTTATGCAGCTGTCTCTTTCTGAACTAATTTTATTGCCATACATCAAGCTTTAAAGACCATCTCATGTGAAACTTTGCCAATGCTTTAATGGGCTTAAAGTGCTAAGTATTCTTATTTATTTCTCTCTATTTACTTATAGGCACTGTAATGACAAGCAAATGTATGATCAGTGGTACAGAAAGCAGTATATTCAGGCTGAGTATTCTGCACACCAGCACATCCACACTGAGTGAAAGGAAATCCACAACCAGGTGTAGCCCATGGCTGTCTCCTCCATTCTGCAAGTTTTCATCTCCTGTGGGGAGGAGGAGCTGGTGGCCCCCTATACCTGCTCCCAATCATCACTGGGAGCTGGGAGCCAGCCCTGATGCCCAGCTCTCAGCCCACAGAGTCCCACAGAGCTGATTTGGCCTGACAGGGGCAGAGGTGAGTGCTGAAAGCCCAGGGCAGCTGTGGCACAGCTGGGGAGCACCAGCCCCAGACACATCTACAGCTGGAGGGAATCAGGGGAGAGGCTGCTCTGCTGCCTCACAACAACAGTGCTGGTGCCAGAGGGTCACCTTTGCACTCAGGCTGGGTGATGGAGGCAGTGATCCCCACGGGATCACAGCTGCAGCCTGAGACAGCTGTTCCAACTCCTCTCTTGGCAGCTTTTGGTTTTGCTGCTGCTCTCCTGCTGTGGAGGGATTGTTTCACTCAGCCATGGCTCGGTAAGTGGTTTCTCTCCTTCCCTCAGCAGCTGAAGGCTGGATCTGAAAATTTCTGCTCAAAGGACAGGTGATGCCTGTGGCTCCTGCCCTCAGCCTCACACCCAGGATTCAGCTGGCATTTGAAGGGATGGTGAAAGTTGTCTTGTTGTAAATGGGCATTTCAAATGAGAACAAATGCAGGAGTAAAATTAAGTTGTTGACACATTTTAACTGAAAGAGGGAAAGGGAAACTTCCTATTGGTAAAGCTGTAAAAAGCTGTTCTGTGCATCTCTTGGAAACCCTCAGCTCAGAGTCATGCTGCAGAGGTGTCCCCAATAAGCTGAGTGCCCTCAGGGAGCCAGGCTGAGATATGTGTACAGTAGCATTCCCTCTGTGGATAAGGAGCCCCTGTCCCCTGGGGAAAGGCATTGTACTGACCTCAGCCTAATGGCTGAGAGCAATTGCATACATAGGGTGTCATTTAATATCTGGGCCAGGGAAATAAAATGTCTAGAGGGTTTGATAGGCAGAAAACATGATCAGAACCGTGGTGAAAAAGCAGCTGGTTCTATCTGCATGGAAGCAAGATTTAAAGCTTTGCTGTAGGTTGGCCAGCACACTTGTGCAGGAAGCAGCCACAGGGACCTGCTGGGACTCTCCTGGGCTCCTTCACCTGTAACTCTCCATGCCAGAGTCAAAGGTTTCTCTGCTTGTTTCTGTTTTTTCTTGTACCTTTATAATATCAGTGTCCATTTTCTCCTCACCCTTAAACAACTTCCAACATTTTCCTCACATGTCTAACTTAATGAGAAACTTCGGATGTGCCTGGAGCTGGATCCAAGGCTGTGCTCAGATGTTGAAACCACTGCCTTAAAATTGGCTTCCTATGTAATAACCCAGAGCTCAGTGTATGAAGTGTGCTGTGTTGTAGATGTTCTCTCAGTGCAATTTCTTTGAAGAAATAAATTACCACTGTGTTTTGTGTTGGGAGAAAGAGTGTTTTGTTGTTATAAGTGACCTATAAAGATAACAGTTCCAGAATTTGGCACTTCACCTTCGTGGGTCTTTTTCAATAGATTTAAATGATGATAAAGGATTTCTTATTATAAATGTCTCTGGATTACTTATCTAAATTATGAGTGAGGTGGATGTTATCCTTCAAAGGATAAGCTTTCTGCTTGCTGTGTTCTCAGACAAAGTATTTTCCAACAACGTGGCCTTCAGTGTTTGCCCATTCTGGCACTGTAATGAGATGTATGCCACTACAAAACTGCATTAAAGGGCTTTTTAATGCAGTCGGGAGCCACAGCTAACAGGCCTTCTATCAGTGTAAGTGCCATAGCTCAAACTGATAAAGAGCTAAATCCCTAACAAGCTCTAAGTTACAGCATGGAAATAGAAAGTAGACTTTCTCCATACACGTTTTAAGTACCTCATTAGTTCTCAATATGTCTACATGAGCTGAAAGTAATTGATCTCATTACTATGTATGTAAATGTGGCAAATTTCTTAAATTTTGCAACTTAGCTATGTTCAATTAAGCGGTTTGTTAAAATATATGACTCTTCAATTAATTGTAGGGGTGAGAGCGTGAAAGGGAATATGTGCATATGTTAGGGTCTAGAGGACAGAGATTCTGAGTCTCATCCAAATCTCAGCTATGGAATTTTTGGATTTTAAAAAAGCCACCCTGGGCAGAACACAGTGCACAGTAAGGGCTGTTTGCTGCCAGGCTGGGAGAGCAGTGGTGCCCTGCTGCTCCAGGTAACAGGCTGGGTGGTGACTGTTTCAGTGATGCTGAAGATTGCTCTCTGTGTTATCCAGAGCATTCTTCACACCGTTCTCTTTTTTCTTCTGAAACTTGTCTGAAACAGCTGCTTTGAGGACTGGGAGAACCAAGTCTGCACTGGTACTTGAACTGGCTTTGGTGCATCCTTGCAATGCAGCTGTGGCCCAGGAGTGACCTCTGGTGCATGGGGGGTGTGTAATGAACAGCCCTTGTGTACACTCTGCTCAGGGGGTTCCATTCTCTGCATCTCAGTACAAAGAGAGTAGATTTGCAGGCTGGATTTCCCAAGCCTTCTGAACACAAGATAGTTCCCTAGAGATGCCTGCAGAATGGCCACAGTGTTCTTAAACACTCACAGCAAATTCCTCTACACCCTCTGCATCTCTGCAGTGCAGCAGAGGAGTTTCTGCAGAGCAGTTTCTGCTCCCCCAGGGCTGAGATATTTCCTGTCCCTTCCAGAAGGAGGCAAGGTGGCCTGAAGTTTGTGAAAGGAGCTGTAAGGGGCTTGTTCACCTGCACTCCTAGCCCTGAGCAGAGGCCTGGCAGGCAAAGTGACTTCTATGGAAGCCATACCATGGTGGGGCTCTGGGCTGTGAACTCATATCTGGAAAGATTGAGGCACCTAGGAAAACATCCAGCTAGACAAAAGAATTGGGCTAGAACAAAGTAAAACAGTTTAAGGAAAAAATGTGTGGTAGTGCAGTATCTGAGATATTGAAATAAATGTGGTAAGACTGGGAAGTCCAAGGTGGAGCCTGTTTAATACACTTTTGTAGAAAATCTGTAACCAAAGCTGTAGTAGCTGTGACCAAGTAGGGTGATTTCTAATAGTCCTTGAGGCTTTATCTGTTATGTGATGCTCACTGATAAAAAAATGAGCCATGAGGATGGAACAACTGACATGGGGCTTTTATTTCTACCTTCAGAAGTTCTTGAGCTTGCCTGGGCATCACATGTTACTAGCTAAGGCTGCCCTCAGGCAAAGCTCTCCTTGTCTGCAGTGAAACGTTTGCCATGCTCAGAATTCTGAGATTTGGTTCTGCAGTTATTTCTTCCTGCACCGTTCCTGACAAACTGTTTTCCCCTCCTTAGAACTTGTGACTTCTAAGAATTTTTTGAACAAAGTGATTTGTTCAGTTAGTTGCACTACATAAACCATACCTATAAATGTTTGTAGCATGCCCTGCTACTTCTTCTTCAGTAATAAAAGAACATGTTCTTATTCTATTAATTTCACCTTTCAGAGGGCAGGGGTTATTTGTTTTGTGAGTAGTTTTGTGTGCGACTTTACTCATAAACCAGATGTTAACACAAGACTCCACATGTTTGTGATCATTAGACAATATTAAAAGCTATCACTCAATCACCATTTGGGAACAAGAACACTGGGGATTCTGCTACCTGCAAAGCAATAAAATTATTGTCTGACACGTTTACAATCCCAGAACTGGCAATCTGCTTTTACACAGAGTAAGGTGTGTTGATACAATACAGTGTCTTGCTGAGCAGTTCATATATAACATTTGCATTAGATAATTTAATTTAAATACATAGAGCACAGTTGTAGATGTTATAAGAGAATGAGATAATGTTCAGGTAGGTACTTCTGTAAATAACTGTGTCATTCTGAATTAATTCTGAATTTTTTTAACCTGTTTTCTGTTAACCTTTGGCATTTTTGCCAAAGAGATTATAAAAGGCTGGATATTTGCAAACACTTGAGAACTATATTTCTATTTTATTTAACCATTCTTTTTAATATGGAAACAGTATCAGCATATTTTCCAGTTTCCAGAGGGTTTTGAAAAGAATGATAGGAAACCATAAAACTCCTGAAAGGACTTTACCTTGGCTGAAGACTTTATATATAAAGAGATCAATTTTCTGATAAGATTCTCTGGAATGAAAGGACATTTTGTAATTTTAGCAAACATGAATACCAAAACCAGGGAAGGCTGATTGGGACCTGGAGCCTGATACAAACCTCATTATAGACTACAAAAAGTTTCCTGGAACTTTTATGGCCTTTGGATTTGGTCCTTTAATGTGTCTGGTAAGGTAATGGTTGAAATAGCTTCAGTGTTCTGGCCTGTTCTCTGAATGTCACAATGCTGCCAATTTCTGTGCACGGGCTTTAGCTCTCTGGCAAGTCATTTCAGGGTGGGGGGAGAATGTTCCAGTGTTAGGAGCAATTACAGTGCAATATTACACCTCCTCCCCTGCCTGTTCCAGCCTCACATCGATAACGAGGAGCAGAGTCTGGTTATCTCTGCTGATTACACAGTGACAAATAACTTCTGCACAATGCCTGTTTTGGTGGCAGTAAGTCAGGGCTCAGGTGACAGGGCTTGCACAAAGGAGACGTGCTCTAGTTGAAAATGCCCAGTGCAGGTGCCCAGCCTGGGGCTGTGCTGGCCCTGTGCAGGCTGTGCTTGCAGTGCTCTCATGGTGACCTTCCCTGTCCCTGACTGATGGCAGGGTGAGCAAGGCGTGGGTGGGATGTGAATTTTGGATCACTGTGGGAGGTGTGTGTGTTACCCTGCTGTCCACAACTGGTGTGGTGATGCCTTTTATAATCAAACCTGCCCTGTCAGGGAAATGGACTCTCCTAACCCAAGAGCAATATTCATTGGTGAATAGAACTCCAAAAGCTTTAGTTTCAATTGCCTATGTACAGTACCTGGATATTAAATACAGTGATTTAATCAGAAATTCATGAGTTTGTTCATTTAGGAACAGAACTGGAAATCTGCTGAGATCAGTAGGAAGGTAAACTTGCTTCAGTACCCTTCTGCCAGGTCGTGGCTTCCCTTTTCTCCATGAACTCCCTGAGAAATACCTGCATGTGTTCAAAGCAAAATTTTTCTGTGGTTCTGTGGGTTTTAGTTCCAGGCACAGGCTGCATGGCTGCTTTTGGCTCCATTAGATATATCATAATTAATGCTTTCTGCTCACCAGGAGTAAAGGATGGTGCCCAGATCAACTTTGCCCCTGCTCCTGGGCTTCCTCCAGCTGTACAAGGGGCACAGCACTTCCTGCACCCACCCTTTGCCAAAAACTTGCCACCAGTGCTGTGCTTGGTTTCGTGGGATGTGTCATTTCCAGCACTGTGGAGC
The DNA here is from genome assembly GCA_030060385.1 of Muscicapa striata striata. Taxonomy (NCBI): domain Eukaryota; kingdom Metazoa; phylum Chordata; class Aves; order Passeriformes; family Muscicapidae; genus Muscicapa; species Muscicapa striata. The sequence continues at coordinate 672,192 of JAREIS010000002.1, read as the reverse complement.
TGCCCTTCAACCTCAACAACCCTCTAAGGCTCACACAGCACATCTGCATTGCCTGGTGATATTTAAACCCTATTAGCAGGTAGTGAGTGCAAATGAAATAGGAAGATTTCATTCAGCTGAAAATGTGCACAGCCTTCAACAAGCAGGTAGCCACAGAAATAAGGAACATGGGATAACCTGAGATAAACCAAAGGGATGATTGTAAGTGGTGAAAAGCCCAGGGTACCTGGTATGAGCAAATAATTGATACAATAACTTTCTCAGTTATTTGCCTTGTGTATTTCCCAAGTTTCTTTTTGTTTAATTACCTTTTTTTTTTTGTTGCTTGGTTGCCTGGTGAGTTTTAACACTTTCCAACAAGAAAGGCTCTTGACAAGGAGGTGGATTGTATTGCAGGTCGAGGTTCTGGACGACTGCCATGCAAAGTGGTTTAGACAGAGAGGCTCCCAGTAAGTGCTACAGCAGTTGCAAATTGGCAGATCTTCTATGTGTGGATGCCAAATAGCCAATTCCCACTTCACAATGTTGAATAATGAGCATTGTTTCTAAATTCTTTCAAGAATAAATTCCATTAAGATGTTTGGAATGTAAATACTTCCTCTTAGAGAAAGTAATGATTTTAATTTGTTTTTAATTCTATTATTAAGTCTGTTAATAAAGATGTCTATTTAAACTATTTAAGACATCCACTGAAATTCTACAATATTAATTTTATGGAAAACTTCCAAAGAACTCTATTAGTTTTCCTCCATTAAGATAACATTATGGACTTTTAATAGAGCTCTTGGCTACAGCAATTTTTATTGACCTAGTTAGTAAATGAATTAATGTTAGTCCTAGTGTCTTCAAAATACATGATATACTTTAAAAATAAAGTTTTTTAAAAGTATTTAATAATTTATCCATTTCAGCAACTTTTACCACCCCTTGATAACACATATACATGCACTGGGTGAATTTCAGGTATGATTTAGTTTTGCTTAAGACTTTCCAGACACCTTAGGTAATGATTTTTCGTCTTTCCATAACCTTATTTTTTAAGTCAGGCAGAAAAATCAATTCTTACATGATCTCACCCACAAGCTGGTTCCATACAAATAAATCTCAGGATGGGATGTGTTAATTCTTTTAATAATGCTCTTTCTGCTCAATCAGATTGAATAAATGCACCTAGGTTACCTACAGTGGTGGCTGACTTCTTTTTACCAAATTGTGCGTGAACTTCAGCTATGGTTGTTTGCATCTTACTTCTATTTTTGACAGACATTGTTTTTTCTGTAGTCTTGGTCAGAGGTTGCTCTGGTTTCCTCAGGGATTGTGCTGGGTTCCTGCCCATGACTCTGAGTTAGACCTAATCCTTCTCGAAGAGTTCAGATCTGGTCTGCTCTGACAGCCCAAGCCCCTGCTCAGTCTGGGGATCTCAGCTGGCATCTCAGCATGGTGTTCCAACCAAAGCATCATGACTGACAGTATCCTAAATTCATCATGAAAACATACAATTCTTCTGGTTCTGAGGACGTTCTGTATTTCTCTTGCACAGGCATTGGACACATGTGGCATTTGCATGCTCTTTAAAGCAGTGTGCTATTAATGAGTCAATCCAGTGGTCTACTAATGAGAATTTCACTTGAAAAGGAAAAGCAAAACAGATTAAAGATGTCTGAGTTAATAGTTAACTGAAGCTTATTTAAAGTCTATGTTAGGTAGGTTATAGATGAACAATGTATTGTATAGATTAACAATGTATAGCCTTTTTTCCGATGCCTATTTCTTATAAAAGAGCACTGTCTTGTCTTTGACATGAAGACTGATGATTTAGGTTTGATTTGTTGTTTTTTAGTGAATCCATCTACATTGCATTTCATATCCTGGACTGTCATGTTCATGAGTATGAGCCAGTAGCTCATCATAGATTATTTGTGTAATGCAAGTCCTTTGTAATGACCCATCATCCTCAAATCTGAGCATAAAACAAGAGGTAGCCAGAAAAGTGAATCTATATTGCTACCAATTCTTGCATGCTGTTTTGCTTGGCTACAGTGGACAGATTACATTTCCTGCCTTCCACAGCTGACACCAGAGATGGATGCTTAGCCACCGTACAGAGTCCCACCAGTAATTCAGTAAGTGACTTGGGCTTTTCCTGAGTGCCCTCTTGAGGGCTTTTAAATTACCTGTAGGTTATTTACTGGGTTTCTGCATAAGAATCAAGCTCATTTCCAGCCACTGAGTGCCCAGATGTGCCAGAGTGACTGATTCCATGTTGTAGGAACTTGTGGTTTAGGTCTTGATCTCTTAAACACTTGCTACTTAATTTAGTTTTATTCCTGGGCACAAAGTTGCTTCAATTTCTTTTCATTTACAGCTTTATTGGATCTGTCTGATGAATGTTAAGCACAGCATTTATACATTTGGGTGTTCTGAGGTGAGCAAGACTACATGTACAAGCACTGTAGCTAAATCCTGTTTTGATATACCAGGCTCTTCTTGAGAGTGGGCTGGCAGAGACTACAGATGATGGGCAAGGAAGCAAAGCTGGATATGGAAAAGAACAGGGTTTAAATGTGTCCCTGCTGTTGTTCTCTGCTTGAAAATGCCACTGTGGAAGCTATGTGTGAGCACTAGACCTTGCTAGTCTGAAAGCCTAAAGGTTGTGGAGACTTGTTATTGGAGGTCAGGGGAGGGGTGTTTATTTTCAGCACTGTTCTCACACTGACATCTTGAGAGTGAAAGGATCCATGGATGCGTATGCTTGGTGATTTCAAGTAGCACTCTTGCCACTTACTTAGAACTGAGTAATTTCTGGCCAACACATCTATGCCACTTTGCCACTCATGTATCATAGCTTCAGGCCTAAGAGCTAAATTTGAGATTGTTTAGTGTTTGTTTATTAATATTTTTAAAACAGCATAGCATAGCGCAGTTATGTTTGACTTTTCAAAATATAAAACAATATGGTGATACTCGTGCATCATTTTAGTCTGTGCCAAAAACTCCTCAGGTAGCAGGGTGGTTCCAGGGATTGACTTCTCTACACTGTATGTAAAATACAGAGAGCCCATAAGGCAAATCTAACATACATATGTAGTGTGTACTGCTGAGAGGTCAGGTCAGATCTGCATTTGGGCAAACTTTTGATAGTGTTTGTGTGGTAGATAAGGGATTCCTCGTGTGCATGTGCACCCCTTGTGTGGCTCATGGAGATTTCTGTGTGTGCAGTTGTTGATCAGTGGCTGGCAGACTGTGTAATGACAAGTTCCCTTCCCTGAATGGGGAAATAGAGGCTCCTCAAGCCCCAGAGCTCAAGAACCCTTTCACAGCAGTAGTGTCAGGAGCCTTTAAGCAATCTGACCATGCTGAGAACAAGAGCTGCAGGGTTTTCAGGGTCCCTCCTTATTTCCAGAAGCAGTGATTGATCTCAGCAATGCATGCTGCCTTTACTTCTCTTTTTTCTGCAGACTCTGCAACCATGCCATGCTCCTTTGTACACATCTTGCACTAGCTTAGGAACCCTTGCTCTTGTTTCTACCATCTGGAGCAGCCTCTGTGTATCTTTCTGCCTCATCAACTCCTCATCTTTTCAACTTTTGTCTTTTTTTCTTAAGTAGATTTTCTCTTCTGTGCACGCCTCTGTTTTCATTTTTTTTCCTCACTCTTTTATTGGCCTTGTTGCTCAATGCCTTAATTTATTCATCAAACAGTGTCTTGACAGCACTTTACATCACAGTATCATAATACACACAACTACTGTGTATTGCCTGAATTCACTTCTTCCTTGTGTTTAATGCTGTCCATCTGGGAATGCAGTTGGTATGAAAGGCAGTATAAGTTGTAAAGTTCTATTATATTGTGAGAGAGACAGCAGCATCTGCTGCTATACATATAAATACTCTTACTTTGCAGTACTTCAACAAAGCAAATCATTTGGCCTTGTTTTAAACAGAAAAATTATTAAGTGATAAGATGTATAAAATTAGTTTCAAAACAGAAATTGAGGCCTTTAAGGACAGAGGTCAAGGACAAGGTTTGTTAACTTCTGTTTTTCATATGTATTATATGTACTAACATACATTTGTATATAATATATTTAAATGTATATTTGTACATGTGTTTGTGTGTACATATATATTTTATATATAATGCAGTATTGTTTAAAATCTCTGGTTTTGGAGCTCTGGGATCAAAGGAAGACATTGCTTTCTTCTTTTTTTCCTTTGGTTCATTTTTTTGACAATTTTGAAAATTGAAGCTTTCACTAGGGGAGCTCTGCATCTGACTGGCCTGGCTCCCAGGAGTGCAGGCTGCCTTTTACATCTGCACTTCTGTGCTGGAGTTTGCTGTGGGCACAGCACCTGAGCTGCTCTGAGCCTGCTTGCCTCTCTTTGCAGGTAATCTGAATTCCTCAAGTTAGAAGACAGATTTGAGAAATGTACCTCATAAAACAAATACCTGTGGCTTTGTTTGTCCAAGTGAGAATTAAATTCAAAATTTGATTTTCAGAAATCTCATCAGTCAAATAACAGCACTAATGCTGTTCTGACCTCCCAGCTAAGCATTCCTGGGGGTGAAAGTCTCCACCTCCTCAAACCTCTGAAAGCTCTGAGGTTTTCCAACACCCTCAGGATTGCACAACTTGTGGATGCTGGACTTTAGTGAGTCCCTCCTCCTGGCAGGGCACCTGCAGGGCTGAGCAGGATTGCTGGGACCAATCCATGCCCCAAAGTAAAGGCAATCAGTGTTTAAGTGTTCAGGGGTCAAAAGCAGTTGAGCATGGTTTGTGCTCAGAGAATCCTATTCCTGGTTATCCCACAGTGGCAATCCCAAAGCTTGTGGGTATGGCTCAACATTACTCTTTTAATGATGTAGCCAATATATGTTGATTCTGGGGGTTTTTCTTCACTTATTTAATTTTGCATCCTTTGTCCAAGCTGTTGCTTGTCTGAACTTCATAAGATGAACTAGAATAACAAGAGACAACTATTTAAGGAAAATAATTTAAACATGAGAGTGTTGGTAATAAAAAGAGTTCATCTGTGCAACAATATTACATTTGCTATTGAATTTGATTACTAATGAATATCGAGCATTCATCTTAGCAACAAGCAGAAAAGGGGAGGAAAAAGCTTTTGTATTAAATCAACTAAACAGTGTAGTGAGTCAGTGGAGGCTGTTTTAGTGTTCAGAATGCAAAATGTGCAGCTCATAACCATGAAATTTACTGTACCTTTTATAAGCATATTTTGATTGTAAATGTGTGGGAGATAAAATGCTTAGTCTTTAAGGCAAGATGGACAGCTAATTTTTTTTAAAGCATGACATTAATGGCTGAAACTGTAATGCCCTTGTTATTCAATCTTGAAAAAGTTTGCTTACAGTTCATTTCTAATGGCTCTTTCATACCATTATCAAATGACTGATAGTCATTGCAAGCATTTTAGCAGCTTTCAGATCTGTTATATTTTTAATTAAATTGGCTGTGAATTGTGTAAGTAGCAAAGGTTGACAAACTAGCACTCAGTGCAGCATCACTGCTTCTCAGTGGAGCTGTCACAGGACATGCATGATCTTCATTTCTTTAAACACTTTGTGATTCTTTCAATCTGCATCAGATGTTGACTTGGAGCAGTAAGTCAACAGCTCTGGAGAGCAGGATGGGATGTTGCAGAAATTCCCCTGAGGTGCTTTGATGGAAGCAGCCTGTTCAGGGTGCATGGAGCAGCCTGACCTGTGTGATGGCTGTGGATTTGTGGAGAGTGTGGTTTCTGTGCTCCAGGCCAAAGGACTTGTGTGTGTGTACATGTGCATGCTGCTAACACCATGCCCTGCTTTGCAGCTGGAAAATGTCACTAGGGTCTCTGGGGCTTGCTGTAATTGGAGCAACAGCCACTTTCCTCCCCAAGGAGCTGCAGATATACTTTAACCACCTGTGGGCTGGTCCTTGAGCAGCTGCTTGCTTGCAGAAAGAAGCATGAAAAATCAGAGGCTTTCCCTGTTATTGATGTGCCATTTGTTTTAAACTATGTTTCTGTGGACACTGCCTTTGCTGCCTTTGTCTCTTTCTGCAAAGCACCACTTCAAACTGGTAGAGCAACACTGCAAACATAGAATGTGGCTCTTCTTGTGTTAGGCTAATTTGAAATGTCTCATTCAAAACTATCTTAGACAAAACTTGTTCAGCCTGTCCAAAACCATGGGTACCATCAACGAGAAGCAATGCTGTGATTTTTAAGAGATTAGTAAATCCTAAAGAAAATAAACTAATCTTTAGTATTTTTATTCAAATGTATGGGCCAAACCTTGAATATTTTTTACTTTATCTTTACTTGGGCAAAACCATATCAGAGGAAAGAGGACTGGGCGAAAAAGATCCAGTCTGGAGTCTGGCTTATACTCAAGAGTTTACCATTTTTTTTCTCCATTTCTTTTGTTCTGCTGTGTCCCTTTCTGTGTTGTACATCACATTCTAAGGATATCCTAACATATTCTAGAATAGAAAGCCTCAATTTTTAGAACAAAAGTGCAAAAATCATTAATTTTACTTGACCCTTGTATTTAGTGTCAATGTGCAGCCACAGTTTGCTTAGAGTTTTGATCCAAGAAATGTGACGTTTTCATGCTTAGCAGGCACTGATCAACTTCTCTGCTTGCTGTGGGGCAGCTGGTGGGGTTGGAGCATCACCTGACAACCTCAGGCCTGGCTCAAGATAGCAGTGAAAATTCAGGCATGTACAAACAGGGTTTTTTTAAAGAACAGAGACATTTGAATGTAAATTCAGCCTATAAAGAGGTTGAGTTCAGCCAATGGGGCCAGATCCATCCCTGCTTCACCAGGGTGGTAGTTTGTGCTTAAATAGATTAGCAGTTATCCATATCCTCTTGTTAGCATTGCAATTACAAATTAGTATAACATAAAAGCTTGGTATAATTGTGCTGGAAATGAAAAATATCTCTTTATGTTGCACATTTCACAGCCACATTAGACTTGCAGAGTATTGTGACAATGATTACTTTTTGCTGAGGGGGAGAGAAAAAGATAAATGACTTCTAAATCACCACATGACTCAGCCTGCAAGCTCTGAGTTTATTTGTAAGACATTTATCTCCTTGTATACTCACCAGGAAAAGAACTTATCATTTAATTAATAAACTTAATATCCCAGGGTATTCTGATCAATAAAAAATAGTATGAGAACAGGGCTTGATGCAATGAAATATTGAGTTGTCTGCAGCCAAACCCATGATTTTCTTTAAAGCTGATCATACTCCTCCCTGGTCAGTTAGGGGAGGCTGCATGGTAAAGCACAGGGCTCTGCTGAAAATCAAACTGATAGACCAGCTTGAACAAAAAAAAAAAAAAAAATTAAAGCAGCTCCTCATGCCTTGAAACAATTTCCCCTTTATGTTTTCTCTGTGTGACCTTTTGAGCTTTGTTTCCCTGCTGGCTCTGAAACGCTGAACAAGCTTCCAGTGAAGCCAGTGGATGTTTTTCCACAGAATGCAGCAGACCCTGCTTGGGTCAAATTCTGCTGCTGCTGGGGCCTGGCTCTCATGTGACATTGGGTCAGAGCTCCATTACAGCTCTGCAAATCCAGAGTTCCCATGCTGGCTCCAGGGCTTATCGTGGATAATGCAGAATAACCAGTTCTGCACTGGTTATTGGAATAACCAGCTCTGCATGTCCTGCAGAACATGCCCTGCTCTCCTGTTGAGAGGGGAGCAGTGGGAGCTGCCTGGCAGGATGGGCTTTGTTTGCTTTCCCTCAGCCCTGTTATGATTTCACTCCTTGCCAAGGCAGCCAAAGGCTGATCTAATGCTGGCTGGGGGAAATACGCAAATGTGTCATTTCTTTCATTCAACCCTGCTAAAAATGTGTCCTTAAGGAAAAGACCTGTGGGCATTGGGCACTTTGTAGGCATGCAGAAATAGCAGGAATTTTTCATTTCAAGTTTGCAGGGCAGCTTTACAGTGGCAGATAGAAATGGAAGCAATACACCTTTTCTCCCACACAGATGCATAGAATTGGCTCCACATGTCATTCTGACACCAGTGTTAAATGAAGCTTTTGAAGCAAGAAACAATTCTGTGGACACCATAACTTCATTGGGGATTGGAGGTTCTCAGTTCTTGCTTCCTGCACTGAAAATCCCAGACCCCCTCATGGCTGTCCTCTCATCATTGCTGGTGCCTTGTACTGGATGCTGCACAGCATCTGCTTGGGCATCAGATGAAACTGAAAGTGAGAGAAAAAGAAAAACATAATGGAGGATGGGAAAATAGACAAAGGAAGGATGGTGGAGATCTCCTTCAGGAGCAGCAGTTGTGGTCTGACAGATATGCTGGCCTCAGTGTAGTTGTGGCTGACACTGAATATCTGGAGCAGAAAGGAGAGCTCTCCTCACTTCCTCTAGAGCCTGCTTCACCCCTTTTATTCTCACACTGCCTTTTGAAGCTCCAAAGTGAGATGGAAATTCTAGAGTCAGTATTATTCACCTTAATTTTCACAAAATTAATGTAATTGTGTAATTAATGTAAATGTTGCCATTTATCCTGTTAATCACAATACTGAGTTTATACACAAAGCTGTCCTGTTTGGATGAATGGAGGCTCCTCCCTTTCTGTGCTGTTTTATTAGCAGTGATTGTTACAGTTTTCCAGATTGTTGTGTTAAACCTTGCATTTCCCTGTGTTGAGGGAAACAACTATGGAAAACCTGCAGACCCCAATTATCACTGCAAGTCAAAAGGCATGCTTTTGAAATGCTTATGAGTAAACACTGCAGGATGTGGTCATTCCTTGCTGGGGCTCTTTGTTCCATGCATATTTTCTATATTTTTTATTAAAAAGTTCAAATGTTCATTAGCAACAATTGAAATGTGACAGTGGTGAAGTGTGATAATGAGAGAAACTTCTGAAGAGACATTAAAAATGAAGGAAATGTTGTTTTCCTAATTTTTTTCAGAAAATTTGGGCTTGAACTAGCAAATACTATTTTCATGAAGAATTTAATCTAATGTGTTATATTTTTCCTGGTGTTAATCCAGCCCTACATGCAATTTTCTGACTCACATGATGACTTAATTTCTTTTTCTGTGATCATTCAGATGGCTTCACTCGATCACTTTAATTAAAGCAGGAGTCCTTACTCTCAGATGTGGACAATGAGTAACACAGCCAGCTATGCTTGTTAGGCTCAGAAGGGTTTTGTTTTTTTTTTAATTATAGATGTTCCTACTGGTGTTCAGTGCAATCCCATTTTAGCATTTAAGCAAGTGATCAGCTTAAGTGAGTTCAAACAGCTCTTAAGCATTGAAGGAAGATTTAAATGCCCTGCTGAATGGGAACATGAATCAACTTCAGATTTACTGGCAAATTTCTCTAGAGAGAATGTCTTTCCTACCTAGGCTCTTATTACATGAGCTGGAAATATTCCTTTTCCTTCTGATGCCAAAATCAGCACAAGACCTGTCTTCACACCATGAGCTGCAAATTGACACACACTATTTTGCTTTCTTTAGCTTATTGTCAGCCTTTCCCTTTATTAAAGAATGAACATGAGATACTTCTCAATGTTCACTTGCAGGAAGCTATTTAGGTGTGGACTAGGATTTTTTTTTTTTTTAGCAAATTTATCCAAATTTTTATAGATGTTCTGAAATGCCAGAGATGAGTTGAAAGGATCAAAACTCTTGACTTGATCTGTGCCACTGAAATAATCCCTGAGAGAATTTACAGCTTTCCTAAAGTTCTCAAGGCTATCTCCTGAAATGTCTCCAGTTGCTGGGCACTGTCATCTGCAGCAAACTTTTAAGGAAATAAATATGAAGTTACCAGCTCAGGTAGTGGCAGTAAGCTGTGATAGAAGGCAGAGAATTGAGCCCTGTGGCTCTCCCTGGCTCCAAGGCAGCTGAGTCCCACCAGTGCTTTCCTGGAAGCAGGATGACCCTGGCTGGGCACCAGGGCCAGGAGAAAGCTTGGGAAGGAGTCTGGAGGGTGCCTTTGCTCAGGTGGAGCCCCACACAGAGGTTTGGTCCTGAACACTTGCTCAGGGATAAAAGTGCTCACTTCATGAAAAGAATTTCTCCCCAGAGGGAGAAGGATCCCCTCTGGCTGAGGGGATCAGAGCCACTCCAGGAGCCCAGAGACACTTAACAAAAAGTATGAGCAAAATCAGGCTTGAAACAGGTTTTGACATAAGAACAGATTCATGCATAAATGCAGTGTGGTGTTGGTTATAAATGGAAGAAGTGGAAGTGGAACATTAGCAAAGAGTTTATTTTTAACAACTATTTAGAATTTCCAAAGTGTTGTACACGATAAAAACCAAGGGCTGGTAAAAATTCAGGTAAGGGCAAAATGTTAAAATATTCAGTATTCTCTGAGAGTAGATAAAGTACCAGAGAAAAATGGTATTGTGTGGTAATGTGATAAGAAAAAAACCTTACTCCATCTAAAAATGTTAGTTTTTAATGTTAGCTAAATTAAACAGTTATTGATTTTTAATATATACTCTCCTCTTACTGGAATTTATTTTTTAAGCTTTCAGGATTTATTATGGAATGCTCTCATTTTGAGTGGCATAGTGAAAGATACAGGCTCTGCAGCATGCTGGCTGCTCTGCCAGCAAAGTAAACAGCACTTCAGATAAGATTTGGGCTTGCAGCTTCTCTTAATGAGAACATCATCTTTCAGGGCACGGATTTGCTCATGTAACCAAATAGGCCATGCATGCCCCTATTTATTATAAAAATTAATATACAAAACAAACTCCATGTATCTATATGGGCAAGTTATATTATGCCTGTGTTCTATCTGCATAACTTAATTACAGCAGTGCTCAGCAGCTCAGAGGAGGAAGGGCAGTGAAGCTCTGTGGCTTCATGTGGGTGCTTCAACAGGAGAAGGAAAATGCAGCAATCCTGATATGAGAAGGAGCCATGTACTCTGTCCCCACGTGTCTCTGCTGGCAGTGCTCCTCTTCACAGTGAGCTCTAGATGATACACACAGCACAAAATGCTTAACTCTACACTGAGGTTAAAATCAGTGTGGAATAGAACATAGGAATTGGTGCTGTGTGGTATTTGATGATAAAATTAAATTGGATGCCTGTAAGAGGAATAACAGCTATGCCATATTGCTGCGTGGATGCTGTTATCTTACATGTGTGTTCATTTTTCTTAAATCTAAAATGATGCTGCAAACATGGAGTGAAAAGGAAAATAACATCAGATTTATAATCTGTTCACAAATGCTGCTCCTTTTAACACAACCATGATGCAGAGCAAGAGCTTCCTTGCCATGTTTCCCCATTAAAGTGGGAATGATATTAAATGACACTGTCTTTTTATAACATTCACAAGGAAAAACAAGGAAAGTAGAAGGAAAGAGCCATGAGGCCAGCTATTGGGAGTGGTCAGTGGCTTCCCTATCTCAGAGGTATTTGATAAATCTGAGATCTCTGTTAGAGATCTGTCCTTCTACCAGTGCCACACCATGAACAGGGTGTACTACAGTAAAGTTTTCTTTATTTTGCAATAGCTTTTTGTGTGACTGTAATTCCACAGTGGCCCATAAAAGGCAGACCTATCGATAAATCTGTAGGTTTTCCATTTTTTTTCTTTTTAAATTAAAATAATTTAGTTGTACCGATTGAATTTTCTTTCCTAATATAAAACCTTCAACCAAAAAGCATTCCTTAAAAACTCTAGAGATGAAAAATGCAAACTAAACTTTCAAATTTACTAATTGTAAATCCCTTTGTCTTTGGAGTGCTGCATAGCAGATCAATTCCAAGTAATTATTATGTGGAAAATGTAGGACTTTTTGGTTCATATATGTATTGAAGAGATGCAAAGCCAATATTAAAAGAATTTTAATTGGTTTGAGATAGTAGTAGCAAATTATTTTCCTTCATTTGTAGAATAAAAAAAAATGAAAGCATCTCAGCTATTAAATTTGGGACAGGAGTGCATATTTCAGTACTGAAGTTACTGATGTGTGAAATACTGAAAAATGTTAATTGAGGTAGGCTTGTGAAGTGAAATTAGTTGCAAGTGGACTGTAGATGAGCAAAGGGATTCTTAGGGTGTTGCACCTCAGCCATGCTTTGAGGTTAATTCATTAGAGATAATTGGAATGTTAAATAGTTTTCTATAAGGAATCGCTGCTACAGTGGTCTAACACTTTTAATCTGATTGAATCAAATGCTAATTACCAATATTCAGATTTATGCTATGCTTATTTATGTACTTGCTACCCTGATTACTTCCTTGACTGCTGATAATATTTTCTGTCAAGGGTGACAGCCCTTCAATCATCTGAAAATCAGGGCTTGAATGAGGGAAACTTCAGCAGAGCTGCCTGTCCTGTCTCTATCCATGAAGTCTGTTAGAACACAGGAGCAGCTGAGCAGTCTTTCAGTGTCTCACAGCTTATTAAATCCTCACCAATACCTCCAGAGCAAATGAAATACCTTTGGTGTGGGCCTGACAGCACCCAAAATTCCAACAAATAGTCTCTTGGCATAGCCATGAGTGGGTTTGCAGCCTAAGGACCCAAAGGTGTCTGGGTGCCTTTGGGACCTGACAGGATTTGTTGCACTCTGTCAGCAGGACAGAGCCATGGTCTCTGGAAGCAGGGAGAGGAGGTCTGCTCCTCCTGGCTCTGTCCCACTGGGCAGGGCCACTCAGTGTGGTGGGACACAGTGTCCATGCCCTCATCCAGGAGTAAGACAAATCAAATAATGCAGGATAGATTCTCCACAGCAAAAGCAGAACACCAAGGTGAGTTGTCAGGAACGAAGAGAAATGCTGATTTGCACCAGAAAGCCAAATACAAATCCGTAGCCTGTCACAGATTTTCTCTTTTCTTTCCTTTATTTATGGCTGTGACATAAGTGTCCTCTGCATCTATTTACTCTTACCTGGGGTCTCAGGCTTGCATATTTCATTTGCCCAGATGTGCTGCATGGCTCTGTGAAGGATGATCTCTCTGTGCTGGCGAGGTGCCTGTGCCAGGTCCCATGCATGTTATCTCTTATTTATTGCCTCCCTGGCGACAGGCTGTCGCCAACAGGCAGATAATTAGAATGGCTCAGGCTGCAGACCTGTGGAAAGTCTGAGTACTTTCATAATTAGCCCATAAATGCTGTAGGTTTGTGCTAGAATCCTCTACAATTTCCACTATCAGAAGCTCAAGGTTCTTTTTTCAGTGACATATTTGTCTTTTATTCTTATGAAAATGGGAAATCCTTGCACTATAGATCTATTCTCATTTGTATTGACTTACTTTTGATGGCTTCCTATTTAAAACAGACAGCTTTTGCTTTTGGAAAACCTTGGAGTCATTTAAAGAGAAAAACAGACCCTCTTTCTGCTTGTGCTCCCACTGTGTACAGAAAGAGAAAAAGCAAAAGGAAAAAGTAAGAATAGGAGAAAAGTGTTATCAGAAACAGCTAAACCAACAGCATAATCTCCAAGTTCTGTGCGCACTGTTATGATATCTGAAACATAATTATCAAGCTTAAGTTAATTAGACTAATGCTTAGAAAATCTGGCATGGCAGATTGTGGTAAGTAATTATATATAGCGATTAAAAGATGTAATATGCAGTGAGCAAAAGCAAAAAGAAAACTCCATTTGATACAGCCAGTGAACAGAGACAATTAAGAAGTCAAGTAGATGAGCACCGACAAAGATACTGAACTTTGTGGAAGATGATGGGCAAGATGCCAATTTTTCAGTGGAACAGATTTTGCATAGTATCAGTCAAACTTTTGTTTTATGAAAATCCATGCTACTGTTTCCTAACTGAAATACATGAAGGGCCACTTGCTTTTGCATTAGGGCTCGCTGACATGAATACAAGGGAATGTGCAAACAAGAATGTGACATTAGAGTACTAGTTTACATATATATAGAAGTTGTGTAAATGGCTTTTCTTAAAAGCAATTCACAAGATGTCATCTGAGAAATAAAGCTGTGAAGACAGTGTCTTCTGCAATTAAGTTTAATAATGACTATGGGTCAGGATGAATGGGGAGAGCTTGCATGCCTTTGTACCACACAGTATGTGCACAGGAAAACCCTGAAACACACTGAGAACATGATTTTTTTTTGGCTTTTTTTTTAACTTTTGCTTGAAGAAAAGTTTAAAGAAAAAAGACCTAAAGAAAGGAGAGAAATGTAACAACAGACCTGTGAAAGAAGTTCTGATTGCAACTTCAAAATGTGTCTAAATAAATAAAATTATTTTGCAAGTTCTCCGCAAAGTGTGTGACTGTACAACTGATTCCCCAATCAACTCCCTCCTGAAGGAGGAGTGAGAAACCTGCAAATTCCTAGTCTGGTAAATTCAGATGAAGCAAGTCCATACGTGATCTATTCTCACAGCTTTTAATGCACAAGGTTGTGCCTGCACTTCTGGAATAACCCACAAGTTCTTCTCAGCAGAGCCACCACCTGTTTTATTCATATCTGCTGGAAATTGCTTTCATTTCCGTTGATCTCATTGTTTCCTAAGGCACGAACAAACTGATTGAGCTGAAAGCATACAAAATTACTTTTTGTCTCTGAAAATTGGGAGTGTTTGGGTTGCTTTAGGTTGTCTCTGTACGTTTCCTCCCCTCCATCCTGCATGGTCGTGTGTTCCCCCCCCAGACAGTGTGGGATTTTCTGTAGCTCTGGAGCATGTCCTGTGGATTATGCAAAGAGAAGGTGGTGATCTGCTGCCAGGGTGTTATCACCAGAGCAGGACTTGCAAAAATATTGCAAACTAACAAAGTTCCTTTGACTTTTCAGATGAGTATTTCTGAAATATCTGTGCTCAAAGGTTTTAATATTAATTCTTTCCAAAAGCAATGATACTGAAGTCTACATATTAAATAATAATTGTTATGCAAATGTTATCAGTTTATGATTTCTGTATAGAAACATGGGATGTCTGGTAGGCTTTAGCATGGGCAATAGCAACTGTTTTTTCCTAGGCAGTTTAATAATATTTTCAATATATTTTCATCAAAACCACCTTTTGAGCTAGCAGAATCTATCAGCCTTAATTAACTGCCAGTCTATCCAGCTAAAATTAATTCTTCCCAAATTCACAGTCCCTTCACTTAATTTAATTTCAGAATATTCTATTCCATGGCATTTATGCCATCCTTATTTTTCTGCATGGGCATTATGTGGGTACAAATTATTCCCCAGAAGAAGGATTTCAATGGATGGCAAACACTGCAGCTTGGAAGAGGAACAAAAAGATTCCTCCTGCTCAATGTGAAGGCAGCCTGTGCCCCTCCACCCTCTGAAAAGCCACTGTTATCCCAGTCTGAGTTTCACTGAGTAAACAAGGGCTCCTGTATTGAGCCCCTTATCTAGGACTGGTTTTTTATCATTTGATTTCATACATGAGTTCAGAGGTTCACCTGAGAGGTGAAGGAGTCTGCTTGAATAATGCCAAACTGTTCTTCACTTTCCCTCTTACACTTCCTGCATTCATCCATCCATCTCAAACAGAATCTAGGACCATATTTGCTATGGGTTTTATATCTTTGTGATACTTGTACAATAGGGAAAAAAGTTATATGGGCAAAACTTCCTGTGCTGTCCCTTAATAAGACAACTTCCTGCATAAGTTTTACAGCAATATTAATGGGCTGGAAAAACAGGAAGAGGTGATTGACCATCTGAAATCTCCAATTCAGCTGCTATATATGGATCTGGTACCATCCACTGTCATTGGATCATTGAGACATGTGAACCTCCACTGGGTTTATAAAGTGTTCTAGATATTGAAGATTTTCTTCCCTTTTACTGCTGCTACTTAAGGAGATGAATTTACAGACTATGGGGCATTTGCCCTTGATAAAAGTTGTTTGGTTCTTATCCCACTAGGTCAGTGGAATATCAATAGATTCTTAATGCAGTCTGTCTTTTAGAGTTTCTTTCATTTCTCAGAGCAAAAGTAAATGTCATTCATATTGGCAGGTTGTAATGGGTACATTGAGATAGTAGGTTTTAAAAATATAAACTACTTCTTTTCCATAGCCTTTGTCTCTCTCTTATGTTTCTTCAATGTGTCTATAGCAATTACAAGGTTAGATATCCCTTAAGATGGTAGAAAAGGTCATTTTGTTGTCTTTTCTACCCCATGCCTCAGTGAAATATTCATGGTACAGCTCAGGTATTGGGCTTGGGTTTAATGTTTCGTTGCATTGCCATCTGTTTTGTTGTTGCAGTTGTTGTTGTTTTTTCCCTCGGAGGGGATGAGGGAGCATGGAGGCAGCAGTGAGGGGTGCTGGCATATGAGCCCAGACCTGATGGAAAAGAAGAGCAGTGAATCTGCAGGAGCAGAGTAGCTCCTTTGATCTACACTCTTTTCTTTTTTAACATTAAAAGTCCTTCTGGTGAAAATCTGCCATTTATACATGTGTCTCCTCAGTAGTAGATGTGGTAGACTCTGTGCCTCCTCAAAGGCTATGAAGCCACACTGAAGCAGTCTTTTATACTATTTGCAAAGTTCATTTATGGGAGAGCACAGACACTGAAGCCCAGCTCCACACTGAGCCAAATGGCATGAGCAGGTTCCAAGGGTGTGTGTGCAGTTGAGTTTTCCAGAGTGCTGCCGTGGCTCGGTGGCAAAGGGCAGCACAGAGAAAGGATGAACCTGCAAGGGGATGCAGAGCACCAGCAGGACTTGGCAGCAGGTGCCCAAGTGCCTTGGCCACAGGCAGCTGCCACCACCCAGCTGTCACAAGCCTGGGGACACCACGAGGACACAGACCTGGGCAGGGAGGGTTTCTCTACAGTAAGTTTCTCACAGGTGAGTTTTAAGCTCTTTTGTGACTGTTTTTACTGTAATGAGAGTGTTTGGCCCATAATGTCTCACCAGGAGTTTTCAGATGCTTTTTGATCATCTTGCTCTTTTTCAGCATTTCCCTCTTACTGCTGTTGATTTAAATGTCATGACATTTTAAACATGACTTATTATAACAAAACAGTATATAAAACAATATGCTGCATAATAAATGCAGCCATATTTTTTTGAGTGAATGTTAAATGAGAGCAATTTATTCTTCAACCTATTTTACTATCTATTTACTAGAGGGTATTGGCTGCCTAAATCCCAGGGAGGCAATCTCAGTGGTGAAGTAGCCTTGCATGTGAAAGGCTGGAAGCTAAAGAAGTATTTGAGGGATGCCTGTGGGAAAAGGCTGTCCCAGGGATGTAGCTTTATCCAGGAGTGCTGTGATTCTGAGCACTGTGGGGAAAGCAGCCAGGACCATCCTGGGAAGGTCTGTTGGAGGGTGAGGGGTCCCCTGAGGAGCACACACAAAATCAGGCTTTGAAGCCCCCGTGGTTCACCTCAAATATGTGGTGTGTGTCATTTCAGACACTGAAGTCTCCTTGAAATGCTCCTGCAGTCAGTGGAGGGAGTGACTCAGAGTAGGAGTTGCTCCAGAATACATTGATGCAATGTTTTCATCTTCATCTCAGAAAATGTTGCTGAGGGTGAAGATTTTTTTTTTTAATAGGAATAAGCTAATTCCCCAGAGAAGAATAAATACACTCAGACCACTGTGGGCTCTTCTGCACGTCCCAGAGATGTGGTGAGAGATGTGGAACTGGCCCTGGAGATGAGGGCATGCTCATATTCAGCTGCATGGTGAACTGGCTCTGTGCCAATGCCACAGGACGTGCAGCTGATATCCTTCGTGCTGTCAGAAAAAGACAAAGACAGCAAATAAACCAAATCAGCCTCCTTAACACACATGTGTTTTCCTTGGCATGTCATGGATCTTATTGAGAGTATGGCAAATATTTGTCTAAAGTTAAGAAGATTACTGAGGGAAATTGTGACTTTGAAACTTACTGCAGCAGGAGCCAGAATACATCACCCTGATCCAGGCACCTCGAGGTTATCTCTGCTCCTGGAGTGGGACATGCACATCTCTCTGCAGCTCTGACCCCTTGGGAAGAGGCTTTCAGTCAAGTAATACATGCACCTGCATGAAATTTTTAAATCACTGACTCTATCCTTGATTAAAGTGCTTTTCCTTGATTAAAAATAGCCTTTTTCCAAATGAGTGATGTTGCATGGCAGGCTGTGCACGCAGGATAACATTATCACACTGATGACATTGCCATTTCTTAACCAGGTCTCTGTGGGACACATTTCTCTTGTGTAGACAGCCCTCTGTAGCCAAGGCCATTAGGAAGCTCCCCACAAAAATCCTCCTTCTCTTCCCAGGTGAGGAAGACTACAGAGGTGTTTCTAACATTATCTGCTAACTAGGAGGATAATGGGCATGGTGAAAATGTATCTAAACACTTTTATAGATTCTTGCCTGGATTCAAATCAAGTTTAAATAGCAGTTCCCCAAGTCTTTGGCAGGACTTCTTACCCCAGTGGATATTCCTTCAAGTATCTCCTTTATAATGTACTCACTTTCCAAGAATTTTATCTCAATTGGAGCCAAACTGGAAGTCTGTCAAGATCTGAGCTCTTCAGAGTGCAATCTACATATTTCACCAAATGGCAAATGTGTTTTCTATGCAACTGTCATTCTGCTTGTGGGCTTACTTGTCTTCTATATTTTCAAAAGCAAATTTCTTAAGATTCCTTTTATATTTAGTCTTTTTTTCTTATCAGAATTTTTAGAAACTGGGGTTTGCAGAGTTTATTTAGCAAAGCACTTAAACACGTGTGTTTAAGGATTTTACTTAACCTTTATATGTTTTCACAAAATTCTCTTCATCTAAGTGCTAAATAGAGTGCAGTTATTCATATGTCTGTGTGAAGTGTGAGGTTCAGGTCTTTTCCCAAAGCACAACAATAAAACTGAAAAAATATTTGCAGTCACTATGACAAAGAGTCGACAGGAGGGGAAAGAACCACCACTCTCTAAAACACAGGTTTGATAAACTGAGATTTCCAATGGAATATATGCTTTGCAGCAATATCAGCAGCTGTGAGGTAACAGCATATTTCATGCAGAAGCAGTAAAACAATTGGAGAAAGGTTTTCCAGTAGAGACTTTAAAAATCATCTCATATAAAATGCAGATAATTTAGGCTTTTTTCCCATCTCCTTAAATAATTCAGATTTAATGCAGCAAGTAAAACCCACCCCAAAATCAGAGATTTCTGATTCATGCAAAGGCAGATATCTGTATGATATAGAGTCATAAGCAAAGTCAGCAGATGAGAAAATTATAGGATGTGGGTTTTTTCTGCAGTGTTCACTGTAAATTAGAGCAATTAAATTACAGCGGTTTTGTAGCAGTAATTAAATATGGAGATGAGCCCAGAGATGTGGAAAGCACTGAACTGCCTGAGCTGCTCAGGCTGGGAGGGGAGCAGTGGGAAAGGGGCTTGGGAAGGGGTCCTGATCCCACTGCAGCTGGTGGGGGCAGAGGGGCCTCCAGCACTGAATTAACACAAAGTCTGGTGGGTGTTTTGTGTGGTTGAGGGGGAGCCTGCTGGGCTTGTTCTCTGCCTTGTTTTTGCCTTTCCTGGGCCCTGAGCAGAACAGGGGTGATGCTCAGCTGGGAGACAATCCCAGGGCTGGGAGCTGCTGCAATGATTCCCCCCAGAGATTTTTCCCAGGCAGGCAGAACAGGATGTGTATGGCCATGTGATTCATGAAAACCTGTGTTTCATCCATTTTTCTTTCATTTTGCAAGTCAAGACTTGAGCCACAGCTGAAGGCAAGTGGGATGGAGGCAGGAGGCTCAGACTGGCAGAGGAGGGCACTCACCAGAAAGCTCCCACTCCTTCCAGCAAGACAGCAGAGAGTGAGGAAAGGCTGGAGCATAGCAGGAGGTGCAGATAATAGCAGTAAATGCTGCATTTAATCACATTGTGCAGTGGGGTGGAAATGAAGTCTTACTCTGAGGTTATAAGAGAAATACAAAGGGAACTGAAAGGAAACTGGGGAAAAGAGCAAGGAGGTCAAGACCAGGGGGAACAGGGCAAAGGAAGCAATTCAGGAGTTAAGTCAAGTCAGGAGTTAAGTTGTAAAAGCAGTACCAGAGGAGGCTTGGAGGGCTGGAAGTCATCACCAGGACCAGGAGGCTCCCAGTATCACCAAAGGGCTGAGGAACCACAGCCAGTTGAGCCCTGGAGTTTTTCTGTCATGGGGTGGATGCTCCACCACAGCTGCAGTGCAAGAAGTGAGCAGGGCTGTGCTCTGGAGTGTGTTGGTCACACAACTCTGCTGCCTTAAGGGAGCTGGGGGAAGCAAGGTGTGGCAGCAGCCCTGGGATCAAGTTTGTCTCCAGCCTCTGGAAAAGGGTTGCTACTGGTGAGAAGAAATTAGAGTTTCAGTCTCCTCATGGTTCATGTGTTAATCTGATGTTGAGATATCACTCTGAATATTTCACCACAGTATAGGATTTAAGTATAGAAAAGATGCCTGGATATCCCAAGGTATGTTGGTAATAACAAACACCAGCATCTGGGTAATGCCTAATCTCTGATTCAAGCCACTGGTAAAAATTCATTCTTTTTTTTTTTGTTAGGTGCTGATTTTGATAATATCGTATTTTATAATTGCTGAAGCAGCTGAGTTTTGTTATGTTGCTGCAGTTTTGTGTAATTACTCTCCATCACTATAATTTTTCTTTTAGTTAAATGCATTGGAGGTTATAAACTCTTAACTATCAACTATAAATATTCATAGGGAGTGAGAATAGTTCTAACTACCATAAAAGCTTTTTCCCAATAATTTTGGCTAGTGCTCTGCATTTACACAGGTTGCCTTTCTGATGATGTTATGGCATAAATAGAAAAGAAAGTCATATACATATCACTTCAAGCAACAGCCAGTCATAGACCCAGGTTCTCTATAGTCTCCTGTGCTGAGCATTTTGGGCTGCTCCATGAAGGGCAAGAAGGAGAGGTCCCCCAATGTGAATGTGCTATAAAACAATATTGTGTTTCCCTTAAGAATTGCAGTGATAAAAACATAGACCATTCTGCAGCACTAGCAACTTTAATAAAATAACATAAAGCACAGCTGTCAGGTCTGCCAGCATCTCACACTGGGAGACATGAGTGAGAAAATGAACACTTTTCACAAGCAGAAATATTCAAAGAGCTCCACTGTTTACATGTAATCAAGACTGACAGTCATAGATTATCGGTGGTAGAGCATTTTCTGCTTGAGGTGAAAGAGGAGGATAATTTATCAGGAAGCCCAAGAAGTCAGACATCAGTGATGATCTGCTTGAAGAAGGGCATATCTTAGAAATAGTGCATTTATTTGTACTGCAAGGCAAGAAGATGTTTGGAGTTATAAACATGAGTCCTGGTGCTTGAAGAATGTTGAGCAGATACAGTGTGTAATTTGCTGGGCAGCTGCGATTAGAGAACTGACTAATGTGTGCCTCAGTGCTTGTTCAGAATATTAAAAGAAAAATTTAGCATAATAGAGATTGTCTAAAAAAAATGCTCATGCTCTCTCATCCTGCTCCCTCCCTTTGCAGTTATCCAAACTATGCTGAGGGGGTTGCTCACCTTCCTGTAGATGCTCAGGATTCAGAGACACTCCCGTAGTGAGTGTCTACAAGTAGGTTTGGCTTCAGAGAATTTGGGGCTTTCTCAGTTTTGCAGTAAAACATTTTGTCTAGCTGGTGCAATGCTTTTGCATCACCTTTCTCTTATGGAAACAGGCTTTGAAATGGTAACTAGTTTGGGGCCCCACAAAAAAAGGTTTCATAGACTCACCCTGCCTTGGTTTCCAGAAGTAGAGATGGTTTTCCCAGTATCTCCAGTGCTGGTTTGGTAATACCACAAACTAAGTGGCACTGGGGTGATAATTGTGGATTGCAGCTCAGAAATGTCTGGCATGGTAAGAGCTCTGAGCACAGAGTAGTCCTGGGATCCTGCCTGGGGCAGATGTAACAATTTTATACTGAAATAATACTCATCTGTAAGTCAGTTGAACAATGAGTATCTTGGCTGTGGCAGTGATTTAACAGTTCAGGACATTCTCAGAGTGCACAGAAAATGTGGAGGCACCTTCTCCGTGTGAGAGGCTGGAGATGCCAGCACTGAGCTCCCATCCAGGCTGGGGCTGCTCTGTGTGCTGGGGGCTGTCCTGGCACACAGGGCTGCTGGGCTGCCAGGCAAGTTTCAGAATTCATTGCTGCTCTCCATACATCTGTTTTAACCTCAAGTCAGAGATTGATTAATTTTATAGGTTAGCTGTTATGTGGCAGAAGAAACCCTCGCCTTTGCCAGCTTTGGGAAGTCACTGTGATCTGTAACTGCACAGGTTTAATTTAGACAACCACAGCCATTGCAGGTTAACCCTCCTCATTGCTACTCACTTCAGGTTTTTTTCAACAGGAAAAAAACCCCACCACCTACCAATTACACCCCCACTTTACCAGTCTTCACATGGAGCCAACTCTCACCTTGATTGTGCAGAAACAGGATAGCAAGGGAAAACAGCAGCCAAATCCTGTCATTAAAAGCAATTCTTGTGGGTTAAACAAGGAGACCTTGAGGCACAGGGGCAGCTCTCCCTTGCCTTCCAGCTTTTGCCTGCTGTACCTCCTACCACTGTTAGGTTGAATGGGCAAAACACTGGTTTTTTTCAGAAAACAGCTCTCACCTCAGTCAGATTTACCACCACTTGCCTTGTCCTGGTGCATCCTCTTGTGAAGTGTGAGCATTCCCAGTCCATGGAAAGCACAGGATGATGGATACTCTTTCCAATAACTCATTGCCAGGTGAGCTGTGGTACCCACACACCCTGTGGGTGTGCAGAGGGTGAGAGCAGACACATGGACACAGGGCATGTGCTGATAGTGTGTACACTCCACCAGTCCCTGGCTTTTAAATCTTCCTCTCTAATTCTGTGGCATTATTACAAGATGGATTTATAACATACTTAGTGCTAATGTAACAATGAAGATTAGTCTTCTCCGAGTCTAACAGTAATACACTTTAATTTGCCTACAGCTACTGCATTGTATTGGCATGAAAGGAAATGGCTTTCTAATGCAGCTTCATCTGCTGAGCAGGGGGAAATCTGTGCTGCAGAGTGTAAAACTACATGGGACTATAGCTGGCAGCAAAATTCAGAGTAGGAGAAACACAGAACAAATAAAAGTATTTGTGAGTTGGAGGTATGCTAACAAACCTAGTTTATTGCTAAACATTCCATGTACAGTAATGCACTTTGCTTGGCAGGTTCAAGATGGCTTCATCTTTGTTTTTTCACCACTTTATCTTCTATACTAAAATTTGTCCTGAAATAAAAGGCGAAAATTCATTAATTTTCAATTTTTTTTGGTGACATTAACAGAAAGTTGCTATTATGAATTTCCTTAGAGGCACTGGTGCTGTTATGCAGTCTGTGCTGTACTCTAAACCTAGAACCACTGGAATCTCAATACTTAATCTGTTAAGTAAATGTTTCTGCTGTCTGGTGTAAATGCTGCCTTCACTTGACAAGTGTCAGGTGTTCTTTGAATGGACATGTGCACAAATAGTCACTCAAGTGCCAATATTTACCCTTATATGGAACTCCTCTCTTCAGGAAGCAGCAAAGCCATCAGCTTCTCCCTTCTTTTTGAGTGACAGAGGGAGAAATTATCATGTCTGGGAGAATATCATGTAGCAGTTACTGCATATGGGATAGAGCAAATTTTTGGGAGCTTAGTGTGCAAGTTGGACACAAAAATTATATGTTTCATACACTTTTTTTTGAGAAATCAATAAAATATAATTATGCTTGAATTAACAGGTTTTGTTTCTAGACTAGGTATGTGTCTTGCTTTCAACAATGGTAGGGAAGGATTAATAACTTACATGCAGAAAAGGAATGAAAAAAATACAAACTGCTGGTGGGAAACAGTTGTAACAGGGCCTTGTTATCACAATAGGTCTTTGATGGGAAGGTGGTGCCATGGGCAGAGGAAAAGACAGCAAGAAAAATTTACAGAAAATAGTGTCAAGGTGTCCAGCTCACTCCACTGGTGTGGTGGGTACTTCAAAGTACCTGAGTGTTTTCCTATTGTTTCACCTGCCAGCTTTGCACCAAAGACTCTCAAGGTGTCAGACCATGAGCCTACAAAGCTGAGCCTGTCACCCACCCTGGCACCTGGTGCTGTTTTTGTAAATGCAGCAGAACCACTGTCACCACTCTAAACCAGCAACCTTCACCCTTCTCCTCATCACCTCCTGATGACACATCCATCCTGAAGACACATGGAATAGTTAGATTGATTGCCACAAATTTGACATTAAAATTGAAAAAAAAAAACAAAAAAAAAACCCTTTTTTTTCTTTTCTCCCTCAAAAAGTTGCAGCGACACGACAAAGATGATTCCCCTGACAAGTGGAGGACAGAAGAAGAAATGGCAGCTGAAGCAGAAATTCTGAAGAAATATTTCCAGGAAAATTAGAGGTAATGATTTGAGCATTGACTTACTCCTGCAACACCCAAAACTCTGTTCAGACCTCCAGGGGCTTCTTGAGGACAACAGGGCGAATATCTAGAATGAAACAAAAGAAACCAAAGCTCTTAGTTTTTTGTGTTGTTTCCAAAAGGACACAGCACTCCAACAGTGGCTGAAATAACAAACTCCTTCTTGAACAAATCAGCACCATGCTAGAGCATTTTGTTTCCAGACAGCAAAAATAATGCTGTATCTAGAAATGAGAATCATCAGCATTTACTTAAGAAGAGTCTTTAACCTAACACATCCTCCCTGTGTTTTTAGGACAGAAAATAGCCCTGGTATCTCTACACAGAGCTAAAACTGATGTGTCTGTGTACAACCACATGTGCATGTGCACCTGTATATAAAAAATGGCATCTGAATTCAGACTATAGAGTGGATGAGCAAATATTAACCTCACCTGTCAAGTATTAAATGATTTGATCAGTTCAACTTCCAAAACTAAGCCTGCTGGAAAGCTGCCTGTTCAGCTAAATTTTCCACTGACCTTAAAAGAAAAAAAAAAAAAAAAGGAAAAAAAAAAAAGAAAAAAATTTTCAGGAGAAATAGAAAAGAAAAAACACTTGGCAAACACTAACATTGGTGCTCTACAAATTGAGAGTTTTTCCTTTTGTACCTGGAGTCCCAGGAGCCAGATTATTCCTGCAGAAATGAACTGGCCCCTGGAGATCAATGTGAGTTAGGCTGGGATTTAACACTGCAGCAAGGATGCCAAAGCTCCCTCTCCCCTGCTCCCCATATGCTGTGTGCCATCATCCAGCATTCACTTCTCTGTCATTTCTGACTTTTTCATGTTTTCATGTTTTTCCAAAATCCCAGAAATAACCCTCCTCTCCCTGCGTGACTCACTGCCTGCAGCCCAGCTTGAGAAATCCTGAGCTGAGCTGCACGTTGTAGGGGTGGCACATGCACAGCTCTCATCTCCTGAGCCATCCTGCCATTTGGATGGCATTTTGGATGACTCCATTTGGAGTTCATCAGACTTCCCCTTCCATTTTTTCTTGCCTCATGACCATGCTCTTCTCTCCTCCAGCCAAAGTAGCTGTGCCAGCCCTTCTGTGGATGGGCACAGAAAAAGCCATGGAACACATTAATTCTCCTCTGGGAAGGAAATTTCTGCCCAGCAGCTGGGACCTCCAGGGTTTGGAGCAGCAGGGTGTGGGCTACACAGCCACATTTCTGCAGTGGCTGCTGGAGTTGCATTTAGACACCCACTTTTCACCTCCTCAGAAATATGCTACTCAAAAGGGAATTACTCAGCCAGGAAGAGAATATCCTTGGTAATGCATGTGTAAGCACTCTTCTCTAACAGAGGCATTATGTGGTGCTTCATCTATGGCCCAGCAACCAATGAATAGTACTTAGGGGAAAATGGCACATCCCTATTCCAGTGTGATGTTGTTTCCCTTTATTGATTTGGTAGGTTTTGGGGGGATTGTTTTCTTTTTTGTCTCTTCAGAAATGAATTGGAAGTGCATTTTTTCCCTAGAGATTCTCAAAGAGGTTGGAATCAAATCCCCACATATCAATAAAACATTATTTATCTCTTCTGATACTATACAGAAAGCTGGATATATGGTATAAAACTTTTCCTAAAATCAAATTCATGTGACTGGACATCTATTTCCATTTATTATGAAAATGAGTCAGTGTGTGTCTACATGGATGACCTCTTGATACGTTTCCTGTGATATTCAGGTCATTACATTTCCTAGAACAAACTGGTAAATTAAATCTTCCTGGCATCATTATCATGAGAGTGCTTAGTACAGGCAGTCGTTCCAATCCTTGATTCCAACATTAGGAATCACTGTCAATCTCTTCTCCCCAGCATTATTTTGCTTCTGAAGTTTAAGGCTCTGAACCTGAGATAAAGGTATATCTCTGCACCTTCTGCATTTCTCAGCCTTTGTCTAGCCTTGTCTAGCCTTGCTTCTAAAGTGATGAAGATTGAAAACTTTTGGCAAATTAACAAGGTTATATGCATCCTTCTTTGAAGCTATTTTTGTATTTCACCTACAAAGGACTTATTTGTAGGTTTACCTGAATGACATTTGAGTTGTTTTTTCATGCAGCATAGGGAAAGTCAGAAGGAGCTAAATGTAGGTGTTCTGCAGCCAATAAATAGCAAATTTTAAGGCCTCATGCATCATTTTTGTACTTCATTGTTTTGTTTAGAGAAGCCCAGCTTATCTAGATTTGCCTGGGCAGCCCAAGCTGTGTTTTAAGACTTTTCCAGCTACCCTTAGATTTATCACAAGTCCTTCACCACCTGCCACAGCTCCAAAAGACTGGACTTTTACCTGACCTTAGAGACTATCTGATCAAGAATGACCTGCAAGTAACTTTTTCCTAAGAAATACTTGAGTAAGGCAATAAACTCCTGGTTCTCTCAACTTCATTAGCTGGTGCTGATCCCTCCTGGCTGACTAACTACAGTTAAGTGCTTCTACATCAGTCCCCAGACAATCCAACATATCCACCCACTTGCTTAAGGAAATGAACCCATTTAGCCTTGCTAAGTTTCCACCCTTGAGAAAATGCTTATCTTTAAATATTTTATCAGTGTGTGCAATATCAAGGAGTGAATTTGTGTTTTGCATGTGTTTCTGGTCTTGCCCCTGTATCCCACCTCATTAGAAGGACTTGTCACTTCTTGAACAGCCCCAGCAAGTGCAGGCTCTGTTCACAGAACTGTGTCTGCAGAGCTGGAGCTCAGGAGAACTCCTTGTGACTCTGGAAGACAGAAAAAAAAAGAAAGAAAAAGTTTTTTGGGGGAGGGTGGATCTTTAATTTCCCCAGTTAGTCACTCTCTTGCTTAGTAGCACCAAGATTTTACCTCTTTAGAATCTCTTTGGGAGCTGTTTCTCATTCCATGTTGGCTGTCCTCTGGTCAGCAGTGTTTGATAACTTAGTTGCTTTTTGAGGTTGATCACAGGGAAGAAGTCCTTTCTCCAAGAGCAGGATTTGATGCAGCACCCTTATTTCCAAGCCTATTTTCAGATGTGCCTTTTGAATTTTCTAACTATGTATAGCTGAGTGTTTTGATAGTCTGTTTTGTGCATTTTAAATTGCACACGCCAGCAAAAAGGCTAAAGATTAAAAGACTTACTAACCTTCAGATAGTATGTGAAAAATGTTTCTCTTCAAAGGCAGCTGCACTCTGTGTTGTTATTTCTGAAGAAAGAGCCAGGCTGCACAAGTTTCAGTAGTTTTCTATTTTGTGCATAACTGAATACTTCTATGCCATTAGGAAAGTAGTCATTCTTATGTACAATGTCAAAATGTCCCTTGCATAAAGAAGTTGACAGTGATATTCTGCTGCCAAGTGCTTGGAGTTACAAATATTCAACAGCTTTTAACTGCTTAATCACCTGAATATTTCGTGTCCTGCAACATGCCAAATTCTTGTAAAAATCCCTCAAATAATGTGTCCTGCACAGTCTTGCAGAATTTCTGATGTTAATTCCCCACCTTGTCCCCAGTCTGGCAATGTTTGTGGATAATATAGTCTTTCCAGCTTCTCCAGAGAGTATAAATTTTATTCTTTTTTTCCCTTATTCATTCTTGGAGAGCACTCATCCTGCCTCACAGCTGCCTGTTCTGCACCAAGATCTCAGCATGTGTGAAAAGATGCTGTTCTATTGACTTCAGCAGGGAAATTACCACTGATAGCAGCAGCTGGCCAGGGGGAATTTAAACTGGCAATTTGACTTGCATCTGATTTTGCTCCAGCACCTCTGGAGTGTGACAATCCATGCTGCATGCATGAGAGTGAACACCAGAGCAATCCCACCACTTTTCATAAATTTAGGCAAGTATGACAAAATTACTTACAATACTCATTTTTGCTTGTTTTACTGTAAGAAAAACCCTCCTACCATTTCTGGTACTTTAAGCTGCCTAAACCCACAAAGTAATGGCTGTGTCTGTGATCCACAGAGTGGATCTGGGATGCAGAGAGGACACAGTTCTGCCCCAGAAGATGCTGTACCTGCACTGTGGGCCACACAGCAGGTTGTCCCCTGGGTGGGCACCACAGGCATGGTAAGAGGTATTTTCTGCACTTGGTGCTGCCTGTTGGCAAAGCAGAGTCACCAGGCAGTTCTGAAAAACACAACTTGCTGTGTTGTGGGAAATGGGAGCAGGGACAAGGGGTGCAGCAAGCAAAGAACCTCAGTAGTTTCAGAGCCTCCCTTTATAAAGCAGCTTTTGAGTGCTTATCCTGGAGTTAGAGTCAAGGTGGTGCCAGGGCCTGGGCAATTCCCACAGGGCATGGTCTAGGAGCTGTTTGTGTGTAATCCTGAAGTAAACACACATCCCAGTAATCTGCTATAGATTTCTCTCCACTCCAGATTTAAGCCATTAATTATATCTCCCACTCAGAAGTCTCCAATAAGCATTAATTAGAAAGCAGGAGCTGGCAGTTTGCTTGTCTGTGTGAAACTGTTACAACCTGAAAATGAAGTATAAGCTTCAAAAGAAACACGTTTTATGAAGGTCACCTTGAAGAACATCATAACAATATGTCAGAAGAGAATGCAGCACTCCAAGTGTGCATTTCAGTGTGACATTATGCTCTAAGTAGCTGGAAACAGCAAAGAGAAGATGGATCAGATCATAGGGTCTGTGCTTTTCCATCCAAAATTCTCTCTTTTCTGCAGTAAGTACATATAAAGTAATGTTTTTGTCATTTCAATGGGATGCAAGGCAAGTTAATTATCAACACAAATCCAGCAAACATAATCTGGCACTTGCTGGTATTTTTTAAGTGCAAAATATCCAGACCCTCCAACTCTGCAGCAGGGGAAGGTTTATACACAGGAATTACATTACCTCTTCAAGGGAAGGTGTAAAGAGCCAGGAGTGGTGCAGTGACTGTACAGCAGTGACACCCGGACTGGAAAGCTCAGGCCCAAAGGCTTCCCCAAATAAATGTGGTGTGCTAATGCACAGCAGCCTCTGTGTCAAGGTTGATTATTTTTCTGGTTGAAGTATGTGATTATTTCTTATGAAAACAGAGCTACAGGAGAGCTAGGTGGAGTTACAAATGAAATGTCATCCTCTTGTGGGAGACAATAATGTCCCGCTCACACCCAGCCCAGGGCTCTGTTTTGGGGCTGGAAGTAGTACTGTCCTGGAGGTTATGCACCTCATTCTCTGGACTTTCATTTCCCTATAGGTGGCCATTTAATCCAGCTGTCCAGTACATGAATTCCACGCAGCACTGCTTGGATGCTGTAATTATGGCTACAGTAGAAACACCAGGGCCAGAGGCACAGAAATGATTGTACAGCATAAATGCAAAGCAGTGTATGCGTTACTGGTGAAGAAAGCTGAACCAAATGTTCTCTTAACCTGCACATCCAGCAGCCTGAATGCCTACCTGGGCCGCCTGTCAAAATCCAATATTGTCAGTGTGATCAGTTCTTTACTCATCATTGGCTTTGTGTGTCACACTGCATGAGAGGAAAATGGGGAAAGCCGAGGATAACTGGTGGACATTTGTCACAGGGTGAAAGAGCTGAGATGCAGGACAATGCTGAGCTTCAAGTACGGATGATATCAACTGTGCCTGGGTATTTCTACCTGTGCTGAAATGGTGCTACTCTCTTGCCCCCCAAAGCTGCCAGAGGATGCTCTCATGGAGCAGCCAGACCCTCCTTGAAGCAGATTCACTAAACACGAGCCAAGTGATTCACAGGCTGCCATCGAACTGTCAGTCAGGAGGGGCTTACAATGGGAACTGTTGCTCCAAATGCCGTGGGAATGGGAAACATATGTTCCAGTGAGAAGAGACAATCAAACAAAGAAGTGGGTGGCTGGGGAATTGCAGCCACAGCAGCGGCAAGAGCCCAGCCTTGCACACAGCCCAGGGAGCGAGCTGGGGGCCGTGCCCTCGTCTAACACTTGGGTAACAGCTCCCTGTTTAATAAGCTGAGATAATTTCCCCAGTACTGAAGCCAGCTCTAAACACGTTCTGAAGTGAAGGTACAAAACTGAAGATACCAAGCCAAAAGCCCATTTCATGCTCAGTTGTTAGTGGAGGTTTGTTTCGGGGTATCCTGTTGCTGTAGCTGCTGCATAATGGAGCTGCCCAGAGAGACACTGGAAGCAGCAGCTCGAACACGACCTCAAAGCTCGAGCACTGCCTTTGTGTGAGTGTCAGTGTCTAGGCTGTGTAGGTGGAAAGGCATTAATAACTCCTCCAGTAAGTAGTTATTTGAGAAAGGAAGGGGTGATGGATGTTGGAAATATGTTGGACTGAGTGTACTTGAGGCTCTGTTTTTTGCCAAGATGTCAGTCTCTACACAAAAGCAGAGGTATTGCAGGGATAAACTCAAATGCCCCATTTGTCTCAGCACCTGGGGCTGCTGCAAGCCTCCAGTAACTATGCCATGTATGTGTGCAGGGATTTCACAGACAGCTTCCACACCTGTCAGGCTCTCAGCATTTCTGTTTCTCTGCTTCAGGAACACCTTCCACATCTGTCATGGCATCTATTACAGGTCTTTTACTAGGATGGACCACCAAGAGATGCATAAAATTGGACCAGACATGGCAAGAAATGCCCCATTCATTCTCCAGTGTGTGGTGCTGGGGGCATGTTCAGGGTGGTGGTCCCAAATACCTGGTGTGTAATTCTTTGGCATTAGGCAGAGTCTCACCACAGGATCAGAATGGATGAGGACATACAAGAGATGACAGTCTTGAAAGAGTATTTGTAGAAGCTTATATAAGAGATCACGAGCCCCAAAGAGTCTTGCATGAGGTTATTATAGCAAAATAGATTTTAAGAGTAAGAAGCTGGATTTGATGACACAAGATGCCCTTTCTAATCCTTTGTTCCTATGAGGAGGGGTCAGCAGAGCTGGGGACTGTTCTGTCTTACTCAGGGACATCAGAGAGGTGGCCTCACTTCATGTTTGTTTTTTGTAAAACGATCCTGACCTCTGTCCAAGGGTGCTCTGCGAGTCAGGAATGAAAAGCACGATGTGAAAAGCAGGCATTAGTATTATTTGCAAGTGCAGTTTATTGAAAAAGCAGATAATAAATCAGAAAAATCTCTTTCTTGCTCTGGTAAATAATTTTAAAATAGTTGTGTGCAAGGCTTTTCTCCTTCCTCTGTTGCACGGGCTGTAATGGGAGCTGCAGTGTGCTGTGCGGGGTTTAACACTGAACACTTCCTTTTGCCTATTGCTGTCAGTGACTCCTGTCAGAACACACTAATGAGCACCCAAGTCGTTAGTAATAAACAGCCTCACATTTTGTCTTACTAACAAAGATCAAAGCTGCTATTATATGTAATGATCTGTTATGTTTGATGTTTCTCAGGTAACAAAGTGTTTGGAACACATCCCATGACACCAGAAAGTCCCCAGAAAGAACGACCTCATTCTCCAGTTCTCAGTGGCCCTGGAGCTGCAGCTCGACAATTTTATTGTGTTCTACAAATAGGGGATTCTTCCATGAAAAATTTTATTGGACCTTTGGATATCATCAAGGTTGAATTCCAGCTAAGACAACTAAACAGCACTGGTTCAAAATATTGCTCTGAATTGTAACTCATATTTTTCTGAATTGTGTACTTGGGAATGAATCTTTTTAAATTGTCCCTTGGCCTAAATAGAAATAAAGTGCCAGGAAAATCAGGTAGTTACTGTGTTTAGGTGCATTATAAAGTGCTTACTCCATGTTGTGCTCTTTGATTCAGTTACTATATGTAGGCTATTTTATCATAGAAAAATTAGATATTTTAGTAGTGTGGCAATTCATACAAACCAAGACTTCGTAACAGACTAGCCAAGATAAACTTGGAAAGCTGGGTTCTATAACAAGAAATACTAAGGTTCCTGAGATCTTTCTTTTCTCTGTTCTTTTAATGCATTATAACAAGGCTTCTGGAGTTTTAAGTGATACAAAACACTTCTGTAAAACAATTAATATGTAAAGCTTCTCATGGGACAGTAATCACAGACTGGCATAAATGGCTGCTCCCAGCCACAAACGAGTGGGAGCCTCCCACGTGGAACAATCTCTCAGTAAGAAATGCTGTGTTCAGAACCCTGCACAGGAAGAAACCCACCATGGGTTTGTTGTTGATTGCTAACACACAACACAGGAAAAGAAGTCGCACAACAGATGGAAGAGAGAAGAAATTACTCCATAAGATTTGCGTGAAAAGAGCACCAATAATCCTCCTCTGGAACTGCAGGGAAGAAAGCAGCCAAAGCTTTCTGTGTCCCCAAACTCAGGATGAAAATCAAAATGCCCCCCAGTCTTTCAATATGAGTCATGCTGAGGGAGGCCATAGGGTGCAGAGCCTGCCTGAGGGCTTGAGGAGGTCACGGTCAGGTCCAAAGCAGAGCCTGGCAGCACAGTGTGATCATGTTCAGAACAAATCCAACTGCTCCATGATAGTCTGTCCTGGAGGGTTACAGCCTGACCTGAGAAGTAGAAAAATGCACAATCAATGAGCTCTCATAATTTTCACCAAGTCTCTCTCTGCTCTGTACTGCAGAGCCATTCAATCCATTGGCTTGAAGTCTTCATGCTTGTCAAATATAAATAGAAATACTAGAGCAAAATCACTGATGTTTGATTCCAGGTCTTACTGTTGTGCTATTTAAATATTGCTCCTGAAAACCACATTGATTCAAAGATTTACCATGAACCAGTGTGGCCCCCAATATCCTCCATTAGTCTTTTTAAAAACTGTACAGATCGTAACACTATTTCTTTTTCTGTGCGGAGTAAATGAAAAGTCCATTTTGATGTGTCTGCACTTTTTAGACCCTGAGCAAGGGCTGAATAAACAGGAAATGAAGGTCAGGGAGCCAGAAGTGACAGAGAAGGTAAGGTGAACAGACAGAATGGGCAAAAATGCTGGCAAATGGTCCAACATAAATGGTTGTCCTTTTGCACTTAAGCATTTCAAGTAGCTGTGATTTCACATAGAAGGAAAACAATGGTTGTGCTGCTGGGAACACTAAAAGAAAAACCTTAGTATCAGTTACATTTGCAAGGCATTTTCAAACCTGGTGCTCAATGGCCTCCTCTTTATTATGGAATATTCAGTATTAACTCTGTGGCTGTGAGGAGCAGGCGCTGTGCCAACCGTTTTGCATGGGGGCTGCAGAGCAGATGAGAGCTGAGCTCCATGCAAGATTTCATTTGTGTAAATGAGGAGGCCATTATCACAGCACTAAAGGTCCTGTTTTTAAAAAAGGCCTCCTGTGACATTATGCACAAAACAACCTATTTATGCAGCATGAAAATATTTATGTGCTTTGCTCCAGCTTAAAAAGGGAATTTGCAATAGATGAGGGACATGAGAAAGGATTGGAGCGAGATAAGGAGAGATTAGAAAAGGCAGATTATGAAGTACATGACATCCTGCAGCAGTATGTGGAGTAAACCCTCGTGGTTTTTTTAGGATATGGACCTTGAAGATGGTGCCTGGATCATTTATATACTTCTTACAGACTCAATTTTCCACAGGCAGTGACTGTATGCAGAGATGCCATTGCTGGAAATGTGAGGAGATGCAAAGACACTGATGGCCCTGTAACCATCTTTGTGCTTTTCAACCTTCATCTCTCACGTGGGGGTCGTGCCTTTGGGCTGGGAAATGCTGCAGTGCTGAGCTCCCTCACCCAAAGCAGGAAACACGAAAAATCACCTGTGCAGGGGCTCAGATGGCACAAGTGGAGCGATCCCAAAGGGGTGGCTTCATAACAGGACAGAGCTCAGACTCTCATCCAGGTCCTTACACAGAGGAAAATTTCCCAGACTTTTTTCAATTCCTGAAGGGCTGTGCCTGTGTGCCTCTTTTTCCATGAGTAAACCAGATATGGTTCAGCTACAATTCTCCTCACTGACTTGCAGGAGCAGACTGGGAGCTCCACACATCCCCTGACTGCCCTAGAACAGAAATTGCAGAAGAGGTGTGTCAGGACATGCACAGGAGTACAGACAAGCTATTGGGAGCACACATCTGGTGGGGACACTTCAGCCCATGCCAGGCACCCCAATTGCTCTCAGCAAAGCCTGTGAGTGCAGCATGGGGATGTTTGTTATTTGTTTTTCAGCAGTTCAGCATTGTTCTTGCTCCAGATGCAGATGTACCAGCTCCAGTTCTCCATGGGACAGCTGATGCCACCCCAGGCAGCTCAAATTGGTTGTGTGCTGACCTCAGTGGGCTGGGGATGGGCTGAAGATTTGGTGTATTAATTCAGAAATCTATGCTGCTTCTAACCTCCCCCAGCACACATTCACCCACCCTCAGGTATCAGGCTCTCTTTGGATTCTGTGCTCAAATAAGCCAGTGCTTTTATTTTTAATTAACGTTAATTTAGAGAAGGGAAGATGTTCTGTTGGTCTCTGTGGGAGCCTGACTGGGCTGCAGGCTGGTGCTAAGACAGCAGGGCCTGGCTGCAATGAGGGGAGTCAAGGTCAGCTCCTGGCCTGTGACAGTACCCTGAAATGTGGCCAGGGACTGAGCACTCCTGAAATAAAAACACCTGAATCCATGTGGGATCCAGGGTGATCTCATACCCAGCTGTAAAACAATAAAAATCTTAATGCCCCAGTACCCACAGAGCTAATGAAAAGCTCTCAAGCCCAAACACACACATAGTGACAGCCATGAAAGTACCAAAATAATTTCTATGCCAGCTCTCTGTGTCCTCCTATCCACTCCCCACCTCTCACTGTCACTGTGGTCGATGGCTGCTGAAAAGCCTTGTCCAGCTCCCACATCTGGTTCCTGATGGGCAGGCCAGCAACTCTGTGAAGGAGAAAATGCTGCTGCTCATGTAAGCTGTCCTGTGTGTTGGCAGGGCTGTGAGCTTCAGAACAGAGTGATGTATTTCAGCTCTTGTGAAATTTCTGAATAATCAGCTCATCAAAAAATATCATGCAGAGTTCCCTTGTAGTCCTTTCCAACTTGCCACCTCTCTTTCCAACAGCTCCGTAGGGTGACCACAGCTTGGCAGAGCCCATTAGCAGAGCTCTGCACAATCACTCATGAGTAGAGCTGGCTGGAAAATACAGTGTTCCCTCCTGAAAAAAAAAAAAAAAAAGATGAGTTGGGGCAGAGGGTGTGTTTGGCTTGGCATTTCAGGATGATTTTCCCCACTTCTCTCTCCAGAACCCTCTTCTGCTCCCCCACAGCACCTCACCCTTTTTCTCCTTTAGAAGGTGACTCCAAGAAAATGAAAATTCAGCTTAAAGTGGCAAAGACACTAGATGCTGTTCAATCTGCTGGTGACTCCTCCTGGCCCCCAGGGCTAGGATGTCACTGCAAGATTGGCACCAACACACTGGCACCTTCTCCACCAGAGACTCCTGAGCAAGTTGTCCTTGGACCTGCACATTTCTCCTCAACTGCCCAGCTTCTTCTTTGGAGTTTCTTGAGAAGATATTCTTGAGATATATTTCTCTCCTTGAGCAGCAGAGCAACCTGCTCTTTGGGCACGTGGGAGCTGGTGGCCTTGTCTCTGTGTATGGTGAGATGGGGGATGCTGGAAGGACCTCGGGAACCTGACCAGCAGCGCTGCAGAGACGAGGGGCTGAGCAGCCACAGCCACAGCCCACGGGCCACGGCCACAGTCACGGCCACAGCCCACGGCCCACAGCCACGGCCCACGGCCACAGCCTCAGCCACGGCCCACAGCCACGGCCCACAGCCCACAGCCCACAGCCCACGGCCACAGCCACGGCCCACGGCCACGGGCCACGGCCCACAGCCACGGCCACGGCCCACGGCCACGGCCCACAGCCACGGCCCACAGCCCACGGCCCACAGCCCACGGCCCACAGCCCACAGCCACTTCAGCTGCTCCTCACAGTCCTGGGCTGCCTCCAGCCATGCCCCCTCTGCCTTCCCACTCATTTTATACACCTGTATCCAAGTCCCAGGTGGTCATTGCTTTGGCTGGGAAGAGCAGAGCTCCTGACTGTGTCCTCCAACAATGCTCAGCTGCTGACATTGTGAGGAGGAGGCTGGGCTGGCTGCAGACCCCCTTAGGGCAGGTGGCAAACAAGTCCTGCAGAGGAAGGTGGTTCAAAAATCAATGGTTAGTGTGTTAGGATTAAAGCTGTGGCATGAAAGCCTTGTACAACTGAGATTATTATGGTTTTTAGGTCTGTGGTAGCTGCACTGACTGTGGCACTTGGTGCAACGTGGCTTTAGTCACACTGCAGACCCCTGTGTGGGACACAGGTGCATCCCCCAGTGAGCAATGGCTCCAGCACAGGTTTCCTGTACTGCCTGTGCCCCCCTGGACCTGCCTCCAACCAGCCACAGCTGCTGAGCATTTGCTCTGTCCCTCTCTCCTTGTGTCACCATATCTTTCTGCTCAGGCTTTTGTCATTTCTTTTATCACCATAGTGACAGAAAAAGAGTGATGATTGCTGGAGTAATTTCCCATATTAGCCAGCACTGGCTTTTCAACCTAAATCAGTGCCTCGTTTTCCCTGTGCTCTGGCTGAGCATCACTGGAGCATCATTGAGGAGAGGTGGCAGAGGGGCCTTGGTGTGTTGTGGTGCTCCTGTGGGACAGCCAAGGCAGGGACAGGGCCTGCAGGTCACCTCATGTCCCACCAAGAGTGCAGAGAGAGAAGGGGAAGACAAGAAAATTTATTTGCAAAGGTTTTTCCCTGAGTGCTCAGTCTCATGGTCAATAAAAGCAGGAATTTGGGCACTTCCATCTGTCCTGGGGCACGTGCCTGTCTGCAGGGCAATAGGAAGAGCTCCCCAGAGGTAACTGCTCTCCCTTGCTGGTGTAGAGAGTGGGAAAAGACCCCCCTGTGCCCCCAGTCTGTGCCCCCTGCCCTGCACAGCCCCTGCAGCACAGCCCAAACCAGGGCTGGGACCAAACCTGGGCTCCCATGGGGGAGCTCAGTGCAAAATCCTGCTCTCTCCCAGGCCTCATCAGCCATGCAGTGCATCTCAGAGAGACACCCAGCACACACACAAATACATACATTAAAATCAAGATCATTAAGTAAGCAAATGTGTTTAAGTAGCAAAAAAGCTACTGAAAAGCAGAGAAAGGTCACAAAATGTGAAATGAAAGCAGCTCTTCTGTTCCCCATGCCAGCAGCACTGGTGCTGCCTCAGAGGATATATTAAGAACAGTCAACCTTCATTTTGAGCACGCTGCCTTTTGTCCTTCTATCACAACATTAACATTATCCCCACATAATTTTATGTATTTAATTTTACAATAGACTGTGTCAGTGAGCACTGCCTGTAAATATTTGATCACCACCGTTCCTCTAGGATTATCTTATCAAGAGTAAAGATATTAAAATAGAAATCTTGTCATATTGCTGCCTTTATACTTCCAGCCTAAGCGTTGATTGACAGAAAATGAACTGCCCGAACTAGCTGTAAAGTGTCTTTTCACTGAGAGTTTTAATGCCAGAGGCTATAGAAAAAATGGTTAGCTAGTGATTGGAAACTTATGCCTTGCTGTAGTTATGGAGCTTTTGTACTGAAGATTAAAAAATATGAACCTACTAGGGGTATTTTTACAAGTGTAAAATGGTGTTGGTCTTTTTGTATCTTTTTGCCATCACTAATGAGCCTTAAAAAGAGACTTTCCTTTTTTTCCTGCACTTGAATATTAGATGCAATTTCACTGCAGCTCACAGACACAGGCTGAAGTTTTGAAAGAATAAGCTCTTGACTTACCTAACATACAACATTTCTTTTTGGTGATAAAATGGCTTGCAAGCCAGGATTAAATATTCTTGTCTAGCTTGGAATATCAAAGCACTGTAGACAAGTCAAGGTTTCTATTTATGGGCAGTTAAAGACACACGGGTAATGCTGTTTTAATGTCACAAAATTGTGCTGAAATTGTCGTGTGTCTGAAGAGCACCAGGCTGCAAATATACAGCTGGTCCCTGAGGGCTTACTCAGCCTGTGCTCCAGCACGGATCAATGCGAGTTTTTGCTGGAGTAAGGACCCAAGTGCCAATTCAGGAAGGTACAGCATGAGCAAACTTTAATCACAAGCTTAGAAATCAATAAAGACAGAAGCTGGCTGGGCTGAGGGGACAGGGAGGGGTGTGGGTCCCATATCTCTGCAGCTCCTGCACCCAGGTGGGCACTGGGGCAACAGTTCAGGGCATCCTGAATAAATCTGGCTTTGTCCTGATCCTGGAGGGCAGGAGAGGGTGGTTAGTTCCCAGATCTGTCCCATTGCAATGACAAACTGTAGCCACCAGCATTAAATCCCCCAAAGTCTTCCAGTCATTAACAAAAATGTTATTGTGGGATGGCTGAGTCTGGTGGGGCTAGAGACAGTAGCCTGGAGCATTCTGCTTTACCCAGAGCATCCCTCCCACTATTTTCCCCTCCAACATGAACAATAACTGTATGAAATGAAACTAATTTCACATCCAGCAGCCCATTGTTGAGCTGTCATAAAGGGATTTACATGGGTGGCCCCACTAACAGCAGTGGGTGGTCCCCTCCATGGTCTCCATGGGCTCAGAATGTAGAGAAGCTTGTTCTAACATTTCACTCATGAGAAAGGTCAAGAGCTGTGCTTTTTGTTCAGAGTGCTCAATATATTCAATTAAAATATACTGCTGTGTTCATCAGCTATTAACTGTCTTTGCAATAGCTGTAATTAAACAGGTACTTCCCTGTGAAAGAAAATCTTTCAAGACAAATTCTGACATGGGGAGAGAGGAGAGTTGGAATTTCTTCAGTGTGGGTTTTCTTTCTGTCTCCACACAAATCCCTCAGCCACTGGGTGTTTTCCTTTCCCTGTTGTTGGAGCAGGGATGGGTGGAGGTGATGGGCTGGCCAGATCCAGGTCCTGGCATATTCCTTCACTGGGGGTGAGCTGAACACCAGCAGTGCTGAATGCTTGGCAACCATGGGGGAATAAAAACAGCCAGGCAATTTCCTCAGCCAGGCAATTCCCTTGC
The DNA here is from genome assembly GCA_030060385.1 of Muscicapa striata striata. NCBI lineage: Eukaryota > Metazoa > Chordata > Aves > Passeriformes > Muscicapidae > Muscicapa > Muscicapa striata. The sequence continues at coordinate 632,770 of JAREIS010000002.1, read as the reverse complement.
AGAAACATAATTTACAAAGTTCCACTTAGTGCCTCAGGGATAAGAAATGGAGAATGAGAGGAGTCAGCTGCTCAAGAGAGTTTAACAAACTCAGAGATTTTAGAGAGTTTAGCAGCTGGTGGCTTCCAATGCAATGGGTGAAAGAGTCAAAAACCACACATCCTGCTTTGAAAACTTCCTCCAAAAAGCCTGAAATGAAGAAAAACCCCATAAGGCAGGCTAGAGGAAAGCAGAGGAAGGAACTGAAGGAAGCAAAAAGAAATTACCTGAGCCAACTGTTCTAATTATATACACACAGCAGTCAAACAGTGATAGCAATTGTTGGCACTCCTAAGATGGATAGCAGGGAAATGGGGATACAGTGGAAAATAACACATATTAAGGAATTAGTACCCAATTATGCTAAAGAAGGGGGTGTGTATTTACATTAGTCAGAAATCAGGCATGCAGAGAGATGGGTGACAGCAGGGAGAAGCATAGCAAGAAAACCAGAGAGTGGTTGTGACAGGTTTCACTGGTTGCTGTGAATTAGGGGGGTGCTGAGCCAGGTGTGATACCACCAGCATTGCTTGATTATGTCACAGCTTTTTGCATCTGACAGCATCCAACATACAGCTGCAGAAGCCTCCAGGCACAGGGATGGAGCAGGGCACAAAGAGATTCACCACATGCACCACATGCAATAAACTGAGTGTGCTCCCTTTTGCCATGGGGCTTTGGGGGACAATGAAGTGCCTCTTACCATGCTGTACCAGGGGGTTTTGACCTCCTGTGTGTTCGTGGTCTTTCATTAAAATATCCCAAATCTCCTTGTTGTGGCTCCTTTGCCATCATCCCCACCAGGTTCCCTCAGCAAATGCCCTGTTCCTCTGCTGAGGCCATTAATGCAGATAGGGAGTGATCAAAGTAAGCTGTAGCCCAGTCCTTGAAAAAGCTCTCTTACCATTACTGGGCCTTATTAGCCAATTCCTCACCTATTTCTGAGTTATTTAATTAATCCCCATCTTCTCCAGCACAACTTACACTGTTAGATATTCAGAGCACAAAGGCAAGGGATTCACTGAAATCCTGGAGGAGGAGAACTGTTGGATTTCCTTTATCTACAAGATCAGTTAGGGATTTCAGGTTAATCTTGCTTGATAAATCATATTGCATTTTATCCCATTTGCCTTCATGTCTCTGTAAATGGTCTTTTTCTCAGAAAAATGTGACCAAGCTCTGAGTACCGAACCCTGATCATTCAGCAAGCCCTTCTTTAATACCTGCACGAGATGGGACACGCTCCTTGTACACAATCCCGCCTCTGAGCTGGTAAGATGGTCAAGCACCCACCTTGAAAACTTCAGGAGAAAGACTGCCCTCTCTCTGCTGCTGGGAAGCCAAGCCTGCTCCTTAGGTTAAAGGATACAAAAAAATAAATAAACACAGTAAACTATGTAAATACCCCAAAAATGTCCTGTTGCAAGTTGATCAGAAGTTATAAAACCCAGCTCAGCTTGGGCTCATGTGTTTGGGATTTCATTTCTGCACATCTTTCTTAACCTCCAATTTTGCATTCAGTCCCTCTCCCATGCTGCCTTTAGCCTACATTCCAACCCCTCCTCCTCATCCAAAGCCAGGTATTTTTCCCACTTTGAGGAAGAGGCCACATAGCCTATCCATATATTCCTGCCCTGTGCTCTGAGCCAGCAGCCCTCCAGTCTGCTCTTCTTGGTCTTTCTCATGCCCTGTCTTTGTAGAAGTTGTGCATTTGAATAGTCTTCCCAAGCAAGTGTCCCTTCATCCTTCCCTTCCTGACCTATTCACACAGCTCGCTTTATTGCCAAAGCTTCTTTCACTATGCCACGTAGATTCTGCTAATTCTCACTCTATTTAAGAAGAAATTTTTCATCCAATTCTGCTTCCAGTTCCTTGCTAGAAGTTTTTTCCTTTTAAAGTGACCTGGAGCAGGTGGGGACCTGCTTGCTGTGCAATGATGCAGATGGTGGAGCTGCAAAGCTCCTTGGGTGGTCAAGTGCTTCATAAATTTGGAACCAGAGATATACCAAAAAAATGGCCAAAAGGAAAGTCTTTCCAGAGAGCACAAAATCAACATAACAGCTTTGGCTGGCTGTGTGTAGGCAAGAATGTTGCACTGCCTTGAGCTGCCCAGGTGTGTGTGCCCAGCTGAGTTTTCCAGGTACTGCTCCATCAGTCTGCTGCAGCAGCACTGCAAGTCCCACTGAGTCCTGTAACCAGAAGGGGAGGGAATGCTGATTCCCGAGCCTCTCCTGATGCAAACCAGGCTGCAGATGATAAACAAACCATCAGTATCTGTGCTATAGACACTAAACAGAAGATTTCTAGTCAAATCCAGCATCCCTTTCCACCCCTGGGTCTCCTGTGCAAAGACCCAGCCATCTCTGGTGGCCCTGCAGCAGGGATCTGGCTCTGCCCTGTCCTCAGCCACTCTCCAGAATCACTTTTGGACTAGGCTGAGACACTCATTGTCAGTAAAACAAGAGGGAAAATTAACAAGACAGCAAGCCCTGGGTGTGTGCACACCTGTGCATCTCCCACAGGACAGACTGCAGCACACTCCCTGTTTATCAGGCCTAAACAGAGACAGATGCCAGGAAATGCTCAGAGAGGTGGCAGAAGGGGAATTGAAATCTCATTGCTTATAGAGTGGCATCGAGGGACAGAGAAACAAATACAAATGCTCAGGCACCAGCTCAGCCAAAGGTGTTTTGGGCACTTAGTCACAGTTCCCTGAACAGGCAGGGCTGCAGCAGCAGCAGCACCAGCCCTTAGAGATGGGGACTTCCCCCAAACCTTCTGGGCAGGTGAGATGGGCACTGCTGAGCACAGCTGGACCAAGCACCAGAGCCATGCTTACATCCACTAGATATAGACATAGATGATATATAGATATAGATAGATTATAGATATAGATTAGATTTAGATATAGATATAGATATAGATATAGATATAGATAGATATAGATGGTATTTATATACAAAGGTATTCACATATCTAAACTCCAATGCTTTTTAATGCCTAAAATGAGTGCATATATGTATATTCATGTGCATATAGATATATATATGCTAGTTGTATATATACATAAAAAGACCTTTTAAAAGGTCTTTACATATACATACATGCATATGCATATGCATGTATAACATTTTTCTAAATATATGTATACACATATATATTATATTATCATATATTATACTTACATATATATTAAATATCTCATAGACATGAATATATAAAGGTCTTTTAGAGGGCTATATGTAGATATATATATTTCTATGCATATATAAATATATTGCATAAAATTATTATGAGCAATAAATATTATTAGATATACATATACTGTAAACCATTAGACTACCTAATATTATCATGCATCTCAAAGTGTTGAGGAGTCAGTGCTGGGGTGTAATGGAGGGGGAGAAAAAGTGGCCAGGATGCATCTGATATCATCCCACTTAGTGCCAGGAGAAACCACCCAAGTGCAGACACCAAATTTGCACAATTTACTTTTAAATCCACCAGCTGCTGCATTTGGGTGTGACAGGTGCCCTTACACCTTTCTGTTCCTGCTGTCTCCCATCAGGAGCTGTGCTGTCTGTCTGTCTGTCTGTCCAGCTGCTGTGTGCTGCCTGCTGCCAGAGGCCCCCACTCACATGTGCAGCTGGGACAGAGGAGCTGTCATGCCTTGACATTTCTCTCCTTCTCTGGCAAAGGGATCCTACTGAAAGAAGTGAGGGAATAACATGAAAACCCCAGCCAGAGGCTGACAGGCAAACTGACATTTAGCAAAAAAAAAAAAAAAAGTAGGGGAGGTGGGAAGAAAAGTAGGGGAAGTGGGAAGAAAACCTGGGTGGGTGGTTCAGATCTTGTCTACAGCTGCAAATCTTTTGAGTGAGCCTTTCTGACTGCACAAATGCACTTGCAGACACTTCCAGTCCTAAAATGCCAGGACAGGCATTTCCCCCTCTTTTTGCTCTCATTAGCAGCTCTCCCTGAACTGCAGCAGCTCTCCCTCACCCAGAAGAGCAGCAGTTGTTGGGGAAAGTTTGTCACCATCTTCAGCTCCAGCAGCAAAAGGAGATGGGCAAGCAAGGGTTAAGTAACAATTTATTTACGAGTGACAGGGCCGTGCAGAAACCTGGAAGGTTTTTTTTCCAATTTTCATTAGGTGACAGATACTTTATGGACAGTTCTGCCGTCCCTGGGAATGTCAGTGTGAAATGGAGAACCTGTGGCATTTACAGGCTGAAGTTTCTCTTTGTCCTCAATGACAAAATAAAGTAGAAAAATTCAAAAACTAAGCCATGCATGTTTTTAACCAGGAGCACCTCCAGCCAGTTTTTATGCCAGCCCTGACTCTGGCTGGTTAGATTCACTGTTCTCTGCAGTGAGGCATGGGTTGAGCTGCTGGAGGACAGCACTGCTTTTCACTCAAACTATTTCTCACTTGCTTAATTATATCCTGCACTTATACTTTTACAGAGAACAGATGTGAAGGCTTACCTTGGGACAGATACATTATGTATACAGCATTAACTTCACACCCATACAGTCCCCATTTTAATTACACAGCCACTGGGGGGACCCAGGGTACTTTGCTGGCAGAGCAGTTGGTTTCATTAGCAATTCCCAAGACCTCAGCTGTCTGCAGCATCCTCACTCATGCAGGCTGAGCTGCACTGGAGATCCAGCCCATGGCAGCCAAGGATGCACTGCCTGACTGCTGGGCAAACACCCCAAAAAGCAATTGCCAGTGCACACCTCTGGGCTGGGCTGGTACGAGCTCCAGCATGAGTTTCATCTTAAACAGGAGTATTTTGGAAAAACCTTAATGTGATATGAAATGTAAGGCCAAAGGATATTGAAAGGACATGAAAGACAACTTGGACATACATCACTGAGGAAGTTTGTTTGATCTCTGACCCTGTCAGAGAAACATCAGTGTGACAGGTCCCTGCAGGCTGCATCTCCCTGCTAATAAAAGCCTTAGAGCAGCTCTCAGAGAGGGGTTTGATCAGAGCCTCTGTCTGGGTTTAAGAGGTGGCAAAGCACGAGGCAGCATTGGTTTGTCACTGCCTTACAAGCTCAGAATGAGAGAACAGTGCATGGCTGCAGCAAAGGGCACTGCAGTGTGCTGGGTGGCATCAACAGGGGTGTCACCAGCAGAGATAAAGGAGTCATTATCCCACTTTACTCAGCACTAGCTGGCCCACACCTGGAATACTGTGTTCAGTTCTGGGCCTGTGACATAAAAAGGATGTGAACAGGCAGAGAGAGGCCAGAGAAAGGCTGCAAAGTTGAGCCAAGGACTGGGAAGGGCTGCCATGAGAGGCAATGCTGAGAGAACTGGGTTTGTTCAGCCTTGAGAAAAGCAGCCTTAGGGAAGGCCTTCACAGCCATGCTCCACTGTTTAGAGAGTGGCTACAAAGAACACAGGAGTCACAGGGAAAAGGGAGGGATAATGGGTACAAAGTACTTCTAGGAAGATTCCAGCTAGATAAAAGGGGAAAATTTTTCCCAGTGGGAGCAATCAGCCAGTGGAATAATCTCCCCAGGGAAGTGGTGGATTCCCTGACACTGGACACTTTTAAGAGTCAGCAGGACAGGGTGATGGACCATCTTGACTGACACTGCTTTTGGCAAGAAATGTTGGGCCAGGTGATCCTGGAGGTCACTTCCAGCCTAGGGCTCTATGATTTGACAGGTCTCTTCTTTGAAGTGACATAAGAAATGCCCTTTTGCTCATGCTACAATAAAGCAGGGAAAACTCTCAATGAGCAGCATTTAATCCATCAAACCCACTCCATCACACCCAGGCAAGGAGACTGCTTCTGCAGTTGTTCCTTCCCAAGGTGAACTGAAAGAAGGGCCATTTTCCTGCTTTCTATTTTAAATTTCCTGCTTTCTCCTTTAAAATCTTTCTAGGTGACAAGTAGCTCTCCTGAACCCTTTCCCCACAGCCACTTCTTGTTAGCAGGGCTGCCCTTCTCACTGCCCAGGGTGCAGCCACACCGTCCTCTGGTTCCAGCCCAGGAGAAAAGCCATCAATAAAAATGTCATGTGAAATTAAAATTGTCCCTATGAGTTATTCTATGACACAAACTAGCACTGGCTATATTAAATCTTATTAATTAATATTAAATTAATTCTTTTCCTTGCCTATAAACACAGAGTGTTACTGTGGAGCACAGAAGCAATTGTTACCTGGGATGCTTCGAGGTAAAAGTTTCAGAGCCACAGAAGCTGCATATTTGTTAGAAATCTGTCACTGTTAGAGCCACTCTACCAGGACAAGAAAAATCCTGAATAAACTGCAATAGGTCAACAATTTGCCAGAAATATCAGCTGAATCAGGAGCCTGAGGTTTCATCTCACTGGAACACTACTTATTATGTGCACAAAGAGCACTAAGTCAGCAGAGCTCTGTGTGTTACTCACCGAGGGGCCAGCAAGGTGTGGCTCATGTTTCACTACCTTCCACTCATTCAGCCTTAATTCTTTGTTAGTTTACCCCTCCTCTGCTTTGGGAATGGGTGAGGAAGGGCCCTTTGAGGATGGTGGGACGGTCAAACTGTCTCTTGCAGTTCTGCCCCTTGCAGTGGCAGCTGCTGGAGCACAGCAGTGGGCAAGGCTCCACTGAACTGAGCGAGTTTCAGCAGGCACAGCACTGACTGCTCCTCACTGCCTGGAGTGAGGCAAAAAGTAAGAGAGCAAGTCTGTCTTTGGGGAGATGTTCTTCCAGCCAGGAGTGCTTTTGCAGGGGCTGCATGCCCTTGCTGTGCACTGCCCACATGTCTGCTGTGGACAAGGGGTGGCTGCCTTATTCCCACAGGCTCCAGCACTGGGGTGTACGTGCTATAAATGGCTCCATCAGGCTGGTGAATAACGAGCCACCAGCTCTCTGCCAGCTGCTCTCCAGGTCATGGCTGTGCTCCTTCAAGAGGCAGAAATGCTCTTGGTCTCCATCCCTCCCAGAGTGACTGCTGATGACATTTATTCAGGTCACGACTTTCGCAGTGGTCCTAGGAGACCTGGAAGGCAAAGCTCTCAAACAAAAGCCTTGGTGGCCTTTTGAAAACCTCATCTCTCTGTTTCCCCACTCAAAGTAGACAAGGGGAAAAAAAATCCCGCTGTACTGAAGTTGTTATGCAACGAGTCATTTGCAGCACAGAGGAGAGGGGCCAGCTTCCCTCTCTGCGCCGCAGTGATTTGACTAATTACTTCTATCTGCTCCAGCAGAGGAGCAGCCTCCTCCAGCCTTTCTGCTGGGTGAGCCCTGTCTGTCAGCAGCACAGCAGTGGGAAGTGAAGGGAAGCAGCATCCTTCTGCTTTGAGTGGGGGCATTTTGTCTGTGCCTTGCCCCTGCTGGGTGGCAGGTCCCAAAATCGAGCTCAGTGAAACACCGGGGCCCCAAAAGTCAAGGCTGGGCAGACTGGTTATTCTGGGGCTGTCACCCAGGTGTTCATGTCCTCCTGACGGGCACAGTGGCTCATTTTACACCAGCCCATGTCTCCATATCCCCATGGCTGCTGGGGTCAGGACAAGGAGGGTGCACAGCACGCCCCTCTGTGCTGCTCCCAGCCATCAGAGCCTCCCCAGGGCTCAGGCATGGAGCCATCAGCTTTCAAGGGAAACACAGGGGGGTTTAAGGCAGTATATTCTTTCAGCTTACATCTGATGAGTTCTTGTGAAGGATTTGGGGGCTGAAGGGTCACACTGAAAGGTCCCACTCCAAAACATCATCCAAAATATCTGGGCAGAGGGTGATGACAAGGACACACATGGGGCTTCTTCCAGCCCAAAGTGCTACAGCCTCCTCTGAGCTGCTAAATAGGTCCCAGGGCTTCCAGAGCTGTTAATTAGAGGTGCATGTTATTAAAGTGTATTAGAAGAAAAAGGCAGCCGCATATACAGACTGATTGTATTTCTACACTTGTTTAAAATACAGCTCTGATTTTTAATTATAGTGGATCAAAGGAAGGAACCACATTAATCCAATGTAATCACGTGCAAGTTGAGTTGATAACAACATTGTATTTAATTGGCAGTAAGCTCAGGCAATGGTAAATACAAATGAAAAGCACTGACACATTCTGAAGACTAATTAATATGACAGACTGGTAGCAAATGCGTTGTTTATTAATACTAATTTCCAGTGGCTGGTTCAACACCATTTTGTTGCCACAATCCCCAATGCTGTATCCATCAATGCATGATATTTAAAAGGAAAAATTAAATATTATTTATTTTAAGAAGGAATAAAGAAGTTCAGAGATAATTAAATTATGCATTTCAAATACCAAGTTGCAGATAAAGAGCTTTAAAATACAGGATTTTTCTCTTTCCCCTTGATATGTGCATATAATTCACATTAATGTGCTACATCAGTGACAGAAGACACTTCTTTCTCTGTACATTTTAATGCAGTTAACAAATGGAGATTTTTTTCAGGGCTGACACAACTTTCACTGAAGCAAACAGAAGGATTACCCTCAGGACCCTGCCAAAGCCCAGCAACTCATTGGAAGAATTTCCCTTGACTCCCATGGACTCTCAATCATATTCTAAGCTTTTCAGATCAGGACCTGTTATTTTCTTTTTTCATCCTTAGCAAGTACATAGCAGAAATGAAGACCATTAATTCAGGTAACGTCTTTTAAATACAGTGTCCTGAAAGATTGCTAAGGCTTTCCAGAGATTGGTGTGCATTAAAATTCTCCTACCTGACTGCACCACCTTCCCCAGCTGGTTATGGACTGTAATGGCACGTATTTGTCACACCTTGTTACAGCCTTGGTCAATAGAATAATGGAATAATCAATCATCTATATTTTAGAGTGAGACAAAATAAATACAGTGCATAATAGTCAATCAGGTCTTCACCAAGGAAAAGTTGAACAATTACAGTGGTTGTCAGTGGTAAACTGCCTATGATAAGTATGCAAACATTGACCCCAAGTGTTACACTGAGAACATGGAAATTAAAACCATCTATCTTACTTGATTCAAAGCCTCCCAGATAACAAGGGTGGTATTTAAGGAAAACCTCAGCTGGACTTGGACTGCTTCTTTCTTTTAGATTAGAATTAAATTCAGTCAAAATTTAGAAAATACTGGTTTAATTAAAGATACTTCACTAGCTCATAAATTATACATTCTCTGTCCTGTTGCAAAGTGTAAGTTTGATATTAGGTGTCAGAGCTGCAGAGGATTCCTAAAGGTTAGTTCACGTTTATGTGCTGTATAAGCAGACTTTTGGGAAGGAAGGAGTAATTATTGAAGTTCCCAAATTGCTACCCCAGTCTTCTCAGCAAGTGCAGTCTCCCAGATTTCAGCAAAAGCAGTATTTTCTTCAGAGGCTTAGTACTAATATGCAAAATAAGATAGTCAAAAGAGACCTTGGCCAAAAGCAGACATTGGCATGGAATCAAGCATGAAATATTAATAGATAATCATCTAGAAACTAATTACAAAATGTAAAAAGTCCAGCTATCTTGCACAGACCACTGCAAGGAAGAGTGTTTCAGTTTCATTGGCACAGCAGCAGAAGGAGAATCCTTGCAGAATCAGTTTTCTGAGCTTCCTATTGCTCATACCAATGCACATCTATGCTCGATAAAGCAATATTCATTTAAATTAGCTGCATAAAAAAATAACCTCACAATGAAGGTAATAACTCACTGAAACATACTTGTCCTGGTTTCATCTGGTATAGAGTCAATTTTCTTCTCAGTAGCTGGTTCAGGGCTGTGCTTTGGATTTAGGAGGAGAATAATGTCAATAATGCAGTGATGTTTAACTGTTGCTAAGCAGTGCTTGCTCTGAACCAGGGACTTTTCAGTGTCCCATGCTCTGGCACTGAGCAGGTGCAGGAGGAGCTGGGAGGGAGCATGGCTGGGACAGCTGTCCTGACCTGGCCAAGGGGATATTCCATATGCTCAGTGTATTAACTGGGGGGAGCTGCTGATTGATGCCTGGGGACAGGCTGAGCATCCATCTGTGGGTGCTGAGAGATTCTACTGTGAATTACTGAATTACCTGGAATAAAATCATCCTGGTTTTTATTCCACAACAACAACAACAACATTATGATGTTGTTATTATTAATATTAATATTATTATTATTATTACTATTACTATTATATTTTATTTCCATTATTAAACCTTACTTATCTCAACACATGAGTTTTACCTCTTTTCCAGGTGGTCTCTCCATCACAGGGAGGGCAGGAGTGAATAAGTGATTGTGTGGTTCTTACTTGTCAGCTGGGATTAAACTATGCCAACACTATGGGTACAAATAAGAAAACAAAACAAAACAAAGAAATGTTGAAAGCAATGCCTTCCTAGAAATGCTGGATTCCAGTCCACACTATTGGGTCATCTCTAGAAACACAGACCAAAAGGAAAAGGCTGCTCATATAAAGGTGGGAGACTTTGTAACTAGCTTTGAACTCTAAATCTCATCTAAAATGCACTTGGTTCAAACAAATTAAAATTAGATTTAATGGGAATTAGCCAGACTCAGATTTAAGCACGAATCAAAAAGCCATCCCTAAACTCTCCATCCTTGCACTGCTCCATCAGCAGTAGTGCCAATTTCTCCTGCCAGCATCTCCACACCAGGAGTTGGTTTGTGCCAGCACACATGGCTGTGGCAGCCCTTCCCCTTCCTAATTGCAAGGCCAGGTTACAAAATGCAGCCTTACCCTGAGTGGAATTAACTCATGCAATTAATGTCAAGCTTATGCCCCACCTGTGCCCTGCCCCTGTGGTGAGCAAAGGGGCACGGCCATATCCACCACCAATGGTCTCTGCTGAAAAGGCTGCCACACTGCAAAGGCTGCCACTGCAGCCCAAAAGGAACCAAGCCCCTGACAAGCACTTTGGGAGTGGGGCTGCCCCAGGTAACACAGATCCTCAGCACCTTGTGACCACAAACAGCATCTTCAACCAAGATGCCTCCAACACACACTGGCAAAAGCTTGGCACTGAGACAATGGGTAGCAGATGCCCATCAGTGCTGAGGAACGCTGCTGGAGATGGAGATGGGAGAGGTAAACTCCCAGAATCCAGGGAATTTGGAGGAGAACTAAAGACATTATTGATTTGCAGCGTTGCTGAGAGGCTCCCTTGCTGCCAGGCAGCTCTGGCACTCAGCAAGATGAGACCCTCCATGCAAAGAGTGTCTGGGATTGCCTGAACCACCACTGAGGACACACATCAGTGCATCCTGGAATGGTTAGAAAAGCTCCTTATTTATTGACCCAGCAATTAGCAGCGTGCTGATGTCAGAACAGGGAGCCAAGCCCTCAGTGCAGCTCTCAGCTGCATCTCCCACATTGTGGGGCTTTGCAGAGCCACAGAAAATCCCTCTGAGATGGTTTCAAAAACCCAGAGCTGATTATTCTGATAAGCCACGGTGAGGTAAGCTCTGATATCATCAGAAAGTGTGCAAGGCACTGTCACACGAGGGAGAGAGATGGGAAGGATGTGAACTCTGTTTAAGCGGTCCCACAGTGAAACAGTTTGCAGAGAGTGCACAACTTAGTGACAGCTCTCTGTGAGCAGCTCCTTTGATTGCACTGCTCTGTGAAGGAGCACTTGTCACTTTTTATTGAAGGAGAGGGAAAGAAAGCAAAGCAGTTTGTTGCCAGGAGAAAAGATGCCACTCACTTTAAGTTAAAATATAGAGAGTTGCAGTGCCCTGGCTGCTGGTGATCGAGGATGTGCAGGAGTGTGAAGGAAGTATCAATGCAGGGCAAGAAAAAGAAAACAGCAAGAGACTAAAGCAAGCACAGAGCAGGGAGGGATGAGGCTCAGACTCCCTGTTTGTAGCTGGGAATGCCTGACCATGCATGACAGGCAAACAGCAGCTGTATGCCCTTCAAAACCTGCAGCTCCCTTCAGGCTGAGTCGGGATGCTGCTCCCATGGCTCCTGTACCCAAACACCTGTGAGACACCCAGACTCAGAATGACCCAGTGCAGAGGAGCTTCTGAAATCCTCTCTAATGAAAGTGCAGTGGGTTGTTTTGCATTGCCATACCGTGGCTGGCTCCCCCTTACAGCATTATCCTCACCCAGCAGGGATGAGCTCTAATCCAAACTGGGAAGAGCACAGCCTGTCCTGCAGCCTCTGCCTTCCCACATCAGCAAGCTCAGTGAAATCCACCTTGCAGAGCTAGAAATCCCTCACCCCAAAGCAAGAGTATTAAAGCTTTGTGATTGTATCTCTGTAACCCAGCAAGCAGAGCAAAACAACCTGGAAAAGGTACAAAAGCTCAACGGGAGCAGCCCCTTCCCCACCTTCATTTGTCAGGATTCTGCTTGTTCAAGATAGTAATCAGCAAACAGAAAGCCCTGCACAAAAAGGCTCCAGTGGAGAAAGCCCAATTTCCCCTCAGCCTCTGGTGCTTCTGCTGAGACTTACTGTGGAATATTAAAAGGCACAAGAAATGACAGAAGTAACTGCAAAGATGGAGGAAATTACTCTGCAGATATAGAGGAGAACAAAAATGCAAGGCAGTATTACAGTATCCCAAGTACCACAAGGCAAAGAATTTCCCAATTGAACTAGGAAAACTGCTATTTAACAGCTGGATCCTGAAGACTAACCAATTTACTTCCACATTTTTTGTACTTACAGCAAAGCAGAAAATATTAATAGCTAGAGTTTTCCTAAATTCAGCTTCATCCTTGCCCTATTTGTCAACACAACTGGTGCAATTTCTGGCAAGATTCTTACACTGTGCTTCCTCACCCACACTTTGTGAGGTGTTTTGCAGTTCCAGCTACTGGTCCAATGGCATAGAAGTTCCAACACCTTGTTCCAGCTACCAGGTTTAAAGGATCATATTCCTGGGCAATATAAGGGTCTGGAGCCCCAGTCTGATGAGGAGTAACTGAGGGAACTGGGGGTTTTAGCCTGGAGAAGAAGAGGTTTAGGGCAGATTTTATTCCTCTCTGAAAGGAGGTTGTAACCAGGTAGGGTTTCATCTCTTCTCCCAAGCAAAAAGCAACAAGACAAGATGAAATTTTTTCAAGTAGTGCTGGGTGGATGTTAGGCTGGATATCTGGAGCTTGGGAATCTCTGCTCTGGTGCTTGGAGCACCTCCTCCCTCTCCTTCTTCCCTGACCTTGCTGTCTGCAGAGCTGTTTGTCTCACAGATGCTCCCTCCTCACTCCAGCTGCAATCCTGCATGGGTTTGGTTTTTTCTGCTCTTATTAAACTTGTCCCAGAGGCACTGCCACCATCCACCACTACTGATGGGCTCGGCCTTGGCCAGTGGCAGACCTGTCTTGGCTCTGTCAGACACTGGGGAAGCTTCTGGCAGCTTCTCACAGAAGCCACCCTTGTAACCCCCCTGCTACCAAAACCTGACACACAAACCTGATATGATTGCATAATTGTAAGATTCTAAGTGTAGAAATCACAAATAGTTTATCTGTCCTGAGCTGATGATGGATCAAGTCACTAAAATCCCATATCCATTCACTTTAGAGGCATTAAAACATGATTAACTTTGCGTGCTGCAATGGAGGGAAAAGCAGAGGGGCTGATTTTTCATTCTTTCTAGTCATGCTGTATTTTTATTTTCCTATGAGCACAGGGCCTCACACAGATTCCAAAGGGGTGCTGCTAATGGCAGTGTGTGTCTCATGGCAGCACACAGCCATCCTTCCCAGCAATGAAGAGCAATTGCTAAGGAGTTACACACACATTTGGCAACAGGCAGTACCAATGTCACCTTCCAAACAGCAACCAAGGCATGCAGGAGCAAACACACAAACAGCCTTTTCCCTGGAAGCAGAGGGAGGCAGTGGCTCCAAGTCCTGCAGTACTGGGCTGTCATCTGGACCTGGCTGCATTTCCCTGAGACTCACTTCTCTCCATCTCAGCTCTGGCTGGGACAGGTGGCATATGGACACCTTCATGCTCCTGCCCACCTTGCCAGAGGTCACAGCTTCCTATTCCCCTGGCAAGCTGGGGGTGGCTGCTGGATGCACTGAGACTCTTCCCATCCTATCTGCCTTTGGAGCTCATTAGCTCTCTGCTGTGCACTGACCTTGTGTGGAAGGACTCCAGGAGGGACCCTGCCAGCTTCAGAACCGTGGGATATTTTCCTTCAGTAAAACCCCAGTTTTAGCAGAGCTACAGCACATCACAGGCACTCAGCCCCGGGAGCATCCCAGCAGTGAATATGGGATCAGGCACCCCCAGAAATGTCAAGCACAGCATGGCAGCAGGGCCAGGGTCAGTGGGGACAGGCCACCCAGAGCCCTGGGGACACAGCCAGAGCCAGCCCTGTCCCACACATCAGGGGTGCCTGAGCTGAGACAGCATCTCTGCTGTGTGAGGAAGTGAAAAGGCTTTTTTGCTGTCTTTGAGGTTGTTTTTTTCTTTTGTTTTTAAGAGAGAAGACTGCAGATCTTGTCTGTCCCAGGAAATACGTTATAAAACTGCAATTTGCCTGTCTTGGCTCTTTCACCCTAGCATTGACCCTAAAGATGAACTCCCACGAACAAGTCTAATCCTGTTTTTCATGTTTCCCCAGGCTAATGAATATTTATGAATTGTTTCTCCAGAGCCAAAGCATGGCCCTTACAACCAGCCATGATAGTTCAATTTGTTTGCTTGCCAATTCTTCGAATTGTTTTTTTGTTGTTGTTCTTTTTGAAACTTAGAGGAAAAAAGAATCTCATTCCCAGTTGGCTCTTATCAAAGCGTGAGGGGTTTTTGTTTAGTTGTTGGATTGTTGTTGTTTTTTTGTTTGGTTTTTTTTAACTCAGCCGGTGCTTGGAGACTTTCCAATCGGCTTGAATGATTAATGTGGTGTCACTGACTTGTTTTGTGTTTGTATTAACAAAAAAAAAAAAAAAAAAAAAAAAAAAATAAAAAGCACAATTCATGTTTTCCAAAGAGCCAGTTAGGTATCTCTGATTGACCATGCCATGTAAGTTTTAAATTGTTCTTTGTATGCACAAAATGTATAGTGAAAAGGAAGCATTTCCACAGAGATAAATAGAAAATTCAAGGTTAGAGACACAGGCAAAATACCACCTCTCAGCAAGCTGGGTATTAGACTATAATCATTACAAAGCCAGGTCTTAATATCTTACATTTATTTAAGGGAAAAGATTTGTTCTTTTGCCTGCTATTTATTTAGCTAGTCTAAATTCAGTTTGAATAGCAAAACAGCTTTCCCAGTTTAGCTGCATTATCAAGTCAAGGTCATTCCCCTCAGAGAAAGATCAAGATCCTCTGTAAGGAAGAAAAAAAAAAAAATTACTCTTCCCCTGATTGATCTACTGAACATCATTAGTGAAGGCTAAGAGATATCTAAACACTCTGTAGTCCACTGATGTGCATGGTGCTTTTTTAGTGTGAAACAGAAGGAAGTTATGCAATTACCTTGAGGGAAAAAACTGTTCCTTTAGTGGTGTCTGGAAATAAAACAGAGTTGTGAACAGGGGGGATATCCTGAAGGACTCCTGCAAGCTGCATGTTTGTGAGTCAATAAAGTGCTAAAGAAACGCTGCTCTGTTCATTTGCATTATGTGTCACTTTGCAGGTGAGAGTTCAGCCTTTTCTAATGCTTTTCATCCAATGTTATAATAATATCTATAGAATTTGATAGCACTTAATAGCATCTATTCCTTTAGGAATAATAACTGTTTGTGCTTAAACTCGTTAGATTAAGATGTGCCATTGTAACACTATGGCTCAGACTGCTTGGCAAAGCACACAGGGGCTACACCCAGCAAGGGGAAATTTCACACCAGCCAATATATAGTGCATCATAAACCCCCAAACAACAAAAGTTATCACACTAATTTTTGTTATTTTATCCCTCTGTCAGAGGAAAAAAAAAGGTCAATTGAAAGCCTGAGAGTGAAGGGCAGCCTTTCCCAAATCGTTTTGCTGAAAGGAGACAAACCATTACCACGGATCCAGAAATTATTCCAGGGGTTGAAATCACTCACAACATGTTAAGGGGGGCTTGTCCATGTGCTCAGAACTCCCCAGGGTGTGGAGGTGGGAGAGTGGGTTCTGCTGAACCAGTTTGGCCAGGGACTGCTCCCCATCCAGGGGCACTGGGATCTCCAGGGCAGGAGCTGCTCCTCTGATTTATTTGAGCACGAGCAGACACAGCTGAACCCTGCAGAGGTGAGTGACCACAAACTGTGACCAGGGCAGCACTGCAAATTCAGCACTGGGCAGGAATGCAGGGAGGCTTGCTGGGGTGCCCTGAGGAGTGATTTAGTGATTTAGTGGCTGTACCCCCAGCCCAGCCTGAGCAGGAGCCCTGGGCTGCCTTCCCTGGAGCATCCAGGAGAGCTCAGGGCTCCAGGGATCTCCCTGCCCATGCAAGCACACGTGTGTACAGACATAAAAGAGATGCACACACACCTCAGTCCCTGACAGCTTCATCAGCCAGACCTCAAAACTCTCTCTTGGGAGACACCTAGCAAAGGTCTGGGAGGGCTCAGTCAGTTTTGAATTGTAATTCCTTTTTATCAATTTTAAGTGTAAATAGTGATTGCTGTGAAAAGAGCCTTTTTATCCACAGAAAGCTCCAAGATCCAGATGGCTCAGCACCTCTGGAGGGGTGGAGGTGCTCTTGGTGTCTCCACGACACTCCCAGGCATGTTGGTGGGGCAGGGATCTGATCTCAGAGCAGCTCAAGGCTTTGAGGAAAGGCCAGGACAGCCTAAACGTGTCTGCTGGCAGTGTCCTGCAGGAACCACACCACAGGGGAAAAATGGGCTACAACATTTCCTCTGCATCCCTGCTTGGCACTGCCCAAGCTAAGGAGAGAACAGCCCTGCTATGGCTTGTAATTAAAGAAAATACAAAGTTTTTGTCAGCTCACCTGAATCACTGATACCCCATTTCATAAGTGCAGCTCTCCACACCCACGTTCTCCCTGCTAGTAATGATGAGCCAGTGAGCTCTCACTACCCACGGATGGAGGAGATACCCAAAGTGGGAGTTATGATAACCAGAACCCAAATCTTAATGAACCATTAAGGAAAAACAGTGCAGAAAGCCCCATGAGATCCATGCAGGCTCCTTGGGCACTCGCATCAGGCAGCTCTGGCAGCACATTGCTGGTTATCACTGCTGTAAATCAAAGCAGAATTAGCATAATTTTTCAGGTCTGGGGTTTGTTTTTACTGAGGTCATAAACAAGCTGATAACACTGGGGTTTTTTATACCACATTGTAATTGTGTTGGCAGCATAATTTTCAACACTGTGCTCACCTGTGCTCAGTCGCAACCGTGTTAATGCCAAGTTTCTTCGAAAGAAAACCAAATTGTTCCAGGAGCAAATCTGAACTCAGTGATATTTCTGTCAATCCAGTGGGCTGCCTTTCCTTCTGCCTTCCTTAGGAGAAAATCATTGCCTGCTGGGACTTTATGCATAGATTGCTAACTTGCTGTGCATATGCTGATGCAAAGAATGAGCTTTGTAATTTAAATAACAGACTATGGAATTGATGACAGACACACATGGTCATTCACCCAGCAGCAGGAAACTGACAATGAAGGCTCCAGCAGGAAGGTGGAGAAATATATTGCTTTTTCAGGGGACAGACACACAGCCTGCAGCCATGGACATCTCTTGGAGGACACCATATGCAAAATAAAGCAGATCCCCCAAAACAGAAGGGTTTACAGAGAGGGAGGCCTCCTGACCTGTGCTGCTCACTCCCATCCCACCTGGCTGGATCTTCAGTCCAACTCTGATGCAAAGTGATGTTCCTTCTTGCTAGGAGGTTGGAGAAATGAAGTGGGCTTTGTGAGATGCTGGTGGGGGCTCCGTGGTCCCTGAGAAGGGCAGCTGGGGAAGACCCATCAGCTCAGGCAGGACAGCACCTCTCTGCCAGGCAGTGTCACACCACCAACACTTCCTGCACTATCAAGGGGCTCTCAGCCTCCAAACTGGCCCTTCTGCCCCTGACACATCCAGGGACAGGCTGAGCCACTGGTGGTGTGTCCCACAGCCCCCTGTGCCTGCACTGAGCATCTGGGAACCCACAGCTGGAGCAGTGCATGGGCAGAAACAGCCCTGTGCAAAAGAGGGTCATGCTGCAGAAGCTCTGAGAGACCCCACTGGAAGGCACAGAGCCTGGGAGAGCCCTCCTGGGCATGGATGGGGCTCCCAGGTAAGGCAGGAGGGTGTGGGTGGACATGAGCATGGGCCAAGGCTGGGTAGAGCCACAGGCTGCAGGATAGAGCTGGGCCTGGCAAGAATCAACTTGCAGAGCAAGTCAAGGGCTCTGCAGACAGTAAAAATGACAGCAAGAATACAGCAAATAACCATAAATACCTGTTCAGGTAAAATAAACCTCCCTAATCTGGTATGTCTCATTTGCCTAACAACAAAGTCTTTGGGGTTTTTTTTAAGGTTCATAAATACCTTTTCATTTTGAAAAGAAACAAAGTCTCTGTCAAGGCCTTTAATCATTGAATCAGTACAAACAATATTATAATACATTAGACTTGGAAATTATAACTTGTGATTATGCATCAACTAATTAAATTAGTACTGACAGTTTTCAAAGTGTAGGAGAAAAAGGCAAAATAAATCTCTTGCTTTCAGGGATGATTTTTCCTGGAAGAAGTGAAGACAGACAAGCTGTAAGTGCTTTCTATCTGGGAATGAGGATTCACACAGGAAACTCCCCCACCTGAAACACAACCTCTCCTAATTCCTGCCAGGAAGCCCATTTCACAAGTGGGAGCTGAGGCTGGTCAGCAGTGAGGAATAAGCAACAAGTTGAAGTCCTGCTTGTGATGAAACTGAAGGAGTTTGTCCTAGAAAAGACCAGATGCAGCTTCTGTGCCACTGAGCAGGAGCCACCAGCCTTCTGGAAACAGATTTTCATTGCTCAGGAAGATGAAAGACTTCACTTGGCTGAGAAACAGCACAGAACCAATTCATGAACAGGAGAAAGACAAAGTGTATTTATGCATAAGTAGCATTAATAGCCTTTTGAGGGTTCTTCTAATAATTTAGGGTTGCTATGCAACACTCAGGTCCAAACATGATTGCAGCAGCAGCAACTGAGCAGATGCTCTGGTGGCTTCCCAGCAGCTGGAGTGACCCAGCACAGACACTGCTGGCTGCCCCAGCACGGTGTCCCAGCTGCTCAGTGCCAAAGGAACTGGGGCTAAAACACAGCATAAGCATCCCAACCCCTGCTGCTGATGCCATTTGGGCTTTGCCTTTTTTCTATGTTCTCTGTATTCTTCACACATATCTTTTTACCTCTGTAGCCTATTGTTTTAGTGCTAGTTTTCCCAGGACTTATCCATGGCCTTTCCCTAGGCAGAAAGACAAAACAAATTCCTGAGCTCCAAGCCCCCGGGGGTACAAGGCCCCTATCCTATCTTGGTTCTTCCTGGGAGCCAAGGCCAAGAACAACTCTTTGAGGTGTATTTTCATGAATAAAGTACAGCTAGTGCTGAGGGGGCTCCAGAGAAGGGGCTTGACCTGGGGGAGAATTGTATCACCACTTGTCCTCCTAATTGGTGCTTTATATAATTATGCTAATTTCCTAAAACCTATAAGAATCCCTTATACTCATCCCTGGGGTGGGGCTTTAGTGGACCAAAATGTTCTCTAGTTTCATTTCAGGTTGGGAAAAGGCAACCCTGCAAATAGCTATGTTTCCATTCCAGGGAATAATAGCAGTTGTGGAAACAGAAATGCCTCTCAGTCCAAACTCGTGCCACATGCAACGCTTGTCAACCTGTCAAGATGTTAGTTTCTATAAATGAGCTTAATTTACATGTTAATAACAGTAAAAACCATGATGTGAGAGGGAAAGAGGAGACTGAGGGAAAAGTGGGGAAGCGACTTCCATTTGAGACCTTGTCAGAAATAGCAATTTTGAAATATTTCCATGAGCTCAAAATAGAATCCATTCATTAAGTCTACTTGCATTTCATGTCTGGACTCTCCAGTTGCACGCCAGCTTTTCATCTTCTGGAAACTCTTGCAGGTGGCAAGAGTTTGGAAGCTTCAGTTGAATGGTTGTATGCAGACACATTCCCGTGATAACTGGGCTTGGGGTGAATATATGGAGAGAATTGGGAGCAGCAAGCCAGTCAGCTCTGTGTGTTTATATGAGAGGAGAGCTGGGGGAAGAGGGGAATCAAATTGCTGATATCCATCAGTTTGAAAAATCAGTTTGCAGTGCAAATGGTAGCAGCCAACAGTCTCAGCCATCCCACATTGTCACAGGTCATTTTGGTTTAGCTGCCCATCCATGGCACAGCAAAACCAGCAAAGCTTGCAGGATCAGTCCAACAATTCAGCTTAGGAGATAGCAGAAGACAGTATTTTCTGTATTTAATTACTTTGTAATAATGGCCTGTGTCATCATTTCAGCCTTTGTGTTTGCCTGAGTGTTTCAGGGCTGAAGTAAAATTAAGGTTTTCTTCTGATCCTTTGTACTTGGCCATATCACACCCTTGCAAAAGGACAGACAGAGCATCCTTCCCAAAGGGCCCCTCCTAGCACAGAGGTGACCTGGAAAGTGGCAATTAAAAGAGAATTCACGCAGGACTTGTAGCCCCTGTACAGTTGCACACATTTAGAAAAGCGTGGGCAGAGGCTCCTCTTGTTCCCTCTCCCCTTTCCCAGGCCTTGTGGCTGTGTGGTTTCAGAAGTGCTGCAGCCCCAGAATGGATCTCCAGAGATCTGAGCACAGCCAGGGATTAGGCCAGAGACCCCTTTCCTCTCCCCAGAGCTCTCACCTGGGCTCTGAGGAGATGTAGATCCATCAGGTGTAAAACATTTAACTTTTAGAGCCACTGAAGCCAACTTTGTCCTCTAACACACATCAGATAAACAAACCCATTGTAGAAAGAGTACAACCACTACTAGAAAAAGTCCTGCAGCCAGCAAGTATCTCCTGCATATTTTATCCTATAATCCACTGCACTAATACTTAACCACCACACCAAGCAGGTGGAAGTTTGAGGGCCATTGAGCACTGTGAATTTTCCCAATGCATCACAATTACCAAAACACCTGTGCTAAATAACTTTGCGCTGAGGCACTGTGAAAATTCACAGAGTGCTCAATAGCCCTTGAAATTTCTCATTTCTAACTGGCAGCAGAGTGGCTGAGTGCTCACACATCACACAGCAGCACAGCACACAGGGACCCTGGATCAGGACCTCGGGAAGGCCCTTTTCTCCTCGGCAGGATGTTTTGCCATCCCTGTGATTTTCAGGCTGCTCCTACTTTGTCTCTGCAATTACACTCACTTGGAGCTGCTGAACTTGTGTGTGAGCAGACTCTGAACACAGCCAGGCTCCCCAGCTCCCCTGTCCCTCCTCCCCAGCCCAGCACAGCTGCCTGTCTCAGGACTTCCCTTTTCCTCTTGCAGAGACAGGTCAGAGTTAGAGGCAGAAAAGTCCCATGGCCATGGCAGACTTCAGCCCAGCTCAGGACTGGCCTCTCCATGCTGCCCATCTCCTTTTCTTGCAGACACCAGAGAGGGTTCAAGGGCTCAGCTTCCCTCTGGACACAGCAGCAGCTGAGACAAGCTCAGCCCTGCCATGCACAGAGCAGGGCAAGGCTCAGTGGATGGCCAGAAACTCTTCAGCTGTGGCAGAAGATATGAAAGGCTGCACAAGCCCCTGCTGCACCCAGCTGGGAAAGAGGACAAGAACAAATTGGAGGGGTTTCTGCAGGCAAAAGCAAGAAGAATGGGAGGCTGATAAACCTCCCTTATGGTGGAGAACTACAGATATTCAATCCATTTAGTCTGTCCCTGGGAAGGCTAAAAGTGACTCAAGAGTGGTCAGCAAAGGCCTTCACAGAGAGAGGAGTGATAAGAAGAGGCTCTTTAATCTGGCAGACAAAGACATCCTGTGTTCCAGTGGCTGAAAACCAAAAGCCTTTCTACAGAGAAATAAAATTGTTCTTGGTCCAGAACAAATAAGGGAATTCATTAATCAGTGGAATAATTTACCTGATGATGAGACAGATTCTCTATCATTTCAGCTCTTCAGATGGGACATCTGAGCTCCACTTGAGCATCTGGGTTTTGAAGACTGGAGTACAAGGGGAATTCTTGCAGGAAAATTGTTGGTGTGTGCTCTTGGGGGTCCCTTCTGCACCTTACCAGATGTGCCTGGAGCCCCACAGGGCAGGGCTGTGTCCTGCTCTCTGCCCCTTTGCTGCTCTAGGGGAGCAGGGCAGCAGGAGAGCATCAGCTCAGGGATGGGGGCTGAGCCTGGCCCCTGTCCCAGTGCTGCCATCCCACTGAGCTCCCAAAGCACAGCCTGCCCTGCTGGGCTGGGCTTTCCACGTCACCAGTGCTCACCTGCTCCTCTGTCACCTTGTGGGACTGTCACCTTGTGGGACTGTCACCTTGTGGGACTGCACAACCTCAGCCTCACTATACAGCTCCAACACTTGCTTGTAAAATGTTGCCATGATAATGAAGTTGAACTTCTATAGCAAATGTGTTGATACAAGTATAAACCTAATTTTCAGGGTTGCTTATCTCATTGCTAGAAGGTTCACTGCATCTCTAGCAACCTCCAGCTGAAATCCAGATTATTTTTCAAGAGATGAATTTTTAGAAGCCTTAGGCTTTTATGATACTTCTTGTATTTTAGAAAAGACATGTTTTGGAGCTCTTGACACAAATAGGAGGTGAATTTCAATGGTGCCAATTTAAATGTGTTTTAGTGATGTTTAAATATTATTATTTTTGCTACATTAGCATAATAATGTTAGGACAAAAGCCCAATTTTCTCACGTAGTTTTCTAGTAATTAATACTCTAGACACTTCTGATTATAAAATTACACAAATACATAAAATATTAAGTTAAATAATTTTAAAACCCAAACAAACAAAAGAGAAAGGAGCATACCACATGCACACAAATAGGCTTTTCCCTGCCTCACTCTCCTGTGGCCACAGGCACCTGTTGAACAGGCTCTTGCTCTCTGCCCATCCACAGAGAACAGGACTGTGTGACCTCAGTGCTGCTCCACGAGTTGTCAAACAACTGCCTGGGCAATAAAACAATTTACATTTTCCCTGTATTTTAGTATATTTCCTGTTAGTTAATAACAAAAAACAAACATTATGTTACTCTGAGTACATAAAAGGCTTGTTTCACTGATTACCCAGGCTTTAATTTTCTGTAAGCAACTCTAAATGGGTGGTATTTGGGTGCAATTAGCCATCCAATAATCACAGTATTGCAGCCAAGGACCATTGTAGGCTGTCCAGAAGTCTCATGACTTCACTGTGATGCACTGAGAAGGACTAATCAAAGTCCCATTATAATTATAACAAATCAAATGGCCTGCATCATTAGGTCAATGTCGACAAAAGTGACTCTCAGATATCTGTGCTGGAAGGTTTACACAGATGGTGCTCTCTCTGCAGCAAGCAAGAGACCACTCTGACTGTCACTGGAAGGTTGTTTGCTTTGTAATAGGCACCTGAGTTTTATTTGGCTGGCTTCTAAATTATTCCCCCCTCCTTTCTGATTAGGAGAGCTCTCAGATCTTACACAGAGGGCTCTCAGGCTCTTTGTTCTCCAGGAATTATTTTCTAATTTGAAAAAATAATAAAACCACACAAAAAAAACCCCCTCACATCTGCAAACAGAAATGCAGGAAGACAGCCAAAAATCGTATCCTGAGCACTACCATTTAGCTATGGCTGTATTTCACTGTGGGCCTGTACACATCTTGTATAAAGGCAGAAGCCCTTATGCTCCGTGTCCCCTGGAAGTAGGAAGTACACACTCCATCCATAATTAATGGCCCAGCTTTTCCAGAAGCACTAACTACTGCATCTGTTCCTGTCTGCTGAGGGTTTGACCCTCAAGGTTTAGCTTCTCCAGACTAATGCTCTGCCTGCAAAGCAGCCACCTAGGACAGGCTGGAGCCAGGCTTTATCACCTGATCCCAGATGGATCCAAGCCAGCAGCAAACATAACCACACTTGCCCTCTGAAATCAGTGCTGGCTTTGGCACCCAATTCAGGGGCAGTGAGCTTGGCCTCCAGCACACAGGCTTCAGTGCTTAGGATTGGGACTAAGAACCTCCTGAAGCCTCAAGCAAGCTGAGAGCCCTCGGCACCCCTGCCAAACTGAATTACTACACGATTGCAAGCCTTTGCACTGCCCAGAGGACAGACACAGCACAGACTGCAGAGCTGTGCCTGCACCAGGCAGTCAGCACTTCAGCTCTCAGCAGGGCAGCAGTGATGCTCCTGGCAGGCAGGTTGCTGCTAGAAGGCATCAAAAGCTGCCTGGAAATGGGCTGATTGGTGTTATTGGCGTGTTACCTGGGCCATGGAGTGAGATATGCCCTGAGTATATTTGTTCTGCTGAGGTAACCTGAAAGCAAGCCTCACCAAAGCAGTCTCTATACTGCCAGAGGACTGATTCCAGTCAGCTTTTGATTTTCAAGGGAACACAAATATTTTGTCTAGTGCAGACCTGACCTGAAAACAATTCTCCATTCCTTTTTCTTGTGGTTTTTATTTGTGCTTCTCTTCACCCAGTGAGACACTCCCCGCTTGTGCCCCCCTTGAGATGCTTCTCAACAAGAAAAATAAAAGTTTGGGCTCACCAGAAGGCATCAGAGGCTCAGGATGTGCCCTAGGAGAGTCCCCCATGCCAGGGCCTTCCCTAGCTGATGGCCCAAGTGTTGCATACAATATTCTTCAGTCAAAACAAAGCATTCTGCAGAGCAGAAACGCCTGAAAATAACAATCACAATAGTAGAAATTAAATTTCTTTGTCAAGAAGACCCCCAAATGGCTACAAAAGACATTGGTTGGAAAAATACACGCTGATATACTTGGTGTGTTTTCACCTCAGCATTGTCTGTCTCTTGTTTTACGTGATTCTTCTGTACTTTGGAGTGATCTGTGTAAAACTGAAGGGATAACATGAAGGGAACAAAGCTGGATAAAAACCTTAGAGTACTTGCCAAACTGAGAAAAATTTTAGAAAAGAAGAAAGAAAAAATTAAAGAAAACATCAAACCAAGCCAAGCAAATCCAAATACCCCTCTACTTTTGTGTGCTTTGTTGCATAAAGTTTATTTTATGATTCATTTGTAACAAAGTAGGGTGGATAATGCTGACTTGCATCACAAACCTCTGTGTGCATAAGAAATCACTCATGTTCCACAAAGAAGGACTGGGTAACAAAAACAGAGCCCTCACATTTGCAAAAGGGTTGGTGTTCTGTTCCTGAGTGGGGATGTCTCCAGGGCAGCTCCCTCAAGCTGTGCTGCCTGCACTGCAGTGCATCAGCAGTGGATGGTCCTGTCCTCAGCAGAGCATCCCAGCCCTGGGGACAGCCCTGGGGACAGCCCTGGGGACAGCCCCCTTTGTGCTCAAGACGTCCTGGAAGCACATCTCGGAGCACAGGATGGCTTGGGGGCAGCTGCCTCCAGGTGGATGGGCCAGGAGACACCCACCTGTGGGTGGGCCAAGAGGTCTCCCAGAAAATCCTGGGAGATTTCAACCCTGTCTGCAAAGTCCCAGCATGGCAGAGGTCTGAGGCTGCTGAGCTCTGAGTCTGACTCATTAAGCTCAGGGATAATCTTTCAGTTCAGGGTCAGCTTTATCTCCACCAGATCACCCAGGCTCTTTGGGATGTCAGAGCCCAGGATCTCCAGGCTTTGCAAACACAAAGGAAAACATCCCTGTCCCAGCTGCTCTTATTTCTGACTGCATGTGTTGGGTGGACAAACACAAAGGGGAAACAAGCAGATGGTGATATCACATAAAACAAACTAGGCTTTGCAGATGAATTGATTGCCCTTCCAACACCAGCCCCTTACACTGCAAAATTCCAGCATCTTTCTTTTTTCCTTAACATTCCTAATATCTCACTCACAATTCTATGAGCAGTTGGGTCACTACAAAGATATTAGGCTTTCCTAAAATTCAAGATTTCCACATATTAATCCCTGGCTGTGCTTGTCCCTTGTGTCCTTCATCCAGGATCAGGAAAAGCCCCAGGGAAGCAGGGAGTGATCCCAGCTCCCCACCCTGCTCCAGGAGCTGCTCCAGCAGTGATAGCTGCAGTGCTGGGCAGGGCATCTCCCAGGTGACAGGCAGCTAGAAACCAGCTGAGCAAGCAGGAAAAAAGCATCCAGGGCTGGATTGCAGGAAGGCTGCAGGTGTTAGGATAATTGTAAGAGTTTGGCAAACCAAGGGAACAGCACACGTTTCTAAAACACTAGCCCAGGCTTTTATACTTTCATTGCACATCTGTGCATCAGTGTCTCAGCCACCCTCCCAGGCATTGTGAAAGTACACCAGAGCCACACAAAACCTTGGAATGAAGTACCAAACACTCAACAAAGTGATAAATGGGATCACAACACGCTCTGCTCTCTCACACCTAGCAGACCAGCTGCTGAGGATGGCCACGTGTGGCACAGTGAGAGGTGACTCAGGGGGACGCTTCATGGTGCTGTGGCTGCTACAGAGAGGGGAACCTGTCCCTGCTGGACACTTTCAGCCATTTGGCCTGGTGAATCCCTCCCAGCTATGCAGGAAATAAGAGCAGAGCATTCATTTCATGCCTTTTGCAAACTAGCCCTGAGGGAAGAAGTAGCCAGCAGGAAAGGTTTCCACTTCTGCCAACTCCAACTCCTCATCTTCCTTTTTTGTTTATTGTTTCCCCTCATATTTTTAAACACCTGCCAATTTCCCCAAAACTTCTGTGCAAGAATATAGATTCTTTTCTGCTACAAGACAGTAATAAAGGAACATTTATTAGAGCAGGTATTTCCTTACCTCTGCTGAAGCAGAATTTCTTCTATGGAAGGGGAACACAAGCAAGTTTACCAGCTTTTGCTTTTCTGTGCATCCTGTAAACACACATCACCATTTCCCACTCACCAATCCTGCAAAGGAGCACTTACAGTGTATTTAGAATGCTTTTCCTCCCTTACCAGCTCCCTGTGGTGCCATCCAGTTTGTGATCTGAAGGGCCATCAATAAATAAGCCCTGCCATCCATCGAGGTTCCTGGCTGCCCAAGGAGAGCAGCAAACCCCAGTGTGCTGGTTTATTACCCAACAGCAGCAGCTGGCCTTGGCTGTGCCAGTGCTGGCTTTAGGTGTTTGTGTTTGAGTAACAAAGCAGTGTGGGCTGGGCAAGCCAGCAGGGCTGCTCTGTGCCAAGCTACACAAATTCACTCCCTGAGCACTGGAGTTTCATCACAGAGTGCTTTCGCCAACTGGTTGCATGGGGGTGCATGTCCATGTCATCATTTTAATTGCTCAAAACAGCAAATGGGTGGATTTCTGGCTTGTCAAGGACATTGTCCAGAAAAGAGATGTTATTAATCTCTCCAAATCCTAGCTGGTGAGCAGGGTCTTAAAACAGCTGAACAGCAAGGCAAACACACTTGGCAAGTGGGCAGCCTGCCATGGAGAGGGACAGCACAGACCAGGGCTTGAAAGGAAGGTGCTGCTGGTCATGAGCTCTTCTCCAGCTGCTAATAAATAATGCTAAAAAGCCTGGCAGGAGGCAGCATAAACAGAAGGTGCTGCTCCATCTCATATAGTTTTCAGAAAGAGGGATATATTTTCTTGAGGCACCACAAATGTACTGTATGCACCCCTGAACTGGCAGTGCCAGCAGCTGCTGGTGCCAGTGGGGTGGTGCCACTGCCTGGCCTGCAGGAGAAAAAGGCATCCTCTGAAGCTACCAGTGAAAAGAGCTGCTTGGCTGGCCCAGAACTGGCCTGAGGAGCCTGTGTAGAGAGCAGGGCTGTGTAGACAAGTTCTGTCTGCCTCTCCCACAGCCACTGGGATTTGTGCTCTGCAGCATATCTGTGCTGACAGGCTGGCTATGGGAAAGGAGCAGGATGTGATAGGAAGAGCTGGTTTGCAGGTAGCTGAAAAGAGGAATCCCATCTTGCCACACTGAGGTTTTTAAGTGCATTTTAAATGAAAATCAAACTAATTCTCCAAAGGTTTTGACAGGAGGGGGCTGTATGTCCTTGCAGGGATGCACTGCCCACACATTGAGGATTTATTCCTCTGTTACCTCTCTCCTTGGGTCATCTTCATGGGGCAGCTCAGTCCAGTGCTCCTCATCACACAAAGGAAAGTACCAGGTTGGAAGAACCAGTTTACCCAATACACCCACTGGTGGAGGAAGGGATGGGAGCCCCTGAGAGACACAGTGTCCCCATTTTCTCCACCTGCCCTCATGTCACATGTTTCCCTGCCTTTAACTCACTCAGCTCAGCCAGTGAATCTGAGCCAGTCAGTCAGTCACACCATTCCCCAAACCAGTAACTTTTGAACTTAGAATCAGATGCAGCAGCATGCTCAGGCTCCAGCCAGCACAGCCCAGCACCTCAGAATGATGAGCAGACTCTGCTCCAGCAGGCAGCTAAAGCAAACAGCTGCCAAATGCAGAGTCCTTTCCCATAGAGGTTCTCAGATGTGTGTTTAGGTATTTCAGGAGCACAGAGCTCCAACCAGCACTGAGAAGGAAGCACATCACAGGGCCAAACCTCTCCCAGACAGCACATTGCCTTTTGCTAATGGTCTTAAATCCTTCTTAACCACAGAAGTGCAAGTAGCAGATTTGGAAATAAAGGATGATAGTGGTCACTCAGCAGGGGACAGCATTATCCTAGGTGAGGCTCCCCTAGGAGGGCAGCAGAGATCGTTAGAGGAATTGCTTGTCCTTATTTAAACCTCCCCAACTCTACCAGGAGCCCAACCAACCTGCTGTTATCTGGTGGGTAAGCACAGATACAAGAGACTCATTACTCTAATCTAAGGCATTGCAGGTCACTGTGCCACCTAAGAAGTAAAAAAGATAAAAGATTCTCAATTTTCCTGCTTCCTGAGAGCAGCAGCCATTTTGCACCTCCATAAAGCAGGTCTCATCTGAGCAATTTGGCCTATACAATAAGTAGCCAGCACTAACTAGCTGCCAGCTTAACACTAGCAAAAATGTTATATTCCTTCTTCAGTCCTATTTTTAAGCACTGACATTAAAAGAAAAGACACAAGGGAATTAAATCTGTGGGAAGTCTTTAGGAGAGAACACATTTCTTCCACCTGCACTTTGCAGATAACACTCTACATTTCCAGCTTTTCTGATTTATTCCCACTCATTTTTCTATTCTCCTACCCACCCAATGAGTGGGATATTAGCAGATTAGGCAGAGCTGCAGACTCCTCTCACAGATAGATACAGAAGAAGGTCTCTTTTCCACAGCTGCCTTCCAGCTCACCCCCCCAGTTCTATGTCCCTCTCTTAAGTAGCAAAGTTCTTCCTCCTACCGGTGATGCACTCCCCACCTGATCTGTCTATAATAACACCTTGGCTATTTCTAATAGATGTTTGGTTTGGCTTGGTTTGGCTTGGCTTGGCTTGGCTTGGTTTGGCTTGGTTTGGTTTGGTTTGGCTTGGCTTGGCTTGGCTTGGGCTTGGCTTGGCTTGGTTTGGCTTGGCTTGGCTTGGCTTGGTTTGGTTTGGTTTGGTTTGGCTTGGCTTGGCTTGGCTTGGCTTGGCTTGGCTTGGCTTGGCTTGGCTTGGCTTGGCTTGGCTTGGCTTGGCTTGGCTTGGTTTTCCAGGTGAGTATTCAGATTGGCAGCTGCGGCCAAGAAACAGTCTGAGAGAAATTGGTGGTAAAGGGGCACAGAGCAGGTGATAAAACTGGAGGGTGTCCTGGCAGAGTGGAGACATGCAGGAGAGCCAGGCAGTCCCATCAAAGCTGCTGCTGCCAGGCACAGACCTGTCTGGAGGAGGAGGGGGATGGCCCCAACTTTCTTGCAGGAAAGTCAGCTGAAAGGAAGAGTGGCTCTCTCCTTGGGTAGCCCTTTAAACAGGGAGATTTTCAGGCCCTTCTAACAATTTCTGTGCTTTATGGCTGTGCTTTACGGTATTTTTGCTTGAGACAAAGCTGATGCTCCAGGCCAAACAGTGCTGCCAGGCAGTGACAGCTCCCCAGGGATTTCCTTTGGCTGTTTGCCTGGGCTCTTCCACACTCCCTCAGCAGGACACCTCCCTCTCAGAGCCCAAGAGTCACAGGCTTGATTAGGCCTGGCAATTCCTAACAAATTGGACCAGGACAAACAAGAACTCTGGATCCAGAAGGTCCACAGCAAAGCCTAGACAAAGAGTTTGGGACAAATCACACCAGAGGTTTGCAGGGTGATTCAGCTTGAGTCTCTCTGTCCAAGTTAGTGTGGGGGCATGCTAACAGGCATTTCACAAGGTCTCCCAAATTACTAAGTTGATTAGGGTGACTGGCAAGGTGGCCCCAGGGCCACCCTACTCCCAGGATGGTCCTCCTCATTCACAAAGCTGTGACACAACTCTCCTTCCTTCAGTGCACTGCAGCAAAGCAAAAGTTGAAGCATAACTGAGAAGCTGCTGCAATGAGGGTCTGTACCTGCCCAGCAGTGCTGCTGTAAGGCTTGGGTTGAGACCAGAGCCTCCAAACCTGAACTTGCCAGACCTCTGTCTGTGCAGCAGCTGAAACTCTCACTGAGGCTGAGCCTGGTGGCAGGACAAAGGCTCCCTGCCTCAGTGCCATGCTGTGAAATGCTACAGCACTGATGGCTTCCTCTGCTGCTGTAATAGCCTCATCTCCCCAACTCTTATTAAGCCCAAGCCCCACGGATCCAAATCTTTGCTGAACAGAGCCCTAAATAAGTAAATCAATCATTCTCCAGAGTCTGATGTGTCACTGCCTGCTGTGCCACCATCCGTGCTCCCCCAGCCTCTCTAAAGGCTCACACTGACATTCAGCAGGCAGTGCAGATGGGAGCTGCTGCCTGGGGTGTCCCAGAGGGCTCTGCAGGCCCTGCAGGCAGCACCCCACAGTGTCCCACAGTGTCCCAGCCCAGCAGGAGCCTGGCCACAGTGCCTGTGCTGCACTAATGACCAGCACAAATCACCCCAGCGCCGGGCGGTGCGCGCCGCGCTGCTCCAGGGCCCTGCTCGATGCAAGTGCTGATGTGCTGCTGACAGGGAAGCATTTGTCATCCTTAGTCCACAAATGCCAGCCAAATCCCTCGTCCCCTCCATCCCCTGCCTGCAGTGCAGCTGTGAGAGGGAAGATTACCTGCACTGCCAGGATCCCCTCCCTGTGCTGAACTGAGACAGAAAAACCTCAGTGCTGGTGCTCAGCACCCTGCTCCCTCCACTGCAAAGGTACCTCTGTAGAGACCAAGCTGCCTTGTAGGAATACTTTATCCATGATTCATGGGTTGCAGAAAACCACTGTAAAGAACTAAGCTACATGCATGGAAATGCCACTATTCCTCCCCTTTCCTATACATGAATTCCAAATAGCTCAGCATCCAAAGAGACCTCAGCACCCAAACAGTCAGGCTGGAGTAAGAGCTGTCTGGTGTTAGCAGCAGGGACTTGTCTGTGCTAGGGGAGCTGACAGGCATTGGAAGCAAAGGTGTGGCATTGCCATCTGTAAAGTCCATCCTCCTCTATGTGCAACCCAAATTTACTCTCTGAAGTCCACCAGGTTTGCTAGGGGAGGGAGAATTGTGCCAGGGACTATCCCAGACTATGAGCTAGAAGCCTGCAACTCTGCACTGGCAGTGCATTAACTTCCCTATTTTATTAGAAACTATCCCTGACCCTTAAAAATTCTCCTGGCCCCTGACTAGACCCTGTATGTATCATTCCTGTTTGCCTTACTCTCCCTCACCCCACACACCCAGTATCAACTTTCAGCATTGTGGCTGCAATCACTTTATGTCTTTGTATTAATTAGTAAGTTATAACTTTTCCTCCCCATGAGCTCCTAGTTCAGTCTGGATGTCCCAGTGTTTCCCAGGCAGAGAGGAGTACACAGTACTCTGCAGGAGAGGGAGGAATACCTGGCTGCCTGGCTGAGCTCCCACTGTTTCACTGGACACAGCAAGGAACAATCCAGGGAGATGTGTTTTGTGACTTTTTCCTAATGAGGTCGGGCACCATGGTATTTTAGCTGGATTAAGGGTCTGCAATCACATGCCTGGTCTTATGTTTCCAAGAGCTGCTCTCTGCTGTGTAGGGCCTGAGGCTGAATCAGTCATTGCTGTGCTGGAGCTTCACCTTTCATGCAATTAGCTCAGCATTTCTGGAGCAGCACTGTGCCCTTAGCAGCGTGAGGTCTTTACACACATCACTAACAGGACTCAGCTCTGAAGGGCTGGGTGACAGAACCCACCACTTTGGGCTGCCCAGGGTCCTGGCCCTGAGAGCTTGGCAGGGGAGTGCAGGACTCCTGCTGCCTTTGGGGAGCTGGGCTGCACCTCAGCCAGGGTCTCCAGGAGACTTTCAATGCCAGTGCCTGAGAGACCACTCTGATTTTTGGGGAATCTTCCCCAAAAATGAGGGGAGGCTGCTGTTGGGAGGGCTGGGTGCCCTCTCATGCTGCAAAACAGAGAGTTCCATTTCTCCCTGCCCCACAAAGGTTTCTGCCACAGGGTGAACCTCAGTCACAAGCACAAAAGAAAGTCAAAGCCTGCACATTCAGGAGGGGAAAGGTAACAGGACACTTCAGGTCAGTGCAAGATTGGAGATGGTGTGAGCAGCATCCTCCAAGGAGAGGTTTAAGGAGCAAACTGCAAACACCCAAGAGCAACTTGAGCTTCCTCTCCCACACAGCTCAGTCCAAGAGGGCAGTGGTCATTTCTTAAAATCCCTAGGAGAAGCAAACATGGGAGTGGCACAAAGGAAACTGCTGATGAAAAAGGCAGGACACACTTGCAGGGTGAAGGCAGGCACAGCCCCAAAGGCAGCTCTCATCTCCTCCACCCTCCCCACTGCTCCCCTGGCAAACCTCTGCAGCAAAGCACTGTGAAATGCAGCATTCTGTGTCGTGTTTGGGAATCAAGACCAAAACAGCTTTCGTGGAGGAAAGCTGAGTTAAAAGTAAGAGATAACTCAAAGAATGACAGATCCTTAGTGCCTGCTGAGGAACTCCAAGGGGAGCCCAGCTCAGGAGCTCTCTGCATACGGAATTGCACTGAGCTGCTCTCACAGCACTGCCTGGGCACAAACATGCTCCATATCACAGCATCTCCTTCAGGCAAGAGCTTTGAAAATCCAGAATTAGACGTTGCTATTAGACATTACAAGAGAAGAGATGCTGGCTTTTCATGTTGCTTCCATCCTGAGACTGGTTTGCACATGTAGGAAAAAACATTGTGTTAGTTTGCATTACTCACCAGGACTAAAGATACCAGGAGCACCCATTGATAGCACATTTCTCTCTCTCATGGACATGTATCAGCCTTTACTGAATTCCAACAGCAGAACTGTCACAGGCAGCATCTGGCCAGAGCTAGTGCATGTTGCATATAGACTGTAAGAGCTTGATCCAGTTCATTTTCAGAGGAAGAAGTTAAAAATCTTAGATGCAGAGCAATTTGTCTCAGTAGAAAAGAACAGCTCTCCATATCCAGCTGGACCTGTCCTGTCTGTGTCTGCCCCATGCAGGAGAACCTCCACAGCTGCTACCCTGTTGGCAATAGCAGAAAGCAGAGTATTGCTCCAGGAGATAAATCTGTATTCACTCAATGAAAACAGGACATGGAAACAATTTTTAATCCCAACATTATTTGCAAATACATGACCTGCTGGCAGATGACTCCACAGTCACTGGGGAGTGCCCTTCTCCATAACTGATCATGAAAGAAAGAAGGCTGAAACAAAATTAGTGATCAATCCAAAATCAAAGTGTCCATACATCCACTCATTTACCTATCACACTAGAGGCAAAAGTAGTGCCTTATAGGACACCATCAGAAAAAGAAAGTTAAACAATGTCAGAAAAAGAAAGTTAAACAGTAGAAAGGAAAAAGACTGACTGCTATGTCAAATTATCAGACTGCCAAGGAATAAAACCTTGTCATGTATCATTCATGCACTAAATACAGCCATCTCACTTCTGCAGCCTCTTCCTTCCTTCCTTCCTTGGATCTCAACACTGTTTGCAAACATAAATGAACAAAACCTCTCACCTCCCATGAAGCAGGTAATTTGTTTTTATTAATACATAAATGATAGAGGAAATTAATTAAGGAACAGAAAGGGCAAGAGGCCCAAGATCACACAGCAAGAGCACTTTAATCACTACATTCTGGCCACTTAAGAGTAGTGCTTGCATGCTAATGCTTTCCTGTAGGAAGCAAGCATTTCCAACAGACCACCTTTCCTCAGGCTAAGGACTCCCCCAGTCCTGACCAGCTTTCCAAGTTTGCAACATCAGGAACATAGAGTTTTTCTTCACATTCACACCACACCTCTGTCCCCTCGTTTAATTATTATTTATGCTGAATATGAATAGCACAGGAGATGATCCTAAGATGAATAATGTAAAGGCAACAAGAGACAAAAAAACTGCTCCAGTCAGCTCATATCCTACCTGCTTGATATTAAACTCATCTTAGCACTGGGTCTCTGCATACTAGAGGAGGATGGGTGAGTTTTAGGGCCATTGCACAGTGTGAACTTTCCCAATGTATCACAGTTACAGAACCTCCCATGCCAAATAACTTTGTGCTGATCCCCAGTGAAAATTCACAGTGCTCAACAGCCCTTGAAATTTCTAATTTGTGTGTCCCCACAGAGGAGTGGTGCAGGGGGTGCAATTCTTGCTGCATACCCTGCCTTGGACACAGGATCAGGTACTCCTTGGAGCCTGACTGCACACCCCAAAATTCATGCTCCTATTTTAATTAATGAGCAATGCATATCTATCTGCTTCCCCATTTGCATCTAGTGCTGTTAATGACAAGAAAATACATCTTTTTAAAATGCTAACCTAGTAAGAGGTATTAGGAAAAGCGAAAGCTATTACATGTGCAAATTTCAGAGCAATTAGTCACAGAGGCAGGAGCACAGACAGGAGATTAGTTCTCAAGTCCTCACTCCCATCTGCTTCCCCACTGGAGCCAGCAGTTTTGTGCAGACCCAGGAGGTGAAGGCCACGCTCAGCAACACCAGCACGTGTCAAAGCAATTTCCCTGCACCCACCTTGCTGTCAGCAAGTGCAATGCCCTTCAGTCAGCATCTCCCACAGCTCTGCAAGGCTCAGGGCTGGGTGCAGGCTGTCAGAGACTGGCCAAGGGCCAGGACTCACAACAGGCTCATGCCTAAAGAAGCTCTTTTCTTTCTCCATTTCCCTGCAGCCAACATGATCCCAAGGAAGAAAAAAACACTAAGTGCATCTAGAAAGAGAATACAAATAGCTAAATTCTGTTCATGTGAAGATTTCTTCCCCTGACAGTGCTATTCTAGATGCATCACTGCATATTTGCAGTGGAAGATGGAAATACTTCCAACATTAGGGATAGTGACATTCTCAATTTATCTCACTTGTGGAAAGGTGCATGTGGGAGTGTGAGTGACTCTTAGGAATATGTCCTAAGTAGTTTGATAGAGAATAGTACACATTTCTCCTCAGATTTTGTTTTAAAAAGGCTCAAAATTGTAGTAGAAGATTCTTGGCAAGAGCTTAGAAAAAAACAGCTTTGGGAAATAAATCTTATGTTGTGCTCCTTCTTGTAGGATTTTTGAGTCCTCTATCTCCCTACATAAAAAGACATTAAATTATTTTTAAAATGGAATCCAAATTATTCTGATTATACAAAACTCTGGAGCACTTGATTGATCTCAGTTTTGAAAAAATCTACAGCTAGGGCTGTGTTGTGGCAAGGAAAACCTGTGCCTGAACAGCCAGTGCTTGTCACAGGTCTGTACCACCAAACTGCTCCAAAAAAAAAAAAAAAAAAAAAAAAAAAAAAAAAAATCTGGCTTTCAGTGAACTTTCAGTTTGTCAGTTATAATCACTCCCCAGAGATGTGGGGAATTTTGACCCATTTGAGCTGAAACAGCCACCCCTGCCCAAGCAGCCCAGCCCTGCTCCATCACCCACCCAGAGCTGGCAGGGACCCCTCGAGAGCAGGGCAGGCTCCCAGCTCAGGCTCAGCATACACAGAAGTGCCTCCCCACAGCCCAGAAGCTGCTCCAATTCCTCACAGGAAATTGCAGAGTAAAAGTGCCACAGGGCACAGGTGGTGCTCCAGATCCACCCCCCAATACAAGAGCTACAAATAGTCTATTTTCCTCTGGCTGGCAATACATTAGCAGACACATTTTTGTTGTTCATGGATGTTCAAAGAAGGCCTAAAGATAGCCTAGTATTGTCAACAGAAAATGAAATTCAATTCCCTAAAAATATCAGGAACACAGGCTATGAAGAGTTTGTTTTTTATTTCCCAGTAATGCACTTTTTCATTATTGCCCTGGATTAAAATTAAATCACTAACATAAGGACAAGCAGATGAATCTGTGGTTATGATAGCATAGAAAAATGTCAATACAATGCTTGTACACTGTATGCTCCTTCAGTATTTAAAGATTCTTATCTCCAGAATAATATAAACTGAAACACATTGTGAGGATCTCATCCTATTAAATCAAGCAGAGCTGCTCATATTGCTTCACTTCTGGGTGCTGCCATCAGCCAGGCAGTGCAGCACATCTGGGAAGAAAATTTCAAGACTTTCTGGGTCCTGCACAGGGAACCAGCATTGTCATTGCTCAGAAACACAATAGAACTGTGTTTTCATGCATACAAATCCAACCATAACGTTGGCAAAATAAAACTCCTAAAATTTGATGTAGACTCTGATCAAAACAAGCCCATACCAAGCCCTGGCTCACAGCATCTTTGTGGTGGGGACAATGAGCTGCCAATTTTTGGTGACAGGCAAAATAGCAACTCAAGTTCTGAAACATTTAATTATATAATGACTTAAGAAGTCAAGCTAACTGCATAATTTCTAATTCCACATGAAAAAAAAAAAAGTAATATAGAAACAAACTGCCATTTCAGAAAAAAGACACATTCATACATTCTTTCAAGGTGCTTTACACAGCCAACATTTGCTCTGAAAATATCTTTTCTTTTTCCAGGGTAGCAGTACACAGAGGTGGAGGCTGCAGCCAAATGCCACAAAACTGTATTGAATCTCATTGCCCTGCACATTCCCCCAGACCAGGAGCTGGTCCTGAAGCTCCAGCTTCACCCTGAAAAAGTTCCTTTACAAACCCTCTTTCTCCCAGTGTCAGTATTCTCCCCGGATTTCCTGGAGAAGGGTGATTTAAGTTGCAAAATACATAATTTCACACATGTTTCCAAGTAGTTTCATCACTAAGCCCCATGTAAATACATGGGAACAGTGATTGACAGAGGAAGGTTGCCAAAACCAATCATTTTGAACCAACTAATTGGGAAACACTTTTGACGGATAATTTTATTTTTCTTAGCAGCTGTAGTTTCCTGGGGTTATTCCCTGGATGCTGCACAAATGGACTTTCCCTGTGAGACCAGTGGCTGGTACAGACACTTGGCAGTCCCAGAGAGAGAACTACCATGAGAGCAGGATTAAAGCATGTGAAGCTGCATGAAATCAGGCTGTGGAGTGTCTGAACTCAGTGCAAGCTGCATATTGCACATGCTGCAGGCAGCCCTGCTGGCTCCTGGGCTCTCTTAGGAGATCAGACAGGAAACCACAGCTTTGTTCTAGGAAAGGCATAAAGGGCTTCAGAAGTCACATTACCAAAGAGCTCTGCAGGCATGGGCCAGAGTGCAACATTTTGTTATGTAGTCTCACCTTGCTGGAAACACACTGTCGGCTTCTCAGGAAAAAAAAAATAGGGATTGGATTTATTTCTGTATACCAAATCCTTTCCTTGCTGGCCAACTGTTGAGGCTCATGCTTCTATAAATTGCTGTTTGGAAAATATTAATCTAAAATAATATGGACAAAAAAACTATCGCTGGTTATTGTTGGAGACTCTGGAGAACACAAAATGAAAAAAAAAAAAAAATTGGGGCAACTTCTGCTCTCCTGTAATGAAAAAAGTAAATGGAAGTATCAAAGTGACACCTCCATCTAGTAGAATTAAGGAATTGACTTTTCCTATCTTGAGTCAGAACACTGCAAAAAAATTCTGACAACCTCAGTTTGGAAAACTGTCATAGGGGAAGCAGGTAATTCATTCCTCAATGCAGCCCTTTAATGTATAAGAAAGTATACTTTGCAAGCTAATATACCTACTGAATTTTACTCTACATTATTTTTGTCTCACTTTTCACTTCCATGCTTTCACTAATTGAGCTTCTGTCTTTTGTTATTTGTACAACAATATCTCAGGGGATCCTCTTGTTCTCTTTATAAAAATCTAGCTAAAGTGTTTCCATTATATAACCATGTCTTTGTATTAACTTGTATTAGTGGGTGTACTTTAGCTGCATAGCTGGAACATTTCAACATACTGGAGAGGATGCAGAGAGTATTCAGAAAGCTTGGATGGTGTTTACATAGCCTTCCCACGCATTTTGCCAAAACTGTATTGCTCCAAGTCCTGTGACATGCTAAACAAAAACAAATTTGAGCACCAACAAGTGCGAACCTCAAGAGCAGAAACACATAATATGTGAATACAAGTGTTATTTACAATAAATCATATGGCTGAGATCTTTAAAAGAAGCTCTTTTCCTATAGGATCTTGGTGTTACTGAAAGGAGTCACCCTTCAGGATGTGATACTCCCCACAGGAGAGCTGAAAATTAGTGCTCCACAATTATGTTTCATGAGACCTCACCATATGCCACACACAAAACTCATGTAGTGTAGCAATCAAGGCTCTATCTCTGAGCAGCTATGAGAAAGCTCAGCCATATTCATGCAAGCTCTGACAAGGAGGGGGGAAAAAAAAGGAAGTAAAACTAGTTATTGAAATTTATGGGCTCAGGTATTTACATAATGATTACAATTAACAAGGTGTTTATATCAATTTTTATTCTTCATCTATGTGCTTGACATTTATTTCAGTCATAGAAATTGTATATTTTAAAAAAGGAAAAGGTTATTCAGGTCAGCAAAGAGAAGCTTTTTGGGCTCAAACTGGAGAAGAGCTGCACAGAATGGAAGCAGCCCTTTCATGCCTGTCTGCATTTAGGCCCCAGCATGGCAAATGTCAGACCTGTGAGCTCCCAGAGATGTGGCCCTGAGCCCTCCTCAGCCTGGCTGGGAGTGGACAGGTGGCAGCAGATCTGAGTTCCCACCAGGTGAGGATGCTGAGAGTGGGCTCCTGCCTCAGAGTAAAGGTGACAATGGTGACAAATGGCTCTCAGGTAAACAAATTTACCTCAACACTCAAAAGTAAACCTGCCTGTGAGTGCAATACAGCTGCAGCAGCCCTCGGTGCTCCATGCTGGGGACAGCTCTGGGCCAGTTTGTGGGCAGAAATGAGCCCTGAGCAGCACCCCACTGTCTGGGTGTGCAGAGGGACACCTGCTCCAGCAGGGCACGGGGCTCAACAGGTCCTCACCAGCTGAGAGTGGAACCCTGCAGGGGTGGGACATGCAAACCTAGGAAGATGAAATATAGAGACACAAGATCCCAGAGGAAAGCATCCATTTCCAAAACTAACCTCAGAGGGACACTGAGTCCCAAGTGCCACCAGAAGCCACATGGTGTGTGCCCCTCATTCCCCTTCCCAGCTGCTGCTGTTGGATTTTAAACTGACAGTCAGAGACTGAGCCTCTTCTGAAGCAATATTGAGAAGACACCTCTGCTCTTCCTGCCCCTCCATGGCAGATCCCAAGGAATTCATGACAGGAGTGTAGTGAGGAGACTGTGCTGGTGCAAATGGGTCACTATATAGATATAGATAGATATAGATTAGATATAGATATATGCAGATACAGATAAATAGATTAGATGATATAGATAGATATAGATATAGATATAGATATAGATATAGATATAGATATAGATATAGATATAGATATAGATATAGATATATAGATAGATAATACATATTTATGCATATGCACTGTATTGTTTTTTCAAAGTGTCAGATCACTACATTATAACAAAGAGGCTATTACAGACAGGTTTAGTTAGCTGTGCATCATTTCACACCTTCATTACAATCTTTACTGGGAAATGGATTGCTTTTGAGCCTCTCTCCATTCTCATTAAACTTCCACTCTTGTGAGGTGTCAGAACTGTAAAATGCCTAATACAGACAGTTAATTATAACACCATTCACTACTTCAGCCTTTTCAATTACCTGCATTTCCACCAGCTGGAGCAGTCAAGCTCCCACCCAGGGTGAGTCAGAGCACCACTAACAAGGGAGACCAAGGGGTGGCCAGAGGACAACACTCTCTGCCAGGCCATGCAGAACCTAGAAAACCATCAGAAAGCTTTCCACCAGCAGAAAACAGCATTTCTTGGGAGGTGGAATGGGAAGTGATCGTGCAAGGATGAAAGATGGAGTTGCAGAATTGTTTTCAACTTCCTTTGCTAATACTGGTAACTCAATTCGAACAATAGAAACATTATTAAGGAAGCTGTCCTTGGAGTTGTTCAGAGTAATAGAAGCACTTTGTCAGATGAAAAATTGGCAGAAATTAGCCCGAAATTGTTACAGATAGGTAAAGCTTTATAAAGCTATTGGTAACATAAAATCACATTAACAACTTTGATTTCTGCTTCAGGACACAAGCTGCCAGATAGGAGTTACCTCTCCCCTTGTCACATCCATGCATGTGTGGCAAGAGCTGCAGAAACCTCAGCTGACTGCAGCTCCCAGGGATCAGACACTGAAGTCTTCTCCTGGTCCAATAGGACAACTTCCACTCCCTTCTGCATATGGGAAGAGCAACTGTTCAGACAGAATCTCTGACACTTCTGCAGAGCAAACTACCCCCAAGCCCCTGGAGTTCATGGTGGTGTTGGGGCTTTCTGGCACTCTAGGGATGAAATGAGGATTTCTGGGGTTTCTGAACAGCACAAACACTGTGGTGATTGTAAAGCCTGGCATACCTTCAACAGCTGCTTCACAGGGGAAGGAAACACCTCTGAGCAGCCTGTCTGACTCCCCTCCCAAAGTCACCCCAGCAGCTCCCACCTGAGCTGACTCCAGCCTCCCAAAGAAACCTGTTTAAGATTTCTCACAGCAGCAAACCCTCTAGGATGCAAACCAAGATTTTCCAAGGATAAATGACCCTCCTAGATTGTCGGCACAGCACATGACCACAAAAGGTCACTGTTCTTCCCAGCTTTTTTCTCTTTTTACAAAAACACACAACTGAGGATTGCCCAAGTCACACCTTGCTGTACAAATGACCATTTCATTTTGAGCAGGTAACTCAATGTATTTATGAAGAGAGCATGCTTGCTGTAAAAGAACACTGTGTTCCAGCAGAGACATCCCAAACACAGCTGAGAAAGCCATCTCCCTTATGAGGGATCAGAAGATCAGAGCTGTGTTTTATTAGTTGTATAAAAAGTATCTTTAGCTCTCAGTTGAAAGGAAAAATTTGCATTTAAATAGAAAGATTAATAACTGTAATACACAGAGCCCACACTGAATAATTTTTTTGTAATAGAAAATAATTCATATTTTTGTATAAATTGCTCACCTTAAGTCAAGCTACAAAAAATGATAATCATAATATTTTATGGAACAATTTTAATCTAATATAGCTTTGTTACATTATTATTCTCCAGTGTAAATAATGCATGCCTGCAGTTTTGAAAAAGGCCAGATTTAAAATACTTTTCTCTGAAAATTCAATAGGGCATGTGCTTTTTGGTGTGTTTACACTGTGCATGAGTTTTACCTATTAAAATAATAAAAAAAAATCCATCAGAAGGATAGTAACAAACAATTCCTTCTACTGCAAGGACAGGCCAGGAAGTGATGCTCATGGAGAGCTTACTGAACTTTTTTTCTCTAGAACACACAGATTTGGATTCACTCAAGTATTTCAACAAGGTACTGAACTCTTGAGCTGTTTTGGTCAGGCTTAAAACCTGGTCTTAAAAACTGAAAAGTTACATTTTGACATTCATTTGGCATTGAGGAGCAGATTTTAATTTTATTCTGCAATTATTTTTCACCTACAGCAATATTTTTAAAATACTGACTTCAAGTCACCAGAAAACAACCTCTCTTTTCTCTTTCAATCCAACCAAGCCTTAAAAAATTTTATAAAAACATTGACATGTCAGAGAAAACTTCCAAAAAATGTTCTAGGATCATCCTGAAGCATTTCCCTTTTTTTCTGTGTGCGTTTTGCTTAAGTGCATGTTCTAGTTTGAGACAAATTTGGGAGTCACCCCAGGACATTGCATTACTTATTTCTCTACTGCTCAGGAGGATATCTGAGAGCAGAGGGTGATATCACCTGGTTATAGCCCCTGGATGGTCTCCTGGAGCTGTCCCAGCAGGATCA
Organism: Muscicapa striata striata; assembly: GCA_030060385.1. Classification (NCBI taxonomy): domain Eukaryota; kingdom Metazoa; phylum Chordata; class Aves; order Passeriformes; family Muscicapidae; genus Muscicapa; species Muscicapa striata. The sequence continues at coordinate 590,417 of JAREIS010000002.1, read as the reverse complement.
TTCCCTGGGGGGCAGATGGATGCAATTTCTTCCTGCTCCATCCCTCTGGGCTGCCAGTCTCCACCCAACTCCCCAGCCCACCACGAGGGACCTGTGGGGGAAGCCAGAGCTGCTGCAGTTGGACAGAAAAGCTGCATTTTCCTCCCTGTGTCATGGGAAAGAGGCCAGAGCAGCCCAGCAGCTGCAGCAACTGCTTGAAGCAGCTCTACTATTGTTTTCTCACTGCTGGAATAAGGCAATTCCTTTGCTTTCCCCTCCTGGACTCATGCCAGCAGAGCTCTACCACATTGAGAGCAGTTATTTTACCTTTACCCAAGGGATGGCTCCTACACCCTATGGCCAGTTGGCTCATGCTGGCCACTGTCCCAGGTGGAGCAAACCTGGCAGGTACCTCCAGGCTGCAAGTGCCACAAGCTCCTGTCTGCAGTGGGAAAGAAGCAGTTTCTTCACTGGCCTCGCTGTGAGATGCAGAATCTATTTCCTGCTGCAGCATGAGTACAGAGTGGGCAACTCATGACATTTAATTTATCACTTCCTCAGATATTACAGACCTTACACATAAAAACCTTTTAATTAGAGAAGAATCAGGAGGGAGTTGCCTGGTACTTCTCCAGTGCCACACAGATAATAGCAGAAAGCAAACCCTCTCGTTCTGCTTGGAGCCACTGGCACCACTAATTACTCTCCCAAAATTCAGCTCAGGTTCCTCTCGCTGCTCATTTAATCTTTGTCACTCTTGCTGCCTTCCATTTCATCACTCAAGCACTGAGCAACAGGCACAGACACAATCAAGGAAGTTTGGAAGTGCCTCTGCTGACGTGCAGTGGAAAGCCCAGCACTGCTGGAAACGAGGGCTCAGCAGCAGACAATCAGCAGGAGATGCAGGATGCTCAAAAACACAGCATGTGTCCATTAGGGAGCTCAGCTCACTTTAGGCTCTAATGCATCTGGACTCCAGAGGCTGCAGGCTCCACTGTCACTGGGATATGTGCTGCTTCCCAGCCTGCTTTTGGGTTGGTGGTAGTGCAAGAATTGAGATATGCATCTTCACCCTCCTGCTCTCACCCTCTGTGTGCCCAGAGCCTGCAGTCTGGTGTCACCAGCAGGGACACACTGGCAAGGTTGGCAGCTCATGGAGAGCCCCTCTCCATCACTGTAATTGCAGAATTACTACAAAAACCAAAGGGGTGCAGGAAACCTCTGTAACTTGTGAAATGCTGTACAGATATAAACGGATCAATAACCTAATTTTAAAAGGTCTTTAAACAGTTAAAATGAGAAGGCAAAGCCCTTGATGACAGCTAGTGAAGAGCACATGGGAGCTAATGCAGACAGGCCCCAGCACCAGCAGCAGCCCACCTGGACAGCAGGTGGGTGACCAAACACCTGATCTGCCAGTGCTGGCTGGACTCCTCCTGCCCCATCTGCTCCCTTTGGTCTGGCAGCTCAGCCCCTCAGGGAGACACAAAAGGATGGCAGGAGGGCAGGGGCAGCTCTTTCCCAGAGAGTGAGCTAGGCTTGAACTTGATTAAGGAGGTGCTTTGTCTCAGGAGATCTGGTGCCAGGGATGTGAGGTGGATGGAGGGCAGCAGATCACACAGCTGGAATCACAGCTTTCATTGCCTGCCTCTGAACCAAGTGACACCAACAAGTACAAGCCAAAGCATGTACCCCTTTGTTCCTACAGAAAAACAAATCTTAAAAAAAAAAAAAAAAAAAAAAAAAAACAAAAAAAAAAAAAAACTGATGCTCTAATATTTACGTTACAAATTTTTCCTTGTTGGAAAAGGCTTTTGGAGAATCTCTAGCACAGCAGAGCTGGTTTAGGAACCATCAGCAGTGCTGTGTCTGGGAGGATGAGCTGAGCTGAAGGACACAGGCAGGACATGCAGCTTCCAGAGCTCACAGGAGTTTGCAGCGAGGGGAGGGGGGATGAGCTGCCACAGGCAGGGGATTTCTGCTCCAGAGGTGATGCCAGCACTGGACTGGCAAGGATGATGGGGCACTGGTTTAAACCCCAGTTCTTACAGCATGGTCCCAAGAGGCTGCTGTTACACATTGCTCTCCTGTTGCAGAGACACCTCTGCCACCTGACACCTCTGCAGGTAAGAAAGAGGGGCCCTTTCTCCAGAGCTGTCATGTCTTCAGGCAGCTTCACAGGCATTTGTGGTCTAGTCACCTTTTTTTTGCCTATTGAGAGGGCCAAGACTGATCAAATCTTTTCTATTTAAAACAGCAATAAAAGGAAACTAATTTTCTTGTGCACAATGTCACTTAGCTTTACAATATTCTGTCATATATTCCTTAGCTACTCAATGTTACATCTGGAGCTTCTGAATGCAAATATTGCCTGACAAGAAGGATGAAACCAGATGATTTTTTATCACAGTTATACATTCACATATCACATATCCAAAGTTAACAATTGACTCTCTTGTGTAAAGCCATTTTCTAGTTTCCACGCATCCCAAATAACAGATATGAAAATCCTGGTCTATAATATAGTAAGATAGTTTGCTGCCTTTATTCTTCTGACCACATGTGTATTGTACAAGCAGAGGACAGAGGCTTTCATGTTATCATCCTGCTCTCTGGTAATCTCATTCTGCAATCTCTGCTTTTTCATTGCCATTTTCAGATGTTTAATGAAGCAGCACATGGATATGAGATACCCCTGGTATTTCTTTTGCCCAGTCTCCATCATTTTCAATATCAGAAATACTGAACAAAATACATGGAAATATATTTACCAGGCCTGCTTTTCACTTCCTGAACAGAACTCCCTTTGGAGGCAATGAGAAATGTGGCTAACATAGATAACCAGGTGTAAGTCTCCTTTTTTTCCCCCACATTGCTATGTGGAAGAACATAAAAAGAACACATTCACAGTTAATAGGCATTGTCTGCTCATTAGCCAAATATTACCATTAGGAAAGAGTGTTTCCTAAATGAAAAATCTATGTTTACACTCCACCACAGCCATTCCCTTACCTAGTTGCCTTCCCCTTGAGACCTTATGCAAGTACAAGTCCAAAATATAAATGTGCCACACTCTGCACACAGGTGGGGATTTGCCCAAGAAAGCCAGGAAAAGCTCATTTCTCCCCATTTCCAGCTCAGAGCTGCTCCACTGACCTTTTCTTCCCACATAGCCATCTCAAAGGACAGGAATGGTCAGGCCTCCACGCTGAAGGTCAGCTACATCAACCTTGTCCATTTTCTCCTTGCACATAAGCTCACACACATCCTTCCACTCCCCAGGATCACGCTCAGCCCACTGGTCTGCAAGAGCACACATTAGAGGGAATTTTAATGACTTGAACTCGTGCTGAACTTCCTCTTTTAGCTGCTATTTTAGTGATTTGTTGACTCTCCAAGGCTCATTCAGGACTTTTTTTTTAAGCCTTGACAGAGTGGATAGAGTAGACATGGATTTTATGTGCCAACTCTTCTGCATTTTTGGCACTCTACTCGTCACATAGCAGGTCACTGAAACACAAGTTCAAGAAATAGAGGATGCCTCCCACGTATGTCTGTGATGTCTCAAAGTAGCCTAAACTAATCTCTTCCTCTCTTCACCATTAGCAGTGACTCAAAGCTGGAAGCAAGGGCTGAGGATGATTTAACAGCCACACAGAATCTTAATAAGATCTACTTACATTTATATTGTCCATTTCAGGCTGGCTGGCTGTTTCCTTAGCCACAGCCTCACAAAAGGAGCTGAGTACACTGTTTCATTTTTTCTGTGGGCTTTTTAATTATTTTAGCATTGTTTCTGATTTTTGTATCAGCCATCTGCAAAGTGTGGCAGGATGTGTGTAATCTTCTATGACACTTGTTGTACTTTCTCCATTATTATCAGATGGGAAAGAAAACCAAAGTTAAGGGAGATTAAGGTCAGCTACTCTCAACCTCCAATCGCTGTATAATCCACTGCGTTATCGCCAGGGAAGATTATCAGCCTTGATAGGAGCCATTCTTTGAGCCATTCAGCTCTGTGGAAGCCCACTTCTCTGACAGAATGGTATTTCTGTTCCAGCTGAAGGCAGAGAAATTGTACATAAATTTTCCACATTCCTTAAATGTCCCACTAATGTGCAGGACATGGGAGAGGAACTTCACTGTAAAGCAGAGCTGTGCCCTGTGCTGTGCCCTGTGCTGTGCCCTGTGCTGTGCCCTGTGCTGTGTTCTGTGCTGTGCCCTGTGCTGTGCCCTGTGCTGTACCCTGTGCTGTACCCTGTGCTGTGTTCTGTGCTGTGCCCTGTGTGCTGTGCCCTGTGCTGTGCCCTGTGCCCTGTGCTGTACCCTGTGCTGTACCCTGTGCTGTGTTCTGTGCTGTGCCCTGTGTGCTGTGCCCTGTGCTGTACCCTGTGCTGTGTTCTGTGCTGTGCCCTGTGCTGTGTTCTGTGCTGTGCCCTGTGCTCTGTGCTGTGCCCTGTGCCCTGTGCCCTGTGCTGTACCCTGTGCTGTACCCTGTGCTGTGTTCTGTGCTGTGCCCTGTGTGCTGTGCCCTGTGCTGTGCCCTGTGCCCTGTGCTGTACCCTGTGCTGTACCCTGTGCTGTGTTCTGTGCTGTGCCCTGTGTGCTGTGCCCTGTGCTGTACCCTGTGCTGTGCCCTGTGCTGTGTTCTGTGCTGTGTCCTGTGCTGTGCCCTGTGTTCTGTGCTGTGCCCTGTGCCCTGTGTTCTGTGCCCTGTGCTGTGCCCTGTGCCCTGTGCTCTGCCCTGTGTTCTGTGCTGTGCCCTGTGTTCTGTGCTGTGCCCTGTGCTGCCTTGGACCAGAGCAGAAGGGATGCCACTGCTGCCCCACTGGTCATTTGGAGACACCCCCTCCCCTCCCAAACACCACAGGAGTGAAGGAGAGAGAAGATGCTGCACTGACCAAGGGGTTTCCTACCAGCCAGGAAGGGTTTCTGGGCAGGATGAGGCCTCAGAAAACACAAATCCTGTGCTGCTTCTTGCAAAGGGCCCACAGGCATGATTTTGTTAATGTTAAATGGACCAAAGAATTATTTGGGGAGGGTGAGGCACAAAGTGCAGTGTTTGGGATGAGTGACTCCATGCACTTCCTCCACTCTCCTAGCAGAGATGTGTGACTTTCCAAAAAATACCCTGAAATGCATTATCTGCTAGCAGGAGCGATGAATCTCTCTCTAGTAGGACTATAACTCAGCAGACACGCTTCATCTACCAAAGTTCAGGAAGGCTGGGCCCCACACAGCTTCTGAGCAGCACCACATTGACCTGTTAGTGGTCTCTGCTTGTCTCTGTGACGGGTGGAGAGCACAGACAGGACCCAGCAGATGCTGGGCTGTGCCACACTTTGCATGGATTAAACACCTCCCTGCCCCAAGAGCAACCAGAATACCCCATATTTCAGGATAATTTCCCTCTGTTTGTAGTTAATATATGGAAGTATTTCCAAAGTACCTTAACTCACAGTTTGTTATCCACTCCCAACAAGCTGATGATTGTTGCTCTTCCAGAAGTGTCTCTTAGCAACAAAGATGCTCATGAGCTCGGAGCACTCCCTCCAGCAGCCTGCTGGGGGTTCATGTGGGATGTCAAAGGAAGGCAAGAGGGAAGAGCAGCTGCTGACCCCGGGCAGGCAGCATTCAGCTCCAGGAAACTCCCTCTCAATTATCCCATTGTGCACGAGTGAAGGAGGGATCTCCGCTCGGTGCCTGCAGGAGAGAGAGGGAGAGGCACCATCACTTTCCCACCGTGGATTCCAGGAGCCAATGCCTCATTGCAAGCCTCTGCTGCAGAATCTGCTCCTTAAAAACTCCTGCAGGCCCACAGCAGGCAAACAGCTGCAGTTCAGGGTGTAGGAAAATGCCAGAGGGAGATTGTCATTTGGTCAGAGGTACAAAACCAACACCTTTGTTACCTTATGGGGCTTTTCCATCACTTGCAAGTTACTTGTGCCACACCTACACCTTCACAGTCCGAATTCCACAGCTTCTTTCCATGGATTTCCACTTATTTTTTGTTTTCAATGACTTGGGATTGCAGTACTCATCTTCTGCATCCATATCTTAAATATTGTGGATAACACATGGGATAGGAATGGAAACCTCAAAACTGATTGAGGAACTGAGCAAATGAGAAACCAAAGCCAACACTGGAAAGAATCAGAATAACAGAATTACAGCGAGCAACAAGCAAAGGGGGAATAAAAATGCATAAAATACTTCCATTGTTGGAGAACACAAGGCAAATAATCCAAACACACTGACATGTTTCATTTTAAAAAGTAAAAATATTTCATTTCAGCATCATCCAAATGAAGCTTGTAGGTTTTTCTCTCCAAAACCTTTTTGGTGTGTAATTGAGTTTTGAAAGGAAGAATGCAAGGGAATTTTTATAAGGGTCAGATCACATACAAAGTAGCTACAGAGTACTTTGATTAATTAAAAAATGATCCATGGGTATCCTCTTTGAAAAATGAGGATGACTGGGGAGAGATGGAATTCACCTCATGAAATGGGGCAAGAAGAAGCCAATATTCTTGTGAAATGCACAGGGATTGGATACTGAAGCCCACGGGAGAGCAGGAGGACTGCTAGGGAGGAAGCAGAGGTGCACAGGGCAGGGGGAAGATCCTGAAAACAACCTGAGCTTCTAAATTATATAAAAATCAATTAAAAACATAGATAACATTTTGCTACTTACTTTATTGGGCAATAAATGACTGTAGCTGTCATGAGGAAGGTAAATGAGGATGATGGGAGGGGAGGCAGGCAGCAAAGCAATTGATACAGGGTTTTTTTTCCCAGCAGCAGAAAAGATCTGGAGAGCTGAGAGTCAGGTTCTCACCATGGTCCTGGGAAAGTTGTGCTTTTTGTCCCAGGGTGTCCTGCAGGATAAGAGCTCACAGAAAACTGCAGAGAAGCAGTTAAGGCTGAGAGGTGCCCAGACCTCCCATGCAAACAGGACCTGTGTGAGCACCAGCAAGGTCCAGGACAGGTTTCCCTTGAGACATTCCCTACAGAGAGGGGCTGTCCTGGAGCCAGTGTGGGAAACCTTCCTGCTGCCAACTTTACAGGGTAAGGTCTTCATTCTGATCTACTTTTAATTATTTTCTTATATCTTTAGCATTGCTGCATCATATATAACTGTACTTTCATGCTTGGGTAGCAGCAGTAATAGATCAGCATCAAGATTTCTTGCATCTAATCTCAGTAGAAAAGGTTTTATTAAATCATTAAATAAAATCATCACGTGGTCTGCCTTCACAAAATAATGAAAAAAAAGCTCAACTTTAGAACTGAAACACCAGTGGGAAAGTAGAGATGAGCACTGTCCCAGAGCAGCTGAAGTAGATGCTGCCTATCAAGGCAGGAAATAGAGTACACAAATTCAAGACAAAAAAAAAGAGAGAAAAAGAAAAGCAGAAAAAGATCCTTTTGAATTAAGCCCTTTCTCACTTCTAACAAGGCTCTAGAAACAGCACTAATCAATCCAAATGACACTTTAGTGTAGAGATCTATTATATTCCTCAATGATCATATGGCTTTATATGTTATAATTTGGTTCTGAATTATGACCTACATCAATTATAATTGAATGCTGCTTCCCACTCTACAATCAGACTGTGATGAGAACAGAAAGGCAGTGGACATTAGAGGATTACTATCAGAACAACCTAATTTAATTAAGGAGGAGATTTATTAAAATGGTAACATTAACAGGTGTTTTATGAGACTAATAATTAATAAGGTTTCTGTAGAACATTTGTAAGAGAAATAGACAATATGCACTGGCAGCAGAACTCCCTGTAATGGGATAACAATAAAGCATTAGGAACTGTAGATAAGATATTATGATGATAATCTGATACTGTAAATTATGGTTTGCAGAGGATTAAATATCATTACTCCAAATTAGTATTTATTTAAGCTCCAGCAGGCTTTTGCACACTGCCTGGAGGAAAGGTGAGCAGCATGGACACTTGATGTTCTCCTGCATCCCACTGCAGTGAGTTGGGATCTGCCAACACAGCAATAGCACTGCCAGTGTCCACCTAGGAAACCACACTGGGGCTGTGGGCGAGGATTTCCTGACAGCAAAGTTCAGTAACTCATTTTTCACCTTTCTGAAGTCACCTTCAAGCTCTGGACACAGGCAGAGGTGTCCCCTGGGGCTCCAACTCTCTCCCAGCACACAGGACAGAAAAGTTAGGAAAGGCAGGGCTGATTTCTCCCTTCCTATTGCAAAACCTGCAGGTACAGCAAGAGGTGAATTTCAGAAGCATGAGGAGGAAACGTGGGGAGTGGGGGAGGAAAGCAAGAGGAAGGAGTGTGCTTCCACTGCATAGAGCAGTGACCCAGCTCACTGAAGGGAGTAGAGAGAAAACAGCCTCAGGACCTTTTCTGGAAATGAAGGTGCTGGGGGGTTTTGCCAGGGTTACTTAGCAATTTACAGCTCATGTTAACACTTGGCCCTTTCTCAGCTCTAGGCTTAAAAAAGGTTTTATCCCAGCCCTGGTCCCTGTGGCCCTCAGGTAAGAGGTGGGAGACAGCCACAGAGCACAGAGCACTTTCTCTAAACAGCTCCAACCCCTGACATAGTGATGGAAGAGGATATTAGCAGTGGGAAATTTTTTCAAGGCCAGTACTTTAATGAGCTCCTAAATAATGACTTTATCTTAGAGGCACACTCAATATTCGTTCAGCATTGCACCAGAACAAAACCACTGCCTGACTTCAGTCAACAGCAAACAAGTGCAGAGGAAAGAGCCTTGCATTTTGGGGAGCAGTGATGGGACAGGGCACTGTCCCCTCCCTGGCCCAGGGTGAGAGACTCCCTGGAGAGGTGGAAGGTGGAGTGGGCTGTGTCCCCTCCACAGCTGAGGGTGTGGCACTGCACACCCTCACCTGTCCTGCACAAGGCAAAGATGCCCATGTGCCTGCACAGCTCAAGGGGATGCTCATGCCACACAGCCAAGGTCTGAGCCATGAATTTTCCACTCTTAATTGGCATCTGATATCAACAACGAGCACAGTTTGCAGAGCAATGAAACAGCCACTTAGTGTCTAAGCAGGTCTTACTTCCCCTCTTGGGTGCAGAGATACTGATTTTGCACCAGACCTCACCTTCTTGTTTGCTCAGGGTGGGTTTGATTTGCTTTTTAATCAGGCTGAGCCAAGGCAGAGGCCTTTGGCTTTGCTCCTAGCATCCAGTCCAGCAAACACTTTGTCACAGTCCTCCTCACAAATTGCCACTGAATGGGTTTGGGTTATTTCAAACACGCCCATTAATCAGTTTTGCTTCTGTGAATCATTCTGCTTAGCACATCTCAACTGGACTGTTTTGATCAAACTTTCCCCTCTTTTTTGTTTCCCAGTTGTGGGCTACAAATGTCTCAGAAGATTCATGCCTAACCCAAGATGAAATATTGTCTCTGCCAGACCTTGGGGACTTTCTGCAGGAGACTATTTCCACTAAAATTTTCCCAATCCAGAAACAGACTCTGGACATGTCATTTTTATGGTTCTGGGACACTTATGAGAGCAGGTTGCTAACTAACCTGTCTTGACAGAGAAGCCATCCAGCAGCCTCTGGAGGTCTCATATATCTACTTTCAAGTTTTATTTCATTTTTAGCAATCTCCTTTGTGTGTGTCCACAGGATGCAAAAACCCAAGCTGGAGTGCTGAGAATACCTTGCTTTCCCCAGCAAGCATCCCATGGGCAGCAGAGACTGAGAAATGCCTCTCACCAGTGCAGTGTTGCAGACCTTGGAGGTTCACAGCATGGAACAAAATCTCCATCCTATTTTCCATGGGCAAGCAAGGACTCCCAGGCATTTTGAAGGACTCATGTCCAGCTTCACTGACTGGCTCTGTGAATTCAAACCTCATGAGGTCCTCTGAAATTCCCACCTGTAAAATGCACACCTTTTGTGACTATTAATTAGCCAAGTATCTTCAATTTCACAGGAATGCTCTTTTAATTTGCTTTGGATCATGGGGCTTGTTTGAACAGACAGCAGCTCTGTGCCCTACACAAATAACCAGCTCCCACCTACAACCCAAAAATTCATACCTCCTTTCAAAGGCTGCACCCAGCAGTGCCAACAGCAGGTATCCTGTTGGCTTCACAGGCATAGTACAGGGCTGTGAGAAATACAGATGGCATATTTCAAAGGAAAAAGGTGCCCAGTCTATTCCCTCCATCCAAGGGAGTTCCTCTATGCCAGTTTGAACAAAATTGTTGCAAAAGCAAAGCCTGCTTTCTTCCCTGGTACTGCTATTTAAATTACTTCTATGAGATGCCAATGTCAGTCACTGAGTTTTAATATTACCACGGCAACATTACAGGAGAATGAGTGCTGAATCAATAAAAAAATTAAGGAAATACAGTTTTTATTACAGTGTGATATTTGGAATTGATCCCTCAGGCTTTCCAGTCGCCTCAGTTTTGTTTTATATGCCCATGGATGGAGCATTGTTCAAAGCAGTTTGAATGCAGGAACCAATCAGTCGTAATCTAATTTTAAATGGACCACAAGCAAACTGAGAAAATAAAGACAGGCAGGGGCATCATGTTGACAGATGTGCCCATGGTATATTGGAACTCTGCTCCTCCTAACTAGGAGAAATACTCTCTGAAATTGCTTTATCTATGTATAATGCCAATAACAAGAACAATAGGGGGAAACTTGGTTTCTGCAGGGACATGAAGAATAAATTTACAGAAAAAAATGGTGAAAAGAAGAAATAATGTCATCTCTTCTTGGCTTCACTTGTAAAATGCTAAACTAACAGCCAGCAAGCACATTGAAAGCATAGAATAAGCAGCATGGATGTTTTACGTGCTCAAGTTAAAAAGAATTCCTCTCTGACGCCAAAATCCAATTGTTTCTCCAACTTCTCAGGTGAAGGGGCTACAATTTGCCTTGAGGAATTGTGGACAAACAAAGAGATTGTGATAATCAGCAGGTAGTTCCACACAGCACAATGTGCAGCTTTCTGCAACTTCACCTCATGCTGCAGTGCTAATTAATTTCAGCTGCTTTCCCCTGCTATTTGCAATTATGATTTGCTCTCTCATCTCTGCCCCGCGAGCTCTCGGGGCTGACCCATCCCTCCCCTGCTGGATCCAGCCTGCAGAGCTCCATGGAGAGGTGCTGGGGTCACAGCCCCAGGGCTCCCAGAGCAGGGGGAGAGCAGCACTGAGCTCCAGCTCTGCTCCCAGGGCCAAGCCCTGACCCCAGCAGCCCCATCCTCAAACACCTTCCTAACAGCTCCAGCCTCTGCTCCTTGATCCAGCAGGGCTGATGGGCCCTGGAATGTCCAGCTCCCACCTGCCAGCCCGTGAGAGGGATTAGCCCACATATCAGACAGTGGCTCAACTCGAGCTAATTCAGATGGATTTTCCAGATAATTTATTTAGCTGGGTAATCCAGCTAATTTCAGCCGCTGGCCCTTCCTGAGTCAACAGCTTTCATGGGTCCTTTACTGAATTTGCACCTTTTACCTCTTTATCACCCAGGGCTGTAACTCCTACTCTGTCCTGACTCAAACAGTATTTGCTTCCTAAACATAAAGAAAGCAGAATTAGAGGCTTTTCTTTAAATCTAAGACCCCAGTTAGTATAGGATGCTACCATGGTGCATTAAGAGCTGTTCCTCTGAGACCCCTCCAGACCTACTGAAATACATCTAGCATGATATGAGGAAGAAGTTACATTACCACAGGGGCTCAACTTCAGGAAACACTTAGGAAACTGATTTCTTTCTAACAGAAAAAAAATACAGTGATTGCACTGAGGTGGTTCAGCAGTCAATCTCACTGGATAAAAAAACAGATGAAGAGAACAAATCACCAACCTAAATATTCATCATGGATTCACTGCTAGTAATCATGGCCACATTTCATTCTGCTCTGCAGATACCAGCTTGACCATTAATGCTGACTGCTGGTACTCTAGAAAACCAGCAAGGCAAAATAGAAACTGAAAATGCTTTTCAGGCAAATAAACTGAGTGAATAATAAACATAAGACAAGAAAAACAAACAAACAAACAACCCTTTCAACCATGAAAGGTTTATTTACTTAAAAAGGAAAAATAACCAATTAAAATGAAAGCTGTAAAAATACTTTGAAATGCAATTACAAATGGAAAAGTCATGGCTATGATCTCAAAGACCATAGATCAGCAGCAAGGCAGAGCAGACAGTAAGAAAGAGGAATCTAAAGGTATCAATATAAATTCTGAAACTTTTAGAATAATAAAAATACGGAAATTTAATATAATAGCATGATATTGAACCCTAGCCAGGTTGCAAATTTCACAATAGATGAGGATGGAAAAAATTGTCAGACATCATGCAGGAAATGCAGAAATAAACTGCAAACATTCCTGATCTGTATTTAAAATGGTGGAAAATTTGGTCATCTTTTACAGAGACATGGCAACAATTTCTGTTTCAACAGTAACAGATTTAAAATAGATATTAGATGTAAACATTTAAGTATGAGATTGAATAATTTGCTCTGCAGACAATCAAAATAATTGACAAAGATCCCCCTGGAGCAGCCACATTTTTTTGAATCATCTGCATTGAATGAGGAAACCTCAAAGAAACCCCAAGAAATTCAGGACCACCCCCACACTGAGCAGTTCTTACAGGATGACCACAGCACTTACCCCCCCTACATCCACAGGTGGGGTCTCATCCCTGCCCTTCCCCAGATAAAGGAGAAAAGGCACTGCTACGTTATTTCTTGGCTTTGAAAACTCCTTGCTGTCAGTTTGGTTTCCTGTTCCCCAGCCCACCCCAAAGGATGCTATTTGTTAAACTGATCCTACTTGAGAGAGTGAGTATATTTTGATTAGATTTGACTATCATATATAAACCTCAGAGCACTTGGGCTGGTGAGGAAAATAAATACAATTAGTAGTAGTAAAAAAATTAAGCAAAGCTGCACTGACTCAGTGCAGAATGCTCTTTAAGCCTGGGCCAAACAGCTGCTTTTGCTTTGCTTTCCAGCCTGCTGCTTGTGCAGCAGATGCTCTTCAGAGGCAAAGCTGTATCACCTTCACCCAGAGTCCAAGTTTGACTTTACTCCACGTTTGCTCTCTTGCTTAAGTTATGCCAGCCCATCTGCAGGCAAATCTAATCCTCTCGTTAGTGAGCAACTGGTAGCTCAGCTCTGCTCTGCTGTGCTTCACATTACACAGATCAGCCAAGTATTGATGCAACATCACTGAGGAGAATCTAGATTTTTTATTTTTTCCCTGTGCTTTCTTCTTTGGAAGCTTAAAATACATGCTGGAAATAATTTCAAGGGCTGCTGAGCATTGCCACGGGGGGAATGCAAGGGGCTTTCAATACTAAGACTAAAAGACAGTTGGAAATTTGCAAGCGGGTACCTTTGAAATTAGATTTTGAGGTTAAATTCAAAGAAGCTCGTGTAGCTTTTCCCAATCCCTCAGTACACACAGTGCCCTGGCAGGGGGTAACAAAAGCTCTTCTCTCCTGCTGGGTTCTGAGCCCACTGTGTCTCATCCCAGAGCCTTGGCCCAACTGACCATCTGTGTGGGGTCAAAGCAGCAGCACTGCAAACCCACAGCAGGGACAGCAGGAGAGGAAGGTGCAGCTCAGCCCATGTTTGCTCAATGTGCAAACAAAGCCACATTTCTACCAAGGCAGCTCAGCAGCAGAGGCAGGAGGGTGAGGGCTCCCCTACCACACCTCCATCCCATCCAGGTACTCCATCACCAGGGACACCTCCTGCCACCAGGTGCTGGGGCAAATCCTGTGATGTGATTTGCCATCTCTGTTTCAAAAGCTCCAAAGGAAGCCAGGACTGCCTCTGTTACACCCTTTTAATGATAAATCCTTCCACAAAGAATTGACACTCAAACTAGGCAAGGTAGACCAAAAATATTATGAATGCAAAAACAAAACAAAACAAAAAAAAAAAAAAAAAAAAAAAAAAAACAAAAAAAAAAAAAAAAAAAAAAAAAAAAAAAAAAAAAAAAAAAAAAAAAAAAAACAAAACCAGAACTTGCTAAATTCCACAGAAGTCTTCTGTCATTCAAAAACAGAAAGTGAAGCCAGTTATCCTCAGCTCAGCTCAGACACTCCCTGCAATCCATTTATCTGAATTCCCCAGTGCTCCTCAGCCCATTGAGGCACATCAGTGCCTGGATCCTGTTAAACAAAGGAAAGCACTGCTGTATCAAAAGGGAAGTTGGTCAGAACAGTCTTTGACCACTTGGTACTATTTCCCATTCACATAATGGCGTTTTACATTACAAATTTGCACACTTAATATTCCTGTAACCTGAACCACATTCGCTTCCTTGCCATCTCCACTTCCATGCACTGAGTGAAGAACATGTGCCAAACCATCCTCATGGAGAGGTCACTTCATTTTGGTTTGCAAAGCCAAATCTCCTGGGATCTCCATACTTATCAATCAATATATAAATAGCAAAATCAAGCCCCATTATTCTCATTTGCCACAAAATTAAATGAATTAATTAAACATGGGAAAAGTGCTGATGTCTGCCAAAATGTTATTTCCAACAGATAAAAACAAATTGAGGAATGATATGCAGACAGCAGAAGAAAATTAGCTTTCCATCCAGCAATGCAGTGAACTATAGCAAAGAAAACTGTAAATAATGATCAGTGTGCCAGAATTCTGCATCTGAACACTGAGACAAGAGGAACACATTCTTAGTTTCTGTACAGGAAAAAACCACTCTGAAACAATCCCCTTGTTTTTGTAGAACGGAAAAGGCTCTGGGGACTGGAAACAACAGGCTTCAGCAAGAATGGTTCTTTCAAACTCTGATTTGCAAAAGGACTGCTGCTCTGTAATTATCCTGAATGGTTTTTGCTAAACATCTCAAAGGAACAAAAGAGAGTGCAAACACTTGGAGACAAGTTGTGACCACTGGATGTTTTAGCAGGTGGCTGAATACTAGTAGGGAGAGAGACTTTCCAGAACTCAGAGTTGGAAAATAGGGAGAAATTGAACTAGAGCACTGAAGAATTTGGAAACTTCACCATCCTCTCCTGTCCTAATGAAGATGCATCAACAGGCTGGTTCTGAAGTTACAGTCAAAAGACAAATGCATCACTGCAAGCAGTGTTTGAAAGACACTTGCAATTACAGCTGCTCTGGAACAATGAAATATATACTGTTCCTTAAATAAACTGAAAAAATGATAACCTCTTTTAACTGTCGTGGTGTAGTAGAGAGATCTTCATATCTTCCTTAATGAGATTTTTATTGCCAGTGTAAATTTGTCTTGAACTGAATTTTTGTCTTGGGAACTCTGAATTATGTTATACCAAGTTGTTCCTGGTAAGCATGCAGGCTTGCACACATTTTTTGCTGTGAAAATGGCTCCTTCTGGCAAACTGAAAGCAATTGAAGCTCAATTTAATTAGCTGCCTTCTGTAAATATGCCATTATTCTTCTAGCTCAACACTGGAGTTATATTTACAAAGGGAACAGATAGCAATAATTATTTTGGGCCGTAGTTAGTCAGCATTAGTTAATGCCTCAGTGTAATTGAAGGAAATTAAGACAAGTGTAGTCTTTGGGGGAAAAAAAAAGAATCTATCAGTCTACAGCAGTATAGACACTGCACCTGTGTGTTCCTTCTCAGGCTGGAATACAGAGAAAAGTTTGGCTAAAAAAAGCAAACATTTACTCTGTGCTCTGAAATCAGAGAAGGATAACAATAATCACTTTACATATCCAGTCATTCAAAATTTGGTGCAAGTTTGAAATAACTCTTACCAACCACATTCTCTGAGCTTCTATTTGCTTCTGAAGTTACAGCCCTGTGACCAGACACTTGCTGTATTCTCCTCACTGAGGACAAGAGCCCAGAGCCAAAGAGCTCAGACAGCTCAGAGGATCCATAGCTTGAGGGGCACAAGGTGCTTGGAAAGGTTTTGCAGATTTCCAAGAGTCCTTATGTGGCTCAGAACAGGGGGGACCTCTTCCAAGGACATTTTCCTGCATCTCTGAAATGAGCTAATACTTTCCAAAGCCCATCTTAATAGGATCCTTCAAACTAAGCTACTGCCCCATAGCCTTTTTCATTGGTCTGGATCTGCTATTCAAATTAACCCTCAGAACTTATTAGTTTAATTGCATCACTATGTAGATGCATCTACTTAAAATTAAAGAGGCCTTAATTCAATTTACCTTAATCCACTTTCAAAGTAAATTATAGCAAATGAAGAGTTTGCTAATTCTGAATGATTGTTCAGGTTAAATGCAGTTTAACAAACCTCTTTAAATGTATGTATCTATTTAATTTTCATTACTTCCCCTTTATGTCACCACAACACATTCCTCTTTTTCTAGGCTTGCAAGTGTCAAACTATACATGTATTACTAAATTTTTTTTTTTTTTTTTTTTTTTTTTTCTTCATTTATGTGCAAGGATTCCTGAATAAATTTACGGGAACTTTTTTTTGCACAGGGGTGAACAAATTAAGCCCACTGTTTCCATCCTGGAAGTAGCTGTTAATGCAAGTTGTGGGGTAAGTTGTGGTTTTGTGACTAGCCTATTGCACTGAGCAATAGAAGAGTGTTTTGAGATCCATTTTTCCAACAAAAGCTGTCCCTGGATAGCCCCAGTGAGAGCTGAGGCACGTTCATCAACATTTCCTTGCTGGGATCCTGCACTGACAGTGCTCTGCTAAATGGCTCCTGGCTCCAGGGCTCACTCGCTTGCTGTGCTGCCTTGCATGATGGAGAAACTCCCTCCTGGTCCTCATTTGCTCTAAGACAGCCCCACAAAACTCTTTTCTCACCTGCTGAATGCCCACCCAGCCTGTGGGCTCAGGACACCAGGGCTCACAGCACCCTGCTCCCAATTGCTTTGCTGTCCACAGCCTCCCTTGAAACTCACCTTGAGATCTGGGGTTTCCCCTTGCACCTAATGGCTGGCTAATCAGCAACCCTACAAAAAAAACACAAAGCCACCTAACTGCAGGGGGCAAGTTACAGGAGTTTGAGTGCAAGACTGACAAGCCAGAAAATACCCAAACTCCACTGATGCTACTGATTCCTTTGCTATTTCCATGCCATACAGAGCTCCACAGCAAATCAAAGGACCCCCAGGGTACCCATTCAACAGGTAAAAATTCAGCCCTTATGCAAATGAAATGCTAAAAACGTTCTTTTGTTTATCTGAGGTATTAGTACTACTAATGGAAGGTGCACAGATTTCATAATCAAGTAAAATATTACCTTGTGGTACTTGCAAAGTGATAGAAGTTTATAGACTCTATCTCTAGGAGACCAGCAATACTCATGGAGCTTTAGATGTCCTTTAGCCAAAGTTCAAACGAAAAATGTTATCATAATTTAAAATTCTGTTGTAAGGGGGGATGGGAAATGGCATGCACCTGGCATGCAGCTACTTAGAAATGAAGAGTTAGTACAATAACAATAAAAAAAGATCTAGTGTATCTGAGCACACATGGTTTCTCCTTTGTGTAACTTATGATTTCAGAGCATCCTGCCAAAGCCAAGCTGAGCTATGAATACCAACTATTTTAGTCTTCAAGAGTTATAGTGCAGGAAATTCACATCTCTGTGTTCTTTCCCGTAGCTGTCACTCAGGCTGCTCCTTGTGAAAGACCTGAATTCAAAAGGCAGCTTTGGACATTAATTTGACAGCAGATGGATCAGATATATTGGCCCCCCATTTTAGCAGTACAAAGCTGGAATACATTGCTGTCATGCATGCAGAATTGCTGCAGTGCCTGGCTGCACAACAGTCTCCCTTTGCCCTGCTCCACAGGCTGGTGATCCATGGGTCTGTCCCAGGGTACTGCAGACCTACAGACTCTCACAGGCAGATTCAGGCACGACAGCTACACTGACACAGTCATGGGAAACCAGGGAGAAGCATCACTTTCACAGAATCCCATTTCAGACTAGAGAGAACTGCTCTGAACCAAGCCTCATCTGCTTTCATGGCTTCCAACTGCTGGTAAAGTTGATAAAATATCAAAGACAGATACTCAGAGAAACATCTGATACTCTAACTGGACCATCTCTCACAGCAAATAAATCCATCACACCCAGAATTCCACTAATTAAGTTCCTTTCCTGTACCCAGCTTCAAAGAGAGCACTCAGTAATAAAACTGAGTGCTAGGGCTGCATTCAGCAAAACAGTCTGAGCAAGTGTCATCAACACTGACCCAAGCATACACCATGTCAAAGTGTTCCAGTTCACCAGGCACATTTGGAAGTCTGGCTCTAATATGCACAAAACCCTGCTAAGAGCAGGTAAGATATTCTAGCATGGGGGCAGGAGATGCAGAGACAGGCCCAGACTGCAGGAGGAAGAAGGAAATTGAGTCATTCCAGGTGTGCAGCATTTGCTTGGACTGGGTGAGACTCCAAGGAGGAGCAGGTGCTGAGGAAAGGAGCTGTGGATCCAGATGAGACCTCTGAAGATGGCAGATACAGATCATGGCTCCTGGGAAGGTGACAGGCAGCTGGGAGTGTGGATGAGATTGAGGGGCTGGAGTTACAGAAAGATACGGGGTGAGATTTCCAGAGAGGGAGGCAAGGACAGAGTTCAGAGTGGCTTTCAAGGTCAGAAGCATTGGCCTGATGGAAAGGCAAGAAAGGGTTCAGAGCAGGCAGTGGGTTGAACCAGATGCAGCAGAAACATGAGCTCAACCTGTCTGCCAGGAGCCTTGAAACAGCAGCAGGCAAAGAGCCTGGGAGCTGCTGGTAACTCCTCCCAGCTCAGCACTAGCTCTTCCCAAGCAATGCAGCCACAAGAAATGCTTTTTTCTATACTCTATACCTCAGAGTAATTCCAAATGGAGCATTAAATGGTTTTAACACAGGAATACACGAGTGGACTGTGAAGGACTCCTTGGGCAGTGAGTCTGGGCTTCTGCAGGACTCACCCCCATAATCACTTTCACACCCTGAGGATCCTCCTCTAAAAAGCCAGCTTTGGTTTTTGCCTGATGTTCCTACTGAGCCATTGTCCCAGAATTGCCCTGACCATACATGAAGGAGCTTCTAGCATCCTAAATTAATTCAGGATAAATCTAGCCCTCTTTGTTCTCCTGCTAGTATTATCCTCAGCTGAAACTGCTCTTCCCCTCTCGCTTGGGCTTTTGCCCCTTGATGTGCTCACAGAAAACTAATCCCTTCCCAGCTTTTGTTTTTCCTTGGCTAAAGAGGTCAAATGGAAGTTTAAATCTATTTCTTAGCTAAGATTTTGTAGCTGTTTCCATTAGTTTTTAAAGGGAGTTGAAATTATGTGATAGGGACCACTGGTTTGTTTTTTTTTCCTGCTACAGGCACAAACTAGAAAGACAGACACCAGGCAAATGAAATGCATACAGGATGGTTAACACAATAATCCAAAGCTCAGTTCTACTGCTTACTTTGAGTAACTAGGTAGGATGGTTGAAAAGAAGCCAAATTTAGCCCTCCTGAAATGGAGGGAAGCCTGCCAAACAGACATGCTTTGCTAATGTAAAATACCTACGTTCAGAGGAAGCTATTTACATTCCTGTTAGGTCTGCTTTGCAACTAAATCTTCTAATGCTTATGAAATGCAGCAGAATTAACACTGAGCCATGTATCTTGTACCCAGACACAAACTGACAGCAAGGCACTCTAGAGGGAGATCACAACAGTGCAGTCTCAGAGGGGAAAATCAGGAAATGTCCAAAGGAAGTCTGGGAAGTAAGGAGGTGCACAGACACAGCAAGGCACAGCATCCAGAGGCTGCTGGAAGATCATGTTATTGCCCCATCAGTGAAGTTAAGAGACAGATGAGAAAATCTACAAAGGGTTAGATTCCCATTAGCTTGCAGGGGCCAAATGCTGACCTCTTTTATTCCAAACCTACCTGGGTGCAACAACCATTCTGATGAGCAGCAGGTAGTTCAGGGCAAGCACAGCCATGAGTACATAATTGGAGCAGGGCTGGCTTTGTGTGGCAGGAGAGCTGTCTCAGTAATACAGATGAAAATATGCCATTAGACCTGTTAGGCTGCTCAGCACTGCCATATATAAAAATATTTTTTGGAGATACAATTCACTACTTCAAGAGCTGAGAACATTTCTCTGTCACAGGAAAAAAAAAATATGGGTAGTTAGGTTTAAAGGAGAAGAAAGCATGTGCCCTGTTTTCTGACCCTGGTTTTTGTTTATTGTTTGGATCCTACACCATATTTTTCTCGCTTTCTCCTTCAATTATTTATTAAGAAAAAAAAGAGATGGAGAAGGGTTCTCTGTTCTTGTTTGTGCCAGCATTCATGGCTGCTGCTGTGGGAATACTGCTAACAGCAGCTACTAGTGTTTTATTAAAAATAATAAAGTATATCGTTATCATAAAATACCAACGTGATCAAAAGGATTATACTGTTATGCCCTTGTCTAAGTTTCAACTGTAACTTACAGCTCAGGTAAAACCAATCTACAGTAAAATATATAGAGTTGGGAAATTACAATGTATTTCTATATGAACTCTGCTGTTAATCAGAGATATGTATATCAGAGAGCACTCCCCTCACAGAAAATTAGAATTTAACATATACATATATTTAACATATATTATACATATATATACATATATTTATATAAATATATAAATATTTATATATATAAAAATATATATTTATCTATATATATATCTATATATTCTATATCTATCTATATATATATATAAATTTATTTATTTATTTATTTATTTAATATTTATTTAATATTTATGTATTTATAAAGCTTCTATTCTGCATTTTATAGATTGGCAGGGGCCGATCAGCTCAACCCCGCTGACTCTCAGAGCGCTGCTCCGATGCGGCCCCGCTCCCCCCGAACGAGCCGCATCCCCCCACCCTGGGCACGGCTCAGACAGGAGCGCTGCTCCATCTGCTGGGCTCCCGCTCCAGGACAAGGGCAGGGCGAGGGCTCACGGAACTCGGTGCGAGCGACAAATCCAGGTGTAGTGACACTGGCACCGGGGCGTTCCGCCCGCGGAGTCGGGCACGGCAGAGCGCCGGGAGCGCGGGCGGGTCTGCCCGAAACCAGCGCGGTCCCTCGGCAGCGCCGGGATGCGAGCACGGCTGCACAGACAGCGCTGAGGGCACACACACACACACACACCATCCTTCCCAACTGCTCCTGCATCTCCCGGGTGAGCGCACGCACCTCTGCTGATGCTCTCCAGGCGCATCCCAGGCTCCCCGATTCCAGAGTCCCTGCTGAGAATCACAGCCCCTCTGGAACAACCCCTGCTCTCAGCATTCCCTTTGGCTAAAGCATTGTTTCTTGGTGGCATATAAATCTTGGTTTTATTTTCAGCCCACGGCATCGATAGTTCAACTACTGCAAGTGAGTCTCTTCTACTATTCTGTTCTGGTTTCTCATATACACACACAGTAAATTGCACAGACAAAACAGACCTGAGGCACATTCAAACAGATCTTCCAGTGCTCAGTCTTCCAAATGCAGGTGGGCAGTATCTTTCTGTGCCCCCTACACACTCATAGTCCTTCAGAAATAAGTGGGACTTAGATGAATAAAATGGTGTCTTTGCATGGAAACAATCTGTTTAAAACCTCTTACTAAAAAAAAAAAAAAAAACACCTTCCTGGTTTTGATTACTATTCAGAGCATATTCAATGATTCAAGTAAAAAAAACCTGACATTTGCATTTAACTTCTCTTTTTATTGTGCTTTATTCTCTTCCTGAATTTCTAAGAGCTCAGCCAGTGCAAAATACAGGAACTGAGTTCTTGGCTTTGTTTTTACATTTTAACATATCATCATCACCTTACAGTCAATTAACTTTGGGGTCCTTTTTCATAAACAAAAAGCACCAACATCTGGATTGCAAATGCTGCAAGGTGATGTTCATTTATACAAAAATAATGTAATTTATGGAGGTGTTTTTATTACCTCAGCAGCCAGTGGAATTTGAGAACAGTACCAGAACAGAGGGACTGGGTGACCTGGAGACCGATCTGTAACACTCAGGGATGGTTTTACACTCATAAGTTTGAATATTGCCAGACAAAGTTTTGGGGAGAACGTTTTGCAGCAGGGAGTATTTGCAGAAGCCTCTGCTGCTCGCCTTAAGCCAGCTCAGGCTGCAGGTGAGCAGTGAGCACTGCCCATCTCAGCCCTGGGAGCAGTGATTATCTGGGAGCACACATGAGCAGGGTAACAGGTGGCAAGTGAAGGGAGCTCAGAGATGATGAAGTGAACTGGGTTTATGCATCCAGGATGCATGGCAAAGCAGCAGTTTTATCCCCTAGCATTAAGCATTATATTGATGGAGTGACTTTTTGGTCAGAAGCCATCTGCTGTTTCCAGGGGTAGGAGTCTAAGACAATTAGCAAAGCTGGCTATCAAAAAGGGAGAAGTTTTATATGGCTGTGGGTGCTTTCATGAGGCATCAGACCAGCAACAACAATAAGGTACAAAATAAAATCATTTCTGAAACAAATGCACAAGGCACCCTGCTGCTGAGGCGCCAGGGTGATGGGCAGTGGCAGTGGCCAGTGTCAGCTGCCCTTTGAGGTGCAGAAGGCAGCAGCCTGGTCCTTCTGCCAGAACTAAGGTAACTCCTACAGTCTCCAGATCTGAGATGGGCAGGGATTGGGATTGATGCATTTATGGGCTTCAAATCTGATAGGGAGAGAAGGGAAAATGAGAGACAGGAAGTCAAGGACATCTTGGAGGAGAAGCAAGTATGGAGCAGGGCAGGAAAGAAGGGCAGCAGGGAAGGCAAGGGACAGGGGTCCCCTATAAGGTGCTACCAGTGACTGCAGCAAGAACAGGAACAACAAAGAGTGGCTGACAACTCATACTGGCACCTGAGGTGCTGGGGACCAAAGCACCCCATAAACCCATGAGTCAGGCTGCATCCTGCAGCAGGTGCCACTTCTGCCAGAGAGGCAGGATCCTGTGCACATCCTCTGGGGCTGTACTGCCACAACAGCCCCTGTGCCCTCAGGAGAGGTCAGGGACCGTGTGAAGGAAGTGATGTGCTTTTTCCTGAACAGGTTCAAAATTAACACACACCACTCCAACCATCCCCTTCATGCCCCAGGCTGCCAGTCTCTTAGTTCAGAGCTGAGAACACACCATGTGCCAATTCTCTGTGCTCCTGACCATGCAGTAGCTGGATTTTATGGCTTCCCTGGTGTGTCACAGTCTGTTTGAATGCCACAAGGAGTGCTCAGCCATGGATGGACAGGCAGGGCCAAGGCATACCCTGGAGCAATCGCCCTGACCAGATGCTTAGGGCATTTATTTGTTCCTCTCCGCACTCTCAGCCCCACCTGTGCAGAATAAACAGCAACATTTAAGGTGAAATGCAGCCTCACAGAGCTGACAGTGTAAGGTAAGAGCCCAAGTCACTGGTAAGAAAATGGGCAGCCTTTCAAATTTTCAAGCAGGTCAAGGCAGGGGCAGAGGGAGGGACAGGACAGGATGGCAGGAGCAGCCAGGACTGCTCCTCTGCTGTCACTGCTCTGGCACAAAACAGCCAAATCCCTTCAGTTGTCAAATGTGCACTATGCTATTGTTAATGATGCTATTACTTACCATATGTTTAGCAGTATGGCTGGATTTATTCAGCTTATTCAAATGTGGGATTGAACATTTTGGTGTAGCAAGTGGCCTCGGGCTCAGGGGGGTTTGAACTGTGGGAGAAAGCAAAAGCTACTGCAGAGGAGGAAAAATGTTAGTTACTTAACAAGGTCAATAGCATAAATTCTTATTTTGTTTACTTCAGAGAGCACAAAAGCCGGTATTTACACCCTGTTTCTGTTAATTACTTTCAGAGTAGGCTGTGAAATCATTTGCTCTCCATGTAAAATTGTGCTTTATGCTGTTAAAAAGAGCCTCCTGCCATTTCACCCAGGAATGGCTATAGTCTAGAGAAGGATAAACTGATTCTTTTCTGTCATTTTAGATGGGGTCAAGCTTTGATATTCAGAGCCAGGGCTTGCAGGACCTGGAACATTGGCTCAGCCACTTGAATAGTAAAGGTTATTTGTGAAATTTAGATTCAGATTTCAAACTTGTCCAAAGATTTGAGTTAACCAAAGAGAAGACTCTGCTAAGAGCTGGGTTGCCTGGGTTTCTCTCTTAATCACAAGTGCTCCCATCAATTTCATATAAATTGGTGTTCTGCATGTTCAAAAAGAAAGGCTTGATAATCACTGAAAGTAGCATAATGTTCCAGAAGGTATGGAAATAGTCTTAGAAAATATAAATTTTTTTGAAAGCAGAATAAACCCAGTACCTGTTTTTCTTCCTCTGCCTTGCAGCCATGAAACAGATATTACCACCAGATATCCCCACATGTATCTTACCCATATAATATCCCCACTGGATTCTCACCCAGTACAATCAGTTTAATTTATTCTGGTACTCTAGAATATCGTGAAGATTTGGCTGCTTTTACAGAAGAAAGCAGCACAGTGACCTTTTTTACCCCTACTAGTGCCATATTCTGGTTCTTCTTTGATATATCCAAGTACATTTCTACATCCATCACCAGCCCAGATCCATATTTTCATTCTGGCAAGCCTGCTGACAAGAGTCAACAGAGAGGAAACATCATCCAAAATTATCTTTAAAATCCCATTTTATTGGGAGTCCTCAGTAAAACAGCAAAACATAGAGCTGGTGTAATATGCAATTGGTGCCAGCTGATTTGCAGTTTGATTGGATCATGTAGTGAAGGGGAAAGAAACAGCAAAGTTGCAGAATAGTAAGTGCAACCATAGTATTTTCCAAACTAGCAAGCAACCTTTAAAGATCTCTTCAGCTACTTAAAATCAAATATTCTACCAGATATTAACTCATCTCAATATAAACTCTACTAGTTCAATGCCCATGAACTATGCCTTCACTGCTCATAGTTTCCAATGGCAGTAATTAGTGGGCATAAAAATCAATTCTGATGACTCAAAAGACAATCTGTGATGGTGGAAATGGCTGTGCCTGGAATAACAAGGAGCACAGTTTCATTCAGAAAAAGCCAGGCTCTTCCTTTGACCACAACCACACTTCTGTGACACCATCATTCAAAACAAACAAGAGGTAGCTCTGAACCTGGCCACTACACAGACCTACCAGGGGGAACACCTTTCCTGAAGAATTAAAAATGCTTGCTAAAATCTGTTGCAAAACCAACTCCTTGCCTGGCTTCCATGAAACTACAGAGCTCTGCCTTAATATCCAAGGCTGTCCCAATCAGCACTTTCCTACAGTGTCTGACATGGTGCTCTTGGAGCAGTCTATATTTCTGCAGCAACAAGGAGATGAAGATATGGCCCTCAACCTTCTAATCCTCTGTTTGCTTCTGCTAAAAGAGTGTAATAGGTCCTTATTTGCCTACCAGTGCACTGACAGTACAGGGAACTGCAGAGTACCAATCCAAACCCATTCTGGTTACAGCACTGGGAACATGATGTCCCAACACACACTAGATAATAGAGGAGTATTTCATACCTCATTTTAATGGTTCTTCAAAACAGAAAGCCCATCAGCTTCTTCAAGACTAAAAGGTACTTTGGCAGAGAAGAGTAGCCATTGAGCAAATTTGCAACAAAAAGCTTGCACAAAAACCAGCAAGTTTCTCCCACAAACAGCATCACACACTCTCTGTAGATAGCACTGTAATTTACTCAAAGCATCACTAGCCTGGCTGAGAGGCTCCTATTTTACAGGAACACACTACATGGGCACCCCCAAGGGGCACCTAATCAATGGATAATACAAGGATGGCTCTTGCAGTGCCAGCTCTTGGTTAAAACAGAAAATGTGCTGTTCCCAGAATGGCTGCAAGGCCAAGGTGCTTTGTAGCACATACAAAACAGTAAATAACTGGATTTCCTTGCTGATATGAGCAAATACAGCACAATCATTTGCAAAAAAACAGCTCATCAGTAGCTGCCTTCATTACTTTCACCTTTGCACACAATGCTGCAGATGTGGGGTCGCAAGCACAATGCCAAATAGCAGAGAAGCAAAAACCTCAGCCCACTTATAATTCTATTTGCAACAGTAAAACCTCCTCAAGGGGACCATGACAGGAACTGGCAGCCTGTGTTCAGTGTCCCAGTGCTGCTGGTACTGCTGGCACACCACTGCTGGGCCAGGCAGGACCAGTCCCTGCTGTGCAGCCCAGCCTCTGGCCACAGTGCTCTGACACTGCTCCAAGCACAGCCCCATTTCCACTCCAGCTAGGGTGTAAAAGATTAAGGGCACAAAGAAATCCCAGGTCAAGGGTATCAAAGTAAGCAGAGAAAAAGAAAACTTCCGGTCATACAGAACACAGGAAGTACAATGCTGCGTGTAAAAAGAAATTTTGACAAGACATTGCCTCTGGGTCAAGATTTAGGGCCTGGCTTAGTAAAGTAAAAGCCATGAGGAAAGAACAGTAACAGATGCAAAAGCATCTGGGACCGAAAAGGAAAAAAAATTAGAAGGAAAAAAAAATAAAGAAACATTTCAGCCCTGAAACTTAATAGTAGCAGGCTGTTCTTTAGCACAAATACTGCTTTGATCTGTCATAGCTTGCCTATGGGTTTGCTATCTTGAGCATTTCAAAGAAATCTCTTATCATTGTGTACCTGCCTCAGAGAAATCATACCACTGAAGGAACAAAAAGGTTGATTGTTATTTTAATTGAATTTGTTTTCAATTTATTTTCAAGCTGTCTGGGGAAAACCTTTTACACGTGCACTGTTTGATTTGTTTTTAACTTTGGCTCCAATATCCTAATAATGAAGCTTTTAAGGCATTTTAAGAAGCCTGTTTGTCCAAAAGGGTACTTGCATTGATCAGATCAATACCTACGTAAGCGCCTGAAAGCAGGAAATAAATATGGATTAAAAAAAGCCAGCGTTATTTTACAGAACTTGGGGTTTGTTGTGAATTCAGATGCTCAGCATGAACCGCTGACTTGATCTCTGCCAACACACACAGCCATGAGCTAATGTGCCAGGGGATTATTTTCCAGCATCCCTTAATGCAGGCTACCTGCATGTGGTCTCTTTCTCAAAGGTGCTAAACACTTCCAGCTCATGCTGCTCCCAGTGTTAAGCTCCAGGCCAAACAGGACAGAAGGAATCCTTGAATGAGATTAGCAGTAAAGCCAGGATTTATGCTACAATAGGTTAATTAGTTTTCCAGGTAGTTAGCTAATAGTTCTTTTCAATTTTATAACAAACCAGAGGCGCAGGAGCTGTGGAGCTGCAGGAAAGGGCACTGCACCAGGGAAGGGCTGTCGGGCAGCTCTGCCCTTCTGCAGCTCCCACTGACACAAGAGCTTTGAGATGAAGCCCTGAACTGCACCAGCTCTTCTTCCCCCCAGCCCTTAGTGCTGCCCTGGAGTACCAAGGGATGTGTAATCCCCTGCTCAGTAGCATCCTCCCCACAGCCCTTCACGCTCAGCCTCTGCCACCCTGCACCTTTCTGGCAAACCTGTTCCTCCTGCAAGCCCAGCTGGAACTGTGGTGTGATGGCAGCTCCCTCACTGCCCACCCCCCTCCCACTCTAATATATCAATCAGGCAAAACATCCTATTGCACAGGAAACTGAGAGGATTTTATGTTAAGACAAAAGGGTTTTTGAGCTGCTTTTTCACTTCTGAGCTTTTTTCTCAGAGTGATATATGCTTCATTCTTTAAAAGATGTTTGGAGTCTTTTAACACTTAGAAGTAGTTTTCATTCATAATTAAGGAGTCTAAGCTGATCTTCTAATGATCCCTTCCTTTAGTGCAGCTTTATCTCAGTTAATAGCTGAGTTTGCCTGTGTTGCCTGATACAACAGAGGTGGCTTATACCAAGCACTTACAAGTCACTTTCTACATATATGAATTAAATTCATTTTTTCTTTTTCATAGTAGTAAAATAGTGGGGTGGCATTAGACAGACAGGCCTCATTTTATGTTATTATTCCAGTAGAGATCTATTAATTTTTCTGAATATGAAATTTCTTGAAGACCAGAAATGGAAGGACAAAAAGG
Source organism: Muscicapa striata striata (assembly GCA_030060385.1). NCBI lineage: Eukaryota > Metazoa > Chordata > Aves > Passeriformes > Muscicapidae > Muscicapa > Muscicapa striata. The sequence goes on along the minus strand of JAREIS010000002.1, from coordinate 562,391 downwards.
CTTGTAATGAGTTGTTTCTGTCATTCTCTTCCCTTTCGTCTCACCCCAAAAAGGAAACAAACTGTCAGCACCATTAATTTTTAAAATGCCATTTTAAAATTAAATATTGAGCTACGTTTTAAAAGACAGGACAGTTTTAAAAATTAAAGCACTAAAACTAAACTAAGTACTTTTTCAGAGTACAGAATATTTCTTTTGGCCACTCAACTATAGCTGCTTATTCCACCTTGCCAATTTTTCATTTTTACTACAGATCCAAATCATCCATGATTTACTCAGCTCCATCTTCACCCAGAGCAGCAAACCAGAAGTTTTAATAAGCTGAAGAGGAATCTATTTATTACAAAGTCCATAGGGAAGGGCCTGCCATTAGTCACATGTTTGTTCATGGTTAAGTTCAGGTCTCAGCCCCCTGTGAGCAGTGTGTGTAAGGAGAGCCCCTTATGGCTGTGGGATCCATTAGACAGGCTGTGCACTAAAGCAAAAATGCTAACGTGGCTACCCTGGGCCAAATTAAAACCCAGGCAATGACACCAAGGAAGTTTATCTGCAGACAGGGGAATCTCTCAGAGCAGTAATGTTGTTTAAAAGTCATGCCTAGGATGACCACAGTTCATGTTTTGCATCCAGTGGGATGGGGGAAAGCCACAGCTCCTGCCTGGGTCCCAGGGCAGGTCTCACATGTCTGCCCTGGGCATGGTACATGAAAAACTGCTCCAGCCTCATTTGTTACAGGTTTTTCATATCTCCTCATGAAAGCAGTAAGCTGAGGAGAATTACTCAGCGTGCTCAGATCATACCACCCCTACCTGTACCAAGGAGCACTTTGCTCTTCAGGCAGTCCCACTGAGATGGATAAAAGCCTCAAGAAGTATTAGATATGCAGGAAGGAGCAGCCTGGCCCAGAGTAAACACCACTGCCACAAGAGTGTCTTTAGAAGAGGAAACCTGTACTGCTGCACTCTTGTCACCCAGCATCAGCTCTGTGCCAGCCTGCAAGTCTCTGCCAGGGCATGTCAGAGGGGCTGATGGCAGCACCAAGCAGGGGATGGAGTCCTGCCCTCCTCACACACCTCTGGGGCACAGGATGTGCACTGCACCTGTGTGGGGACCTGGTGCTACACCTTGGGTACCCCCCTGCCAAAATGACCACGAGCAGCCATTGGCTCTGACACTTATTCCACTGGGCTCATGCTCCTCCAGCTGGAAAACCTTCATGGCTCCACTCCTCCCTCACTTTTAGCAGCCAAAAAAGCACGAGGGACACGTGGCTCTGGCCCCTACCATCACCTGGTCCCTTGGGGTGTGCACAGGGGACAGTCTCAGGCCCCTGCTGGGGCCAGGAGCAGCACACCTGCATGCCAGCCTCCCCAGCATCCTCATGCCACCACATTGCCCTCCCATTTCAGCTTCAATTTCTGTTCCCAGCCACTCTCAGCAGTGAACAATGATGCATTACAATTTTCAGGTGCCTAAGGCTCACAGAGCTTTCTCAATATAATCAGCAGAAAAGAAGGATTTTGCATCAAAAGCCAGTGCCAACATCCCTGCAGTGATAACCATCCCTGTATAATTAAAATGAACATTTCACAAAATGTCATCTCCAAGCGGCATATTTTAGATTAAAAAAAAATTAAAAAAACATTTCCAAGATCAAAAGAAGAGAATCATAATTGGGAAAGGGTGGAGGTGGGGGAGGACAGTGTGACAGCCCCAAGAAGTATTACTATTATTACCAGGAAAAGTTTGCTAAAATGCCAACTGCTTGCCCACAGTCAAAGGAAGCACCAGTTTACTTGTTAATCGCCTTAATTAATTAACTGGCATTGTCCTGGATTTCCTGAAGCTGGGTTTACTGTGGGAATCAATTTTAAAGAGCTTCCAGAAAGAAAATTTGAATTTCTGCTTAAAGACTTTACAGCTTAGTAAACAAGAGCCTGCTTCCAAACCATTTGGACAAAACCACAGCCATGATTTATGGAGACAAAGTCCTTTTTCCCATAGAGTCTGTTGTGATCAGCTGTATTGACCTACTGCACAGCACAAACTTCCCTGAATTAATTCCTCTTTGAACTACAGCAGCTCTTTTAGAAAAACACCCTATCCAGATTATAAAACTGGCAGTGCATCAGAAGCCAGTGTCAGGGGGTGTGCTGTACCAGGGGCTCCCACTGAAAGCCCTGCTCCTCTCCACCTCTGATTTGTTCAGTCCCATTCTCCACCCTCTGCTGGCTTTCCCTTCTGCTGGATCAAGGGCAGTTTGGCAAGCCCTTGCTCCCTGTACAAGAACTTACAGATGGTGAGTGAGTTTTCATTCCTAGGGCTGTGATCTTCCAGACTTTCTCAATTAAATGGGAATGAAAACAGGCCATGAGGTTCCTCATGGTCCTCTGAGGCTATTCCATCTCATCATGCTCTTCAAGTTCAGGATGTTGTCACACCCAGTGACAGATATTAGGGCACCACCAATTTACTGAGAGTCCTTTTAATATACACAATTATCTGCTCTGTAACTTTTGACTACAACATTGCATTAGACTTTTTCCCATCCCACAGGTTATCCAACTTTTGCTCTAAATTTTACTTTAATAATTTTTTCCAGGGTTAGCAATTCTCACTCTCTAAACTTGGCTACTGGTCCCTCTTTGGCTGTGGAAAAACAGATCCTGAAGATATCTGTGACATGGAACAGCAACTAAGAAAACACACAGAGTTTTCACACATTAAACTCAACTTTTCTCTTCCTGAGTTCACCAAGGTCCTTTCTTTCCTGGAGTTCTGCAGAAGACTCTGGTGTGGGGTAATACTCACCTCACTGCAGGCTTGACCATCGAGGCCCAAAGCCCAAAATGTCCTTTGTGATCAGCAGAGTGGAAAAGGTTCTTTTAAGATTCATCTCGCTTCTCTTACACATCTATTTTTTTTTGTGATAGTGACATCTCAAAGTACCAGCTTCTTCTCACTGACTGTAGTAGAAACTACATGTCCAAACTAAGATGAACACAACTACATCAGGTTAGGTGAGTCTCAGCCTTTGAGTCTAAATAAAACAGTGCAGATAAGAAAAGCATAATATGTATGCCCTTATTAAAGTGTTCCAGCAGTAAAACACCCATCACATAAATATGGAAGTGCATACTTCTTTAAATAATGTATTTTAAGTGCTAATTCTGGTATCAGATTCTGCTCTTATATGCCTCTAACTAGACAAGAGTAAGTAAGGACTTCTCCCAGCTCAGACATTGTAAAGCATAGCTGGGTAGAATCTGCCCCTCCCAAGAAGAGGCACACAGAGATGGTGGTTTGCTTCTCCAGCAAGGTCAGCAGCACCAAGTGGGGTGGAGAATGTGTCCCTCTCACCTGTATAAGAACATCACAGTCATTTTCTGCCCAGAGGTGCAGGAGAAGATCACAGCCTAGCAACATTTCTCTTCTCTATTTTGTGGAATGGCTCATTTAGCAATGACAAAATTTTCCTTGAGAAAACTATATTCTGGGAAGGAAAGGCTCAACAAATCAAAAAAAGTTTTAAAGAGAAAGCTGAATGGAAGGCACACACAGCCATTTTTCATCCATTTTTCCTAATATGCAAATAAAACAGTTCCCTACTCCTCCTGGCAGGAGCAGAGAAGCAACTAATGGAGCAATGCTGATCTCTTAAAGACAGGGAACATCCCAGAAAAATGAAACAGAAGAGGTGTGCCTGCCGTGCTGATGGATTACACCAGGCATTTGGTGTTTACCCTGCCAAGCAGCTACAGGAGCTGCTAAGAAAGTGGTGAGAACTGCTGCAAGGAAAAGACAGAATTTGCATAAATTCATGTATGTCTCAGCCTCTGAACATTCACTTCTATGAAGGACTGAGAGTAAGAGAGACATCCAGGTACTGGTGTCAGGTTTGGGGTGAAATGTATCCTCTGGCACTGAATGAGGGCATTTACATAAGGAAGAAAAGTGATGTGCTGTTCAGAGAGAAATTTGGTGACACCTGAGGAGAGGCAACAGACACAGTGGGAAGTAGAAGGAGAGAAGTGAAGAGAGACGTGGACAGCAGAGTGCTGGCCAACATTTTAAATCAGCTTGCCATCCAGCAGCTTCCCTCACCTTAGAAAGGGCTCCTTTCTCAGCTCAGCTCTTTTGCACTTGTCTGACTGGAATTCCTCTCGAGCTGGAGCTGGTCTCATGGCAGTGGGGAGGATCTGGAACATGGCATCATGGATGCAGGGCAAGGAGTGTGTGCTGTCAGGGGCAGTGAAACACTGCATTTTGGTAGTTTGGGCCCATCTGGAGCTGCAGCAGTCCTGGCCCAGCTGGACAGGCTTCAACTTGCACACACCCAACCTCACAGCAGCTAAACTGGGGCTTAACTGCCATGGCCACTTCTCTGAATGTCCAGCACTGGTCATTTCCAGGAGAAGACCTTCCCATTAACTTCTTAAAACCCTGTATTACAGAGGACATTTTTGATAATCCCTAATTCAGACCTTGTGACCAATGGGAAGCCAGAAAAGGAGCCTAAGAGACAGAAGGGAAAGTAGAACAAGGGGGACTGACAACTGTCAGGTAAATACTGCTTCCTAGGCAGAAACATCAAAGCAGTCCACACCAAGGGTGCACTTTGGAAGGATAAATCCATAGATTGAAACAGGAAAGTTCATTTTTTTCTGTAGGAAATCAAGTTGCAGTGATGGATGCTATCCCTAGTCAGGACATAAAAACACATCATGAGCAGTTCCCACCCTCTCTCCCCTCTGAGGCAATTCCATCTTTTCTGGGGACAGGAAAGGCACACAGTGTCTTTCTTCATCATTGAAATCTCTTCCACTCATCACTGAGCTTTTGGGCTGGATGACACCTGAAAATCCTGCACAGGGGAGGAAATTTCTGCTGGACAATTAGCAGAGCACCCCAGCATTATGGGGCTTTGCTTGACTTCATCTCCAACAACAGCAACATTCACCTGACAATTCAGTCTTTCCTCTGCAAAAATCCTCCAGTACCAACACAGAGGCACTGATAAGTCATGTGCTGGCCCATTGCCCAGCTTAGTGCTTGGCTTGGCTTCAGCAGTTCAGCTGACACACACATCTTTCTTTCATTTCCTTTCCCAGGTCCCTTCTCCTCCTGCCCCACCACCTTCCATCACCACTCACCCCCATGCCCAAACTCTCCATTCACAGGCAGGGCTGCTTGTGATGCCCTGCTTTGGTCTCACAGACCCTGCTCAGCCTGTGCTGTGCCTTATTCTGCAAATTATCACACAAAAAGAATAAAATTAAAATCAATAGAACTATTCAGTAGGATACAACAGAGCTGACTGGAAAAAGAGCAAAACAGCCCAGAGAGGAGAGTGGGAATGATCTTGTCATGTCACATCCAGCTTTTCCACAGAGCCATGTGCTGCCTCCTGCAGCAGCAGCCCAGCCCATTAGACACACTCAGCCCTTCTCTCACCTCTTTAGACACCAGCCATTGATAATCTGTGCAATTAGTGTAAGGCTTACAGCTGGACTCAATGATCTTAAAGGTCTTTTCCAGCCTAAATGATTCTCTGATTAATCTTGCCTGTCAGTAAAGCTACAGCAGCTCTGCACACAGCAATACCCTACAACAGCTGAATATATTGCATAAGAGCAAGAATCTTCTTAATGGATTTCTGCAGCAAGAGTGGAAAATGGGGGTGTTCCCAGCTCCATATATCCTAGTGAGAGGTAATGAACGGCACACCCATAGCATTTTGCTAATAACCTCAAATAGAGTGAAGAGTTCAGCTGGGAGGGGAGAATTCTTTTTTTTTCTGGTAAAAGTTTGATGAGCTTTCAGAATCAAATATTTCAGAGCTTGCTCATTGCTAATTAAGGGTTAGTATACTAAATTAGCAGTAAATTAACATTCATTTCTCTGCTAGTACACTAGAGCTGCAGGAAATTACCCAAATTATTCAGGTAGTGACATTCATCACTGGGTGGAATTACTGTAGCTTAAACAAGATTTAGTGCTACTCTGTAGCTAATATTCACAGCTGCAGGAAAAGACAGGCAGGCTCCCCCATTCACAGCAATTTTGACAGCAGAGGTGCCAAGACAGGGGAAAATGTTCATCTGAGCTGTTGATTATTGAGACTAGAGAACTGGACAGGCCAGGCTTTGCTGAGAGATCACTGCATACTTGGGGTGCAAATGGTGAGGTAGCACCAGGCTGGTGTCTGCAAGTGACCGAGTGCTGCTGTAAAATGAAAATATCACCCTAAAAATATCTTTGTGCAGTTGCTGGGGATAATTGATGCTGGTGCAGCATTACTTCAAACCACTCATAAAGCTCCATCTGTAGCTGCAGCTCTATAGACATTTTATAATTATGTTTAATATTGCAATCCCCTATTTCTAGGGAGGATTTGAGGATCTCGGCACATTTGTCTAAGTGATGAGCATTTTATCTAGGGCTTAGGAGCTTTCCTTGCTCCCTGGGGAATAGTTGGCTCAGGAAGCTGCTGAGTGCCTCCAGAGCCCTCTCTAACCTCTTTTTAGGTCAAACACAACTCAACCATAGCAGGCTGAAGAAACCAGACAAGTTTTGATGGTCTAGGAGAGAGGGAGTGATTATCTTACTGGAACCATCCCCAAGCAGACCTTTCCTGGAATGTTCATCTCCAAAGCAAAGAGTATATTTGAGATGCCAAAGCTTGGAGCTTGCTGCATTCCCAGGCCAGCTGGCTCCCAATCACTTTTGCATCATGAAGAATGTAAAACATGCCCACCAGGGCTTTCCTAGGCACTCTGAGGTTTGGGGCAGGCAGCAGAAAAGGTGTGCAGGCAGGGAGAGTCCCCATGGGATGGACAAGGATGGCTTATGCCCTAGTGCAATCAGCCAGAGGGAGGGAAGCAAAGTCCCTGTGGGAGAAGAAAGGTGGCAAAGGGGGAGATGGACACTGAGAACAAAGCACTGCTGCTTTGTCATTTCACTAGAACTGTGTCAAGAACCAAACACCTATAATACTTGAGGAGAAACTCCTCAGGATATCATTTTACCCTTGACTATTAAGAACAGAGCTACTCTGAGGAATGCACATGCCTGAACAGACACAGTTACATTACATAGACAACAGCACATATCCCTTTTGATCACAAAGAAGGCCATGTGCTGTCTGAAGCCCTGTACAGAATGGCAGCAGGGGTCTTCACACTCTATTTTTAAATTTTCCAGCACTCACACTAGGGGAATGAGCTGCTGCCCCCTGCAAATAAAGGCCCAATCTAAAGCAGGCATGCTTTTAAGCTCACGGATGGAGATTTCAGATGCCAACACTATTAATTTTCACTCTTCTGGCTCTATTCCTTGTCTGCTGCTGGCAATCACAGTGGGATCAAGAATGAGTCTCAAAACAGGAGGAAAAGACAGTTGTCTACTTGTGCTTTTTGCATTTTCTCACAAGCAGCCCAAAGCAGAGATGATAATGCATATCTTAATTAACTAAGGCCCTCCATGAACTGCCTGGGGCAGGTTTTTATAGATACTGGCTTCTGGCTGGACAACCAGCAAGTAGACTTTTACTGCCTGGAAATAAAGGCATTGCAAAAAGCCAGTAAGTTAAATCAATGTTATATTAATTCATTTTTAAAGTCTCATAGGAACATTGTACTCTTTGTCCAAAAATGTTCCAGAGCTTTAACAGCTGTACTGCTAGCATGGGAAGCAGAACAACAGGATCTTTAGATGTCTGTGTGTGTGCAGGGACACCTCTCTCTTCTGTTCAAAACCCACCAGGTTTCATACAAAACTGGTACTGGCCCACTTTTGCCATCCAGCTTGCCCTTAAGATGAACAATCACCATATTGTTGTGCTAGGAAGAAGCAAATCTCTCATCTGTGGGGCAGGGGGAGCCCCCCCAAGAGTTTCTCTCACCCTTCCTTATCCTTCATGGCATAGGGTTCCCACATATGTGCCCTAATGCTAAGCATTGGCAGAAGGAACAAATCCACTGTCACCACTTTTCAGCCACTCCTGGGGGAGAATAATAGAAAAATCTATTTACTTGCTCTTTTGTGACCTGCACTGGAGAATGAATTTTGTACAGTGCTCTCAGGAGGAGCAGCTGCTGCCTCCTCTCCCAAAGGGATGAAGTTTGCTCTCCAGGCAATGTGGAGAGGATAGCAAGGGAGCTGAAGTCTCCTAGATCTTTTTTAGGGACAGGACTGTTTCCCTCATTAGGCCTCCTCTGAGCCCCTGAGTTTTGGCTGCCTCACAAGCCCCTCCTGCAGGACCTCGTTAGAGAGAGGCTGGGTGGAAAACAGCACTTCCAAATGTGACTGTTGAAGGCAACATGGGATAAAATCTGAGACTACAGGAAGAACAGTGAGCAGAGAAGCCCAGATGTGTTATTTGGTACTGAAGCTGTATTGTGATGCTGTGAGGGGAGGAAAGTTAGCAGCTCACAGCACTGGGGCTGCTGGGGGTGACTGCACCCCGACATGGCCCCTGCACAGCCCCATCCTCAGCAGGAGCAGGAACCAGCTCACCCTAAATTTAGTCTCACTGCTCCCCAGCAGCTCACAGAACCCTTTTGTGGGACTGGAGGTTCACAGTCCCCATTCTGGAGAGAGCTGAGGTTTCTGCAGTGACTCCCCTAAGCTCACCTAGGAGGCCTGAGCAGAGCCAAGAACAGACTGCAGGACTCCTGCATGCCAAGTTACCAGCTCTACATTAGGCTAAACTGTCCTACAAGCATCAAGTGCCTCAGAGCACAGTTTTTGGGCACAGAGCTGGAACTGCACAGAGCAGAGCATCTGTGCCGGCGCCGTACCCCAGGCTCAGCCTGCTCTGACTTGTCCATCCATCTGTACCCCCCTTTTCCCAAGGGGCTCTCCCCAACCAAACATCAGTGAAGGATTTCCATCCCATGGATATTTCATATATGTTTTTAACTTTCTATATTTCCAAAATAAAGCAAAAAAAGCAATTAATGTCTTGCAACAAACATATGCTGTGACATTGGAAAACATGCAGCAGGTGATTAACAAAAGCTGCAGAACTGGTCTATTGCAGGGACAAAGTCAAAGTGCCAATTTTTTAATGCTGTTTACCAAATCAAACAGGCATTCTGCAGCCCACCTGTTCCTACTGCCTTTGACTTCACGACAGACATTTTCTGAAGCCAGAGAAATAATTACTGGACCAGTTTATTGATGGCAGCTGGTTTGGAGTGAAAAAGTCCAAAACGTGCAATAATTAAAGACTGTAAGGGATGCAAGCTATTAGAAGGACAAAGAAAGCAAAATAAATAGATCCAGAATGAGGCAAATGGACACCTTCCATGGGAAGCCAAAACCTCTCCTCAAAGCTGATGTACTCACAGTCAACTCACAGTGAAATCCAAAAGGTGGGACAGGGGGAAACCACTACAATCCAAATTTCTGCTGTTATTTTTTTAATCCAGGAATTATTACCCAGCCCTTGTTGCTAACACAGAATCCAAAGTGCTGGACTAAGCAATGGCCTAGGGGCCAACATGTTCCAGCTGCTTGAAAAGGCCCTGTAAAATCCCATAAAGGAGAATTGCACACCAGCATGCCTGAGGGATAAACTGTGTGTAGCATACGGCCCAAAGTGCAAAGGATGGAGCTGCATCCCACCCAGCTGGAGATGATACTGCTCATCATACAAACAATACCAATCTGTCAGTCTCAATATCCTACCTTGTGGCAATGAGTCCCATAGGCTAATTAAAACTTAGGTTAAGAGTGCTTCCTATCAAAGCTGTTCAATGCATTGACTTCAAATTTAATTTTACGCCTCTCTTTTTTTATCCAAGTAGGGAAAAAGCCATGGTATTGGTGCTTTATTTACATCCATCACAGCCTGTCTCTCAGTGGCACTTCCCATGTATTGTTCTGCCTAAAATAAACAGACCTAACCTTTGCAGTCTCTGCTGCATGCAAATCTTCCCTCTAAAGTATTTTCTATGCTTCTGATTAAGTTTGCTGCCCTTCACTGAACCTCTTCTATTTCCTGCTCTATCATTTTTTAATTAGGGTAACCAAACTAAGCATGCTTCTCAAGGTGAGGCCACATCACTATCTCTAGAACAACACTGTCATATTTTCAGTGTTGTCCTCTATTCAACAAATTAATGTCATGCCATTTTATATTTATGCTTTCCTGATCACTGCCCAGACCTCAGCAGATGTTTTCCATTGAGCTCTTTGAGATATTTTTCCATTTTGAAGTTCACCCCATTAGACAATCAACTGTTCCATCCAATTAATAGTAACTTCCTTTTACTCATATTGCATTTTATTATCAGAATTTTGATTAATACAGCTTTGGTAAATTCAAAGGAAATTCTTAGTCACACTTAGATTTGATTAAATTTTGGAGCATCCAATTTCAGCAATTTGCTACCTCCTTTTTCAGATTATCGTAAAATACTGAGTACAGGCTCCAGGGGTGCCTGCCATACAAATGACTGTATATGTAATTACTAAAGCTCTCCACAGAGACATGATTTTCAAAGAATGCATGTATCATAACATAAATAAAAACCTAATTTATTTTTTTAAGCATTTTCAAATCTCAAACCTTGACTTTCTGTACCTGCATCACAATCCTACAAAGAGGGAAGCAGTGAAGTGGCCCCTGTCACTTCCCAGGGTGCATTCACATGCACATCACCAAGCCAAACAAACCCTCCTCCTCTGGCTGCTGTAACACAATTTTCAAGAAAGGTGAACATGACAGTCTTCAAAGGGATTTAAACAAAACAATGTCAGGAAAGGTTTCACCACCCCATGTACCACACACTTCTATAGCCTGTGAAAAGAAATACTCCTCTGTGAAATTCAGACCACATAAGGTTTTTGAATTCAGAATGTCTTTTTATAATGATATATTCATGCTTCCTGCCATCCATCAGAAACTTCCTATAGAGTGGATGCTTTTCTGTCAAAAAAAAAGATGCTGAATTACTTTAGAGGGAATCAAGTTCTTGAACATCTACAGGGGGAAGAAGAGAAGTGAAGGGAATCTTCAGCAGTTTCTCATCTAGATGGATGTCCCTTTATACAATTTCATCATAGAGTGTTTGGGTTGGAAGGGAGCTCAAAGATCACCTACTTCCAAACCCCTGCCATGGGCAGGGACACCTTTCACATATCCAGTCTGGTCTTGGACACTTCCAGGGATGGAGCATCCAGAGTTTCTCTGAGCAACCTGTGCCAATGCCTCACCACCCTCACAGTGGGAACTTCTTCCCAATGTCTAATATAAACCTACTCTCAGTTTAAATGCATTTCCTCTTGTCCTACCACTACACACCCTTGTAACAAGTCCCCCTTCACTCTCCCATAGACCCTTTGGGTACTGGAAGGTGCTATAAAATCTTCCCAAAACCTTCTCCTCTCCAGGCTGAACAGCTCCAGCCCTCTCAGCCTGCCTTTGTGGAGAGGTAGAGCCAACAGGAATATTGAACAGCAGTGGTCTCAACACTGACCTCCAAGGAATTCCACTTGTCATTGCTCTCCACTTGGGCATCAAGTCAGTGATCAAAAATGTGGAAATAGATAGACAGCCCTCTTCTCACCACAGAAAGGTTCCCAAGTTCTTGGCAGCAGCCTTCTGCAGGAAGGCATCTTGCTGTTCACACACCTAGAGAGCTCACCACAAATCACCAGTTAGTGCTGTGGCTGTTGGCAGTGGTTTCTGGGATAATATTAATTACAGGAATTTATTTAAAAATATTATCCCCAGCATATGACATACTAAGTTGTCACAAGTAACTTTTTCCTAATGAGAAATTCTGCACATTAGATGAGTCCATAAGCATTGCTGGGTGTTATTTGAAAAAGCTGTGTTTCTGATGGGAAGGAAAAATCATCATATTTTCCAGAGATCACTTTTCTAGAAAGGAAAAATAACAACTTTTTTTTTAGGACAAAAGCAATAGTTTCTACCTCAGCTAAAGAATCCCATCTGCTGTGGGCTCTGAGTCACTGGCCTATTAGCAAAATTATCTAAGAGAAGCATAAATCTGATTTGCTTAGAAACCAAATCTGCACATAGACAAAAATTAGTCTGCCACTTCCCTGTAAATTAAGCTCCTTCCCTGTCCTCAGTTCATTTCCATGGACAGTGGGTAGCAGCTGCTGCCAGGCAGAACCTTCCCCCAGACTCCTGCAGCACTTTCCCCTTGTCCAAGAGGCTTTTGGCCAGTGTCAGCCCCAAAGGCTGGTGCTTCCCCCTGACAGGCAGCCCATTCACACACTGTAATTTCTGGCTTATGCTGCAATTCCTTTTTGGCCATATGCACAGATACCTCTCTTCTTTTTCTTCTCTCTGTCTCTCTATCTTCTGGACACAACACACTGTCAGAACCCCAAGCTGTTTTGTGTCTTTTCACGGCTGTCACCACTCAGCAGCTCAGTCCCTGCTTCCCTTCCAATGGCACATTTCTCCTCTGCTTTACACCAAGACATCTATTACCACTTGGATGATCAGCACTGCACACTTCTGGGGTCAGGTGTGAGTCTGTAAGTGTGCTGGGGTTAATTTCAGAGTTGGTTTTTTGCTGGTACTTAGACACACACTCTCAGTAAATCATCAGAGCTAATGGGGGAGGGAGTTCGAGGAGGAAGATGGAAGCACCATGTACAGGCAATGTTTATAGCTCTTTTTTCTTCCCTCCATCCAAGCCTGTCATCTGGGGAGGCAGCACATCCTGATCTCTACCAACACAAGATCAAAGCTTTCCAGGTCTGTCAGAACTCTGAGCCTGTCGCTATCCCTATTTACACTTGTTTATTTTTATTATTGTTACCATTAATAGTAATTCATCTTGACAGCTCCTGAGCTGCCACATGGGTAAGGACTTTATCCCACTAAATGCTGTAAAAATGCAAACCAAAATGACAAGAGCTTACAGCTCTTAGGACAAGCTTGCAAAACAGAAGCTGTTTAAATGCAGGCCTTTATTCAGGTTGAGTTGGTGTAAGCAGAGCCACACTGCAGAGGCCAGCTCATCACTGGAGTTTAGGGTCCCACTTCTGTTACACTGAGACAGAATTAGGCACCCAGATGTCTTTGAGTTCAGTCCCTATGCACCTCATTTTCACCAGCAGTCAAATTATTGCATTGCTGTGTTCCCTCACAACAACCTGCTCCAGGAACTTGATTGCTCAGTTCATCAGTCACCCCCACCCCCACCAGCAGCAAAGTGCTTGAGTACCTGAGGGGTCTGAGAGTTTGTTTCATTTTGGCAGAGTAATTCCCAAGCTGTGAGATGCCAGGAGCGCAAAATCATCACGTGCACAAGTGTAGAGTTTCACTTCCAACCACTTCTGTGATAAACAGCACCAAAGGAGATGTGTGCCAAATGCAGTTGGAGTTTTATGGTTGTTCCTTTAGCATCTCTTCGGATTTTGTTTAGTTCACTTCTGAAACAACAGCTGGGAGTAGTATTTCCTTCAAATTACAGAAAGATTTAGTGTTACCTTAATGTGATACAAGTGTAGCCTGAATTATATTTAGGAGGAAGTACAATATGTGCTAATGAATAATAAAGACTGTCTACAAGGGTATTAGCCTGTCTCTGGCTGCTGCTGCTGCCTCAGCCAGTTCTCACTTTCTTGATAGTCCTAGCAAGTCCCAATGGCTCTGCCACTCAACACCTCCCTCCCAAGGGACCACACTGGAAACACTCTCCATTTGCTAAGGTTTCAGCTGGAACGAAGCCCCTGTTTCCAAACATAAGAACTGAGTTGGAAAACAGACTTTCCTTTCTGCTAAACACGCCCTGAAGGGTTGCAAAGCCAACACCTGTAAACCAGAGTTGTCCAAATCCACTACTTGAGAACTGACAGGCACAGAAAGAGTTTGGGAAGAGTCTCAGCCCCAGCTTCACTGCAAAAACTGGCAGCAAGTCCCAGAGGCAGTCCTTACTCTGCCCTTCTCGGTTTGTCCATGTGCAGTAGGAGCAGGCGCTTGGCAGGACACGAATGTCAGAATCGCTGCTGCGGACACGCGGCTGGTGGGAAACAGAAGTTCAGAGTAGTCAACAGTGAACAGACAGCTGCACTCAGGAATAGCACCAATATGGTTCACTGATTATCTGAATTACTTCAGGGTATCTTAGCAAATCCCTGCAATGTTTCACAGCCACCAAAGGAACACATGCTTTTATGCAAAGAACATTTTTGAAAGATGTAAGAAAAAACCCACTGATACAAATAGCTGAGAAAATGCAGTGCTAATGCATGTCCCTTTCCTTCTCCATTATTTATCTTTCATAAAATACTACATAAACACACTTGCTCCTATAAGGAGTCAAAAATAACATATTTGACTTATCTGTTTAAGAAATAGTGACATGTGTCAACCAAAACGTTCCAACACGGGATTTTTCCGTTTCAACAACTGTCAGAGGGCTCCTCTATTGAAAATAATCAATGCCTTTGACAGATAAAGGGAGGTAATATAGTGACTTATTTTGATACAACCTGACAGCTTTTTTTTTTACAGTATTTTTCACTGTCAGTCTATTGGATTTGAATTTTAGCTGGGGCCCATGAGAAATATGCTTTTGGTCTTTAGCACTGAATCTCTGCAAATCAAAAGGGCAGTGGGAGTGCAGTACTTACCTGCTTTTTATTTGCCATTATCTACCAGTCTCCAGTTTTAATTATTCATTTTTAATACCCTTCCCAATTTTTATACTCATGAGATGTCATAATAAGGCACATTTAAACTATACTTTGCTGCTCCCTTGGCAAGAAAGGACATTTCACACAGCTAGACTTGGAAATGGAGCTATTTCCTAATGTCACAGTGTTCAGACTGACAGTTCAGTTCCATCAAGAGCTCATCTGCTCTGCTCTTATGAGACTGCAGCAACTTAAAAGAAGTTATTAATATTGATTATGAAATATTCAAACACTTGCCCATGCAGGAGATTGTGAGGCTAAGGATCTCTTCATTAAAATTCTTGATGCGAAACACATCTTTGAATTAAAATAATTTAATAATTTTTTTGCAAAATTCAACAATGGATCTAGATCTGAATTCTTGTAGAACAAAATCGAGGCATTTAAAAGAATCACTTAAATCACAAGCCAGTCCTTCACTGCTGCAAAGCTCCACAAGGTGAGAAGCTCTAGACTTGCTGCTGGCAGACAGTGCCCTCGGACAAAGAGAAGGCAGGTGCAGGGGCAAGAGAAGAAAGGGAAGTTCCTCATTACACTGTATTTTGATAACTATCATTTTGAACAACTTCTCCCACTGAGCAGCCAGGCAGAATCTGCTTATTTTGTTTGTTCCTGGCTGCAATTTCCATGAATATTGTCACCATATAATTTATTTTGTCTTTGATATAAATATGTGACCTTGTAGAGTTTATTATCTAAATATTTATTTGTTTCCAAGCCTAAATTCACAGTGTGGTGTGTGAAAATTCCCTTTGGTATAACAATGCTCAAAGAGACAAGGCTGTGAGATGACTGAAGGTACAAAGGTGCAGGAAATAAAAGGACTTGTATTCCCAACTCATAATTCCATATACTGCTCAAGACAAGAATTGCATCCTGGCTTTTGATGTATTGTTGTTGTATATGTTGAGAGCTCAGTTATGTTGAAATGTAGTACAGCTCCTTTGCTTAACAACACCTGCTAACTTGCTTGACATCTCAAAGAGTTTCTTAAAATATTCTTAAACCTTTGGCATCCCTTCCTGCCCTGGGCTTCATGAATAAAACATTTATCCAGTCAGCAGCTTTAGCAAAGAGGAACAGCCAAGTTCCATCCATCAATGTCAGTAGCTGAATTACTGAGTGATTTCAGATCCTTTAATAACTCTGTTTCTTTATGACTGTGTTGGTAAACAATCAAACAGTGCTGGCACCTGGCTTTCAGTGAACATTAACTTTTTTTGCATTATCAAATACTACTAATAGAGCTCATTGCTGTTATCGTTATTTCAATTTAAAAAATGTCTGCAATGCTGTCCACCTTTGTGAGAATGCACTGAGGTTTAGTCTTGATTTGTTATGAAGGTCATCAAAAGCTACTCACATTAAACCTGCTGGGACTCTGGGAAAAAAAATTGCAAGGATAAATAGAGCCTTTACTTCCCATATAATGTGCTTCATTTATCATTGGGATCACCATGTAGTAATACACTGCCCTTTTGTAAGGTTGTTAATAGAAACTAAGCATTTTGGGGTGAAAAACCAATGATATAAAGCTTCTGTTGTAGAAGTCCAAGGAAGCTTGGAGGTCCAAGTACTATAAGGAAATTGCCTACAGATATTCAAAAGGAGGTTCCTGGTATGAGCCTCTGTGAGAAGGAGGGGGAATGGGGAGAAGAAAAATCAGCCTTCTGAATTAAAAACCTAGCAAGAATGTATATGAGCATATTTAGTTTAAATTAAATGGATATTCAAAATAAAAATGTTTTCTTAGGACTTTACATTGGCAGAACAGTAGGAAGAGGTTTTCCACGCACTTGGATGGAAGCAATGATTTAGCCTCTAACTAGGACAGGCGAATGGAAAGCCCTGGTATTCAATCCTCTAACCTCTCACAAAGGAAAACTATTCTTAGGCATGCAGGTCATCTAAATAAGGATGAGTGGCCAGGGCAGAGCCCCTGGTCTGCCTCCGTTCACCAGCGATTTGTGCCTGGAATACAGACACAGTAATATGAGAATAACTTTGAGTATCTGATCCTGCAAAAAGGATCCTTCTCAGCTCTGCAACAAGAAAAAAAACAACAAATAACCACAGAATTTGCAGAAGATGAATAGCATGTGGAGTACCAATGAGAGATGAGCATGAGACTCCCTAAGCCCACCTAGACTCTCACACCTAAGGCCTTTGGGCTCAGATGAAGGGTGCCAGTGTAGGATCACTCTGGAGACAGCTCCAGGGGGTTCCAGTGTTTTCTCTTCCCTCTGGGGAGTCTCTCTTGCCAAGCAATAGTTCCTGTGCCAGATTTGAGCAAAACAATGTGTGCAGAAATATGTGAGGGGTTTTCTCACCTCCCAATAAGCATTCTCAGCTGCAGGACCAGAAGAAAACATAGGCTGATTGCACCAGAGAAAACACATTTTTACAGGTTTCAGCATTTTTAAATGAGCTCTGTGCTACTGAAGTCAAGGGGCACACAGGTAGAGACCAGTAACATTTTCATTTAGAGACATCTTAGAGCTTCTCTATAGGAAAATAAACAGACTTTCAGCAGAATTACACCCAATTAAGCCACAGGTAAATAATTAAGCCACAGGCTTCACTATTTAAGCACTTCCCAGTTGCCTGGAAAAGTGAAGTGTCACCATTATAGATTAAGCTTCTACACTCTAAGTTTTCTCTGTGGCATCTTAAAAATAAAAAGCAACACTTAGTTATATCTAACCAAAGACTGTCTCTGTTTCCTTTTTTGAAATGAAGGCAGGTACTGCTCCTGAGGAGCACAAGTTAGCTCATTCTTTGATTCCCAGGAAGGGTGACAGCAAAGATTATTAACCATGAATATGCTGGCTTGATAAAACAAAACTCCCTGGCAGAGAAGCGCAGCCCCAAAACCTTTCTACACAGTTGGCTTGCACAGCCATACTCACAAACTCATGCATGTGCTGATCACAGCCCATCACACACACCAAACCCACCCTCTCTTTCTCCCATCTGCTCCTGCAGATGCAGGGTTCACATCCTCTCCTGTCCTGCCTGCACTGCCCCCTCCAGCAGGCAGGGCCCTGCCCAAAGCCCTGCACACCCAGGCTGGCTCCTGACCCTTTACTGACTGCCTTGGGAGCACTGCCACTGGCAAAGCACAGGGAGGGCAAGTTCCCATCAAGATCTTCTCCCACATGCACAGAGCAGTCCAACAAGGGCAAGAGAACTGGAGCCAGGTGGATTTTGAGTGAGACATGCCTGCCCTGCTGTCACTGGCCGAGGTTTGGGGACAGCACCTCAGGAATCTGCCTCCTTTGGTGAGCCAGAGACAGGAGCTCCCCCTTGACCTGCCACAACACAGGCAGAGCTGGGAATCAGCCATGGCTTTGAGGCCTGGGGGTGGTTTTTTTCTAAATTTCTTTTAAAATTTGCAGTTCTTGCTATGCCCTGTTGAAGGAAAAATGCAGGACTCGTTGGAGGTCTTTGCACTGGCTTTGGAGTATATGTGAACTTCTATTTTCGGTTTAAAAAAAAAAAACAAAAAAAACTCATTCCATTTTCTTGCTTGATCCCAGGCTCTACAGCTGTAAATACAAAAAGCACCTCACTCATCTGAAATCTGCAACCTCACCATCAATCAAATCAATCTCCAGAGAAATTAGTAATTATGCTTCTGGGGAGATTTTTTTGCTTTGTTTGTCCATTTTAAAGATTGTGGATTACATAACCAGATATGCGGGTATCAACAGCAGCTGCAACTGGAATGCCTAAGGCAAAAAATCCTTTGTCTTGAATTTTAAAGAAGTCTGTTCCCCCCATCCCCACCATATCCTCACTGAAACACGTTTCACACTTTGCTACTGGAAACATACCCTGAAGACATCTACATCACAGGCTTTGTTATTGTAAGTTATAGCAAAAGACAAAAGGGACAAGGTTTTGTAACCAGAGGGCAAACATCACAACTGCTAATTTGTTAGGGGGTGACATTTCTGATAATGCTGTTTTAGTCAAGCTCCATATTGTAACTTCATCATGGTATCATATCACAGCACTTAAAGGGAGAGATACATGTGAACAGATCCATTACCTAAAACAAACAAAGGTATTATTAGGAAACTTCTTGAGGCTGAGTTGTATATTGACTTCTGGTCAGCATTTCCAGAGAACTTCATTAAATTTATGTCATCAAAAACATAACTTATGGACCTTCTGAACAGGAACTCGTACCAGCAGGAGTAACAATTGTTTTTCCCCATTTTGTGATTTATCATCCATTCTATTACATGCTACACGGACTGTCATTTTTCTTTAAATGTGTTTGATAAAAGAGTTCTTGTTCTACTGGGTCAGGTATTATTATTCACCAACATTATGTACTAACCAGCACGAACGCCAGCAGCAGCTGCAGAGCTGCAGCTGAATATCAGAGCTAGAGCTGGGCTTTTCCCCACTACACACTGGTCCCATAAACTGGGGAACAGGTGAAGAGGGAGCAGCTCCCCATTCCCACCCTGTGCAGGAGGCTGCAGGGAGAGAAAACAGCTCTGCCTTTCCAAACACAGCCTGCCTGAAGAGCCAGGGCTGCCCTCGTTCCGCACTGACCCCGTGGAGATGTGATTGCTCCATCCCTGTGCCCCTCTTGCACCCCATTAGCCACTTTCCCACGGATTTTGGAGCACAGGGGTGGTGGCAGCACTGCCATGAGCGAGGTTCAAGGAATGGCAAGTGTCCTGGGCACCCAGCAGCCCTGGCACAGCTGAGCCGTGGGCAGGGGCAGCACTGGAGCTGGGCTGAGCTCCTGCCCATCCTCTGGGCACCCTGAGCCCAGGGAGCAGAGCTCAGCAGAGGCAGGAGCTCCTCTTGCACTCTTTGCCGGTACTTAGATGGTTCCTTATCTGCTCTTCATTATCCAGGCTATTTTTACACAGTTCCACCCCCCTACCCCCTTTCCTAATTGCCTGATCCTACTTTCCTGATCGTTTAGTGCTGAAGATGGATTTCAGCTCAGATGTAATTAACACCACTACTCCCCTCATTAGGGAGTGGCCTACTTTCCCTCCAGCACTACATCCCCCCAAAGCTTTGGAAGGACTCACTACCCCCCTGTAGCTCTCTGGCTAACATTAACTCCTTGTGCTTCACAGGGCTCTCTCCCCCTGCGTGCAGCTGGGAAATCCTGCTGGAATCCTCTCCACTTGCTGGTTTCCTTCTCAAGTCCTTGCACTGGGGAGTTGCAGCTCCCAGTTTGGATGGAGAGCTGTGCTGCTTGTCCCACTACAGAGTCCAGTTGTGCCACCCATCAGCGGTCAGGATACACAGCTGGCATGGCTCTGCCCAGACACGAGTGACCCCATCCCAGGGGCTTTACAGTCCACTCAGAGAAGACAAGGAAAGGTCTTGGAAATTCTGGGTTGCAAGGAACAAATACATGCAGCTTACAGCAAACCTGGCTTTACAGTTGGATTACAGAACACCTTATAAGTACCCAAGTGCACTTCCTCCTCTCCACTCGAGCTGAACTTCTCTTGACTTCAGCACGAGTTTTCCTCAAGTAAGAGGAGCTGATTTGGCACAGCAGACTGGGCTGTTCCAGGTTCCTCTTCCCACAGTCCAGCATCCTGGTACTGCTGTGTCCTACAAACCCATCACTTAGGAAGCAAAACCAAAAGCTTGTTTGCAGAGCTGACCCATCAAGAGCCCTCACAGGAGGCTAAACTTAATTGTCTGTGGCTGTAGCAATATCAGATAAGCCCCACAGAGGTAAACAAGCAGACTTGAGGGATTAACATTTTCTTTGATATAAACTTTGTAGGATGCTGTGTTGTCAAAAAGTCCACAGAGATTACTTGTGCTGTAGTAGGTGGCACTTCATTTTCCAGAATCTACGACCCAGCAGAAATTACTGTCAACTCCCCGACCAGTCGAGGGGTATCGATTCCCCCGTTACTACAGCAACCCATTAGTTATTCGATTGTGTCTCATATGCAGTGACTAATCTGCCTCAGCAAGGTCTCGGATTTTGACACTTTTTCATTCTAATCTTTAATTAGTTTATTTGATGCGGCCTGCACATTTTATTTTTATACTAAGTAGTTATTGAAAATACAGTCAGACCGAGCAGAGATCAAAGAAGCAAAGCCAGTCTGCTGTCAACTAAACTAGTTATGCAAAATAATAATAAGGAAAAAAGAGTCGCATGCCATATCAAATGTGGAAGCCAGTTTCACTCAGCACTCCTGAAGCTGCACAGAAATCAGCCCAGGACACTTTTCCATCCCCAGACTTCACTTGAAACATAAGTGCCCCTGATATGTCACCTCCTTTGTATTCCCCACTGCAATGATTACACTAAAAGACTATAAAGCGTTCACCAGCAGCTCTATCAACTTCCTTTGATACTTGGCTCTTGAGAGGAATAGACTTTGAGAGCTATCTTCCCAAAATAGCCAGAGACTGGGCACCCTTTAATGGCTTCTCCTCTCTTTGATGTCAACTAGTGAGTTGGCACAACCCAAACCTGCACACAAGAGCAGCATACTTGACTGTGACCCACACTCATTCTCACAAACCACTTTACACTTAAAACTGCAAGTTTTGGCCACAAACATAAACAATTTTTACTTTATATCACACTCATTAATAAGCCCCTCTTTCACCTGGCAAAAAAAATCCCAGTAAAGGGAAAAAAAAATCTTCACATTAATTCAGCAAGCTATGCATGTTCAAAAAACAAAACAAAACAAAACAAAAACAAACAAAAAAAATGGAGACTATGCAGTACCAAAAGGCAAGAAAAAAAATTATGGATTTTGAGATTTTGAGTAGGCCAGGAAAAGCACTCACCAAAGCCCTTTGCTATCCAAATGCCTTTTCAATTTCTTATAAAGTCAGTGGGAGTTCAGTATGTCCCACAAACTCCTGTGCAGGTTGTAGATCCAATCCCAAAGGCCCAGCCTTGTTAACACTGCAGCTGGACACAAGGCACCTCAGCCATCCCCTTGAAGTCTATTTTATTTAATTACCACCGTCAACTGTCTAAAAGGTTATTAGTTTAGAAAGAACTTCAGGAAAGTGAGGTGAAGAAGAGAAGCAGTGCTAGGAGAGGAAGCTTACAAATGATTGTGATGAATGAGAAAGCAGAGGAGACACTGTATCTAAGTGGCTGCTCCTGAGTCTTTATACACCATTAGATATGCAGTTACACACAAATAAAGCACATTCTATGCTCCTCTCCATATCATATTTCACTCTGGTGTATGAATAATCCGATACGCCTGTAAGCAGAGTCCAGATTCAAGAACATTAAGGAATCACACAGATACAGTAATAATGAAACAAAATTCCTAAGCCAGAGAAAAAACAGCTGTGTGTAATTCATTATGTCACAAGACTGTCACGTTGCTCAACAAAAAAGCCTGCCTTTTGCCTGGCCAGGAATTGCACTAAACCTATAGCAAAATACAAATTATGCTTCAGGACATCATATATTTGATTTGCAAACATAACTTTACTTTAGGCACTTCCAAGAATAAAGGAATATGCAGATGTACACCCACTGGTAGTGACATGACAAAGCTACAGTTCTGCTGGAGCAGAACACGCCTCAAACACGAGTTCTGGCAGCATCACCAGCAGACACATCCATGGGCACATCCTCACACTGGTACCCACTAGAGTAATCCCTTCACTGCAGGGCAGCTCTGCAGAACAGCCCCAGAGCAGCCTGTGTGCTAAGTGAGGGCAAGAACCAGTGGAGAGGAAAAGGAGCAGGGCTATAGCAGCCAGTTTATCACACTTGAAACCAAGGACTTGCTCCTCTTGCATGCTGCCCTTCCCAGCTGCCATGCCTTAGAGGCATTTTCTCTGCTCAGGGAGAGCTGTGCACAGGAACGTGGCACCTCCCCCATGGTGGCTGGCTGTGATCCCATCACTGCTGTGTGGAGCATTAAGGTCAATATGCCTGTAACCATAAATACTCAAATACATTTTGCTAATGATCAACCATCGTCACTGAGCAAAGACAAATGTGTTCACCACACACTCCAAGAGCACCACAGCATTGCTTTTAGAGGAAAATACACTGAAGAACCTGGACTTCTTGTCCCTGGAAATTAGCCATGTCTTCATGGCCTAGTCACCTCTATAAATACAATGAAGTATGGTAAATACATCTGGGATTACATTAGACACTGAGCAATTTGGGAAGATTGGTCGACTGTGGAAATCTAAAATGGTCTCACTAAAACAGCTTAAGTGGTACTAGCTAAGCAGGTTTGGAGCCCACATTTCAATGCACAATAACATTCTATATGGGAACTCACTTTGCAAAACTGTCCAGGCTTAGTGTTCATTACTAGACTGCTTGATGATTTACTGTGTCATAAATTGGAACTTCTCCTAGTGCCCTTTGTGTTGATGATGTCATTTGAAGATCACTTCTCTTTATGGTTGGTACATGCAGTAAAAAGATTTACAGTGTTCATATGTCTCCACCAATGGCCCCTATGCACAACCTTTAAGATCCAAACCCTGTTAGAGGGTGGGATCCACCTCACCCAACCAACACCCCAAAGCCATGCCAGCTTTGCTGTAGGGGTTGTTCTTCTACAGAAAATGAAAAAAAAAAAAAGAGGCATGTCCAGATCATGAGTCTTTCCACATAGCTCAACCATCTACTCGATAAATCCAAGCCAGGATGAGGTCACATAGTATCTGACAAAGCTGTAGATGTTCAGCAGGATAGGACAGGACAGACTAGAGAGACCTCTGCCCTGTAAGCAAAATAATTTTGGGGGTGTTAAGATGATACATGTTCACCTTATTGAAATCCAACTTACATGATATATTAGTGAGATTTTCCCTTCAAGCTTTACCCTGGAAATACAGTGAAACAAGAATAAGTGAAAAAATTTGAACTCAAGGCATTTATAAGGCTAAATCACATCACAGTCCTCAGGTTTCTGCAGATGCAAGCCCTGTAACAAGCAGAGAAAAGCAGTGGAGGTGGATGTATCCCAGTGCTCTCCAACTCCACAGGTACACCACTCCTGCCTCACTGAGCTTTGGGGTAAAAGGAAAACCCCAGGAAGGGTTTACCCATTTTCACCAGTAACAGAGAGTTCATCACAGGCATGATGAAAATAAAGCCACCATGTCCCACAACAGCCACTGAGCTCAAATTCAGTTGCAGGGAATATTTACAGCTCCCATCTTAATTTGGGCAACACAGCAAGTGGAGATATTCACATTTCTGGGTGCTGGGGTACCCATCTTCCCCAAGTATCTTGTGGGACACCAGTAGGAACACCAGTCAGCATCTCATCCCAAATCCAACCTCTGCATCCACAGCAAAAATTAAACAAAATGCACAACATCCCACCTCTTTAAGATCCTGTAGCAAAATCAGTAAAGCATGCAGCTACTCTATGTCATTTTTATTGTATATAAAGAGAACCCATTACATTTATTTGTTACTTTCTGTTGCTGTCATGAATGCCTAAATAATCCTTCAGTGTTTAGAAACAAGCCACTAGGGACCAATGAGACACATTTATTGTAATTACATGATTCTTCTAATTAATTTTTGTCAGGAAATTTCAAAGTAAAAATCTCCAGTTAAATGGACCCCCCTCCTCGCTTCCCTCCAGCCAACAGACACATTCCTGAGCCTTGTTTAAAAAGCTCGTTTTCTTTTTGCCTAGTTGAAATAAAGTGGAATTGTAATTGAGAGTGGGCAGAAAGGAGAGAACATTGTCATTAGACCACATTGTTTAAATCAACTCGTAACAAGCATTTCATTTCGTTTGGGTCATTAACTACATTTGAGTGAAAAATGTAGTTTGCCTGGCAAATTGGTTGGTGGCCAAATGCCTCTAACAGGAGACTTGCCTGGGTGAAACCCAGAGACCACAGTACAGGCACACAAATTTTACAGGTGGGAAACTTAACCATAAAGGAAATATGTTCCAAATCAGCATCAAAAGAAGTGGATGCTTATCAAAGACATACACCAAATTTGATATTTACTGATTCTATGAGGTTGTACAGCCTGAGGCAGTATTCTCATAATTTATTCTATTCTCCCCTGTAACACAGATCACTGAATGTCATAGAGTAATTCAGCAGAGATAGCCTGTAATTAGGGATTAATGCTATCAACTGCTGCACTCACAGCCACTTGTGACATATGATACCCAGGTGATTTCACTAAAACAGTTTACCATATCCCTGGATAAGCCTCAAACAAGTCCTTTTGAATAGCCAACCTCCCTTTTCCAAGACACACCAGGATCTGGGAATAGTTCACTTACTTTGTCTCTTGCAGCAGTCATTTTCAGAGTGTCAAAGCTACCACTTCATCCCACTCTGATTCCCATTACCTCCCATTACCTCACAAGTTCCATCCTCCCCATCTCTCCACACAGCAATGCCCACCTGCCCTGCAAGGCTCCCTACAGCTCTCCTTCAGCCTCTTACCTTGCCCAAGCCCACCAGGGAACTGATCTGCCAGGTGCTCAGCAGCAGTGTCATTTGCCCCACCTCTATGGTGGTCCACAGCTGGCTGTCCCTGACAGAATTCCTGCTCCAAAAACCCACACCAGGAGCCTTGCAGCAGACACACCATAACTTCAATCTGAGTCTCAGCTGTTCACCCATGGCCAAGTCCTCCCTGAATGAGTTGTAAGTCTTCTATCAGCACTCTATCCACAGGCTTTTTCTACCAAGCCTCTGCTGCAACTTTTAAATTATAACATTGATTACACACAAGACCTCCTTTGTATTCCTGGTTCTGACATACCTAAGACATTTCACTGATTGACCCATTAATTTTCTTCTTGTGACAATTATCCCTCAATCTCTCCCAGTTCTTGCTCATGCCAGAGGTTTGATGCACCACTATCCTGAGCAAATCCTATCTTCAATCCTTCCTCAGCAGCAACAAAACTCTCCTCATTGTCTGTTTCCTGCAGATGTGGTTCCACTGTGAGAACACTTCACATGGGCACAGTGTCTAACATTTTATTTGGTCCCTGCTACTCCCAATCTCACCTCTTGCTGCATATCATACTAACTGCAGAGGTGCTTATTTAAAACAACCCCAAGCTATTCTCTCCTATCATCCTATTTATGGAAAAGAACTGATTAACCAGAAGTATTTTTATTTAAAACTAAAAGCAATTTATATTATATAAGAAAAAAAAGGTCAGGTAGATACTCCATTTATCACTATTACAAAGGGCTGTAATACAGTGATGAAAAGAAAGAGAAATTAATTACAAGTCAGAGGCTGCAATAACTCTCTCTGTAATTGTGACGAAAAATTTAAATTAACATTTCTGTCACCAGGAGAAGTTTGATTAATTTTACAATAGTGGAGATGCTATCACCTTAATATTGGTGGATAAGGAAATTTTACTATTTGCAATTTAGATGTAGATCATTTCTTTAAGACTCAAAAAGTGCCTGCCAGGCACCTTCACACTTTATTAACAGCTCAATCAGTGCCATGCTAGAAATAATTAGCCAAGAAACCATGTAGTAAATACATCTAGACTAGGAAACCTGCAGAATAAGAAGGACATAATAAAATCCAGACTCCTACAAGAGGAACAGCTTCTATCCTGCTCTCCCCAAAGCCACCACTACTACCCAGCTGCTGGTATGACACTCTGCCTTCAGAGAAACAACACAAATACCAGGTTTTCTGACAGATTTGTTTTGTTTTCTGGTTTTTAGCCCCTACTTGGCTGCAAAGCCCAAGGGCAGAGGGGATAGATCCAAGCAGTGGTCACTGACATCACACCCTGCCATGGCAGCAAGCCCCACGCCCTGGGTACCACACGAGGTGCTGGCTTCCCTCTGGGGCTGAGGGTGCAAGAGAAGCAGGGAGAAGAGCTGCTGAGGAAAGCTGCTGCTGCTCACAGATGGTGAGGGAAATGCTGTAGGAAAGAAACTGAGGCAAGCAGGGATTCCCATGGCACAGGACCAAGGGCTCACACGCTCTGCAGTGAGCACAGCATGCTGCAGCCTCCTGTTCCCAGCCCGTGGACACAGGCATTACCTGCTCTGCTTTCCTCAGCTTTCAGTCCTCACAAGACCCTGACCAGACAGGACTTGGACATGCACAACCACTGGTAGCCTGCAGCACTAGCAGGCTTTGATATTAAACAGCCCATAGACAGACCCTGGCCAGCCCTGCTGTCTCTGCAACTTGAGAGTTTCCTGCCCCTTCAGACAGCACAGAGCTCCATGCAGGACAGGACAGGACCCAGGCAGCCTCTCCACTCCTGCTGGGAGAAGGGCACCCTTTGATCTCAGCCTTGCAGCTTTAGCATTGCAGAGAGCAGCAGCAGAGCAGGGAAGGGCAGCACTGCCTTGGGATCCCACTCATGTCAGCAGCCCAAACATCCCTGTCTGCATTGTGCCTGTGAGAGGAAAATTCGTGTATTTCTGTCCCCTGAAGACCTTCCCCACCTCTGGCTCATAGAGAAGCAGAGGAGATGACACAGAGAGAGAGCAGGAGCCCCACATTCAGGCTCTGAGAGTGACACCAGTCCCCAGCCTTTGCTACCAGGACAGCCCATGAAAAAGCCCAAGGATTTAATGCAAGACAGTAAGGATCAGACCAAAGTCCTGGGAAGCTTTCCCAGTTCTTCACTGCACTATTTAGCAAGGGCCATTAATTTCTTCCTTTCATAAACACTGTGAATGACAAAAATCTGAGAAATAAAATGAGCCTAATGAAAATGTACTGGTTCTAAGGCAATCAATGCCACTCTGCTTACAGAGAAAGGAAAACACAGCTCCCATCTGTACTCTGCTCCCTGTAGTCAGCAAGGCTGACTGTTTCCAGCATGGATCAATGAACCATTCCTTAAGGGAAGCAAACCCAAACGAACAGCATTCATCTCTCTCCTTCAAGATCAAACTGACCTGCATGGGAAGAATGCTCTCAGAACTGTGAGTCTAGGGAAAGTTGGAGCACTTGAAGTTTCTCTGCACAGAATGGTGCCTAATAAACCACAATACTTGTGCACCCAGACACTGAGCAGAAAGAAGCTGAGATTGTGCTCATGAGGTTGGATCACCTCCTCTGCAGTGCAGAGGCAACACTGCACCATGGATGCAGGGGCTCCTGAAAGTATTGGGGTGAGTAGGGGAGAAGAAGTTTTCTAATGCTGGCAGCTTGTAAGCAATACTAAACAGTTGATACAAATTTTTCACTGAAATTCCTCAGATAGAGTGAAATTGGTTTGGGAGAAGGAGGGAAAAAAAAAGGGTGGGGGAGAAGGATGGAAGGTAACAGTGGAGTAATACAACCAAAGCACTGAATTCATCATTCAAAGAACTTTAGAAAATAGAACTTTGCTATGAAAAAATGTTTACTCCAGCAGTGAAGATGTCCCCAAAATCAGGCAGGAGCTGGCACTGCCACAGTCTGCTACAGGCAGCACTGGGGCTCCAAAGCATTTGTGCTGGAGAGAGAGAGAGGCAACTGCTCTGTCAAGTGCCAGGCCCTTTCCTGAGACACATCACCAGAGCCTCTGACAAATGGTACCTCCAGGATGGCTGTCAGAGGCTGTCACTGGGAGTGTACCAGCAGCCAGTGTAATTCACCATGACAGTAACAGACACGGGGCAGCACAAGGTCCCCAAACCACACTCATTTAAGTAACTGAGAGCCAAGGAAAGCACAGGCTGGCCAAGGAGGTGAACTGCAGCAGGCACATAACAAATGTTTATAGCACATGGCTAAGGTAAGGCCACGTTCCTTCCTCCTCTTGAGCTGACACAAAATTTAATGGGAGATCTTTGTAAGGATAGGCTATGGAAAGAGGCACTAAAAGCTGTTTCCAATGACATTTAGAAGTAGGCAACAATAAAAAGAGGAAATTATAAGATTCAGATACCAGACTGGCTGCAAAACTTAAATTTCTGCATGTTCTGAACATTGTTGCAAGCCAAGGAGAAACAGCTGCCTTCTGAAAAACAGCTGGAAAAACAAAATATGGAGAGCAGAGTGAATGTAAGAGGACAATTCCACTGTAGCAGTGCATACTGCAATCTGAGCTGCAGATGTCAATAGAACTGGACCATCTCAAAAAGACCAGCACTGGGAACAAAATCACAGCACAGTCATATCAACTCCAGCCACCAAAAGCATTTACCCAACAATGGGGTCAGTATCAACCAGCTCAAATTGTTTCAGTATCTTTATGGTTGAGCTGCACCGTGGGACAAGGCACTGCCAATATCCTCCAAGGAGAAGGAGTTCCTGGCTGGACAGTGATAATCCTGTTGCCAAAACAATTTAGTAGGGACTTAAATTTACACTAAAATCTGCAAACAATCCCTTTTTAGTGCTTTGGTAAGACACAGCAGAAGTGGACAGGCCGTGGTGACAACATCCCCCCTACACCTCTGCTTGAGTTTTTGCCTTTTGCCAATAGCTGGGCACTGCCAGAGTATAACAGAAACATGAGCTAACAGTCCTCCAGTAAGTATCTGACAAATTAAGCATTGCCTTGAGCTTTATTTCCTCAGCAGAGTTATGAAAATATACCTTCCACTGGAGTTGGTATTTTGTGACTGCCTGCCCTCTGAGGGTGTGCTCTGGAGCACATCTGGATCCCCTGGCCCGTCAGATCTGTGTCCTGCTCCCGTGGCACTGCAAACCAGGAGCTGAGATCTAGTGCTGCAGCTGCCCTGCAGGGATGACCATCCTGAGAACAGAGCACAGTTTGTGTGATACAGAGGCTGGTTTTAATGTTCTGGAATTAAACATTATAGCACAATTGAAGTTTGTCCCAGAGGTCTGATGGAGTCATCCCCAAGGAGGGAGACAAGGGGCAAGATGCTGTACATCTGTCCACACAACAACTGAAAGAAGAAAAAAGTAGGAGAAATCGTATGATTCTTGATTTGAGAGCTAAAGATACATTTAGAACTTATGAATCACCCAAAAGAGCTACACAGTTGTGTGACCTGGTAAGATATGGGGCTTTCCAAGAAACTTACTGGACAAAGAGATGTCACAAAGTGCCCAGCTCCTCTGTTACATGTTTTCTTCATCTCCAACAAGAAGTAGTTTCTCAGCTCTGGCAGCAGCCACAGAAAATCAATTGAACCTGCTTATTGAGAAAATACTTTCAAACAACAGATTCCTTATCATAAAGGATGCACTTGGGAACTACACACCGTCTGTGAATTACATCCAAAAGCTCTCTAAAACTTCATGGCTTTGAATGGTAAAGCCTTTAAGAGGGAAGGAAAAAAAAAAAAGAAGAAGAAAAAAGAAGGAAATCCGAGTCCAATAACATTGCTAGCAGCAGTTTACCTTTAACTACTGAGGGGGAAAAAAAGAAAATCATTAAATGTATCTCTCACAGAATCCATTTTACAAGCTAATGTCACTTTGCTTTGCTTTCAATCAGAGATTAAGGTTAATCTCCGGAACTACCAGTGCACATGCAGACACAGTGAAAAAATGCAAATAATTCCACCAAGGAGGCACAGAGAAGAAAGCTCTTTCTTCACCAGAAATCTATTATCCTACATTAAAATGCATCATCTGATTTACAGTCCCTGTTGGATAGTGAGGTACAGCTGGGAGCAGACAGAAGTTTTGAATACAGCACCATGAAAACAAGCTACACACAACTGCACGTGTGGCTGTGTCCAGTGGGGCACAGGGGGCAAATATGGGCACATGCTTTAAGTGCTTGTCAAATACTGACCCAAACACACCTCATTTTCTGCCCATTGTAAGAGCTCTGCAGTGAGCCTGAATAAATGCAGAAGGGTCCATTTATGAAGGTAAAACCCTCATGGTGCCCTACAGCACAAACAAGCAGTGACCACTTCCCAAGCCCTCCACAGAGTAGTTTGACTTTGAAGGGATGAACAGGAAACCCCAGCAAGAGAATAAATGATGCACACAAAAATATCACAGTATCACCTCCCAAGATTGCTGTATGATAGACACAGCTCCCCTGCAACAAAGGCAG
Source organism: Muscicapa striata striata (assembly GCA_030060385.1). Lineage (NCBI taxonomy): Eukaryota > Metazoa > Chordata > Aves > Passeriformes > Muscicapidae > Muscicapa > Muscicapa striata. The sequence continues at coordinate 531,726 of JAREIS010000002.1, read as the reverse complement.
CTGTCTGACCCCAAACTAGCAGGAGCTAGATGCAGGATTGCACCCATATGTTTCTCCTGAAAGAGACTAGCAGCTTTATTCCAGGACTAGAGTCCACAACACAATCCTTAACAAAAGCTAACCAAAGCCCAAGTGCAAGGTGCTGCTGGAGAAAGGGGGAAAAAAGAAAGAAAGAAAAAAAAAAGGGTAAATTTAAAGTTTTAAAGTTTTAATTATTCCAATTAGAAAACTGTCCTTAAGTTCTGTAACACAGAGACTGGATTACAGTCCTTTCAAATTCAAGAGGTATCAGTCCTAAAAATGAGTGGACTTGAAAGGGACATGTAAAAGGTGAGATACACACGGTGAAGAACACACTAAGGGACAAGCCACTTCCATCCCTTAATGCCCAGCTTTTCTGTCCTGCCCCTCTACAGGTGTTCAGAGACCATCCTCAAAAACATTCCCCAGCTGGTCTGGCTTCAGCTGTGCCCTAAACTATCCCTTATTTCCTCCCTTATTTCTTTTTCTCCTCACTCTTGTTTGCTTGATTTTGTCTGTGCTTAACCAGAGTATGACTTTACTGGCCACAACTGACCTGGCATTTCACTGACATGTTTGTCTATTTACAATTATATTGCTGATAGAACCATGTCTTGCTTTTTTCTACTTTCCTTTTAACTTGAATTTGCCCCTTGCAGACCCATTAACAGCCACAGGGAAGCTGGCAAATAATTGTTTCATACTGTAGAGTAATTCTCTATTCCCAATTTTCTTTAAAGCTGGCTGTACTGCTGCAGCACATCCACCTGAACAGAAGCACACACGGAGTGGAGCAAGCCCCCTTTGGGACTGCATGAAAAAGACAATCTGGAAATGTGTCAGCAAGGAAAGCCTGAGGACACTATTTTGTAAAATGTGTCTGCAAGCTGTGGAAGGTCTGTCTTGTAGTCAAGACCTCATCATTAAAATTCAATCAAAAAAGGCAGTATAACCTTCTAAGTTAAAACACTAAATAAAAGGAGATCAAGATAAATAGCAGATATCATCTGAGCCAGTCATAAGAACGGATGTGCATCAATCTCCAAAAAAGTCACTCAAGATTGATAACACCAAAAGACAACATCTTGATAATCAGTTTTACAGTGATGGATTGAGGGAAAGCTTAATGAGTCAACTACTGGACTGGAATTTCATTAGAGACTTTACCAGAGCTAGAAAAACCTGTATAAACACAAGAAAAATCTGCCTTGTAAAATACAATAGTGGATATATTTCTATCCACATGGTGAATTATCACATACATTTGTGTCAGGAAGAGTTTGACTGGAATCCACTGCAGAAAATCCACTGCCTACCACTCTGTAATTTAGCAGTGGTGAGAGCTGATCTAACATAATGTAATTGGATTTTAATGTCTTCTATGAGACAAAGACTCATTAGTCATCCCCTAAAGAGAAGCACAAGCTGAAGTCACATGTCATTACACCAAGTTGTCTGGTGTGTGGTACTCACCACTCTCTTCACACTAACCTTCAAGTCAGGCTCTGCTGGCAAATGCAATCTGATGGAAGGACCCTTTAGGATGTGAAGCTGGATTTTAGCTTCAAACTAAAAGAAAATATATTTCATCTTCCACATTAACAGGTATCATGGTTTAACACCAGCCAGGAGCTCAGCTCCACACAGCTCCTCACTCTCTCCTCCTTAGTGGGTCAGGAAGAGAATCAGAAGGGTAAAAGAAAATTCTTGTGTTGAAATAAAGACAGTTTAATGGGTCAAACAAAAGCTTCACAAGAGCAAAGCAAAACAAGGCATTCATTCCTATGGTCAGGTAGGTGCTCATCCATCCCCAGGAAAGCAGGGCTCTAATGTGGAATGGTGATTAGGGAAGACAAACACCATTGCTCTGAACTTCACATCCCCTACTTTTCCTTCCCCCAGCTCTACATGCTGAGCATGGTGCCATGTGGCCTGGGACACCCCTTGGGTCAGCTGGGATCAGCTGTTCCAGCTGTGTCCCCTCCCAGCTCCTTGTGCCCCCAGCCTTCTCACTGGTGGGGTGGGGAGAGGAGCAGCAAAGCCTTGACTGTGCAAGCACTGCCCAGCAAACACCCCTGAATTATCAACACAGATCTAAAACCTAACTCCATACTAGCCACCAGGAATACTGACTAATCCAACCCAATTCAACACAGTAGGACTGGTAAAAAACAAGCCATGTTCCTTGGGTCAAGTCCTCATTTTATTTAAAGCAGCTTACCCTGGATATAGTTGATCTCTAGATGACTCCACAGCCAAGGGCTGTGCTACCATTGCAGCAGCAGAGAAGTCTCCATGTTTGTTAAAGCAACTCTCCTATTTACAGAATCTGGTTGCACTCCTCCTCTGGAGGCTTTGCTCTTCCATTTATTAATTTACCTGGACTCTTGCCATACTTATCTGAGTGGTATAAATCCAAATACAACACGTCACACATGCTGCTTCAGGAGCTAAAAGGCCAACATGGGGCTCAAAAACCTCAGTGAATGCTGCAACAAAACAAGAGGGTCCCAATTTGATTAAGTAAAACTCAAAGTTTTTAAACTTTTAGTCTGAGAAAAGATAGTTTTTTCCCCTGTTGTTGATCCAAATGCCATAAGCAATGTGAATGCTAATATCACAGACACACAGTGATTATCAAACTCTCTAGGTGCTACATTAAATATGTTGCCAACAGCATGTTTCTCACTGGAAGGCAACTCACTTCATAAGATATTTTTCTTTTATGGCTGAAAGATTTTTCCTTATTACATTAAAAGTGTATAATAATGATCCAGCAATGTGAGCATCATGAACAAGAGCATAACCCTGTACACAAGCTATCTGTGCAAATTAATGACATAGGCAAAAATACCAGGAGAAAAGTTCAACTATCAAAATAGTTATATAGCCCCTGAGACTACCTAGCAGTGATAAAATAGCTTATTATCCCTTTTGTAGGATAGCTATTTGTGAAAAATTTACATTTTTCATACTCTAAAAATGAATTATTAATAACAATGAGCACATCCTTGCCAACAAAGTCCTGTCTGTGAAATCCATGTGGAGAGACAACACCACAAGGTGCTTCAGCCTGGTGTAAGCACTGGCTGCAAGAGGGCAGGGCTTTATCTGAAGCCACAGCTGTGCCTCACAAAACAGACATCCTGGATATTTCAGTTTGAATCCAAGGTCCTGCCCAGTGAGTGCTGGGCAGAAGGCAGACAGGGAGCAGCTCAAGAAGCAGGCAGAGAGCAAGCCCAGCCTGGCCAGGCAGATAATGTGGCACAGGCAACCTGGCAGGTGGGGCTCCTCATGCCTAGGACAGAGTGATCCCACTGCCACAAAATTCAACCCCTTCCTCTGGTGCCTTAAGTATTTAGTTTTATATTTTTCAGCTCCTGTACAGCACTAGTGTGTAACTCTGAACTCCATATAGAGTGTTAGTAAGCTCTCTTCACATTTTGGTCAGACAAAACAATCCTTCTGGGCCTGACAACCAAGAACACCTTCTGCCTAAGGCCCTGAAAAGTGTAAACAAAAGTGAATTGGGAGAGAGCAAACTGGGGGAATATGACTTCATTACCTGAAGCTGTAATTGGAGAATTAACCCCTGATATGCAAATAGGCCAAACTTAGATCCATCTGAAAAACTCATGACCACCCATCTTGGGTGTAGCCTCTGCAAGGCTTTTACACTGCCCAAGGTGTATCTGTTTTAGGCCTTTAATAAATACCCACTTTATTCTCTGACTCTGTTTAGCCTCTCTGTTCTGGTGGCCTCTCCAGGCATCACTTCCAGGGACATGGACACCATGGTGCCCAGCTTGCAAGAGGAGGACCAAGTCCTTCTCCCAAACTGAGTATAGTCAGAAACCAGAGCAGTGCTGAGCAAGTGGCCATTTCTGCAGTTTCCATTTTTAAAAAGTAATATTCTGGCATGAGGAGAGATCTCTGTGTCCCTTGCAGGGTTCCCACTGCCACCAGATCTGCCCAAAGGGTGAGTCCCAGGAAAAGCTTGTGAGAACATTGCTGTGACACTCACCAGTTAGAACAGGGCAGGAAATCTTTTAAACTATGAAGAAATGAACATATTTAACAGATGCTGAAGTGAATACCTCTCTGGAAACCAAACTGGCAGACGTTTGGGTGGCCCTAAGGGGATAATTGATTACAAGGCTATGCCAGTGATGTTACAGTAATGAAACAAGGAGGGAACCGGGATTTAAGGATCTCAAATAAGCCTGTCAAAAACATGTAATAATACTGTCAGATCAATTTGCTGTCAAATACAGGTATGATGTGATAAAACCACAGAGTTTTTAGTAGATTATATTATTGAAGGAGTAATTTAAGAGTACCTTCTAGGTAATAAATTACAATAAATCAAACTTTAAAACTTGAAAGCACACACCAGAAAACACACGGTATATGGTATGAGAAAGACAAGTAAATTTAAACCATATCCCCAAGCTGGAATAAAGCAAATTCAATTGCTTTAGAAAGATAATGATCAAAACCTGGTTTTGTATTAAATCAATGAATCTTGCAAAGTTATAAAGAAAAACCTGATAAATGCTTCTGCCCTTCACCCTCCTGTGTGTCTTAGTCCAGCATAAGCAAAGGTGATAAAGGAGTTCAAGAGAATGTCCTCAGAAAACATTAAACACATGGTCTGTCATAAATACTGCACAAACACAATGGGTAGCATTAACAAAGAAGAAGTTTTATATAACAAAAGTCCAGTTTCTCTGACCATTGTCATTTCACCAAAATAAAAATATTTTAGGGAAAAGCACCTGGCTTTCATTTTAAAAGTGGGGGCGGGGGTTGTTCGTGAAAAGAATGTGTCTTCAAATTTCCCCAAAAGTAAGTGTATCTAGCTCATAGTCCATCATTTACCTGTTTCTGTCCTCTAGCACAACAAAAGGGCAAGCAGAAAAGTCTGAAGTCACAGGTTGGACCAGATGGGAAAATTGCCATTGGGATGAGCACAAAACACATGGTACTTAAACAGCTTAAATGGGATGCAACCAACCAGCAGGACAATATCATGTCTGATGCTGCCTTAGGGCCTGCCATGGGTTAATCCCAGCCACTCCTCAGCCTCCTCACAGGTGGGGTGAGGAGCAGAAGAGGCCCCAGCTCAGTGTAAGGTCTGCCCAGCAGGGACAAAAACATCCCTGAGTTACCAGCACAGCTTCCAGCACTAATCCAAAGCACAAACCCATACCAGATACTATGAAGGAAATTCACTCCACTCCAGGCCAAACCAGCCCAGTGAAAATTAAAGGAAAACAGTGATCAATTATTGGATTGCCAGCTAGGAGAGGTCAGGGAAGAAAACAAATTAAATCATATCTAGATCAGTGGAAAAAAAGTTCTAGCAGCTTTCAGCAAAGACCTCACAGCAAGAGATGTTTCCTAAAACCTTATGAGCACATATTATACCTTGTGCTCAAAAGTTATGAGGGTATTGCTCATATGTTTTCCAAGTCAATCCATTTTGCAATCAATTTTAAATTCCTAGAGAAAAAAAGAAGTTAGACACATGTAACCTCTCCTATTTCTCAGTGCATTTAATATCACATAGCATCTCTGCAACAGCCATTGGAGTTATGTGGGGGAAAAGAGCATAAAGGAAAGTATTTAATGTATTTTTAATGCTTTTCAACACACTTCAGCACCTGGATTCCAGGATCCAGCAGGATATGGCCAGACAGCACTCTCCTCTGGAAAGGGATCATTACTCAAGGGAACATTCTTCCATCACAGCAGGAGCACATGACCTGAAGACTGGAAGCTAATGCTCCACTGCCCAGGGATCAGAATCAGCAAAATGTTTCCTCTATTATATTTTACATAGGCTTTCTTACAGGGAATATTGTATTTCTTTGCCTTTGATGAACCTCTTTTCTCAGCAATCATTTGCCTCAGGTTTTCCCCTTAGAATTTGGGTCATAAGGAGCTTTGCTGACTTAACTTTCTGGTGCAGTATATTTCCCTCTGAGAAGCAGAGCCCAAGAGCCAGGTCAGTATTACAGCAGAGCTCCTCGTTCTGCTCTGAGCTGGAACTGTTCCACAAAGATGTGTGGGTACCAAATTTCTGTCAGGGCTTGCAGTTAAAATGCCCTGTCAGTTCTCATTTCTCATGTTACACTCTCAAATGGGCAGGAAAGGACAACTAACCTGGCAATCAGCTTCCAAAAAGAGAAGGTCAGACTAGACTATCTCACATAAAGGGCTGTTGGCTGCCATGAGAAGGCCATAATAGCTTCAGCCAGCAGAGCAGCATGTTTGATGTGCTCACTGGAGGAACTGACACCTGGGGAAACCATCCCAGGGGATGGAGCATGGAAAGCACACAAATTAAGCTGCCCTCCATCAGATCCAGCCCCAGTGTGGTTCTACTTTGCTGACTTAAGTTATGCACAGAATCTCATGTAAACACTTCACTCAGGAGAAGGATTCCAGATGTTTTTCTTAAAACTACACCACAGAGCAGAACAACCATGCAGAGATACCTGCCTGGCAGGCACTGAGGTCACCTGTCCTTGACCCTGCTCACAGGACACTCCCACAGCTGAAGAGCCCCAGAGGAGGGCACACAATGGCACTGAACAGCACCAGGCAAGGCAAACTACACCAGAGTGCAGGGACACTCAAGCCATGTTAAAACTCCACCTCATCTGCATGAAAGACACAGACATGACAATCCTCCCTTGGCTTGGAGCACCCCCTCCCATGAATGAGGCACCCCCATATCAGAGGCTGAGCTTCAACAAAGCCCCTAAGGAATGCTGGTGTTCAGCAATTTGGCAAGAGCAAGAACTAAATTGGAAATAAACCCTTCCTTATTCCTGGCTGGAAAGCACGACACAAAAACAGTGTGTGCTTTGCCCAGGCACTGACAGGGTTGGTCAGTGCCCTGTGCAGCACCACACAGCTCTTGGTGCAAGATGAAGTAAGCTGAGCCCTGCCACAAACTTCAGCACACATTCAAAGCTGGTACCTGCATCCCTTCCCCACACAGAAGGTGAACTGATACTGAACCAGCCTGGTGCTGCTGCAACAAAATAAAGGTCAAAGGACCAGGAGCAATGGAAACCATGGTGCTTTCACTGACTGATGCTTCCAGTGAAGTAGGTTTTGCCTGTGGCCATTGCCCCTGAAGAAGGTGCCAGGCAGGGGAAGCTCTGCACTGCTCCAACCAATAACTTTTAGAAAATGGAAATCTGCACCTGTTTAATAAATGTTTCCAATTTCTTACATCGCCATCAGTAGCTGTTTGTCACTTGGCAGGTTTTCTATAGCTTCTTAGGTCCAAGCTGATTTCAAACCCATTTGGTAATGTCAATGTGACTTCAAGATTTAATGATTCATTATTTTTCAGACGTGAGAGCAAGAGAATGTGTTAATTTTTTTGCCTGCATGGGCTCAGTGACTTCCTTCTGGTTTATTCAGTTTATGTAACATTAAAAACAAAGTCTGATAAGAAAAAAACCCTCAGTGACACATACCAAAAAGAGACTTCTTTACTTTAAAAAAATACTGTAAGCATTCTACCTTTTATAACCTGCAGACAATTACAAAGGCAAGAGTTCTCCATGCAAAATACCTGGAGATTCCTGGAGAGGCAGGAATATTAGGCTAGTGAAAACTCACCACTCTACACTTAGATAAAATTCACATGCACACATATGTATTTGACATATGCTAGAAAGTTCTGAGCCTAGTTCCTTCTCCTGCTTATTATAAAAGAGCAAGGAAAAAAAAAAAAGCCACCCAGTACCACCAACACACACCTTCTGAGATAACCAGTGAGCACTGGGTGAGATCTGTAATGATCTGTCCAATGAGGCTCTCCATAGCTTGTTCTAGATCTGCACACCTCATTTTAACTAGTATTTGCTGCTTAACCACAATTGCCAGAGCCTGGAGAGAGAATGAGGGTTGGAAGAATTCATCCAAGGTTTCACTTTTTGCCCTAACTTTGCTGTTATGTATGGGAAAAGGAGATGTTATGCACATAAAAAGAATTAGAGGACCACAGCAACTCTGTGGTGATGAATTTGGGAGTCACCATTCAATCAATGCTGTCCTCTAAATAGCTGAGGCCTCTCACATTTCTCCAGGGCCAAGAAATCAACAGCAAGTTGCAAAGGGAACTCAGAGGGCTTCAGGTGGGCAGCCTGTTGATGTGGGGTCCCAGCCAGCACTACCCATGTGTGCCACTCACGTGTGACCTCCTGCCTCCTGAGAGGTGCATAACATCTTTTATGTGCACCACATCTCCTCATGAGAAGAGGCAGACCACATGTGAGGAGACCTTCTCAAAGGAGAGAGCAGATGTGGTGCTGGATCAAATGCAGAGGGCATAGGTCGTGCCAGAGAAATGTTCTTCTAAAAAGGGATTATTTCCCAAACAACTGTTAACATTGGCTCCTTCATGATCAATGGCTTTGGGGTCTTGGCAGCAAAAATACAGCCACCATTAAGATGTCTGCAGTTTCCCCCTCAATATTTCAACTTCTGCATGTCTCAGGAGCTGGGAAAGGTTTTTTTCCTGCCACAGGAATCAAGACTGGGACCTGAATGCACCAGGAGTAAGGTGAGATATACATTGGATTGGGGCACACAGAAAGGAAAGAAGGAAAATATTTCAAATAAACTTTCCTAATTAGAAGGGAATGTACTAGTTTCAGTGCAGGTAGGGACAGGCTTGGAGTTGAGATGGGGCTGATATTTCATTCAGTCACTCATTGCTTGTAGGAACTGAGGAAACAGCAAGTGTCCAGCCCCAGGGGCACCCACTGGCACAAGAAGCTGCCCCTGGAGCAGGGCTGAGAGCAGCACTGGCTCTGGGGGAGGGAGCCTGCTCACAGAGACATTAACATGCTGAATACACCTCAGCTAAATGGCCTCATTCAGCCCAGAATGAAGAAGCACTTTCACAGAATTTAATGACTGATTAATATTCATTTAATAATTCTTGCCTAAAACTGCAGCAAATGATTTTAAATTATGCCATTTGGGAGACAGCAGACTCAATTCAGCAGGAGCACTGGGCTCAGACTGTCGAAGTCACTCCCTGGATTATTTGGTTCTTCCTTGCCTTGCCAGTGACTGTCATGTGTCTATCTTGCCTTTATTTTTCTGCTTATTTATGCCTTTTTCTCTGTTTTCCTTGTTCCCTTTTTCTTTTCTTTTCTTTTTTTTTTCCCTGTGTTTCTTTTAAAATACATGCAGCTCTAACAGGATACACAGAGTAATGGCTACAGAGTGAGGCAAGGGCCCTACTGTTCTCACAAACCTTTGGAGACAGCAGGCTGCTGCAAACCAAGAGGACAGGCCATGCTTGATCTGCTGCCAGCAGACTCCAAAGGGAGCAATAAGAGGAGCATGCAGGGTAGAAAGGAGATCTGAGATAGCAAGCAGAGCAGCTTGGATCTGCTCCTGCTCTGTAGAAAGACTGGAAATTTAAAGGTTTTTTTTTTTAATGCACAACCAGGACAAAGTTACAGTCTGATGGATCTCTGAGTGCCCAGCACTCAGCAGCCATAGAACCAAAACCTGCACCAACCAGCCCACAAGAAAGTCCAGGGAAGAATAGGGAGAAAAACAAAATCCACATTGTATTAGTTTGTCCTTGGGGAGCTGGATCAGTGCATTGTGCAAGGTGAGAAAGTCAGGCTCTTCACAACATACCATAAAGCAGCAACCTCAAGCATCATCTACATCATCTAAAACTCACACCAAGCCCCAGGGCAGCTCCAGCACAGGCACATGGAAGCAGTGTCCAAGGACATCTCTGGAGGCAAAGGATCCACAGCAGTACAGCTGGAGCCAAGGCACAGCAACAGGAATTTTTGTAGTTAGAGATACCCCAAACTCATCCAAGCAAAGCCCAGACAAGAGCCCAGGCACTGAGCAGCCTGTGCTGTTCCCCCCTCTGCATCCAAGTGGAAGAAGGCCAACAAAATAAAAAAGCAGTGGTGCAGTGGTGCCCCTTAAATCTCAGAGAATTAAATTCCCTCTCCTATACTATCCACAGCCCACTCCAGTGCAGATAGTGTCACCTGTTCCTTGCTGTACTATGCCCTGGCAGTGTGTCCCCTTCTTTCCAGAGCCAGTCTCCCCCCCATGCACCAAGCTTGGCACTTGTCCTGCTGGCACCTTCAGCAACTTCTTTGACATACCTGCATCTAGACAACTACAATTCCTCCCTTTTCAGTTTTTATTGATTTTTGAGGCACTCATTTCTGAGATGTATGGTATCATTGGATTATACTATTTAGCAATTTATTTGTGTCTCTCTTTCTGTTCTGGATTGATTCTTTTTTTCCTCCAAGTCTCAAATAAAGGATGCTGCCACTGTTGTTATTTGGCTATCACAACAGCTCACGTAGCTCTGAGCTATTAGGCATTGCTGCTCCAAGAAATTTTGTGCTGAGGTAATTTGGAGATTAAATCAAGTTTTATCACTGAATGAGGTTAGTGGATATTAATGGGAAGGCAGGAGTTTGCACTGAATCATTAATGTGGATAAATGGAGAGCACTTGTTTAATACTTTATACAGTAAGTGCTAATAATGCCTTAAAATGGTGGGGAAATATTGCAAGTTGTATTTAAATGCAGAGAAGGAGGCCTAATTTGACCTGTTCTGGTACATTAGCTGTGACCATATGCTGGGACCCTCTGTTAGCCTCAGCCATCTCTCTGTGCTTCCCTGCTCTCTCTCAGTGTTCACATCCTCACTTTGAGCAATGTTTCTGAACAAAAGAAATACAGTTGGGGCTGGGAGCATAGGTATTACTGCAAGCAAACATTTCCAGGAACCTGACATTTAAAATCATTTTTTAAACAAAGAACATTAACTTATAAAGAAATAAGAATAAGAGCCACGTGTGACTCCCAGAACCTGCTCAACAATTAAATGCAAAATGCTTCCCACACAGGCTCATGTGTACACTGATTGAGTTTTTCAGAAGTGCTCAGAACTGCTGTGACCTTTGTGAGGTGAGCATGAAGCAGGTGTCTGGGACATATGGCCTGACCTGTAAATTTAACATCCAGAACTTTCAGAAGCCTCTCTGTGAATGAATGCATGGAAAGAATGGACTTAGAGAGATGGACAAATCCAGAGCACACTTTCAGCTATTTTAACAGACCAGAGCAATGCAGAACACAGAGCATTCACCCATTTTACGTGCAGGAATAAATTCAGTGGCAGTGGAATGATTTGTACTGCAGCTCTGGTGCTGTCAGAGCTTGCCAAAGCAGTCCTGCAACAACAGACACTTTCACCACCAAGCAATCACCAGGCCAATTATTCCCTGGTAATTCACACTAAGCAAGCAAGTGAAGGTACATTATCAGAAGCAGACACACAGGTCTGAGGTCACCCATTCTGGTAAGGAACATGCAGTCTCTGTACACAGAAGACGGGCTGCAAGATGATGGGATTATAGAGGAACACTGAAGTGTTCTTAGGCTGGTAAAAGTAACATGGTATTCTCTGTTTTCTAAGCACAAGCAGCTGCTCAAAGCTTGCATTGACTCCCTGTAACAGTAAGAATGAAGCTCAGCAGTACTCACCAGCTGAAGAGACAGACCACAGCCAGTTATAACACAGCATCTGCTAGGCTGCTCTCCCACATATAAAAAGCAAGCCCTGGAAAAAGCAAACTAGGAGAAAAGACTCCAAGAAAAAGGAAGCCCTGCAGGGGGAGAGTTAAAAGAGGACTAGCAAGTCAAAGAGGTGCTGTTTGAATAGTGATGACCCATGCTGTTAGAAGAGCTTAGGTCCCCTTTTAAACAACTAAATGAAACGGATAATACACTGAATAGAGCCCCTCCTGACTCAGCAGGAGCTGAGGACAGGGCTGTTTGTCACAATAAAATATTTGCCATAGGTAAGTGAGGTGTGATCTGCCCTTTCCCAAATTCAGATGATAAATAAGCAGCTGATAATTAGCTAATAAAATGCCTCTCAGCATCACAGACCATTTGACTCCTTATTGCCAGACTGGTCACAGAGTTGCTGGTCAGTGCAGGTCCCTTTGGGAGTGTCCCAAGTGCTCTTCATGTCCTCAACACTACCTTTTCCAGCCTGTGTTTCCAATGGAGTGCAATGACACAAGTGTTTTAGGGTTCCTAAAATTCTCCAGTGCCTCGAGTGTCTTGGCAGGACACAAGAAGCCTCAGATCCCTCCTGAGCACAGCTGGTGCTCTGTTCCTGCAGGCAAGGCAGGTGGATGCTGCTCTCCATTTCCAAGGCACAGTTTTTCAAACCAATCTTCCAAGTGCACCAGGACTGCTTTGCAATATTTAGCATTCATTAGCCTAAGTGGGCATCAGTAAAGCAATTAGTGTGAAGCTGATACAGTGGAAGTTTGGAGGATGCTCTTAAGGACAGGCAGTTTGTCTGTCACAATTGCAGCTCAGGAGAGTTTTCTGAGCTGGGAAACCTACTGAAAAAAGACACGTGGTGAGCAGGCTTTCAGAGATGCACGGGCTGATGGTGGCTTTTGATTTTTCCTTAAGGAATTTAACTTTATCTTAAGTAGCCCCCAAAATTTAAATTATATTCCTTTGCAGGCTTCTCTGACTGCAGGCTTGATTTTGTACTAGAGCTCTACCTGTCCTGTGCAAATTGAACACCCTTGAGAATACTCAGGAGAGCAGAGCAGAGGGCTAAAACTGTGGGGCACCCACAGTTTTTTAGGGTGGCATCCTTTTCCAGGCAAGGAAGGGGACAATCACAGAGCTCAGAGCAGGTCTGGCCTGTTCCATGCTCCCAACTGGTGTAGAAAAAAATGAGGCTATTCCAGGGAGACAAATAGGGAAGGAATACATGCAAGCTACTTAATGTACACTGCGGCAGTTCGATCAGCTTTGGCTGGATATCTGCAGTGAAATTGGCAAGGGATGTGATGGAAGTCCCTGACTCCCTGCAGAGAAATAGTGATCCCAGATGTGCAGTGGAAGGTCCTGGCTGTGAGCACCCCACAGCTGCAGCCACCCAAAGCCTGCTAGGAGAGCTGCTTCCCCTTCAAATTCTCCAATGATTAGAAAATTCAAATTGAGTTTCTCCAAAACTTTCTCAGGAGTAAGGGGTTTAACCCAGTTACAACTCACAGATCAAGCCATACAGCAGAAAATTTACCACTTCATTGGCTTTTCCAAGTAATAAGCTTCTGATATCATCACATTTTGCTGAATGCATTTCACAGAGTGAATTTTGAAATGCAAAGTCAATGCCCTGCTGCTCAGTGTGCCATCACCAGCCTTGTCTAAGCTGACCCAAGTAATTCCCTCTCTAATTCTGATGGAGCAGAGCACTGCAGAGAGCACTGAGAGGAAAGTGGCAGTTCCAGGAAGGAGTGACCAAGTCAAACCAAATTAAATTGTTCCTGTGACCTCAGTTGTTCTTTGCAGTTCTAAGTGCAATTGCAATTCATTCAGTATTTACCAACTAATCCTTCTTGTTATATCAGAAACTCCAATCTATTTTCACTGATATATAATTACTGAAAAAGCACTGGCAAGTACAGAAAGTAAAGAGTTAAAATAATGCTAACAGCTACAGCAAAGAAAAACACATGGAAGTGGAACATCACATAGCAACAAAAGAATGATGATGAAGAAATGATTACAGTATAGAAAGGGCACAAAAGAACGATATAAAAGACAGTTATAAAAAAGAATTTTGTGTAAGGGGAAAATATACATAAGTAGGAAGATGCAGACAACTAAAGAAAACCCTTTTAAACTCTGGAATCTTTGGGTTAACACAGAACTATAATATTTTACAATATTTTGTTTTACAAAAGTTTACACTGTTCTGGAAATGTATGCAGATTGAGGAAGCAGATGTTTATAGACCTTATAGAGGATCAAGAACAAAAGAGATACTTAATTTTTTTCCTAATTTTCTTTCTCACAGAACAAGAACTGGAATTTCACTTTGTGAGTCTTTAGGAGATAACCCCTATTGATTCTAACAACACACTAGTGGAAAATCTGCCACATCTTCCTTCAAGGTGTTTCAATTATTAATTACACTCATAGTTTAAAAAATTAATCTTATTTCCAATGCAAACCTTGATGCCTTTTGCTATTCTCTGCTGTGAAATAAGATTCATTTACTAACCGGGTAAGTGAAATTTTTTAAGGCACAAATTATTTTTTTAAAAATTGCTCTCTGAACATCTTTTAAAGAACAAACATTGTAACAATGATCACAGTTTCCATTCATTTAATAAAGTTTTATATTTATGAGATTTTATATATATATATTTTATATCACATGCTCTTAGCAGGGCATGGAAGGGCATTGCTCGTTTGCACAGCTTTTCAAAGCCTTTGGAACATCCCAACAGTCTTTTAAGGACTTGGATTATCCAGTAGCCTGCTGCATCTCAGGAATACAGGGTGAGACATGGTGAAGAATAGTCACTTCTTGGCAAACTCACACCATGTCAATCCCTGCATTCAGAGGTAATAGCTGGGGTGATAAAGTATTTCCAATGTGTTTTTCAGCTTTCATAAAAGAGAGCTCGCTGCAGCTTGGTTATCAGATGAGGCTCCTGCTAGGAATCTGTCTTATGGCTTCCTCCCTCTCTTCTTAAATTCTTTCTCTCTCAGTGCCAAAAGAGAACTTATTTTTGGAAAGGTAGGAAACAGAGAGATGGTTGTGGCGTTGCTGTTGGAAGATTTCCTGCACTCAGACCCACAGTACTCCAGGGAAACTCTGATTACTGCAAAGACAGTAGGAGCTGAAATCTGTCTGGAGACAGGCATCAGCCTCATGCTGGGACCCTCACTTCAAATCCAAGCTTCAAAGATTGGGCTGGATGGGCTCCAAAAGCTGAAGGCTTTCCTACAGAGGGGAATGGAGGCACAATGAGCCATAGCAGCTCCATCTCTGCAAAGGACAAAATTTTCCTGGGAATGAGGTATTGAAAAGTCACAACAATCCCCTTAGTCCTAACTGCAAATGTACCAATTTCCAAGGCAATATTCTTGGACCTGGAAAGTCTTTCTCTTTCACAACAAATAAATTCAAGCAGGAATGCTACAGGGAGTGGAGGGTGTATGGGTGAGTAGGTGTGAAAGAAAATAATTATTTGGAAGTCTTACAATCAGGGAGAGAAACTTATTTGGAAAATACATGTTTCTTCCAAAGTAAATATTAGCCCTCCAGCAGCTCCCTTCAAAGAGTCCCTGAGCACACTTAGGATGACGGCAGAAATACTGCAAACACTGGGGTTGAAGAGTGACAGAACAAGAAACCACAGAGGGTCTACTGAACAATATAACTCTAAGATAAAAAATTCACATTTGCTTTTTGTATCCCACTGAAGATGCAGGGCTTTTTTCAAAGCAGCACAGCAGTTTATAGAAAGATGGAAGTCCAAGGCTCACCCCTCTTAAAAAAGCACCATTCCCATCCCACAGCCATATAACCCACATCAACAGTGTCCATAAAACATTCTCCTATTATGGTCCAGGACATTGCAGCTACAAAAGGGTTTCTTTTAAACTCAATCTTCTTTTGTGCATCCTGCAGGCAATTTTACTGCTGTGGTCTTAAACTAGAGACAGTTCCAGGGGTGCAGTGGGACCTGTGCTACTTCTCATGAACTGGGGGAATGGCAAGAGGGGGAGACTTCCTGCAGGACTGCAGTAGGCATCATGGGTGTGGGAGCCTGATGAGAGCTGGTCAGGATGGGAAACTGCCATTGGATAGTTCCACTCTACACCTTCCCGTGGAAAACCCAATTCTTGCTCCATTATTCTCTATTCTCTGTGTTGCCACAGTTGCACCACTAGAAATCATCCTCAAAGGGATGGTTCTGCTACAGAGGGGATGGAGTAAGAAGGCATCTGGAAAGGGGCTGCAAGAGGGGGGATCTGCACTCACCAAGCAGGGAGAAGGCAGGGACACACACAGGAACCCAGCTAAGCATAAAGATGCCCAGTCACAGCCACCATTTGATCCCCATTTTATTTCCCAGACAGGGCCCCAGCATAGGCAGCTGCCTGCTTAACCTGTGCCTGCAGCCCTGGTGATGGGGCCTGTCTTGTGAACTGTGGCACTGAAAAAGTCCTGCAGGGTGGCTGTTTCCCTTGAGGAATCAGGTGGGGAGCATTTCCAGGAGCTGAAGACTGTGCTGAAATCAGTCAAGTTAAATGGTTGTATATGAGAATAGGAATGAATAAACCTCGAGGGATATAATTTGTCATTTGCTGTACTTGTTAAAAGTTACAAAACAGCAGTTCAGCAGAGGTTAGAGAAAGGACAATGCAAGAACACAAACTTCCAGCCCATTTTCAACACTCCCTACAGCTTCAGTATTTTCCAGAAAGACGAAAAGTTCATAAAGAAGAAAATAGTAAAGATTAAAATGAAACTTATTTTATTTAACTGAAAAGTAATAAGCTGTTCAGACCTTTCAATTGCCAGCAAGCATTGCTTATAAGGTGAGAGATCCTGATCCAGGCTTCAAGAATTTTTGGACAATAAAATGTCCACGAACAAACACATGAAAATGATAATAAAGAAATCTGCACAGCCAGAGGTCAAACCTACTTTATACTAGAAGCTGAACTCTGATAATTCACAGTAGATTAAATTCAGCAGCAGTAGAAGCTTAGTAAGAAATTTGGATTTTAGGAAGATTTAACCTAGGAATATGTCTTACTCTTATTTTACGAAAGGCCAGACACAGACT
This sequence comes from Muscicapa striata striata, assembly GCA_030060385.1. Classification (NCBI taxonomy): domain Eukaryota; kingdom Metazoa; phylum Chordata; class Aves; order Passeriformes; family Muscicapidae; genus Muscicapa; species Muscicapa striata. The sequence continues at coordinate 514,986 of JAREIS010000002.1, read as the reverse complement.
CATACATGTTTATGAGGAAAAAGCAAAAGTGACTGAATTTCAAAGAACAGGCTGCGTAGAAAATACTTTGGGCAGAGCAGGGTCTGTGGAAAATGCTGTCAAAAGTTAGAGGGCAATAAGTTAAATTTTCATCAGTGACTCAACTTTACTTCCAAATGTCAAAAGCCAAAACCCACGGCCAGGAATACTAAGTACAAAATGGTTTTTGAGCAGACTTTTCATCTTCCAGTATGAAACTGAGAATTTGGAAAGAAAGCAAATGCTTGCGATCACAATTTTTTATATTACTCAATATCAAGCTTTTGACTTCAAAATATTTTGAGGAATATTTTTCATTTATTATGCTTTTTAGTGCAATCCCATTTCCTTTGGAAATAACACAGTGTTTTTGATTATAGAGGGTGGAGGAATCTTCAGAGCAATGCAGGAGGCTCAGTAGCTCAGGGATGCACTGTGACACCCCCGGTGGGCACCAAGGAAGGTCCTGGGGACAAAGAGCAGCATTCCCCTGGATTTGCTCCAAAGAGAGTACAACAATGTGTTCACCACTGCCTCCCATCCCCTGCCTTCATCTACCTGGAGTATTTATGTTATATATATACTCTTCTCAGCACAAAAATTTATCTTGGCAATTGCAGACTTCACTTCAAAGACTCCATCCTGGCATTTACTTTGAGATAAGGTGATTTTTTTGTCGGCCAAGAAGCCTCTTCCATATGGCAGAGCCCTGCAGCCATTCCTCTGTCATCTCATCGATGGTTCAGTGATTCTGTGGGAGCTTTCTGTGCAGAGGAATTGCAGGCTGGAATTTTTCATGACAGCACAGAAGGGAGTTTGAAGGGCAGTAGGGCAAATCTGCCTGCCATTATTATTAGCAGGTGACTACTACTGTAGCTGCCTGTCAGAGTTAAATTACAGCCTGTGAGATCTTTAGCTATTACTGTCCATAATCTCTTTTTGAGAGTCAGTTACCATTGAAGACAAGATATAATTTTGATACTTGCTTAATTTGTGTACCTATATCCTGCCTGACAGAATGATTTCCCTGCCTTTATAAATGGAAGCGTGATCCTCTCAATTGGCATTCAGTCCTGTGGCTGCATGAGCATCCATCTGTCCAAAATCTTTAGACAAACAGTTCACAGAGAGCAGTTAACTATGATCTCTCTCAAAAAAAATTAGCCCCTGTTTTTCCTCTGACAAATGAAGACATTGTTTCAACAATATTTTCCTTCTCCACTGACAGTGCTAAATATTTATAACCTGTGCCTCCTAGAAATGCTGGTCTCCTCATGAATAAACACTAGGCCAACCAAGAGCAGCTTCTAAGAAGAATGCAGGATGTAGCTGACCTATTCACACTCCTTCCCCTCTCCAATATCTGGCTCCCCATGACAGCCATTTAAAATCAACACTGATCCCGATACCTGACCCGGATTTTTTGTTTTTGCCAGAAAACATACTTGAGTAGACCCATCTTGGCAGTATGTAACAAGCAAGGCCAAGACTTGCATTTCAAAATGTTACAATCCAAGTCACATATTAAAAATGCACAAATAAAACGAACACATTGTCTGTAAACCTTGGTAAACACATCCCACCTACTCCAGCTGCAAATTCAGCATGTGAGCAAGTATTCGTGTGGCATCCTTCTTTCCTCCCAGACTTTGCAGGTTGATTTTTTTCAGCATGGAGGCTCTAATTTGAAGGGGAAGGCACCTCTCTAACCACCATGGTTCACTCTTAGTGAACATGGGTTCAAATCCCCAGCACTCTCAGCTTTCCAGGTGTTTTTTCAACACTCAGATTCCCAGATGAGGCAAAGCTGCTGAGCAGCCCTGGCCAGCAGTAACCCTTCCTGGCCAAAGCAAGGATTTTGCTCTCTTCTACATTTTTATTTCAAGTTTAAAAGAAGGAACAAAGGAAGAAAGCAAAATTATTATGTCTATTGGTGTTATTTTCACTATTTACCATTTTTATTTTTCTGCATTTTAGGACTGTCTCATGCACTGGAAAACAAGAGCATCGGCTCTGCTTGTGTCCAAGCACCTCTCTTCCTTAGGACTTCACCTACAGCAAATCCATTTGCAAAGACGTCAAAATAATCCCACAATTACATATATAAAGCTCCTTTGTTGTAAAGGGTGTCAGAAATGCAGTTTACAGCAGGGAAAGAGCTTTGTATTCTAATTGCTGCAAAGTGGGACTCCAGCACTAATCAAACTAAATGGGTTTTCTCTTGGGAGATGAGTGTATTAGCTCATGTGGAGATTTTTTCCTTACATTAAGGGACTGGTTCAGCAACTGAATATACTACAGCACTGCTCCTGAAAGGTGCAGTTCCATACTTTATATTCATATGGCTATTCAGCATTATTCCCCATTTTAGGACTGTTTGACCTTTTGTTTGAGCTGTAGTTGTTGTTGTATTTATATAATCTACTCTTCCCTTCCCTTTCCCTCAAAGCTCCAGTCATTCTGTGCCTGTCATGAGCCTTCACGAAGTTCCCAGCTTGTCTTTCTGTTGTTAACACAGCACTGCCCTCTTCTACTTGGCAGAGCTTTTCAGTTTTCAATCCCAGTTCCCTCTGGAAGAACTGAGCAGCCTGCAGCAATTTTTCCCTCAGCTTTAGCCCTCTTATTATCACACACAATTCCCACTTGAAATTAGCCCATCAATATTTAACTTCCATCATTGCATCTGGTATGGAACATGCACACTCGCATCCCTTGTTTTCTTGCTCCCACTGAGCACTGCTGAAAATGATGCCTATGATGCTGGAGAACAAGCACAAGTAAGGTAAATAAAGTCCTACATAGCTACTCCTAGAAAATAACATAAAAAATTCCCATCTTTTCTGCACATACAATTACAATTCCTCTGCATGACTCCAATGAAGCATGGAGTTTCTGCTGCTAAAGACATTTCTACTCTATTTCTTTCATAGATGAATTAATCTATGGGTGAGCCAACCCCTCCTGAAAATTTCCTGGCAAACTGCATTGACACAAGTTAAGTTACCCAATGAATGACATGGAGAGTCCAAAGAGGAAGAGGCTTCCTGTGGAAGTCCCCTTGCACCAAGCCTGCTGCAGCTGCTCAATTCCTTCAGTTCCATTGAGTTCCACTTCTCAGTAATTCAGTACCAACTTCCAGATGGAAAAGAAACCTAACAATTCATATTTAAATAATTGCTTTGCTTGATTCCAAGAACACTTACTGAAAAAAATAAAAAACAAACATCTTTTCTCTGGACAGAAAATTTTATCAGCAGTTGCCTGCTTTGCCAAGATCCCATCTGCACAACATTATTTGATTCTTAATAAAGAGGACTCCAGAAGCATCATTCCTAATAGTGTTTAGATATCAGATAAAGATGCTTATTTATTTATTTTCTTAAAGATTAGCTTTTAAATCCTCACAGTTGCTTGACTTTCCAAAAGCCTAGATGGGTTTTATTTTATTTAAAAGTCTATCACCACCTGTCAGTGCAACATCAAGAAAACACTGGAATGTGCCATTAGTTCAGAGCTTGGGTAGGACAGATGAGCTTTTTTAGTAGCTGAACTGTATTAATGCCTTGTTAGGGGCTCTTATATGTCTCTTGATAATAGGAATTACCTTTGGAGCAATAGTAATTTATCCATACATCTAGCTTACCCTGGTTGTCAGAGATAGTAACGGTTGATAACCCTCTTAGGCTGCTTTTCATCTTCTGTGGAAGCACTCTCATTCTAGAATACATTATTTTAACCTGTCAGGGTATAAACAGGACAATTACTTAGACCAATGTAGGCTGAAAGTGTTGATAACTAAAGTTAAATCCAGCATTGTCACTCTAATGTTTTCCTGCTAAGTCAAGCCCAATGAGGCAGCATGCCTTCTCAAATGAAAACATTTGTCAAATTCATTAATTCAAAATCGACCTAGTGCAGACCTTGATTTGCACTGCTTGCTGACAAGATCAGGACAGCAGCAATGGAAACAGTGAACTGATTATTGGGGCAAAGAGAGAAAATTATCCAGCAGGAAGAATGAAGCTGGTTTGTGCCTGTGAAGGAAGAACTCAGCAGTCTCCAAGAACAGCAGCAAGCTCCAGGTTGCTTGCACTCAGGTTTTGTAAGACTTGCACAAAATGCAGAGTGCAGTGTCCTGTCCACAAAACCTGCTATTGCTGCTCTGCATCCTTCTCCAGCTGTTTCCTACCAGCACACACAGCTGCACCAACAGCAACATCATTTTGCTCAACAGACCACCAGCAGTAAAGCTCCAGCCCATGCACTGCATGTAGCTCACCTGTTCTTGCTGACCAATTTCTATGAAGCAAAAAGGCAAAATATGTCAACACCATTTCTTCCCTCACTTTCCACCCTTCTCAAAGTGCCTCTGCCTCGTTTATCCCATGGGCACATCATTTCCTGCTAAGCAGAGCCCATGGTGATGCTGCTCTCTAACCTTTCTGCTTTCTCCTTCAGGGACTGCCTCAGTGCTTTCTCTCAGATTTGACCTTATCTTCCTCCTCTCCTTGTCCAAAGCAAACACAAACTCCCCTGAAATCACCTTCTCTGAAATCTCTGCTGACCAGACCTGGGGATTTGTTCTCCATCTGCAGCTCCCTGAAAGCATTCTGCTCCTCTGATGTTATTTGCCTGCACTTGCCTTTTACAGATTTTCTATTTAGCCATCAGCCCCTGATACAGCCCTGGCCAGGCTGTGTTGAGACCTTGTCACTTCATCCTTCCTGACACTTCATAAAAAGTCCTTAAAGAAATGTGGATCCAAATGCCTCATATCTGCCATATCCCACCTGCTAAAAACAGTCCCTGGGTTTGTGGGGTGTTTTCTGACCCCAGAGCTTCGGGGAGGAGAAAAGCAACACACTGTTACTGAACTGAACACAGTTTGAGCAAAAACTATATCGTGTATAGCTGTGTATCAAATCTTCAGGAAACACTTCATATTGGCAAAAATTTTATGCAGAATTTCAGAGGAAGAAAATGGGTGAGTTTCTTTGACTCTCCAGGGTGCACCACTGCAAACCAGCAGGACTGCACACAATCCAGACCTAGGACCAAGCTGAACTTGCTTTACCTTCTATTCTATGCCTAATTTTACATTAAAATGCCTGAAATCTGGAAATATAAACAACCCAGCTGCAAAAAAAAATAATGTCGTTGATTAAGTTCCTCTTTTACATTTTTTTTTTTACATTTTAAGTTCCTCTTTTACATTGTTGCCATAACACTTAGCCCAGTTTTCATTTCCCTGCAATTCTGTGAAGACAAATATTTGCTTATAGTGATCTGATAACTAGTAGGAGACTTTGAATTGAAAAGAATCTGTGTATTTATTCCTATGTTCTTTCAAGATTTTTAAAGCCCATCAATTAATAAAATTTATATGAAATTATATACCTTTCATGCTTTCCTTTAGTTTGTAACATTTTTTAATTTTTTCCCAGTTGTTTTATTTTAGATTGGCAAGCAGGCTTTTTAAAACACTCACCATACTCTTCAATCTAAGGTTCAGATGGCAACAAATCCTTTTATAATAGTTTGGGCAGGTAATTGTAGCAATAACCATATGTACAGCTTATTGTTTGCATCTCCAGGTAAGGCCTTTGACCCATGGTTTTCAGTAAGACTGTTGAAAAAACAAGAGTGGAAACTAATGACCATATAATTTCTGCATGAAGCTGGAAAGGAGATCCCAAGTAACCATCCATCAAGGCAGAAGGACTGGGGTTCAGCACAAAAGGGAATGCAACACTGGTTGGGTCCCATTCAATGTTAATATTATCAGTACCCCTCCACTGATGAGACTGATGGAAAAGATATGATTTAATAAGCCATGCTCCATTTAAAGTCTCAGGTTTATTAGATATAGAGGCTAGCAACATAAATGTTTAAAATGCAATCAGAAAAGTTATAGATGGTTTCATTGAATATTTCACCTGCCTGTGCCAGGTGAAATGAGGAAATCTGTAGGAGTTTTACCTACGGTGCAGCTTCTTATTGCAAAGCAAGCCAAAGACTTGACACACATGTTAATACATCCTTCTAACTTCTCTTTTCACTGTTTATTCTCTTCTTATTTTGGTGTCATTTCCTTTTCTAGCTTGTAAACAGAGTTTCAATGTCTTTTATTTTTTCTAAATCTTCATTGACGTCTCTATGACTTTTTATGGTTCTTTACAAGGCCAAAGTCCTTATTCATCACTCTGTTACTCTTAATATCTACAGCTGTCTCTTTCATACTATTTGTTTCTTTATTTTACCAAGGACTAAACCCAAAAGTATCAGTTTGACAAAGGACAGAATGTGTTTTCCACTGTGGCATTCTTCACACTCCTTTGGATATCTCTAAAGGTCTCTGTGATCTGTTTGAAATTACAGAAAGCAGTTTAGCAATCAAGGAAATAATCCCCATCCAACCTTTGAAACCCTCTCATCTCCTGAACTGCAGGCTGTGGGCCCACTGAGAGAAATAAATAAACTATGGACCTGTCCAAAAACTCCCCACCACAGTACCACTGTCGTTGTGCTGGATAACTGTAAGAGGCACATTGTTCCTTTAACTAAAAGAATCCAGTTATTTCCATGTAGTTCACACTGTCATGGGATAAAGTGACATTTTCTTCTTCATTTTTTCTTTTTACTATTGATAATAGAACCAGAAGTACTTACTCATTTAAAAACATTGCTAAGACCAAATAGAGAGACCCTTGAGACCTAAGCACTACTGAATATTGTGCTGAAGGTCAAAAGTCTCACTACCTTTTTTTGGGTGTACCACATGCAGTGCATTGAAAAATGCAGAGCTGATAATTGTAATAATACCTTGAACAAACCATCTCATTGTGACATGATGGGGGAGTGAAAGTAGTTAAAAATGGGGGAAATGCCAATAAATGTCAAATGCAAAAGAGAGAAAGTTGGCAGCAACACACTAGAAGCCAGGAATGACACAAAATTAATAAGGGAAGAAAAAGGACAACTGAAGAAATCAATGGTCAATAAAACTAAGGACAATAAAATGAAGTTTATAAACTGTGTTGTAACAAAGAGTATCTAACCAACAGCTACTGGTCCATTACCACTATGGAAATGATAACATTGTCAATAATACTGTAAGACAGACAACTGTGTTCAATAAACACTTCTGTTCTGTGTTTCAGCTAATGCCTGTGATGGAGCCGTACAACAGATCAATGATGATTAAATACTGCATTTTCCAGTAATAATCAATTAATAAAGATGTTAAGCACCATCTCTTACAATCATCATCTTTAATTAGCAATACTGACAATTAATATCAAGGAGCTTAAAGCTGGATGAAGACTTCTTATGACCTTCTCCAATTGGTCTTGAACATTCACAAAATTCCAGGCTCCAAGAAAGCTACTCTTGTCATAGTATTTAAAATATTTGAGAAAAACTAATGAATAGGTTGTCAGTTTCAAAGCAAGAAACCAATTTTTTAAAAGAGAATAAAGAAATCTGAAATTTAGCTAACAAAGAATTAATAGAAAGTATTTTGAGCAAGCTCTAAGCAGAAGTTCAATAAGAATAAACACTTTTGCCTTGTGTTGCATAAGATTACAGAGCTATTTAACAGATCATAGTTCTGACTAAACCAGATTTCTCCTAACCCATTTGGCATGGCCTTCCACAGCATTTTGGAAGAGAAAGCAGAACAATCCAAATTTACTGAAACAGACATTAAGCATGTGTCAAAGACATGTAACCACTGACTGGAGAAACTCTTGGGCCAACCTGGCCAAGAAAAACACTGCCCTGCCTGGCCAGGTCACATTCTCCCATTCTTACCACCTCCACACCCAGCACTGCCCCACACAGACAACAAAAGCTGGGGACCACATTAAAGGAAATAATTTGATATCCAGATCAATGCAGTTAAAATACAGCAGGGCCAAGAAAACATTCTCTGATCAACACTGAATTTATGGACAGGGCACTGGGAAAGTAAGAGCAGAGGCTTAGCTGTAGGACTTTGTGGATCAATGTACAAATTGTTATACTCATTGTTCAGTAGAACAATTACTAAAATCCATTTGCCGGTAAATGTGCCTTGTCTTGTAAATCATTGGGTCATTAACCTTAACAATGTCAGTGTGTTGTCACTATCCAATTCAATTAAATTACTGACCAAGGTAATACCTAAAAGCACATTTCAGACAAAGAGATCTGCTATTATATCATTATCTGTGATGACACTTAGCAGTATCTTAATTTTGTACCTGGAAATACGAATATATCCTAAAACTGATATTATATACTCTAAAAGCCAGATGAAGAGATGCACAAACATCCTGAACAGAAAAAAAAAATGGGTATGGGAAGGTTAGAAAAAACAGAAAAGGGGAAGAGAGAGGGAGAAAATGGAAAATTGCACCAGTCACCTCCATGGGGTCATGTGTGCATTGTTATTTGCCATATTTCAATGTTCTGTGAGGTCAGAAGACAGGGACGCAGGATCTTCTGCTGCCCATCAATTATTAAATCTGGCAATATGCCTTAGCAAATGTCCAGTGATGCAGTTTCTAAAAAGGGGCACTCTCTCCACCATGCCAGAGTGAGTAATACAGCAACACATGGGAAGGGTGAACAAAGAAAGTCTCTCATGACCTTCGTGGGCCAGCAGTGAAGCACAAGCCCAGCAGTCTGTTTAACTTGGAGGGGGAAAAGCAGCCACTCATTTCCAGTTTCACTTGAAAAAAACAAGTGTATGTGGAATTCATGAGGGCTGGTGAGCTGTTTTCAACACACTAGAGAGTCTCATTTAGATATCTGCATCCATGCATATATTCTCATATTTCAGGCAGATTCTCAGCCCACACTTTGGGGCAGTAAAAGAGATATAGATATAGATATAGATATAGATATAGATATAGATATAGATATAGATATAGATATAGATATAGATATAGATATAGATGATTAGATATGGATATAGATATAGATGATATTGATAGACATAGAGATAGAGATAGATTTTTTTTTTTAATCTGCCTTTGTTTCCCTCCAGTTTCCTCCTTGCCCCTAAAAAACCACAAGCTTTATGCTGGAAGGCACAAGCAGGCAGGGTCAGTGAGGTAACTTATTGGTATTATTTGTATAACTTGCTTTTCCATGGCCAGAGACCTCAGTGTGAGGTGCTGTGCAAAGCACAAGAGGGAAGGATGGCCTGTGCCATCAGAGAGATGCCAGAGGGCTGTGGGCAGATGGCTGGAGAGTATGTGGAAGCCACAAGACCATTTTTACCAGTACATCAGGCAATAAACAGCCCTGCCTTTGTCAGTCTTTTTGTAAATCAGAGGGCAAACAAGCTTGCCTTAGTCTGAGGTCTCTGGTCAAGGCATTGAATTGGAGAACTCTATCCCATTTTTAAAACCTCATCAGTCCTGTAGAGTGCCCTGTAAGAGTTTTGCTAGGGTATATCTGCTAAGGAGGAATTATTTACTTTGAACATGTAATTTCTAGATATCCCAAATTCCAAAGGGTTTCCTAAGGGATGTCCTTGTGAAGCTACAGCAGTGTCACCACATTAAACTCAACAAACTCAGCTAGGAGCAGCATTAGAAGAAATGCTGATTCTGAGGCACTTAGGAGAACTGTGCTCCTATCCCAGAAGTTTTGAGCTAGGTCATATTTTGTCCCTCTTTTGGAAGAATACACAATTTCAGGCTGAATCGAGAGTTTTATGCACCTCAGATGCACAGGGAGCCCTCAGTGCTGTATGGCACACAATGCCATGTTCACATTTTACAGAAAAGGCTATCTCAGCCCTCAGAAGTGGGGGGAGGAACACAAAGCAAAAAAAAAAAAAAAAAAAAAAAAAGCTACTTCATGCTTTATATAACGGGAAAATTTGACCAAATAAATGCACTTTACTTTCAGTACAAGTTTTATCTTGAATGGAAAAATGAAAATGATTCTATCAAATGTTTTCTGAAAAGTTATTTGGTCTACAAAGAAAGAAAATAGAACAGAACTGGAAATGAACTGAACTAAATCACCTGCAAAACTTCTATTTTTATGGGAGACACAATGACAGGAATGGGCTTTAAGGATAACAGCATACACAAAAGGTAGAGAGCTCCTTTGTTAATGGAATTACACTGTGGATCCCGAGCCAAATGGATGCAATTTTATGTGAACTGCACACACAAAAAATTCCCTCAATAAACATATGGAACATGAGGCTTCTTTTCTCCTTACTTTAACTAGGCAGCAGGGAAACATTATGACCAAAGAGTAGATACCAGTGCTAGAAGACTTATAGTGCTGCTTAAGAGGGAGTTCAAAATAAAATAGAAGGCAGACAAAATAATTGCTTAAGCACTATAAGAGATTATTGTTTTCCTTATAGGTTTTTCTCTTCTTTCAGGACATACAAACCAGGGCACACACACACATTTTTGGAATTGTATTTTTTTTAACAGCAGAAGTATCTCCTAGATGTATGAAGAGAATAATGCAACCTATATAGTCTGTTACAAGAGCTTGAGAGCTTTGAGGAAGAAAAATATATTTAAAACAAAGGAATACCTGAATAAACAGACACAAAATAAGGCTTAAATAACGCTTTGTACTTTATAGTGATTTTTTTAATGCAACATATAATTAATTAGAAACAACTGACATTAACAATGTTAGACTTGTATTACTTTCCTTGCTTTGGAAGCTGGATTTGGCAGCACATTTTAGGGCTTTTCAGAAAACTCTTGTTGATAAACTATTAGAGTGAAATCCACATCCCATTTGCAGTTAACTATCCTCATCAGATCATCTTTTAGTAGTCCCAGCTTGCATCCCTACTGGCAGTGACTATTTGTTTTTAATAGAGCATCTCTTTTTAAAACTTACCTGACTCAAAGATGCTCATTATGGTTGAAATTATAGGAAGCAAGGACAACAGTTCTAGACCCAAAAAACACTGGCTGTCACTGCCCTCCTGTTCCCCAGTGCCAGGTCTTGCAAGGATGATTGCAGTGCAATCTTTAAAACTGTTGTCTTCATCCCTGGAGCCCTGCAAGGAAGGATCTCAACAACACCCTAAAGCTTGCTAAGAGACTATAACTCATTCAAAGACAACTGCAGCAGCTTCCAGGGACACATTTTCCTCACAAAAGTTACACAGATACTCCAAGTACTTTATTGCTGTTTGGAAAAAAAATCACCTTAGCTGCTGCAGTTTCCAAACCCTGCTTTTAGAATTCTCTGCAGAATCAATATTTTACTGCAAAACTCTTTGCTCTTTCCCAGCTCTGAGTCACAATTTCAAGTTATAGTATCTCAGAGGTCTGCCTGAAATGGCCTTGGGTTTGTTCCCTCCTGTATGATAGCAAATGTGTTAAAATGTGCAAGACTTCCCAGTAGGGAATGTGAAGGGTGGTACAAGTAAGTAAAATCCAATGTCCACAACCTGATAAACTGTCCAGACATCTAACAACATTGTGATCCTGAAGAACAAATCTCATGGTTCTATGATGCCTGTTTTCAAATCCTTTTAATTATTTAGAAGGCATTCTGGCTCACCAAGTGCTAATGCTTAGGGCCAACCAATTGGAATTTATTGATTATTGCTGAAATTTCCAGGCTGCCAGTCCTGACACACGTGTGCCACAGAGCACAGTGTGAATGGCAACATGCATAATCTGCTGTGTTTATTCAGAAAGCCTTAATTGCAACAGACCACACAGACCTCACATACTTCATCATCCTGATAAGTTCCTATCACATGAATCATCTTATGGATTAGCTTTCACTGCTTGTTCTGATCTTTGTTACCTACAGAGGCACAGCCACACTCTGCCACTCACTCACCAGCAGAATCCACACCCTGCTCCCCATCTTTCCTGAGGGTTTGCAGAGTGATCAATGACTGCAATGATGCTGAAATCACTTCACTTACACCTGTCCCACTTTGCCTGTCATGGCTGAGGAGCTGTGCCACACCCTTAGGAAACTGGAATTCTCCAAAAACTCCAAAAGAAGACAGGCTTTCCTCTATTCCATACTCCTGCTTCAGGAGCACAGGGAAACAAGACAGAATTTTTAGTGCACTTTAACTTCTGAAAAAGCTGTAGAAGAAGTTCATACTTCAATAACCAACAGCTAGGCAAGTCTGCTAAATTTTTAATCATGGATAACCAGAAAAACACCCTGAAAACAATACAGGAAATCATAACACAACCTTCAAACATCAGTGCCTGGATAAGTTGATTTGCTACAGTGAGGGGAAGACTTGAGGTTACTGAAATGCGTTATCTTAGCTCAACCACAATTTCAGGGTGTTTCTGCAGGTTTTGTCTTACCAGAAAAATAGCTTCTTCTCAGCAATATTTTTTACTACAAAAATGTGAGCAGCAAATACGCCAAAATCCTATGTAAGGCATAAGCACAATCCAATCTCTGTGTCCAATTATTGCAAAATAAATTATTTTCTCACTATTTCAATGAAAATTTATTCAAATTGAGTAAAGGTATTGTACAAAAGATGTAACGCAAGCATGCACAAGCAATTAGGGATGTTGCTCCATTTCCTAAATACATTGTAATTAAACAAATGTCAGCGGTTCAACCTCATGCAGAGATTATTTGACAGTACTTGAGAATCTCAACTGTACAGTTCAAAACAGTTCAGAGACCTTGTTATTGTTTGCAGTAAATTATTTTTCTTATGTATTTTGCACTAAAAACCTCTTATCCAAATTATATTCATCTTTAATAAACATCAGCTCTAACTAGGAATGGAGGTATCATTACAAAACCTTGTTCTCCATCAGAAGTGAAAAAGGTAAGGTAATCCTGTTGACCACTTTCCCAATTTAGAAACTCAGAAAGACCCCATGATTCTGTAGGTATTGAAATCAAGATTGAATCCTTCAGTGTCAGCTCTGTTCCCAAGTAGTCTTTGTTCCCAAGCTAGCAGTCTTTGTTCAAATACCTTCAATTCTTTAGCTACTAGAAGCTGGCAGGAACTCCAACCAAAAGCCACTTTCCAGTGCAAGGAGACATCAAGAGATAAATTACTCTGGCACTTTTCCTCAGTGTGACTCTCAGGTACACAGGAGGACCAGGTCTGTGTGAGTGCTAGTGCAAGGCTTCACACAGTCAGCAGAACAACTGAAGACCACAATCAAACACCATTCCCAGCAGAGCACACCAACCAGCAGGATGGGCACAGCTGCTGCCTGGGAAACTTGGGCTCTGGAGAGCAAAAGGACAAACAGGGAAAAGTCCAGAAAGCTCTACTCACATGCTGAGCTTTGCAGACTGGACCTTTTCCTCTTGCTCTCTCCTGCTCCTGTTCAAAAATCCCTGCCCATGGACCAGAGGCAGAAAGATGAGAAAGAAGACTGTCATCTCCATTCCTGTGCTTACTGGTTGCTAATTACAGGAGAATGCAAGTGATCCCTAGACATGCCTCACATAAAAAAAAATGCCCAAAACTCTGTCTCCTTTATATCACAGTATTATGAAATCTTTAACAATAATGAGACATCCAGCAGAGAAAGCAGTTAGTATATAACATCATCCACTTTTGTCCAGGAACAAGAGAGTTAAATCATTCCAAGCACCTGGCAGCATTTTTTTGTCAGCAATGGCTCAACATAACTATTACAGATTCTGGATACACAGGCAGCAGCAGTGTTCTGAGTGCTGCTGTATGGTTCCCATCATATTTGTCTCCTCCTGTGCTCAACTTTCTTGTGCTGACAAATGAACAGTTAGAAGCTCTTTGTTATATAAATGTCAGCAGAGGCAAACAGAGTGGAAATTTGGTGGTCAGGTGTAGGTGGCCAAAACACATAAAAAAATATTAGGTAGCTGAGAAGGAATGGTATTTACCAGCTGCATGAGGTGTCAGGTGTTGTGGAGAGACATTGTTTTCACAAAAAATGGCTTGAAATAGGTTCCTTTTGTTTCTCCCAGCTTTTGTGCTCTCTGGAAAGGAACCCACTGGTCTCCATAAGGTAGAGATGATCCTTGAAAATACTCAAATGCATGGCTGAACCCCCAGAACCTCTTCCACAGAGTTGCTGCATGGTGCCTTTGTGCTGAAATTGAAATGGCAGTGACACGGCTTTCTCACAAGAAGTGAAATCAGCAATCACTGACTCAAACATCTTACCAAGCTCCCTGGTTTCTCTGAAGGAGATTTATCAAGTATTTGTAATTATAAGTTGCCTGTGCTGCCACTCAATTCAGAGGACAAAGTGGAGTTAAAAGCCTGCTCTCAATGTCACAAGTTTCCAATGAATACAAGAAACCCCAAGCACTTTCTGTGCAGACTTTCGGGCAGGATAAATTACAATTGTTCTCTCCAGTCAGTGGAGCTGTGCTGATTTAGGTCATGGGAAGATCTGCTCCCTTGTGTGGGACAAGTTTAAAGGGGGAAATAGATTGTGTCTTGCTTGTTCCTTATCTTTGTCTCAAGTCTTCAGTTAAAAATATATTCCTCGATTGTAGCAAGATGAATTTTAAATTTGTTTGCCATTTTTTGGTCTTGCCCTGTCCTCTGCCTCCTGCCCTGGGTGTGGAATGATGGCAGACCCAGGTGCAGCACTGCTGCAGTGAGGGAGCAGGTAGGAAGCTGCTGAGTGCTTCTGTGTATTGAGACTTTGCTAAATACTCAGTGTTTAGTATAACTAATTTATTACTAATAATTTAGTAATGCTCAGTTTTTCAGTATAACAGGACACATCCTCACCTGTCTGGGGCTCAGACCCAGAGCCAGGATAGCCTGGTGGGACAGCATCTCCTGATCAATGGGTCACATTTCTTCTTTACTTAACATTTAATTCCTTACTATGACTTGTAACTGCTTGATATAAATATAAATATAAATATAAATATAAATATAAATATAAATATAAATATAAATATAAATATAAATATAAATATAAATACATAAATAATATAAATATAACACATGTGCAAAACATGAACACTCTAATAACACTCAGTAACATCAGGCACCAAATCCTCACCATGAAAACTGGTAACTAATTAAAAGCATGAATGAACAGACATTAGAGATAAACAGAGTTCCTCTTTGGCTTCAGCATGATGTGAAAACTTTGCTGAGCTGCCACTGACAAAGCTGAAGGTCTGGTCCTAGAACAAGCCCTAATTCCATGATGAACATATTTTAGCTGCTCTTTGTCACTATTTTTATTTCAGTGATTCTTAAAGATCATTGAAGTGTGACTCCTACATTCAAGTGGCTGGTTTGGCAGCAGAGGACAAGCACAGATTTTGGTGCATGCCTTATGAGCTTGGGCATCAACACTGCATGGCAGAAACCTGATCTGCTGCAACTTCATCACTTATTATAATTAGCAATCTGTGCCCTGTCTATACATACTAAAGAATCACATTTCTCAGCACAATGCAAACTTAACCCATCCGAGAGTCCTCACAGGGATTTTGTACCAATTTTAATTAAATCATTCCCCAGAACAATTTGACTGCTTTCCTTGTGTAGGCATGACCCAGAAGCAAATGGATTATAAAATTTCTCACTCTCATTTATTATCAATTTCATGTTAACAATTGTTTTAACTTCTGGAGTCATGTTATTGTCTAGGAAATTCAACTTACATATTTCTTTTAATCCTGTTTTTCAAAGGATGGCAAGAAAAGATATCCTTATGTCCTAAAACTACTTAAAAATTTGCATGCAAATTATCCAATATGCATTGTTCTTTCTTTTAAATAGCAGTTATTTATATGCCAGTTCCATGCTGTGCAGGAGCTGTACTCCAGATCTTTGAACCCGTGAGTAAAAGAATGAAACTAGAATAAAAGTACTTCAGAGATATTTAACTGAGACAGCTGATAGAGCTGGTAGCCCAACAATCCTCAAAATTGAAGAAGATTCAGGAACCCCAAAAAGTGGTCCTGATCTCAGCCATACTGGAACACCCCTGGGTGATACCTCTCTCTCCAGAATCTCCTTGGAAAGCCCAGGAGTGCCCTGTAAAACGAGGCCATCAATCAAATCCAGCCTCTGTGCATGCACTGGAGTGATCCTGCTCTGCTCCCCCTGCCAAAGGGACTCTGCCAAGTCCCTGCTTGGGCAGGGACTGCAGTGCCCTCACCCCCAGCATCCCTCACAGGGAGGCTGAAGTCCTTCCCTAAAATATGATGAACAAAGACTGTTCTGGGAATGTCTGTGTTGCAATCACAGCTGCAAGTTCAGTTTCTCTGCAGCCCCAGGGGCACCAGGACTTAGCCTGTAAAAGGTTCCTGCCTGTCCATGTACCTGCAATTCCTCCTCCTCCTCCTGGCAGTCTGGGTCTCACCCCCATGACATCAATTCTGGTACTGAATGGAGGGAAAACCATCCTGCCAGACAGTGGTGAATCATCTGCCATCCCACTCCAAAACTGCTAGCACAAAGGAGTTAACAAAATCTGTTTGAGCTGAGAGTATTTATGCTTCAGCAGTTCCATTAATAGGTATTAAATAACACTCCTTTAAGCTACAATGCTGCTGCATAGTTTCAGCCTCATCTTTATGGATGCCTTGTCATAATTTCTAGAATTATAGAATTTCCAGCCATACACCTACATATATCTGCAAAGTTACAAAATAGTCAAAGATTATTTTTTCTGCCCACAACTAGCAGAAATGACTTTTCATTAATCAAGATCAGATGAGATGAAATTAAATCAATTCTTCTCCTTAAAGTTTGAGATGCCTGAGAGAGAGAAAACAACTCTCCTCGACCCTCAGCAAGGGAGCTATAGTGAAACTCCAGCTCTGGGTACAATGTCCCTGGGTGGAATTGCCACACCCTGTGAGCACTTGCTACCTTTGCTGGCTGCTCCTCTCCACACACACACAAATGCTGCCTCGACTCCCAGTGACAAGACACTTAGGGGTCCCTCCCCTCTTCATATTCTTGACTTATTCCCAAAAATTCAACAACAGCCCAACCCACAGGCTCTTTCTTTTACTTTGTACACTCTCATTAGGCAACATCTCCAAAAAGGACCTTCCAGGAGATACAGCTCCTCATGCCTTTAAGCAATTCAAAATATACTCAGATGAGGTAGTGAGGCAATCTCCTACACATTGTGTTGGACAGTAACAAGAGATACCAGATATGGAAATGTAATTGTGCCTGGGAAGGAGGGAAGTAAATGGGCTTCATTGTTACAATGCAAAATTCAGATTGCAACTGACTCCAGGGCTCCCACTGACCCAGAATCTGAGCTCAGATCTCACATGCATCACTTCTAGCATTTGTATCTGTGAATGCATCCATTGCATAGCAGCAGACTGGAGAAAAAGCCTGGAGTCTGCTACTCTTCCTGCTGAAATCCATGTGTGTTTTGGTTAGAACCTCTCTGAGGACCCCTGAGCACAGTGAGATGCTCTTTGCATTCGCAGAGACAGCAGCAAGCCTTGCTGGGCACCTGTCCTCATACCAATTCATCTCCACATTGCATTGGTGGGAGGTTTTTACTACTGACACAGCCTATTCTGCCCAGACCAAAACATCCACTGCAGTTCTTGGAACCTTCTGCTTGATAAACAGGAAACTTAAAAAAACAAGGGGGAGGCACATCAAAGTGCAATAAAATGAGATGACATCCTCTGCTCTGCAAAGGCCAAGACAGATTTCTGACTACACTGTAGCAGCAAACCAGCATGATAAAAGAGCTAAAGCAAGAGGTTATGATATGCTTGAATCACTCTAGAGAAAGCAAGTGCTGTGTGTAACTAGGGAGATAAATAATCAGACAGATAGCGTAGCACTGCCCCCTCATTCTCTTAAATCAAAGCAGGTTCTTTTGCCACCTCTCCACCCACTTGGAACTGGCATCAGGGAAGTTTAAAAGTTGTCATTGGCAGGAAAAAATAGAGAAGTGCAATTCTGGAACTGAGATATAAACTCAGAGGCACCAACAATGCCTCTTCTGTAGTCCTGCTCCCCTCGATGTCAGCACCACAGCCAAAGCCACCCAAAGCTTGAAAATATTCACTGTCCTCACAAGGAGCTTAGGCTTGAGAATCAGCAAAGATGGACTGCTATATATCCTGGCCAGGACACACAAGCAAAAATACAGCAGCAAACTACAGTCAGGCATGCTGGGCACAAGTCCTTTTTTTCCGAGATGCCAGTGGCATCTTGTCTGATCAGCCAGCAGCATCCAGCCCATGCCTGACTGATGCTGCTGCTCAGCAGCTTGGATTTGACCCTCAGCAGGATTTACAATCTGCCTGAAGAGCCAGGCATTGAAATCAGAGGGCTGTGGGAGTATGTCCAAGGTCAGGTTTTACTGTAAGTAATACCCTTCACCTCAAAAGCAGCTGCATGTTTCTGACAATTATTTGAGGAGGTAATTGAACTCAGCTGTTTCAAATGTGATTTCCATACAATGTGCACTCTACTTTGATCCCGAGTTGGAAAAAGGAATAAATAATCCTGTTTTAACCTTGACTTGACATGGCACTTGCTATGCAAACACCCTGCCTGCAGATTGCACAGCCCAAGGAGGAAAGAATGTGACATTCTAGCATGGGGGAAGAGCTACTATTTGATATTTCTGCCCTTTAGTTCATGGTGTCAAAAAGACATCTAAGCTAACAAAGCAGGTAAAAAACTGAAAAGAAAAATCTGCTTTGGCCCCCCCACTACATTCTTGAAAATGGAAACTGAAAACTTCACATCACAAGGAGCATGTACTCGATGGTGAAAGGAGAAATTTCCATTCTCTTGCATTTTCTTGGTGGTGGGTGAAGCCAGGGTATTTGATGTGCCTCAAAATATTTTTTCCTTAATGCAGGAAAAATAAAATAAAATAAAATTTCCAAAATGCACCTTTCTCATTGCAAGTAAGGCTGAAGAGGACCAGCTATGAGAGAATCACAGGTTTTCTTCACAGGCTCTGGCACGATCACAGCAAGAACATCAAGGAACAGGAAAGAAGTTTTGATGCAGACAGAACTCCAGAGAGAACCTGCCTGCATGACTGTACTCACAGGGCTCTCCCCAGCAGAGGGGCAGGAGATTCAGTGAGTTTATTCTTACAGCACTCTGAGGAGTTAGAAAAGTGACTGATTCTCCAGCTGGGAGCAAAGACAGAGGGATTCCCAAGAAGATTTTTGTGGATCAGAGAGCTGATCACAGCTCTGAGTTAGCTTAGCTATCCAAGCATCCTAGAGGATCTAAGCATCCTAGAGGATCTAAGCATCCTAGAGGAAGTCTGGTAAGAGTAGAAAGAGAGGAGAGTAGCCTGGCAAAGTTATGTGCACACACCCATCCAGCCTCTTGGACCAAAGGATAACTTCATATCTAAATTCCAATGCAAAAGCACACACCTTTCTGCATGCAAAAGTGAGGCCCTGCCTAGGAAGATCAAACTTATGGGCTGCAGAATACAGCTCTGGGCTTCCCTTCTGTGAAACATAAGGGCATTCCAGAACACACCAAGGTTTGGAAAGAAACAGGCAACAAAACAGATAGGGAAAAAGCAACATTATCATTCCAGAAGTGTCTGAGAGCACCAGCAAACTAGGGGCACAGCTTCCCTGGAAAGATATGTCAAAGGAAAACATTCATGGTTGCAGAAAATGAGGTAAGGTACCAGTCTGGCTCAGCAGCGTGGAAGATACTGGCAGAAGGCACAGAGGCAGTGATGGGACAGTAACTCTCTGCTATTTGCATGAAGTTGTATTAAAACATCCAGTGAGCTTTGATCTGCTACTCTTGCAAAGAAGCTGTTCTTAGAAGTCCTTCTGATCTAATCCCTGTAAGTTGCTCTGTTTACCCTGCTGACACCTCTGTACAAAAAATGCACCAAATACAGCCGTGCACATTTGGGTGCAGGTATGTGTATGCATGCACAAGGATATGCATAGGGCACATGAAAGAAAAAAGCTGTACATGACTTTTATCTTTGCAACCAGACCACTAACAAGGACAGAAACCAAATGCCCTTTTCATCCTCCACTGTGCCTGACTTCAGCAGAACCATTGCAGAATTAAATACAGCTCATGGTGAGGGAGAACAGAAAACTCCATCTCCAAATATGTAACGATCCACTCAGAATACACCAAGGGATTCAGTGAGTTTCTACATATGCTTCCTCTCAGCATGCAGGTGTAAGATTTAAAAATCCATATTTTTCTCCAATAAACTTAAAAACAGCTATAATACCAAGTACCAAAAGCACCATCTGTGCTTCACATATAGTGATGATGGTTTTTTCGGAGTTGGTGCTGTTTCTTAGTATAGCTCGATCTTATTTTGTCAACCGCATCATGAAAAGTGCAAAGAACCCCTGTGGATCCAAATGTGTCTGAACAA
This sequence comes from Muscicapa striata striata, assembly GCA_030060385.1. Lineage (NCBI taxonomy): Eukaryota > Metazoa > Chordata > Aves > Passeriformes > Muscicapidae > Muscicapa > Muscicapa striata. The sequence goes on along the minus strand of JAREIS010000002.1, from coordinate 494,632 downwards.
GCTGCTTTAACAAGAGCATACAACATATTTCTGCTTCTTTAAGGCAACTATACTGTTGACTCACATACTCAGTAACATTTAAATGTGTAGAAATGTTTAACCCGGACACCGAAGTGCTCCACGCACCTTGGCAGTGACTGCTGGAGGAGGCCAGCACAAGACAAGGCTTTCTTGATGAAGAAAAGAAGCTGGGAAATGTGAGTGCTCACAAAGTTATTTTCCTTGCTGTGCAGGCTGCACCTCTTCACTGACCATCTCCCCTTTACTACATTCACCACTTATCATCCCTCCAAGAAAGTCCAGCCCAAGCACTGCTCTCTTGTGCACCTAACAAGTGCCAAAGCTTTTCTCAAGTCCACTGAGGACCTTGCTGTCCACACACATCTGGAATAGCCAGCAGTCAGAGCCTCAGTGATGGACACACACATCAAGCTCAAAGACAGAGCCCTGGCAAGGTAAGTTTGACAAGCTCCCGTCTGGTCTTCCCCTCCTTCACTTTTCCTCAGCTGTAAATTGTAACTTAAGCCTGGATCTGTTGCATCCCCTCAGAGCTGTGTTAATGCTGTTTCCATTAACCTGCTCTGTTGAGGGTGATGTCACACCCAGCATCTTTCTCAGAGGTACTGCAAGTGTTTCTCACCACATTCAAATGTGGATGTGGGTGTCTGCTTTAAACATACACTTACTAATTTGACATTTGGTATTTTACTTGACTCAGAATCATAGAATCATTAAGGTTGGAAAAGACCTCAAAGATCTTTAAGTCCAACCTATTGCCAACCAATCCATAGTACAAAGTTCTACATGCAGATCCTACTGCACTCTGTATCTTGGTATAGCACCCGTCCCTGTTCCTTCTCCAAGGCTTTTTCCTCTCAATTTCTTTAATTCCTTCTTTTGTGTCTTTAATGTTCATAGATAGAAACATTACTAAATGCTTCTTTACAGAAGTCTCCAGTATGGTACAAAGACAGCATTTAACTGAAAAGTTCCCCAATATATTTCTGGAAAGAAACTTCAACTTCGAGCTATTTTCCTCAGTGATGTCAGATTGATTTCCCTTGATAACCTTTGATTGGCTTGTTTTTCTCCTCACTTTTATCTTTCCAGTGGAGCACAGCTTCATGTCTGACACTTTCTCTCCAGAAGAAATGTATCTCAGCAAGGCCAGTGTCCTGCTCTGTGGCACCACCTCCTCCTCCAGCACCTGTGACATTTTAAACCAGGATGAACCAGATGGCTGCCACCACCTAATCTGTGATCAGGTAACACACCAAGGGAGCACCTCTTAGGAATATATCCTGATTTGCCTTCTCACTGTGCCTTCCTACTGAGCTCAGCACAGCCAGTGAGTAAAGTATCACAGCATTTCATCTACCATCTGATACCATACATGTCTTTTGAAAGTTCAGATGTATTAATTTTCACCCAAATCTTTTTGCCCAAGTTCCCCTTTGCTGTGCTGCAAGGGACCTCCAAATGGATTTTCCTCCAAGCAAGCAATACCATAACAAAGCAAGGATATGACAAGAGACATCAAACTGCATTCTCTGCTGCTGTTAATCAGCATAGTTTCACCCATGGTTTTGCCAGTTTATAACAACACAAAATACATCCCTGCATTTCTTTTCAGCTTGTCACTTTTTAATCAGTTGGAATGACAATCATCCTATTCAGATTTGCTGGAGCTCACAGCCACTACTCAGAACCATTGCCTGAATGCTGAACATTTTATACCATTCATTGTAATATATCTAATTCTTTCATAACTCTTTCCAAACATTAAAAAAAAAAAAAAAAAAAAAAAAAAAAAAGAGAGAGAGAGAATATAAATTATTTACTGGTGAAGCATATTAACATTTAAAACCAATGACCAATTAGAGATTTGAAAACATCTGAATAGGCCTACTATTGAAAATGCCATCTGGTCTCCTGATTATTCCTTCCATGTACTTCCTCACGACAACAACACAAAAGAGAATTTGGACCACAAAAAAATCTTGAATTTAAAAAAAAAAAAATCCCTTTTACTGTACTTAGCTGCTGTCAGCATCAGGCAGGACAAACAATCAGCTTCCAAAAAAGAAATGCTCAGAGAGGATTACTGACACAGACTTTGCCTCCACTACTTTCTTTTTGTGCAGTTTCCAACCAACACTTACAGAGAAAAGCAGCAAGCATACCTAAAGCTGTACTCTAAATTCACCCCCATTATCTTTGTGTTGACACTTCCTCCTAGAAGATATATGCTGAGCTCCAGGTAGATCATTTGTAACCTTTATAATGATGATGGCAACAAATATAGCACAGTGCCCTCCAACTGACACGGAATGGATACTCAATGCTTCACTATTCTGCAATGAATAAATTGCTTGTCAACACACGTGCAGTAGTGGTTTTCCCCCAATTTAATGATCACACAGCCATGACACAGCAGATATCCATGTATTAGAATGATCAGGAAAGCCTGATAGAAAGATTTGGAGAATGAATTTCAAGCCAAAGTTGCCACTGCCCTGGAAAGCAGCAGTAAGAATTGATTTCTGGGTTGGAGCGATGCTGCAGAGCAGTTTCACCTTGCATAGGGGTGACCTTCATTAAAATACACTTCCTCTCTCAGAACAATAAAAGCTCTCTCCTATGAAGAATATTGTCATGGATAAAGAGATGCAATACCTGTGTCTGTCCATAAATTGGGCATTTGCCCTGGCAGCTGGGTGACTGAACACTTAACTGTGTACGTGGTCAATACATTGAGAGCAGAGATGCACTGAGGCACACAGGCTGTGCTGCAGCAAGTAGGTTTATGAAAAAATTGTGAGCCATTTCCCTTCCTCTATACAAGTGTTCTACAGGAAAACAATCTGTATAGGTCTGTATGGGCAGACAGACACCTACTGCACTTTTGTGCACATTTGTATCTTGGGAGTAGGATTCTTTTATGGATACTGGGAAATACAGAATCTCTCTGGAAGAGTGAACATGTACACATATACACATCCACACTGCACACCCTCACTCAGATGCTGAGCTCCTTGCAATGAGTCAATGCTGCTGTCTCAGCCATGCTGCATTTTAGGATATTCAGCAAGATCTCTTTCAGAAAGAAATAGAGGTTTTGACATTAAAATTCTCAGTGGTGGTTCCTCCCTCTTTAATGAATTTGTCTTTATTTGTCACAACTCTGGCTTTTTGGTTTGGGGTTTTTTTCCCCCAGCTGACCTGAGAACACTCAATCTTTGCAGACAAATAAACATCTCCAGATTTCAGATGACTATTTGAAGTTTTGCTGTTTCAGCAAAGTGTAGAATATTTGTTATTCAAAAAATAGAAATTTCCATAGGAAAAACTAGACACCACTAATTAGTTCTATTTCCCAGCACATATAGATCCATCTAGCACAGAAGCAAATTGCTCATGACCCTCCAACAACACCTTCAGCATTAGGGGACTGCTTAATCCCAGTCTGCTTCAAATTGGAATTAGCAAAACAGAGAGGAAAGTGGCCTTTCAATGATGTTAACAATCTTCATAATGAATATACAGTATGACTCCTCTAAAAATTCACAGAAAGCATTATATTTTGAACACCAAAGTAAAAATATTATGTTTCAATGGATTGATAATTATAAATTATAAATTATTAGTGTTAAATTTTAGATTAATCCCTCCACAAAAGGCACAATTGTTTTAATTTAGGGATAGAAATATTTGTGATGAAAGTTAACAACTGAATTATTATCCTATCCCATTCATCTTGTCAGCTGTCAAAGGGGAGAAAGTTCTTTAAAATTGAAGGGTTTTTTTCTTCATTTTGCTAAACTTTAGGCATTTTTAATGTCTTCTACCTTCTTAGATTATGCCTTTAAACACATGCACACACCATACATTTTAAGCACCGAGAAACAATGTTTGCTTTTACCACTTTCTTTACCTCTTTCTACATTACATTGTTCAAAGTGAGACTTTCACCTCTGAGGTCCTCATTTCTTTTTCTTAATTATTTCCAGGCAGGAAAAAGTCAAGCAAGTGAGGATAAGACATTTTCACCTTTAGTTCTACAGTGGAAGAAAACCCAAGGACTCTAGACGTGCTCTGGAGTATAACAATTAGCATAGCAATTAATTATGGTATCCTCTACCAATGAAAACTTGGTTCAGTGCAAGAGCAACACCATGCGACACTGCCTCACATTCTGGGTACGTTTATTTCTTCCCAAATTACACATGTAGGCCTAGAAATGTCTCGCTTTTTTAATTAGCATCACACCAGATGGGATGACTAAGAGCCTGAGTTTAAAATTCATGTGCAAAGCTTCTCTTCTGCAGAAGCCTGTGACGTCATTTGGTGACACAGGCCCTGTCCCAACCATGGGAGAGCAGTCGTCCCTTCCAGGACATAAATGGTCACTACAGAAACAAATCTTGTGACCTCCAGGCAACGTTCAGGACCTTCACAGGTTTTTGAAGATCATGCAATTCCAACCCCCTGCCATGGGCAGGGATCCCATTCAACAGACCTGGCTGCTCAAGGATCTCCCATCCAACCTGGCCTCGAACACTTCTAGGAATGGGGCATCCACAACCTTCCTGGGCAACCTGTTCCATCCTCATCACCCTCACAATGATTTCTTCTTAATATCTAATTTAAATCCACTAAAGCCATTACCCCTTGTCCTATTATTCCATATCATTTTTTGAAGTCCCTCTCTGGCTCTGTTCCAGCCCTTTTGGGTGCTGAAAGGTGCTATAAGGTCTCCCTGAAGCCTTCTCTTCTCCATGCTGAACACTCCCAACCCCCTGAAACTCTGTTCACAGGAGTGGTGCTCCAGCCCTGTCATCATCTTCATGGTCCTCCCCTTCCTGCAGTGGAGCCTTCACTCAGATTCTGCATTCCATGTGCAACTTGAACTCATTGCACAACTTGGAAAGAATGACTTCTGGCTTTAGACCAACTCCTTTGCACATTCCTGCATGGAACACCAGGGATGTTCTCTTCAGCCCCCAGGCAATAGTGCTGATAGAAGCAGACCAAGATAAGGCAAGAACAAGCCATTTGCAAATCTCAGGCCAGGGTATGAATTGACATGGGAGTTGAAGTCAACCTCCTCTTCCTCCCTCAGTGTTCCAAGGGGCAGCTCAGCAGCTACTCTGCAGATTTCCCTTCTGCCTTAGCTGTGGCAGCCAGTCTTTGAAACTGCTTGCAGCTGTAATTATATTTCTGTGCTTTTTAAAATTACACATTTTCCTTCAAATACAGTATTTGATTTAAATATTTGGAGAATGCAAATTTCTTTATTTACACATGATGGGGAAAAAAACCTCTGACTGCTGTGTTCCCTGGGTAATTCAGGAATTCTCACCAGCCTCCTTTCAGTTAATTACTCTGTGAGACTGCCTGGTGAAAAATGAATCCTGCCTGATTTCCTGAAAAACATGCAGCAAGTGGCAAGTCAGACTAATTCTTGCTGCAAGAGAGCTGTGCACAGAGCAAACACAGCATGTGAAACAAATCAATACTGTAATCACCAATGCAACCTATCAAACCCAAGTCCAGGGTCAATCAATACTGTATCTTCCCAGATGACAACTGGGGAACAGAAGCTTTTAATACCTTTCCAAGATAAATCTCTTCCTTTACAATGTGAGACACAATTTTCCAGTATGTTCTGTAGTAAGGGGAGGATTTTCCTAGAAATTAACCAGATCTTAGATTAAAGCAGCCAAAGCTTTCTGCATTTAGGACACCTTCCATACACCTCTCCACTCAGAGCCCCCGTTTATTTTTAGCAGTAACCCTTCCTGCTCCTGCTCTACACACCCAGCAATGCAGACCCTCTAATTTTGCCTCTTCAGGAGAGCAGATCATTTCATGACTGAATTGTGTCTGCCAAATTAAACACTTAATAGCCCAGAAACTTTTCTACACCACCATCCAACTGTGGTTTCAGGGACCAGTTTATGTAAATCCCAGATACCAATGTGTTAATGTTAGCTTTATGTGATCATGGTCTGTACATGTACTTCTTCTGGGAATGAAACCCATCTGTCTCAGCACTGTGCAATGATTAATAGGTTTTTATCCCATACTACCTCCATGATGCAGTGGGCTATTAGACCCCTTTGACAGGACTGAGACACAGGGAGATTAAGGGTCTAGCCTACATGGATAGGTGTAGGCAGACACATGCTGCCCTGCCTGTGCTGGCTGGATGTGGATCTGTTTGGGGCTGGAAGCCATGAACAGGCTGCTGTGCTGGGCCATGCTCAGCTGCTCAGCAGAGCCCTTTTCCCTGGCACAGCACCATGCCCATGGCTCCCAGGCAGGAGCTGCCTCATGAGCAGCCAGCCAGGGAGCAGAGGGCACAGGTCTGTCTGCAGCCAGCCCTGGGGACACATTTCAGGGACATGGATCCTAATCAGGGACATGCCCTCTAATCAGGGACATGCCCTGACCAAGGGCACCCAGCCCTTGGCAGTGGAGGGGTGAAGGTTTAGGTTAGATAATAGAAAAAAGTCCTTCACCCAGAGAGTGGTTGGACACTAGAGCAGGCTCCTCAGGGAAGTGATTGTGGCTCCAAGTCTGACAGAGCTCAAGAAGCATTTGGACAATGCTCTCAGGCACATGGGGGATCCCTGGGGATGGTCCTGTGCAGAGCCAGGAGTTGGACTCAATGATCCTGATGTGTCTCTTCCAACTCAGCATATTCTGTGATTCTGTGACTGTTCCTATCCTTCATCTGATAAGCTCTTGCTTGCAAGGCAGTATATCAAAGAGGAGGAAAACAGAACATTTAGAGAGTGCTCCTTCCATCCCAGAATTGGGAACAGGGCCCAGGAAATCAAGGGGATCAACCATTGGAGCACAGCAAATGATGCATGTTTGCAGCAGGGGACCTTCCATTTCACTGCTTTTCATTTTTGCAGAAAAGCCCTTCTGGCAGCTCCAGGAACATATCATAGCTGTGAATGACTGCTATTATTGCCCACTTTAAAAACAAAGTAAGAAAAAATAAACAACATATTTCTCTCTATTTAGGATGGCTTAGGTTGAGATTAATTTGGTATATAATTATTAAAATACACCTACAAATGTCCAACCATGATTCTGGCACACACTCCATGAATCAAAGCTGTGCCTTGCAGAGGTCTCCCCTTTAGAGGGTCAAGAGGCACACGAAGAGCATGAACTACACATTGGAGTCAGACCTGTTTATTACAGCTCTCATTAGAAAAGGAGAAGGGAGCACCCTTGGAAAGAAGCAACTGAAAGATTAGTTCTTTGATTAATTGATTTTCAGGCCATTAAGGACCATTTTTGTCCTCTCACTCATTCTCCTGTGTGAAAAGTCAGGGGATTTTCCCCGAGATTGGCAAGGCAGTGCTGGAGATGATGAGATGTCTGTGGGGACAACCATCTGCCCAAGCACTGCCAGTCTCCAGATCAGTGCCTCAGCCTAGCGAGGGCCAAATTTCACAGCCTGCAGACATTTCATTTTCCATTTGGCATCCTGCTGATTTCATCAGAAGTGTTAACTGAGAAAAGACTGCACGTGGACCTGAACCAGAATCTGGAACAGACAGCAATTTTTTAAAAAGCATTTCCCTCAGCCTCTTAAACAGCACGTCAAGTGCTGTGGTTCCCTCTGCCCCTGAGACATTACACCAAAACTCTTTTTCCTTAGGAAGCCTTTCCAAGCCTCTGATGTGCATATTTTATAGAGAGAATCCTAAAATGAAGATGACAGTCTTGTGCACTACTCTATTTCTTAGCATTTTTTCTCTCTTCTTTAACTTTCCACTTCAGCAAGCGAAGTTTAACAGAATCAATTTCTCTATGTGCTCAGTAAAACCCTCAGTGGGAGCCACTGCTCCATAGGCTTCTTTTAGTTATTTATTGCCTGCCTCCTGCATATGCTATGAGATGTGTTACCAGCTCAGAAAACAATTAATCCTATTACTGTTTGGAACATGCATGCTGCAGAAGCAGGAACAGCACCAAGGTTAACTATGCAGAAGAAGTAAAATAAAAAATTAGTTTCAGGATATGGAAATACTTCACCTCATGCACAGCACTGTTGCTGATGTTTTGATTTCCCAAAATTTGGATGTTTCCACAAAACATGATGTACTTGGGGTTATACTCACCTGCCAGACCATCAGCTACAAGCAGGAGCTACAACATCTCTCCCTGGATAAGCCATCCCTGAACTGAGCACATTCCTGCTACCCATTATCATTCTAACACATCTACAGTTGTCAACAGCAGTATTTTTTCCTAAACACAGTCATTTTGAATCCAAGTGTCTCTCACTTCCACTGACCTGTTAACAGAAAAAGGTTGCTCTGTATGTGGAGTTGAAGACAGGTCTCAGTGTGACAATTTGGATGACATAGGTCTGCCTGAGCTCACCCTGACCAAGCATGTAGCCACAGCTACTGCCTTTCAGAGGACATAAACAAGATCTCAATGCCTGGGGCCAGGGGAGATCCCTGAACACTTTGCACTCAAGCAGCAGCAGTAGCAGCATGCCCTGGCTGAGTTCCACTCTGCTGTCAGAGCTGACCACTCACCAGCCACACACTACTCAGGGCACCTGCAGCCTGAAAGACAACTGGATCTGAAAGAAAATATCTGCATTCAAAGCACAAGAGCCATCAAACTGTGAGGGGGGGATGCTAGTGTGCAGCAATTCCCAAGACAAGCTGCCATAGACTCAGCACAGGGCTGTGAGAGACACCAGTGTCAGCAAGTGACATCCCTGTCCCAGAGAAAGACAAACATCAAGTGTTTGGTGGATGTGTTAGGCAAAGACCTGGCTCTTGCTCCTCTGGTGAATTGTGCTTTCAAGTTTGCAGAGATGATGGGACCGTGACCATTTTTTGCTCAGTCTCACTAAATCAATTTATCTGCAGGTTAAATCGATTCATCTCTTTTGTCATCATTTCTACATCTAGAAAATGGGGATAGAATCAGTAGCCTTCCTCCCCAACAAAGTATTTTGGGATCCTGGTGAGCATGATATGAGAACTCAGGTTTTTAATAAAGTGGCAGTTACATTATGCCACAGCTCTAACTCCTAATGAAGGCAGTGGTGCTGTGAAAAATTTCAGAAATCACAATTTTGTACTCAATCAAGACAAAACAATATATTAAATGTGGGAATCCCTTTCCCCTCTTGGTTCTGCCTGTGGGTTTCTGTACCACACAGCAGCAAGTCCCCCTGGCTCTCTTCAGGAGCAACAAACTACCTGGGCAGAGGGACTCCTATGGGGGATCCAGCTCCAGCTGAGGGACCCTATGACAGCCCATGATCCCATGGCCAGAAAAAAATCAAATGTCTCTGTCAAATATGCCTGACCTGAAGCAAATTAACATTGAACTTTCCCAGCAGAAAACCTCATATTCCCTTTTGACCACTTCCAGTGAGGAACAAGTGTACAGAATACCTTTCATCTGATCTGGTCCAGGCTGTCACAGCCACTGTACATATCTGGCATCCAAACTTCATGAATTTGTCTGCCTTCCTCTGACCTTCAAGTCCAGGACATCTCCTTTTTTTTTTTCCTCTGCTTGTTGGGGTAGCAATTGCTCCTGTTAGAATTTTGTGGCATGGGGCAGGTGATGACACCATTCATTCCTGGTACTTGTCAGGATGACAGAGGTCTTGCACCTGAGCACCCAGCACTGATTTCTGGCAGGTCAGCCACTGCTGGTTCTTATCTGTCACATGCTGGTTCTGACAGGGCAAGGCTGTGCCTCCAGACACACTGAGGCTGACATGCTGCTGTAAATACCTTTGTACCAGTGCCTCTATGCCAGGGATTAAAAGGAAAAACAAAACAACACCCTGAAAACCCATCCACACTCCAAATCCTGTCCTTCTTACAAGAGAAATTCCTGTGCAGTCCAACATGTCTCTGAAGGAGACATGTTGTAGTTTGGGTTGTAGTTTCCTGGCTAAAAGCACTGCTCCATCTTCTGATTGCTGCTCTCACATCTGAATTACTTAAAATTTCCTGGGCAGACTGGTACCCCTCTTCCAGACTGCACACCCTTCCTGCTCTGGGCAGAATCACAAGTATTCTCTCTGACACTCTTTATCATCTCTCACTCTTTCTTCCCTCAAGCTACCTCCTGCTATTTTGCCTCTGTTTGTAAAGAGCTTTTGTCCCAGCCTAGCTCTCAGTCCCTTGGGAGCAGAGAATTCAGCAGCCTGTCAGTTGTCAGGGACACCTGTGACACCAGTGACACATGTTCTGCCACTCATCCACAGTCCAAAAAAGAGCCTGACCCCATAGATGGAGGCTTCCCCTCTCCCTGCACCTGAAGCAGGGGCAAGCAGCTCCTCCTTTGCAGCCCAGGCTCCAGGGGAAATGTTTTCAGTACTAAAACCTAATTCTGTCTAAACATCAAAAGCCAGAAAGCAGTGAAACAGAAATTTAAAAATAATGAAACAGCTTGGTAACGCAATTCTGCACCCTGAAGTCCTCCAAAGCAGCAATTCACCACTTGAATTATGGACAGAAGTGATGGCTGAGCAAATCTGACTACTGCTACCAGAAAGGGAAATAAAGCTTCTCTCCAGTTTTACCTTCAGCACCAGAAAATTCAGGTGAACAAGGGGGAAAAGCAATACAGGAGAGCAAAGGGAAAATCCCCTTGCTAGGAACATCATTGCCCAAACTCTGCCTTGGTTTCAAGCTTAACTTCTGGGCATTTGTAATTTTAAGTCATTTTAATAATTGCTAATATTTACAAGTCTCCTGTCGATTCTGTTTCTTTTCAGTAAATTCTATACATAGCTCTTATCCTAAGTGAAAAGATTATTAGAGTCAAAGGAAGTTTTTCTATGGGCTTTTAATCCTATTCCCTAATAGCAAATACAAACAATCTGTCCAAGCTAATTTCAGCAAAGCACCACCAGAACACTTACAGGACAGTTTCACTTGAGAACTTCTATTGTGTACATCTCTGCTGTACATCTCTGACAGAACATCAGACATGAAAGGAGAGCTTCCCATAGTGAGGGATTGCTCTAGAAACATATTTTATTTGCACTTTGAGAGGACTAGGACCAAACTCTACAGCAAACCCTACAAATCAGCAGCTGATACAGGCAGCCAACACCATCAACAGAGGTGCTTTCACTGCTTGGGAGGCCTGAATTTGGCCAGGCATTTTCACATCCACCAAATGGAATGGTCTGTCCCTGCTGCTGCTCCCTGTACAGCTGATTCTCCACCCAGAGTTGTGCATGTCACCTTATGAGGAATATCTTCCATTTATACATGGAGTTTTATTGGCCCTGTTACAGGGACTTCTGCCACCCTGTGAAACCTGCCTGGCACCAAGCTCCCACTGATGATTTTCTGGGTGGGTTACTACAGATAGAAAAATACTGCCAATACTCAGTGCAATTTTCAAAGCATTATTAAAGCAATATTTTTTATATTATTACCTAGGTCTGATACTGTTTTGAATTTGCAGTTTTGGAGTTCATTTTAAAGCACTTAATTATACTTTGAGAAGAAATAGTCTTATAGTACAAGTCATTTTCTCAAGTACACTTGAAGAAAGGATAGTCCATGGCTCAGTAAATACAACAGTCTGAAAAGTTATGAGCTATCAGACTAAGCTGAATTGACTTACTGATATTACCTGCAATGAATGAGTTTTAGATAGCCTCTCATAAATAGGCAGCTACAGAACCTACGATTTTATGGATGTCTTGTACTTATCAATATATATGAGAAATGATGCTGTCAGGCTTTCGAGGGGATACTAGGTGAACCACACCACTGTCAATTTAATTTTTATGATTAAATATTTGGTGCTGTTAAAGGTTATTTAACATTTAATATAGCTGCTCTTCTACATAGCTGATAACTGTCATCTTTGCATAATGCTAAAGCTGAAAATGGATGGGGAAGGCATATTTTTTAGAAGGTACCAATTTTTTTTTCCAATTTACTGTTAGATGTGTTCCAGTAATAGAATAATATTAGGTGAGTTTAAAAGGTTTTCAATATTCAGATGTACAAAAATTTAGTCTTAATGACAGCTGCAGCTGAGCTGAATGTTTGATACAGAAGTTGCTGAATTTTCCTCTGTGGAGAAAAACCTCTCTCAGGTTGTGTTGAGGGATGGCAGCTCATCCCACAGCGGGATCTTCAGGGCTCATATCCAGGCTTATCAGTTTTTATATCTTTAAGAGAGATGTCCTCAATTTAAACATCACATTCCTGTTTGAATTCTTTTTTTTAACTTGTTAAGGTTAGTGTGGCTGAGAGAAATGAAAGATAATACTATTTTTATGTGTTTTGCAGAAATCACACTTTGTGCAGTGACAAAATTCTGCTTGGGCAGTACATGGTCCCCACACAACCACCCAACATTTGAAGAGTTAAGAGAAAAATGAAACTGTCCCCAGGCTCTGCTCAGCTCTTGGTAGGACAACTCACATGTGTAAAGGTGGGAACACAGGCAGAGTTTCCAGAGCTCTTGCAAACAACAGCACATCAAAAAAAGAAAAGAAAAAAGGTGCACAAGCAAAAGATGAGAAGTCTCAAAACCAAACAAATTATCAGTAAACTGCATAGACTTAATTGAAAGATTTGGTCACTTCCCACTGTTTTGTTTTCTTTCAACAGCTGAGCATGTTAGCTATGTTTCCTAAGCGCAGTCCAAAGCTATTCTTTGGGTTTTTTTGCACCCACACATCAAAAAGCTGCAATTTTAAAACACCTAGAGGCAGAAAATGTTTCTATAATTAAAAATAAAACCAAAATGTACAAACAAAACCAACCACACAACTACAGTACAGAACAGGTCAGTTCAGGTCTTGATCCCAATTACATTTTCTGTCAAGTGGATCCCTTTGTGGAACTGAGACTTTGTATTTTCTTCAGTAACACTTACTATGGTACATTTACAAAGAAATCTTTATTGCTTCTCAGTGATGGAATTATATTTTTCTGCAATAAAAGCTTTTATGTGGACTTTCCTTACTGAAGCACTGAAGTAAAAGTGCAAGCCTTTTTCATCTCCTAAAGGTATCACTCAGTTTTGCTGCAGTTTAGGGCCTTTGAATGTACTGTCCTGTGTCCTGGCTCAGGTCCCACCAGCTGGTTTAGGGCTTCACCAAGGCATCCCAAAGACAGACACAAATCACTGTTTCACAGGCTGCAGTGTCTTTCCTGTAACAAAACTCATTAATCGTGATGATGCCCCTAAACCACAAAGAAACCAGAGCAAAGTATCTCTTATCACTAACATCCCTTACCAGTGACATTTAAAATGCACCTGGAGGCTGTTGCAGGAGAACACATGAGCAGCAAAGCACCAGTGCACAGGGTCAGTGCAGAGAGCCCTGGGCATCAGTGCTCCTGCAGGAACAGGGACAGCCCTGCTCATCCACTGTGCTGCCCACACAGACACAGCTTGCTGGAGCAATGCAGCAAGGACCAGGCTCCAGGACAGACCATGGCTCCTGGCTGCAGAGTAAAGCACATTGTTCACCTCTGGTCCTGTCCTGACTGGGCCAAGGGCTACAGCATGGGCGATCTCCTGCTTGATCTGGGCAAAGGCTTGCTGCTGCTCAGGGCCCCAGAGGAAATCATTTTGCTTGTGGGTGACCACATAGAGGGCTCATAATTTGCCTGTACTCAGGAAAGTGCATTCTCCAAAAGCCTATGGCACCTAGGAAAGCTTGTGTTTCCTTCTTGCTTGTTGGTGCTGACATTGCAGTGATCTTATTGATGACCTCAGTGGGGACCTGGCGCCGTCTGTCTGGCCACTTCACTCCCAGGAACTGGATCTCTCAGGCAGGTCCTTTGACTTTGCTTTTCTTGATGGTGAAGCCTGCTTCCAGCAGAATCTGAATGATCTTCTCTCATTTCTCAAATACTTCCAAAGTGCTGGGCAGGAGTTGCTGCACACCCTTCCTGCTCGAGCAAGTGCCTGCTGAGTGCAGCCGTGGTCCTGTGCCTGCTGATCAGGCTGGTTTCATGCACACTACACTTCCAAGCTCTATTTCACAGCTATGAAAACTAAACTATGTAAACTAAAATGTCAAGCCAAGAAGGTGGTGCAAGCACACATGCACGAGTTTGGGTCCAAAACACCAGCTTTGAGTGGTGCTGCCTCACAGGTGGGGGAGTGCTCATTGCTTCATCTCCTTTGATACAAAATACTTAAAGAGAGATCAGATTTTAACTACTCTGAACTGCAATGATCATGTGCAACCTCTTCATATACAATTTTAGAGTCAAGCAGTCTCTGAACTTGTGGATCATTGAATTAAGGATTTTTTGGGGGAAGCATTTTTCAAATGAAACCTCGAATACACCTAGTGCTCCCATTCAGTGCAGCAGAGCAAATTCAGATATTAAATTAAAGAGACACGGTTTCAGATATTCAAATTAAGTTTCTACATCCCCCAGTGAAGTATATTTCATTATTTCAGGTCATACCTGCAAAATAAATAGGGCAGAAATACAGATTTCCATATTTAAAAAAAGAAATGAGAATTTTTTAGCAAAAATTCTCAAACACTTGAAAGGCCTCTTCTATCTCTTTGCAACAGAGGTAGGAAGGGCAGAAAATTATGACACGGTAATTATTATGATGGATGTTCAGCCAGTCCTTTATATTAGATACACTGCTTGTGCAGGAACCAGCACTACAGATTGCATACTTCACTAAGCAGGACAGTCGAGATTATAATGGGCAATACAGATTAACAACATTAGGTTAAAGCAGGATAATTCTTCTTCTTTCTCATTTCTATTCCTTTCCCATGGAACAGCTTCAGCTTCACATTTCTGTGCTCCTTGCTCCCAAGCCTTAATCTACACATCAAGCAGGCATTTTTCCATTTCAGCAGGTGCAAATCTTCAGTAACTGGATGGAAATTTAAAAAATTTCACTGGTGTAAAATTCAGCTATGACTTAACCTGTCTGCTCTGAATTAAAGGTGATGATGTGTTTGCTTTTGTCATTTCATGGAAACAGCAGGAAAGATTCATCTTATTCAAAAGCAGCATGAGAATTCAAGAGAAAGACTTGTCTTGGCACAGTGTAAATAATCAGCTTGGTGCTATAAAAGGGTTGATTTATAATTTTAGTAATTATTTCAGCATCTGTGAAACCTGAGCAGCATAACACCTTTAACATAGGTAGGAGCTGAACACTGTCCTATGCTCATCCCTCAGATTTGGGTGTGCCACCAAGAAAAAACCAAACTGTCCTTCAATAATGGTTCTTTCCAGATGTAGCCTCACTCCTGATGTTCAAGGGGAATCAGCTAAATACCCTGGAGAGCTCTGACTCAGGTCTTTGTCCCAGCATCACTGGCACCAGCTCACCCTGGGTCCTCAGCCTGCATCCAGCCCTGCAGATCTGCAGCAGCCCAGAGCTGAGCAGGGGCTACCTGCACAAACACCTACCCAGCCCTTCTCCTTGGCCCTGGGTCAGTACAGCTGCTCTGTGAGTATTTTCCAAGTAGGTTAACAAACTTGAAGATAAATTAGCCTGCAGATTCATGGTGACACCAGGGACAGCAAAGCAGATGTGACTTTCATTCCTTTGCCCCTAATTCATTCCCTTCTCTGGTGACTCAGCATTTCAGGTGCTAAACTTCACCCAGGAAAGGTCTAAGGTGCCATAGGTGCTGGATGTGTACAGCCCCTATCCATTTCCAGCCAGTCACAGGGACACTGAGCAGCACTGCTCCCTTTTCCTCAAGATAATGCAGCAACTACACTTTGCTTTAAAGCTTCTTTCTGTCATGACCAACACATTAAAAAAAAAAAAAAAAGATACAGAAGTCCTCAGCACATCACACATTCATTCCCAGCCACACAATACAGTTCACACAATGGCAGGCTGCTTGCTATTTTATTGTACTAAGCAATTGCCCACAGGTCATTCCAGGCAGAATATGGAGGAAGCCAGAGCATGGCTTGGGTTCTTAATGAATTTTTTGCACTCTCTTGTGCATCCTCAGGAGTCCTGTGCATGGGATGCCAAGGCTCCCTTGCTCAGCAGGCTGTAGCTCCTGGCAGTCCTTCCAGCCAGCTGCATTCCCTCTTCTTGCTCTACACTGATTCCTAAAGGACCACTTTGCCATGTGTCAGTGACCCCTCCCAGCATGAACAGGACTGGATTCCAGTCTGGCTCATGAGGAGAAGTCTTAAATATTTAATGTTAGATGCAGTGGAGAAATGCTGTAAACATTCTTGTAATTGGTCTGCTTTTAAAAATTGATTTTGTGTGAAACAACAAAAGGAAGTTCAATCTGTACTTTGTGGCTCAGGAGTGCTTGCAGCACCTAAGAGGTAAAATCAGAGAGAAGGCATTGTCTTGGCAGCACTTCTCTTTTAAGCATGATCTGGAGGGCAAATGTGCCAGCTGTGTGCATGGTGCTGCCCTCAGCCAGAGCCATCGGGTGAAGAAAGGGGCTGGGGGCTACACTGAGCTGCTGGAACAGCTTACAGGCTTTTCCTGTTTCTCTGTGCTCAGTTCAGTGCTGCAAGGATGGACAGAAAGGCAACAAACATCTGCAGAAGGGGAAAAGTGAAACACGAGCATAAAGAAGGGAACTCTCCGACTCAGGTGACAAAGACTGAAAAGACTGGAGATTACTTGTGCTGTGCCTTATCAGTCCTAAGGACCAGTGATAGCAGAGATAATACAAAAGCAAGCTTGCTGTGAATTTATGAATTGGTAAGTCACTTTGTTGTAACAGCCCTCAGTAAATCACTGTTTGTTCCTGCATTTCTGTAATGCATTCTTTTACGCATTCCCTACCTGCTCTCTGACTTTATCTCGGTTTGCTTCTTATTTGTCAGACAAAGAATTCAAGATTTCTCCTAAATCACCTTAGAAAAACTGACATTTTCACTCCTCTTGGTTCTTAGAAAAATGAGAGGGAAAGTGGTTCATTGTTTCAAGTCCTCATTCATCTAGCTGCAATTTCTGCAGAGTTGGGTTAGTCATTTTCTTTCATAGAAAACAGGTTGGCAACCCTGGATCTCTGGGTCAGAGGTGGGGAATGGCTCAGTGGGCAAAGCTTGAACACAAAGGAATGCACTGCTCAGCTCCTGGCTCTGCTGGTCAGTTTTTTGGTAAAGACACAGAGCCTCCTCCTCCTGCTCATAGCTGCTGGGCAGTGAAGGTATTTCACTGTATTCAGCCACTCAGTATTTCCACTCTTATCCCTCTGGAGAGAGCATTACCTATTTGCAGTAGGACTTAGTACTCCTGTGAGTACATACACTTTGTCCTTGACCCTGTCCAGTTTGCTATCAACCTGCTGTTCAAGAGGCTTCAATGTCCCTCTGTTTTCCAGCCTGCAGTGGGCATTAACTGATAGTTCTGTTCATTTTGGTATGCAGGATTTCCCTGTGGTATTATCACCAAGACATGGAAGAGTTTTCTTGCTTATAGGGGTTATGTTATATCCCTTTTCTATCCTTTGAACATTGGCAGTATCACCTACGTCTCTGTAGGAAAAAAAAAGCAACACAAAAACTAAGTATCCTTTTCACTAAAGCGTTTGTGCTGTGTTCCCATTGATTCCCTATGTGTGCCTGTCACTTTCCCTTATTACTTACGCAAGAAAATAATTTGTCCTGTCAAAAGTTCTGTTGGTCCTTTAATAAGGAGTAATTACATATGGAAATAAACAATCCCTGGTTTCCTCCAGGCACAGAGATTGATTGGCTTATACTTTAGCTGCGTGTACTAGACTGTTGTCTGCATGTGTGCAAAGGAGCAGGTGTGTGTGCAAAAGCAAGGGAAAGAAGGAAATTAATGAGGGAAACACTGCTTAAAGAAATCAGAATTGCATTTAGATTGATTTCTGTCCTGAAGCCAGATTAGTGTAACTTGAGTAAGACCACGGTTGCCAGAAGTGACTTATGAGGTTGTACACAAGATTCTGAGGCAATCCTATGGCTTCCACAATTAAAAAAAAAAAAAAAAAACATTGCTCTGATTGTTGGCATTACAACCCAAAACACTCTGCTCAAAAGTCATTATTCAAACTTCATGCTAGCTGAGTTTATGAAGTGTACAAAGAACAACCTCACAAACACAAAGCATTGCCTTGAAAAGAGAGAACTATTCACATCAATCAGGCATGTCCACACAGACTTTCCAAAATTAAATCAGTTCTGATAACTCACAGAGAAATTAAAGAATTAAACAGTCCCAATTAAAAGGAGTAGGATATTTTGTAAGACAGTATTATGCATGCCATATTATGATTTATTATTAACATATCACAAAAGAAATAAGAAGTTCCAACATCCCCTCAGTTTCTAAAATTGTATTTTATCTTAAACTTCCAAGAAAGTTTCAGAAAGCTTTTCTTTGTATCAAACAGATAGAAACACATAATTTGAAAATTTCTGAAAAATAAACTCACAAGATCAATTCATTGCTACTTCCTATATAGTAGGAATTCAATAACAGCCATAGTCCAGTCTTGCCTGGTGTAATATATCAAAGAAAATGCTCTGGCTTTTAGCAATCATTGTCTTCAAGCAGTTTTTCCCCTCAGAGGTTATTAAACCTTCAGGCACTATTAAGTCTCTTACAATGACCCTTTTGCTGCCAGAGGATGGGGCATTCCAAAAGGAAATGTAATACTGAGGATGAGTAGTCATATTCTTCCACTATAGGTCAAGAATATTCAAGAGATTTTGTACTTTAAGCTGCTGAAGAAAGGAATAATTAAGTGGCCCAAGGATTCTTGTGCTGCTGCAGGAAAAGGCCTTTTCTTGTTGGATTTCTTGGTTTTCATCACTGCTTGCTGCAGGGATTAGGGTAAGCTCTTTTCATTTACAAGTAGAGTTGCTCAGGAAAAGAGGAGCTTTCTTTCCTTTTCTTAGATAAATCCCAAGCTTTATGTGCTTTTAAATAGAATTCTAAAGAAAGCACCTCCCAGATTTTTTCACACAAGAAGTAGACAGTACACCTTTGGTTCTGCTCTCCAAGACATGTTTCAAACATTCCCTACTTTTTGGTAAAAGGTGAATGCTATAAGCACACTATACTAAAATAATAAATAGTAATAAATGTATCCTGTAGCTGGGTGTGGGAACATCAGACAACTCTTGAGGAAGAGTTGGTAGTGATGATGAGTTGGGGTATCAACAAGACCAAGAGGGGCAGGAGGGAAGTCCAGGAGACAAAACTAAACCTGCAAGGAGACAGGATGCTGGAGACCCCAGAAAAGCTGCTTGTCCTAGATGCAACACAAGAGAGAGCAAAAGCCAACATGTGTTGAGAAAAATACTTGCAGTGAAAGTATTTATTCTAGAAAATTCATTTGAGCTGAAATGGTGAACATGCACAGGAGGATTAGCAGCAATATTCCTTACTATGTAACTGAGTGATGCCATTAGGAAGATTAGAGTTGCAGTAATGCTTAACTCTAAAAAAAAAAAAAAAAAAAAAAGGCATTTTATGGGAGGCAAGGGAACTATTTAGTAGACCATATAAGATGTTCAGAAGAAATACTTGCTGCTTATTCTTTCAAAAAAATCAAATAAATTGGTGATGTGATCAAACAGGATAAAAAAATGAAAAAAAAACAGGCTACTAAGAGGTCCTTGTTTAAAAGTTCAACTCAGAAACATGAGATAGAAAGTTTAGGAAGGTAAATGCAAAAATGCATCAAATGAACAAAGACAAATCAACATGCAGAGATACAAAAAGTAAATAGCAAACAAATCTTTCAATCCACATCTCAAAAAGAAATCCTACCAAAGAATTTGCAGGACTGATAAGAAATTGAGCTATAAAGAAAGACTGAAAGATAAAAACATTGCAAAAAAAAAAAAAAAAAAAAAAAAAAAAAAAGAGGGATAAAAATCCAGCCTTAACAGCATTGTTTGCATCAGTTTTCTTGATGGAAGAGATTAAGGATATTGTTCTGATATCAGAGTGGGTTTTTGTGGGGTTTTGTCAGGGTTCTTTTTTTTTCCCTTTTCTGCACAGGAAATATGTCTGAGAAATTGTGTCAAACTGAAATGTCAGTAAGAGATGTTCCAGAATAAATGAATAAAATTACTAGTAACAAGTTACCAGCACCAACATAGAACTGGATATGAAATTGCCAAAGCACTTGCTGTGGCATGTACCCTATCGTTTACGTTCACTTCAGCATTAAAGACAGGAATAAACGAAAAAAATGACAGCAATTTTTAGCAGGTTTTCAGAAGACTGAAAGAGCTTAGTTGATTAAATCTGGTTGGCTAAAACTGCAACAAAGAAAAGAATTTTCAGGCACTTAAATAAGTACAATGCTGTGAGAATGCACCAACATGGCCAGTGAAAGACATCTTGGCTCACAAATAAACTGGAGGAACGACCTAGGTGAACTATTTTACCTCCACTTCAGAAAAGCTGACCCAAATATGGGTCTTATTCCTCATGAAAAGCTCTTCAAGAGCTTCAGGTGTCCTGCTATGAGACATGGTAATATTCTGAGCCCACCAACAGGGCCAGAGGCAGCAAACTCAGCACAGGAAGGAGCCATCTATCCTATAGGATCAGCTCACTGCATTCACAGGCAACAGGCAAACCTGATGGGAATCCTCGAGCAACCAATATTAATGAATATACAAAACTGATCCAGATACCTCACTGACAATTTAGGCTCTGAGTATCTCACACATAAAACAATGGGGTGAAAAAATGGCAGATGAAACTCAATGTCAAGACAGGAAAGTCTTCAAGAGGAAACACAAGCATATCTAGACACACATATTGATTATCTCCAACTCATCATTCTGAAATGTCTTGTCTTTGCCATTCAGTACAGGAAAAATGAAAGAATGATAAATAAAATTCTTCTGGTTTTGAAAAAAAAAATTAATTTGGTATGTTCATCAACTACGTCACACAGCAGAAAAATACGGAGAACAGCCTGTCAAAATGAAGATACAAATTCTTCCTCAGGAGTTAAAGTGAACCAGATCCTACTATGGTGGAAATTAAACTCCAAGAATCCACCAACACTGAACTGTGACAATCAGGTTCTTCAGCTGCTTCATACAGCAAGCACCAGCTCTCTTTTTGCTCTGGAGAAATCACAGCCTCCATTGTACAGCCTTTTGCAGTCTCAGCCCAGGCTCTGTTCTGTAATGTTTGCAATGTTATCTTGAGAGACACAGACACATTTGGTGTCTTCACCTGGTGATTTTTCCTTTACTTTGTACAAGTCACTTCCAGAGTAATTCTTTCTTACATGAGTGGGGAGTCAAATACTATAGACCCAAGTCTACTGAGCTCCCAAGGACCAGGACTGATGTGGAGGGGTACAGTGCATCCCTGTTGGAAAAACTGCTAATCTTGATCATCTCTAAGGACAATGATCAAATTGCATAGCAAATCTAGAATACACAAGCATAATTCAGTCTTGAGATTCATATCACAGCCTTTCCACCAGCACTGGAATTTAAGTACTATTTTGATGCCCTAGCTCAATTCTCTGAATGGAACTTCAAAAGCAGCATTTCAAAAGGTCCTGAGCTCCTTGAAATGGTCTGCAATCCATGGCAAAACCAAGATATATTACCTGAAAAATATCCTCTTGAAAAATTTCCCACAAGTTAGGAAAGATGAGGAGCAGTCTGGGCAAACTGTTTCCTTTTACTCTCTTCTAGGTGCAAAAGCAGGAGTACAAACTTTTCCATCTGCATTTTCAGGGTTTTCAAGTTGTACAAGTTGTGCTATATTACACAGACTTGCTGAAATGTTCCTAATTCAAGTGGCAAGTAATAATGAATGTGTGCTGGAGTTTTAACTCAGTTTGGATTAAGCATCTCTTCATCTTTTAATTATTTATGTTTATTATTATTATGTTTAATTATGTTTATCACTGACTGTCAGCTTTATGTCTAACAGTTTACAGGTATGTACACAATTAATTGGCTAAAAAGCAGATAAATGTAAGGTCTGTGCACTTACATTTCCCAAGAATACAGCACATTAGTCTAGTTTAATATTTTGCCTGAGTTAATTTCATTTCAAAATGGAAAAAGCCCTTTTAATTGCTCTGAGATTTAAAGTACTTCTATCCTCCTCCTGTGTACAGGGATTGTTTTTGCAAAAAGCAAAATCTGCTCTTAAACAGCAGCTGTACAAATCAGCTCCTTTGAGTGAAGGAGCTTAATCTGTTTGTTTTCTTCCTTCCTAGGACTTCAAGGTTCCCCTCTTGATCTCGGTCTTGACTTTCACCCTGTTCTGTCTGTGTGGAAGTGATCAATGAAAAACATGTTAAGGAGATGGAAGGGACTTGTCTTGGTCAACCTGAAATACTTGTCGGGGGATTTCTACAAAATTCATTTTGGATTGATCCAGACCATTTCATTTGACCAAAAGAAAATAATCCTAGCTTCACTATACGGATTATTTCATTTACTTTTTTTTTAACCTTGAAATTCAGGTCACACTTTTTCATGAGAAATGCTTCTTTGTAACAACAGGTTGAAAAGTTTTTCTTGCTGCAGTGTGGCTGTACAATGCCACAGTGAAATGGCTCATTTAATTACTGTGGGGAAGAGTACATGAGGATGCTGCAACTGAGGTGAGGCTCAGGCCACATCACAGGTCTGACTCCCATCCTGGGCTTGGCAGTGCCTGCAGGAGGACAGAGGGCCTCAGCCACCTGTGAAAGAGAGCTTTGACATACTCTAAGTTTCTGTTCCTGTTTTATTTTGAGTTACTGAGAGAACTCCATCTAAATTTGTAAATGGCATACATCACACCCTCAAAATCTTCATTTCTCAGCGTACACACTCTTCACCAAAATAACACCAGTTCCTTCCAAACCTTCTGAACACATGAAAAAGATACACCTGAAACAAGTTTCACTCCATAGTTTTGCATCCCAGCGAACTCCCCCTCCTCCCCAGCCACTCTGCTCATCAGCATTTTCCTGGGACACTTCCCTGCTGGACCTTGGAGTGTGCTCCCAGAGCACTTGGGCAACCACAGCTCCCAGATGTCTGAGCTTACCCTCATATTTCCATCCACAAAACCTTTCACAAGATACAACAATTGGAATTACTTCATATATACAGTCCCAAAACTTTATATCCTTCACTGTGTACCTCCACAATTACAAATCTCCAGAGACAAAGCAGCAGATCTCACTGACATGCCAAATTGCAGTCAATTCACAATAGCATATCAACAATGTTGGAAAATTCAAGTACTATGGGGAAAACCAACCCTTCCTCCAACTGAAACACTGTCCTAATTCTTCAGTAGAAAGTCAGATTCTGTGGCAATAATCTGAGTTTAAATGTCTCTGTTTCCACTCACTTATACCTGGGAAACTGTGAATCAAGGAGTTAGAGCCCACTTATTCCCTCATATCTCCATGCGTTTTTAATAAGCAATTTCAGCCAAAAAAGGATCTGGTTTTGCATGTTTGCATTTTTTCTACTCTCAGCTCTGACCCCTCTTTTGAATCTGATTTATAAGTGACAGCCCCACAGAAAGCGCTTTTAACACAGGGTACGAATAAATTATTAAAAACAGATTTACAATCTAATATCCTCATGTACAGTGATGTGTATTAAATAAATTGTTAAATCAGAAACCTCTGTAAATTTGGTGTATGCCTAAGAAACTATAATCCATATTATCAACAGCAGAAGTTGTGTTTTTCCCTCAGTCACACTACTTAGATAAACCAGGAGCAGTCTTATTGTCAGAAAATATAATTTTCCTAGCATGCTCATCATTAGTTCAAAGTAAGAACAGTCCACTACCAAAAAAAAAAAAAAAAAAAAAAGGTAATTTTTTGTTGATTTTTCTGATCAGTGTCTACTCTTTAGTCATTAGCTAGCAAAATGTTTACTCCTATAAAAATATCCATTTCCTAGGAATTGTTAATTACACTTTATTGAGAAACAATCAGTTATTTGGTTGTGTTACCCACCCCTTTAGAAAATTAAATGCTGAGATATTCATTTTTGCAATGAATATCTATCCAGTAATTACCATATTTACTTTTCATTTATGGGGGAATAATCTGTTTTAATTAAGCCTAACTGAAGAACTTTTATCAGATGTAATTATCCCTTTCGATAAATATGTCTCTAGTAATTACAGTTAACCATGGGATTTATAGCTCTTAAGTCATTTGGTGGGAAACATAATAAATCTTTAGTAATACATGCTAAATTACTATAAATTAATTCAGATCATTAACATAATAAACAAATTAGGAAAATTTCACTTAATTACTTTGGGTGGTTAACTCAAAATCCCTTGTAAAGCTTCATAGTAATCAAAATTTTACCAGTATTTTTAGAGATAATTTTTTTATAAAAACCTGCTTGAATATTTGCACAGAAAATTAGATCACTGCTGGAACCCACAACGCACATATTCCTTTTAGATCATAGAGCCTTTAGGAATTGATGGTGGGTAACATTTTAAATGCAGTTAATTGTGCCTCACAGGTTTTCAGGTCTGTACCACTGCATAGTGAAGAATCTGCATAGTGGTAAAGTAAGATTTTAGAAGTAAGGTATCTCCTCTCTCCTTCCCTTTGCTCATCTTTGTGAGTCCTCAAGAAGGCAGGTGCAGGGAAAGGTGACAGCTGAGCACTCAGTGAGCAGGAACCAGGGATTGCACAGGGAAACAGAGCAGCCTGAGCAGGTGGGGCAGGTGGCCAGCCTGGATTATCCCACTGCACCAGGAGTGATGCACTGGGGACCAGAACTGAACTGACAGCCTAGGGGACAATCCTGCAGCCTCTCACCGAGGCACATCCCAACATGCACTGCCAACCCAGCAAGTGCAGCTGTCTCCTTGCAAATAATTCTTATTCCTTGTTCCATCCAGAGCACAAGAACGGTGGGGCAGGGAGCTGACATCAGGGAGGTGAGGCAGTGGCTCTCAGAAATCCCTTTGCCCTCTTCTTGACCTTGGTGACCTGGTGCATCCACCAAAGGCTCTCCTGAGTGGATCCTGTTACAGGAGCACTGCTGTCCTCCTCTGCACAGACTGGGGACACAAACTCTACAGAATGTCACTGTGCTGGCACACAAACAGTTTACAGCTCCTGCTGACAAACACACCACCCAGCAGTGCTTCCACCTCCTGCTACTTGGAGATAAGTCCTGAGCTTAGTTCAGCCAAGTCAAAACCCATCTCTATATTTGTATGGAAACCAACATCAGATTACATGTTCAAGGTGAGGAATACAGATGAACACAGATGAGCTTTTAATCATGAACCTTTGGACTTTAATCTTCTTAGATAAACTCAGGCAAGCAAAGAGCTTCCCTGCAGGCAAAATATCCTTCATAAATAGAAAACAAAGCAACCACCAAAACTTACTATTAAATGAATATTTTAAATCCTTTTCCCCAGAAGCATTATTAGTGGAAATGCCCCCTTTATTCCATACTGTCCTACTTTGCTGTGGTGATCTGAGAGGGACAAGGGGTATTTGGCTCAGGCTGGCTGATTTTTTTCTGCTCTTTAAGTTGCAGCCTGTATAGGTGAAGGACACAGGAGAGAGAAGCTTTCCATGTCCTGGCTTCAGGTCTTAGACAATTCCCTTCATATAAACAAAAATTTAAAAAACTGATTGGGGGATCTCAATTTTTATGTACCAATTTTGGTCTTAGCATTTTCCCTACTCCCTCCCTGCCTAGCACCAGTCTTTTGGCACCCTGTAAGGACCTTTTCTTCTGGGCTTCATAGGCAGTTCTGCCCACAGTGATCCAGAGGCCACAGAATATCTCTTCTGTTTCTCCTTGCTTCAGTCCCAGGAGAGGGGGCGGGCAGGAAAGAAAGGCAGAAATCACAACGTTGTCACAGAAGCTCTCAGAAACAAAGGGCAACAAAAGGAAAAAGAAAACCAAAAGTTATGGCTTCAAGCAGGCCTTTGTTTCACCCAGGAGCCCTGGCAGGACTCAGCAGCCCTTCTCCCCACCAATGTGGAGGCTGGAGAAACTGGCCAGTTCTTAGGCAGTAGTGTTTAAACTCTCCTAAGATAGAAGAGTGCACAACAGACCCCTCAGGGGAGGCAGAGAAGATCCTCCCTTCCCTAAAAATGTTGACTTTCATGTTTCAAATTCTTGGGAAAAAATTCCTTCCTACATCCTACAGAATACCCAGGACTAGGGCAATACAAAGCATGCATCATGCAGAGTTGGAGCTGTCCATCTGCAAATGAATGAATTTCACCCTGAACTGAACCTTTTAATACATCAGAAATTGTCCACCTTCATGCTTTATTTTCTAAAGATGGATGGTGCAGATGTTTTATTTGACTTAGTTCTGGGAAACTCAAATCCTATTTGTATTTCTAAACTGCCATGTTAACTTTCCTCCCATTTTTACTCAACTCATTTTTTACCTTAGTCATATTAATGGTTATATAATAATATTAGACAACGTTTTCTAACCATTAACTCCAAAAATAATGGTTGTGCTAAATCAGAGCTAATTAGCATGTCACAAACTCCAGTCCTAGCACAGGGTGATGACTGAATGAAAAGAATGTAATGTCACTTCACCAAGAATTACATATACAATTTTAAGAGGTATTTTAAATATTTTTCTTAATAGCTGTCAGCAGAAACGATGGGATGTGATTCTTTAGAGAGCATTGCTCTTTACTAAGTACAGGCAAGTGAGTCATCAGCAGCCTTAGACTGGCTGCAGAAAACAGATTTAATATTAATTTATGAATAGCTGAACTTTTTCTCTTTAACGTCTAACAGTGAATTATGCTCTAAAGCCTTTATATTTCACTGCACATCAGCAAGGTTGTCAGGAGCAAAAGATCAGGATAACATAATTCTTATGGCTTGTTCTCACGCACCCCTCATTTACTCCTGAAGCAGCCTGAATCATCCTGAAAGTAAGACACATGGGGTGGCAAAATTTAAATGTGAAAGGAGTTGCTCTTTAAGGGCCATCAAGTTTTTAAAAGCATAACTTCCAGCTGAAACCGTGGGAGTGGGATTTGTTCTCTCAGACAGACACTGAGTCATTCACATTCATTTCCAGCGCCTGTGAGCAAAGGAAGGTCAGGCCACTGGCTGTGCCAATGTACCTGCATCCCAGCTCTCAGCAGAGGCAGGAGGAAAATGCAGATGGCAAAGCCTCCCGAGGCTCAGGATTTTCACCTTTTCAAATCTTCTCTCTAATTCACTTAATGGTATGAAGCAATGTGCAGCTACACCAGTTCCTCAGTGCCTCAGGGGTCACAGAGCAGGCTGCCAAAAGAGTACTTCTGCCATTGTAACACAGCATTTTATCAATTCCATACATTTTTAACTCTCCAATGGCTTTGCAATGTAGAGCTGATACATCAGATCTCCACACAGAGCAGAAAACTACGTGACAGCTTTAGTGGTCTCCACAACCAGACCCCTAAACCCAAATTTCACAACTCTGTAGGCAAAGACACTTAAAATATGCTCATGGCCCACTGCAGAAGCACAGTATTAACATTTGGTTTCACTTTTAAGGTTTTCTTGCTTTTCACATTTATGAAACATCTGCAAACATACCTAAGATCAGATACCCCTCTACTGCCAGTGAGAAGATGGAAAAAATTCAGGCTGCAATCTATTTATAGAAGATATCTTGGCAAGTTTTTTTCCTTCTTTTTTCCTTTCAAATGTAAAGTCATCACCAAGAGTTTCACAAGATCAGCAGAAAGTGTGATTCCCTCACCACAAAATGCAGTAACTTGGCAATGCCCTACCCAGCTTCCCCCAAAGCTTCCTGTGCAACATGGGATAAGGAGCAGCATTACAAAAAAACCCCGTGCATGATTCACTGATCAGGCTGAGCTTTTGATATTAATTTCAAGAGATGACTGCCCCATTCCCTTTTCTTTTCTTTCTTGATATTCTATCTTTGATCTCCATAGATGAGTGTGTCTGAGTGTGTGAGAACGACTGAGTGTGTCTGAGTGTGTGTGACACACTCACTAGATGACAGCTCTTACCCTGCCTTAGGATTCCCAGAAAGCACTGAGATAATCTTAGTCTTTAAATCCTTTAGTGCAAAGGTTACAAAAAACCTCAAGAGCACATAGCCACAAATTGCCCTTCTGCTGTTTCTATCGTGATGTGCTTGGACATAAGCACAAAAGAACTTTGATTTTTCTACTACTCAAAGTAAGATATTAAAATGCAAGAATTCATTATCATTTATTTTGAAATGAGCAAAAAGCTGTTAATTACAGGCTCCTGGAAGTCTGAGCTTCATTTTAGTATTGCAGCAAGCGTGGAAGGAAGAGGCCTCAAGCTCTAGGGAACAGGCTCCAGTTTAGCTGCACTCAAAAAGCTAACTTAGACCAAGGTGTAAAGACATCAAATACCTGGTACAATGTTCAAAGACATGTGGGCTGCAGCAGTGTAACTTTCACTGCTGAGCTTTTACAGATGAACTGCATTTCTCTAACATTTCAGAAACCTGAGATCCTTCGATTAGATCCCGCAAGAGAGTCTCTAAACCTGATGGAGGAGAAGGCTTCAGTTAAGGATCTGACCTCTGGCATTATGATGATTTAGGAGGACAGCAAGTCCTCCACAGGAACATCCACAGGACACTTAATGGAACACTATTCCCTTACCAAGCAGACAAAGGAAGAAAGAAGGTGAAAGCTTTTGTGTAGGACTCTATTATTACCACTACTACCTGGGTGTTCTGTCTGCTCGAACTATCTCTGTGATCTCTCAGGTGTGGTGAAACACTGACTAATACTGGACATAAAATTGGTTAGCCTCGATGATCTTAGTAACTCTCAACACTTCCTGAGCAGTGAAATCACAACAGGCAGCTGCACTCTCCTCCCCAGGCTATTTTCTCTGTGACAGTAACTGCATCCAACACTACTGCTGTATCACCCCTTCAAGTGCTGCTGGTACAAACCATCGATTATAATTTTATAATGCCATAGAGGCTGGTGTTATATTAGGTAATCATGAGACGGTTTCAGAACTACACAAGAAAAGTGAAGCCTCAGGCTGTTACCGTAGCTAAGAAACCTGTCACTAATTACTGAGAAAAAAGCCTTCTGCCTTTTAAATAATTTATATAGCCGAATCTACAGTAGCATAAGATTAAACCTAATTAAAATGGAATCTTTAAATTCCGAGGGCAAGGCTGACCTCTGGACTTGGCCACCACCAGCAGAGCACAGATAAGGACCAGAGCTAATGACGATCCTGCCCCCGGGCTGGCACACAGCACTTCCAACTCTCGCTCCGGGCTGGGATTCCCTTTATGAAATAATTTCAGACAAAGATAAAGGCCTGCTAATCTCAAGCTTGCACATTGGATGCCTTGCTTAAGCACTTTATCCCTATGACCAGCATATCTTTGGAAGGGTTTTTTTGTTTTGGTCTTTGAGGTTTAGTGAAGGGTAATGTAATCTTCCAACAGGGTTACTGCCCTCCTAGGTCTCAATTTAATTGGGCTGTGCTGTAGTTCAATTCCTATGTACATCCAAAAAAATCTTTAGGTGAATTGAATCCATATATATAATATAGGCCCCCTAGTATGCAAAGCAGTGTGCTAATGCACTCTGAACTCATTTGCATTCTTCTTTCACAGGGAGCAGTTTTTATTATACTCTATTTTAAAATGAAGTAAAATGTGGCAAAATATTAATCTCATCATTATGCTTCCTTATAGCAGTCCATGCTGTATCTCCTGTTATGTCTGAAAATAGATCAGCACTGCCCCAGTTTTCTGAACTCCAAAGCTTACTGAGAGAACTCTTTTTTCCAGTCTGGTGATTCAGGTATTATGCATCAACAAGTTCTCAGATCAAGTGTTTCCAAAGGTCTTGAACACTTTAGCTTTCCAGAGTTCTAAAGGTCTGTCCTTCTAGCATAATAAGGAAAAAATCTGCATATACATATATTTATATATATATATATGTACATAGTTAAACATACATACACTGTATTTCCCATCACTGTAACAGGACATAACTGTGTTAATCCTCAACCTGTGCAGTCCAATGGACATCCCAACCAGTAGAAATAACTTCTAGCTATTCTGGGGCTTTAGGATTTTTTTTTTTTAATCATTATTCATTTTAATAGTACTTCAAAGCATTCTATTCTATTATCTCTAGCTAGAAGGCAAAAGACCCTTTCTTCAAAGCAGATTGAGGTATTTTTTGTACATATCCAATATCTTATTTTCAAATGAAAGTTGTTGTACCACTACCTCCATTTGCCTGCAGGCTCTAGTCAATACTTGTATTGCTTTATCTCTCTGCACAGAAAGACCACATCACACAGTATATATTTCTCACTACTGCAGTGGTCTTCCTTAAAAGCACCTACCAGTTAAACTTTATTATTACTTTTCAGTGTTAAAGTTATCTGAAAAATGTTATTTGACATTAGCATCCACCCATTATACTGAGTATTCCCTAAACCACATTGGCTAACCTAGACTAACCTCCACATAGTTAAATTAGCCTTTCATGTCTAATTATGCCCTGTGATGGGATATATTAGTTCCAATCCTCACAGTCACAAGGGACTTGTAGTTTCAAGTGACCTCCATCCTTGGACAGCAATCCAAATAAAAAGAGACATGAAAGCAGGATCAAGGCCTAGACAAGTAGGATTTTGTACTAGTTCCCAAGGTCAGTTTAAAGATTTGAAGACTCTTGGCACTGTTCTAATTGGGAGCTCCTATAAAATGAACCTGCTTCAAAACTGACAGCAGGAAAGGGTAAAGAATCTCTGTGTGCACAAATTAACTTTTTATCACATGTTTGTGTCCTGACAGATTCATGTGCTGTCCTCAGCACCCTGTGCTAGCAATTCACACCCTATACTGGAGAACTTACAGAAGCACTTTGGAATGAGCTAATGGTTTTACCTGAATGATAAACTGTCATTATCTAATTGTTACACAACAATCAAAGTGGGTTTTGATGCTCTGTTAATTTATTATTTCACAGGTGGTGATCTTCCTATCTATTTACTGTTCTCATTTATCTAGTCTAATTCTGATGTAATTTGATTGTTTTGTAATTTTCTTAACCATCCAATTTGCATTTAAAACCTATTCAATGTAAGTTAATAAAATTATGTCAACCAATCAGTAATGTAATACAAAATAAACGTTACTTAAATCAGATCTCAGAAGAAAACACAATTGCTTTGCAGGCTGGACAAAGCTGTTCAGATTGAAAAGTTCGTGGAGCCAAGAAGAGCTATATGGAATTGAGTCTCTGGTTATTGCTGTTAACAATTCTTTATTGAAAATTTAAATATATTAAAATAAAATTAAAAGCATGTGGGTCTTAGTGTTACTGTTTTTCTCACATGGAAACTGTTCCTCACTGCATTCCTCTTAAGGCCACATTTCAGTTGTGCAACTGTGCACGAGCAGGATGAAAGAGATGTGCCAGGAATACTCAGCCAGAAATCAAGGTACCTTGTGTTCTTATGCTCCACATCACCAGCCTGAAACTGGCTGAACTTTGCCCAGCACCTGAAGCAGCTTCTCTCAGCAGGCTTGTAGACTCTGAGGGCATGTCAGGTGGAGGAAGAAAATATCACTGCCAGATGATCTTCACAAAATAAGTTGTGGCTGCAGCAGAGAACTGAAGCCTGAAGTTCTTTTTTTCTGGTTGTTTAGATATCTAGAGAGAGACACCTGGGAAAATGGGAGTTTTGCCACCAGCTTCCCTAAGGTGAGGATATTGCCCTTCAGTCAGAAGTCATTTCAATCCTCCAGTGAACCCCAAAGAGAGCATTTGTTGAAGTAGATCAGCAGCTTCCCCCTCCTCATACATTGCTCATGCTGATCTGGCCCTTTTGTAACTTCCCTGCAGGGCCACATGTCAACAACAAACACATCTATTAGGTGTCCTTATTTTATGTAATCTCTATCTCATCTGAGTATTTTTGGCCCTTGTAATATGGTTTGTTACTGTTTATGGTTTTCTTACAACGCGGGGGTTATATTCATCTCCTCACTCCCTTCCTACCTCCAGGTTCAGCTGTCACATACAGTAACAGTAGGTTTGTTTATCAGCTCTGCCTCCCCAGTAATGCACCGAGGGCACAGCAGCACTGCTCTCACAGGTCACCCCTCCCACAGCTGGCAGTCACTGTGTTTGCACACCCACCATTCACTCAGTCTCCTCTCTGCACCACACTTTCTTCTCACACACAGCTGAGAGTCCCTTTTCCACTCCACAGCTCAAAACCCCTCTCGTGTTGGTCACCTGGCTAAGAAATGCAGGGAAGGAGGTTTTGTCCTGTGACAACATGGAAGGCTGTTACCTGCCCTGCAAGGACACAGTCCAACAAAAAAATCACAGGGCAGGAAACAGAGTATGCCTGAGCAAGCCCAGTCTGTCATGTTGACTTACATCAAGGGACACCTTCCCCCAGGCAGCCCTCCAGGTCACCTTCTGCCATCTCCAGCTCAGGAATGAAAATGCAAAATGACAAA
Organism: Muscicapa striata striata; assembly: GCA_030060385.1. Classification (NCBI taxonomy): domain Eukaryota; kingdom Metazoa; phylum Chordata; class Aves; order Passeriformes; family Muscicapidae; genus Muscicapa; species Muscicapa striata. Next base: position 462,136 of record JAREIS010000002.1, on the reverse strand, counting down.
CCCTTGCCTTGTGGTGTCTTCCCCAGAGCATTAACATTTCCCTTACAGTCACTTTTACCACGGACTCCATAAAAATTACTATACCCACAAAAGTTCAATATTTTTTCCAGCTCAATGGCAAGACTTCCGGCAGCTACTCAGCAGATACAAAGCAACACAGTCCTATCCTACAATCCTGTAGGATAGGAAAGAGGCTGAAAATCCTGAAGTTGCTCTCGTTGTCATGAATGGAAGATCTAGACCACTGTAGTTTACAAGAGCTGGCTATGGATCAAAACACTATGAATATTTAGGGTCTGTAAAGACTAAAACTAATGGAACATTCGAATCAGGCAGGAAAAAAAGTACCCAAAAGCAGAGAAGATGTAATTATGTTCTATAATTTCCTAAAGTACTTTCAGCGCCCACATCTCAGTGTATGACTTTTATTATTAATGACTTAAATGCATAAGTAACAAAGGACTGTGCTACCATTTGCAGTTCATAATTGTGCCACATTTGCCTGCCACCACTGATTCACTAATACTAATTTTGTTTAACATACAGTGTTGAGAACAGTGCAATAAATCTTGTGACATAAAGTAACAACCACTCTAGCTTTGTCTGTATGATTTCTCTCATTTCACCCAGAGTAATCTTTTTCATATTCTCTATACACTTTTAAAAGAATTAATAGCAATATACGCATATTTGTATTGCATAAAATGTGAAATTTAGCGGGAATGTATTTGTTGAAAGGTCAGTACTGAAAGCATCTCACTGAACATGGTGTATCAGCTGGAAATCAAAGGTCTAGAAAGTAGAAGATATATTACCAGTGGAGTAAGAACACAATCTAATTTGGCATTCTTTTCCAATACACACTGCCATGAAAATATTTTATTGTCTTTTAAAAAGTGCCTTTCTCCATTTGACACAGATATCCTCTTCAATGTTATATTGGTACACTCCAGTTGTACCACTTGTTCTCTTAGCCCTTTAGCCAGATTCTTCAGTGCTGTACATCTGAATAATTGGGCTAGATTTTATATTCATTTTCACAACAGCCCACCATATTATCACATTACAGGTCTTTGTAGCTAAAATCAATATTCAAAGTTACTTTATATTCTGCATGAAGTTTCTATACTTCTATTCTGCAACTAGAGTGTGCATAGTTTGTATTATTCCAACTAGAGTGTGCATAGTTTGTATTATTCAAAGTTCCTGCAGCAACCCCATGAATATTATAGTATTATTCTAAAATTAATTTTTATGTGCATTTTGCTGCAAGACAGATGAGCAGAGAATATAAATACGGTTAAGTCCAGACATAGTAACTTATTCTGAACATATATTGGAGACAGTCAAAATGTTATCTATTTGGGAAGTAAAACAATAAAATTTTAAAAAATTGTTTTACAAAATACTTGGCTTACAGAAACCTTTAATGAATACTCTCAGTAAAGAATTAAAATTAAGTATTTATTCATTGCAAGACATTGGCATTTCTTACCAACTTTGCTTTAGTTTTTCAAGAAATTGAGGACTAAGAATAATTCAGAAGTTGTGAGCCACAATACTCATTACTGCAAATGTTATGGATATAGCAGGATTTGCTGTTCTTCTATCTAATGCAACTAATGTTAATCTGACCAGGATTATTTCTTATCTACAGATGACAAGAGTGCTCCTGGCCAGCTCTATGGTTGCAAAACTTTATCCATCATTCTCCAAATAGCACCAAAATATTAAAAAATCTACACTGAAGAATCATCCTGAGCTAGCAGGCAAAGCAGGTACAGGAGGTAACAACTCTCTCCATATCTTTATTTCCTCTTTCCTTACCATCCTACCAGTACAATTGTATGTATAAAGCAGGACAACATGGGCAAGTAGGATTTAATGACCCACTAAAAACCCCAAAGTGGAATGTGGGTGATATTTCATCTGCTATTTATTTCCTCTAGTTCAAACCCAAGAAAGCAGTGCAGCAGCATTCAGCTCTGGCTTTGTTCACAGCGATATCATAGGCACAAGTTTAACTTGAGTCATGCCAGCGCTCTCATCCTGGACTTGCTTGTTACCTGGGTGCAAATGCTTTCCAGAATAATGTCTTTAATGTCAGTTGTTAAGATTCATTTGCACAGATTTAATGGACCAACTCCAGACCCCTTTCTCAGCAATGGGTCACCTGACACATCTGCACATTCTGGGCAGGACAATGCCCAGACTTCTGACAGCCACACAGCCTGGTCCTACCAACTCCACCTACACCAACAAGCTCTCCTCATACAGGCAGCCTCTTCCCACAGAAGCAGCAGCAAAGGGAGTTATGACAGTTCTGCTCTGCAGTAGTGCTGGAATAGGCAGCCACATGCAAAAGTTTCATCTCACTCTCCAAAATAAAGACCAAACAAGATCCTATTACTTAGTCCAAACAGTATTTCTTCTTGTTAATGTATCTTTTTCTACTGTTTTGAGTACCTTATGTCTTTTATGAAGTAAGAAACATACAGCTAAATGAGGGCTTATCTCCCACCTAAAAGGTCTGTGGGCAATAAGCTTTTTGATCAAGGTGTATTATTTCCATAGCTTTCAGAAAAAGAGCAATAAAAAATAAAATCTGGTTATATAAGTGATTTCTGATGCCAAAAGTCCAGCCTTAAACCATCTCCCATCTCCCACAAAGGAGCACCAATTATCTGTTTATACTCAAGATACAGTGTTTGATCCATGTTGCAGAGGCACAACAGCATATTTAGATTGTATCACACGAGCGATTTAAAGCTCAACACAAAATTATTTTGCACAGAAATCTCTGTCATCACTGCTTGCTATCCTTTACAAGATACCAGAGAAGTGTTCTGTGCTGGAGAAAACAGAATATTATTTAGCTTGTGTATCAAAGTGTACAAACCCAAATAAGGAATATTTGGAAGCTGACACATTCTGCAGTGATTTCCAGCCACACCAGGACACTGCCAGCCGTGTAATGTGTTCTAGCTGGAATCTGCTTCTTTATATGCACAGACTTTTTCAGCTACATAATTACATTCTTAATTCTTAGGGGAGGGAAAAATGTATTTGCAGTTATCCATTAAATAATTTTCCATTATTAAATGAGAAATTAGGAAGAAAGATTAAAGTCTTTATCCTTTACAAAACCAGAAGAGCCTTGACTGCATACCTTGGTATTTGACTTTCAGTACAATATATTGGTAAGCACAGAGCTCCCACTAATGAAACCCATGCCATTACACAACGATGTTGCTCCCTTGATAGAATTTAGCACCACATGAACTGCAAAATCTAAAATTTTCATAATGATGTTATTAACTGCCTATGCAGTGGAAAAGTTCTGAAATATTTGTGGAAACTCTTCATGAAGTACAGAAATTCAGAATTATAGTTAAGCATTTTACCATAAACTCCTAAGTCTAACCAAATATGAATTCATATCAGTCCTTAGAGAATGGAAAAAGAAAAATCTAGTTTGGACAAAAGGGAATTTCAGGTTTCTTCAGTAAGTGAGAGACTGGAAAAAACAAAACCCCACAGTGTCCCAGTTCCTGTCAGATGGACTCTTGAACATAACGCGAAGTTGAAAAAACAACACAACGGGAGGATAATCCCTTCTAGGAAGGGGCACTGTTTTCAGACATCAGCAAACACAGAGACAGCAAAGGAACTCTCTTCACTCCTAAGTTACTGACACAAACCTGGTACACATAAGAGCCACAACAAAGCCAATCCTTGGGCAGCCATGGGTGAAACAGAGAAATTCTGCATTCTGCTCCTGCAAATGAGTTACTGGAGGCTGAAAACTGTGGCCATAACCTGAGTTCTTTCCCTTCTAGTGACAAGCTCCGGAAGGAAATAAATGCCTGTAACCAGTTTCTTGTTCAGCTGTCATGACTGGCCCTGGAGACCCTTTGTTCAGTTCTCTGATACACGTTCACTGCCTAGGAATAGGTGGCTGCACTGTGCTGTAGGTGGATTTCCACTGCAAAGCTTGTCATCCTGCACTGCTCACAAAATCACAATGCTTTTCTCCCCGATGACTGCTTCATTGCTTTGACTCTGATGATGAATGAGGAGTAAACATACCACAAAATTAATTCAACCCTATGGCAGATTATCGTTAGAAGCTGAAAATTACAAAAATAGACTCATTCCTATTACAGCTTTAAGACTGATAGGTAAATCTCATTCACAAAAGGAAACTATAATGACACTAACATAAATGTTAATGTGAAGTTCAAATGCAATTTTAAATATTTATCTTGCAGAGGTAAACAGCCACAGTGAATATCTGAAGAGTAAACACATATTAAATCAATTCAAGTGCTTGCAAACTAATCTATTCTCTAATGCATTTACTTAAAGGCAAAGAGTCGACATTGCCAAGAACCCAGACATTCATTGATGTCAACATGCTCGAAGAGCACTTGAAAACGTGCTTGTGAGCAGCCATCTCAGCAGGTCAGCTCTCTGCTGACCTGGACTCTCTCACCACAAATTCTCAGGACAGTTTTGTGCACTTTAAAGTAGAGATGGAACATTTTTCCAGATGGTGCACATAGATGTCAAAAAAACTCCAAAAACCTCCTAACATCTCCTTGCTGTCTTTGAGAGGAAAGACAGTTCAAAAATCCAAAACATTGATCTACATGAGTATAACACTTCTATTTCATTGTCAAAATCCCAGACCATCACCTAATTGCAGCAGCAGACCTAAAACCCAGGAAATCCCCATGGGCTCACCCTCACACTGTGTAGAAATGTTGACTTTCCAATGGCTTTGAATGAGTTTATTTTGATGGTTGATGTCCTAACATCCCACAGCTTACAGCTTTGGAAACATGAATTTTTGGCTCAGCTTCTTCTGAAGCATAGTTTGGGCATGCAGACGCCAGAACAAAGGAGGTTGCATGAACTGTGATGGTCTTCTCTTTCAGCATTGCCAGCAAATGGAGGGAAGAACCACCACTGAAGAAGACAGCAAGTCCTTTTGAAACCTTCACCCTTCTTGACAAATGTAAAGATATCCTTAAAATGCATCCTTAAAATTGCCAGGTACAGGGAAATGAGCCTTATGGGAAACAAATATCTCTTCATAAGGCAATGATTGTATTTCCATAGAATAGAGCCAACAAGGTAAGCTTGTACTAAGACACACAACAAAAACCAGTTAGGAACTGCCAGATTGCTCCCTCCACATTATACTTAACATAGCTTAGGTATCAGTAATTAGGAAAGTGAAGTCTCAATAACTCTCTATTTTCAATGAATACTTGGTCTGGACTTTTTAACACATGCACTTTTATGCTTTCAGAATATCTCAGGACATTAATTTCACACAAGAAGGACATTACCTACTAAACAGTAATTATGATATTCAATGAAGAGCAGTTAAGTCAGAGCTCTTTGTAGCTTGATGACAACATATCAACAAAGAGCTGGAAATAAGGATATCTATTTTTTTCTTCATAATGTAACTAATTATGCAAGAATTCAGATTAAACAAGCTTTGTATAAACATAATGCCTTCATTTGTAGGAATTCCCTCAGTTTAGTTAAGCAATTGCTTTTTAATTCTTGAGGTATCATTAAAATCTTCTAATTTGAATAGACACAGATGTGTAACATAATCACATTTCCAAATGTAACCCTTGATACTTCCGTAAATAAATGAAGGAAGAATTATATTTTTCTCATGTACTACTAATTACTCGATGTTAGAGGAAATAACAATTGCTAATGACAAAATTAAGGGTTTCAAGATGTGATTCTATTAGGTTTTTGTATACAGGAACATTTCTCAAGGTGATTTCAAATTGACATGGAGCATAATGCATTTTTAAAGGAAAATAATCTAAACCTCTAGTATATTATTTAAACTTGGTGACTCCTAGAAAACAGCAGGCAATTCCTTGGCTATAACACTAAATGATGGCTGGATATGGAGACCACTGGCAATTTGAGCCAAAGAGGAAGGCAATTAATGGACCAACGTCAGATGTTCTTAGATTATGAAGATGCTTATTTTACAGGATGTTATTATGCTAATATGCTGTAAAAGAGTTTACAAGTACCTGACTTTAATGTGTTTACCCCTGAAGACGACCTGAAATCTGCTTTCTAGGCAATGCTCATGAATTCTTACAAACTAAACAAAACAACTTCTGTGGTATCATCTATTTCAGCTTTCAGGCAGTACCTGCAGTAAAGACAGTGAGCAATCTAGTATAAGAGAGATCACCTACAGACAGAGAATACAGTAATATAAGATTGATTAAATAAAGTTAGGTAAAATTAAAACAGACGTTTTCCCAAACACACACAAAAGAAATGAGGCTCATTCATCCAGGAACCACAGAGTATTTCATAAGCACTGGGTTGAACATTAGGCACCAAAATTCACACCTAATTCAGTGAGCCACTTTTCCCCCATTACTGCCAACATCTCACAGCAGCTGCTCCATACCTGGGAGCCTCTAGCAATGCCATCTCCCTTTTTCCTCCCCAGCTGTTCTTCTTGCATGTGAGGGAAGGAAAACAGACTAAGATAGACAGAGCAGCCCAGGTTGGCAGCCATCTCTGGAGAAAAATAATCCAAACCAAACCTCTTTGCATCTGTTTACCAGGTCCCTTGTGGCAATGAATCTCACTTGAAGACACCTGCCTGAAGACACGTAGTCCTCACACTGTGACAAGTCCTGGGCCTCCTTAGGCAGACATATGCTCCCCGTTCTTCTGCCACATTACTCTTAATTTAAGAGGTACAAGTCTCATCAGGCACTGAAACGTGGCACACACAGGCAGCAGGTAACTGCTGGCTGAAAACTGTGTGTTTTATTTAGAAACCAGTCCAAGGGTGCCTCACAACCTCACTGCTGCAGCAAGAACTGTATCTGAAAGGCTGCACTTGGCAGCAGTGCAGGTCTTGATATAGCATTGTTAGGCACAATTTATGGCTATAATTTAAAAATTAAACTAAGACAAAGCACTGAACTGAAAAGAGCTGAATTAACATGCAGGAGGCCAAACTTCCTGCTGATATAATTTCTCCAACTTCAATGGAACTGGAACAGAAGTGAATCTGGCTCATTATTTCCTATTCTTCTGCAGACATACAGATGATACTATCTGCTATACTGTTATCACAGCATGGAAGGAGTTCTGCAATACTGACCACTAATGCCGAATGCTGGGGAGAAAATAAATGCTATTTCTTGCTTCCAAACAATGAACAGAGAGATAGGATCTGATCAAATAAGCCAATATTCAGTGTAATCCCTTATACTGTACTCTGATAGCTGCCATACTGACTAAAAATAAGAAATGAAGACTTTTGAACAAGCAAATTAAAAATGTTAAGTATTATTCTCAGGCAAAAGAAAAGAAATATAGGACCTAGTCCAAATCCCACTACAAATGTGGGTGATCCCACTGCTAGGAAGAGAGGGGTTTTTTTCTTAGAGTTCATACTTTAACCAGTTATGGAGTTATGACTCAAATATAATCCTATCTTTTTTGTTTCTAATTTCAAAACTGTAGCCTGTTTTGCCTATCCTAAGGTTGTGATTTACTCATTTTGGTCTTGGTATGCTGGTATTTGCAAAGCTCCATGCTGGAGGGATTAACTTGTAGCATTAGCTCTCTTTATGCACAGACTTCTAGGCTGCACATAGGTTTCCTATACATGCCTTACAAACTAGGGGTCACAATTAAAAAACCAATTCCTATGGAGATATATGAAAGCATGTTGCTCTGTGCTTTTATCTTCAAGCATTTTTATTTTATTATTTTTACGTATGCAAACATTGCCACATAGCACTAAGCTAGGAATAAACACTCTACTTAGCCAGGCTTGGTGTCCTTCTAGCACTTAGTCCTTTTCAGCAATAGCAACCCAAGAGATTTCATTAGTCTCATTCTACTCTAGTCAAACATTTCCACTGAGGAACAGCAACTAATTAAGCACATCAAGATTAATGAAAAATATAAGAAGCAAAGATACCACAGTTGTTAAATCTAAAATATCTCCTGTGCCAGTACTTAAAAAAATTATATTTCAAATTTCATTACAGTCTCATTTGAAGAAATGGTAGGAATTAATACTAACAGCAAATCTTCATTTCTTAGCTAGTCACTAGCAGTTACAAGGCCAGATTTCAGCAGTGGGATAGGATACCTTCCTTTATTTCTCTGAAAAATTAAACACAGTTGCATGCTGGACCAGAAAGATAAGAGGATATCTCAAAAAAATCCCTGAGAAACAGGCACTGTTAGAAGATCCCTGTGGGTCAGATTTCACAGGTAGGCCATGTTCTGCCATCTGCTAATGCTATCATAGAGTATTATCAACTGAGACAGCAGCTGCCTGGTGAGATACTGGACAGGTCTACAGCTGCTTTGGAAGAATTAGCCAGGACACATCAATTTGGTAACCTTACTGTAATGAAATGATAGATGGCCAGCTGGTGGGAAAGGCCACGGATTCCTGGATCCATGCAGTATTACCTTCTGAATCAAAGCTGACACCAAGACAGGGACATCTCTCCTCAGGTGGAACAAGCCTTCAAGCAAGCCAAGGCTCTTGAAACTAAAATATAAACTTAAGCTCAGGAGAAACTGAGCTGAGAAGAAAAGCATTGTGTTTAAGGAGTCAAACATGTCCTGATATTGTTCTTCCTGTACTTTTTGACAGCTGAAGCAACATCCCTTTTTTTTGCTAAAACTGGCTCAGAAGAGGAAAGATTTGCTTGTGATAAAATGCACCACTGTCCAATGAGTAACAGCATTTACATAAATAAGTTGCAATTGCTGTTGTACTCCTGTCTTGGAGATAAGTTCTATGTATATTTCCACATATATTCATTCACAGATTTAAAACATTTTTGCCATGGCCAAGGTTTTGCACTTCACAATTCATCTTTTCATCAGCTTCATAACTTCCTCATGCTGCATTTTTGATGGAAAACTGAAGGCCAACCTTATGTAAATATTCTTTTAATTTCCACCCTTCAGATTCCAACTTCCTTGAAGCTAAAAGGAGTTTGGCATTGAATTGAGGATCAGGCCATGGCTTTGCCAACGGATCCAAGATGCAACTCTAAATTCCACCATATTTTGCTTGAGTCTTTACCAGCATTTGGCTTCTAGTATGGCTGGTTACACCCCAGCAACAACTCTCTACTATTCACTATCCCCACCAGATGTATCAATATCCCAATGAATTAAGCTGCAATCATTTTTCTCACACCTTTGGAATATGCTACGCTCAATATATGAACAGCTTGCTTCCTTGTTTTATATCTCAGCCCAAATATGCTCGCATTAAAACCCCTATTTGCTCATCATTAGAGGGGGCAGTGTCTGACCCTAATTCTCCTGGGATACAGATGGCTGCCTTGGCAGATGTAGCCACATAGAAGTGCCACAGACACTGCTTTCATAGAATGTTCCAAGGCTGCTGCTCAGATATTTTTTTGTAGCAAACCCATAAAACTGCCCATGATGTTTCTGGCTAAGTGGGTAAGAAAAAAGAATGTTTCCTGCATGAGCTAAAAATGAAAAGGGCTAATTAAATCAACTCTGAAATAATACTGAAACGATGCAGGAAAGGTTCCTCTCTCTCAGGCAAATGCATAAAGTTCAGCCTGGTCTGACCTGATTACTGCAGCCCAGGATGACAAAAGCAATGACCCAGGGGAAGAAGAAATCTCTCTGGGCACTTGCTGGCATGTGGTTCTGAACAATGGGAAAATGCTGACATGCTGTAGGCTCATCAGGACATCTGTGGGGTAGGTGCCACAAGCCCATGAGTCACATCCTATTCAAGGCTCTGAAACCTGTTTGTTGTGAGTAGTTCTCAGTTTCCTTCAGGAGCTGATGATTGGGTAATGCTGAGAGTGGATCTGCATGCAGGGCTGCTGGAACAACCATAAGAAACCACTGCCCAAAATTGGCCTGAAAGAAGAGAATGGCCAAATAATTTTTTTTTTTTTTTTTTTTTTTTTTTGCTAGAAAGACAGTCTCCTAAAGCCATTCATGCACAGCCATGGGGAACACTGAGCTGCTGTGGTGTTCATGAAACAGTTCTGCAGGCTTCAGCTGAGCTTTTCCTCTACTCAGAAGAATGACAGCAAAAATAGCAGTTTACCTATTTTGGAACATATTTTACTCTGCACTCACTTGTTCCTTCAGCAAACTTTATTTGGCTTCTTCTCATCTCCTTCTTACAGCATAAAGGAGCATGAATTATTACTGTCCAAATTCTAAGCTCTCAGTTTCCTTCTGATAAACCAACAGTACAAGAGAATCACCTGGCATTCCAGAACTCCATCTGGCCTTGTTATTCTGGACTCTAGAGGACTAACAACACTTACACTTGCTGCTGCCAAAACCAGGACAGAGCAGACATAAACCAAACAAAAGGCTGTTAATCTTCAACAACTATTTTCCAGATTAAAAAATCAATTATACAGATGTTATGGCTGTGGTGCAGAGGTGTACTATTTCAGGCAATATGACTCGTTTAGAAAGATTTTTCTTGTCTCCCATCAAAATAGAGGGGAAAAAAAAAGAAAGAAAAAAAAACAACAAACAGAAGAAGAAAACTCAAACCACCTTTCACTAGTTTTTCAGCTACACAAGAACTACACTGTATTTTTTTATCTATAGCTTGTTCATATTTAGCCTTTCTGCCCACATTGATATAAACATGCTGCTTAGTGATGCTGTTGTTTGCATACAGTCTTATGTTACTTTCTTAGGGAGGAGAAAAATTACCAACAAATGTGCACTCTAGCAGACGGTGTATGCCATGTGCTCGTTAGCAAGGTATCTTTATAATAGCAAAGCAGTTAAATATTGATCATGAAGTCGAGCAAGGGCACAAATGCCTTATCTAAATTACCTTGAGGTTTGAGGAGGTTGCTGAAGATAAAGTAGTCTACAGGGCTAACAAGAAATCAGCCCCCACACACATCTGCTGTGGAACTATCAGCAAAACTGTTCCAAGACAGATTGCAGTCTGACAGCCCAGGACTCACGTATTCTAACTGCTCTGCCAAATATCACCAAAGAATGCTGCCAGTGGCCCCTTATTTACAGGGGGAAAGGGCTGTATGGACCTTAGCCATACAGGACCTATCTGAATTCTGTAGGACAGCTAGAAAGAGCAAAGAGGACAGGAGTGGACATGGGATCCTGAAGTAATGTCACAGCAGGAATTCAGCTTTGAGCATTATGAGGGAAAATAAAGTGCTGTGCAGAGAGATTCCTTCTGGTCCTAGTTGTGTCTCAAGGATACTGTATGAGCCCGGTGGGTATCCATACCAAGAGACTTCCAGACACCAGATAAAACATTGCACTATCTCCATTCAGTGGAAGACTTAAAAACTAAATAAATTTACTACATTTTTCCCAGATCTGACCTTTTCCTACCCATGTCCACACATCTTCCCCACATACAAACCATGGCCAGACCAGCCAGAAAGGGAGAGCAGACACAAAGGAAGTATCTCACTTCTAAGCCATTCAGTCAGCACCAAGTTTACACACCAGCATGATTTTCAGATGTGAGATTTTAAAAAGAGGGACCAAGAGAGCTAGTCTGTTTTCAATAGGCACACAAGCTAAAAGAGCAGAACTCTCTCTGTGCTGTCCCTGGAGGAGATGAGCACTGGACTGGACTGGCCTCTGCTCTGCTCCAGCCCCACAGCTCTCATGAAATGGTGGGGAAAGCAGAAAACTCCAGTTACCATGACATCTCAGACAGCATCTCTCCATGTCTTACACTAATGAGTCTGGATTTTGCTGTTTACATGCCTAGTTTAAAAGTATAATGATTTCAGAGTCGGCAGGATTACATCAGAGTAAGAGAAAAGCATTTTGCCTCGAGGCTTTCTTTAGAAATTAGACATATCACTTTTAAACATGCCCAATAGCATTTTAGTATACCTTTGAGATGTTTCAGCTCTGGTATGGCATCTCAAAAGCACAGGAAGAAGAAAATGCAGGTCTTCAACATCTAGACTCAATGAGGAGAGGGGGAGGTTGGTGTCCCCAAGGAAACAGCTCAGGGCTTATGTATGGAATCACTTTGTAATTCAGACTTTCTAATAAGACTCTCACAAAAAAGGGTCTGAAATCTCCATGCCTTTTGACTGATAAAGCAGGAGTACCCCTGGGCAGAATGAGGACAGCAGCAAACATGCTTTAAATTAAAGGGAAAGCAAGATGAGCAAGATGTGACCCAAATATCTGCGTGCCAGTGTACAGGCAGCATTTCTTGTGCAAGCCTCAGGGAATTCACAAGGCACTGTTCAAGCACTGCTGCTCCAGCACTATACAGACACCCCAGAACAAGTGTTCACAGTCACATTGTTGTGTTTTTGCTCAGTACCTCTCATTGTAGCACTGAGCCAGACAGACAAGATGGACCAAGTAGAAGAAACTAAAATTGCAGTTACAGTTGATGGTGCTTAAGTGTCTAATTGTCACCATTACGGGGCTTCAGCTTTTAAAAAATAAGTCTCCCATAATTATTTCAGTATTTTGGCCTAATTCCAGTTGAGGCTTTGATGGGACTCATTTTGACAAGATATAGGATATTGTCCCAATGGCGTCTCATTTGGATAGGGGCCACCTGCAATTACCAATGAGCAGAGCTGTGCAAGATTAAAAGCACAGGCAGTATAATTTCTACCTTGTGTCCCAGGCTCTGTGGATTTGTTACTCATACAGCCTGTCCATCTGGGGAGCAAACAGCATGTACTCCTTGATGAGAAACTCTGGCCAACCGACCAGCTGTGAAAAAATAGATTACTCTTGTCATTTTTTTTCTCCTAGGTAATTTGCTGGGAGTAAAAATATAATTTCTTTGAAGGTTTGCAGTTAAAGGAAGATCCAAGGGATGGGTCTTATTTATATTTAAAGTCCACCACACTTTTATTTGCTAAATGCAGTTTTGAAGATATAATGCTGATTAAACAGTTTTCCCTGTCATTTGGAATTTGGAAAAGTGAATTTCTATAATTCAGAGTACACAAAAACAAATGACTGTTAAAAGGAAAAGTTCCTTTTAAAACCACTACGACACTGTCTGAGAGAAAGATTTTTTTATCATTTTCTTAATATCTTTTTAATAATCATATGTTCCTGCTGCACCCAGGAAACTGAACAGACAGCTTTTGTCTCATTCAAAAGGGTTTTGTACAAAATTCCATGGTCATTCTGAAACTGGAAGTTAAGAATAAGTCAGTGACCTAGAACTGCTCTTAAAAGGCAAATTGTAAGTGACAGACTAAATGGCATTACAATATGAAAATTATTCTTTTTAGCTTTAATTCCATTGTAGCCACAGCAGCTCACACACCATGCTTGCTAACAGATTCACTGCTTGAGCTAAAGAGGCAGAGGGTTTTGCTATAGATTCTACCATTTTCTCCAGAAAATATCACAAGAGGGTGCCAGAAAACCCACTTTTCTGACAATAGAGAATGAGAAACCAAGCAGGTTCAGATATTACTTTGGCTTTTAGATGTATTCAACCAATTTCTGCTCTGTCCTTCTTAGACCTTATATCTGATGAGCCAAGACTACTTAGATATGTATGTAAGACTGCTTTTAAAATCTCAACATATCTTCCCAACTACCAACTCATTTTAGGAGGTTATTGGTGATTAGCACAACAGCAGGACTTACTACTCAGCACCTGTCCTAAACTACACCAAGCAGTTGTAGATTTAGGTATATCAGTGCAGTAATCACCCTTTCAGGGACAGTAATTCTGTGGGAATAAATCATGTAAACTTGAAAGCAGTGAACATAGTATGACCACAAATTGCATCATGAGAAGTGAAATGCTTTATATCATCTTGTTTTTCCCACCACCTGCTACAGTTCTAAAATTAAAAAAGTAAATAGTATTACTTTTTTTATACCTAAAGGAATATAAAAATCACAGAAAAATGGTCTGAAATAGATAAAATACTGTTCTCCTTTATGATTTACCCATTATCTCTGTTCCACATGATAGAAATACCTTTCCATGCCTACTGCACTTTCAATATTAGGTAATGGAAAGAGATGGATCTCAGTAATTACGAAGAGAGGAAGTCACAACAGGGGAATCAGTGCTTGCTGTGTCTAATGCAGCAATTGCTAACCTGACCTGACTGGCAGAGGTCATGCACAAGGTACAACTCCAGTGCTGTCTGATGTCTCTGACTTTACCCACCAAACTCCCCCAGAACAGCAAGAGTTGGTGAGAGCAGCATCTTCAATGTTAAAAGGAGAGAGAGGAACAGATGTGTTCCCCCAATTGCAAAAATTCTCTGCTAACAGCTGAGTTGTGGAAAGAAGATAATGGCAGGGAATCTGCACTACAAGCAGCTGTACAGATTTCCCATATGATGTCAAAGACAGAATGTCTCCATGGACAGCACTTGTCCAGAACTCGCAGCACTAAAACACCAAGACTTTGCAAGGTGCTTTAGCAGAGATGACCTCAAGAAATTAAACTGCTCCTCATTCTTGTATTGAAAATTTCATCCAAGGAAATAAGAAAAGCATGCCAGAAAGCAAAATATCCTTTCTTGCCTTTATCATTTGTATATTCCAATTTATCATAAAGGAAAACTGACTACATTCTCAGTGGGTTATGGTGCAGAGTGAGACAGATGGACCAGCTCATCTTGTAAGACTCAAGCAGTTTTAGGTAAACTTTCAGTAGACAACAATGAAAAACACCTACTAAGGACTTAATAGAAATCAGTGGCAAAAATTCTACCATTTTCACACACTTTTCATGCTAAACTAATTGCATTATTCTACTTGAAAGTATGAAAGCATGTATAAAAAGAGCATTGACATTGAAACAGTCAAATTCAATACTAGGCCTTTCTTTTTTACATATTAATAGTAGACAATCCAATGGAAGTCATTCCAAAAAATATTTATGAAATTTTTATTTTTAAAATATGAAAAAAATATTTCTTTTTGTGTCCTGAAGCACCAAAACTCACAAGTCTGGTGATTTAATTATAAATGTCTTCCACACTACACACAGACAGATAAATATTTGAAATACATCTGCATAGACAACATATATGTATTTTCAACACAATATTTCAGGTGTATTCCAATCAATGACTTACCATAAATAGAAGACGGACAATTTTCCATTCATGATGTAGACAGCTGTGGTGAACATTACAGAGTACTGACTCAATGCACATTTGTTTTGACTCCACTGAAATTTATCTTGTAGTGAATATTCCCACTGCAAAGAGTGTCTGACACCAAGTTAGGAGTGATCTAAGTCTGAAAAATTAATCCTTATCAGACCTGTGCACAGAACGAAGTTTCACATCATGAGGGCAACACAATTCAACTGCGCAAGGCTGTGTTTTAAGTAAAGTGGACAGAGGGCAACATGCCTGAAACCTACAGTGTTCTGCTGCTACATGAAATGCAAAGATATTTAGCCAAATATTCTGCTGGCACATGCTCCTGGACTTGGAGTCAAAGCAGTCGTAGTAGTGCAGAATCTGCTAACAATTATCCATATTCTCACACAGAAATGCATTGACATGAATCCACTCACACACAAGCTTATTCCTCATGCAGCTTCCAGATTACTCATCTTGTGGGCACAAAAAGATACATGCTCGTATTTTACACAGTACATTTGAAGTTTGAGCTACAAGAAGATTTCTGCATGTAAACGTACGGGTACATTTCCTCCGAGTGGAGAGGGATGTCAGGAGAATATGATTTCACAGCCGGATCTGTAGCAGCCACCCCCGAGATAACCTCAGAGGCAGTTTCACAGCCAGCTGTTCCGAGTTCACAAAGAATTCAGGCAGTAAGCCAGAGCCAAGCCCAGATGCTGCTATTGGGAACTTTCCAAAGCTTTACATCTGGATCCTGCTTCTGCCAAATGCCCCATCTGCCTGCAAGGTGATAAATTGCACCTCTTGGAGGACAAGAAGCAAGAGAACACAGCAGGGAAAGAGAACACCAACAGCATCAAAGCAATACAAGGGATAGTTAACATTTGGTGGAATTTAATAAAGTATTTTCTCAATATTCTCCTGTGCCACATTCCTACATCAGCTTTCCACAGAAGGCCTAAACTACTGCTTTTCCACTGTTTTCAGTTACTGGAACACTTCATATCCAGGAGACCTAAAACAACAGGGCATATGCCAAATGTGCAAGGGCAATACAAATGGTTTGGGAAGGGAGAGAGGGGATTTCTTCCCCAAGATACCAAGAGACTGCCCAAATAAGTCTGAAGAGTGCAAGGATTTCAAACACTCCAAACACAGAAGCATCAGTATGAGTCTGCCCAGAGGCAGGACTGTCCTTGAGAAGGGTTATAGGTTTTAAAAAGGCTGATCAGGAAACATAATTAGTACTGTGTGAGTTTAAAAATTATCCCTTTATGCTCATGAACAGCAGGGAGGAAGAGAAAACTGCACAGGAACAAAATATGCTTAAACTAGTGGGGCAACATATCTTACTTTTACAACTGAGCACAGTATCAGAGCAGTCAAAAAAAAAAATTCAGTTCAAGAAAAGTCACAAAGAATATTCTGTATCCAGAATTGTAAAGCCAGGAGAGATGAAAAAAAAATAAAAATACAACAAACACTGTGGAAGCAGTTTTATGTGCTTTAGGGTTTCTATTGCACCCCTTTTTGGTACTTTCTCTTTCAAAACCAGCAGTAGCTCAAATCCCTCTGAAAATCACAGAGCTGTGAACTCTTCTCTCACACCGAACTGCAGAAAGCTCAGCTTGGGGTGGGACCCTCAGTAAAAAGAACTTCTCTGAAAAAAAAATCCATAGCATTATATAGTTCAAAGCCTTTGTAACATCACTATTCTTAGCAGCACTGGCTTGTACACCGCCCTAGAAAACTGCATTTTTCAATAGGGCTAAGCATTTGAGGAAAGCTTACATCACATACACATTTAAACAGAACTAAGGACCAAACTAGAAAACTACAGAGCTGTAGCACAGGCAGAGATCCTAAACTCAATGATAAGGCTATGAACAGAAGACTATTCAGACAGACTGCATATCCTGGTCCAAGAAGACTTTTAAAGGGGAGGTCATGTTCAGCAAAACTTTTGTGAGCACAACCATGAAAAGCTGTTGGGACTCAAGCTAGAAATACAAGGCACTGGAAATAAAAGGTCAAGGAATGCTTTTTAGACTGTGTAACACTAGTATATAAAGATTAAAAAGTATAGCAATGATGGCACAATTCATACACAGGAAACAAGCTCAGTGCTACACCTAAGTTCAGTGATTAGCAATAGATGGGTTCAACTTGGAAAGAGGGAGAAGTGAATTGTGTTGCAACCTGGTTTTGTACAGGACCCAATTAATAAATACTCAACAGCACTGTGGAGGAAGCAACTGAGCTTACTTCCTGCCTATACATTCATAGTTGGCCAAAGCCTTTATCAATCCTGCAAAAACAACAGAAAAAAAATCCTACATTTTAAAGACAAAAAGGTAATTTGCAAGACAATGACAATAATGATATTTTAACATTAAATATGACAGAACATAATGCTGCTTAGAGGCCTATAAATATCACTCCCCACTTAGAAAATAGAAAGTACATGGAGCAGTGGGTTTGACATTTCAAGAAGATGAAAACCTAATGGCAAACATGCTAAAGAATCCACAGGGAAAGCAGTCCAGAGAACAAAGTCAAACAAAAACTGGAAACCAAACAAGGGTCTGGCAGTGAGAAGCCATGGAAACAACCAAGGTTGACAATAAGCAACCAGAACACCTCAGGTGGTCTTGCAAAAGAGAGGTAAAAAAGATTCTAAAGACAAGAGCTAGAAAATGCAAGATACAGGTATGCATGCACATACACATGTGTATACTGACATATATAAACAGACAAAAGGGTGAGAATTTCCTGGAACTGAAGCAGTGTTGGGAGATCACAGAGGCTGTGGCTAAGGATAGTGAAGGGAAGCAAGAGCAGAACTGGACTTTCAGCACCAAATTGTAGCTTTTACTTTAGCTTTTTACTATTTGGTACAGCTACATTTACTCAAGTCCTTTTGGTTTGGGGAACTAATATAGGCAATTTGGGGTCCTTTTAGGCCTAGAATGAACTGCACTATTTTCCATTGTTGAAAGCCAAAGATTTATGTACAATAGTGAAAAGTCAGAATCTTTCATGAGATGGCAAGAACACAGCATGTTATCAAAAGAGCAGAGCCTCTTACTGGCAGGAGTGGAACACATTTCTGCAAAGGACTGGGCACATTTTGATTTAACAGAAGAGCAATGCTGCATTTCTGTCTATCAGCCAGTGTAAGATTAATGCCTTCTGATGTGAGACTACTGCACACCAGAGAGAACTGACTGACAGAAGCATTAACTAATGTTTGTAACATGA
This sequence comes from Muscicapa striata striata, assembly GCA_030060385.1. Lineage (NCBI taxonomy): Eukaryota > Metazoa > Chordata > Aves > Passeriformes > Muscicapidae > Muscicapa > Muscicapa striata. Next base: position 443,705 of record JAREIS010000002.1, on the reverse strand, counting down.
TGGTTTTACAATCACTACCCTCATATATTTTTAACTAAGGGCTCCTATAAAGCAGGAGGTGACACCACATCACTTTAATAAATCTCTAGAACCTAAATTCAAAATCTAGCTGTGCATAGAGACACACATATGTGTGCATATGCACATATATGTCCACTCCATGGTATTTCTTGTAAGATCAGTGCTTATAATTACTGGTACAAGTTGCACAAGCAGAGGAGAATTGTTCTTCTTTAAAGGAAAAAACCCAGCATTGTTGTATTAAGGGTTTTCTAAATTTTGGGGAGAACAAATTTGTTCCTAAAGGCCCTCTGAGAACTCTATTTTATTTATGTAATTTTCTATCCGGGCACATTAAGTTGGCACAAAAATCCTGCCTCATTGCCAACCAAGTAGTCAAGAGGATCTACAGCAAAACTAAATATGGCTTACAAGGGGGAAGTCCAAATTCCAGCTTTGACTTGTGCTTTACCGCAAAACTGGTATTGAGCAATTTCAAGCTCAGAGATGAAAGCAAAAGTGCTTGTAGACTCAGGCTCCATTCTAAGAAAAAGCAAAACAAAGAACAAAATTGGTACTCTGAAGCCTGTGGTGAACTCTACTGAACTGGAGACTTCTCATTTATCCATTGCTGATTTGCGAAATTTAAGACGTGTCCCCAGCTTCAGTAGTACTAAAATCAAAACTATTTCTACTTTTCCTCATCACTAATGCAGATTAATTAATTAAGAACTAAGCAAAGACCATCAATCAAGCTTCCAGGTAATCAATGATAAAGTCCTATAAGTTCAGACTGACCCATCTCTATTTCCACTGGGAAAAAATTGGCAGGTTCAGTGTTATTAGAGTATTCTGGACCAATTCCGATAGAGATGTAATGAATGGAATTAAACTGATTTCATTAACACCTGCATATTGAAAGACATACAGAGCAGGCTTGGTGAGAAACCAACAAGAAATGTGAAATGTGATCCCAATCTGAATCTTCTCTTCAAACTTCTCTCTGGAAAAAGACAACCCAGCTCTATTGACTAAGTCTCTGTGTTTCAGCCAGATATTTTTTTAAAGTAAATTTCTCATTCCTGTCCAGTCGTTCTCTTCTTTTGCTTGCACATGAATAATAAAGCTGGGTTAAAAAAATAAAAATAAAGGATCATTTGACAGCAATGCATTCATTCTTCTTTAACTCAAAACACTGACAACTCCAGCAGCTACCTCATATCTCCAGGTTCCAGCAGACTACTGGAAGGATTGATAACCAGCCTGCAAATAATTTCCATGTCTGTGAACACATTAAATACAGGTTGTTTCCCTTCTGTGCTAAAGAATCTCTGTATCATCATCCTGGCTCTCCTTAAGACTTTTCTACTGCTGCTTTTATGTTTCACTTAGGTTGGGGAGAAAAATAATTAACAGATCTCTGATAATCTTTTCTTCACAGGTACAGTTTAGAAGTGACAATAGAGCAGGTAACAAGTTTGACCTTGTGGGAGTGGAGGAAGCCTCATGGTACCCTGCCCTCATGCTCTCTTTCTTTCTTTGGGACCCTGCAAGCAATGGACAGAGGCTTATGAGGAGATAAAAAGATTCCTTTTCTGTTGCTGTTGAAATTAACTGATCAGACTGCCATCTGTAGGGTCCTGCTCTTCCTTTTCTTGTATTCTACCTGCTGTGGGAATGAAACTGAAAAGAGAAAAAAATGCCACTGAATTCAACTAAAAGGAGTTCTCTGAAATTGCAAACTGTCAATGTACATACTAAAGATCATCTCCCATTGTGCTTGTCAACCAGTTTGCCTATGATTTAAGCTAACATTATCTCTTTGCTTTATCTTAAAAGTCCACAAGTTGCCATGAGAAGTCTGGAAAAATAATCTTAAACACTTCTTCAGATAATTGATGACACGTTAAGCTTGGGTTGATAAAGGCTAAGTATCAATTCCTGTCCATTTCAGCAAGGTAGGGATACTTTGGAAAAGAGCTCTGCAGACTTCACACAAAATCCAGCTACAAAAGAAGAGCTGAGGAAGTCTCCAGAATCTTGCATCAGGGATACTCACAATGGGGAGCAAATGCCTGAGATGCTACAGCAGTAGAAGATAAACCTATGGACAGCATTCCCAAACAACTCATTTTGATAAGTAGGATCAAAACCCAAGTGATACATCCACTGGAGAACAGAGTTATATGAGAGGGACATACTAGTTTCCAGTATCAAAAAGCAGCAGAAAAACATTACAAGTGAAGACTGTCAATGTTCTGTATGAGGGTGATAATTTATAGGTGAAACTCCTAAAAGAGATCTGACCTTCTATTAGGATATGCAGACAAAACTCAACATATCATCAGCCTTCATACTTAACTGTTTGCACTGGAAGACTTGTTTAAGTCAGTAGTGACTCAAGGATATTCTTATAATTGAGAAGTAGTTTCAGGGTGGAATAAGTGTGATTTTCTGCAGGAAATGAGCAGGGGGCAAGAAGGAACAAGAGCTAAAAACAGCTGATGAGCTAAATCTCCATGGAAAAAATTATTACTACCATTTTTAATTTTTCTTTAAATCTCAAGATCACCATTAGGAATTAATGCTTGCCATGCAAAGGTGTAATACAGTATAAATTTGGTGAAGACTATGGTTAGATCAATATTCCTTTAGATTGTAAAAAGGTGTCATGACCTAAAAAGCTCTAAAATACCTGCTGTCAATAAAGCAAAGTACATTTGCAGACTCTTAGGTTACATTATCTAGTACCTGATGCAAAAATGTTTATAAGAGCACTCCAGAATGTTTGGGAATTTCTGCTATCTTTATGTTAAATTTGGCAGTTGAGCTACACTACTTAAACACATGCATGCACATTGTTTGTACAAGCAGCTTTCAAGCTGAGGGAATTTTAGGATACAGAAAATTATTTGTGTTTCCTATTCATATGTGCATACACTGAATTACCTGGAAACCAGATGCTTTGAAAATGCTGGGACTCCTTTGTAGCTAAGGCAGAATTTTCTAGTCAGAGTTTCTACCTTTTTAGAGAACACCTTATTCTAAATTATCTCTTCTTTCTTTCATCAAGATTATTAATTGCATGTGTATTTGCAGTGCTATCTGCGACAGGCGTCACATATATTTGCCCAACTCATTTGATTAATTGCCTCCAAAGCCTGTCTCTGGCTAAGGGGCATGCCACCTTTTACTACGATCCCTGCCAGTCACCAGCAATTTATTTGTCACATGTACATACACAGACCTAGCTAAGAACAGTAAGAACTCATGTTACCATGCCCATCTCATTCAATTAATTGCTTCAGTGGCAAGCCCCTGGCCAGGACAAATTTGAGTAACTGTAGTGTTAAATCACCCATACAAACATTTTCCATGTATATACTAAATCCATTTACTGGATTACCACTCGCCCATTTTCTGTCACCATATACCCCAGTTCTTGCCATTCATTTGAAGGTTAAATATCACATGCACAATCTCAGCTCCAGCTGTTGATCTGGACTCTGTCTGCACTTTGCTCCATGTTCTGGAGTTAGAATACACTAGGTGAGATGTTGTTTCTCACAGATCCAAATATATTTTATTAGGTAGAAAGTGTCAGCATTCAATAGGCAGATGGTGTAAAATTCACATAGCATCACATTCGTATTTTGTGGAATTTACTTGTATCCCTTGCTGTTTCACAATGCCCAGAGAGATGCAGTTCATGACAGGTATGCAATGACCAGGAACTTACATACCCTGAGGAGGATACAACAGTCAGAATGGGGAGTTCCAGAATCCCCAGCTCAATAAACAGCACGTCATGCAGGCCAACAAGAGTATTAGATCAAGGTACACACATCCATAGACTTTGATGGAGAAGATTCACTTTATAACTGCAGTTGTGACCGATGCCTGTGCATTGTGAATCAGGCACAGGCATGAGGAAAAGGAGGGAATACACTGCTGCAAGTTCCCAGACACAGAAAATACCAGATGAGATCCCTTCAGCAGAGCCCAAACTTCACAAAATCAATGGGGGAATATGGAACTATCATTACTTACAGCAGGGCTCCATCTTAAGCTGGCACTCACAGCTGATTTCACAAAGTCAGAATTACAGCAAGTACAACAAGGTACACATCACTTCTAATTTCTTCATAATAATGATTAATCACTAAACTCTCCCTACCTCAAAAGTTACCCAGTAATGAAAAAGCATCATGAAAGCAGGATTATAAATGTCTGATAAACAATGCAGCCTGACTTCTAGTAATTTCGTCATGGTTTAACCCCAGCCAGCAGCCAAAGAGCATGCAGCCACTCATTCCCCTAACAGTAGGATAGGGAGAGAACTAGAAGGGTAAAAGCCAGAAATCTCATGGGTTGACATAAAGACAGTTTAATAGGGAGAGCAAAAGCCATGCACACAAGTGAAGCAAAACAAGGACTGAATTCACTGCTTCCCATGGGCAGGAAGTTTATCCATCTCCAGGAGAGCAGAGCCCCATCACCTTTAACAGTGGCTTGGGAAGAAAAACACCATCACTCCAAATGTCCCCCTCTTCCTCCTTCTTGCCCCCACTGTATATATTGAGCAGGATGTCATGTGGTCTGGAATATCCCTTTGGTCAGTCAGGGTCACCTGTCCTGGCTGTGTCTCCTCCCAACCTCCCATACACCCCAACTTTCTTGCCAGCATGGCAGTATGGAAAGCAAAAAGGCCTTGGCTCTGTGTAAACCCTGCTCAGCAGTAACAAAAGCACCTCTGTTATCATCATCACTGTGTTCAGCACAAATTCAAAACATAGCCCCACAGTCACTGGGAAGAAAATTAACCTTACCCCAGCCAACACCAGCATAATATTATTTAACTTCAAACTCCACAATAAAAGTGAGTCAAAACCATCTGAAGTATTAGAGCAAGTAATTAATGGGGTAGAAAGTAAAAGTTCAGAAAACAATACTGGAAATATCTTGCTGGTCTAGCATGGGTGAGTTGGCTCTGACAAACGGGCACCTGCTGCCCATGAACCCTTCATATGTGACAGTCACACTCTGCATCTGATCAGTCATGAAAGCACAAATTCTACCCTCAGACTAAATCAGAAAGAAGCTACATGACAAGCAGTTATCCTCCAGGTTCACAAAATTACACAAAAGGTCACATCTACCCTGGCCATTCTTCATTTAAGTGTCACCCACACAGCCATGTGTCCACAGGAGATTTATACACCAGTTAAGTAACTGCTGCTCATTCTGGATGCAGGACCATGCTCAGACTAACTACTGCAGTATAGCTGTATGCATTGGGAATGATACTATGATTTCTCTGGACATTGTCCACCTTTATGGAGCCTTATTTATTGATCTAGCAAAGGCTTCTGATACAGTTGACCGCACATTTTTGTTATAGCAATTTAAGCGTGACACAGATTTTACTGTAGCTTGGTTTAGCAGCAATATAATTGGTCACTGGGTATTATGGGGACCCTGGCATTGCAACAGCTCTGCTGTGTCTGTGAAACAAAGGAAGGACATTCCATTCCTCCAAACTGTTGGCCTAACACCTTCTCCAAGAATGGCATATTCACTCTCCACAACCTACACGAGTCCACTGAAAAGTCTGTGACAAGCACTCCGTTGTCTTCTTCAGTGGAACCTGTCCACATTTGGCAGCCTGGACCGATGAAGAGACAACAATTTTAAATACCCTTTCTGCTCCTTATTAAAGCAACATCAGAACTCAGAAGCCCCTAATATCATCTTCCAGGCTTTCCACAAGTTCTGCAATTTAGTATTCAGTATTGCTTTGTCTAACTCTCATCCTAGCAGATGTCTAATTCTTAGGCTTGCAGAAGGATGTGTAAAATCCCTTACAAGCTGCAGTAAGTGGTTTCACTTCAGCTGACAGCAGTTTATGTTAATATGCATGCTGTTTTCAAAAAAGTACAAATGGAAAAATAAATAGTTAATTCTGTGAGAAGAAGTGCTTCCTGCTTTTTTTACTGTGTTTCTCATCTACCTCCCAAAGCACAGAAATACACAGGAGAATCTCAGCTACAGGAAGTCTGCATGGTGTGACATGAGTGTGTAGGTAACAGGACAGTTCTGGTCTCAGCAGTCTGGCAGGATGAAGGCAGAGGGGAGAAGCCATGGCAGGACCAGCACAACTCCAGCATCCAGGGAAGCTATAAAGTCACCATAGCTAACATCATAAAACACCAGAGGTCTAACTAAAGAACAGGGTTTGAACTTACTATTCAGCCTGGAGATGGAAGGGAAGAGCAGGAGCAAATTCAGGAATGTCTCTGGGCAGGCAGGAGGCACAGCAAGAAACAGCAGCCCTTTATTTTCCTCAATACTCAGCTCAACTTTTGAAAAATTATTGTAATCAGCTCTTTCATTTCAGTGGCTGATCATCTCCCAGAGTTAATGAAGATTTTTTTTTCCTCCCAGTTGAGCAAATGTACTTGAGTTCTTTTGAGCAAATGTACTTGAGTTCTTTAGATTTCTCCACCTCCAGCCCTAAAGCATCAAGTACCCATGTGTTCCTGGGTGCTGCAGGCACAGGGGGGAGGCATATCCTTACTTCTCTGTGACACACATCTGCTTTTTCCAAAGGCTAAATACTTCAGTCTGACTAAAAGCACTGGGTTGACAGTGCAGACATCTGTGAGAGGTAATGATCTCTGTTATACAAAATTTACTTAATATTTAAGATGATGTGTCCTCATGTCACCTTTAACCCTATGATGTCACCTTTAACCCAGTATCTTAAGTATGCATAGCCAACTCCTCTTGATGTCCAGCAGGAAATATCATATCCCCTCTAAACTGAGCAATCAATTCACTTTTTCTCACAGAATATAAAATAAATTGAACTTTGAATGCTACATAGAACAGCTAAGATTATGGCTCAGGCTACCTTTCTCAAAATGCCTTAGCAGAAGCAATGAATTGTCCAAAGAGCCAATCACTGGAGGGAGGAAGGCAGAAAACAAAATTCAGATTCGTATGCAACACTTAAGTGTTACAATATGAACACACACAGCCAGGAGCCCTCACAACCTTACATGTGTTGTTTGCCCCACAGAAATAGCTCCTCAAATCATCTCATACCCAAAGGAAACTGCAGCATTTCCACTCAATAGTAAGTTCTCTTTCTATTCCAGTTCATCTCAGATTATATTTCCATACCTTATGTGAAACAGCGAAGCTGATCTCTCTTTGACATTCTGATTAAAGGTACTGGAATGGATTCCCTGCACATTTACACACAAAATGGCTTAGGTCCCATTCCAAATTATATGCACTTACTGAAACAGGATCCAAAAATGGATAGAACTTGAGATCACACATTTATATTAATTTTAATGTTCTCAAGATTAGTCAGAATTTTTTAAGCAAATCATTCATTTACTTGAATCTCTGTTTCACATTAGAGAGGATGGTTGTACTGAGATTTTAAATCAATTTTGAAGTCCTTTTCTACTGAGGATTAAGCTTGATGATTAAAGGGACTTCATGTTAATTTCAATAAAATTTTGCTTCCCCTTTCATTTACTATTTTATCAATTCAGTAAGAGAATTTTGGAGCCTCGGAGCTCATCTCTTCAGGTCTAACAGGAGAGTTTCTTGGTAGGCTGTTCTTTCTCCCTTTTCTACTGACTATGATAGAGGACTTTAACAATGGTCTCTATCCCCTTTGACACTGACCTGCTGGAAGGCTCCTAATGTTCTCCTCATACCCCACTGTTCTCACTAAATGTATTTTGACAAAAGATCAAAAAGGTGAATGACCAGCACATCCCTGTGGCTGCTCTGGGGTTACCCCCATAGGTTGTAAGGAGAACAAATACTAATCAGTCTCTGTGCAAAAAGACCAAAAATAACACAGGCAACACTGCTGGTGCCCTTAGAAAGCTTCCCTCCCAATTATGAAGATCTCAGAAACCACTGAACAGCATGAGACCAACGAACCAACAGAAGATTTCAGCCCCATCTACAGTCTGTGTTACAGAAGCCCTGAAAGCCCCAGCTTAAAAATCAAACAAGTGCAGGAAAAGGCTCCAGGTTCATCAAAGCCATTCTCTATCCCAAGGCAGAAACATGCCTAGCTGTTCCTCTGAAGTATTTGCCTGTTCAACACCTCTGCCCCCTTTGTCCAGGTCTGCACAGCTGGAAAACACCCACACTGGCATCATCAGGAGTTCCTCTGGGAAGGAGCAGCCTTCCAGCACACACATCCCCAACACTCCATCCCAGGGGTCATGGGCTCAAATGGGACCTCTGTTCCATATTCTTGTGCAATGAATCTACACAAAATCAGAACAAGCAGTGATTGCTTTTGACAGAATAGAGATTTCTTTTCTCTGCACTGTGGTAATATCAATTTTCCACTGATTTTCTTGGCAATTTTCTTAAAAATTAGATTTTTCTAATTGTAAGAGAAATATCCACAACCACACAAAATCTCTTTAATGGTGAAAATAAAATTAAAGAATCCTTTCAATAAAAGTTGATGGATTTTCAAATTCCAAAGTCTTTGTCACCATAAGTTCCATTTTCACCAAGTACACCTTGCAAGTCCATAAAATATTGCCCAATTGCAAGCCTGATATCAGCTTTGCAGACAAAGTACTCAAGGACAAGCCAGATGTCAAATAGCTCAGCAAATGGTGAGGCTAGAAAACACACTCTCAGCTTCATGATCACCTCCATAGCACCTTGTTTCCTGTGCCATCTTATCCCTCTCAGCTCTGTACTTGTATTAAGAAAAGCTACATAACTGACACTACCTACATGCTGTCCATGGCTATTTTTAACACGTCAAATCTGTTGCAAGTTTCTCCCTTATCTCTTTTTAAAGTAAACCTATCAAAGAAGTAAGTCCTTCTCTCTGCAGAACATGGATTTTTTTTTCTCTCAGGAGACAGGATAAATGTAAGACCGAGCACCTAATAACTGAGCAGAGATGGAAGAAGGAAATGTTCAGCAGTGAAAGGGAAGAATTTCAACTTTTTACTCTGAAAAGCATCACATTTCCTTCTTCCCTAAGTATTCACAAGAAAATTGTGCCTAGAAAAGAGATTTGAAATAATTTTTAGGGGTTTTATTCTCCCACTGAGCCCTGTGCATCTGAACTCATTACAGCACTACAGAAAGATTACAGTCGTTTATTCTTCACCACACACATTTCAAATTCATCAAACAGGAGTGGTTTGCTTTTCCTGCTTCAAATGGAAATTACCAAGCAACATCTCCAAAACTTTTGGTCATAGACTGAACACAGGTTTTGTCATTGTAAATAGTTTCTTCAGGTCTACTACCTCAGATCATGGATGTCTTAACAAATGTTTGTGCTAAACTTATTGGTATGTCAGAAACAAGACCACCTGGGCCTTTGGCTTGTTATTTGGCCTTTTGGCTTTATATCCAAGACCTTCTCACCACTCATTTCTGCTGTCGAGGAGTAGCTCCCTCCAAGGCACTGGCACAGATTGCTCAGAGAAGCTGTGGATATCCCATTCCTGGCAGAGTTCAAGGCTGGGTTGGATGGGGCTTGTCTAGTGGAAGATCTGCCTGCCCATGGCAGGGGCTTGGAACTGAAAGATCTTTTAGGCATCTCTCAACTCAAACCATTCTGTGATTCCTCAACCTCACTCATAGCAAACAGGCAGGAGCTCCCAACCTCAATATACCCCTAGAAAACTCTTCTCCTTAAAATTAAATATGGAGTGTGCTGTGCTAATCTGCTACTCAGTCCTACTCTCCAATTCTCATTCAGGCTAAAAAAGAGTACAGAAACCATGTTGCTCTGTCCTTTAGATAAGCAATGATTCTTGTTCTGCTTTCAGCAGTTTGACCAACACAGCTACTGCTCAGTACAGACTCCAGAGCTCCTTTTGGGAGACATTTAGGCAAAAGGTTTGATTAAGGAAGTCACTAGAATCAGCCTGGGTTTAAGAAAGTGGTTTAACATGCCAATGTCACTATTAAATGCACAGAAGTTAATGGCTTCCTTGCAGTTGAGAACAAAAAGTATTAGAGACTATCTTCATTATAACAAGTATATAGAAATCCTTTGTGTTCATCTATGGTTTTGAGTGAGCCCAAGCTGAAGCCAACAGTGTCTATTTCATGGCACACAGTTCTCAAGATGCCCCTGAAGCTTTTATCAGATACTTCAGCACACAGGTATTGAACACAGGTGACAAAATACAAGAGTGCTTCCACCTCTGCCTGCGCTCCACGATGGAAGAAAACAGGTTCTCTGCTCTGTGCCACTGCTGCCATCCAGAGCCAGTATGAATGGCTGTTTTTTTGGAAGCCTGACTCCAGCAGTAGGATATCTGCTAGAATGTCATGCTGCAGTATTTCTACGTTTTATTTGCTGCATTTGCAATGCCATCCTTTTTCCCCTTTAAACAAATTGACTGTTAGAGCACATCAGAGAGTGAAAACAGCTCTGAGAATGCTGGCACTTTGAATGTTCTGCTGGAGTATGGGAAATTTGTATCTTTTGATGGAACAAAGTCAGTGGCTTTACTTTGCTGTCACATTTTGTTAAGTATGTGTCCAGTTTCATTTACATGGCTGTTAACATCCCTTTTTCCTTGCTTAGAAACACTGAGGCCAATAACACAGAGAGCTCACACTGGAAATGGAAACACGAGAATGCATTTCTCTCTATTTATATACTCACAGCAGTAATGTTACAGCCAGGGGCAGCAAGAAAAATGTCTGTGCATCTTACCTATGACTGCCAGGTATAGTCTCAAATTCTTGAATTCAATACCCAAAATATGCATGTTTAGTTTTCTTTTAGTTTTCTGATTAAACAAAACTGTATTTGTCATGTGCTGAGAGCTTTTTTTTTCCCTTGTTGTTCTTCAGACTGTTGTAGGGATGTGGAAAAGGGGAGGCATGCATCCTGCATTTTACTGCTAGATGTTTTTACATGAATCCTTTCCACTACATTATGTTCTTTTCTACTTTCCCAATTAAGACAGCTTCACAGCAAGCTCTTTGGCATAACATTTTCTGCCAGCTAATGCCAGAAGTACACAGTATGTTACAGTTTTACATGTTGGATTTAGTTCCCAAAGGTGTCAGAGCTATACTTGTGACAAGAGTGGACACTGTCTTGGCATTTGCAAAGCTGTGCATGTAACAGAGGATGGTCATCCAACAAACCTTCAGGCTAACACTGCACCAGGTAGAAAAGGGGTAAGGGCATGTGTAGGATTTAAACACAACAGAAAGGTCTTTCCATACATGATGTGATGCATAAAACAGCCTGATAACATGCAAGTGGTGCTGGACTGCACACACCAGTCATTGAGGTTACTCAAACTCACCAGTGCCTGACATCACCAGGATGATCCTTGGGAGCAGGAGCTCATTTCAGCTACACAGACTCTCAACAGCACTGTCCTGCATCAGCATCCCATTAAAATGAGCAGGAGCATTAAAAGACATATTAATTATTAATAAGGTGGGTAGAATTCAGCCTATAATGGATTCAAAAAAGTTAAGTGGTTCTAGGCAGCATGGGGGTTGTTCTATCAAACTGCTGAATTCAGTGAAGGCATTTGCTCACTTCCACAAAATGACTGCCTGTCTCAGTCAGTTTAGACTCATTTGACAGTGTTCTTGGTAGAATCAAATATTTCTAAATTTAGAAATTCAGCAGGGAATCTCTCTGTCTGAAACTTGAGAACACTGGCATCTTCTAGACAAGTTACTACTAGCACTTCAATTCAAATTTTATTTCTTTTTATATCTCAGTACTAATAATTGTGAAAACTACGTCAGACCAATTTACAACAGAAAAACTAATTTTTGGTAAAATTTCCAAGGGCTTTGTTTTATGATACACTTAATGAAACAAATCTTATGCTCCAAAGATGAATATTTAATTTGATTTTTTAAACCATGTTGTACCCTGTGTTCTGCATAAGAAACAGGTGGGGTATGTGCCTGTGCCTTGATCAAAACCAACATCATTTCATTAAGACTCACATTCCCTGTGAGAAGAAAGGTGTTAGGCTGGGATTCAGCAGGTGGCACTGTTACACATAATTTAACACTTTTACAGAACAGGCATACATTTGATGTGGAGATGGGTTATGCCTTTGTTAGGTTTTCCAGTGAAGTTTCTTTCTGGGAAGCAGGAAAAAAAGGATAGGTCTTCCAATATGTTGGAGGCTCTCTCTCCACTTTAATCTCTCTCACAGGAGTCAGCAGTTGAAGCAGAAGTCAAGGTGTACATTGGAAATGCTGGGAGACATGCTGCATTTAACTTTGAGCCCATTTCTCTTTCAGGAACTAGTTGAACATTTAAATAAATCTCACATCACTTTGAAGGCAGCCAGCATCCATATTACTCTGCTTTCAACAGGGGCCAACTCACAAAAATTCCCAAGGTGCAAAATCTTCACATTGAGAATGCTCACAATATTTAGTGGCAGTTATTTAAAAAATAAATAAATAAAAATTGAACACCTAATACTTTTTCTTACACTGAATGTTACTTTATTGAACTGAAATTGGTCCCCCCTTCTATGTGAGCACCAGCAGGTCTGCTGGGGTTATCAGGGGAAGAAATCTGGGTACAATACTTCAACTTCTGCCCTTGTATTTTTCCTGGGTTAACTGCAGCCCAGGTCCTTGGCTTGGTGCCCTCTATCATAACTATTCCCCCACCACTAGAAGCTCCCAGATGAGAGGCACTGACTTGTAGTTCCCCACTAAGGAAGAGTTAAACATCATAAGAAGCCTTCTAGCAGCTAAGAAAACAAATTTTCTACTGTTTTGGCATATCCATCACTCTCTAGTCTATTCCTTAAGATCACCAAGCACCTCCCAGCAATGTGCACTGCATGAATTTATCTTGATGGCAGAAAGCTTTTCTCTAGGCTCCAGCCTTGTTTTCCTAGATGTCCCTCACTCACCACTTCCACTGCTACTCATGACAGAATTAGTTACTGGCCGGCTCCTTCTTCACAACAGAGCAGGGTCCACCTCTGACTGCCCATCAACTTTCACAATAAGTTTTGAAATGGGACTTCAGTTTCAAAGAATTGATTCTTTATCACCTTTGCTAGTATTGCAAGGAATGAGATTTTCAATGGCTGCGTTTTCCTGCACTGCCAATGATGGCATCCAACACTTTTGAATAAGATCTAGTCTTGTGTTATTTGTTATATCTGTTTTTTGTTTTTTCTATCTACTTGCATGGAATTCACCAAACATGAAACAAAGTACTTTTTCCTTGGTGATTTTTTGAGGGGTTTTTGTTTGTTGGGGTTTTTTAAAATCCTATAATTTAAAGTGATTTGTGCCAACATCAAAAGCTTTGAACTTTTATCTAGGAGGTTGAGCCAAGCAAATAACAGATATTGCTGCCTAAGCTTTTGGGAAAAAGCAAGGATGTGGAAGCATCAAGAAAGATTTATGAGAGAGGAGTTTGGTCTCTTTTGAGGCAAATCTATACTGAGGTTACCACAGCTTTTAAAACAGATGTTTGAGCCAGGAAACCACAGGTGGCAAGAATCAGATGGCATCTTCTTAGGAAGGCTAAAGGAACTCTGTAGAGAAGATCTATAAGAGGCAGACTGGTATCTATTACGAACTCTGAAGCAAGCAGCTTTACTGGCAGATGACATGTGGGGAAAAAATGAAGCTCAAAAAAAAAAAAAAAAAAAAAGAAATTATCAGATCATTCTATTTTACTTGTGAGCATGCTTAAAACACTGGGACAGGTGTCCAAGAAAGATGGTTGATGTCCCAAGCCCATCAGTGTTTAAGGAGCATTTGGACAATGGCCTTAGGAAACATGCTTTAACTTCTGGTCAGACAAGTTATCCCTTGAGTAGGAATGATTTAAATATAATTTGTTCCTGGATACTAGACAAGGAGACTGTACTTCCAAAGACATGATGCTGCTTTGAATTAGCATCTGCCTTTGAACTCATGTCCATTTGTAAAGTTAAGGCTTTGGCACCAAGAAGAGCATCAATGCTGCCTATTTGGGAATGAATTTTTCAGTGACCTTCACAGGACATGGCCGATTTCCATGCCTGCAAGTTATTCTGATAGGAAACTAATATATGCAATTTGAAGACAATGCATAAGCTGAGGAAACCAGCAGAGAAAAAACTCCGAGACCAGTATCAGATGGGCTCAAAGAGACTTTTAGTATGGCAGGACACGCTGGGCTATTCTCTCTGTAAAACAATACCATCTGCCTTCCCCCTTTAAAAATTAAAATTCAAACAGAAGCATAATTCTGACTGTTTCAGCCTTTATCAAACTCAATGTTCAGCTCAGCATTAAATAGTATGAAATAAGGACTCTTGGAGGACTGTGCATACTGCATGAAAGCATTCATTAAGTCTAAGTTATGGTTACTTCTGCTGTCAAGTCAACAATGCACAATCAGTGGCGGCTAAAATTTTAGGCTGGTATGTTAGACTAACAAATAGCTTTTCAGTCATATAAATTCTGTTTCCTGCTAATGAGGACAAATTATATGTCACCACAGAATTAATTTCTTTCTTTGCACTAAACAAAATAACAGGAAGAAACTTTTTAGAGACACAGCTTTGTAAAAGCTTGAGATTTTTGACAGAAACAGCACTTCTGTTTTCAGCATAAGTGTACACAAAGATGAGGCAAAGGCAAAAGCATTTGGATTCAGACTTTTAAGAGAAAGAACAAAAAATTCACTGAAAATTACACCTATGCACGATTCTGCAAGTGCCCTATCTTGTCAAAAAATATTTGAATTCACATGAAAATGAAGCATCTCTGAAGTTCAGGCTGTACTGAATTCAAACTCAGAGTTTACCACTAGGACCATCACCAGCTAGGATGGCATCCTACATTATCACAGACCACCAACCTGAGCTACCAGATTTTATTGAAAACTCTTCCTAAAGTTCATAGGCTGCTCCTTGCTGGCTTGCCAAATGCCAACTCAGAGTCATTCAAATCAGCACTACAAAACAACATCCCCATCTCATTTCTCTCTGACTGTATCAACACCATTCCCTATAAACTTGGCATAAAGCACAAAACCTTGTCATAGACTTATTGAATGGTTTGGGTTGAAAGGTATCTTAGAGACCATTTATTTAGAAAACATTTGGTATATGGTATTTAGAGAAGGATTTGGGAATAAACCACTGGCCACAGCACCACAGATCACATTAAGAGAATATAACACCTCAAGAAGGACAAAGCTTATGCCTCAGGGTTGAAACAGGAATCACAGAAGCATTCTACAGTTACTGTACTTCCTCAGGATCACTAAAAGAAAAAATTACACGTTTGCAGTCCAGACCATGCAGCTGAATCAAGATAAAATGGCCCATAGCTCTGTAGAGCTGTTCACCCAGTGGGCAAAGAAGCCCAGAAAGCAAGTGCTGTATAGGAGGTCAAATGTACAGAAACAGAACATGTGTCAAAGAAAAGGACTGCTTTTCCATGTAAAAGATGGTAAAGCCTGCTATAGAAGGTTTGGAAGAAAACACAAATAAGAGGCTAAACCTACCTTAAGCCTGTGTTGTACCGGAACAAAAAGGAAAGCTTGCACAAAGCCCAACACCCATAGCCTCAAATTCATCCTGAGGTATAAAGAGCTTGACTCCTCTGCAGTCCCAAAACACCTGGAGGCACTCACTTGGTATCTGCTCCTCAGCCCAGGTGCTCCTGGGAAGTGCAATTCAAGGTAGTTAAGTGACAAAGCCTCTGCATCTGAGGGAATTACACACTGTGAGCTCCCAGAATTGTGTATTTGTATATAAGAGAAATCAGTAATCCCTTGATTATAGAAGACTAAATAAAGTGTTTCCAGGTGAAAAGACCTAAATCTTTGGGACATTGCAAGAGGTTAAATTTATTCTACAAAGCCACATTAACAGCATCTCAGTTAAGAGAGCGGGGATAGAGTTGTCTTCGGAAAACATTCCATAAACTCTGATGTACTCATTGTTACATTTGACAATAAGTTCTAAAGGCTTAAATATTTTGTATGGAGTCTGCTAATATTTTTAACTAAAAGAGATCTTTTCAACCATTTTTCCATTTCTCCAGGAGTAAGCCGGCCAATCACACTTGATTCCTGCTTTCCCAGTACCTCACAAGGATGTCATGCCTTTCTTTTTAAACCAAATCCTTTCTAGCATTTCAGAAGACAGAAATAAAATCATTTGCTCACAGTTTTAGCTATAATAGTTCTGAATAATTAATATGAAGGAAGAGAAGGAGAAGAGATGTACAGCATATGACTAACCATATTAGTGTAGAACAGCCCAATAAACTGTTTTCCAGAGCAAAGGCAGTTTAGTTGCATCTTTGTAAATTATACACTGAAAACTAAAAAAGAAGCCACTTCCAAAATGTAAATATTTCTAATTAAATCATTGCATATAAGAGTAGCTTCTCCTATCTTGTTGCATACTTTTTTTTTTCTTATAAAAGCAGATAATTATTTGATTATTTATCAAAATTCCCATTAGATTAGGGGAAGATGCACTGAGGTATAGCCCTGAGAAGCAGGAATTCAGGTCTCATCTATCCACTTAACTGTTCTTTCAGAGGCAGTGATGGATGGAGCATCTTGCTGAAAGGCAGAAGGCAAGTTCTGTTCCCAGTTCTGCCAAGTGATCCCAGACACTTGTCCTGTTACTGTGATCTTCACACTATAGCAATAGACTTCTGTGACTTCTTTGTTTTAACGTCTACAAGACATAAAAATCTGCAAAGTTTAGTGAGATCGAAAAATAAAAAGAACCTTGGCACTTGTTCTAGCATGAAAGAATTAGTGAATTGCCCAAATAATTAGATATAATTACACACTCCAGTTAGCAAAACACACAAACTCTCACAAACAAAACCCACAATTCTCAGTCCAATTGGTCTACTTCCATGTGCATTTGTAGGCTGGCATCCACATTAGAACTAGAAACTTTCCAGTATATGCCAACTAAAGACCTTACCAGGAGGTGAGTAGGTCCCTGGGTATGGGAATAGTCCTTTGCTCTTCCAGCAGAGCCATACAGAATTAATGAAATGGAACATTTAGAGTTTAACAGGCTCAGTAGATGATGCAAATTTCACCCTTTGTCCCTCCACAGTATTCCCTGATTGTATCATTAGCAGAATAGCTCCCACTAGGAAAGAAGAAAAAGTGGGTGTGAGTGAGCAAGACTTTATGTGCTATACATATACAGATAAGCACACAGGAAGAAGTTGATGTGAAAAAAATCTGTCAAATGGCTGAAACAAGACCAGGAGAATACAAGCAGAACCACTCCATAGGTTGCTGTGTGCCCCTCTGCTCCCTTAAAGGATCAATCATTATAGTCATTGCTGTGTAGATGGTGGGAACATATTTACATACCTTAAAATCCCTTTCTACCATTGGGTCAGACTGCTGGAAGAGGAAACAGCACAAGAGCCACTTGACCAATTCTACGGAAGGTTAAAGCATTGCCTTTTAAATTTAGACCAAAGTGACTGCTCTTCCTTTTCTGGCTCTCTATTCTGAAGCTGCTTGTGAGAAGTGACAATTTACTCACTGTCATCCAGGCCCCACTTGCAAAGTGGATTCTGGCAGGAAAAAAAAGAGGTGTTCTGCTCCTATTCGGACAAGGCTGCTGTGTGCTGGTAACCCAGTACAGCCAACAAAGCAGATTGTGTCAGAGTCACAGCTTAGCCAGTCCCTCCTTAGCACAGTGACAATGGAAAACAGTGCAACATTCTGCTTTCTCTTGTAATAGAGAAAAACAAGTTAAACTTAATAAGTCACCAGGAAAAACGCTTCTAAAATTGATATTCAACTTTTCAGAGACATTTTATGTCCAAGGAGGTATTTTCTAATAATCTCTGATATTTCTTATTTTTCAGACATCCTATACACTGCCTTGAGGAAGCAGGTAATTGATTGAGGCCTCAAGATTTAATGTATTCACTGAACCTTGGTCTACTAACAGCTCATATTCATCTCAATAAGAATTGAATCAGCAGGTCACACCATGCCACCAGGATAATTACAGACAGAATGTATGAGATTCTTTAAAACCACTATTTTTTGTGCAGCTTTAGTTTATATCAAGCATGAATGACAAGGAAGGTCCAAAAGGTTAAAGCAAATGCTTAGCACAAGAATCAGACTGCTGTGATATTCTGTGATACTCAGAACCAAACCTGCTATGTTTAGGGAGGTAAAACACAGTTATTTTCACTTGGAAGATTGTTTTTTCAAAGGGTTTGGGTTTTTTTTTCCCCCAAATAACATTTGGCCTTATTCACATCTGAACTTAAAGGCACTTCATTACGAAATATAGTGAAACTCAGAGTGCAAATATGCTTTTAAAAGTATTTATAAAAGCAATCACTTCTACACTCCACAATTTCCACACTTCAATTTGGATCTTATTTCTTCACATTTTGTTATTTACACAGTAATTTCTGCTTATCCAAGAGTGTACTGCTCAGATGTAATATCTCGCTTTCAGCAAGGCCCTGCTTTTTACCCAATTTTTCACAGCTAAATTCACTGGAGTAGAAGAAGGTCAATAAGTAACTCTCTCAAGAGTCTTAATATATAATCCAATTATTTTATGCATTTTTTTTAACTCGACAGTGTGAAGGGTTGATAAATCGAGAGTTAGGCAGATGCACTGCAAACAGATGTTGGAAACAAACTCTTCTGGCTCTCTGGTTTCTGGATCCTGGCCATTAGCCAGATTGTGAGACTTGCTCATGCACACCAAAACCACTTCATTTAGAAAGCACTTACACCCACCAACTGCATCTCAAGGCAAATGACTTTCAAGGCTAATGTCAGAGTTAGGTGCCTATGTGATTTTGCTGAATTGTGACCAGCACCAACTTTACAGCAGCTCTTGTGGAGTTGCAGGTAAGTGCTGACATTTCCATTGTGAGTGTTGGGAGTATACAGATGGGAGAGGTGATGCTACCAGAGAGTGACTTCTAATGTTTCCAGGTACTCTTAGGTATTATGGAAAAAGAATTTGCGGCAAAATAGTGCTTAGCAATGGGCCAGATGACCAGAGGTAAATCCTACAAGAATATGAATGGTACCAACAAACAAGCTGGTAATTCCTCTTAGAATGACCAATGTGTTACTGGTGTGTTGATGTGGGAAGGCAGGTGTAGTAAGTGGGACATTATGGGAGGGATTTGGAATAGACTCAATGACAGAAGTTACTTGTAATTGTCTCAGATTAGATGACAGCAATGGCAGCAATGGTTTCCATCTGAAAACTATGCACATTCCCATGCCAGTGGAATAAGGGCTGTAAATAAGATAGAATCTATGGTGCTCTGACTGCCATAAAAGTAAATAAAGCTATTATAAATAATATCTCATAAATAATTATGATATACATAAAAATAGAGCAGCAAGGTTTATAACTGGGCGATCGGAAGTCTTTTAAGTGACTGAAAGCCATTATCCCATTTAATTTAAAAATGCATTTAATACTGATGAATTATTTTCAGATAGGGAAATTTCAGGCCATTATGCTGCAACTTGCTGTTTGAAAGATTCAGGATGCAAATGTGGTTAACTTGGTATCAATAGCCTGGCACAGTTAATCACTGCCAAAGTAACTGAAGTGTTATTGAAATTATCATCATAACACTTAAGACTCATAGTCAGGCATTAAAAGTCCTGTATATTAAAAAGACAGAACAGAAAGACAGAACCTACTGTGAGCAGCTTACAGACTGGTTTCATATGAGGCAACAGAAGAATGGATACAAACAAGCAGCAGAAAAACACACACTGCAATGCATAAAGCTCATAGCAGAATGCCCTGCAGAGACCCCCAAATTCATTGCTAAGTTCACACCAGAAAACATCAACATGTAAATGAGGTCCTACTGCTTTAGCACCTGCATTAGTCTACACTTGTGCAGGCTGAATTGTGTTTTGGTCAGTAGAAGCCAAGGCTCCAGCAGAAGGTAACAGTTCCCATTCCCTGCAGGAAGAGAGGACCTCACACATGAAGTGAAATTCATCTGAGCTGCTGTCAGCAGTTCAAACTCAGCCCACCTTCCTTTGATAAAAATGCTGCAATTGCTAGCACATTTACTTGGCTGCCACCAGTAAATGAGTTAAACCATTATGATTTGTTGCCATAATTTCTTTTTCTGAGATATTTTAAACAGTTTTAATCATAAAGGTTGTCCATTCCCTCCCTATATTGCAATTTTTTGGTATCTGCTATAGAATACTACAGTATTTTAGCACTACAGTGTCTTGGTGATTAAAGATAAACAAATTCCATGTATGGTTCAAAAGTTCAGCTCCAATTTGAAGACTCTGGAATAGAAAGCAATAAAAGAGGATAGAAAATGAAGGGAGAAATTACAGGATAAAAAATGCAGTTGAGAAGAGGAAGTAGAAAGTTGTAAATAAGCATAGAAGCAATTTAATTACTATATACAGCACACTTGTCAAATGCTACTTTTCTGTCCTTTAACACCTGATCTATAGAGAAAAGCTGTTTGCTGCTCCTTCAGAGACAGTTTGGTTTTGCTTGATTGATTCAGCATATACCATTGAATCCTCTGTTCTTGACCTCTGCCAAATGTAGCCCAGAGAATTTCACCAGTGGACTCCTGCACAGAGCTCAATAACATCTTGTTGAACTGGGGCACAGCTTTTAAGAAAACATCTGTTCCTGACTGGATCCATAGGTGAGTTGTTTCAATTCTTAATTTCCCTTGCTTTTTTAAAAAAAGACTTTATTTCCCATTTGTATTTGCCAACCTTTGTTCCAACAGTCACAGGTTTGTACCCTGATGACAGCTCATCTATCAGTACAGCATTAGACAATTCATATGTGCCAACAATCCTGTCTTTGGAAGGACTTTCCTTTAGAGGAAGCAAGAAAAACAACCTTTAATAAAAAACTCCTCAGCAAGAAAAACAGCCTTTAATAAAATATCCTCTGTAACTAAAAAGTGAATCAGAAACTCCAGGGAGAGAGGATTCAGGGATCAATCAGTAATGGCTCTAGAAGCTAGAGTGACAAACTTGGATGCAACAACCTTAAAGCCCTCTGCTGATGCAAAACTAGAACACCTTCTCGATGATTTTGTAAGGACTCAGTGGTTCTGCATTGGACTCTGCAAATCATCTCTAAAATGGAATCGAGTGCCCAAAATTTGTCTATCTTTATCACCCAGACAGAGGCACTGTAGCAAAAAGTTACCATAATTACATTTTTACGACAGCAAAAGGAGATTTTAGAGTTGAGCACTGTTGCTACTTTAAACTCCTCTGCAATATTTGTTGCTACTTAAAAATATCCAAATACCAATAGATCACCACTAGCTGCCCAAAGCAGAGAATTGCCAGGAGCAGAGAAGAGTCTACTTTCCTGTAGCATCAATTAATGAAATTCAGCTGGCTGAGGAAAACAGCTGCATGATCTTGGTGTAGGGTTAACCCAACAGAGGCAGAAGGGCTTGACCAAGGAACATATTATTGCCAAAGCTGGCTTTGCAGAGCATGCAATTTTGACTGAAATGCATAGTCTTCAGGGACACAAATAACTGTTTCATGTATATGCACCTTCTGCCAAATTCCAAAGAGGTAAGAGAACAGAGAACTAGCCAGGAAATAACTAAAAACATGATTTTTATAAGTAGTATTAAGTATTCAGGCACACAGTAATATTGGTCAGATGGAGATTTGTATTAAAGCAAAAGAATCTTGCCTATACCCTCTAGTATCTCTCCATCTAGATTTTCCCAGTTCTCTGATAGCAGGTGTTCTATGTACTTTCCTAAAACCCAAAAGCTGAAATCCACACATCCATCAATTTACTCACTTGCAAGCTCCACATTACTTTTCTCCTTCTATTACTATATATAGACACACATATGCAAACATAGCTATATATAGTATGCATGTGTGTAGGTGATAATTTAATTGTAGTCAACACAGCACTAACATTTCACCACAAAAGAATTATTTCTTGCATTATGTATTTTACACACATTCCTTTATCTTCTCTCCATTTGAGTTATTTCAAGTCCACCTTTTCTGACTACCATTGTTTTATGTTATGTAGGTGGACATGTGTGAGGCAAACCAAAGGACTGGAATTGTATCACTATCTGACTCAATGTCAACCCACATTTCCTATATATTCCCCAATTCTGACATTCTCAGTCTGAGAGATGTAAATGCACACATGAGATGGAACAACACTCTGACCTTGCACGGAGGGCAGACAGAATAAGTGATTTTCAGCCAAAACAGTTTGCTTTTTGCTCTGTGTATCGGGCATGAAATTAAAAATCATCAGAGCCATGTCTCAGTAACTAAGTTCAAGTTTTCTTGCATGCATCTACAACTTTGTCTATGAGAGACTGGCAGGTAGATCGCTGAGCACTGGAAGGGTTTGAATCAATATATGCTTCTGACTGACAGGTGGTCAATCACTGTGAAGGAAACTTCCCTGGCTGCCAGTCCAGGAGCCACTCTGGCAGCCACATTCACACCACCTGAGCTGGGACTCAGGCCCCTTCAGAGCTGCAAACCCTACAGCCACATAATCAGACAAGTTTTCCTTTCCTGCTCAACCTGAGGTTTCCCATAGCAGAGCCTCAGTTATCTCAATCTTTAAAATAATTTCATCATAGTGCAACAACAAAATAACACCTCGAGCTCAAGCTGGGTGCCTCCAAGGAGGGACCCTGAACAAAGGAAGCCATGGATTTTATACTCGTCCAGTCTAAGCACATGAAAGTCTGGGATCATCAGCTCCTGTCATGTCTCTGAGTGTCCAGTCAGTTCCCAGCCTCTTGCCTGTGGCTTCTGTCACCCAGAGCTCAACCTGCAGCTACACACTGAGCTACCTCCATGGAATGTATTCCTCAACACCACACAACACAAAATTACTCCACAAAGAACCTCCTGCATGCTGTAACTAAGCAGCTATCCAGGTTAGTGTGGAAACACAAAATGGGAAAGTCTAACGTCAAAAACTCTGAATAGCCAATTACTGCTCTCTCTTCTCTAGAAATCCTCTCCAGGAGGTATAGTAGACCACATAGGACACGTACTGGATTGTTGGCTGTCACTATGGGGGACACCAAAGCAGGATTAATGGCCATCATACAGTATTCAACTTTTACTCAGAGCATTCACCTTGTGCAGGCTCACAGAAGTAGTTGCAATACTATGAATTCATTGTCATTAACAATCACAAAAATTATTATCGTGAAAAAAGAAGTACTAGAACAGCCTATCCTGCTGCAATGCCTCCTGATTACAGCTACCACAAGACATGTAAAGGCCTTCCCTAGAAGGCCACCACAGTTAATAAATTGGAGAAAATGCAGCAAAGATTTTTTTTGTCTCTGCACTGTAACCACAGATCTTGTGACTAGAGAAAGAGAGGAAAATCTTCAGTACAGTAAGATTTTCTTTGCTGCTTGAGAGTGCCAGCAGTTGCCAGCGGAATAAGCACTGAGGTCTGGGTGGCAGGGGTATCTTTATGCCCTTTTTGAATGTTTTCAGCCAGAACCATTTGCCTCCCCACAGCAGCTAAGAATGTCATCCTGTGTTACTGTCCTTTAGTTCCAGCTCTACACCCCCTTATTTCAGCCCCATCCATCCCTATTTCTATGGCTGATACTTTAATAAGAGTTAAACCTACTCACACGTTTCTGATGTTAACTTTAATTTCAGTTTCTGCAGAGCAGGTGTCATGAGGAATTAGTACTATTGCATTTAGCAATTCAATTAATGAAAGTATATTAAAATTACAGTAGTAATGAGTAAAAAGCTATTCAAACTGTTAGCATTGTAGGAACTCCCAAATTTCAGTAAAAATATGCAACCCTAATGAATTAATGTTAACTCTGGAGCCTGAGAACAAATTTTGAGCTCTTTGCCATCCAATCACATATCTGCTCTTGGCCTAACCAGTTATTAATAATTTCTCTGCTGGTGATGAGGGCTATTTTGCAATTTTATTTCATCAATTTTTAGTAGAGCAAAGAGGACATGCAGTTTGGTTCCACTTTTCATCTCTAAAGATATGCGTAAATTTGAGTTTCTGACATTTAAATATATCATTTTCTCCTGTAGAAATGATAATAAACAAAATTCAAAGTCATTGACTTTCACTTTGTATTCGCCACATTGAATCATACAATTGGCATTCAGAACCTGAGTTCATAATATATATTTTTTAGCATTATAATTGTAGAACTAAGCCTGAATTTTGACTGCAAAAAAGCATATGTCACTGCTGCCTGTCAGCATATGTGGATAGCTTGAATAAAGCTCTAGAGGTGTCAGCTGCTCTCCTTTTCTTCTCCCTGACAGCCAGGTAGACCCCACAGCTCTGCAGCTGTACCATGTGTCAATTAGCCAACATCCAAATGCAAATTTTTTCTTATGAGGTTTGCTCTGTCCCAGCAAGATGTGATATAACTTCCTGCCAGACCCACTGGTTTTCACTTCAGCTTTCCATCTTTTAGAGAAAAAGGCTGGAACAATTCGAGGATCAGTTGAGAGGCAATGGAGCAGACAGGAAGATTGCTGATAAAGCAAATGATCATGTAAGAAAAAGGAGATTCTATGTTGGATTGCACAAAGAGCAGAATTATAGGAGAAGAATCATAGAGTTCTTCTGCAAACCATTATAAGCAACTCAGTCTGCAAAAATAATGACTGACAGAAACAATCCTTTACACATTTTATGACATCTATTATTTTCAAATATGGGATTGTGGATGTGCATGCTTTGGTGACACCACAAAAAGAGAATGACAAACATACCCTGCTAAGAGGACAATTTAAGGAAATAAAACATTCTGGAATTACTAATATCTAATGTAGGATTGAATGTTGAATAAAGTGATTCAATTTTGACTCAGACCTTTAGTGAACATAGCAGTCATACATGAATGGGTTACAGGAGCTGATTAATTTATGTATTCACTTTGAGATTTTTAAAAATACAGATTAAAAGCACTTTGAATAAAAATGTAAAATTACATCCCATTACAAAGCCCTAGTAGTGGTAAATTAAAGTGGCAGGAAATGTCTTTCTGAATATTTCTCTACACCCTCACACTATTTGGACTACGTAAGGCAAAAATATCTATATTCTACATTTAGAAATCAATAGGGAAAAAGTGGTCAGGATTTATAAAAATAATTCTCATTCAAGCTCAGCATTTCCAGAATACAGAAAACGTTTCACATACAATCAGCTATATTCATTTCAGTAGGAAATTTCCCACTGAAAGTTATGGAAACAAGACTGGATCCTGAATTACATTTGCCTTCTTCATTTTAGTAATTGCTCAAAGTTCTGTTTGACTAAGAGCCCACAAAGAGACACAAGAATGCAGTGACCAAAGAACTGATCCTATCCCACACAGCCAACAGAGCTACCCGTAATGTCAGGCTCCCTCCTCTTCTCCTCAAAAGCAATAAAATCTTTTCAAATACTCAGGAAGGGAAAACAGGCTAGTAAGCCAAGGCAGCTGAATAAATGGTATCTGGAACCAGATTTTTAGCCACATAAAACAGCTGTCGTGAGTCAAAGACAAGATGTGTTGAGGCAAGGCTCCCCCAGAGAGACAGTGCTTTGTGCAGGGAAGAAAGAAAGGCCCAGAGAGAACTGCATGTGCTCTGTGAGCAGCAGCATTCCTGAGCTGGGGGGAACTGGATTCATGCATGTGTAATTTATCAGTCTAAATTGTGAACAAAGCTTTGCCCACCATCAGAGGCATTGTCCTCTCACAGGGCTTATGTTCTGTAAATACTGTGGACCCTCTGTGGGATTTCCAAGACACTACTCTCCTCACTACTGTTCATAACTTCACCTAGATATCACCCAGCAATTAGTTTTCTTAAGCAGTTTTATAATGACAGTGCCACGACCTTACTCCAATGAAATTAATTCTATAGCCCTTTTTAACTTAATCCAACAAAAACCTACTTATCTCAACATCGACTCATGAATCATTTTAATATATACATTTATACTAGTATAATTAGTGTTATTAATATAAATTAAACAAGAACCCTAACATTATTTTACACAGAGTAGTGATAGAATTATTAATGACAGTAGTAGAGTACTATTGAATATTAAATATGCTGTAGGTCATAGGTGTTTTTAAAGTACATGATGAAAGAAAATTTGTTGACATAAAAAAATGTAAGTTTTTTGTTTCATTTCATATAAGTGATTTTTTTTATCTACACAAGGTAAACACATATATATAGAATCATTTCCACAATATCCCAATGTTAAATCCCTCCAGTGAAAATTAAAATCCTTAACAGCAGACATAATTTTCATTTCCTTAACCTATTTCTGTACCTGCACATCTTCACTCAGGCACTATCTTTTCTGATGGGGACTAGTGTATGTTTTTCTTACTGTGAGAGACCTCCAGCAGATAACTCTCTCTCTGTGTCATTAGAAACATGAAAGTATGAGAAAAAAGATCTGCTTTGTCCTGTATTTAATACCTACTCTATTAACAGGTTGTTGAATTATTTTTCAGCTGTATCCCTCTTCTCCAGAAAAGCTTTACTCAGCTTTTCCAGGGTCTCCAAACCACATGTCTACAAAAGACAAACTATTTTATCTGGACTTTTTCCTTTATATTGAAGGAACAACCATGCCTTCTTCACCTGTCCTCCAATCACTACTCTTCATGTAGACCCTTCCTTCTCCAAAACACCAGCTGAGAGCCACCTCCTACTTTTATACCAACAAGAGCAGTGGGTCATCAGCAATGAGGAAAGATGGACACTCTTTATAGAAGAGGGTATTGCAAAATAATATTCTCAACATCTTTACATTACAACAAGCACAAGTGCAAATAATTTTTGAACAAGTGGAAAATCATAATTTTTTCTAAACAAAAATTAAAATGTATCCAAGAAGTATAAAATCATTAACTTTATACAGCTGGAGAAGTTCAGAGTATTCTGCCTGGTAAAATAAGTTTTAAACTAGGCACTAAATATGATTTAAAATACATTTTTATTTCATGTTAATTCTCAAAATAATGATGGATTTATTTTAATGGGCATCACACTAGAAGATTTACTGCATTTTTTGTATAAGATAAATGCTGAAGTCTTCATTTAGACTCAAGTGAAGACCCTAACTATAGAATCACAACTAGAGCTTCTGGAAATCCATATGGACAGCTTTTCTGGTGTGGAAAGACACACATTATTACATTAAAATCAGCAGGGCCAAGAAAGTTACTCTGTATTTGAAACAGCCTTCTGCACAAAGTGCAACATCTTTATAAGAGATGTGCATAGAATAGACCTTTATCCTAAAGCCTTTGCTGAGAGAAATCCAGTTTAAGGAGTATGATTTGGTTAAACCAAAAATCAAGTGCAAATATCTAATAAGTGATATACCAGATGTGCATGAACAGAATGAAGGTTGCCTTGTCAAGTATTGTAGAAAATGATATCTATGTTTACACTAGGGACAGATACCTCAGGAAAAAAAATAAAAATAAAGAGAGAAGCATTTGATTTCATGAGCAGAAAACATTCATCTGACAGATTAATTATTTTTGAAGCAACAGCAGCAATGAACTGATTAATACATGGAGCTCTCTATCTCCGTGCTCATATAACCATCACATTAAGTAAATTCCATTTCCCTGAAAAGATTCTGACTTACTGAAAGGTCTTTATGCACTTATAAATGTGTCAACAAGTGACAAGGAGGTAATAGTTTCCAGGAGGTATTACTGCAATGTATATTTGATAATGAAATTTGCTGGTTAAATTAGCCAAAGAGAAAGTATAAAGGTCTAATGGGCTTAGTCTACCATTCAAAGAAGCACACACTGCTGGCTGTAGCAAAGATATGATGGATGCTTTCTGCAGTGGAGTATCACAACCAGCCAGGACAGAGATTAATTTATCTGTTTGCAAGGGAGATATTTTTACAAATAAATTTGGCCATGAGCACAAAGTCTTTTCTTTGACAAACCAACTCTCATTACCATGGTTACCAGTTTACAAAAGAAAAAAAAAAAAATTTGTCTTTTGTCTAGATCATTGCAACTTGCCCGCTCTAGGAATCCTTTACTCAATATCCACTGAGGGTCACTGACCACCTAAATCATAAGGTATCACTGCTGTTCTGATCCCTTTCTAGATTTTTCAAGCTAGAAAGTCATAAACAGCAAACCAGCAGGTCCATTCTGAACATTTGGATACTTTCAATTTGTACTTAAATTAATACTTTTAGATTTGCAATATAAGGTGAAGATTCAGAGACTTTTGGGAGCTGCTCAGAGAGCACACATTGGGAATTTTATGCCACAAAAAATTAATATAAATCAAGCTCCAAGCTTCTACTCTACGAAAATAACTTAAAATCACTCTTGTTAATACTTGATTAGCCATACCAGCTAAACAGGGTAATGAGTGCTACTTATTACACTGGAGAGAAGAGCTGCCTAAAAGCAGAAATCAAAATCTCAAAGATTTAAAGATGCAGAGCACTGGGGAAGCCATTTGACCAGTACTCAGTCATACACTCAGACTATATGATGAGTGGCTTATAAGAAAGGATTCAAGTGTCAGAAATATGTCATGTGCTATCATGGAATGCTATTCAATATGTCTATCACTTTTGTCACTTCAGCTCATTGTCTAAGAAGAGGAAAAACCTAGTGGAATGTAGTAAAATGGCAATGGTATATTTATGCAAATGCATCCTTCTCATAAAGCTTCTCATCAAACAAGATGAATTACAGTTCATCCTCAACCTGAGACAAATGATAAAATACCAGAATATTTTACAGTTATGCAATATTATCACCTGGAAGAACCCAGTCTAAAGGGATGATATGAAGCAGCAAAGAGCTCTGGGAAAGGATTTTCTTAAGTAAATACATCCCATATTTCTGCAGAGAAAAAATTCACATTGGAGAGTTCTATATTAATATAGAATCATGAACAAATTCTAAAACTATACCAGCATGTTAATGGACTAGATCTTCAAAATAGGAGCCAGATTAATATTTCTTCTTATGAAATGCAACAAGTCCTTTCAGATTCTTTCTGAAGTGAAAAGAATTAATGTTCATTTCTGGAAGTGTGAGAAATTATGCTTTATCTGTAAATATAATATCTTTACATATTCTAGTGTGAAATTAATACATCACCACTACATAAAATGTATAATTCATGTACTGATAGCCAGTCAGATGTAGCAGCCATGAAAACAGAGGCTTCTGCAAATCATCAGCATACATCTGCAAAACAAGTCACAGCAACAATCCTCTAAAGGTGGACTGGGCGGGGAGTTCAAGTACCAAATTTTCACTGCATCTACCTGCTACCTTTGCAAGTTAAGATTCAAAAATGGAAATTATACTTAGAAAAGAATGTAAGATTGTTTGGCTTTTTGTTTGTGTGTTTGTTTGTTTGTTTGTTTAAAACCATTATGAGTAAGTAGGAAGATAATTAGTTGTTTTGGACTCTAGAAGAGAAACACCTCTATACAATGAATATAATTATGGCACGAGCTCTAGGAGACTAGGAGGGGCATAAATTGAAACAATGATGTAGCTTGTAAACGTTGCTGAGAGCAGCATTTGGGAAATACAGTGAACAAATCAGGAGCTAGTGACACAGAACATAGGCAGACCTTCACAAACTCCCATTTATTTTGGGTCCTTCTCTGTTGTGGCCCAGATTGTGAAGGATCCTCCCCAGCACATCCAGAAGGTCACAGATCTCTGATAAAGTCACCATGAGCAGATTGCAGGGGACACCATGGAACATATAACATGTACCATGGAAGTGAATAAAAGTAGCACTTAAAATTATGGATTAGCTTGTCAGTAACTTAAACAATGAAAAGGCAGATATCCTGAATATAAATTTATGTACCAAGAAACAAAGAAATATCCCAAAGAAGCCAGAATCTGTACAACTTATTTACTGAGAGAAAGAACTGAGTAGATTTGAGAATGTGCATAATAGGTACTCGGTGTCTGATGTAGTGGATATCACAGCCACAGAGTGAAAATGAGGGAACAAAAATGCCATGCATCTGCCATGGCTGGAGTGCCAGAGTATGGGGATCACAGCAGGCAAACACAGTGCAAAATGCCTCATTTCTGTAGCTCTTTACAGAGACCTCTTTCACATTACAGGTGACTGCCAACATACCCACACAATCAAAATATGGCTTGAAAGACAGTTGACTTTGTTGCCTGAGCCTCTGAGTATTCCCCCAAAGCAATCCTACTCATCCTGATGGGAAAATGCTGACAGGATTTGCAGGACCTTGCACAGAAGCCAGAGGAGACAGAGACCTCATTCTCCTCTCAATCACCCAAGGCAATACAAAAAGATCCCTCTCCCCCACTGAGCCTGATCCTGCTTTGCTCGCCAGCTGCCATTCATTGTTCTAATGGCTTCAAGCTGCCCTAAAGCCCATTAGCCACTCAGAGGCAAGAAACAGAACATTTCCAAAGCACCTCAAATATGCTGCAGCCCCAAGATGTCAGCACAGCCCCTACAGACACTGGCAGAGAAATGAGGGGAGTTGAGCTTTCACTTGGAAGTGCAGCAGAAGCTGGATGGCTTCAGGGTACTTGTGGCATAAAAGACAGACTTCAAGTCACCTTCATATGCAGCCACAAATGAGAGTCTGGCTCTTTGCACAGGACTAAAAGGTTAAAAGAATCTTTTGAAAGGATACAAGAGCAAAAGAAACATTTTGTACTGGCTAGTCCTGCTCTCCCTGCTGTGATCTCCATACATTGGCACGCTGGCCTTGACAGATGCAAAGCATTTTTTGCCCCTTCACTCTCATTTTGCAGTGGATTCACACTGTGAATCCATTACTCTCAAACATCCAACTCCTCCTCAGACCAAATAGATGTCTCACAAACTTGTCACTGTATGTCTCAGGGTAAAAAAATTATTTCTTTTGTTTTACTTATATTAAATAAAGAATTAGCAGAAGAAGCTATGTGTAAGGCTTGAGGAATAAAGAGAACTTGGTATCACAGAATCATAGAATGTTTGGGTTGGAAGGGTCCTTAAAAATCTTCTTGTTGCAACTCCACTACCATGGAGGCAGGGACACCTTCCACCAGATCAGGTTGCTCAGGTCTCCATCCAAGCTGGTCTTGAATACTTCCAGGGATGGGGTATCCACAATTTCTCTGGGTAACCTGATCCAGTTTTTCACCTTCTAAGTAAAGAACTTCTTCCTAACATCTTATCTAAATCTCCCCTCTTTTAGTTTAGGTTTTCTTTGCCCCTTTGCCCCTCGTGGGAAAACCATTCCAGAATTTTACTTCATCGACAACTGAAAATGTCCTTCTAGTTTCCAAATTTAATTGTATTTATGATTGCTTTATGCTCATTTGTCCTTTTGCCAACACTGCTCTTTAGCTTCAGCACTTTTGCTTCCTCAGTCATTTCCCATACACAAGCTTGCAACTTATTAGACCCAAATGCATGACCTTGTACCACACAGCAGTGAATTTCATCTGATTTTCACAATTCCAGGCCTTAAGTTCATCCACTTCTTCCTAGCTGAAAGACTGCTCCTATTCAGAGTTCTTTCACACATACACGTCCTTTCTGTGAAAATTATGTGAACAAAAATACCAAAAAATTAGTCAGAAGACCAGTTCTTAAAATTGTACTGTAACCTAATCCTTCAATTAAAATTTTCTAGTGTCTCCTGTAGTTCTCAAACCCTCACATGATTTTTTACTTGCTTTGCAACTTTTCTTCTGATGGACATTATCCCTAATTTCCCTAGGAGATGCCAGATCACATACACAACTACAGTCCAGCTTGAGAAGTCCAATTGCATTTTCCTATATAGAAAATGAGTTATCTTATCAACGAAGTCCCTATAGATTTATCCTCAATGTGATCCATCAAATCAGTGCTGAGCAGTGGCCAAAAGGACAAGTCACTGAAAAATTGTTTGCAAAGGTGCCAGGTGCTGTATATTTTATCCAGCACAGTTCACCTTCCTTGCTCATAGCCCAAATCTCTATTAGTGGCTGATGTGACACCAGTGCCAATGTTTGTCCCTGCACAGCTGAACCAAATTCCATCATCATTGGGACCTGAGTGTCCCTATTTATCTCAGCAGCCATGCCAGGGTACAGAACCTGCCCATCTTCCCTGTCTTTAGATTCATGTTATATCAAGGTGCAGTATAGTCTGCAGTAGTCCGTGGTAGAAAGTTACACCTCTAGCAGTAAGCTCCAAAAAGAACAGGAAGTCCAGTCAGGGAAGGGACAAGACAAAAATGTGATCTCCAGATTCATGACATTAATTAAAAACTGAGCCAACAAACACAGTTTCACATCATCATGATGGCACTGGTGTGCAGGACACCTGAATTATGCCAGTTTGATTTGCTTCCCAAACTTCTCCAGAAGCAAAGGATAACACAGAAATTTAAGAGACTGAAAAGCTTTTTCTATTTGAGTAATTCCTTAAAGCCTATTAGTCCACACTTACTTTACACCTGGCTTTTTTCATAAGACCTAATGATGAAAGCATTCAAAGGATATTAGCAGAGTTCTGTGAAAGCTCAGATCATCAGTGCACACAAGAGCACCGTGTGCTTTCATATTAGCAATACATCCTGGTAAGAAGTAAATAAATGTACCACCACAAACTATCCTCTGTGAGAATGGCTGCTGCTCTGCAGGCAGCTTCCAGAACCTGGTTCATTAATTTAAAATGAAAGTCAGAGTAATTCAAATTTTATCCTTCAAGAGGAATCAGTTAAAGTCATACAGAACTCATGCTTTGGAAGAGAGCAATGTATTGATGCCACATTGCCTACTACAAAGTCTTTGCAAGCAAGCATATAAATATATAAAGGAATATCACATTCATTTTGGTAAAAATTTTGGTTTAAAGTTGCTCATCTCCCCTCATGACAGAAGAATGTGTCAGCTCCCTCTAAGAAATATGGAGGAACATTTGTTTTAACTTGTTAAAATGAACCTAGCAAAAAATTATCTAAGACATGGCTCCCCTCCTTTTCAGTCTGCTTACAACAAAAAATAACAGCTGGCTGTATCTGAAAGAGAAACACAGCTTTAACCTCTACCAGCATTGGAAGTTTTGACAATCAGCTACTCAGTCATAACACAGTAAATATTGATTTATATTTCAGATCAAAGATATGAATAAAAGACCAAAGACAGTCACCTTTCAGAATACACTTTATTACATAGAATTGTAAGACATTAGGTCAAGCACTCCAAATCTTCCTCTCAAAATTGGTGACATTTTTTAGTCCTACTTCATATGGAATATCCTAAGACATTAAGCTTCTGAAAGGTTTATGAGAATCAACAGCAGGATGCAGAGCAGATGTTATTGATGCTGCCATTAGTGAAAGGTGGGAAGAAATTAAGTCACTACTCATTTGCTTTGGCAGCAGCCAGGCTGACATGTACTCCCTGGCTGTTCACTCAGCACAGCTCCTGTTGGACACACCACAGCACAGACTTTCTTTGCTTTTCTTTCTTTACTGAGCAGAAAAAACACAGAAAGGAGTTTGGATGTTTGGGAACTCTGCCCTACAAGAAGAGTTTTAGGAAAGCAGAAACTGGTCAAGATACAAGACAAATGACCCAGAATGTAGAAATGTGAAAATATTACAGAAGAAAAAGGAAAAACAAGCAGGAGTGTTGTTAAAAGGGAGTCACGAGAGACAGAGGAAGCTGAGGTTTAGACAGGAGGAACTCGGGGCACAAATCTGTGTGATATCTGTCTTCGTGAAGATTTTTTCACAGAACAATTTTGTAAGAGCCAAAATGAAGAATGCTGTATGGAATCTAGTGACTCAGTCCAAAGGAATTCATTGGAAACTGCAGAGTCTCTTTATTTCTCAAAATTTATATTTGTGTTTCTATGTTTATTTATATTCCAAATGCACAAATAATTTTATTTGAAAGTGCTTGTATTTCTGGAAAAAACACATTAATTTTAAAAGATTAATTTAAAAGATAACACAACAGAGGCATTTATATGCAGTGCATACTGTGAGAAACCTTAAATCCTAACAATGTGAACAATAATTGAATGAAAAAGCAGTATCAAAACACTAAACAAAAATCTGACAAGTTGGATGAGCAACATCAAACTATATATTGACTTCTTTTTTTATCTTGTCAGTAAAAATAAAATCAAAGGTGGAGAGAAAGGAAAATAAGCCCAACAGTTATCAGAACAAATAAAGGCTGTATTTATCCCATCTCAGCACAAAAGAACACAGGAAATGTCAGAATAGAAGAGTCCATTTTGACCCACTGCAACCAATATCTTTCTTTCTAATATTTTATCCTGCTTCAAAGGAAATACTCTGTGGCATTCTCATTCTTTGTACGACCTATGTGACAGAGAGATGAAGAAATTCCTCTGTGAATCCAGCTATCCATCCATTTTAACACTGGATCATGGGGCTGCTTCTGAAATCCTAATTTTTATTTTTGTCTGGGCAAGTTACTAAAACTTTTTTAGGTACTATAAACTATCTGCCTTAAGAAGGTCCCAGTAATAGTAAATTACAGTTTATTTTTTTTTGTATATACACACTACAATCAATGGGATAAACACCATTGGTACATTTCAGAGGCAAAACTCTGTGCAGCACTTGACTGCTGTGATGATATTTTCAATCTGAGAACAGCTTGGAAATGGTTTCATTCCAGACTGAGAACACTCTCCTCCGATTTACAATAGATAATGTGCTGAGTGCATAATACAGAAAATGTACAATGATTTCTCAAGAAATTATTGGCACCTTAATTGTATTATAAAAATCAATAGTTTATCATTTAATGGATTTACCGGACAGAGAAGAGTGGCTATGCTATTTAAAGTTCCCACCAGTCATCCTGAGGCTGTTTTTCTTTAATCCTATTTAAAAATTCTCTGAGTCAAAGAAGCATGACCAAACTACAAAAGGCATTACACAAAATATCCTTCTACACTGCAAAGCTGAAATGAAACAACTAATAGATTGGTATAGTTTGGGGTGTCTGAAGACTGGAACTCCTGTAAAGAACAGTAGCAGGTGCAAAGATAACCTGCAAATATTTTTACTCTAACATAACTTGACAAACTTAAGCACAGGTTGCTTCCATCCTAAGCAACCATGGTGGGTTTTCACTTTTCCTGTATGCTTTCCTTGTTATTACATAGCTTTAATGAACTATCCTGAAGGAAAGCAGGGGATTAGGACATACACTACATAAAGCTGAGGAGTCTTTCAGTTACAGAAATTCACTGCCTTTCTTCAGACAATACCAATTTTTTTTATCTGTAAACAGATACCAGTTGCCTCAAAATAAACCAAACAAACCAAAAAAAGAGAAACAAATTAATAATCTTTTTAGCCCTGTGCTGGTTGTCTTTCTACATTCATGAATGCTGGCTAACTAGTTAGGCATCTTCATTAAATGCATCTTCATGATTTAAGGGTTTAAATGCCTGCTCTGACTGAAATGTGGCCAACTGGTCACATGGGTGGATTCCTACAAAGCCTGACAATACATAAACAGCCAGTTTCAAGTATTACTGTCTGAGGACTCAATGCTTTCTGGAGTGGTGCAACACATTTATTTTACAGAAAGACTATGATTTTTTTCATGCTTTGTCAACAGAATTAGCCTGGTGATGGAGAGCTGTCTTTGATCTCAACTCACCGCTGTCCACTGTGGTGTGAAGGACAAAGAGATGCAAGGGAATGTCTCCACAACTTTTCCATCCCTGCTGCAGCTGTGTCTGTCCCTTTGACAGTCCCTTTGACCATGACCATTCTGGAGGCCCCCTCCGTGTTTGAGCATTAGGACTACACATCAATGAGAAGAAACTTTGTCTAATCTTGGAAGTACACACCACAGAAATTGGCCCAACCATGTTTTGTCGTAACTATCCCCAAACCTCAAATAAGGATGCTTACAGAATTCCATGATTAAATACTTTTGGGGCTTTGGAAAACAGGTTGTGAACTGATTCCCAATTTTAACATACTTACCCATGAAGAGTCTTCTACAAACTGCCATTTTCTGAATCAGAGGTGTGGCTCCATCTTTCTAAAAGCAAAGCCTTAAGATGACGGAAAGATTATATGCATCTCTCACAGAATTTATTTTGTTCTAGAAAATCAGAGAGTCAGTTATGCTAATTAATTAATTTCACTTTTTTATTTATTTGAACAGTATTTCTATCAAAAGAGCAAGGTAATAATAAAAATGAGAAAAAAGTTCAGAACTCATGTATATGGCTGAAGAAGGAAGCATTCTGCTGGAAATTGTTCAGAGATCCACAAATAGTAGTGGATACAGTGGTGACTACACAGTTAAATTACCCTGCATGATGTAATCTTGGCAAATATATTCCTAGGAAGGTCACTGGCTGAGCAGGAATGTTCAGAGGAAATGCAGAGTGGGCTGGCACTGGGGCAAGTAAACCTTGGACACATGATAGCTGTTACCAAGTGAAGACTAAGCAGGCAGCAACTCACATCATGTCTCCCTTCCCTGCACATCAAGAATGGTAAGAAGAAACTACAGAAAATGTCATAGGATGCCTGGGTGTCTTTTTTTTTAGCTTAACTAGTGTTTATAATATATACAGTTCTCAAGACAAAACACAGCATTTTACAAAATACAGTATGAACTAGAAAGATGAGAGATCTCCAGACTACATCGACTGACAGTCTTAAAAAGCACAAATCAAACCAATTCAGAACAATATTGTACAGAAAAGACTGGCAAATGATCATTAGAGCTGAAACACATGGAGCTTTACACAGAGGGAAGGGAGACTGCTCCAAGTGTGAGCAATGATATGTCATAAGGCTAAGTCAGGAAAGGATGAAGGAAATTACAGAAATATTCCTATGGTTATAAACCAAAGCTATGTCAGTGGGGGTCCTTTAAAAATGGCTGGGTTTAATATCACACATCAGATATCTAGTGCACATTGAATACTCTCCTAAATTAAATCAATTCATTTCCCAGCATGATGCTCCTAACTTCTCGGGATTTTAATTTAAAACAGGAGACCTAACCACACCTTATGCTCAGGTTATTTGTAAGAAGAAGGGATGTTCATGTGTTCCATTTTCCTAGTCCTAGACACAATAGAAATCTCTTCACTGAAATATGTTCTAACACGTAAGGGGTGAAGATAAATGTGTATGAGTTCTCAGTTTTTCCCGAATTATTACCCAAGCACTTGCTGAACACTCTGCCTTTCCAGGGCTTTAGTAGATGTGCATTGCACAGAGGCTTCAAAATACTTAGCCAAAGAAAAGTGCATAAGTCAGCAGCCCAGGTACCAACTGCAGCCAACCATCAGCTGCAATCCCAAATAATTCATCATAAAAACCACCTTGATTGTCTCATCACTAGTTTTACAGTGTTTCCCAAATCAACATAATTCCAAAACAGACTATGGAAGTATGATATGCTCAGGCATGGACCAATTTTAACAACTCAAGATTCTTTGCCAGTCTTGCATTGCCTGCAAATTTTGGGTCACAAGATATGAGGGTTTTTCTGTAAGACTGGAAGGAAAATAGGGGAAAAAAATTCCCCTCACAGTATGTCTAAAACCAGTTTCCTGTGGCAGCTGGCAAAGGGTACTTGGGCAGCCCAGATTTGCCCCCAGCATGCAGGTAGCTCCTTAGACTTTGCAGATGTCTGCTTCACACAACATTTTGACTTTAGGGTCTTCAGCCTGAATCTCTGCTTTTAACTGGAATTTCTAAACTACTCAGGCCTTAGTATAACTCCTGTCAGAAAGGGTGCAGGGTTCTTAGATACCGTATGATGTGTAATTAATTCCAAAACAACTTCAGGTTAAACCATATGTAATTAACTATGTAGTTTCTGTTGGCTACAGAATAATTTTTTAACCTTTCTTTTCCTATCATTGTCTCTCTCCTGTCCATGTTCTATTAACTGCTTTTATTTAACAACCTCTAGCTCTGCTTTAGTATTATTGTTTTCCTTATCTCAAATACCTAAAAACTCTAATCAGTGTAATCCAGCATATGATACAACAACATGAATTTCTTTGAAAATCCTAAGGTAAAAGGAGGAAACTAAATACATCCTAAAACTGATTTAACTCCTTCCCTGTCTTGGCAAAATCAGGATGGTACCTTCAGGAGGAAGAGTGAGGAAGGCGAGCAGTGATGGTGGGCTGAGCACAGCAGGTCCCACCAGTGGCTCAGCCCTTCCAGTTCATGAATTTCATTATGCCATGATGGCATACATGGCTCTTAGTAATTACTGTTCCTAGAAACATTAAGAAACACTTTGAGGAAGAAAATGATATTTTAGTACTTTCTGTGAAAAGGCTACAAAGTTTCATGAAGAAATGCTGTGATCAAAAAAGCAGTCACTTCAAGGGAAGATCTTTGACTAACATCTCATTATAAAACCCCAGATCAATTTGGTTCCCCATAACCTTGTTCCTAGAGGTTTTTGCAGCCATCGGGATGTGTTTGCTTGTACGTGCCAGTGATGTTGAACAAACGGGGCCGTCCTTCTCGCTTGCTTCTCGTAGGGAAAGATGCCAGACCTCCGAGGCCAGTGTAGTTCCTTAAAAACCAAGGACTTTGATGTGGCTGCTGAAGCTCACCCTTCATCTCTCTAAAAAAAAAAAAAAAAAAAAAAAAAAAAAAAAAATTTAGAGAGTGTAGCCTTAAAAGGAAAAGGGCAAATATATTTAATGAGTTGACATATCAACGACATTTGCGCTTGAGGCACCTGCACGGGCGCTGGGTGACACCGGTGACACGGCGTCATTTCACAAACGCTTAGGGCACCTGTGAGGGGCCAGCAGAGGCTCTGCCTCGGCCATTTGTGAGCGGCTCGGAGCGGGGCCGGGGCCCGCGGGCAGCGCAGCCCCCACCGGCACCCCCGCACCCCTGAGGGGCCGCCCCGAGCTGGCACCGGCCCTCAGGGGCCGCCCGCCCGCGCCGCCATCTTCAACGGCCCCGCCGCCCTCACACAGGTGAGACCCGCGGGCACGGCCCCACAACCTGACCCCGGCCCCTCATCCTGACCCCGGCCCCACAACCTGACCCCGGCCCCTCATCCTGACCACGGCCCCACATCCTGACCCCCGCCCTTCGTTCTGACCCCGGCCCCTCATCCTGACCCCGGCCCCACAACCTGACCCCGGCCCTCCTGACCCCGGCCCCACATCCTGACCCCGGCCCCTCATCCTGACCCCGGCCCCACAACCCGACCCCACATCCTGACCCCAGCCCCATAACCTGACTCTGGCCCTTCGTTCTGACCCCGACCCCGATCCCAACCCCGGCTCCGGCGGGGGTGCCGCGGCCGCGCCGCTGTCGCTGCGCAGGGACACGGGGGCGCAGGTGATCGTGGGTCTTGTGTCTAAGCGTTTTGCGGCCCAATTTTTATAAAGCGAACGCAGCCTCGATTTTAAGTTATTTTTTCCCCTTAATTCTGCACGTGGTCCATAAAAGCTGGGACACTTCGCCCGTTGGAGCACCAGTAGTCTTGCAATAGCTTATTAATGGTCTTTCTGCCCATTTATTATGCTAACTTGTATTTTGAGAAAATATATAGTGGTGTTACAAACTCGGCTTTAAATATTTAATATGTGGAATTCATTTGTCTGGAAGATACTAAAACCCTTCATCAGTGATGAACTGCTTTCCCTGGCGTGTCCCAGCCACCATAAATCAGCTCTGGCTTTGGGCCCATGATGGTGAGTTATATGTATGAACAGTCTTGGGTCTAAGCCTGTGTGCCCTGCCAAAAACAGTGTATTCGTGTCATTTTTCAATGCAAATTAGTAGCATGTGCAAATTCACTTTATTTTGCTTCACAGATACAATTTTAGAATAAAAAATCTTAAATAAATATAGCTTTTCCAACTGTGGGATATTGATTAGAAACTTGTATTCATATACTTACATTAATAGTGCCTTTTAAAACAAGGGACTAACCATGACTATGAAGGGTTTTAGGTCTGTGTGAGTCCGTCCTGTTTCTCCAGGATTTAGAACAGTGCTTAGTACTAAGTAGATTAAGAAAGCATGTAGGTCTGTTTGCATTTGCTGTTTGTGAAGTACTCTTTTTGCTTAATTTCAAAGGGCCAATTGCTGGGGCTACGTAAACACCAAATATTATTGAAATATACATAAGAAGCTGTCGTAGAATGAAGGTATTTTGGCAGCTTGTGTGAATGGAAGGAATAAGGGGCCCTTTGGACACTGCTACTTTGTTGTTGATGTAAGAAGCATGGTGAAACTGATGATCAAAGTCGCTGCACAAACCAAGACATCACAAGGTAAATTCAGATAGGAATCTATTCAAAGATAAGTATCTTTCATTGTTGCTTAACTTCATAAATTATATTCTTGATTATTTCTCTGATCCTTTAGGCCTGTACTTCCAGTTGGACAGACATAGTAACATACATGGTTCAGGGCAATAAAAAAATAAGTTTGATCTGTGACTGAAAAATGAGAAAGCTACTAGTTTATGGCATTCTACAAAGATGTAATAAAATACCTATTTATTTGATAACTATGCAAAAAATTGAGGACTAGTATTTCAAATTGCTGTTGATTTTTTTTTTTTAGATAGTCCTCTGCATTTTAAGTACTCTTGATTTTTAGACTTGCTGGAGGGGCTGGGAAGAGGAAAAGTGAAAAGAGGAAAAATACTGCAATAATCAATTTTCCAGACCGTTCTCTCCTTTAAGAATAGCTTACTATAATTAATGACAATAATACTTGATGCATAATGAAAGCACTTTTTAACATTACCTCAGTAATTACATGACAAATATGTCATTCACTTAATGGTTTTAGTGTCTACCAATCTTAATAGCAAAGGTAATTTCTAGTCTTCTTTTGCAGTAATGAAGTTTGGTAAGTTATAATTAAGCAATATATGAGCAAAGATGTATTTTAATGTCACTTGCAGTATTTTTCTTGCCTTCATGAAAAACAAACTGACATTTTTCTGATTTCACAGAGGTGTTTACAATGATGAGCTTTGTAGCTGAATGACTTATCCACACACAAATGCTTATAAATTTTGGGTCTAGTTTACCTTCCACTAAAGTTAGGAAGAGCCACCTGGGTATGAATTTGGTACCTACAACAATCATCAGTTTTCTGAGTCTGCATAAAATATGTTCTGCAAATTAGCACATAAGATACCTTGTTCATATGAATATTAGTTTAAAACACAGCTGCATTGATGACAAATTTTAAACCTGGTAGTGGTCCCTGAAAGAGATGAGTTATCTTTTCAGTCTCTGAACTTACACCTTTTTATTCAGTGACTTTTAGATCAGAATTCCTCACATTTATTTAGTCCTAATATATTTCCTGAGATAGGCATAACAGAACTGCAGTATATGTGAGGGCTGTGCTAGGTGCATGATGCTTGGCAAATCTGAAACTGATATTTAAAGCAAAAATAGTGAAAGTGCTTTGACCCAAGGAAAAAAGCAGTGTATTCCTTTGCATCTCCTTCACTTAAAATTAATAATAAATAAAAACTGGCCAATGGTGAAATCCTGAGTTCTAGAATGACAAGTGCCTCAGAGTGTGAGTTACAGGGATACATTCATCATAAATATGTCCTGCAGGAGGGCTTAGCTCCTGTCTCTCATTCCCTGCAGGTCCTTCACATTCTGCTCTGGCAAAGGGAATCAAAGCAGTAGGTCACTGAGATTAGTTCCATGGTGCCACTGCTTCTCACTAAGACATAAATCACACAATTTTGAGTGGTTCTGGCTAGTTTAAAGGCTGTAAATAATAACAAAGATAGGGCTACTGACACAAACTGAACAGTGATTTCAGAAAGAAGTGATCTTTATGTTAAGTGAATATTTAGAGAGAAGGAAAAGCCTAAATATACTTGCTTTAGAACTGCATTCTTTAAAAGGTGTTTCTAAAATGTCTAGTTCATAATTAAGTAGCTCAATATAACTATTAATCTAGTAATTTTTTTAAAAATATGCCAACAAGTGGAATATTTGTATAGAAAATGGTCTAAAACAGAATAATGCAACTGGTATTTTAGAAGTGCAGTGACAATAGTAGTTAAATTTCATAAAAATACTAATTACAAGTTTTGATAGGCCTGTTAGAAATGCTGTGGTTTTAAAATTTCATTTTCCTTATAATAAAAAAAAATAAATTTTAATTTTTATTTTAATAATATTTCTGGCAACGGCATGGGATAAATTTACAATATCTGATTGGTTTTCCCTTTTTTTTTTTTTTTATTTACAGACAACTTTGAAATAAATGTGGATAAATATAAATAAATTTCATCACATTTACATAAATGAATGATTATTTACTTTTTCAAACAGAATGCTGCCCTAATCCTTTACATAGATTCATTCTTCATGAACTCATGCATATTGTCACTGAATTTCTAGTTCATTTGTAGTCATATATTTTCATAATTTTTTTTTTAAGCTTCGTTACTTCTTGGTTGTGAGAGCTGAACTGGTGATTATGAGAAGCTGTATTTATAATCATCTGGTCAGCGTAATGTTTCTAATAAACTGGTTGCAGACTGAAAAAATATCCAGTAATTAAAAATAATTTAATTCTTAAGTTGTTTGTACCCAAACTGAACATGAACAGAAGTAAGTATATCTAAGTGAGGCAGAGTCTTGTGAAGGGATTTTTCTGTGAGTTGAGGAGCACTTTCAGTTCTCAGTGAAGGTGGTTGTTGCGTCCTGTGGCTGATATTCCCTGACTTTGGGGAGTGACAACTTCCTTTTATGTTCAGGCTCTCTTCACTGATGCCAGGTAAGACCCAAGACACTCAGTGAGGAACGTGGGAGGTTTCCAGTGTCAGTCCCTTCCCTTTGCACTATTCCCATTCTACAACTGCAGCCATCTCTTAATTCACAGTGACCTGAGCAGCCCTCAGATAACTGAAGTGTTTGGTTTGAGTCTTACAGTAATCATCCTCAAAGAGTGCTGAATGGGAAAGATAGCTTGACTCAGAAGTCTCTGCCAAATACCTCTAGATGGAGAGATTTCTGTAGCAGCTGTTCCATGTTTCTACTTTTCTGTATTGAATGTTAAGCTCCTCTTTAGTGGATTCTAATGTTTTCCATTGGGCACTTGAGAACAAAGAACAATAAAAAATATGTGTTGAAGATGATTTTGAAGCATTTTTAAAGAATAAGAAACTCTCTGTTGATTAAAAATAAGGACTGACATTAAATTGCTAGTTCTGCTTGAAATATAAGAAAAGGCAGCCCTGAGTACTTGATGCACAAAGAGAACGTTTTGCAAGACAGTGTCAATATTAATTTTATTTTGGTGTTAATTCTTTTGCAGTAGCACTCTGATGCAGTTGATACACATTTCTACTCAGAAAAGTACTTTATAATAATATTCATATATTTTAAAAGACGGCTGGAGTGCCATAGGGTTTTTTTCATGTCAAATCCTTTATAAGGTTGTTTGCTTTTCAGCAGAGCTTGCAAGTGGCTTTACTGATTGAGAAGCTAGAATTATTTTCTGCCTATGAAGGCTGGAAAAAAATGTTCAGAAACCACTATCAGGTAAAACAGAAATAATTCTAATTTTTACCCATTTTCATTTCATCAATTAAAATAGCTTATCCTGAGAGGCAAGAAATCCAGCTACAGTGTTTTAAAGTGTTTCACAATTCAGTATTTTTATGGAAGTGTTATGAAGTACTGGGAGGCTGCTAGATTCTAGCTAGGCCTAGAATGGGCACAGTGTGAGTTTCCCAATGCCCTTTGCTCTTTACCCTTGTGGGCCAGTGAAGGCAATTCTGCTTCCATGTAGTCATGGAAGGAGTCCCAGCTCCTAAGGTGTTGTCAGAAAAGGAGATTGGTTTATGCCCTTGGTCCAACAGCAGTCACATTATCTGGAACTTCATTATCCCTTTTATTCTTTTCTGGTCTCTCTTTCCACCACACTTTGCCTCCCTTTTTCTGCACCAGTGCCATCCATTTTGAGAGAACAGTCCACCCCGACTACATTTACCCCACTGGTACCAGATGTGCTACTTCTGTACCAAAAACTGATATTTCTGATGCTGTTCCCTAACTTTCTCAGCTTTCCATGGACTTTCTCATGCCTAGCTGCCACTGACTTCGCAGGATTGTGCTCCCCAGAGATGCCCCATACTCCCCTCAGTTGATTGTGGAGTTTGGCAGTTTCTTGCCTAACTTCACTGGAGACCCAGTGAGACCAAACCCTCCTTGACAGCACTAAGTAACTTTTGTCTGCTTCTTTCATCAGTGTTTGGTTGACATTTTCTCATGTCATGTCTGGTATTTTTCCATGTCCTGTTCATTTTAGCTTCAAATCGGGGCCAACTAAAGGGCTGTGCTATTAACATTAAAATGTGTTGGTAAAGATGGAAGAAAAAAGATACTTGTTTAAAATTTGCAAACACATACAGCTTGGCAGTTAAAAAACTTTTTTAACTTTTTGAGAGCTTGATCCTGTAGTCCTTAAATAAATCAGGCAACTTGAAATTGATTGTATACCATATTTAAAAGAAATTCTTCCACTGTAAGTTTAAAAAATATTTTGAGTGTAGTTTATGGAATGCTATTTTAAATTTCCTTATAACTTACTAAGTCCAGTCAGTGGGAACAGCCATGTGGCTGAAGCTGACAGGTGTGTGTGGGCAGAGGAAAATACCTAATTCATATACAGTGCAGAGTTGATGTTCTCTGAAAAACTAATCTGAGGAGCATTTCTTTTGCTTGCCCCTCTTGCTCATTCTGACTTGCAGGCAATTGCTTGGGCAGCTGAGCATAAAGAGAATTGGGGAATGCAGG
This sequence comes from Muscicapa striata striata, assembly GCA_030060385.1. Classification (NCBI taxonomy): domain Eukaryota; kingdom Metazoa; phylum Chordata; class Aves; order Passeriformes; family Muscicapidae; genus Muscicapa; species Muscicapa striata. Next base: position 398,782 of record JAREIS010000002.1, on the reverse strand, counting down.
CAACTGGAAATGAGAAGGGAATGGCAGAGTTGTAATGATTGATTAGGTCAACCATGCTGCTGAAAATGTTTAGCAAGCTGTAGGCTGAGTGCATCAGGTGTCACAAAAAGTGCGACATCAAATTTCAAATCTCTAGAAGCAAGTAATTCCCTAAGCAGAGGTGATAAAGCCTACCTCCCCAAGAGCCTGTGTTTAGATTCCTTGGTGTCCAGTAGGGCACATACTCTGTGTCAGGAGTTTTCACCTGACAGGGACATCCATAATAATCTTTTCCCAGAAATAATTCCCTCTTGCCTGAAAGAAGGCTGTAGCCCTTACCCTTTTCATGGTGATACTCACTGGAATAGATCTACTACCAGGCCACTTAATTTGACCCAGAACAGTTAGTTACTTTTTGTCTGGTCAAATCAGGCTGGAATTTGGTAATCAGTAGAAAAATTACAGCAAAATATATAGGCAGAGCAATTCACATATGTAGACAAATGGTGTAAACTTCATTTCCATTGGAAATCAGATAAAACATCCAATCTGCAACACCTTTTATTTTTTAGCAGCATGTTTTAAAACTCACTTTGGCAAATTGTAGAAATAAATTATCCAAACATAAATTAGTCATCTCTTGCGTGGTTTTAGAATATTTGCCGTAATTTTGCTTTTTAGAGAATGACATTATAGATAAAATTATTTAAAATTCACCATGATATTCCTTCAATTTTATCTTCTAATTCTCTAGTAAGGCAAAGTATTGACTACATGAAATGATATGTTATAGTAGTCTAGAAGTTGTTATTAGTATTCTGCTGTCTGAATGATCAGTAATACTGACTGTGGTAACAGCGTGATACAGAAGGATTCTTACGTTCCCATCTTGACTGTTGATAATTTTGTGTTGTCCATTTGACAGGATGATGTATCCTTAAACCATTTTATTGTAGGGGGGCCCATTTGTTGAAATATTCAGTGCTCAAGGCAAGAACCCAGGAGCAAAATGGAAGATTTTTGGTAACCCATCAGCCATATCAAAAGTAAGTTTTTAAAGAAATCTATAAAACCTATAGGATAAACCAGAAAAATGTGAATGAAGCTTAAAATTAGAAGGTAATGAGGGCTTTGACCAGACAGGGGAGTTGTCACTTGCAGTTCTGTCATTATGGCAGACTAAGTGACTACTTAAATTACTTCTATATGCCTACTTGCAGACTGAGTTGGTCACAGTGTAATTTTACAGATTAAATATTTAGAAAGTAATTTTGGTACTCTGGTAACCAATGAATGGAGTTTTGCTCACTGAATCGTGAGTCTTGTTTGTCAGCATTATTTGTTCATAAAACACACAAGGACACATTTGTGTGGATTAAATTTTTGCCATCAAATGTGAACCAGTCATACTCGCAGTGCTATCTGCATTTTCTGATTAAAAAAAAAAAAAGTTTTGCATGGTAGTAGTATGGTTGTTTGTCAGGAGGAGAATTCTATCAGGATGCTTATGTTTGTTGTTCCTTTTTGTAGGAATATGACAAAGAACTAAAAGGCTTTGTTTTTGTACTTGAAGGAAGCAGTCTAATCAACAAAATGAAACTACCAAGAGAAACAAAACAAACTTGTGAGTATCAAAGAATTAAATGTCTGTGATGTTGTTCTGATTAATAGATCAATCTTATATTGGAAGAATGCAAAACTTACATTATTCTCTCTTAGTTCAGGCATAATTCAGCATAGGAAAAGCATTTTTTCATTAACTTTTTTAGCAGGTCAATTACAAATAAGTAAAACTTAGAAATATCACATTAGAGTAAGTGCTGTAGGGAAGATGTAATGTGTCCTGGTGCTGCCAAGTTCACTTTTGTACCTGATCCTGATACAGACCAATGTCTGATAAATAATCTCTCACTCCATTCACTTACTAAACAAGCACTTACTGCAGTCAGTAATTCTACTGGCATTAATGAATGTGAACTAGGTTCCTGTCCCCTTTCTCATTTTACTTTTTAAAGAATTTTTACTTTTGTATCAAATAAGCACTAGCAGTATGAGAAAGTTATACCCAAATTTCCGCTTTGTAATTTGTCTTTGTAATCAGTGTTTAAGGGCAGTGTGGAGTGTGTTCCCAGGATGTCTATTGCACCACAATAAACCAGAATCCAAACAGTCTGCAAAACAGCTATCATCATATGCCTGAAACTCCATGACAGGGTGGTGTACCTTATAAAGCTTGTAGAAGTGAACTGAGCTGGTTTAGAATTAACTGCTTTCTTTTAAAGAAAAATTGAGATGGTGATTATAAAATAATGGAATAGGAATCTTCTTGTATACTTCTCATGCAGGATATACGATAAGAGTTTTTTCCAATAAATACCAAAAATAAAAGAATAAATTCTTTAGGCTGGTTATGCTGTCAGGCCTTGAAGTTTAGTCTGATTTTCATAAAAGAAATTGGCTCTTATCTTCATTAAAATAAATATTAATGCAATGTAAATTTTTGAGCAACCAAACTAATTTGTTTTCAATGGTACAATAAACTGCTATAGCAAATAACAGTAAACAATTAAAAGAAAAAAAATTGCTAACTGTTGCTAAACGTTTAAATGAGGATTAAGAATTAATTGTGTGGGTAATCACTGCTAAAAATAGTTTGGTTTTAAATTTACTTTAGCTAGTGCTGCACTACTGCAGTCAGGCTTCCATCTGTTACCATTCTGTTTCCTTCTGTCTTGGTCTCTTCCTCTCTTGAGGTGTATGTACCTCAAGTGTTTAATTAATCAAGTATACGGTCTCCCAGTTGCACTGAAACTTTGTATACTCTTCCAAAATAAAAGGTACTATATATGCAAATTTAATTTGAAGTCTTAAGGTGTAATTTGGCCCTCAAAAGAAGAAACTTCTGATTTTTCATTCTTTAGAAGAGGAGCCAATGTTGCTGTTCAGGCTTGTGGAGTCAATGAAAAGCATCCTGTATCGTCCCTGATGGAATATCTAAGAAAACAACATATGGTTCAATTCAGAGAGCTTTGTACTGTTCCCCTTGGTAGGGGGGTACCTGAATTCCTTGTTTGTTCCCTCAGTCAGACTCCCTTGCTATTATTCTAAAAATCAAAAGCCTCCACTGAGGAATGTTGTCATGATCTGAATTGCATTCTTACCCAAGAGTTTTTTTGAAGTTGCTTTGCAAGGTGTTCATTTCACCAATATGAGTGCAAGTTTAACATGACTATAAGATAATCTTGATAGGAAAGTATTGCTTCATTTTACAATTCTTATGGGATATTTATTGTCTTCGTGCTCTTGGAGTGCAAAAAAATTGTAAGCTAAAAAAAAAAGAGTTCATTTTGCTTTCATGAAAATTCCACAAAGCCACAGATGGGACTTTTAAAACAATACTTTTATTGCAGTTTGAATTGGATTTCTTCAGGTTTTCACCGTGTTCATATGTTGTGTGAACCTTGGGAAATAGTGTTGTAGGAGCATAGCATATGGTACAAAATCGAAATGCTGGATAGTGAAACGTGTGTCTGCATGCCCACAACATTTTTTTTTCTCTTTTTCTAGTGGGACTGGTGCAGCAATTTCTGACACTTCAGATTTTTGTGCCATTGGGAAAAGACTTCTCCACAGAATTACTGTAAGATGCATAAAATTTCCTTGAATACTTAAAGTGAATTCTTGATTACAGTCATTAATGGTGGTGACATATTTTGCATTAAAGCATGGTGAATTGTCAAGTCACCAATAAAAAGTAATTAAGCTAATGAGATCATTATTTCTTAGATGTTTTAAATACTGACATTCCTTTGAAGAGCAAACTCAAAAAAATCCTGAATGAAGATGATGAAAAATCTGAAGAAATGGGATACAAATTTATCAAACATATGAAAATACTGGCACATGAGGACTGCCTGACAATTCATAAGAGACAGGTCATAAGAGTGGGCCCTTTGGACCAGGGCAAAAAGAAACACATTCTAATAAGTGGGGGAGAAAACACAACCAAATGCTAAAAAGCTAGAAAAAACAAATGGAGTGCTCGATTGGTATAATTATTTCCATGCTGTGAAGAGAGTAACAGTAGAAAGAGAATTTTTTATTAGTTAGGTGTGAAATGATTTAATAGAGTTTTAAACTTGGGCAGTTGTCAGGCTTTGGACATTTCTTCCCTAGTGACACCATCTGTTTATGTATAAACAGCACAACTCACTCAGCTTTGAAGTCCGTAGAATATCTGAGATTGGATTAACAAAAGAAATATTAGGCCATTAGAAGCCCTGCAAGAAAAGATGGGTTGAATGATATCAATTAAATTAGCAATTAAATTGTGTAAAGTGAAAGAAGGGTTTTATTTTTGTTTGACTTTGTGTAAGTTTGCATTTAAAGGGACAGAGGGACAAAACAAACAGGATAAGTCATGCAGCACCAAGTTTGGAGAGACCAAACACCAAGTACCAAAACCAAGATCTGCTTCTCAAGGACATTCTGTAGGCAAAGGTAGAGATTTAATGACAGGTGTAGGAATTCAGATTTTTCTGTAGTGTCATATTCAGTTTAATTCTTTTGGGTATTTGCCACCTTCTTAACAAGAACCTCTTTTCTACTTCTAATTTTATTTCTCTCATTGCTTGCTTTAAAAAAAAAAAAAACATTTTCTATCACTTCTCTCACCCTTATTTACCTTTTCTCTTTCCAGCTTATATTTAGACTTTACATTTTCTTCATCTTTTCTTTCTGTTTTCGGTTCCCATCTTTACTATGTCCCTCTTAGAAAAGCAAATATATGTTGTTTAAATATCCTTAGGTACTTGTATAGATTTAAATACATGTATTTTGTATTTGCTATATATATTTTAAGTAAAATATACTATATTACTATCTAATGCATATAATGTAGACTATATTGACTGTATATTTTCTCTGTAGCTCCTGTTACTTTGAATGAAGGTGTTTGTGTCTTAAAAGTACAGTATCAGATGTTCCCCACTTAGTGCAACTGTATTAAAAAGTTAATAAAACTTTTTTTAAAATAGTTTTAATACTGAGTTTTGTATTTGAAATCAGCTATAACTTACTTGTACCCATAAAGTCCTTCAAGACTTGCAGAATAGACAATATATTATTTTATCCTAGCAGACTTACGATAATCCAGTAAATAATAAAGACGAGTCCTTCTTGCTTCACGTGACTGCTGTTAAGTTCCCTTCTTTTCAGATGTTTTGAAAGAAATCTCCTGCTTGTTTGTGGACAACTATGTATTGTTTTATTTCCTGAAGTTTAATGTTCAAAGATGGTTTCTTACACAACCTGACTACTTAGTGCTGAATCTTTGAGCAGCTTCTAGTGAAAACTGATAGCATGCCAAGCTATGAAATTTACTTTATATAAAAATCCCTGACAAGTTTTGTAATAGCTGAGCATGAAGCTTTATGTTACATTTCCTGCTCTCCCATTCTGCAGAGAGATGGAAATAGGAATTTAGTTTGAGCCTCATCTTCCTTTTGCATTCTGTTCAGTGATTTATTTGGTCGGCAAACAAGAATTTCTTTAAGACCATCCATCACTGCCGGCATCAGCTGAACTAAACTTTCTAACTTGCTGCTGTCAACCAGTCATGCGAGATTCTTGCTATAAATACTAAAATGTGCAAACTACTGTCTATATTAGCTGGTTTGTCTTTTCTTTGGAGGAAATCTAAATAGGATTTTAGATACTTTTTTACATGGCATGATTAGATGAATACCACCACGTTAATAGTCAATGTATTGATCTGCATAAAAATGTGTAAAATAGATTGTGGATGAAAAATTTGATGAAGCATAATAAAATCACAACCAAAGTAGAGAGCATGTAATTTATGCAGCTTCTTTGGAGCAAATAATAGCAAAGCTATTAGTAATGCTGAATATAGCTGTCTGCTGCAGATGCAGTTGCCAGTTGTTAAATCTTCAGTGTTATGGATTTTGCTACTTTTCTGAAAAGCAAAGGTAACTCAATCTTTGAAAAATTTTTTGCATGTTAAAGAAAACAGCATCTGGCTTGTGTTGTCATTTTTGCTTTAATTCCCAACACATCGACATGTGGGTGTTATTGCTTCTACTTGGCATTTTGACAAGCACTCAAACATTTATTCTTAAAGAACTGTAATGCCAGTTATGATCATACTTTGTTTCTGATATGGTTTTCTTAGTGTTGGGTATCACATGAAATTAGCACATCTTGTAATGAAAGTTACACAGCAAATGAGTAGAGCAGTTGATGTGAGGAAACAGACCTTGAAATTGTACCATAGCATAAAAATAAAAATTAAAAAAAAAAAAAAAAAAAAAATAGACTGGTCTGGCATAAGAACAAGGATGAGATGCTCAATTCCTGGTTATGTACTGAAATATATTGTGGTCTTGTATGAGTCCCTGTGTATTGCTCAACCTTTCTTTTCCCAGTTCAGACATGGTATTTACTCATCCATTGCTGCAGTTCTGAGGTCACTCTGCCTCTCTATGTGATGGCCAATTCATGGTGCTTCAAACTTGTTTAAATCTTTGCATTGTAAACAGCTGTAAATCACATATGGCACCACTTCTAGCTGGGGAGGTTATGAGATTCCCTCACTTCTGACATGAAAACCTGCAGAGCAAACATTGTCAGTCGAAGCTGCTGCTGCCCCCAAGCCCACAATATTAACATGCCATGGGGCTCTGCTGTGTTGCCACTTCTGGAGTCACACAGTACCTTATGGACCCTCTTTCCAGCCAGAATTCACTGCAGATCACAACATGCTTATTCCTTCTAATGACACCTATGTCTCTTAATTTCTTAATTCTTCCTGATGTTTCAACCTCAGCCTTTCAGCCTTTGCTCAGCTGGTGAATCACTTATCAATAGGTTTGCTCAGTTACTATCCCACTGGTCATTGTCAAATTAGCTTTGCTTGCCACTAGCCTTCACCAGCTCCAGAAGGCATCAGCTCTTGTTATATTCTGAATTAATACAAACTCTGTGAGAGTTTCAAACTCTGGAACATACCTGATAAATTTTCTCTTGAAGCTAGTTACATATGAAGGAATCTGTAGGGAAAAAGGGGTTAATATCTCTTTATTCCTGAAGTAGTTGTGCTTGCTGATAAGAAATCTTACTGCAAGGCCTGTGAACAGTACAGTAGAATATATATTTTGGTACCATATTTCCTGTTTTCAAACAGTTGTTTCTATAAATACAAACTTATTACTTTGAGATTTTTAATAACCACAACATAATAGGTTTTACAGGCATAGCTAATTTATTCACAGATACCGTAACAGTTTGAATTTATGTGAATTAGATGCTATCATAATCAGTCATCATTTTAGCTTTGCTGACAGAGATGGCATAAATTATTCATGTTAGCCTAAACACCTGGCATGTTATCAGATACAGAACAATACGAATCTTGGTTAGTCTTGCAAAACTTAGACCACCCTCTTAAAATTCAAAGCCAGACACAGATGCTAATTCTATCATGTACATCTGAAACTACTGGAAGATTTTTACTAGAGACTGAAGGTAAACTTTATTGAATAGATTTAGCTGAGAGATTATTTGAAATTCTGGTATTTAGTAGCATGAGATATGTTCCTTGATTTTTTTGTGAAGCAGGAGTAAAATACAGAAACATTCTTAAAAGTATTAGGGTATATTAAAACAAAGCAGATTTTAACTCATATATTTGAAAGTAAAAAAAATTTAATAACTCTCCCAGTCATCACATCTTCTAGAAATTTAGGTGGAAGCAAAATACTAATTATTTATATTTTGGTTGGTTGATCAGTGTAAGTAACATGAGGTAAACTGAATCATGTGTATATTTGGTTGGTAGGTTTGTTAGTCATTTTCATATGCCAAATAAAGTAAATTCTGTTCGCAAGAAAGTTGATTTTGTCATTTTAAAGGGAAGACTTTGTAGTAATTCTAAGTTATAAGAATAAATGGTTTAAATATGAGAAGTATGGCTGTATTTAAGAGACCTATTACATTAGCAGGTGCTAACATCCTTTGTCCCAAAAGGATGGATGAAAGGATCGATTGTCTCTTTAGAACAGAAAATTCATGGAAAGGATAACAAAGCAGGAAAAAGAACAGCCAATGAACTTAAAAAGCCAACCTAACTTCCTGCAGGCATAAATAACTGCATTATAGAGGTACTTTTTCCGATTCTGGAAAAGGAGTCAGCACTAAACTTTCTACATATTAATACTCACTAGAGTACTTTGTACTGAAAAATTAAAAACTATTTTCGAGAATTGCAGTTTTCTAAATGATTTGGCATGCAAAAGTTAGTCATGCTTCAGAGGAACATTGTGCTGCAAACTGGAATTTACTAAATACTTGAAAATTAGAGAAAGATTAGCTTATTTCAAAACCAAGGATATTAAAATATTGATAGAAGTTTCTAAAATATATGTTATGAATATTAGTGAGCACCTCCAGAATTATTTGTGAAACATGGAGTTGTAAGAGTAATTAAACTTTCACACTAAGTTATTATTGGTAAAGCAAAAATACCAGGTCATTTTTTTATTTGGAGAATTGATGACAAATATGTCAGTATCTTGTAGGGAGAGGTCATGATTCACCATTTCTTCATAACTGTTCCTTTTTTGAAAGATTTTCATTCTAACAGCCAGACTTGGTGTGATTCTTGTTTTGTGCCTGCCAGTTGTTACATCATTTATGGATGCTGGGTTAAGGGCACTTTGTGGGGTTTATTTCTTAATGCTTCCCAGAACAAACACTATCAACAGGAAATTCCAGTACACGATACAACTTGTCCTCTAGGTCTGGGTGACATATCTGTCTTCCAGATCTCTTATTTTGTAGAGATTTGATTGATTTTCAGTGTAACTACATCTGTTTTTATGAGGGCAGGTTGCAGTGCTCTGGGTTGCAGATCATCAGGCAGCCACTGTAGTACAGTAGTATCTTCTACAAGACCAATTTACAAATAGAACATAAAATAAAGCATATATGAAGTACAGGGTGCTACTGAATAAGGAAAGTTGAGAATCTGAAAGCAGGGCAAATCAGCTGACAGTTGCAATTCCTTTATTTTCTGTGTTTAAGATGGAGGTGATGATAATGATGATACTGATGCTACTATGTAATGTTTAGGAAGCAGATGCCTTTTATGGAGAAAAGGGCACTACAATTGTGAAGTACTAATACTAATGTACTAATAGTGAAGCATTAGCAGAGAATTCTCTCTGGATTTTGACCAGGATACAAAGAGATTTCTGTTAGTATTAAATTGCACGGGAGTTGCTCTTACCTTAGCAACATCCATGATACTTGCTTTTGTGTTTGGTAAACTTCCAGGTTACATTATTTATAAAGAGAAAAACACTTTCATTTGAAGACCATGTGATCCTGACAAATGAGGCATCCCTTCAGCAGTTCAGTATTGGTTTTTTCTAAGTTCATTTTTAACCTTGAATTGAACATTAACAAATGGTTATAAATTATTATCCATACAGAAGCAAAGTGAATAGGCAATCTGAGCAGATGAGTCTATCTGTGCTATTGGGTAGTTGCTACCATTCACTTGCAATCTCACTGTAGTTACCATTGTGAGGAAAATAGTCAATCAAATTTGAAGATGTAAAATAAAATTGAAAATTGAATTGGAAGGTAATTTTACTTTCAAATGGTTTGCAAATGTAGATGTTAAGTGTGAAATGAATGCAGTTAATGACCATAGCTGGAGGAGTTATGCACCTGCTGATCACAGGAATATTATTATAAATGAGGTTGATTTTCTTGTTGACTACCTCATTTTTCTCAACATGGTCTCATTACTTTTCTATCACGTCTGACCCTTAGACATAAATACTCAAGCACAGACATAATAAAAATACGTTAACTCTCATATAGATTTTTTTAATTCGTCTTTGAAAATCAAGATGTGTGCTGCAGATGTTTCTTGCCATTGTAGGTTTAACCTAACTTCTGTTTTTGGATAGCAGGAAAAAAGTTGAGTTTCACCAGAAGTACTCTAGAGTAATTTTGCAACTGAAATCTGATGTTCTAGCTTGCATTATCTGAGTTATTTCAGAAAATAGTTTCTCCAGACCCTTCCTTTATTTTTACTTTCCAATAAGCAATGTAATTGAAAAGTGTGAAAGTTACACTAACTCTTAAAAATTATCTTCCTTCCCCTGGGAAATAAATTACTTTATATCATCTTAAGGCCATCTTCTTCTTTTTGAATTTGCCTGTTTGAATGTTTCACCTACTTTTGCCTGTGGAATGAAAGAATTTTTATTGTTATAAGTGTGTTTACAGAAATAAATTACACTTCTTTTGGAGTGATTATATCTATGCATCTTAGGTTTCCCCCTTCCTTATGGTGCATCTCATCGTAAAAAGTCTTATTTTAGACTTAAATGGCAGAGTCTGATATAAATGTATGTCATTTGATCTAAACAAATGCGTTCAGTGTTATATTTTGGAATGCAACTGAGCTGTACATTTACCAATGGCCTTTCTATAACCAAGGTACTTATTTTTCTTTTCATGAGGGAGGGAGATAAACCTATTCATTTAAGAAATAAATAATAAAATTTAAATGTATTGAACTGATAATGTAGTGTGAACTTAGGTTTTATTGCCAGTTGTTTGGAGATACACGACTTAATTCTAGGATCCTATCACTCTGTTATAGCCTCATTTAAAGCAACATTTTCTATTGAGAATTTTGCAGTTTGAGGTTCAGCAGGGATAGTATTTTTGTTTCTCTGTACTCAGGTTATTGCAGTTGCCTGGTTTCTCAGCACAACTGCTCAGCTCTACACTGTAACCAGGAAATCCAGGGAGCTTCAAGCAGCCATTGCTCCAGTACTTTGTACTTCTTTGGTGCACCGATTTTTTAGCACTTCTGAACATCCAAGATTTAGAGTGAAGAGTTTCTGGAAACTAAATTCATAGGTTTTTCACCAGAGGCTATATGGGAAGTAAAGTGATGAGTGGAACTATGCCTGAATCTGGAACAAAGGCTTAGTGATGTGGCCCATTTGCTGGTGATCTTAAGGGAATTATTTCACATCTTACTTAAATGCTTACAGGTACCAGCACTGTAAGACACTTGGAGGTTTTCTGATGAAATCACTTTTCAAGGACAATTTGTCCATTCATAAAAATATGTGCAGATGATTCTGGAATCTCTCATGTCAAACAATAGCAATGGTGAGGATATAATGTTCTTTTCTTGGCACACCGGTAGAATTTCTGCTTTTTCAAGTGCATGTGGTTTATAAGAGGAACTGCCAGTCTTTCAAAATTAAGCAGATAGTAGAGTCTTCCACTTTGTTTTCATTTGCCCACCCATGTTATGAGGATGAATAGATAGAAGGCCAGGTTATCTGCAAGGGAGAGGAAAGAAATCATCAAGTTCTGGAAAGCTAGCGAACAGTTTGCTTTGGATGGTGGTCTTAATGACTATGGGGGAACAAGAAGATACATATGTATTTTTATTGCCTGTACTGGTAGAACCTTTTGATACTTACATACTTGCAGTATATTTTATACTGTCCTTGCTTAAAGTCTCAAATTGGCAAAAATAGCCCCAGAGTTAATGTCCTCCTAAGTTGACCTAAGGAAACCTATGAATGTTTTGGATCGTTATTCTGCAAATTTTGGGTGGTGACATTTCATTATTTAAGCGACAGGTCGTCCTTAGCTAATTAAAATAAAATAAAATTTAAAAAAAAAAAAAAAAGTTCTACAGGGCAGTCTCACTATTTTGAAGTAAAACCCAGCATTTGAATGATTACGACTAATTTCTTTTAGTAACATTAAGTAGTGACAAAAAGTTGTTTATTATAATTATTTGTCATCTTCTCGGAGGGGTTGCTAATTACAGAGAAATATCCATCTGTTGGAAATAGGCTTGTTCAACAATAATAGGTAAATTAATCATTGTTTCCCCACACATTAAGCATATTCTCCCAGATTGCAGCCTTTAAAGTAATATCTGTGCTCTGGAGTGTTAAGGGAGGACTGTCGGGGAATGTCAAGGTTGTGCTGCTGTTGTGGTTTAACCCCAGGAAGCAGCTGAGCCACAGCAGCCCCTCTGTCTCCTGGGGAAGAGAATACACAAGAGTAAAAGAGCAAAAACTTGTGCATTGAGAGAAAGACAGTTTAATAGGGAGACCAAAAGCTGCAAATTCAACCAAAATCTTAACAAAGCATTAGCTCCTTCCCATGGGCCTGCAGATGTTCAGCCATCTCTAGAAGCTGTGGGCTTCATCCTGCGTAATGGCTACATGAGAAAACAAACATAGCTCTGAATTCTCCCTGTTTCCTCTCCTTCCCCGCAGTTCTTACTGCTGAGCATGGCACTGTGTTGTCTGAAACATCCCTTGGGTCAGTAGGCATCAGTTGTCCTGACTGTGTCCCCTTCCAGCTCCTCATACATCCCCTGCCTCCTGCCTGGTGAGACGAGGTGAGGAGCAGAAAAGGCCTTGACTCTGTGTAAGCAGTGCCCAGCAGCAATGGAAACATCCCTGAGTTACCAACACTGTTTCCAGCACAAACCCAAAGTATAGCACTATCCAAGCTACTCTGAAGAAATTTAACTGTGTCCCAGCCAAAATCAGTACAGCTGCTAACAGACTTGAAGGAAACAGAACATAAAAATGACCCCCTTTATCTGTTTAAAGGAAACATAATATTTTTTGTGACCATAGCAGTAGTTTGAATTTATTAGAAGTGTTGAAATTCAGTGTCCGTGGTATCCTGAGATGACCTGAATGGTGAGCAGTAAACTTCTGCATTAGAATTCACCTTTGAAAATATGTCCTCATGAAGTAACACAGACAGACAATGTATTGTGTTTACCTTTAAGCTGAAAAGAATCTATATACAGTAACAGAGGCATATTTTAGGAAAATAATATTTTTCTAATTAGGAGGCCCAAAGATAACAACTTTGGCTTAAGGAGCCAAAACACTTGTGATTATTAAACGCTACTGGCTTCTCAGTTCATACAAATTGAATTCTTTCATACTCTGAAGAGCTGTGGAAATCTAGCAAAGAATGTAGACTGTTGAAATGAAATTAGCATGTAAAGTGACTTTATATATGCAGGGATATAGCCACAAAGTTTGAATTGGAGAAGGAAATCTCATTATTCATCTTGTAAAAGAATTTTTAAATTCCATATTTGCTATCACTGACATAAAGGTTCTGCACATGAACAGGTTTTTTGTGATTTCCCAAAGATACTGGATTATTGAATTGACAAAGATCTGTTCCATTCTCTCCTGACTTTTCTTTTATAGGATAACTGATTTTAAGAATATTAAAAGAAGATTGTATTTGTCAACAGTCCACAAGGAGTTATCTGTAACCCCTCTGCATGCAAAAATTCCTCTGTTTATGATCAAGCGCAAAATAGTAGGTACCTTGGGAATATTCTCTGGACTGAGGTTGAGCATGTTTTCTAATCAGAAATGCTTTGTGTATATTATGTACTTTTTGAAATTATTGCTCAGTTTAGAACTCAGTTCCTACTGATTGAAGATAGGCTTGTATGTCCCCTTTACTAGAGGCAGCAGAACTACTTAGTGCTGCACCTCTTTGGTCCTTCTTCTTATATTAGGAATTCATTCTCAGTTTACAAAATTACTGCTGTTTGTGATGTTTCTTCACCTCTCCTGTTGATCCAGCCTCTATAAAATTCTATGTCCCTGCTACTTCTTCATGATAGTGCTCCTTCTCACGTCCCTTCTCCTGTAGCGACCTTTGATGACGTTCATTGGAGCTGCAGGTAGCCTCTGAATTTATAACTTTTTTTTAAGATAGGTCAGGTGAAAGCAACAGTAGTAACTTAAAATTGAGGAGTTTTCTACTTTGTGGGGAGAAGTAGTTGGATTTTTTTAATTAATATGTGTCAGATCATACCCCTGAAGTGGCTGTTAATTCAAAATCCAATGAAATTGAATTATTTTTCTTCACTGTAATTTCAGTTAGTTGGTGTCAGACTGGTACAGGTATTACGGGATCAAAGTGTGCATTAATGTACATCAAGTTAGATTCAACCAGAAGATGAACTTCAGTTATGTATTTTAATTTAGATAATAAAGCATGAATCAGATTTGCCTAGATGCTCTGATCATTTACAATGACAAAATATTTTAATAGCCTTAATGCTTGAGCAACCTTAAAGAGTAGATCTCTATTCCGTAATGTACATGAATGCATATCTGTCTCCTTTCAATGGTTATCTGCCCTTTTATCATTGCTTTGGCTTAAAGGAGGGAGCATGCTGCTTTCAGTGGTAAGATAGATCTTCTACACGGCTCTGATAGTTCAACTTACTGTATACACAAGCTGATTGTTATTATCAACATGAGGGGTTGTGAATCACGATATATAATAAGTTGTTTGTTCCATCAGCCGAACATAATTTGCGTTTTCACATGCTAGCTTTCTGTATTGTATTCCTACAAGTTATTCTATTTTTCAACCTCATCACTAGAAGTATCAGTTATAAATAAATACTGATTTTTTCAGTCCATTGCTTGGTGTCTTCAAAACAAGTATTATTTCCTTCCAAAATTTCAGATTTAAGACCTGTGCAGTAATGTATACACCTATTTTTTTTCTCAAAAATATTTGCTATTTGGCAATTAGAAGCTAATATTTCTGCCTTGACTTTATAAGGAAACTAGGCATATACATTATGTTTTTACTTTTCTTTTCCCTTAAAATTTCAACCATTGTTCAGCTAAATTTTACACATGAGTAATCATATAAAATATATTACAGTTCTGCAAATTGAATGAAAATTGCTACATTTCTCCTCAAGGCCATCTTATTTATTTGTATAAAAGGTGTATTAGCCTCAGCTCATGGGTTTTACTAAAGAGTATTGTTTCTCTTTTCTAGTGGTGCAATATGTGTATTGACTTGGGAACGTTTACCCGTGAAATATTCAAAGGAGCTTTCTTCCAGTCTTTGGATGGAATTATTATTTCAGCTAACTGTAAGCTAAGAAAGATCTTCACTTTAAAATTCAAGCCACAAGATACAGCTGAGGAAGATGGTGTGTTTTAATTACTATCTTGTCTTAGTCATAACTGTTCCTGTTACAAAATCAAAAGCTTCTTGTTCATCAGATTGGCATTTTGAAGGATTACATGATTTCATAAAAATTAAAGTGGTAGTACAGCATATTAATCTGCTAGTGTTGGACTTAAGGCAACTAATCAGATATGTGTGTACTCTTGTGTTTTAAACACTGAATTCCTTAGAAGTATTTTATTGAAGAAATTCTGTAGAATTTATCAAGTAGATAAATTTATGATTAAGATTTATCAGGTAGAGAGTTTGTTTTAATGTGGATATCTAATGCTGATAGAAATCTGATTTTGGCCAAGAATTGAGTATCTGAGAGGAAACAGAAGTACTGAAAACAGCAACATTTGCAGTTTGTTTTCTTAATTTTGGACAGCAGCTGCTGAAAGATTTCTTTTTGACAAAATTGTAACAAAACATTATATGAAACAGAGCTATGAAACTATAATAAACCCCTCAGATCATATCTAGTTATCCTAATGTGGCCTTGTTTATTGGGAAGGTAGTATTGGTGGTGAGCTGTAAAATGAGAGGTTTTTTTGGGATAGATCAGGATATTGGTCAAGTTTATGCATCTCCAGACTCGCATCGTAATTCTGAATCATCATTTTCCAAGGAGAGAACTTCATTCCTTGCTGGTATTTGCGGTAATAGAGGAGAAATTTAAAAAGCACAGCTGGCACTTTCTCATTTTAAACACACCCCTAGGAGTAGCTCAGCTTCTATTTCGTTCAGATTTTCTTTTTGTGGCTTTTAAGGAACATACCTGAAAAAACCTTTCTGGTTTCAGAAGGAGGGGTAGTTAACAGTATTGTTACTGTAGCAAAATATGTCTTCCATTTGGAAACACTAAACCAATAGGGGAGAGTAGGAAAACCTTGTGATTACTCCTCTGGTTTTTTTGGTTGGTAAAATTAGAAAAAAATATTAATTAGAAAATGTCTACAGAGAGAATATGGTAAATTCTCAGCAGGAAACTGCAGTTCAAGCTCTCACTGGCATTCATTTAATTTAATTCCATTGGTGCATTGTACTTTCCCTTCCATTCTAAACAGCATCTGAAATGTGCTTGAATATTCTAAATGAGTTCCAAAATTCCAAAATGCAGTTAACATAATGAGTCAACAGCTTTAATAAACTGTATGCATAGTAAAATATTACACTTCTAATTACTTCATTATCAATTCTATGATTATTACACAGCTGGTGGGCATTAGTACTTTCTGTATGCATTTGTATTTCCTTATCTAGGCAATTCATAGAATCAGAATCATGGAATTGTTTAGGTCAGAAAATACCTTTAAGGTCTTTTAGGTCCAACTGTTAAGCCAGCACTGCCAAGGCCACCACTAACCCATGTCCCTAAGAACCCCACCTACATGGGTTTTAAATGCCACCAGGAATGATGACTCTACCAGCACCCTGGGCAGCCTGTTCCAAGGCTTGAGAACCCTTTTGATGAAGAAAGTTTTCCTAGTATCCAATCTAAATGTCCTCTGGCACAACTTGGGGCTATTTCCTCTTGTGTTGCTACTTGTTACCTGGAAGAAGACACCAACACCTACCTCTCTACAAGGTCTCCCTTCAGCCTGCTTTTCTCCAGGCTGATCAAACCCTGTTCCCTCAGCTACTCCTCTAAACTTATTCTGCAGACTCATCTAAAATTTTCAATACAGTTGAAGGTTTGGCTGAATTAAAATGATTCTATACTTCATACCTAATCAAAGAAAAATAATAGTAAGATTTTTTTTTTTATTAATTATGTTTCAGATAACAATTACTCTTTGATTAAGCTTTTTCCCTCTCAGAATTACTAGAGTTAGTTGAGCTCCACTGAATGCAGTGACATTGCAACTTATAATGGAGTATCCCCCTGGGTCACTTGGGCCAACTGTCCTGGCTGTGTCCTCTCCCAGCTTCTTGTGCCCCCCTGCCATCTGCTCACTGACAGGGCAGTTTGGGGGCTGAACAACTACTGACATGTTATCAGCACTGGTCGCATGCCAAATCCAAAACACAGCCCTCTACCAGCTACTGGCAAGAAAATTAAGTCTGTCCCAGCAGAAACCAGGACAAGGGTCAAATTCTTTGCTTCAAACTCCTTGGTGGGGTGGAAGAACTGAGTTCAAGGTGCAATGAGTGTGTTACTCTTTTCAAGTAGCAAGGATACAGTATATTTTGAATTTTTAAACTGATAATAAATGCAAAGAAGAAACCACACATACAAAGAAATTATTTCTGTGTGAGGTCATTGAGATGGAAAAGGGAATACTTCATCTTTTATGCCTCATGATACTGAAGCATACAGGCTTAAACTATACCTAGTTTCTTGTTTCCATAGTAATGCAGAATTTATGTACCAGTTTTTATCACTGAGCATTGCCCAACAGTGGTAAATAATATACTGGCTTGGCAAAAAAAAAAATTAAAAATTGGTTAAAAAATATGTCATATACTGAAACACATGGGACATCTGAATTTTTTTATTCAGGTCTCAATACTTGATCCTTTATTCATGTTTGAGTTTCAGGTTATGTTTTCCTTTTCTTTTCCTTGGAAACTAGGCTAATTCATTAGCTCATTATATTCAAGTCTTGTAAAATTTGGAATGAATTTGCATTGTAACATCAGGAATGGTTCTGACACAGATTCCTTTCTTTGTAGAGAGCAGCTTTCATAAACTCAGTCTATATTGGTTACCAAACTAGCATCTGGTGTCACAAGAATACATAGGTTGATAGCTTTTTAGTTTATCATGGAAGCATAATGGTGTCCCAAGTTTGAAATTAAAGCTTGTTAAATTCTTTATTTGCATATATGGGACTTGTTTCCTACTTCAGTCCCACAGATGTAAATACCATATTTAGCTGTTCATTTTATCTAAAAATCACTGTATCAGTGTTACAATTAATAAAAAGTTGTAATAAAAATTAGCAAAATGTATTTCATTATTATTTTGTTTGCCCTCTTGGCAAATTAAAGAGGTTGATTTTTTTATGGCTGTTCCAGCCATTAGTGTATATTTCTTTAACTGTATTCAAAATTTGTGGCCTAAAAGTATACACAATATAATTTTAAAATTTGCAATAAAAAGTGACCAGTTGCAGCAAATTCTTCAAATTACCGTTTTTATAGCCATATGAACTGAAGTATAGGTAATCTACCAAATAATATAAGTCAAACTGAATTCCATAAAGTAAAGCCCATGTTTTTTGATTCTAGGTACACGCATTGTTACACTTGGGCCATATGAGGCCACAGAGGATATTCCTCCAACCTGCCAGCTCAATTCTGATGTCCCACAAGTTACACAAGTGCTGAATCTAAATGAAATTCACAAGCCAAAAATAAAATGTAGGAGAAATGCAATGCAAGAAACAGGTATTCTATTGTATTAAAATACTGTGAATACAATCCATACAGCATGTGTACAAACGATTGATTGCTTTGTAAATGTCCATGTTAAGAGTTCCAGTGCCTTAAAATGAAACAGGACAGCTCCTGCACACCTACAGTAGGTAAAGAAGATAGATTTTTATTCTACTGGGTTGAGAACTTTCTCAACCTTGAGGATTCTCATCCTTAGTATTTGAATTCATTGAATAATCATTTCCATCATTTCTGTTAAAATGCTCTGAAGAAACGTGCAAAGTATTGACCAAAGGAATAAGGTTACAGAGAATGATAACTACTGGTTCAGTTTGAGACTATACCATCTCATGAAGCTCTAAAGAAAAATAAACTCTGAGAACAACCTTGATAATATCAAAGCTTTTTAAAAACTACTTTTTAAACTTCTATCCTTCTGCTTTTACCAGAATATGAAAAAAAACAACTCATGAAGACTTCATCATCTGCACTAAGCTGCCTTTGCTGGTGCATTTTCCAGTCGTTAGCTTTTGCTCTCTCAGTATTCCTCCTTAGCAAAGGCAATCTTTGTCCTACAGCAGCTAAAATGAACAGTAGGGGTTTTGAATTTTTGCTTAGAGTAAAACCCTTCATATATTTACTTATTTAAATTACATTCTGCTTTTTTGTTTTTTTTTTTTTACAAGCAAGTACAATTTTTATATTAAAGGGAAAAAAAGCTTTTAGAGTATTAGTGCCCTAAGAGTAGTCAAGCCAGAGTTCTGTTGTAAAGTTGGATTATAAATTTGCCTTTGGAATCACAGAGGAAGCTCTGTAATCCAATTTTTTAGTGACTGTATTAAAAAAAAAAAAAAAACAAACCTTTTTGGTTTGATTGTTAAAATATGAGGGACTATAAAATTTAAATTAATACAATAATGTGAATCATGCATCTAAGCAGAGGAAATTAATGTTCATTTAAAACAAGACTCAGATTTTACCATCTGGACTACAAAGATACATAGCCCTTAGGAATATATGGTAAAATAATTAATGATAACATCCCTCATCTGCATGAAATTGAAATGTCTTCAGTTTAAAGTTTATTTTTTTAATCTCACTTTATGAACATAGTATGTGTTCTTGCAGACATGTTTTTCAGAACAAGTTTCAGAAGTTTGCCTACGTGAAATTGGATGCTTTGGTATGTTTAGGTACATTTTAACTGGAAAATGTTCTTTTAATCCACCGAACTTTTTGTTTATTTGATAATCAAAAGCCCTAATTATTTTTAGTATCATCCACTTTTAATTACACATATTATTTCATTATGTCATCAACACACTGTTATGTGTAAATGTAGGTAATTAATTGCAGTCAATTAATATGGTCATTAAGAGAGGTTTTAATGCAAATCAGCTTTTCTAATTGGAGCTAACAACATCCCAAGGTAGCCAGCAAAAAAGAAATTGATGTTAAACCAAGACAGGTCATCTGATCTTGTGAAATGGCAGCTGTTAACAGCAACCAAATGTCACATCAGGAAAAAAGGAGTCAGGTAATGGCAGTAAGTAGCTTCTTCTGGGCATAGTAGTACAGTAAATGATGGTATTGGTGGCTAATGTATGATCTGTTTTTCATTTTCTTCATGACACTAAATAAAGCTGATCTTGAAATAAGGTTATGAAAAATGCTCAGGGGAATCAGCAAAAAATATTTTGTTTCTACTTTATTGCCTTATGAAGGTGTCAAATCTCTAAAGTGAGATAGTAATTTAATACAAGTTGTAGCAAGAAAATATCTTTGGACACTGTAGATATTAAATATAAATTAATGTGAAGATACCAATTTTATCAGCTCTGGAAAGGAGAATTCACTGACGATCTTGGAGAATTATAAAAGAGGAAAATAGATAGTACATGCAGCTCTACAACGCCAATGGTAAAAATTAATGTGTAACCATTTTACTGTCTTTCCTTTTTAAATTTTTTTGAGAACACTCACCTGCATTCCATGTTTATTTTTTGTCTTGAAGACTGTTTGGCAATTTCCATGCTTTAAAAGACTTACAAAAATAAATCTACGGTTTAAGCAGTAAAAAAAATAAATAAATAGTGAAAAGGGTAGACTATTTTAGCAGCAATAGAGTGTATTTGCAGTATTAGGGCTCAGCCCTGGTAATGCAGTAGATTCAGTAATTTCAAAAAGCATGGTACATGTAAGTAGTTCTCTGAGCTGTGAGTGATACCTTGACAGTCTTGCCTCCGTTTTTTTGTGTTATTATTTATTTATTCTGTTATTTATTAATTACAGTTCTTTTTTTCTTTCTGTCAGAAGTTGGGTTTTCATTGAAGTTCTAAAGAAATCCTGCAACCAATTTTTTTTGTTTATAAATAACCCACTTTTAAGTAAATCTTTAAAGCAAGAAGATTAGAAATATGTCTCTATAATAGACCAAAAGTTTCTTGCTGATAGGTTGACACACTTTTATAAAATGTGCATTTGCTATTCCTGTATTTCTAGGGAGTGCACTTTAAAGGAGTAGAACTTTTATATATGTTTAGTTTTTGTAATTATTTTCTTTTAGTTGATTCTTAAAAAAATACTATTTTTTATTGTTTGTAAGTACTGTAATTTTTTTTTTTTAACTCTTAATTTTCTTAACTTAGGTATCTTGGGTAATAGAGGCCAAGGCAACATATGCAGTGGTAAAACTCAGGATGTATCACATATTGCATTTGGGTCAAAGATACTTGGGCCACCTCCATCTTCAAACAGAAGAACCAATGCAAAGGTGCCTGGAAAGGTAAGGGCTAAAGTCCAACAACAGTACTGGCACTTTTGCAAAGGAAGATATTGATAAGCAGAGGAGTTAAACTAAAGCTTTATTTCAGAGGCTGCCTCCAGAGAACTGTGATAGGTCATGGGCCTCCAGTGCCAGAGATCCTGTAACATCCAGAGGAGGGCAAGGGAAGTGCATGGGTGCCTCCAGCACAGGGCATGGGTTTATTGAGCCCACAGGAGAGAAGGCTGAGAGGAAATCTGGTTGCTATTTTCAATGAATGCAGGGCTGCAGTGAAGCCAGGCCTCTTCGAAGAGGTGCCCTGAAAGGCCAGGGGCAGCAGGCCCTAATTGCAGGGAGGCTCTGACTAAATACAATAAAGTGGTTCAGTACTGCAACAGAGTCACAAGAGATGGGAGAATTCCAAAACTTCTGAAGACATCAAAACTTGAATGAAACAGGCTGAACTAATTTCAGCATAAGGCATAAAGATGCCTCTTTCTACTGAAATTACTCTGTGATTTCATGTCATTCTTACTTTTCTGAATTTTTATTTCTGCTGAAATTTCTCTGGTGTGTGTGTTTGTGTGTGTGTGTGTAAATATTTTCCCTTATGATGAGAGCTATAACGCAGAGCAGAAATTACATTTCAGGATGCTCTGATAGTCAACTTTACAGTAGCTCATGTGATGCTGTCAATTACAATGCCAGGGAAAACACCTGATCCCAGTCTGCCAGCAACAAATATGCAGGTTTTTGGAATCTGATCAGGGACTACAGTTTTCAGTTTAGCACCAAGAATAAGGGATCCAGTCAACTCCTATGTAGGAGGTCACTTGAATGTCAAGATGTAAAATAAGAAAGAAGAAAAGACTCATGAGGTCTAGAAAACTACCAGTTTTAGTCTTTTTATTCTGATAGTGAATTCTATTTTTTTTCCCCTTTCTTTGCATCGTTCCATTCACTCAGTGAAAAAAAAAAAAACACTTCTGCCTGCTACTTAACTGTAAAAATTGAAGATACCACACTGAATAGAACCTGCCATTAAGTTTTCTGAAAAGATAGTGCTTAAAAAAGATTTGGAAATATATATTTGAAAAAGAAGTGTAATTCATAATGTGTGTTTTACCTTTGAGTATTTTGAAAGCTGTTATATTTTTGTCTTTCATCAAGAAATAATGTCTTTCAAGGTAACAAAGACTTTGGGTAGCAAAACATCATGCCAACTTAAAAATTCCGGAATGCCAACTGAATCCATACCAGAAAATGAGAAACTGGAGCTACCACTCTGGCCATGCAATGATACTTTAGATCAAGGAGGCAAAAGAAATGCTCTCCAAAAAACTGCAAATGAATATCAAAATGGTAAGAGCATAAAGCAAAGACTACGTAGACTTCTCAAACTGCCTAATTTTTGCATGATGGTGCCTTTGAATCTAGGACTTAATTCTTTGTTTTTCCAGTTCTTTATCTACTTAATTAATTACTAAAGACATGTTCATTAAATCATGACTTATTCTCCTGTATGAGGGTGAATAAATGCTCATTCTCTCTGCAGCTATTTGTATTGTCAGTGATTGAGCCAGGGATCATCACCTGCTGGCATTAGCTGCAATTTATACACATGCTCCTCTTTCCTCATGCTGTGAAAATAACTGAGCTGCTGCAGTGGTTTTTGATTGTTTTGCAGACTTTTGCAAGCCTATTTTTTATAATTACTATGGTTTTCCCTTCTTCCATACCTAGTGTTAAATTTTTCCTTTCTGGTGGCTGCCCTGTTCCTGCTGCCCTGCAAGATTCCCATGCTGTTCAGATGTTTGCATCCCAGTACAATGCCCCATATGCACACAATATGAGTCTTCACAGGCATTTCATTTCTGCATTGCTTTTCAGACCCTGAAATTCAGACTCAGAAAACATCTGTGAGTGAAGGAGCCGATTTTCAGCTCACCTCACCACAAGTACCATCACCAGACAAGAACAGTCCTAGAAGATTATCTCTAAAAAATGCAGCCAAACCCACATGGGAGATAACCAGTGGTATGGTACTCATTTTATGTTATTTTACATTTCAGTTCTATGTGGTCTGAGGGACTAGCTGTTGTAAATTTCAAAGGACCCAAAAGCAGTTAATATAAAAAAATAAATTCCTGTGTTGTGGGGGATTATGGAAATCAAGCACCCTGCAACAGAATTGCTTTTGAGCATTGATAAAGATTTGCAGGATTAAGCAGAGTACCAGAGCAGTGAATGAATATCAAAAGAAAAATTCCATGCTTTTATGATTAAAGGAAGAGAACTAAACA
The DNA here is from genome assembly GCA_030060385.1 of Muscicapa striata striata. NCBI lineage: Eukaryota > Metazoa > Chordata > Aves > Passeriformes > Muscicapidae > Muscicapa > Muscicapa striata. The sequence continues at coordinate 375,253 of JAREIS010000002.1, read as the reverse complement.
TAATTTATTTTTTAAATTCCTTATAAATTTAACACTGAAGATGCCAAATATGAAATATACAAGAAATTTTACTTGTCCTAGATAAGAGTTTAGAATATTAACTACAGTACCTATGTAATATCGGGGGGGGAGGGGGGGGGAAGGGGAAAAGGAGAGGGGAAGGGTTGTTTTGTTTCTTTTCTTATTCACACAAAGATAGTTTATGTTTTGGATTTTTCCTTTTCTCATCTGTCTGCCAGAAAGTGTGGATTTTTTTTATCATACAGTGTCAATCAACTTCTTTTGCATGAGTCTGGGAATTACATTATTGTGGCAAAAGTGTCCCTTGTCTCTGAAAAAGTAGTGTTACTTTTTACTAGAAGGCATAGCCACCAGTTTGAAAAGTGGTTGGACTACTCAAATGTGCTCAAAATTGACCAACGAGATTTTCCTTGCTATTGTTAGTGATTTTCATTGTGTTTATTCTTTGAGGATATTTAGAAGGGATTATATACTATGGCAGTTTCAGTAATCCATAATTGCTATTATGCATTCCATAATTTGACTGAAAGGGATGCAAGGTGTTCAGGCAAATAGAGAATTCTTCTGGAGATTTTTTTAATTCCTTTCTATTTACCTGAATTTTGAGAACTCTGGGGCAGGAATCACTGTCTTAACTTGTTTTTCATCTAGAACACCAGGACCTCTGTCTAGTGCCAGAATTTTAGAAAAATTAATCAACACTTGTTATTTTGTATAAATGTACATGATATGAAAAGACAGCCTTAGGGCAGTAGACTGGCCTGTCTAAATGCCCTCTCAAAAATTCAGAGTCAGAGACCTGAGGAAGAAAGCTCTGTGTAAAGTCTGCTCTTTTGCTGTTTGTGTTTGCAAGAATGAAAGCTGTTTCTTTATAATCTTAATTGTGTGTATACAGGCAGATAAATGCATTATGTGAGTTTGTAAGGTACAGTTCTACAAACTTTTTCCTCGTATTTTCATTGCTTGTCACTCTTGTCACTCAGTATGCAGATTTCCATTCCTCCTCAAAACATGGTGTTACCTAATTTTATGTAAATGACATAATGATTTCTTTATCCATTAGTACTGGATTTATTTTTTCTGAAGGACTTCCTGTAAGCCACTTCATCAGGAAAGTCCTCTTCTAGGCTTTGTTCTGGACTTCTTCCAAAGTGGGATGAACTTGACCTGAGAGAAGAAAATAAATGAGTGAACATTGTTTATACCAATCTTATTTACTCGGTGTTGAAATCTTCATTATAATGTTAGGCTGAGATTAGAAGCTTTAGCATAAGTCTGACTGTGTAAAAGAGCTAATTAGATGTTAAGGTGATCATTCTTGCATTTATGTTGTTTGCTGCAATGTTGTGATTACATAGTAGTTTGCATATTTTACTCAGAATGTACTCCAAATTATTCATTACAATTGACATGGAAATTATCAGTTAAAAAGAAATTCTCCTATAGATTTTGTTGGAGAGGTAATGGGATTTTGTTTGGTCCAAAACTCCCTGTATCTTTGGACTATTGAAAAAGTGCTGCACTGACTACAGGTTGCAGATATTGCTGAACTCTGTAACCAGCATAAAGTGTCATCTTCGAATCATACAGATTTTTCTGTCTTCCTCCAGATATTTCATTAAGAATAATTACAGTGCTCTGAAAATTAATGTTTGGGTGTGACTTAATCAAAGTATATTTCTTCAACAACTCTGGAAATGAATATAGTTCTTTACAGGGTGGCTTAGACTAAAAAGGCAGAATATTCAGGCTAATATTACATAGATAGTAATAATTTTAAAGTAGTTCTTTATATTTCTGAATTCCTTTTGATCTGGGCAAGACATTATAATGGTGACTAAAGTGTGAGGAATTTTTGGATGTCTGAGCCAGAGCCAGGTGTAGCAGTCAGGAGTTTAAGGCTCTAATTTTCTTAAACTTAAGTGTTCTCTAAACACTTGACAAAAACTGTTACTCTATGATTTCTTTTCCACTTTTCCATGTTTTGATACTTTATTCAAAATTGACTTAAAATCCTAAAAAGCAAGTGATTCATCACGTTGTTTCCTTCAGAATTCATTATGCAATTTTATCTGTAATGCCCTCTACAAATTAAACAGCAACAATTGCATTGGAGTTATTCTAGAATGAGAGTAGAACAGGTAAGATTGCAATGTCAGAAGTGGGTTGTTACTAAGTCAGTAGACAAAAAATTTAAGTCACACCTCTCTACTCTTTCCCAGTTCTATGTGCATAAGAATTAGTGAATTCTCCTGAAGTGGGTTGTACGCTAAGTGTATAACCATACCCTAGAGGGCTCCTTACAGTGGTCTGAGCTATTAGTGCATATTTGTAAACCACAAAGGCAGCATGAGACATGTCAAATCTAATTTTATGATGGGGAAAAGACCTTCTGGATACACTGAAGAAGTATATGTTATGTATTTTGGTGTTAGTCAAGACACTAACAGAGAAACCTAATAAAATGTGTCTAGATTAAACTGGAAGAGTTTTCTTTAAAAGCCTTGGAGGTTTTTACTAATGATGGTCTTCATGAAGAGATTGAAAAATGGTCTTTTCTGGGACAAGAAGATGCAAGCCAGGTTCATACAAGATACATCAAGCCCTGATTTTTCACTGGTTCCTGGATATTAACTGGAGTTTGGTAGCTTTAGTGTCTTCAGTAAACTGGAAAAATCACAGCAACCCAGTAAAAAGACAGCTGTTTCTCCTGGCATCTCATTCTTCTTCCTTTGCCTTCATTTATGGTGATTCAGACTTCCTCCCACCACCACCTCCGCCCCCCAAACTGCTGAATCTGCCTGAATTGGTAATTCTAACAAAACTAAAACATCACAGTAAAGCACAAAATACCACACTAAACTTACTTGTCTTCTGTGGTGGAAAGCATTTTATTATTGCAATGCTCCTTTATTATTATATTTTCAGTATTTTTTTCATTAAGTTTTTTTAATGTGGTTGATGGTAACTTTGTTTTATGAAGCTGGAAAGTTTCAATATCTAGTGAATAATCCACACCACACTACCTTTAATGAAGATAAGGGAGTATTGCATACTTGAGCAATTCTCCTTTTCTTAGATGCTATTTGAGATTGGTTGTAATCAATCAAATTGACATTTTTTTCTATACCATCATTCCAAACAATAAAATATAAATTAACAATAAGAATATAAAAATGGTCTTTTCATGTGTATCTGGTGCACTCAATCTTTAAATCCATTTCTGTAGTTTATTGTTTGTTTTAAAATTGTCAGATTAGTTGTGACTATATTCAGGGAAACCTGGTGAAACAGATATCTTTATACATTTTTCATGTCACCCTTTTCTATCAGAACAGTAGTTTGAAATTGAGATTTAAGCCATGAGTTCTAAATGTAAAAGTGTGGAATTCCAGCAATAAAGAGGGAGCAGATCGTAATATTATGAACTTTCCATTAATATGTGATTATTTTTTAAATGTCAGATGGAAAAAATGCCTATACAAAAAGATCAATGGCCATATTTAATAAAATCATTCTTTCCCAGAATAAAATTCAGCTGTGCATTTAAAATTTTGGTGGCTAAACAGTTGCAGGTTTGCAAATGGCAGGCTTGCATATCCTGTACCAAAGCCTGTATATTTTTTGAGCTCTGTTTGGAAATTTTTTAGTACCTTGCTGCACTTTGAAAGCTGGTCTTTTTCATTGCATCCTCATCACTCTTATTCTTCTTTGATAAGCAAAATATTTCTGTATTAGAAAAACTTACTTTGCTGTACAACTTTCGGAGAACATGAGAATGATCAGACTAGTTCACAATTTATGTATTTGGCATTGAAATTGTATGTTTCAGATAAAAGGGTGCTTCCAGAGAGTTTCACTGAGAGTATTCAGTTGGACAGAAAGGAGCACTCCAGAGCTTCTGGAAGTTCAGTCTGCTGTAATTTACCCTCTGCCCAGAATGCCTCTGTTGAACATGACAGCAGGGAAACAGCTGGTCATCACAGGAGTAAGAAAGAGGTTTTCACATTTTCATCAAAACCTCGATCAGCTCCTTACGGAAAGTCTCCAAATCTATCACCAGAAAGTTACGTTTTCCCACTGGAATTGGAGCTAGACAGTAACGGAGAATATGAGAAAACCAGAACTGAAGAGAGCTTTGAAGGAACTGAAAGCAGTGAGGAGGTAAGGCCACTTTGTACATGTAACTCTTGATAAAGCAGTCCTCATCCTAAAACTCCTAGGATGAGATTCTGTCTTCAAGCCAGACAGAGAGGATAAATCATCTTTTCCCCATATAGCACCGGGTAGATTTGTCTCTGTCAGGTTGCTGTGTCTAACCGGATACAGGACTGAATGCAGGTGTACCCTGTGTAACTGTTGACAAAAGAAACCTAACTCTGTCAGCGCCTGTGCTAACAGAGAGATGCCAGAACTGTGCATCATTACTACAAAAAAGATTTTAGGAAAGCCTGCATCATAGATTTGAGTGAGATCCAAGTCCTTTATGGTTGCTCAAGACTTCAATAAATAAGACTTCATTGTGTCTTTTAAAACTGCAAATGGAGACTGGTTTTGCTCATTTACATTGTTGAAGTGAGTTACAAAATTCCAGCTTTTGAATGTCACTTGATTATTGGTATTTCTGCTGCATATCCTGTTTGAGCATCACCAACTTTAATTCTTTTGCAATGCGGAAATCTTCCAACAATGAAATTAATGAAAGAAAGCAAACAGTTTTTTAGTATATCTATCTAGTATCATCTGATATATAGAAACTTGCTGAATTGTCAATGTATGCAATAATTTCATTATGTCATTATAGTAACTGCTAAAGTTCCTACCTTTATGAACATTCCAGTATATTTCACATTTAGCTATAAAATCTGTTTCTTAGCATTTGAATCTGTAGCTCACAGAAGAGAAATAAAAATCTGAGTGCATAATAGCAAGATGGACTGAATTTAACTGTTTTACAAAATAACTGAGGGAATAAAACTATAAATTTCCAAAATGTGTACCATTAATAAAGCTCAGGAATTATCTTCTTGAACATACATTCCATGCTGTGTAATCCTGGACTCACTGAAGTCAGTAACAATTTTGGATCAGTTTGATGTGCAGCAGGATTGCACCTCAGCTGTGAGAGGCACACTGCAGGTGATACTGCCTTACATCCTGTGTGGGAACATATGGCAAAGGAGCAGCATCATGGGATGAAGATGAGGCCACTCTCATCCTTTCTTTCTTGAGAGAGGCAAACACTAAATGCACTCCTGCATTATTTCCCTTTCCATTTGTTCATTCCTGCTGATTATTTTTGAGATGAGATATGAGTGACTATCATACACTTGATTCATGGGATATTTTGCAGAGACATTGTTAGAAACATGGATATAAGGTTAATAAACTAACCTCTAAAATTCTTAAATTGTATTCAATTGGTAATGAATATGATATCCAGTACCATATGATTACCAGAGCAGAGCAAAGTGATCTCAGTAGGAGTTATTTCTTGTACATTTAAGTTGAGATGCAGTGTGAAAATATGGAATATTAATTAATTCAATGGAAAGACATCATTTTCATGGACTCATTGCTTAGTTTTGGTTTACAGTTGTAATAAATTCTATTGAAGTTATGATTATCAGATAAGACACAGGTTTTGGAGGTTACTAGCATTCAAAATCTGTCCTGACATTTTGAAAAGACTAATCAGCTTCAGATATAAGAATATGTTTATGGTATAGTCAATGTGTTTTCCAGGAAAAGCAGCTGTTTTTCAGAATCCTTGTAAATTTAGAAACAGGAAGCAGAGTTTAAAAAGAGATTTTGAAGTGTTAAGGTTATGTAAAACTGAATTGTGGAATGATGAGAGGGAACCAACCACTCTTGCTTTGTTTCCTAAATTCAGGATGACAACAGTGAACTCAGCCAGAGTATTGAGAACATTGAGAACAGCCACAGTAGACAAGGAACATCTGATTCAGCAGTTTTTAAAGAGATCCCATTAAATAAGATGTCACAGAGAAATGAATACTGGAAGAATAAGGAACACAGCAAATATAACTTTGAAGAGGCCATCTTATCAAAACCACAGAGTTCCACCATGAGAAAAACCAGAATCTATTAGCCTTCAGAGAAGTTTAAAGCCTATCCTTTCTCTTTCTCCAATTCAAAGTAAATCCAAATCCTTTAGAGTAATTAGAAATGTATATGAAGAAACTGAAAGATATGAAGGAGTTTCAGATCAATTAGAGAGATCTGTCAGTAAAACATCTCTCAAAAAAGTCTCAAAAGGAAGTTCATCTCTGACAGCACAGACTTGTGTAAGTGATTTTTACTTTGAAATTAAATTACTAGATTGTATGGAGAAGCTATATTAGATATACCCGTTTGCATAAAGTGATTAACAGTACATCTTTCATTCAGATCTATTCTGGCTTCATCATAACAGCATTTACTGTGCTCAGTCTGCTGAAAGTTAATTTTTTAGGGGTTTGTGGGCACACAAAATAATACTCCAAATATAACAGAAATCACAAAGGTTTGTAGATAAAAAGATATGTCATTGAGCAACTCACATTTGGAAATATATGACTTAGAAAATAGTTTGGGGCTGAAAGGTTACAGAGGAAAATTGGCAGATTTTAAATTGCTGTATTAACAAATGACCACAGAAGGAGTGTTAATTTGGGTATTTCATGGTCCCTGTGTCAGCCCTGGGCAATGATAAATTATGTGACTGAGAGCCAGTGGTGAGGCAGCTTCTGTCCAGCAGTCAGCCAGAGATGTCTGCAGAGAATAACAGGGCAAGGACAGGGAAAGCACCTGGGGGTACTTCAGCAGCCACACCCTGCAGGCTTCCTTCTAGCAGTCCTTAGCTTAGCCATTTCTTCAGGAAAGGTGTGTCTGAGGTGAAGAGTGGTGGTGCAGTTTTTTTCCACATTTTTGTGGAAATCTTGAACTTTTGTGAATTTTGAACTTTAAATGCTCTTTGTGGGAAAAAATATGTATCTTCTTTTTTTTTTAATTTGTTGAGTCATTCCTGGTGCTTTCTTATTCTTCTGTTTGTTATAAAAAACAATGAATTTTTTTAAATTAATATTCTTACATGTGCTACTTCCTACTTCATGGCTGTGTATCATATTCCCTTGCAGGTGTCTCTTTTACAGGTCTAGGAGTTTCATGGTACTTAGTTCCCAGGATTGCTGTTTTGTGATTTTTTTTTTTTTTTTTTTTAATCATTTTACCCAGGGTTGTTGAGTTTACTGTATGATCATTGTTGTAAGTGTGGGGTTTGTTTTCTAATATCTGATATATCTTGAATTTCTTACAATATCATTGGTCCCCAAGTATTGCACACCTCTGGGGACCAAAAGAATAGACTCTTCTCTTTTTGGGGGACTCTATGAAGTAGTTATATATTGTTTGGAAATTTTTTTTTCTACTTTCATGTCTTGGAATATGTTCTATACCTCATTTACATGAAAGAAATATAATTTTTGTCTCCTTGTAGTTTGTCTCATCTGCTGTAGGAAAGGGAGCGTGCTGTGATTCTGCTGGGGGAATTTTCTGTAGCATTTCTGTGACCCGTTGATACAGTTAATTTTAGTGACCTGATTTGACAGCCTCTGTGCAAAGGGAAGCAGGAATGATGACTTCCATGGGACACAACTGCTGCTGCTGTTGGGGCAGGGCCATCCCACTGAAAGATTCTACCTACCTGCCTGCCTGGGGCTGCTGAGGATGGACAGCCCTGCAGTCAACTGCAGGCATGGAAATCCAGGCACAGAGCTGGGAGGAGCAATCTGAATTGGGCACCAGATTAGAGAATCGTGTCTAGGAAAGTGTGTTCAGCTTTTCTGTGTGTCCTTGATGAGGAAATGCTCATCCTGCCCTGCCACGGATGCCTCAGTGCTTTTTGTGAAATTAGTCTCTCTTAGTACTGGTGCAGGGGGTGGGGTTTATGTATCTCAGTGCTGTGAGATTGTCCCTCAGACTGGGGGTTCTGGAAATCTCTTCCTGTATCCTGTAATTTATTGAATTGGTGAAAGCCCTGCACTTTTCCTGATAAAAACAGAACATCCTTTTCCACGAAACTTGTGGAGACTGGTTTCCTTTGGGAAGGAAGTAGATTAGGGGGAAGCAAGGGAAATGAGACACAATAGTGCAAGTGAAATTCAGAAACAGTGCTGAGACTTTATCATGAGAAGTATCAGTGGCTGGTGATTTTAAAGACTATGCAAAGCAAAAAATTAAAAAGCAAAGAAAATCCTATTAATAGCAGCATATGTTCTATGTATTTATGATTTGGAAAAGACATTAGAATTGCCACTAGTGATGTAGAAAATGTGGAAGAAAGCAATGCATGGGTTCATTTCTATTTGGAAAGAAGATAATTTTTCTGTAATTTTCAGTGATAGGAGAAGCCCCAGTTGATACCAATAATCTGTTTCTCTTCTTCTTAGAGATGGTAATATGCAGTGAATTTGTATGATAAAATTTGTTTCTATTTTGCATTCCCTTACCATCCCAGTATAGTTTATAGAAATTTAATTTTTTCTTTTTTCCAGTAGCTACTTCCATCTTTGCAATTAAACGTATTCCTTGTTTCCTGATACTTTCAAGTTTTAGAAAATTATTCCGCTTACAATTCAAGTATGTTTATTACTTTCCTGAAAGATATTATCAGTGTTTAATGCAGTCATCAACTTTGTCCTGTAGAACACAGCTAAATGCAGACTCTCTAGGTGGATTGCAATTGTTGATTACTAATTTAGACAGTAAGGTTATTATCATGCTGCACTTACAGCTGTAAATGTATTGCACATGTGATTTGTTGCTTGTAAGTATTTTTTTCCAAGACCAAATCCTATTATTAATGTATAGAAACTCATTAGCTACAGACTGTTTTGGTGCTGCAAAGCATAAGATAAAAATATCTAGCAGATCTAGGTCTTATACATGATTTGAACAAGTCTTAAAATTTTACAGAAGCCCTTCCTTGGAGTTCTTTGACAGTTCTTTTGGTGCTTACACAGAGGGCTAGTAAAGGAAAAAAAGTGCATAACCAAGTCTTCTGCAATTTATTTGCCTGCTGCTTAATATGCTTTAAGGACCTGGTTTCTTGCAATGTTTTATTCATGTTTTAATAGAGTTCTCTATTATTAAGTTCAAATATTTTTAATTAAGAAAGAAGTATAGCCCTCTGGGTATTATTGCAAGCATGTAGATAGCTGGTAATTAAAGTTTTCCACACATATAACTACATTCAAACAATTCTGAATAAATAATTTGAACCTAGAAGAATGCAAATGTCATTATATATGAAAAAAAATCCTTTAAACAACAGGTTTTATCAATCTACCAGAAGTTTTAAGTGCTTAATAAAAATACTTTATTGTAAGGGAAGGATATGCAAATAGACAAGATAAGCTTTTAATTACTAAATGAAATATTAATTTTAAACAAATTTACAACTATTGCAAAATTACTTCTTACATCAAAAGATTCTCCTAAATTACAAAGTTAACTTAATTTCAAATTCAGTTTTCAAATTTTCTTTTTAAAAACCAACAAAGACAATATAAAATTTTTGAAGAGGCTTTTTGGTAGTAGTCATCTGAAGAATAAATATTCCAAACAATTTCTCCTTCACTAGTTTATTGTAGAGGATGTTTAACACAGAAAATGGTCATAGCATCTCTTCTCCTTCCTGAGTGTGGTATTTTCAGTGAGACCATTACAGGAAAAGAAAATAGAATGACAATTTGAAATAAGCTGGGGAAAGGGTGGAGGAACAGCAGATGTTTAGAATTATGCTGTAATGATTCCAAAAATCTATGCATCTCTCTTCATAGATGTAAAGGAAAAGACAAGCAAGTTTGGGCAATTTTTTGTGCTTTTATTAAAAAGAGAATGAGAAAAAAAGTTCATTCAATAGTTAGTGCTGTTATTCTGCAGAGCACCAGTTCATTTTCTCAGTTTAATGACTGCATACCAATTATATGAAGGAAAAAAGATAAGCCAAAGCTTCTCTTATAATAATCAAATAACTGCAGAAGGTTTATATATAGGAAAATTAACAGGAAATCAGAATGTTCAGTAAGATCAATAAAAGTTACAGCAGCTGCAGATCTGGTAGAATACTGATACATCAGAGCAAAGCAGGGTCCCCAAGCAAAACAAAGAGACCTTTGGGTGAGGTAAACAAATGACTGATAGCCCCTGAGCTAGTAACAGGAATTCAGAAAGGGTCTAGAGAAAACATCTCATATTATTTTGGGATTAAAATTGGTAGTAATAATCACAATGTTCAGGAATTAAGCTTGGACCTCATTAGCCAGGGATAAAAAAAGCATGGTAGCTGTGCAAACTGCTTCTGTCATCTTACACTTTGTATCTTCTGTTGTCTTCTTGTACCTGGTATCTTACATACATAGGAAGAAAGCAAAGAAGTTAGAATTTCATTATGAATTCTGGTGATAAGGTGAGTTCTGTACCCCTCAAAGACGAGCTAAAACATTACACACTGCATTTCAAAGCAGGAGAAGTTGTCAATGTTCATATAATTTGTACTGCGGACTTGTGTGTGTTCTTGAGGTCTTCAGTTACCTGGTGACTTCTCACAGCAAAGGAGCTTGAGAGACCCTCCCTTCTGCCAGAAATATGATACATTCCTGGTCTAAAAGCTCCATTTTCTTCACTAGAATCAAAGCTCTGTCCCTCTTTGGGATACTGTTATATAGTGTCTCACAGCCCACTGGCCAATATTCCAGTGATCTAAATCCATTCAGGTCCTGGTCACTGCCTGGATTCACTTTTCAATCAGAAATGCTTTCCACTTACATTTAGAACCAAAACTAAATGTCTCAAGTATTAGACTTACTCCTTTGTGAAAGAGCAATCTATGTAGACCCTTTAAAAAGGGGAAAGCTTTCCTTAAAGAAGGAGTTCTTTAAACAAAGATAGTGCCAACATCAGGTTGGGTGACTTTAAACTATCTTAAGTACCAGCTGCAAAATGGATAGTATGTGTTTGCAGCTTTTGGCCTGTGGACCAAGTTTGGTATAACAATTAGTGTTTCATTTAACAATTCCACCAGTGGATTTGAAGAAAAGTGAAAAGAATTATAGTTTTCTTGAAAATTGATACACTAGCAAACTGCCAGAATAACCTTTGAAATTTAGTGTTGGCATGTCTTTCCACAGAAATTTTAAGCTGTGCTTGACCAATAACTAAATGTTATATTGATGATCTTGATGATACTGTGATAACCGTGGGATTGGCTTTAATTCAAGATTTGTATTTAACAACTGGTGGATATTTGAACTTCTTAAAGCCTGCTTTTATCTTCTGTTTTTAATTGCAATGGAACAGCAACTTCACCAAACACCCTGGATCAAAACTGAAATTCTTTACAGTCTTATGGTCTTCTTCCTTCCTGTAACTGTGTATAAATATGCTTGACCTTCATAGCTGAACAGAAATCTTTTAACTATTTTTTTCTAGCAAACATTTTGATTCTCTTTCAGTATTGAAGCTTCTTGAAGATTCTCTGAGAGATTCTCCAAGGTCTATCTGAGTTTCATTCATCTATTCTGTTCAATGATCCTGTCTATATTGTTGACTTTCCCATTTTATTTTACAGGAATATAACAGGAAAAAGTACCAGTCAAATAGAGTGAGTTCATCTGAACTACAGATGCTGGCCAGCATGAAGAGACAACAAAATGAAGAATTAAGAGATGCTGGGATCTCCCATGGGCTGAGCACCTCACAGATCAATTGCTGCAAAGTCAGCCTAAGTATGAGCAGTGATGATGGTACAGCAACCTGGAACTCTTGTTTCCCACCAGTAAGTCTAAACCTACAACATTTTCTCAAGGGTCTTGAACATTAATTTTTTTTTTAGTAGAGTTGAAATTTAAGGTATCATTACCAAAGACTATTAGAACTTACCAAGTAAAATATTGAACCAAGACACACACACTTCCAGCATGTTCTCTAGCACTGCCATGAATAAAGAGCAAATCTATTATGTATATTCCTTCCTAGAACCCTGAATAATCAATGTAGGCTGTACAGTTCATCACAATAGTGGCTGACAACCTGCAGGTGTGTGATATAGTATTTAAAAATAGTTCCAGAATGAATGAAACCCAGATATACCAGTCAGCAGCTGCATTACAGTGTGAGTAATGGAAAATAATTGCTTCTTACAACGATAAAGTCTCATTACTGAAAAGCTAAATGTTTAAAGAACTGAAGCAGGAGAAAGCAGCAAAAAGCTGCAGTAGTTCTGAGCACTTAGTATGTGATCATTATGTATTTTTACACCTTGGATCATTATTTGTCCTGGTACAAAGTGGTACAGAATCACACACGGCTGCACCATGTGACTACTGCTGTAAGAAGCAGAGTATTTGTTGCAGTCCACCAAAAAGTATTAAATGTATGAAAGCACAGAACATTTCAAGAACTATATAAAGGTGCTAGCAGGAGCTGCTGTAAAACTAGATAACCTCATGCTCCATTTATGTATCAGCAATATAGCTGTTATTTTATTACAGTTGAAGCAATAATAAACAATGAATGTGACTTAAGTAAAGCACAGAGAACAACTCTGAGGCAAATCCAGCGTTAGAAGAATCCCATTTAAACTATTGCAGAGTAAATGCTCTAAAATGTTAGGTGCAAGTTACCTTCAAGGTTCTACAGAGTCCAAATAGAGAACTGTAGCAGCAACTTTCCATAGTGAATGATCAACACAGTGCTGGAACTTTGGAGTATCCTGTTAAATTAAGGTTTCAGATGAGAAGAAATGTGTTGATAAGTGGGTAATTGTACAAATAATAACTTGATTTACAGAGTAATATTTTGCAGGACATCAGAGAAACATTATTTGGTATTAACTATTTGATATACATCTCCATTACGCATTTTGTTAATTTAATATTTCCAATGTGTTTTCTCCATACTCATTCAATAGGCTCAAACATGGTACAAATTTGCAAGACCAGACAAATGGAACTCAATTAAATATAGAATAGCAGTCTCATTATTTTTTTAGTACTTTAATTATAAGGAAATTGATAAGAATATTTAGACACATCAGGTTTGGTTAATACAAGTTACATGACTAAAACAAAAGGAACTTTTAAAGTAAAATGTACTGCTGCAGTATTTAGTGAAGCACAATGTGATTGCAAAGACTGTTCTTTGATCTTACTGCCTTGATCAACTTCTGTAGCTTCAATCTAAAATAGTGTTTAGATATAATAGGTTAGTAATATAAATTGCAATTTAATATAGTTGTAGCTTTTCATAACAGCTCTTTATGGCCATCTTTCTCTACATAATTCAAGCATAAAAGGCAAGATTTTGTCTTTTGAGAGAGTTCTTCACATTTCATTCAGCTGACTGAAGAGTTTGGTGTGCCTTACACATTCAGTCTTGTCAGGTTTCTCCTCTGCATTTTGCAAGATGGACATTGAGGGTTTAAGATTAAATGACAAGAACCTCATTTCCAAGGAGGGATAACTTAGGAAAGAAACCTGATCTTTCTCAAATAAAGACTAACCGCTGTGTCTCTCTCAAAAACAAAGAAATTCAGCTTTCCAGGTTTCCATACCTATTTACCTCAGCCTTTATGGATAGCAACACTGTACCAGTACAGTGTTGGTCAGTCCCCAGAATCTCCAGTTTCACTTCATCTTTTCCTTGCTGAGATATCAGCAAGAGCACCAGCTATTCATAGATATGATGGAAGTTTTTTGAGTATGGACTTTATGTGTTTAACATGACTTGATGCATTTCTGTTCCAACATTTGGAAAAATGCTGAGTATCTATGTAAGGGTGATAATTCACTTTGTAGACCTTTGGTATCTAAGAAGGCTGTTAACAATATTTGTTAATGGAGGTGATTAATTTAATCACCCCACATTCTTTTAACACAAAAGCTTTTCAAAGAGTAGTTGGGGGAATTGTTGAAATGCTTACAGCATTTCAGCAGACATGAAAATAACAATGCTGTGCCAGTATTCAAATGGTTAGCTGAAATTAAAAGGTCTTTAGTCATGCATTCTCTTTCTGTAAGACCTAAAATCATGGAATTATAGAATACTCTGGTTTGGAAGGGATCCTTAAAGGTCATCTAATCTGTACTCCTACCACTGGGCAAGGATATCTTCCACTAGACCCAGTTGCTCAGGTCTCCATCCAACCTGGCCTTGAACATTTGTAGGGGTGAGCAGTCACAGCTTTTCTGGGCAACCTGTTCCAATGCCTCCCCACCCACATGGTAAAAAAAATCCTTCCAAACATCTGGTCTAAATCTACCCTCTTTTAGTTTAACACTGTTGCCCTTTGTCCTACCACACACTGTCCCCATCTTTCTTGTAAAGCCTCCTTTAGGTACTGAATGGCTGCAATAAGACCTTCCCAGAGCCTTCTTTTTTTTCCATGCTGAAAACCCCACCTCTCTCAGCCTGTCTCCATAGGAGAGGTCTTCCAGTCCTCTGATTATTTTTGCAGCCCTGCTCTGGACTCACTCCAGCAGGTCCATGTCTTTCCTGTGCTGAGAACCCCAGAGCTGGACACAGTACCCCAGGTGGGGTCTCACAGGAGCAGAATTCCCTCCCTGAGCCTGCTGCTATGCTTCCTTTGGATGCAGCCCAGGATACAACTGGCATTCTGGTCTGACAGGTCATGTCTAGCTCTTTATCCTCCAATACTCCTAAGTCCCTCTCCACAGGGCTGCTCTCAATCCCTTCATCCTCCAGTGCTAGTAAAGTCAACATTTCTTCAGCTTCCAGTTTGTATAAAGAAGTGTTTCTTATATGAATATTTATTCCTTATTTATCATGTAAAAAATATATGTGTAAAATAAAAGCAGATTTGTTTATATGTCCCGATCTTTAGTACCACCATCATTTAAGAGAATTTTCAAATGCTCAATCCTTCCAAAATCAGATGTACAAACTGCAGATAGAGATATAGAGATAGATACATATATAGATCTGTAGCCATCTTCCAGTTGCATAGGTAAATGATTTTAGCAGTGCAGTGTATAGAAAAGAAATAGTAATAATCCTCATATTGGAATTTGAGAAATTAAGGACAGCTTGAAATTCTTGTCATGATTAAATTTTCATGCTTACATGTGTTTCCAGGTTGTATCTTTCTGATTCTTTAAATCAGTAGTATGAATTGCTTTCTGTTATGTTTTTCAAAGATAAATAAGGAGTATTTTCTAACAAATTTTTCTTCATTTTCTACATTTGTGTCCTTTAGGTGGAATCTATGGCAACAGCACCACCAGAAGGCAGCTTTTTGTGTATCTTTAATTTTGAGATACCTTTCATGTTTTGCAAGGCAGGGCAGGGTATAATCATGTTAGATAGTGAATTTATGTATCAAAGTAATATTCTCTATATAAACCACATTCTAAGTGAGTTTAATTTTGTTCATGATTTTTAGCCTGATTTCCAGAGTCATTGAAAAGTGTCATGTTACTGACTTTAATGAATCTGACAAACCCTTGTGAATGTAAAGGCACATAGATCAATCATATTACTGAGCTCTAGTTAGAACAGATGTCCTTAGACAGCTACAAAACAGATATACAAAAATTGTGGATTTATATTCTGCAATAGTTTACCAAGAACTGAATATATGCTGTCAGGAGAAAATGTTGAAGTGTAAGTGGTTTAGCTGCTGCTGTAAACTATGACAGCCAAAAAGGAATAAAATCACTGAACATTATACATAATCCAGCATAACCTCAGTTATAAATATGAAAAATTTCTACTTTAAAATGGGTTTACTATGAAGGAGAATTCTAAACCCTTGTAAAATGTGTGTGGGGCACAGTTTCAATTCAATAATATGTGTATGTAGAGCTAAATATTTTAAAATATTTTATTTGACCTTGTCTTACCTGAATGTTTTCTTAAATCTTGAGACCTATGAAAATCCATGCTAGATTTGCAACACTGTGAAAGACATAGTTCTATATCTTGCAGAATTTAATGTGAAGTTTATACCCACACATACATACATTATCCAAGAAAATTTGCAAAGCTTACAAAACATTTCTGTTTAAATGCCTTGCTTTATTCTAGAGATCCTGTAAGACTTTCTTGCCCTGTCAGAGAATTGGCTCATTCAGCTTCTTGGATAGTTGTTTCCACACTTCAGACACCAATTCAGATACAACATATTCTGGAGAAAGATGATCTATATAAGAATTCAGGATATGCATATGGTCCCTGTTTCTCAGTCAAATGCAAAGAAGGAAGATTCTCCTAATTGCTCACTGATACATCCTGGAAGCCTGTAGTAGTGGAATAGTGATATAATGCTGCATTAGAAGAATCCAGATTATGCCCACCACTAAGACCTGTCTTTCAAGGAAGGAGTACTCACAGAGAAGAAAGATTACTTGTTCCACAAGAAACTTCCTAAATATAAATTCAGTCACATAAGTCTTGATCTGAAAAATATTTGAAAGAGTACTTCTAGGTTCATACCTAACTTGTGGAAGGTCTTCTGGCCTCCTTTGTGAGTTTTCAGAAAAGAAAGATACTTAACACAAAAATAGTCTGGCAGAACTGAAGTCTGACAGACAAGAGGAGTATTATTTAAACCCAGAATTATGCCAACTGTGAGCTCAGTTTGACAACCCCTGGAGGGATCTGTTCACATCAAGTCAAATTGCAAAACTGAGGCAGAGTATTCTTTACTATGAAATGAGACTAAGAATTATTTAGACAGATACTCTGGTGCATAGACTGACTAATTCACTCTCTGTCTTGTCTTCATCTTCCACTAGCCATCATCTGGGAATTGCACTATCCACCACCAGGCAGTGAGTCATATTTGGTAGTAATTAGGATGTCATTCATCCTGAACGTATATTTTACAACATCCCCTTCCAGTTTCTGAAACCATGAGGACATACTCATTTTTCATTTTAAAAATCAATTTCATAACACTTTTTATTATTTTAGCATTTAATCTACTAAAGTGTACAAGTATTGTTAATGTATGCTTACATTTTCACTTCTTTTGCATTTCTTTCAATTTTGTTTAGAGCTGCTTTTGAGGTATGTGAGGGAGAGTCTCTTCTCATAGAATGACATATATTCTGGGAGAAAATGTATTTGTGGATTATAGAATTCTTGAATTTTTACAGTTTATGAATATTGATCTTTCTTGCAAATAACTCTTTTTGATGCCAGAAACCAAATGTAGTTTGAAACTTTTGGGGCATGTACTTACAATGGGTAGGTAGATTTCACTGAAAAGATTATCATATTTTGTATGAATATTCATACAGTCCACTGTTAGCTATTCATGAACAGCTTAATCCAGGCTTCAAAGCTGCAGTGCCATGGAGAATCATATGTGCTTCAGTAACTCTCATTTGGGACTGCTAAAATTACTGTTATTGCTGCTTCTAACCTGGTCTGCCAGCCCTCTTACCTCTCCCTTGGTGTTTTCTGCTCTTAAAAATGGTTCCTTCTGCACAGATCCTACCAAGAGTTCCTTCCTCATGCTTCTTACATATGTTAAATCCACACTCCTGTCAGACAAGACTTTACCACCCTCCATTTCTGAAGTTTCCTGACTGTCCCAACACTCACAGGCAGCAGAGAAATAACTGTGATCGACTCCTTAATTCATATGAATTTCCACCAGACAAGAATCATCTTTAAAGTTGTACTTTTGTACAGTTAGGATCAGAATATCAATTTTTAATTTCACAGATAAGAAATAAGACTGTAAAATGCTCATATCTGAAGCTGCAAATGTATATGCTCATACCAGATCTGTGACATGCTTCTAAACAATCTATTATTTTTGTTTTCCACAGCCCATCAGTCAGGAGCATCACTATGAGAAAGAAATGAGCCCACTTTCTCATTCCAACCCACGGTAAGATTCCATTTATAGCCCAGGCAGTAAGGATTCAGTTAGAGTGTTCTGAATATTAAATGTGACAGTCTTTGATTTAATCTTCAATCTCTTTTCAATTGCAACCTCCTCTCAGAGGGCTTTACTGCTCGTTTTAGTCATTGTCTACAGTATGTCTGAGCTGTCTGGGAACACAGAACTGAATTCTGCATGTTTTGGATGTACCACTGTGTATTTAAAGTATCTGACACAGGCCTTGCTCCTACATCTGCTTTGATGTGTGATTCAGCAAATCATCCTCATCTCACATACATACACTCTCATCTATTTCTTTCTCCCTCTCTGCTTTGAAGGCTTAGAACTAGAATTCTGTATGTGACTGTAGGTGTCAGGGAATCAATTTGTTCCAAAAGATTTTAATGCTGCTTATTAAGAAAGGGGTTTTTTTTTTAATACATAGCCCAGTTAGGAGAGGGGGTTACAACACTCTGGGATAGAGCAAAGGGATCCTGTCTGCAGCGTATTTTGTCTGTCAGGGTTTTAGCTTGTTTGGAATCAGCAACAAAATCCCTGTGATTTTAGTGTAAAGTGAGATGACAAGAGGAGAAGGTGGCTAAGAAAAATTAATCACATTGAGACTGTTGAGACAATCAAGATTAATTGTCCAGTTTCAGACCTGCTCTGTACCTGTGAAACCCTAACATCACTTTGTCAGTTTTTTAACTGCCTGAACAAGAGCTGTACTAATTTTTAAAAGCAGTCCTATTTCACTTTCACTTTGTGTCATTAATGTGGATTTTGCTTGTCCAAGTTTTAACTGGATGATGTATGTGTGTTGGGGGGCAGGGATAGGAGGAGAGGACACTTCAGTTACAACTTTATATTTTACCAATAGTGTGAAATGTTTTATGAAAGCTCACACTCAGTCAGTTGTGCAGGGTGTGTTTCTCCTCACACAGATGTTTTCAGCCATTTGCTATCCATATTTTTATGGATTCAAAATCTTCTGATTAGATTTTATGAAGTGAACAATCTGGAAACTTTCTCTGCAAGTTCACGCAGATGCATCAGTTATTGCAAGACACAGCCATATATTTCCAGTGTATTACCAGAGATAAAGAATAATCCTGGATTCTTGTTCCCTTTCACATGTAAATCAAGGTACTTAGGTTTGTCTAGAACTCCCTGCCTTGGGTGATGGTTGTCTAAGGAACCATCTCCTTATGAACGGAGTGGAAAATTGACTACAGTCCACAGAGTACAACAGGAGGTACCTTGAGACAAAACTTTGGACTCTTTATTCCAAAATTGATTTTATAGTTCTGATGACATTATAATTCCTGTATTTTAGTGCAAGCTACATTGTTTGTCTTCTTTTTGCCCATACATTGGTTAAGTCAGGTTTCATTAAGTTATTTTTATACATGTGCTAAAGCAATTTGGTACTTGGTACATTTTATATACTGAAAAAACAAATAAACACTATTATCTGTAAAAAGAAAGTGTTTCATCATATCAAGGTAATATGATCAACAATGAAAACTTGTTTTTCCATATAATAAAATTTAAAACAAAATAGTATAATTTATGACTTAGTTCTTATGCTGTTATAATACAGTACACACAGTAGACTTAAATTTCCCTAGAAATCATTTTCGAGAAATGCAGGTGGTATTCATAAAATACCTGACTTGCAAGTGCCTCATAAATTCAGTAACCCTTGTGAACTGCCAGAAAAGCATTATTGGGCTGTAAATACAGAAGATGACAAAATTATGAGGTCAGTTTGCATCATGATATAAAAACTGGAGATGATGTGACTTGAATACCATTGTTCACATCGTTACCTTTCATTTATAATGGAAAACTGTAATGTTTTTCACAGAGGATGTGTACCTAAATAAGAGGGAAATAAAATTAATGGCAATTCTATCAACTTAGTTCCTAAACTGTTTTTAAAGGCAATTTTAACCATAACAAATCCTGTATAAGCAACTAGAAAATGTCTAAAACTTTGTAAGCCTACTATAGTTTTGTAGGAACACATGGAATATTTTAAATACAGCCCCTTTAGGTGTGTGGGTGTAAATTCTATATATGGTATAAAGACAGTTATATGGTACATTTACTGAATGAACAAATAGTTTGTTGTAAAGAGGGGTAAAGAACAGGTCTTGAGTAATTTTTAAAAGTGTAGTAATGATATTTTCTGGGAAATGAAAAGGGACCAACATAGAAGCTATTGTCCAGTAAATATAGGTTCTGTCCATAATAAGATAAAAGGATAACCTAGGAAAGAAAGCCTGTGAAGGCAGTAATGGAAGTTCAGTCAATAAAAAAAACTCAGCTCGACTCATTGTCCATTGGTTCAGCTGGGTAAAGGTCATAAGTCTGCCAAGAATATTGCTCCTGCCATACAAATCAGCCCCCCTGGTGCTGCTCTGCAAGGCAGAGAACCAGTTAATGGAAGGAGACAGCTGAGTGCAGAGGCTGCAGAGCCAGAAGCTGGGGTGATGTGTGGTGTTCCAGCCCTGGCCGTGCAATTCCCACCGATGTGCTGCTGGCAGGACTCACAAATTGCTTTCTTCTCTGCAAATAGGGAGCTGTCACTATCTTTGTTGCATCTTCCTCCAGTGCAAGGACTGCATTTTCCTATATAACCAGCATCTACTTTGTAAGATTTTGTCCTCCAAACTGTTTGTGTGTCATAGAAGGTTTGGAAGTTTCAGTACAGGAAATCCTGGAAGATAGTAAGTGTTCTAAAATTTCAGCCATGCTGAACTGTGATATGAAGACCTGCTCTCTGGAAAAGGTCTCTTGAACCTAATTTATTAATGGACTTTTATAAACTTCTACAGATGCTCTCCAGAAAATTTGTTTCTGATAAAAGATGATTTTTCTGCCTTAGAGAAAGGTTTCAACTTACTAGAAAAACCCTCTCTTTACAAACATTGCCTCACTAGATCCTGTCTTGGCATCCTACTCAACTCTTCCCAAACTACCAAATAAAATTGTTCCTCTTTTTCAAACAGTTGATCCCAGAACAACTACACTAAAGTAGGACATAAAATATTTCAACATTTAATTGAGTATCCTTTCACAAGAAGTATATTTAACTTAAATAATTTAATGCTAAATGTGCATGGCTAAATTTTCAATTAGGCTTTACCCAGGTGTTTCTTTTTCAGTTTCTTCTATCTAAAATCAACTGATAAGGCCCGCAGACTCTGAAAAATGATTAAGAGCCACTGACTTCCCTTCATGTGGGCTTGGTATGAGCTGACTAAAGCAGGTTGTCTTGTCATTGTAACCTACATTTGTTATGTTGGACTGATTGGGATGTCATCATTATTCTTTACAATCAAAAAACCCAAAAAAACTAAACAATACAATCGACCCAAAGAAAAGTAAATAACATTTTCATCCTTTTTATGGTAAGTGTTATAGATTTGAGATTTGTCACCACAAAATGTTTCACTGATATGAAGAGTGATGTGTTTGAGGAGGACAATAACTTTTAAAAAAAGTTGTTGGTTTTGTCTTGAGGAAAAAAAACAGAACCCAAATCTTTATTTGCTACTTTATCCAACAATGTGATTTTCTTATTTTGTAGTGATGTGCATGCACAGCACTTCAGGTAATGAATCATGAAATGCATAAATGTACCTTCAACTAAAAGTATATTTTAATTATATTCAAACTTGATGACTGGTAAAATTTAGGTATGTTAGTTATATATATAAATTTTATGTAAACATAATGAACACCTCTTTCTGTGCATTCTGACCACTCTATTGGTTTTAGTGAATAAATTATTTCTTTCTCTTTCTTTGAAACTTTCTTCTAGAAAAGTCCTTTTTTAGAACCTATCGTCACCATATATATTGCCATTATCATGGTACCTGAAATTTCCATAATTTGCATATTATCAGTGATTCCAGCATAAAACATATCAGCTGTAAACTTTCAAATATTAAAAGTATCTTCAGCTTTGAGGCTACCATTCAAGTACTCTCATCCATCCCAGATGAAAACTAAACATTCCAATAGCTGGTACATGTGTTATTATACCATTGAGAGGTTCTGTAAAATTAAATGAAATGCACCTATGAAATGGTGCAGTGAAAGAGGGATTGTAGCTATAACATTTATTTGCACTACACCAGAACCTCTCCCTCATGCAGGGTGTGAAATTCAGGCACAAGAGGCCTTTGTATATCCATGCAAAAGTTTGAAGAGCAGAATAACTTAGTTAAGAATCACATTTAAAGACTGAGTTTTTCAAACAAATAAGCATATTTATTCCTATGATTCACTATAATATCATACAATACCATTACTTCTGCAAAACAGAAAATATTACATTATGAAGTAGTATAAAATTACACAACAGTTGTCAAAATAAGTGAACAAGAACAATGTATCGCAAAATGTACTTTTTTATTTTACTTTCAGTTACTTACCCACAAAATAATTTGCAGTAATTTGCAGTAGATCTCCCAGTCGTTAATCTGAATTAGCAAAGTTCTGCTGCATTTGTCAGGCAATAATGTGCATGAAAAAGAACATGACAAAAGAAGCAAATGGCACAGGAATCATCTAATTGAACAGGTTACATTTTTTAATCATGATGCTAAAAAGCTCAGCTGCAGAAAGGTTATGGAGAACCAAGTGGCTAACATGGTTCAGTTTGTTAAAATAATCCAAAAATGGCTTTCTCTTGTATGAGAAGCTAAGAACATGGAAACATGGTGGCATATGCACTAAGGATTTAAATATAAAACATGGCAAATACTTTCAAACATTCTGTTATATCCTGTCAATGTAAGGCAGTCTATCTTTTGTTTTGTTTTCCTTCAGGACTTACTGAGAATAATAATTTTATTCGTCACAAAGATTTTCTGGATATTCCTGGGCCATTCAAACAGCCATGCTTTATGTAAAAATAGAGAACAGGCAGTAAAAGATTTTACCTCTCAGAAAGGACAAGATCCCTGTTCCCAGACTGTTACAATTTCTCTTTCTGTATTCAGCTGAACTGTTGCTATGGCCCTTTACCCATGTGGCTTTTTCCAGGGCATCTCCAGTGTTTATGGATGACAGGTTGCTTTGGTTTAGTCACAAGCCAGCACCTAAGGTCTTAGTCCATCTTCTGAAAACTCTTGAGAGCCTTGGGAACTGCACAGAACAGTCAGATGCTGTTGGTGACTGGTTATGGTAAAAGGAGTTACTTTGATTGCAACAAGACTTTTCAGTCACTAGGTTCAGGTGCTTCCTGAACTGGTAGAACAGTAAAATATAATTTATTTTTTAAAATTATTTAAATTTAAAAAATATTTTAAAATAAGTACATCCTACCTAACAGACATTTCATTAAATGTGCAAATCCATTTAATTCACTGATCAACGAGTATCTAATGTAGTTACTAGAATTTACTTGCTTAGGTTAGATTAACACAAAGGAATTTTGACACACCTTCGCAAATTCATTACTTCCCATTTATACAGCTGATCTTCTGATAAATTAATGACAACTAGCAAGGAAGAAAGAGCTAGTACTTTACTTATATCAGGTATTAAAGCACTGGTTTTCCCTACTGATGTAATTGATATTGCTAGTGAATATCAAGACTATAATCTAGCCAGCAAGCTAACATAGTGATGATCTAAGGGTTCAGTCTTTAAGTAAAATTAAATGTTTTTTCCATTCAACAGAAGGTATGATAGCAATTTCAAGTATTTAACTACAAAACATTGACCAAATAACAAAATATATTAATTACTAAGCTGTTAAACCCCCAAATTCATGTCATTCATATTTTTAGATGTAGATGACTGTGTATGGTTTTAATAATCTGCACAAAGCTATCATTTCAACTTTGATAATGAAAGAAAAACTGGAAAGCATTAACAGGTCAGATTTTCAGCAAATTATAGTGTACATAGTCAGCATAGTCAGCATGATTATAGTGTACATACTTGTAGTAGCACCTAGCCTTATCTAAATATCTTGTTTAGTAAGTAGAATTCACATCTCCTTTGTTATCCTTGAATCCAATCTAGCACCCCTTAGACAGTTAATTTATAGATTTAAGACTTTAAGAGCAGATTCAAGTGTTCCCTGCACAGTTGCACTTGTAGTTTTTATGATCTCACGGACAATTAAATTATTTTGCTTTTAAGAAGGCCCCTGCCTCCATTAGAAGTGAAGTGTTTGGCAAAATGGACTTGCTGAAGTGGTTTGGAGGAAAGGAAAAGGCATTTTCTAAATATGCTTGTGATTTTCTCAATCTTAGTGCTAGGAAAAAAAGGAAGTTCCAGTAAGGCATACAGTAAATGAAGATATTATGTATTAGGGATGGAATGAATCTGTCATTTTGACGGATTGTGAGGCAAAGAACAGATTAACAGATTACTCATAGTCAGAATGCAGCTCACTGTGAAAAATGTGCAGGAAATGATAAGTGTTGCTTTGTGCTGATTTAATGATATCTTGAAACTACAGTAGCACTCTAGGAAAATAACACAATTTTAGCTCATGGCTTGCTTTTTTTTTTTTTTAAATCATCAAGGTATTGCCAGATTTTCCTTTAATACTTTTCAAAATAGAACTTTCAATTCATGGAAAGTCATAGGAAGATATATATTTATGTTATTTTTCAAGATTTTTGTTAAAATATGCATTCAAAAATCCCTGACTTTTATGTATAAGAATACTCTGTATTCTTTTGGTAGTAAATCTTCTATGAACTTCTGTGAACTCACTCAGTTTTTCATTTAAAAAATGCTGGCTTCCCTACCTGGAACTAAGTAGCACTGAACAGTTATTGATGTATGAATTAGTAATGAATTTGTCTTAGTTTATGCAATTTTTATGGAAAAAAACAGTTTTTCAAGAACTTGAATTGTTTAAAGCATTTTAGATACAAAAATGGACAACTTAAAGCTCCGGTGATTTCATAATTATTACAGTCATATGTAGTGGCAGGACCTGAAATTAGTTTCAACATATTTTCAAGTATGTACAAATTTGTACAAACATCAATCAAATTTCATTACCAATAGCCTACAAATGTCCTTGCTTCAGTACTGAAGCTATTATTGAAGAATTCCTTTCTATGAAGGTACTTCTATTAAAAAAATAAACCCAAACCTCCCATTATGCAGACAGGATTAACGTTGACAAAGCAGAAACAAAATAGGTGCATGTAGGTAATTTGGCTTAAGTCAGTGAAGTTACACATGTGCCTGCAGCTGACAAGCTATGGAAGTAATTAAAAATTCACATATTTTAATCTAGAGGAGCCTAACCAACAACTCATTCTTCAAAAAAAGTTGGATCAGGGAATAGATGAGGGATCTTACAAAGCCAGGTGGCTTTTCATTAATTTTTCTGAGAACTGAGATAGTCTCTACTAAACTTTCTTAAATAGGAATAATTAAAATTAAAAACAGGAGGAAATTAAGTCTCTATCTTAGCAGAACTGGACCACAGTTTAGATGGGAGCTGGCACTCTGCATTCAGTGCATTATGGTAAGATATCACTTCTGAACATTTAGCATTTGCAGCAGGATTTGCTTCACATGCTATTAAATATTGCTAAAACAGCAGAAGTATGCACTGAGATTTAAGTTGATAGCTACACAAGATTATCAGGAATCGGTCCTTTTTTTGTTAAAATATTTTTACAGTTGATTCTTACATTGACATTTTCTGGCCCTCCACAGTTAGTCAAATAATCCACTGTAAAAACACAGTTCAGCAAATGTGCTCCTCCTACTTCACCCAGGCACAACTCCATTCTCTTCTTGAATTCATAAAAATTCACTAAGTACATGCAGTTAAATACAATCTTTTGTGGTTTTAGTGATTGTATCCTTCAGGTGCTGAATAGACTCAATCTGATGTGTTCATAATGATACAAAACTAATGCTGGTTTTTCATTCCCTGATTTGATATAATGGAGCCCTTGCCTTGCACTTTTTGCAGTACTACAAGGCTGAGCAAATATTCCTTTTAATTTTGATATAGATTGTTGGACAAAACCACACTAAAACTTCGAAGCATTTCAATTTTTTAATAAAGTGGATTAAATGATCCCATTGATTTAAGTAATACAAATTAAATGTGATCCAAAAGTAATGCAATAAAGTATGCTCTCTCAAGGCAGTGCAATATTAAAAATCTTTATACTAAGTGATTTGACATTTTCTCAGTCTCCCAGTCTGCAAAAGTATTGGTGAAAAAATCAAAGTATCAAAGGTGTTCATTAAGATTTCAGTAAAAAACTTCTGATTCTATGGATTTCTGTTGATGGTAATAATTTTAATACATTGTCATTGATAACTGCTACTTAATAAAGCATCACTAATTTTCTCAACAGACTTTGCTGATGGAGGCCTTTTTTCTGCAAAATTTAACATACTGTCATAAAAGTGAAAATTATGTTCATACGTCTAAAAGATTCTTCTGCTTTCCATCACAATTCAGCTGTCGTGACATTTCAGTATATGACCACTATTATCTGAAAGTATTTTTAAAGAATTTTTAAGTAATATTTTTTAAGAAAAATGTAACAAGATTATATAACATTGGAATTTTATTTTGGTATGGTGGCTGATTCTCAGGAAAATCAAACCACACATGCAAGGGACAGGAATGGAAAATATATTCTACCATGCTACCACATATCAACCTGCATTTAACTGTTATTCCCACAAACTTCTGAAGCTTTGGTGTAGACAATGCAGTTTTGGCTGCATTCAGGGAACACAGATACAGTGACAATGACAGACAGCTAATAATGAGAAGTCTAGGCAAGCACATGGCTGTGTGGATTGGCTGTGCTAACTCCCATTGGCCTTAGCTGAACAGCAGAAGAGAAGGATTGGCTGTGAAGTTGGCCATATATGTGAAAATAATATGATGCTGTTAGAAAATTTTAAAGTATGTTTTTTACATTTTGACATGATGGAAAATTCAATATCTCTTCCTTTAAATCTACCATAGTACTTGCTGGATTTCTACACCAACAGTTCTGTTTCCTGAGGCGGAAAATTAGCTTTTTCCATTTTGACTGCAAACAGATAGGTGGTTGTCCCCAAATTCAACCCAGGTTATGCACACATGCCAAAAAGAGATGATGTAGAATCAATAACAAGTCCAGAAGTAGCAGAAAAACTTAAAAAAAAAAAAAAAAAAAGCAGTCAGCATATTTTAGCAATTATACCAGATGACTGAGCCTTGCCAGATTTCTCTGACAGAAGCTACTTGTACAGGAGATCATTAAGGCTTTTCAGAAAATAGAAGTGTATTACCTATTTCTTTGCTGTTGGACAGTCAAGTTGCGACAATTACAGTATGGAATGTAAAGAAATCTGCCATGCTTTGGGAAAATTTATCCTTTTTAGACAAAGCCATGGATGCTGAAGTTACCTCTACAGCTCTAGCTAATCTCCCCAGCCTGTAGCACAAATTCACATGCATAATGCTTTTATGCCAGCTGTTGGAACAGCCAGACATAAGTTTAACCAATCCCAAACCAAGTTTAATTTACTCTTTAGAGCTGTGCTGCTCCCATCAGCATCAAGCAAACATATGGGAATTTATGCCCTTCCATACCTCTTGCCTTGCAGTGAAATAGGTTGGTCAAAAATGTTGGATCTGGTTCTATCAAAATGAGGTGATTCATTGAAGTCCCTCAAATTCTGTGTTGAAGTGTTGACTTGCAGTTTTTCAGACTAGTTAATGATGATATGGAAGCTTTAATGTGTTACAGCTCTTTACTGCTGGAGAGATGGGAAGTTAAGGAAACATCAGCTATGCACAGTGTGTGAAGATTAATTTCATATGTGAAAAGAATTACAAGATGTGATCACCTGAACAAGGAATGTCTTTGTGACATGGATGTGTCCTTCCAGTGCTATCTTCCTCTGATAGATAGTACAATATGAGTGACTTTGTCACTGCACTGCAGTTTGCAATAAAAACTGTGACAACAATAACAATAAAAACAGCCATTCTGTTTTCCTTTCTCTGAGCTGTAAAAACCAAAGACAGTGTTTCATAAAGTGGGGTATGTGAAAGGAACATTGACCTTTGCATGAATGTATGATGGCATGAAAATAATTTTTAGACATTATGACACTAGTGTCCAGGAGAGACATAATTTGTCCACGAATAGAAGAAAATGCTCTCTCCTCTATCGTGAAGATCCCATCAAATCTTTTTCTTTACAGAAGTAAAATAAATACAGGACACCTGTGATAAGAGTCCTCTATATTGTCTTGCCAGTAGGTAGAATCATATTATGTTCAATAACAAATTTTTTATCTATTACATGCAAGATTTTATAATAGGAAATGGATATAAATAATTATTTATGATGTATTTGCCTAAGAATGTTTTTAGCCCCGTATCAACAACAACATTTAGACTCAATCCAGTGTTTCCTCTTCAGAAAACTTAGTGGCTGTCTAAGCTCAGCTCTAACTCACCACACATCCAAAAAGGAAATGTTACACCACTTTCTGTGTCACCCTATTGCAGGCAAGCACTGCCAAGTCCATGGTAACCAAACCAAACACATTGTGTGATTGTCTTTGAGCCTCTTCCTTTGGAGGGGGCAAGGATTTTTAATCAAATTGACTCCCACAGGTTGTTCATTCCAAGCCTTTATGGGTCCTGTAGGCTTTCAAAGGATAACTCTGTGTGTTATGGATCACACTTCCTGTACATCCTGTGCTGAGAGAGCCACACCAGCTGAAATCTGAAAAGTAAACCTGACTTAAAGCACAGATTTTAATGTGAACAGAACAGGTGAAAATGCTAAAGAAGGAAGAAAGCCTTAACATTTAATAATTATATTAAGTGTAAAGTTTATTTTTATAATAATAAAATCTAGCTTGACTTTGTTTCAAAACACTTGACAACCTGTAATTTCTTTGTTTTTTGTTTTTTTTAAATAATCAAAATAATTAGAAAAAAATAGGAACACAAACTGGTTTTTAATAAATGATATTTTAATTTGTATTTTTCAGGGACTGGTTAAATGTGTTCAGTTCCCCTATCATTTCTGGAAGCCAACAACTAGAAGAGAACACTAAATCTTCAACAAAACAGAGAACTCTAGGTAGGAATTTATATAAATAATGAAAACAATGTGGGTAAAAAGACACTTCTAAATGTTCTTTCTGTAGTGCTGGTATTGCCTTCTCATAGCTTTCTATCCTACTATGTTTTGGTTTCAAGTTCCCTTGTTTATTAATCTCTGCTCAAGGTAGCAGAGTTTTCCATGGAGTACTATTTGCCTTTTCTAGAAGAATAACATGCAGTTGCTGTTTCCTGATGTTCTGGCTCTATACAGATTAACTCATAAAAAATGCATCTTATTTGTTAAAAATATGGAATTTATGCTAATGGAGATGGCGAACTTATGTAAGAAAGAACACTAAAACTAAACATTCTTATTCAGAGGCATGATTATACTTGCATAAGAGATACTTCTCTTATGAAGAAAAATTGCAGATTTGGCTTTAAATGAAATCTTAGTATGATTTCCTGAGGACTGTTGTCACCAGAGTTACAGGCTTTTGCTTATTAATGGTGTTTGCTTAGAGAATGGTAAAGACCTTAACTGAAACTCGAAAGTCAACAACAGAATAAAGAAAATACCTTGTTTTCCTCAAATGCCCTTTTTCTTACCAGTTATCTTAGGAAACAGGGTAGAAGAATCATCATCATCATAGAGTATCATAAAATGGTTTTGGCTGAAAGGGACCTTGGAGTCAATTCCAGCCTCCCTGCCATGGACGGGGACACCTTGCCCTCAACCAGGCTGCTCAAGGCCATGTCCAACCTGGCCTTGGGAACTTCCAGGATAGACATTTACATTTTTCTTTAGATCTCAGGAATTCACTGGGAGCTCCCATAAATCTGGCCCCTGTATTCTGGCTGTCCCAGGGGTAAAGATGTCTCACTGATTTACTGTCTAAAATAAATTATGCCACTCAAATTGGGAACATTTTCATAGACATAGACTTGTAATTGTTTGTGACAGCAAAATACAATTTTTCTGTCAGGAAGGGACCTTGCTTTGAAGAATCAAGTAATATGTTGTGTTAAGGGTCCTAAATAAGCCAAACAGAATTGAACAGTCATCCTTGAGCTACAGGCTCAAGGATAAAAATTCATGAAATGTCCCAGAGAACATTTTTCATTAATATTATGAAATCTAAGGCTTGTTGCCTATAAACCTGTAGTTTTTGTAATTTTTAAAATTGTGTTATTATCTTTAAAAAGCTTTAAAAAATAAATATATTTGAGAATTTGTATTTCTCCTGTTATCCACACTAGAATTTCAAAACTCTTTTGTGAATTGTTCCTAAACTCATTTTCCTTTAAGCTGAAATATTTTACATCATGTGCCTGTGATTGCACTTTTAGAGAAGAGAAATTGTCTATGTACCATAGCTTTTTATTACGGCTTTTTATTTTTGTACCTTCATTCAGTCAAATCCTGACTCATGTATATGTAGGATGTTTGTAATTCTGATAACTTCATACAGAAACTTTTCTATCTCCAGATACTCCAAAAAACCCGCTGTAACGAGGTGATCATTTCTCCAAGAAATAAGAGAGAACAAAAGCCATTCCATGACCTTCCCTCCCCAAAAAGGACAGTTTGGACTTTTTCATGATCTACTGGACACCCCTCTCTATGAAAGTAGCAGATAAGCTGCAGTGCTGTGTGATAAAGGCCTGTCAGATGAGATCATCCCCATCAAACAGTAGAATCTGGATATTTTCGGAGATACCTTGGTTTAAAAAAAATCCTGATGGACCATGGTAACTAGATGGTTGGAGTATCATTTTTGAAAGAGGTGCTAAATAGATGGTGTCCTGTGATATATCTTGAGAACTTTGGGAAAAATTTTCTTCCTTGTTCTTTTCACTTGAGGTCAGTTATTTGTGTGGCAAAAGAGCTGGTTCATTACTGACAGTTATATATCAGCTCTGAACAACAAACTGAATGCTCAAATCCATTCCAGAAAATTCTGCTGCCCTGCTTAGCCTCACCTTTTTTTTTTTTAGTTTTTTTAATATCACATTAGAAAATTACTTAATTCTCATATTGAGAAGTGTCCCAAGATTATTTACTCTGTCTGTGCAGTTTTCCAGTGTTCCAAGTATCACAGCATAACAAAAGCATGTAATCAGCACTGAAAATCTGCAATGAGTCATAATGCATTGCAGATAGCAATTTTATCTAAAAGTATCTGTAAAGAAAAATGGTAGCATTAGTAAATCAATAAAGATTTGTCAATTCTTATATTTTAAAAAAGTCTTTAAGTTGAGGCTTAACTTTGGGGGAAAAGGCAATTCCTTTCTAAAAGAGCATTTTACTCTGTAGTTTGTTTCTAAACATTTGCACCATCCATTAGTTAAATGGTCAGATGCAATGAGAAGTAGTCTTCTGTTCAAAAGGCTTCCCAATACAATAAAAGGAAAATTTAGACTCATAAATATTATAAATTTGCATCGATTTTTCCATTATTGGATACTGATGTTTCTGAGGTATAGACAGTTTTGTTTATCTTGACATAACAAGAAAATCTCCACATTAAGTGACAATGACAGAGCTATAAATGCTCTGGAACTTACTTTATGGTATCTTGGACTTAAGACCAAGGGATGAGGTTATAAAAACTCTAGGAACCACAAAGTCTTCTTTTCTGGACCACAGCTGCTGACAGTATTCATATGATAACCCTGCAGTACAAAATTACAGGATAGATTTGAGCACTGTAGTTCAATATTCATGGATGATCTTGGAGAAAATATCAGCAGTGTTCTTCCCACCACACCATCTGCTGACAGTTGATCTAGTGCACGTGACTTCCATCATCATCAGAATATGATCCATGTATCCTAAAGTGAGATTTGCTACAAGATTTTTTATAATATTAAAACCTAGAATATGATAAAAATATATTTCTGTGAAAAGGGAAACAATTTATTTTCAGTTCTCCAGACTGTGGTGACTATGTAAACACTGTTGACGTAATCCAAATAACAACAAAAATAGCAAAGCTGCCACATGCCTGCCCTGTTCTTCGTTATCTGGGTTTAGACATCTTCATCAAGTCTTCTTCCAGAAAAACAATAGCTCCCCTGATTTCAGTGGGACATTTAATGTAACAGGTTTTTACAGGTACTAGCTACCTTCAGTCTTCTTTCAGCTCAACAACAAAACACTCATCCCTCTATAATGTATATCACAGACCTCAGTTTTCATTTAAAAACAAGTCATTTTCTCACTTAAAATACCGTTTAATTTTTTTGTGATTTCAGAACAAAAGCTTTGATTTTGCTTTCGCCATGAAATGCAAATTAAACTGTCAAGAGGTTTTTTCATGCAATTCTGAGCAGGTTCAACACCAAAAGTGTGGGTGATGGCAACATGAACAGCAATGGAAATTTTCTTTGAAAGTGGCCTGTTGATCAGTTAATTTGGCTGCAAGCATTTCTTTCCTGGATATGGTCAGGTTGCCCAAAATGTACCACTTGAAACAAGAAAGACACCTTCTAACACAATCATTACATACTATTGGAGTCTTTTAGAAGAATATCACTTAAGTAGTACTTCTGTTTAGGAAGAAGAACAGCAATGATGTTTTCATATGTCTGCTCAGAACTGAATACTCCATGCTGCCATTGGGAATTTGTTGCAACACCTAAAAGTGCCTTATAATGCATTTTGGGTCTTGTGAGCTCCTAGAACAATAAAGCCTGAGTTTAAAAACAAGATAGGTCTAGAAAACTAAGTTCTCCTTTTGGTCACATGAAAATACATGCAGGGAATTATCGATATGAAGGTATAAATCCAGCTAGTCCTGAATACAATATAATTTTAATTAGTTATGAATTCAAGGCACACAGGGGAAGAGGTATACCTCTGATGAGTCAGAAGAATTTCTTATTCCTAACTCAAACCAGGGAGTATATTGAGTGGCCAGTTCCAAGGTAAAGAAGCAGGGACATTTACGCTTAGAGGAGAAAAGAGAATAATTTTGAAGGGAAGCATAGGCACTGAAAAGCAAAATAATAAAAGGAAGAATGCAGTAGAAATAACAGCATGATTTGAGGCGAAATTGTAAGGCTGTGTGAGGGAGTGAGGCATGAACACCATTTGCTTGTGTACTGTGATCTGAAATGGAGAAAAAGGCATTCAGTTCACCTTCTTTCTGCTCTGCATCACTTTTCCCAAGAGCTTTCCAAACAAAATATCCCAGTTAGCCTCATTTAGTTCTTAGGCCTGATGAAGCACCCACAGCAGGGAGGGAAACAATTTGGCTTTACCTTCTCATCTTTGGTTAATGACAGTTTCTTTCTGATGGTGTTTTGTTACATACTACTGAGGCAACAAAACTGAAATCTCTTCTAAAAGGATGAAGCACAGCTTCTGTATGCATCAAATGCACCAACCTACTTTCTGGTCTCCAGATAATGTACCCTATATATTGCTGTGTGATCCTGGCTGTAAACAGACTCTGGGAGTTGTGAAATCATTGCTGTTTGTGGAACAGCCATTACTTATCATGGAGCTTTAGGGCATGCAAAGCACTCGGTATTAGCAGGCTGAGTATGGGATGAACATTTATGATGAAATTCAGAAACAGATTGCATTCAACTGTGAATTATTTCCTATCAAAAAGCTGTAGATCATATGACTTAAATTTAGCTTACATGAAAGACACGCAGGTTCAGAAAAGAAGTTGTAATATATAAAGCATCTGTAAGAAAAGCCTGTAGGGCTTTATCAGTGTATTTTAGACTAAAGATTCATTTCTGTTACCTAAAAACTTTCTTGCAATTTATATAACTTTAGACAAGCTGGATTTAAAATTTTTATTGTCTGGAAGATTCTTTTTTCCTCTCTGATATTGAAAGATCTTTTGCACAGATTTACCTATCCTGGATATTTATGTGACATACTGGATACCAGACATTCAGATTCTTTCATTCTTACAGGTCTTAAGGATGCACTGACTGTCTTTGTTCAAGCTAAAAAATTATTAAGAAGGTTATTGAAGAAATTTAAGAATAATTTGATCCACTATGAGTAAAGGTACTTTTGGTGAACTGCTCCATTGGACTTTGAAAATTCCAGTTGTTAAGCAAACTCCTGCTGACCTCATTTCACCTCAGTTAAGTACAAGTCTTCAGAAATATAATAAAATGTGAATTGCCATTACTTGAAGGCAACAATTCAGAAGCCAGGAGATTATACATTTGAAAGAAAAAAATCTCACATCTGACAGAAAGATATTTCCATGTTATTGTTTGAGGGAGTAAGAGTGATTTATTCTTACTTTCTCCACTTCACACAGGTGAAGATCACCTCAGTGCTGAAGAAGATGAGAACGTTTTGACTCTTTTGTATGATCCATGTCTGAACTGTTACTTTGACCCGAATTCTGGGAAATACTATGAATTGGCACAGTCAGAACATCTGAGGATATTATTTTGAATTCATAGTTTCTTCTAATTTTTTGCAAAATCTGACTGAGCCATATAATTTATTATATAACTTAAAAACTTAAATTAAACAATAGTTTTGCAACCAAATTAATAGTTTTGGCAAACTGTCTTATTTTTATAGCTTTGCATTAAATTGTTATTCAGTGGAAGATCACATAGCATAAAAGTTCGTTGTGTCTAAGGAACTTTTGCTAGTTATTTGCTAGTCTAATTTATTTCCAATATTCACAGCTTCCATATGAAAACAAATGAAGCTGAATCAAGAAGGTTGGTGGTGTTTATGTGTAAATCATGGTTTTAATCAATTTTTTTTAAAAAACATTACTTGTTTGCTGTGTATTTTTAATTGGTGTGAGATGCTGAGGGTATCAGCTTTACTGTTGATAAGCCCAGGGTATCAGCACAGGGCTGAAGAGTGGGGAGGGATTGTTCCAACACTCCAAAACTGGAGTCTGGTTTCAGGTAAGACAAGGAGGTGTGTATGTGATTCATGTGGCAAGCTATGCTTAGAGGGCAGGTCCAACATGTTTGTATGAGTTTCTGCATTACACCTTACAATAAAATAATGCAATTCATTTAGCACATCTGTATTGAGCTTCAGTGCAGTTTTCAGTGAGGGTCCTAAGTTCCAGCTTGGAGTTTTAAATTGTCTGCATCACTGTGCATCTTGCTTTTATGGTATGATCACAGAGAAAGAATACAGATAAAAAGCAGAGCATATGTAGCATTTGAAAATGAAATCACTATGTTAAATTAATCAAATACTGTGCATGTATTTTATTTGGTTTAATTATTCGTGGATTTATTATTGTGCATGCATACTGTGTACTGTACTTTGATCTCAAATCCAGCTAACCTGACCCTGATATTTCTGGCTGCTGCTGGGCTCTGAGCTGTGCCCGACATTCCCAGCCCCAGAGCAAGTGCAGTGCTGCTTGCCAAGAGCATCCCCCAACCAACAGGACACTTGTCTAGAGGGTAAATAAATCATTAAAACATCAGCTGCCAGTTGTAGGAGAAAAGGTGTCACTTAGGAGTTGCCCATGACCCAAGAAGTCCAAGGAGTTTTGTTTTAATGGAGTTGAGTCAGTGGAACAGCTTTGGAGTCCACCAGTTCAGTACATAACACTTTCCTGGAGACAGCTGAAGGGAATGTGAAAGTCACATGGCAAAAGTGATCTATAGGCATTTCTGGTGATTCTAAGTTTCTACTTGATTATATCCAGTGCTATC
Source organism: Muscicapa striata striata (assembly GCA_030060385.1). Taxonomy (NCBI): domain Eukaryota; kingdom Metazoa; phylum Chordata; class Aves; order Passeriformes; family Muscicapidae; genus Muscicapa; species Muscicapa striata. The sequence goes on along the minus strand of JAREIS010000002.1, from coordinate 339,554 downwards.
CCACTGTAATTATTTTCAAGCTGACTACTCAGTGAATTTTTAAGAATAATGTATTTGAATGTCATAAAGCGAGCTTACTAAGCTCACTGCAAGTGATTTAAAATTATGTGCTTGTAAATTATATGTAATTGTAGATCCCAGTTAATGAATAACCTAGAATCAATTGAAAATGCAGTTGTTAATAGTGGCTTGGCATAAGATCAGATTGTGTATTTGGCTCTGTGGCAGGTACAAACATATCACCACAAATTGATTCAAGGAAGAGTAGCACTGAAATCCACAGGAAGACAGATACTGCACTGAGATAATTTACTTACCCTGCCTTAGCCAGAAAGATTTGTACCTGGTCTTGCTAATGCCATAATCAGTTTAAAAGTTCAATGAAATCATAATTTTGACTTTCAGAAATCAGATGCTGGCTTGTACATGCTTGTGTATATCTGGCCATTTTAGCATCATTTAGTTATCAGGACCACACTCCCTCTGTGTGTGGCAAGAGTATTCAAAATATGTTAGTAATTTTCTTTCATAGCCACATGTCTCACAGGAGAGGTTGGGTGTTCCAGGGCACCACTTGAGTCCAGACTGGGTCCCTGATGCATCTGAGACAGCCACTCTCTTGGGAGAAAAGAACCCAACTTAACACTGGCTGCAAAGTGGTGTCAGAGGGATTGTCTGCCAGCGCCTGTCTGGGTGGATGTGCTTGTCCTGGCTTCACAGCAGGCTGTCACTAACCTGTCACATACAGAAGTGCATCAGCAGGCATCCAAAGCTTGGGCAAAAGGTAAGACTTGGAGAATGCGCACTCCTATCCCTTTAATGAGCTAATGAGTCAGGTGAGTAGTGACAGTAGGTTCAGGGTGAGTCTGTTGTTCCCAGTTCATAGTCAAGTACAAATAGGATCTGGTTTTTTTGTCATTAGCACAGTAGTATTTTATAGGTAAGCAGTTTTAACCTGCTTTTCAAAATCAGCAGTTTGGGATCCTTGCCCTTTGTGTTCTAGTTAGCAGCTTTATGTCTTCAGCATCCATGGGGATTGATTGCCATGGTGCTGTGAACAACACCTCTGGCTTGAGCAGCACGAGAGGCTCACAAGGGCTCAGAGTTTTGCTCACAATGTTTTTCTTAATCATCATCCTGTGAACCTCAAACTAAAGCACTGCTGACACGCAGCAGGTGCTTTGTTGAGCCAATTTGTCAAAGCCAGCAGTTATGGCAAGTGATGAGGAACACAGAGATTTGCTCTTAGCAGTCATGTGCAATGTTTGAGCCCATGAGAATCACACCGTTTTCACTAGAGCATGCTTTCCAACAGGTAAAAGTACCTGTGTCTGGGCATAAAGTTTCAGGCTAATGAAACTGCAGGGATTTATTTCTACAAACCTGGCACCAGTTATGATTTTTGGGAACAGAAATTTTGAAATGGTAAATTTTAGTAAGGCTTCATTAATGTTCCTTGGACCTGCATTAAAAATAGAGGAATTGAAGTTAGCTTGGTACAGCTGCTGGAGTCAGCAGATCGTAAGTCAACCAATTGGTCTCTCAGGCTTTTCTGTTCCTTACACATGTGATGTAATTGGTATCTCTACTTTGTTTCTGCTTGCTAAGAAACAGTCAACCACCTCAAAAGGAAGAAGAAATTTTTAAAACACATTTTATTGCTTTAAAACACAACCCAGAGCAGTGTGTTTCTATGTTTCTGGAATGATTCTCCTCATTTCTCATTCTTTTTGTTTTAGGTCCATCTACCAGGGTTTTCTCCAAAGTCCAGCCAAATTACCAGGTTTCAGCCTTCAGGTGTCTGTGGAGAGCAGCAGCACTGAGGTGCAGATCACTGACAACCTGGTGCCTTGTGGTATCACGTGGACTCCTCCAAACAGCTCTAAGATTTCATAATCTTGCAGTGCTGTACTCAAGTGTTGTCTGTACCTGAGCCTCATTATGCCAACAAAGAACACACTCTGTCCTAAGGAGCTTACAGTAAGAAATCAATATTGATTTTTCTCCTCTACTGCCTGGGTTACTAGGTGAGAAAATATGAAAAGACATGCTTTATTATTCACATATTCTTCAGCTGTAAAGTGTTTTGTTCGAGGCACATCCTCCAAACACTGAGTCAAGTGGCAAGGATATAAAGGCTGGAAAATCCTTGAAAATAATTTTGCATAATGCATTTCATATTCAATTTATTTTTCCATAGTATTTCTTTTTTTAAAAAAAAGCTTAATTTTTTAAAGCAATGGGCTACATGTAAAATGAAAAGACAATCTAGTCTGTCTTTCCTATTGCTGATAATCACTGTTTTTCTCATGGTTACTATAGAAACTTGACATCCTTATCTGCCACCTTTTTTGGCACCTTGAAAAAAACTATTTAAATTGAGTTCCCTGATAAACTGAATGCTTGGCTTCACGATACCCATGGGAATACATAAGTGTAACAACAATATTTGTCATTTCTTCATATTTGGTGTTTAACTTGCTCATTAGCAGCTGCAGAGGCATTTCTGACTGTGATGTTCAGGGATCCAGCACAAATGCAGAAGTCCTGGATGAAACCCAGGAGCAGCCATGAGCTCCCAAGGACTCACATGTAGCAGCCCAGGATACAAAGACCTGAGCAGGAATTTGCTCTTATCACACCCCTCTGAAAGCAGTTCTGTTTACAAGTCTGACAGTTTTCAAGGGCACAAATAAACTGTGGGCATTAAACTACATGGTAAGAGTGATTATGAAGGTTCCTGTGGTAAATCAGTGGTGAATCAACAGCCTAGTGATGCTTTTAATCCCTTTCCAAGTATGTGCCATCCAGTCTGCATGGCAGATGAGAGTGGACTTGGGCTGGGGATGCTGAGGAGCTGAGAGACATTTCTGGAGGTGAGTACAAGGCCAATGCAAACACCAGGTGTCTCAGCTGAGCACGGCTCCCCAGCAGTTTCACATTTCTTTTGTTCTAAGGGCACCAGAATGATGCTTGTAACAAAGGTTGTTTTTCTAGTTCTGTCAAAATGTGGCCCAGATAGTCCCTCTGCTTACACAGCCCCTGCACTGGTGTCCTTCAAGATCTCTGCACAGAAATTCCCTCAGCACTGGAAGAGAAAGGAGGTGTCAACACCTGATCAGCTGCTTTTGGCTCCCAGCCATCGGGCACAATGGTCCAGCGTGGGCTGCAGGGGAACAGAACATTCTGCTAAAGCTGGAGCATTTGTGATCCGTCCCTGCAGCTGTGGCATCTTCAGCAGATCTCAGGGTTTTGATTTGTTATCGTGTTCTTTCACCAGGAGTTTTGAAAAACAGACAGGTTTGACAGATTACAGAAACTTGTTACAAAACAGAACTCAGAAGAAAAATGCTATCAAGAGCCATTAAATTAAATGCAATTTTACTTTTGCATTGTGGCTGGAGTGCTCCTAGGGACTAACACTGTGTTCTCATCCCTATCCTCACAGGTATTCTCACCTAGCCACTGCCACAGAAGAGGTTCAGGCTATGCCAATAGTGGCTCCTCTGCACTTACCCACAGAACAACAGTGAAATACTTTTCATAAAGAAACCAGCCGAGCTCCCAGTCCAAACTTCTAGTGTACTTCAAAAGATGTTTACATTAGACTGCTTAGGGGGTTTTTAGATGAAAAAGTTTATTATTGGATGATTGTGCATTTTATCTGCGTGGGAGACTGAAAAACCTGAGGTCACAGAAATTACTGACGTTGTTTTAGAGCACTGCATATTTATTAGACCATCTGCTGCTGCAGCACTCAAGGCAGAAACCTTCATACAGGCAATCTATTCACAGCTACTGTTTTACCACCTGATGTGCAAAATATCAAAGCTCTGGATGCATTTATTACAGCACTGAGTAATTTTCTAATGAATACATAAAGCTCAGGAAACATCCCATGCAAGAGTTTCCTGTACATTAGGCTGCTGTTTTCTCACTGGGGCTTGAGAGCAGCCTCTGAGGAGGAATATCATTGTGTCAGTGCTCTGAAATTTTAGTTGGGTAAAACTGAGTCATTCCATTTGTGTGCAGGCACATCCTTGCATGAGGCTGCCCATCACACTGCGGGGATTGAGCAGAGGAAAACAGGGAGGGACGGGCCATGTCTGGACACCCATGAAGTGCTCCTGCCATCCTCGAAGAACTGCTGCTCCTCTGCAGTGCCACACAGTTCCCCCAATGCATCAAGGGTCCCAGGGTGCCCAGCCCCAGTGGTATCTGGGTATCTGGGGCTATCTATCACCCCAGTTCTGTGGGGTGATACCAGAGCTAAACACTTGCTATGAGACCCCTGGACAGGACCCCAGGGCATGGTGTCCTGAGCAGCAAATGACAGATGTTATTATGAGGGATGTGCTTCATACAAGCAAGAGACCCTTCTCCTCTGCACACTTAGAGCCAGGCTGGGACTCTACACTCAGGTCAGTGCAAAACACAAAGAATCCTCCATCTGTGTCTGAAACAGCTTCATCCTGCCCATGGGTGTCTGCCACGGCAGCAGAGCTGGGGGTGGTGAGAGGCTGGCAGCTTATCGTCCACTGATACACTGCAGTGCCCTTGCTGTGCATTACACCTCATTTAATGTAATCTATAAATCCTCACGTGCCAACAGAAGAAGTGTCTGGTCAGTCTGTAAGGTGCTCCAAGGACTCATCTTTTACTGATATTCCTGTTAACTTCCAGCTCATAAGCAAACCAACACACAGCAGTTCTGAGACACCCAAGAGAAGCGTGTCAGCTCACATGGATCCATCATCCTATCTCCTCCTGCCACTTCCCCTCCAGAGCCACCTGAGATACACACACATATAGAAGGTATTTAAGGTGTTTATACCTTCCTCCAAGTGAAACAGGGGATCTGATATGACTTTGTGCACTCATCACATTGAAGGTAATCGTGGGAACACTTTGCCACTGTTACAGGTTAATGATGCATTGTTTAAATGGGAATGAGATATCTGCAGTCAAATTTACAGCTGGAGTCGTAGCACTGAGTGCCAGGCAGAGTCCTGGTACTGAACTACACTGCAGCTGCCATTGCCTGTGCAGGGAACTGCACCCAGCCCTGGTGTGGCTGCTGGCCCAGGGGAGCTGCTGCCCCAGCCCTGCTCCCTGGAACATGCTTTTCTCCTCCCTGGGCCCTACCGGCTCAGGCCCCATCCATGGGCACCCCAGAGCCCAGAAAATCTTGGCAACAGACATTTGTAGGGCTCTGCATAAAGAACCCAGTGAAATAAGAATAAGGGTGCTAACTCATGAATTTGCTTTCCCTTCCTGGTCCTCTGACACCTCCAGCTCTGCAGCCCTCTCAGCAATAAACTCAGAGCCAGGAGATTAAAATGTACAACTACGTGACACCTTATAAACCACATAAATATGAACTGGCAAGGCCCTGTAACAATGAAGGATTTTGCACAAAATGTTCAGGCACTAATTCAGGCTCAAGGCTCTTTCCACTGCAGTGGGTATGCAGTGCCATTATGAAACCTTGACTGAATTATAACCCTTTATTCTTCTAAGGCACCTTTTTTTTTTTTTTTTTCTATCTTCAACAAGGTTTTATTTTGACCAAATCATGAAAATAAAGAGCATAAAAATACAAATTCACTTAGTAATAGACTTGTACTCCCTGGAAAAATATGTTATACACTAGGAAAAACCCTTTTAACTTGTAGGTTATTTTAAAGCTAATGGATAATTTTTATTCTGTGGAATTTTTTTCCCAGTGAAGATTTTACTTTGCTGAATGGTCCCTTTCCATTTGCAGCACCGATGTTTCTCTTCCCCGCATTAACATGTTACCAGATGTTATCAAAACAAATGGCTGTGCTTTTTTTGGCTTTGAACTTTTCTTTCACATTTTTGACAATTGTTTTTTATAGATTGTTTTGCATAGATCACTGTAACACATGATAAAGTAAAGCAGATTCAATGCCTGTGAATAGTTAAGGCACTGTTTCTTCTTTATGCAATACCCTGTAACTATATTTTAAAGCAGTTAAAATCTTTTATCAAGTACATTGGCACATTTTTGTAGCTGGATCACTGAGCACACTCTAACAGCGCTTAAGAGCTCTCTCACACTGTCATGTAAATCCTTCTTAACTCACAGTTTATTGACCACAGTGGTTCTGGGTGAGCATCTGACGCCAAACCCCTCGTGGGCAAGGTGTTTCTGCTACCACATCACCATGGAAATTCCCGAAGTTCCTCCTGAAAACCAATCCAGGTGTTGCAGATCATCACTGCTTCCATAGGGAAACCAAGCTGGAGAGATGAGACCGTTTGCGTGGGCTGGTGAGTGGAATAGCCCACGGCCAAGCAGACAGCAGCCCCTTGATCCTGGAGGGAAAAGCTCATGGGGGAAGCTCCAATCCTGGGTGGGACAAGGGAGCAGGAGCACCTCATCCCCAAAAGGATCAGTCCTGGGTGAACAGGAGCTGACACCCAGCACTTGGGGACATTTGTGGCTGTAACCAGCTCGATGGCACCCAAATCTGCAAACCTCCTGTGTATCCCAAACACCCAGGACACCAGCTCAGGGCAATCTACAGTCCCCGTGGGTGAAGGGGGTTATTTTGCTCTTTTTATGAGCTGATTTATGACTTGTTTACTTGTATGCCTCACCCACACTGCTAGCGCTGCAATTAAACCTTGTTAAACTGCTCAGGGCCCCCTCAGGCATGTGCTGTAACATATTTTTCCCCCCAGAACCATAATTATTGTGTCAGGGGGAGGGGAAAACCTTTGTGGTGAGGAAGGGTGTCAGTCCAGCTTCGTTGTAATAAATACCTATTTAGCAAGCAGATGATGTTTAGTCCTAAATCAGATTGTGTGTTAAAAGTGGAAATTGCTGAGATAGGTGTTTACCTGTGAAACCAAAATTATTTCATGAAGAAAATAATTATAGATGCAGGCTCTCTAAGAACGCAGTTTTGAGCCTTTATTAAAAAGTTAAAATCAAGATGCTGCTGTGAAGCACAGCATCAGCACATTGTGTGAGGGTTGGCTGGGAGTGGGCTGTGAGCTGTGTCTTGTACCTACCCCGCAGAGCTCTATCCCACAGTTTTCCAGTGCACAGCAATGTTTTCTAGGAGATAACAACTCCCATGAAGTAATATTAAAGCAGGTGAAACAGGGCACAAGGGAGGTGTTTTATTACCAGAAAAGGCTGATGAGTTCAGGGAATTATTAGGGAAAAAATGAAATTTATGTTAATAATAGTCATTTATTACCTGTAACAAGACAGCAAACACCCTAATGAGGGAGTGCAGAGGCACAGTGTACCATGGTGTACAAACACCACAGCTGCAGTGCCTGTTCAAAGAAGCCCTTGCCCTGACTCTAAACTGCTTCAATTCAGTGCTGGATTTACTCAGGGGCTTCTCTTCTGAAGCAGATCCAGTAGTTACTACCAGGAGAGTCTCTCTAGATGTGTGTCTCTAGAGCTGGGGTTGTGTGAGTGCAGGTGGGATGCCCTGATGTGCTGGGGTGCCCTGGCAGCTGCTGGCCACACGTGCAGCACTGGGGAGGTGTTGGTGGCTGGGTGACAGCTGACAGATGGCAGCAGAAAGCCCCAGGAAGCTGCTTACTGTCACCTAAACCTGCTGTGGACACAGAGCCAGGAACAGGAGGGCCCTTTCCTGTAACTCTCCTCCAGCGCCGCATTACGAGACGACTCTTCCAGGAACGAACCTCCTGTTGGAGCTTTACAGCTGAGGCACGCTGGAAGCTCACCAACAACTGCTTGGATCTGGACTATTTTTAGTCAGTCCTGTCCAAAAGGAAAGTCTTTCCTGAGATAAGTGTTCCTCCTGGACGAGTGGCTTAGCAGGGGATCTGGGAGAGTCACTCGAAGGACAGAGGTGCTGAAGAGCCAGGGGTTTGTTCTGAAGCTGGTGCTGCAATGCTGTGTGTCTGACAGCAGCAAACAGCATCCCTGCCCAGCACACACCACTAGTGTGCCAGGGCAGCAGCTACTGACCACCAGATGGAGGGCCTTCAAAATTAGGTTATTTGGGAAGGAATTGCTGAGGTGTTCAGAACTGCAGCTCACCACAGTGCAGGCAGTGTGAGGGTTTGGGGTTTCATGGGCTGACTAGGAGTGTCTTTAGTGTGGATTAACAATTTCCCCTTCCAAAGATGGCAGAGCTGAGGTGAAGGACCCTGGGCAGCCCAAAGGCCTTGACTTGTCTTCCCCCTAACTCTTCACCTCACCTGACACCTCTCTCCATGCAGCTCCTGGCTGGATTCTCAGTGACTGTTGGAGGTGGGAACAAAAGGGGGGTGAAATAGATGGATTCTTCTTACGGAGCTGCATGAAAAAATTTCTTTATAGAGTTTTTCAGGCAATTAGCCAGTAGTACCAATGGCACAGGGAATCATTCCTAAAAATGAACTGGTCACCATGCTGCCCTACATAGAAGTTGATGGATATTAAAGCAGAAGTTTTAAAATAAGTACAGACAGAAGTGCAAGGAGTTTTCACCCAGTGTGGCTCAGCTATACAGTGTGTGTGTGTGTGTGTGTGTGTGTGTGTGCGCCTGTGTCTCTGTGTGTGTTCATTAAAGGGAGTCATTAGTTCTGTTATCAGTTCTCTTCAGTCAAACACAGAAACACAGGAGTCCAGCCATAAGAATTCTCACCAATGGTTAGTTTTTGGGTGCTCTAGAAGTGCCATTCATTGATGTGAGAACAGCATCATGCATTGCCTCAATCATGAGGGAATCTCTGTGATGTGTGTTACACAAATGCCTCTCATGTTTGGCCAGTCTGGCTTGAAAAGCTCCGGAGGAATTTTCACTTTTGCAAATTTTACCCTTTCCTTTGGTAAATCCTTTTATCATTTCCATCAGCCATTTGCTCTGGGGCCAAACTGGCCATGAACTGCATCGTGGCTGAACATCCTCTGGGGTGCAGAAAAGGAAAACATAAACTATTGAAATACAGCAGACAGAAGAAAGACTTTTCATCCTCTAAAACCATAATGCTTGAGCTGTTGGTGCATTGTCACCATAAGGGACACTGGGTCAGGGCTCCAGCACAGGGTTTCACATTCTCTCAGGCATCTCCTTTAGAAAATAAGAAGGCAACTCCTGCCTCTCACTCATCAAATCCCTCACCCTACTTGTCTCAACCAAGAGTAAAGGCTAAATAAACACATCTAAACAACTGAAAAGCACGTCAACATCCAACTTCAAAATAAAATGCAGTGAAGTGTGAAATTATACCTTTTATTCCATAAATCTTCAGCAAGCAGCACAGTTCTATAGCTTGTATCACACTTTAATACTGGCAGAATTTAACACACCATGCAAAACCCCATAAGGTAATTACATTTCATCTCAACAAAGCAACAAAATCCCAGCTCGTTCAACCCCCTCCATCTGAGGAAGGATTATAGACAATTCAGCGCATGTTGATTTTTCCTGGTGATAAATCCAAAGCAGGTCACCAATGAAATGTGAGTGTGGGTTCTCAAGGCAGCTGATTTACAGGGAAAAATGGAGATGTTATTTGGTGTTCTTCAAGGCAGTGCCACCCTGCTTTCTGAATCTTCCTGATTCTCCACCTAAAAGAAGCTTAAAATGTAAAACTTAACCTTGAACATTTTGGCACTTGGCAATTCCCCCTGTGCAGGTTATTTACGTGCTTCATAGCAGATTTCTATCCAGCTTTTAAAGAGTTGTTTAATTTTGCAGTAAATGAGGTTGTATGCATGATGATGAAGATGATGATGGAAAGCCAGCAGAAGACACTCAGAGCCCCACATCCTGTAACACCAACCATCAATCTCCAGGGGTTTGGGCACTCCAGACTCACAGGCCAGGCTGGAAATATTTGTCATCAGAGCATGTGTTTGGCTGTCCTTCTGCCAAACCAAGGGTATCTCTGTATACAACAAACCACAATTAATTTAACTAATTTATCTATTAACTGCCCTCAAATAAAGCCTCCAAACTTTAATTAGACCTTTGTGATTAAATGCAATTAAAACCCTTAAAGCAAGTCAACAAGGACTGCAGGCACTCTCATTCTCAAAGCCACCACAAAGCTACAAACACACACAGGAATGGATAACTAAGGGTGAGGACAAAAGCATCTTTCCCCAGGCACAAAGTAACATGACTTTCCATAATCCCTTACTCAGCCTCTGCAACAAGACAAGACCTTGGAAAGGAGACAGGACACAGTGGCCTCCTGAGGGATGGGGTAAGAGGCTTAAAAGTCCTAAAAGGGAAGAGAAATGCAATTGCCTGCCATGGTAGGTGTTGCTGCATCAGCTCAAATAATAACAATGCCCCTCAGCAGCCTTGGCAGTGATGGGGTTCAGTGATGGCACAGACACAAGAGAAACTTGCTGGGACACTTTTTTTGTTCTTAATTCATTTCTTTTGCCTTGTTTCCTTGCATCTGAATCAAGCAGTTTGCGATAAATATTGCACAGTGATGGGAAACAGTGGGGAAAAGCCATGGCAGCTTCCCAGCAGTTGGTGCTGTTGTATGAAACTCAAGGCAGACAATGCAGAAATAACTCGCACAAGCCCTTCCACACTTTTTCAGCTGATACACCTCATGAATGTAGCTCACTTCCCAGTTCCTTCCTAAAAAACCTAAGACTTGAAGTGGTGCATGCAATTATGCTGCCATAGTTGAGCCTTGTACATGAGAGGTCAGAGGGAAACCATCACAATTACCAAGACAGAGTGAATGACACTGAGCAGTGGCAGCAGAGAGAATGAAATGGTTCTAAGAATCACCTGAACACAGAGTGGTCTTGGTGGAAGACATAAAATTTGATGGGAATTTTTTATATCAAAAAGTTCACAACCTTTCTAGGAGACGATGAGCAGTGGAAGACCAAAATGAGGCAAAATACTGCAAGGCAAGCACTATACAGGTTGCACAGGGCAAAGAATTTGGTAACGTTATCATCAATTATGATGAAATAGGAAGACAAAACTAGAAAGGGCTATATGAAACCAGAAATGTCATTGGCGCAGGGGACAGCAAGGAGGTGAGCAGCAAGCAAGGAAAAAAATCAGATTTCTAAATATAAACCACATCCAGATCCCTTGTTCCAACTGTGGTCATTTCTCTTGCCCTTTAGACTTTTGAAAAGCTGGTACTAAGCTATAACTTGAACAACCCCAAATCATCCCTGCTAATGGCACCTGTATTCAGATTTATATTCTGTGGTGAGCTGGAGCAGAGGAGAGTTGCAATAGGCACCCTGCAGCTCCCCAGCCACTGCAGCGCAGAGCGTGCACGGCGCCAGGAAAAACCCAGCAGGTGCAGGAGAGTTCCCTGAGTTATTTCCTATTCTCTGTCTGGCAGTAAAGACACAGCTACACCAGGTGGTAACTCTTAGCAGATGGTGACTTTTTAAAGTTGATTGCTGTATAAATGATACTTTCTGAGTTTGTTCCTTTTAATTCAGATTCTCAGTAGTGTGTTCAAATGTCAGAGAGCATCATATTTCTATCTTTTATTTCCTTTGTGAGCAGAAATCTTCTTTAAGAAGTCTAGGAATTACAGCTTGGGAGAGGAGCTAGACTCCTCGATGAAAGTGATCTACTTTACAAATGTTACAGAATACAATAAAAACAGGAGATGCAAAAAGCCCCACTGGCTTTGTTCTCAGTGGAGAGTTTGAATTTCTATTGCACTTTTAAAGAGACATTTTGTCTGCACTGTAATGTTTTACTGGATCTGTGAGGTCTATTAGCAGCACAAAGGCAGGGTTTCCTCTGCTGGCAGCACAGGGAGGGTAGGGAGCAGGGGAGTGGAAGACATCTAACTAATCTAGTACTGCAGGTAAATAACAACAGGACAACTGAATCAGGACCTTATTTACCCCCCTAGATGCCCTGCAGCCCCAAGCTGGGGTGGCCATGTGCCAGACCCTCATATCCTGCTCTGCAGTAACCAACAGGTCTGGCTGGCCCCATGTGCAGGAATGTCATGTGCCCCTTCGAATATTTGCTTGTCAATGATACAGACACACCAGAAGTGGCCACAAACACCTCCCTGACCCAGCAATCCATCACCTCCATCACCTCTGAAAAAAATGGAGGTGACAAATAGATGAAGCACCTGTGTGATTTGCCCTACTGTGAACCCCCTGACACCACAAGACAGCCCCTGCCCATGTCCCCAGCTTGGGAAAGATGCACCAGAACACATGCCACCATGGCAAACTGGGGACATTCAAAGGGCTCTGGTACAGTCACTCATCTGCCCTCTGTACTTCACCTCCCCTCAGAGTCTGTGTCTCAGCCCATTTATTTATTGCATCTCATTGGCAAAAAAAGGAAAGACATCCACTGGCCAGAGGGAAATGTCCCAATTAAAGAGCAAACGATGCAGTAAAACAGCAGAGCATTCTTGAGAGCCACGGTAAAAGCAGCCACCTCTTGTCCTCAATTTATGCTGCTCCCATCACCCTGGGCATTATATTTGTGCTGACAAGGATCAGTTTAACCCCTGCCTGCAATCTAATAAAAAGCTGGCATGGTGCAAGCATGCATAATCTTTCTTCAGTGTCCTAGAATGGATGCAATAAAAAACTGCTGCTGCTGCTCAATGGCCACAGCCACTGCCTGGAATAAATAACTCCCTGTCTGATGCCAGCAGTGGGAAGTGCTTTGGACCAGAGGCTTTTTGGACACTCATCCCTTTATAGAACTCTATAATCATGGGGTTGTTTGGGTTGGAAAAAAACTCTAAAATCATCAACTCCAACTGTTCCACCAGCACTGCCCAGTTCACCACTAAATCATGACCCATGAGCCACATCTACACATCTTTTAAATCCCTCCAGCGACTCATCCACCTCCCGGGCAGCCTGTCCCAATGACTGACAGCCCTTTTGGTGAAGAAATTGTTTGTAATATCCAGTCTAGAGCTTCCGTGGTGCAAGCTCTTCCTCTTGTACTGTCCCTCATTTCTTGGAAGAAGAGACCAACCCCCACCTGGCAACAACCCCCTTTAGGGAGTTGTAGAGAGCAGTAAGGACCTCCCTGAGTTTCCTTTTCTCTGGGCTGAGCCCCCCAGTTCCAGCTTAAGACCCCAGCATGTGAGTGCAGCACGTGCCCCAGGGCAGTCACCCACCATCCCTCAGTATATACTGGGGGAAAAGCAAAAGGGAAAGTCCCAAAGGTCTTGTCATTGACAAACAACAGATTCTTTCCCCTCTCATCATTAATTGACCAAGCCAGCACGGCAGCGCTGGCATTATGCTCTGCTACCCTTTGTAATGAAATCACCACCTGTGCACAAGAAACAAATTTAACGATATGATACTAATAGGGTTAGAAATTTCCCATGCAAATATTAATAATTTAGATCTACATTCATTTTTTTAATACTGCTTGCAGTCTGTAGCAAGGAAGTGCTGAGGCCTATCAGCATCTCTCACAGATCTTGTCTGGGAAGGGTGCAGGTGTTGCCCAGCTGGAGACAGAGGCTCCCAACACAATTTCACCAGGGGTTCAAATTAGCTTTTGGAAATCATGCCCTGGCCTATATCAAAAAAGTGACAATGCTTAAACAGGAGCATGCTTGCACAGACTAACCAGCAACAGGAGATGGATGTTGAGCCTTGGTGTGCCCAGACCCCTTCCCACAGGCATCTTTGCAACACCTGCACCAAGAGCCAGGGCTGCTGATGTCCCTGCAACAACCCAGGGTGAAATGAGCTGTGGCCCAGCTATTGCAGAACACACCAAGCACCCACCTGCATCTTGAGGTAACTGGCAGTAAAAGGAGCAGCCTTTGGGCTGTGAAGTCAGAGGGATTTAGGGACTGAGGAGAGGGGGGAAGGGGTGGAAATTTTATTTTAGAAGTAGGGAGGGATTTGTGGTGAATGTCCTTTTTTTCAGCAGTAGAAAAGTCTCTGAAAGGAAGGGCAGTGACTGGGAACCTGCAGGGTTGAAAGAGAAGCTAATTCCCTCAGACAGGCATAATTGCTGCAATTCAGAATGGTAAAAATGTGAAATTAGGAATAATCAATGGCTGTTTATGATCTGTGTCTATACTGTGAATTCAGCTAATATGGAGTAATTACACCGCACTAATTCCTGGTATTTGTCATCGTTCGGTTGCAGAGGAGTCCTGCAAAACAATAAAAGCAGATTGGCTGTGCTGGGCTCACAGACCAGGGGCTTAGCACCGCACGAACTAATTTCTCGTTTAATAGTAAAAGCGGCTGTGACTTCCCTTGTTTATTTTTCCCTCCAGCAGCAGAGCCGGCGGTGCGCGGGGCTGGGCGGGCGCGGGATGCGCTGCACAACAGCATCCCCAGCAGCCGGCACACAGAGCAGCCCATCCCTGCCGACCAGACAGCGCCTGCCTCCTCCCGGGAGCTGCTTCCTCACCTTTCTGTCCCACATTGTTATATCAGCCCTCCTGCAGAACTTTGTCCTCACGCAATCCCTCCCACCCGGCGCTAGGTGACTGCCGGCTCTCTCCCGGATGCTCAGTCACCCGTGAAACCTTCGGGATGTGTCATCGGTTCGCTGCCGTGAGTCACTCTTTGGCCAGTGGAACAGTGCTGATTACTGACCTCTGCCAACGTGGGAAAGGAGCGGTGAGTACAGGCGGATTGTTTGGTGGAGGGTGAGTAATCCCGGAGCAGCACAGGTGGGATGTGCGGGCTGCAGGGACAGCCCTCGCCCTCCTTCATCCCTCGCATGTGGCTTGCGGGAAGTGCAGGTGGTGTTTAACACAAGACAAACACACAAGTTACAGATCGTTTCCTTTCAGAGGAGCTACACAACATCTGCAGTAGTTTGGCAGGAGCAATCTGAAACCATACACCCACTGTGCTTATCGGTGGCCAAACCTTTTCTAAAAGAATTTGTCATCAGTTATCCCAGTGAGCACACTCCTTAAAAGCAGCATTTCCTGGCACTGCAAAGCCTGACAAGGGATCTTTGGGGGAAATCTCCTCCCAGTGCTGAACTTTCCCATCCTGGGAGGGACAGTCCTGCAGCCACTTTCTTAGAACCAGTGTCCCAATGCTTCCATTTGCATCATAGATTATTCATTCCCCAGTCTGGCAGCTTTTTGATGCCACTTTTTGATACCACTTTTGATACCAGCTTTTATGCTATTTTTAAATCAAAACAAAAGATTTTAAAATCTATTATTTTTTTCTGAATTCCTGTTTTCCTATATCATGCAGAACCCACTGGGGAAGCCTACAAATGAGACTTGATGCAATTTATTTGCACTGCACCAGTTAATTATTTGCTGAATCAAAACTAAGCTGATGCCCCACTCCCATCACTTGACACATTCCCTAATGCTAGCTGGGACTTCAAATCCTGTTTTTGCTGTGTGCCACAGTGGATGGGCAAAACCTGGGCTACCACAGGATGCAGAGATGGGACACGAGGGCTCCCCACAGCAGTGTGTGCCACAAGAAAAGCCCACAGTTCCCCATCCTTTCCCGTGGTTTCAGGAAAACATCTTGGATGAAAAGTTCCGTTCCGGAGAGCAGAAGCATTTCACACAAGATTTCCTTGTTGGAGACTCCTGGCCCTGCTGATGGTTTTTGCTCATTTCCTCTGCAAGCAGCAGAAATTCCTCCATCTCCATAGAGGACTTGGGCTCAGATCCCTTGAAACAGGAGGAAAAGCTCATCATGGAACAGGCTCCCCCAGGATGTTACAGTCCCCCTGCCGTGGGCTGCTCCTGCAGAGGCAGGAAGCAGAGGGCACAGCAAGGATGAGAGCTGTGGCACTCCAGGGCTTGGGGCATTTCGTTATTGAGCCGAGACGGTTATTGCCAGCAGCTAAACAAACTAATAGGAAGGATATTTCCCCAGAGAGTGAGAGGGGTTTTGATTTAGACGGTGCTGTTTAAGCTCAGACTCTCACGGCAGCTAAAATTTCCTTCTGAGGGCAATAATTATCCCAGTGCAGAGTCCAGGCATGTGTTTGCTTTTCTGCTCCCTGTTTGGAAGGGTTTGGTTTAGAGGCTGTGATTTCCCCTGGTGTTCAGCACCTCCTGCACTTCTTGCTCAGCACTGAGCACCAGAGTTGGGGGGAGGCAAAGTGAAGCTCAGTGCACAGCTTTATACAGAGATCACCCTCAGGTATTAAACTAATTAGCAGAAAGCAGCATTGGTCCCACAGGGGCTCTGCTCCAGCCCTGTGCAAGCTGCAGTCCCAAAGGCAGCCCCACATCTCCTCCACTGGTTCTTGGATGAAAATGGCTTTAAAAGCTCCAAGAGAAACTATGTGGCTCTTCTAAATGGCAAGAATGGAAAAGAAAAAGGAAAGAAGAAATGGGAACACTTTTGCTGCTAGGTAAATGAGGTTCAACTTTCGAAAAAACATTCCCTAGTGCTAACTTCAGGAGTGGTTTCTTCCTTCAAAACCATAATAATAACAATGATAAATTATTAAAAAGAAAACAGCCTAAATCTATACCTTGAGTTAACTCAGGACTCCTTTTGAATTCAGGACTGTTGCTGGATAAATAAATGCTTATTTGGAAAAGCAACCCCTCCAGCTTCCTGAAAATGAGAGGCAGAGAAGCACGACTCAGGGCCAGCCTGCACACACGCAGCATAGCTGGGGGGAAATTCTGACAGATCAGGTTATTCTGGTTTGACCCCAGTTTGGGGAACACCACTCCTGGCTCCATGCCCACCTGTTCCCACTGCAGCACCCCTGCCAGCCCAAGGTGCTGCGTTGGTGAAAGAGCAGAAAGGCTGGTGCCACCCTGGGAGAGGTTTTCCTTCTTCTGAGGTGCCAAAAAGGCGAGGGCCGAGGTGAAGGAAAGCTGCAAAGGGAGCGCAGCCATCACTGAGTGTTTCCTCCGAGCCGCTCCCAGCTCTGCACCCCGCGGGCAGTGCCGGCCCCGCTCAGGCACGGGGACAAGGCCGAGGAGGTGCCCCAGGCACAGAGGGCTGGGCAGGCCAGGCAGTGCTGGGCACAGGGATAAGGCTGGGCAGTGCTGGGCAGGCTGGGCACAGGGATAAGGCCAGGCAGTGCTGGGCACAGAGGGCCGGGCAGGCCGGGCACAGGGATAAGGCCGGAGAGGTGCCCCGGGTACAGAGGGCTGGGCAGACCGGGCAGTGCTGGGCACAGGGATAAGGCCGGGCAGTGCTGGGCACAGAGGGCCGGGCAGGCCGGGCAGGCCGGGCACAGGGATAAGGCCGGAGAGGTGCCCCGGGTACAGAGGGCTGGGCAGGCCGGGCAGTGCTGGGCACAGAGGGCCGGGCAGGCCGGGCAGTGCTGGGCACAGGGATAAGGCCGGAGAGGTGCCCCGGGTACAGAGGGCTGGGCAGGCCGGGCAGGCCGGGCACAGGGATAAGGCCGGAGAGGTGCGGGTACAGAGGGCCGGGCAGGCCGGGCAGTGCTGGGCACAGAGGGCTGGGCAGGCCGGGCAGTGCTGGGCACAGGGATAAGCCTGGGCAGTGCTGGGCACAGAGGGCTGGGCAGGCTGGGCAGTGCTGGGCACAGGGATAAGGCCGGGCAGTGCTGGGCACAGAGGGCTGGGCAGGCCAGGCACTGTGTTCACTGTGCAGAGTGTAGGGCTTGTCCAAGGTCAAGCTGCTGCTCAGGATATCGTCTGTTTTCTCTTGCACTGCTGAAAGAGTTGATGTAGGGATCGGGTCTTGCTGCCCACACAGCCCCAGTAGGGACAGAAATACTTCCTTTAAAAAACTGATGGCAGCATCTGGAGTTTTGAGAAACGAGACTAGATGGAAGGGTAGGAGGACACGAGGTATCAAGTGCTTTCTGGAAGAAAGCAGCAAAACACTGGTCAACACCCCAGATAACTGTGGGCTTGTGCCAGGGCCAGTGTTGCCATAAGATGCTCTCTCCAGCCATTTGGTGGATGCAGAAGCTGGCCAAGCATTTTTATAAGCAAGAAAATTTATAAGCTCTCTAGCAAACAGCACCATCCTATTGAGCAACTCAACAAAGTTCAGTCAGACTG
Organism: Muscicapa striata striata; assembly: GCA_030060385.1. Lineage (NCBI taxonomy): Eukaryota > Metazoa > Chordata > Aves > Passeriformes > Muscicapidae > Muscicapa > Muscicapa striata. The sequence goes on along the minus strand of JAREIS010000002.1, from coordinate 321,596 downwards.
ATTCCTTTTGAGACTGAAAATGGCACTGTAGCATCCTCCATTCTCCTGGGGTGATAAACCCTGAACACAGGGTGGATGTGCACCCACCCTGCCAGTCCCTCCTCTGCAGCCCTGCATCCAGATGTGCAGGAAAACCCTGGCTTTTGGACTGGTGACTTGGCGGCTGTGGGCATCTGGCAGTCACCCTTTTTGGAGTTGCATCCTCACTCTGTACCAAACTGGTTTTGTTCATAGTCAGGGACCTGTTGGGAGAGAGAGGGACATGTGGGGCTCAAAAGCAGAAAAAAAAAAATTAGAAAAAAAAAAAAAAAAGGCAGAAGTTTGTGGGGAGGAGAAGTAAAGTTTTCCTGCAGCGCAGAGGGAGAACAGGAACATTCACCTGGTGCATCCTGGAAAGGCTCCCTGGGAGGGCAGGGATCTGCCTGTTCCTCCCAGCAGCAGTGACTCAGCTCCGCCAAGCGGCACTGCAGGCCAGAGCAGGCTTGAGTGGAGCTTTTGCTTTACAACACCATGAACCTCTTTAGCAATATTTGTCCAAGAACTTTCTTGTTCCTGGAATGTTTTTTTAAGCAAGCAAGTTTCAGGTTTATTAGACAAATAACGCTGTTTAACACCTGCCACAATTCCTTCTTTTCTCCCTCTCCTGCCAGCAGCTCTCTGGCAGATGCCAGAGCACAGGTGCCTTTTATTCTGGCACAACCCTAAGAAAAAAAAAAAAATTATCAATGCAAACAATTAAAAAATAATATAATAGAAATCCCAGGACAGGGCCTGCCTCTTGTAATGCAATCAGGTTCTAGGAATTTCACCACCCAGGAACTTCAACCAATAAATTTTATCTGGGATTAAGGTTAAGATAAATAGCCCAAAGAAATATATTACTTCCTGAAGCACTGGCATTTATTGGTTTATTTTTCCATTTCTCTTCCTCTGCGATGAAGTCAAATGTGCAAAGAAAAAACACAACTTTGATGAAGGGGAGGGCTGTGCTATGGGCCCCAGTGAGGCCAATGTCCACTGTAGAAATGGGGAAGGTTTTGCAAACCTAGTGGAGTTTTGCTCTACTCACTGTGTTCAAATCACACCCCAGGTCTGAATTCTTACCAGATCCAGGCTCTGCTCATGGCACTTGTGGGGAAGACAAGCTCCCAAAGCAAACCAATACCAAATTTGAAGTCTTCACAACTTGCCAAGGGGGACTGTGAGAAATGGCCCTGTTTTCCAGCCCCATCATCAAGATCACGCGCTGGGGTGGAGAGCCAGAAATGGGAAGAGGGTCACTGTGTTTATAAACTTCATGCTGAAAGGAGCAAAAAGGAAGAGCTTTCAGATCCAGCCACAGGCAACATTTTTCCTCTAAAACCTTTAAACTGTCCTTTTTCAGGTCTGTGTCTTTCATACCAGCTCAATGAGATGGGCTTGCTCATGCTAGCTCTGACATAAGCTTTAAAATCCATTTCAGAATAACTGTGCTGAGGGCTGGGCTGTGGGGAAGGGCTTGGGCATCACAGACTCCTCTGCCACCTCCCCTGGGGACAGCAGAGGGGTCTCATGGGGAGAAGTGCTGGGCTCCAGACACATCAGCTGAAACATCACTGTGGGGCTGCCTAAAAACCCAAGACCATGATGCTGCAACCCACCCCGGGTGTAGGGGAAGCCACAGGCAGCATCTCATCTGCTCAGAACACTGAGGGTCCCACAGGTCCATCCAGCCCAGGCCCCAGGGCTGCTCCATGGTCAATAACACAGCGAGCCCTGGGAGGGAACCCGGAGCAGGGCTGGGCAGGAGGAAAAGCTTTTCTCTCCTTCCTCATGACGCAGCAGCCTGGAATCAACATTCAGCCCAGCCCTGCTACAGCCTGCTTCTCCTTATTTACCCTTCAAACAGGAAAAGCAACTCTCAGCACTGCTCGTCTACAAATTTTCTGTCAAACATTACTGAAGGGCTGGTTTAGTTAGCAGCAGGCTCATGAACTCTCAGCACCCATCTCACAAGTGACAGTTCACCGCAGGGCTCCAGCTGGTTTCCAGGACAGAGGCTCAACAGGCTGCAGCCCCGAATCTCTAAGGTAGGAGTTGTCCCAGCCCGTGGGGTAGCCCAGGGTGTGGGGTGGCAGTGGGACAGAGGCAGCAGATGGACTCTTCTAGGTAGGAAATAGTTCATGCCCCAAATTACAACCATGTTCTGTCCACAGGGTGAAGACACTTCAGGATTTGGCCAGGTGGAAATATTTCTGGGTTTAAGTCAGGTGTCCACAAAGCTGGCTGCTCTCCTCAGCACAGTGATACTGCCCTTCTTCCCTTCTCCTTTGGATTTTAAGGAAGACAAGCTTGTTCCCAGAGGTTCCAAGGCCAGATCATAGCTTGTCCTCAGACAGCATTTTGCAGTGCCTAATGTTTGAAATCTATTTTGCATCAGCCCAGAAGAAAATATAGCACAGCTGTAATTCCAAGTGTCCACCTCATTGCCACCAGCAGAACAGAAAAGGCTGGCCCATTTTTGAGAGCAGGGCATGAACCAGGAGCACATGGGGCAGCTCATGGGGAGAGAGTTCTGAGGCTCCAGGAGGAAGCAAGCTGCCTGCTCCAGGACTTAATCGGGGTGGGACCAAGCAATTCTGTGTGGCAAGAATTTGTGTATCTTTGATGACGTCTTTGCTACTGCAAATGTAACTAAAGATAGCAGTTATCCTCTCATGTAGAATCTGCCTGGCTTTGATGGGTTACAGGCACTCAAGGAATTCTCTTCTTTCCTCAGGGTGATCTGTGGCTGTCAGTCCTGCCCAGCTGTGCTCTCTCTGCCCACCACCATGCGGGTAACAGGTAAGGAGGAGCACACATTTACTTTTCTCTGATTTTGTATGGTTCTTTATGCCTCCTTCTCATCTACATGATGCTTCCTAAGCCCAGCAACCCTGCCCTTCCCCTGCCAGGAACATGGGAAAGGGCCTTTGTATAAGCATCAGGTTTTTACAAGATTTGTGTAGATTTCAGCCTCTTGTATTTTTCCCAGTGAAACCTTCTGTGACTGGGACGAGATGGCTATTGAGACATTCCTGGTTCCATAAGAGCCATTCAGCTGCAATAAAAGTACATTTTTCTGCTCTCTTTCCATGCAGGACTGGAACGTTTTGCTCTGATGAGCGCTGCTTTAAAGCCAAATGCCAATCACAGTTGTATCAGCAGCTGCTCGGCTGTAGCTAGTGACTAATTGGGGGATAGCAGCCTTCCCAGCCCTGGGAACATAAGAAATATTTGGATTTACATAGCTTTCTGAGTAATTATCAGATTTACTTTAACGTAGAGAGAAATCTGAGTAGTGCCTCCCAGCAGAGCAGTAATGCCTATCTGAGCATCACCACATTCTCTGGAGATGGTAATTAAGAGATCAGAACCCATTTGGAGGGTGAGGGATTGTTACCTGCCTTCCCACACCACACTGGCTGTCACCCTGTGCCTGGTAACCTTGGGACACACGGATCAAACCCCAGGAAAGCAGAGGGAGGATCCGGTGCCTGCCCCGTGCTGCAGCTGCTGCTCTCCCACCCCTGCAGGTGTGATCCGCTGCTCGGTGCTGCTCCTCACCCTGCTGGGCACCTGGCTCATCCTGCAGGCGTCCTTCCAGCGCAGCTGGAGAACCATCAGCCTGCGGAGCTGGCTCGGTGAGCACCCACCGGCTCCGGAGGGATCCAGAGGGAGGGTGCCAGAGCTCAGTGTGAGCCAGCCCCCAGAGCTGGGTATAGCTGCCCTGACCTTGTATTTGCAGTCTCTGGATGAGGCTTTAGCCACCAGCTCTGACCACTAGGGCAGGGAGGGGACAGTGTGGTGGGAAGCTGCACTGGGGTGGGTCCAGGGATGCCTTCAACTATGGGAAGTGGTTTTAGAGAGCTGCTGCTCCTGGCTTGGGGAAGAGCCAGCAGCTCTGCAGGGTGTCTAATCCTCCTGCTTGATATCCACAGGTGCCACAAACAAGCCCAGCAGTGAGTATCGCTCTCAACTTCATCACACAACCCCACTCCAGGGTCAGGGGGTGGTGGAAGCGTGAGATCTCCTTCAAGAGCCCCTTCCCTGAGGCAAAAAATCCTCCTCTCCCAAACACAGGGGATTTTGCTACTGCCCACAGCAGCGGGGTCTTCAGTGGGTCCCTTCCTTGGCCAAGAATGGGGAAACTCTGGGCAGAAAAGTCCCAAGTGTCTGGCCTTGGACACCAGCTCCAAATGCTCCCAGCACACATCCTGTGTCACACCTGGAGCAGCACCTGGCCTTGGCACCATAAACCTCAAACACGAGGCTAGTCCCAGCCCCAGAACAAGCCTCCTTCATGCAAGAAGTTGGTCCAGGTCCCCCTTAGTGCCCCCTGTATCCCAGGGCCAGCCCCTCTCAGCCCCTCAGGGACATGGCAAATGTCCCCCCATGGAGACAAAGCCAGATCTTTCAGCTCCACTCCTCCCTTGCAGATGAGAAGCTGCCTCGTTACAAGTGTGGGAACCAGAAGAGCTGCCCCCAGAATTATTTTGCCTTCAAGATCATCAGTGGTGCTGCAAATGTGGTGGGACCCTCAATCTGCTTTGAAGACTTGATGTAAGCACCACATGGCAGGGACAAAGCAACTGTGGCTAGCCTGGCCTTCAAGAGGGCAAGTTTGGCCTCTGCCAAGCACATTATGGGCCATCACAGTGTATTTATGGTTAAAAAAAAATTTAAATAGATTTCTTTGCTACCACTTCTGGTTATTTTGCCATCTACAGCCACTTCACCCCAGCACAGTTTCAGTGATGTCAGCATCTCCAGGACATCCCTGTACTCACTGGTGCTCTCTGCTTTCCCTTCCAGCCTCATGAGCAATGTGAAAAACAACATTGGCAGAGGTCTGAACATTGCACTGGTGAATGGTGAGTCGGCAGGCACTGACCCCCTTCTCCCCACTGCCAGGGTCCTTCCTTCCCCTTTCCACAGGAAAGCACAGGCCAGTGGAGACCCCATCCCAGGCACATCCAAAGCACATCCATGAGCCAAAAGCACATCCATCTGATGTTGCATGGGGAGCACAGCCACAATGATGGTTGCAAGCACAGAACAAACCCACCTGGGTCATGCACAGCCAGCTCCACAAACTCCTCCCAAGCAGCACAGCCACCATCACAGCAGTTACAACACACTGAGGGAGCACCAAGGCATTTTGCCAGGAACCCCAGGCTCATGGCCAGGCAAAGCCCAGAGCCACCCCAGTGCAAACTCACTGTGCTCTGTTTTCAATTTTAACCTTTCAGGAACAACTGGGCAGCTCCTGAAAACCGACGCCTTCGACATGTACTCTGGAGGTAAGCGCACACTGCTGCTGGGTGGTTCCCAGCCAGGGCTCACACCAGCACTGCTGGCTGCTGGCTGCTTCAGCTGCTTCCCTGTCATCTATTTAATAATAAAGTCAAGTGGACTTTGACCAGATTTGCCAGTCTGGGTGGTAAAAACCCACCTTTCAGTGAGGCCTGGAGTCCTCACAATGCTTCTACATCCAAGATTGGCTTCTCGTTCCTGTAAAAGACTGGGAAACATTATTTCACTAACCTGAATAAACCAAGATGCTTGAGACTTGAGAAAGGTTCTTTCTGAGATCAGGTAGTTAATTCATCCTGATACTTTGCAACCTGTAACTCAGTTTTTGAATACTGGTGGTGGCTGACCAGCTGCTCATTCCACTGCCTTTTACAGCAAGATAAATGAAGGAGCTCAGGGAGACACAGCCCCCTCAATCACTCCTTGGGTTTGCAGCCTGCTTTTGGTAACTCTGGAGTTTTAAAGAGATTTACCAATACAATGAGATTCCCAGCCAAGTTTGTGAGCGAGATGCTCAGTGGGAGAGGCACTGGGAAGAAAGCAGCAGTCAGCTCCTGTGCCACTAGATGGGGCATTGGATTCAAGCATCCCACAGATGCGAGATGAGGAACAATTCCCCAGTACAGCCAGAGGCATGATGGCAGGGAAGGCAGCTCTGTGGCTGAGCAGGTTCATTTCTTGTGTTGGGAAGTAAATTTGGGAAGAGTTAGGAAGCAAAGTTTAGGAGGAATTTCCACTCTGCAGTTGTACCAAAAGGAGGAAATTGGTCCTGTGCACTGCAGGAGAGCCCAGGTGTGAACACAGGATGGGGAATGCATCATTTGGGAGCCCACAATCCCCCCAAATCCTGGCTAGCACCAGCACAGTCAGGTTATTTCCCACCAACCCAGAGGAGGCTCCCGCACCTACCATGCAGAAGTACCTACTAAATCCCTTTTTTCTCTCCCTAATGCTCTTTTCTCCCAGACATTACCAAGCTGCAAACCTTCCTCCAAGGGATCAAGCATGGCACCCTTGTGCTGGTAGCAAGCTACGATGATCCTGCCACAAAGTGAGTGTGCCCATGGAAGCAACGCCAGGCTCCCCAAAAACACATAGCTGGGGAAGATGGACATGCTGCTGCCACCAACAGAGAGGGTGAAAGAGGGGACACCCAGCTGGCACCACACTGACACCTTTCTCTCTTCCAGGATGAATGACAAAGTACGAGCATATTTCAGGGAGCTGGGCAGCAGCGATGTGGGCGCGCTGGGCTTCCGGGACAACTGGGTCTTCTTGGGAGCAAAAGGGCTGATGAACAAGAGCCCCTTTGAAAAGGTACATGGCCCTCCCCTGCCATGAGCTCTGCAGGCTCCATCCTCTTCATGGCACCTCCTGAGCTACATCTCACCCACTGTCTGCGAAGACAAGGCATTATCCCAGTGGCATTTTCCCCCCGGCCCAACCCAGCTGCAGCTTTTGCCACGCTGCAAACTTGCACTGTTCCAGCCTCCTCATTCATTTCCTCTATCTCTTTTTTCCTGCAGCACATCAAAAATGATCAAGAGACAAATAAATACGATGGCTGGCCTGAGCTGTTGGAGATGGAGGGCTGTGCCCCCAGGAAGACAGACTAGCACCAAACTCCAGCCTGCCATGGAGGGCAGCTTCACTAGTCACACAGGGACTCCAGCCCCACTGTGGGGACTCCAGCCTTCCACTGCCAGGTCACAGAGTCCAGCAGCTGCTACCTGCTCACAGAAGCTGGCTGTTTGACAGCAGGAACTGTGCAGGGCTTGGAGAAGAGCTGTACAAATGCCTGCAGAGCCTGAGCAGACAGAGTGGCCAGGCTGCAGCCAAGCCATCCTCGTCTATGGGTCAGTTTGGGGTATTTTATTTTTCTACCTTTAAACTAAAAACTTTGTAGAAGGTTTTGTAAATTTCTTAAATGAGATTTCTAATTATAAAACACTATCTTCTCCTTTCCATTTTCAAGCATAATCAACACTTCCCCCCACAGGCACAGCATGCCAGGTCCTCTGCCACCAGTTGAGCATCACCATCACCCATCCCACAGCCCTGCACACAGGAGCTCCCCCTGCCCACATGGCACAGGGTAAAGACATCCCTGAGGATGCTCAGATTTTGGTGGTTTCCCCTTGGAGCTCTTGCCAATGTTCTAGAGTCTCCTACAGCCACAATAAGACCAGAAATACACAGGGATAGCATGCAGCAATGTAGGTTAATATTTGCAGACTGAAGTATCATTCTTGGGTGTTACAAACTGGTTTAAACCCAGAAGAGAAAACTAAAAGTCTCTGTGTATAAACTGGAAAGAACTTTGAAGGTTCAAAATATTCCCAGAAGCGAGATAAAAAACAAACGAGAGTAAATATTGATGCCAAAAAAATTGATATATTTTTATTTAATAGTAAGGCAAAGAGAAAGAAAGTCAAAAGTAGGGGAAAGTTAGAAAATGCTAAAGTTACTTTTAAAAGCATATGATAGGTTACCACCTCACTGTGCTACCTTTGTTGCTGCTGAGACAGGGTGAGGGGAGCAGAGCAGGTTTTGCCCTTTTTTTCTGCTGTTTGAAGTGTTTTGTCTGCCCTCCCTCCCGGATCTGTGGAGCAGTTTGGCTGGGATGCAGCAGCCCATCCTCCAGGATGCAGGCGTGGTGCCGGTGCCTCGGTGCACTCGCGGAGCTCTCACCACGGGACACAGGGGCAGGGTCGGGGTCCACAGATCACTGTGACTGTGATCCAGGGGTGCAGGATTGGGGGTTCTCCCCAAGAGGGCTGCATCAGCTCCCAGAGCCTCAGGGTGCCTGGCAGCAGGTGATGGTGGAGGCGGGGAAAGGCAAAGGTCAAGGGTTCTGCTCCTCCACATTTTGCACCAGTTTTGCCTTCCTTTATATGGGCCTCAAGGCAGGTACTCACAATCCAACCCACCCATAGTTTTCAGGTGTTCAAGAGCAATTTGGGTAAGCAGACATAATGACAGATCACTTTTTGAGGCTATTCTCTTATTATCAGGCTCTTACACTGGGTTAAATCCAAATTAAAACCTCTGGGACACATCCCCATCAAAAGGTCACGATAATGCCAGAGTTGTGCTAACCTTGCTTGGCCCTCAGGGATGGGTGGAGGAATGGATGGATGGATGGATGGATGGATGGATGGATGGATGGATGGATGAGGGATGTGCAGGTTTCTTGGGCAGCTGAAGTTGTGCAGCACAACCAATAGGTGGGAGCCTTTAACCGGCAGAGCCAGAGCCAGCATCACTCTGGAGTGACACAGCACAGCTGGGCTGGAACCCACTCAGGTCAGCCACACACCAGGAGCTGCACCCCAGCCTGGGGCCCCTGACACCACCAGGAGAGGAAAGATCCCTGCCCAAAGGCAGAGCAGGAAAGCCCCACAGTCCTCCCAGAGCAGTGCCTGTGCTGCTGCCAACACCGAGCAGGTCCTGGGGAGCATCTGCCCCTGCTCCTGTCCAGATGCATCAGCCAAGCACGGTCTGTTCCCCGCCCCTCCCTGAGCCCCAGCACCGCTGGGAGCAGATGAGCTGCATGGCTGACAGCCAAGTTTATCTGTCATCAGAGACAGGGATGAATTTGCATCATGTACAGACTTTAATTTCCGATGATTGTACCTGTTTTTTCCCCATTCTCTGAAGCAGACAAGCAGTTTTGCAGAACGTGAGGATGGGGTGTTTCTCCCGGAGTATTTGGAACTGCCTAGGATAACAGACTGTCCTGCACAGCCTTCTCTGCTTCCAACAGCCCCTGCACAGCTCATAGCAGGCAGTTCACAGGGTTATCCCAGCTCTCAGGTCACACCAGGGGAGCAGAAGTGAGGAGCACGGGCAAGATAAGGACACAGCCTTCCTGTGCTGGCCACCTGAAGGATGAAACCCTGGATCCAAAACTCAACACCACCAATCAATTGGTTTCCCTAAACAAGGAAAAATCCCCACACAAACTGTGTAACACCTGTAAGAACTTCCAAAGGCAGAACTGAAATGAAACCCTGAAACAGCCATCACAGAGGAATCCCCAAAGAGGTGTAGTATTTTATCCCAGCTTATCCTCCCATGCTCTTAGCACACACCTGATGGCACTGAGGGAAACCTCTGCCATAAATCGATCCCTAAATCTGCTGCAACAACAGCGGTTAATCCCAAGTGCTGAATCATCCCTACCCGTGGCAGCAGCGAGAAATAACACAACAGCAGACACAACAGCCCCGCCGAGCTGCCAGCATAAATATGCCAACTATTTTAAGCCCCTCAAAGGATCTAGATTCACTCATAAACCAAACTGAAAACATCCCAAGAGCTGTAAAGGTTGCTCCACAGGGTAAATCAGAGCACAGCATCAACTACAGCCCCAAAAAACAACCAGCCCCATTCAGCCACAGGAAACTCTTCCTACCCCTTCTCAATGCGCATTAGAAATCTGGTTTAAAGCCAAAATAAAGAAAATTTATGTTTCAGCACACAACAGGCAGTTAAAACTAGCTCTGAATCCATCACAGAGCAGTTACTAAGGTACATCACTATTTTCAAGAAATAGGGAGAGCTAAAAGTACAACTCCTGTGCAGGGACCTTCAGTAGCAGCCAGTGTTTTGAAGAGCCATTCCTGCCAAAGTCACTGTGTTCTGATAAATAAATCAGAGTTTCTTTAAATATCCAGACACTGAGAGGCAAGGAATAAATATGGATTCATGAGTCAAATTGAAGTTGCTAATTTCTTTAAAAGAATCTGAAAAGGACAGTGGGTGCAGGGACAGCAATCTCCAAATGAGGTCTTGCAGTGCCATGGCATTTTGAAAGCTGTACTATTGTAGGGACAGGCACATACCTGGCTGGTCTGTACTGTGCTGCATCCCCAGAGTCTTCACCAGACACAAGCCTGACCGTCACAGCCTCCCAGATGCAGCTTCAGGTAACCTGGGCTCACCTGGGGTCACAGGAGGCACCAAGGCTGCAGCAGCAAACCAGCAGCTTGGGCTGTTTGTGGGAGCAAAGTTTGCAAAATCCAGTGCTGCAACGGGAGCCAAGGGCCAGGATGCCGACGAGCAGCAGAGGGATAATCCTCCTTTATTTTTGGGGGTTCATTTGAGCAAAGCACCAAAGGAGTATCTAGGAAAGATGCCACAGGCAAGGACCTGCGGGTGCCGGGCCGCAGCTGGGCGAATCCGCATCCTGTGACATCTTGCCCTGTCAAGTGCAATTACTGTAATCTTCCACAGCCTCTCAAAATACGGATCCCGGCTTAGAAACCGGGCATCCACAGCATGAAAGCTGCCTTTGTGCCCGGGCAGAGCCTGGGTGCGAGCCAGCCCTTAGGTGCATGAAGAAAATGAGTTCTCCACGTGCTGGAAGAAGGGAGGAAAAGCAAGCTTTCCCACCCGAGCCCGCCGCAGACGGGCTGGATTTCACGCCGGTCTCCCCAGAGCAGGCACGGAGGGGCTGGCAGCAGCCCCGGTGGCCCCGGCAGTGACGGGGCCGTGACCGCGGAGCCGCCGGTGCCGCAGCCCGGGCAGCGCAGCGCAGCCAGCACCGCCGACCATGGGCGCGTCTCACGGCAAAAAGGTACCGGGCGGGTCAGGGCTGGCGACTGGGGAGAGGATGGAGAAGGCACCGTCTGCTCACGTGGGGCTCGCCTGGCCCCGCGTGCTAAAGCGGCTGATGGCAACAGGGGATTAGGGGAAGGGACCCGCTCTGGGGGTGGGTGCCACTCATCAGGGCCGGATTAAGTAATTCCATCTAATGGGCTCAGCATCGGGGCTTTCAGGACAGCAAGGAGGGGATCAGAGCATTGCAAGCATTGCATTAGGACAGACAAAGTTTGGTTCTCTGGAAGAAATGTCAGGTTTGTTCTAAATGCGTCCAGCAGCCTCTGGGATGTCTCCTGTAGATGCAGTGCAGAGTAAGCCCTGAGTATTTCTTGGCCTGGGAATTGGTCCCAGCTCCCTCCCAGGACAGGAAGGAGCTGAGCCAGGTCCCACAGCCCCCACATGTATCCCTGTCCTCCAAATCCCCTGGGGAGAGTGGTCAAAATGCTCCAAATGGCAAGAGTTTTATGGAGTCAGCCCTGCAGGGATGGCTAGAGGTGGTTGTGCTGAGGATGTTGTTGGGTGTCATTTTGCTTCCATGGCTGATGACATCAGTGCCTAGAGATGCATCATCCCTGCTCAGTTCAATGCCCTGTCTGGATAAGGCTCCCATAGCTCATCCCCCAGCTCTAAGAGAAACACACCTATGCACCACACTAGGTCAGTAACTTCCACTGGAATGGGGACAGCAATGACCCTTTGCCCCAGCAGGGACCCTTCATGCTCAGCTGAGCATTACTGCAGTCTTCAGAGGTATGGGCACCAAGTGCCTTTCAGAATTTTGGAAACATGCTGGACTTTCTTCCAAAACCAGAGCTAGACACTCTTGCAGGGCAAAGCAACCCACTGGCCAGTATGACCAACACCCAGAAGGAAAATCAGAGCTGAAGTGGGACTAGTAAACATTTATGTACTTTTCTGGACTTCTGACAAGTGCCAGGTACAGGAGGTGCTGCTGCCAGCCAGCCCAGTGCTGCTCCAGCAGCCATCCCAGGTACCAAAGCCACGCTGGCTCCAGGGAGCCATGGCTGTTCCTGTGGCTCAGGGCTACAACACACCCAGGAGGAGCCATGCTCTGCCCACAGCTAATCCCCAGGCCCCTGCTCATGTGGCCCTGACCTTCAGGCCCCAGCGCATTTGTAGAGGCATTACTGGAAGCAGGGGAATAAGCTGGTTAGGTCAGGCTTGGCTCAGAGCCACCCAGTTAAGCCCTGCTGCATACAAAGCAGCCCATGCCAACCTCCTGACCACCAGACCAGACTGCTTTTGGACAGCTTTCCCCGCTGTTCCCTCTCTCTGAAACACCATGATCCCACCACAGCCCAGCACTGAATGGCCTGGCTTTGAAACACTGCGGGAGCTCCAGCTCTCCAGCTTCTTGGCAGCTCCTAAAAGCTGAGACAGTTTTACTTTCATGGGTACCAAAAGGTCAGAGATGTCACTCCCATTTCAGCCTCCCAAATGTTGCCTGGGTTGACAAAAGCCTGTGCCACTGCCCAGCTGGCACCAAGCAGGGATGTCTGACTGGCAGCTCCTGGGTCGGCTTTTTCCCTTAGGCTGATGCTGATGGGAGATGAAAACAAGACCACTCTTCTTGCTGCCTTCCCAGGGTGGGCATGAACAGCAGGACCCAGTCTCCTGATGAGCAGGATAAGTCCAGGTGGCAGGCAGGAAAGCTCCCCTTCCCCCAGCCCTTGCAGAACCAGGGCTCAAGGACCTGAGGCACAGCTCAGGGCACAGGGACCTGCCAGACCTGAACGCATCTATCAGCAAGAGCCCAAGAGAACCCACAGGGGGCTCAGAGCAGGGCTCAGCACCCCTCACCAGCACAGCCTGCATTAGCAGTCTCAGCTGCACCTCTTTTAAGCATAGTCCAGAGCAGCACTCCAAGGGGATTACAGTAGTGGATTGTGGAGTGCAAGGCAATCCCCAGCTCCACAACAAAAGGGACCGGAAAGGCTGCCAGCGCTGCTCCAAGGACATTTTTACTTTAAAAGGCTGCATCTAGTCCCAAAAAACCTGTTTTCATATCACCAGTGTTCTGTGAGCCCAAGCCAACAGCAGGGCTCCAGCAAGACACAGACTTGCTGGGGTGCCCTTCTCTTGAAGAGAAGGCAAGGACTTTGCCACAGGCTGGTTGGTGGGTGCTGCAGAGCTGGTGCTGATTCTCTGATGAGCTGGTGATGATTCCCTGCTGATTCCTCTGCTCTGCAGGGCTTCAGCCCCACTGATGTGGCTGACATCCCTCAGCAAACATCCTTCAAATAATCTGCAAACACAGCCTCACCAGCAACAGATCCCCAGGGTGCCAGGGCAGATGCTCCAGACCCTCTGGCAGTGGAGGAGGTTGTTCCCAGGCACCTGCACCTCTCAACTTCTTTTCTCCATGTTTTCTCAAGGCAGAGTTTGCATAGTGGCTGTTTCCCCAGGGAAAGTTCTCTGTCCCCAAATTCCCAAGAGTGTCAGTTTACACTAATGTCAGATGAGCCTGGATTAGCCCTGCTGCTGAGCGGGGAGCTTTGCTCTGTGGCTGGTTTAGAACAACAAGAGGCAGCACGCCAGTGCCAGGGAGAGAGGCTCTGCTTGTTTAGGCAAACCACAGTACCTGGCTGCCCATGCTGAAAACAGGGCTTTGAGAACATCCTTTAAAACTCTCCATCTGAGTGGGGCAGGACAAGCATTTCTGGGAGCTGCTGGTGGGATTTCCCCACAAGCACAACTCACCCCACTAGTGAGGGATCCCCACATTCTGGCCAGAGAAGTGTTTTAGCCTGCACCACAGAAAGACAAAGAGGTCTGAAACAGCCAGCACCTTGGTCCATCAGCCCCTCTGATGTTGGAGGAAATATTACTCCAAGGCAGTGAGCTGGGACACCTCTGCTCCATCCCACTCCACAGAGCAGCAGGCACAGTGGGATTTTCCTGGCTCTCCCTGACAAGTATTTCAGAAAGCTGGTAGCCAGTGCCCCTGCAGCTCTTTGAAAGTGTCCCTGTGCCTGGGCAGCACAAGATCCCTCTGAGAGACCCTGCCTGCCTGCTCTGACACTGCAGCCCCTTAGGCTGGCCCCCCTAATCAGCCAGGGCTGCTCCACTGTCAGCAAGAGGGGCTGCAGGTGCCAAAATCCCTGAGCAGAACAAGTCCCACTGAATGTCACAACAAGTCACAGAATGCCAACAGCTGTTTGGTGGCACTGGCCCCAGGAGCAAATCCAAAAACCAGATGGCAACCAGGAACCACAATGTTTCAGTGTCCTTGAGCATTGTGCTTCTTGGGGAGAAGGGTTTGCATGTGCTGCGAGCAATAAGCCTTGCTTAGAGGGGCAGGGATGAGAGCTACAGAGGCACAGCAGTAAAGTCCCAGAGTGCCTCAGGGGTGGGGACAGTAGTGATAAAAAGCCCATTTCTGGGCAAAAATAACAAACACCCAGAAAATAACAGCTCTGCATCATGAGACAGCAAACATCTCTAAGTCCTCTCATTGTCTGACACAGCACAGTCTTGAGTGGGGAAGCTGGGCCAGACCTAGTCCCAAAACCTCCATAGAAGCCCTCTAAGAGCTAAAGGTGACTATCCTGCCTCTTGCCTTCCTCTTCTTCAACTCTTTAAGGTTCCACAGGTGGTGATACATGGGGACTCTAAGTGGAGACACTGCTCTGGGCTTTTGTAGCTTTTAAAGTGAATAACATGCTGTAGCGTCCCAACCTTGGAAGTCAAACTCATTACAGTGGGGGTTCTCTAGCTCCTAGAATGAGATCACAGCTTTATTTCTTACTTCTCCATCCCAAGCACCTAGACAGCACCAGTAAACCAGCTCCAACACCTAACATAACCTACTCCCTGCCTCCAAACAGGCTGACATTCTGGTCCTGAGAGAGCTCAAACAGGCTCAGTGAGACAGGGAGCTAATCTGACACAGATAGCCCATGCTGAAGCTCTGCCTTTATGCATGACAAGCAGCACAAGGGTTTGATCCATGGGTGAGGGTGCTGGGCAGAACACAGAGTGTGCTGCCAGCCCCTCCAGGGCAGGGGTTATCCAGCACTGGCTAATGCTGCCTGCAGCACTGGGGTTGCAAAGGAGTCATGGAGAGGGCTCAGATGGAAGGGAGGTGCATGGTGTGCTCATGAAGACACCAAGAACAGCAATGCATGGGGAATGCTGCAGCTGCTGGCTCTGGGATGGCTCAGCAGTCCTCAAATAAAAATGGATTAAAGTAATTAAAGGCTTCGCTGGTTCGCTCTGCTCCTGGGGGGGCTTAAGTGGCATCTGCTGCCTCCTCCTGAGCCCTGCCTTAACAGGGATGCTTCATGTCTTCCTTCTCTGCCACTTCCCTTTGCAGCCCATGGTGGTATTTGCAGCCTGGCAGGTGACACCTCATCCCAGACAGCAGCCAAACCTCCTCCCTTTTGGCCTCTTCCTTTGGGGTCTCCACACAGGGCCCAGCTGGCACACGCTGCCCATAGGGATCAGACCACCCCACTCTGCTTTGGCCATTTCCTGCCAGCAGTGCCTGGGGCTGGTGGGGCATTTCTGCCCTTGCTTTTCACAAACTCCATTTTTCCAAGGACCAATTCAAGTGACCCTGGGCAGGTGAAGAGCCCAACAAGCTGGTGTCATTAGAGCAAATTTCTGATGGCAGCCCTATCCTTGGCCCCTAACATATGGTCCCTAGCTGTGAAATGGAGTGATGATGCCACTGCAGCCTGGCAGCTCTAGGACAGCATGATACTGTGCCAGAAATAAACACTGTCCCTATTAATCATGTGGCATAAGCCTCACTTTTCACCAAACAACATTTTTCAAGGCACTTTAGAGTGTCTTAATGGTCTCTCTGCAGCATGACAACAATTCACTCCAAAGCTGTTGGAGCCCTTTTGTGCCAGTGACTGATGTTCTTCCTGTGCAATCAGCAGCATTCCCAGAAATAGTGGAGCAGTCTTTCATATCAGCAGTGGTATCACATCTCCAGCACAGGGCAAGAATAAGCTCCTAAGACAGGTAAAAAATGGTTTATCCATTGTAGCAACAACTCAACTGCTGCTGACAACATCGAGGTAGGTGATACAGGTACTTCCAACAGTGAACAGGGCTACAATTTGGCTTTGCCCTGGTATGCAGAGCTGATGTGTGCTCTGCACTTTGCAAGGGACCATATTAAAAAGCACTGAACTGCAAGTGAGGATTTCCTTAGAGACCAAGGCAGAACAGCAGGTTCATCGGTGTGTGCACTGCCCTGCTTTGTGCCAAGAGCCTCTTCCTGCCCTTCTCAGTGGGATGTCAGGCTTCACAGTCAGCTTGAATGCTGACAAATGAGCCTTGTGCACCAGCTGCTGTGGGGCTGAGCCCTGCCACTGATTGCTCTCATTAATCTGCAGGAGATTTTCTGCTGAGGTCTGGTGTGTCACATCCCAGCTCCCCAGCCGTGCGCCGGGAGCAGCCAGGGAGCAGCGTTTGCTCAGCCATGGTGGGAGCCACAGGGCTCCCTGCCCCAGGGCTGGCAGCTCCAGCAAGCCTCCGTCCCCATGCTGCTGCCTCCCTGCTCTAGTTGGGGTTTTTATCCTTTTTTTTGTTGACAGTCAGTGAAATGGGACTCGATTTGCTGCCAGCTTTCACACCACAGGAGGGCTGTGCTTGCCTTCTGGGACCACAGGGGTTTGGGAGGGGGAATGACATTGGTGAAAATGACAGGCAGGGGTCAGCACAGCACTCATGTGTGTCAAATTGTGTGTTCTTTATTAATAAAATAACGCCAAGCACTATTTGAAGCATTTACAATTTTCTACTCGACTAGGCAGCAAAGTGGCCACCTGGCAGGTGCTCCCAGACACTGCACAGGGGTGGCACAGGAGCTGAGGAGTGTCAGCCTGACCCCATAGGCAGACCAAGGGCCTGATCCCCTTCTGAAAGCCTAAATTTACAAATTTCTGTGTTGAAAGATCGTTGAGGCTGCTGGCTGCTCTTCTGAGAGTGGCCACATGCATCTGCCCTCAGCTCACTTCAACTCAAGAAAGGCTGCAGACTTGTAGAGGTCAAAAGACCAGTAATGAAATCTTACACCAATAACTTGATATTTCTTAGAGTCCTTTGCAATATGATAGTGAAATCAGCTATGGTTATGGCTAGGGACCAGGAGTAATACAAGCTCAGCTTCGTTTGAAAACCCAGCTCCCTCTGGGCAGGTGTGCATGGAGGGCTGGGCATGGGCACGGGACAGGGAGCACTGGGGCTGGGCTGAGGCACACACTGGATGCTGTGGTGGCTCCAAGATCCCTTCCTATGACAAAGATTTTATAGCTGCTGGCCCAGGAATGCTGGGATGTGCCTGGACACCGACTCCTGGGTGCCTGCCAGTCCCGATTGCAAAACCTGCCAATATAGCAGTGTCCCATAATGAGCTGGGAGCACAGGAATGTGCACAGTCAAGCTCCCTGCCAAGGAGTAACCCTCCCAAAGCCAGCACTGCTCTGCCTCTGCAAGAGACAGGAACATGCAGTTTCTCACAACAACCCTGAGAGAAGCTTTATCTTGACCACACCAGGAAGGCAGAGCCCAGTCTGCAAGCTCCAGAGGGAGCAGTGTATTACACTGCCTTTCCTAGCCCTCAAGAAATTTTGGAAATTCATCCAAACTGCAGCACTTCCTTTGGCCAATCACTTCAGGGAATTAGCAGCAGTATGAGGCATTGGGTTGTGCTGCTGATTTTCTCTGTGTTTCTCCTTACCAAGAACATGGTGTCATCCCAGCAAACGTGCCCCAGCTTGCTGAATCAAATAAGCCTCAAGCCTCACATGGCAGGACTTTGCAGCAAAACAATTGAGCTGACAGATTTTTGTGCATTGACATCACAGATGGGAAAAAGTCTTACTAATCCTCTGAAGTTCCTTCCAGTGGATGATTTCATTGATGTCTCTGGATCAGTCCCAGTTGCTGCAAGTAAGCACAGATAGACCAAAATTCAGAAATAACACAGGAGATTTGGGCAACAGCTCAGATGGCATCTCAGAGTCCAGGGGATATATGAGATGTTTTCATACAGAACACTCAGAACAGCAAAAGGTATCTGGGGCTAATCAAAAGTAATGGTAGAGAACAGTTTAGTTGACCTCTAAATCATGTGTTTTGTGACTTCATCACACACAGAAATGCTGACTTAAATCTCCCAGCCATCAATGAACCTTGTTCCAGGTCATGACAACTCCTTTCAAAGTCTCTGGGTTCATCAATAAGGCCATTTTAATCAATGGATGTGGTCATTCATTCAACACCAATGTCAGGAGCTGCTACAGCACCTTAGGGATAAAGCACCTCTTTCTGAGTCCATCTACTCCTAAATAGGCTGAGCAACCTCTAACCCTGCTAATGTCTCCCTCCCAAACCAGACTGTGGGAGTCACAGCAGCCTGAGTGGCATTTTGTCCACTTTTATATCTCTTTATCACCCTGGTCTGATTGCAGCAATTTCTTACCTAATTCATTAGCTCAGACTTTGCTATACAGACACTCTGATACTGCACCTTCATGGCACCTGTATTGATCAGAACCTGCCTGAAGCCATTCTCATCACCCTTTCTCTGACCGTGCTGATGGCTCTTTTCCCTGCTTTCGTCAGAGCACAGAGTCCAAAATTACTGTCAGTTGTGCTACAAGTAAACATTACAGCACCCACGCGTGGGACAAATAACACTGATTAATGGTTTATACAAAGTGCTGGCTTTAAGCTCCAGCAGGAGCACTGCACTCCCCCAGTGGGGAGCCAGGGAGGACAGTGGTTAGAGCTGGTGGTTCAAAGCAGCCCATGCCTGTGACTGCCTCCAGACATTTGCTGCAGGAGCTCTTTGCTGTGCATCAAGGCCAGGAGCAGTCCTGCCAGGACATAGTGATGCCCAGGATGTTTGGGAGTAACAGAACAGTGCATGTAAAGCATGGACCTACTTACTATTTATACCTTGTGTTGCTTTGTGGTATTTAACCCACTTAATGACCAGACTAATTCCAGCTGAAGGAGTGGGTGTCCCCACTGACATGGTCAAAGCAGCATGGCGATCCCAGGCAGGAGGAGCTTGCCTGCCCCCATCAGCAGTGTCTCCAGAACTGCCCTGCTCAGCTGCTCAGGGCACTGTGTTACCATCTGACACTAGATTTTATTACTACTTCTCACTCCTGGCAAGATGCAGTCACACTGCACACAGAAGTGGTTTTCACATGGAAATGGAAGGGTTTGGGAAATAGCAGGCATTTTCTGCCCATTTACTGCAGCACAAACTCCCCATCTGAGCCCTCACTGTGACAAATTAAGCCCTCTGACTGTATTACCTGTCCCTCAGCTGGCTGGGGACAGAGTGCCAGAACCTGCCTTGTCCCATGGGGAGCAGGCAAAAGTCTTCCTCACCTGGGCAATCATTAACTGCCCTGGTGAGCTGGAGAGGTGCAAGGAGAAGCTGTCCTGCTCTGCAAATACACTAATGGCTCAAGTGGAGATTAGCAGGAGCGTGTAACCAACTCACCTGTGCCAAGAGGTGACATGGTACCAGGGGGCCAGGATGGTCTGACCAGCCTACACATCCCCTGCCTTTGGCTTAGCCACCACCAAGGTCACACCATGGTGCAACCAGCATGACTTCTGAGGCTGTACTGGGACTGCACAGAGCTTGTGCTGGGAGCTGGTGCCAGGGTGGGAGGGAAGGCTGGGCTGCACAGCCAGTCCCTACCACCACAAGCAGCACCTCAGCCCACATCACAAATTAACCCAGCAGAGCAAATGTTTAACCAGCCTCCAGGGCCTCCCTGCAGCAGGAGGTGAAACACCTTGGAGTGCAGCCCCAGTGCCTTCAGCAGAGTGAAGTTTTGCCACAGACTGGGAGCCTGACATGACTGGCAGTGATTCTGTCATCCCCAACCCCGAGCTGAGAGTGGAGATTTAATAAAGATCCCAGCAGAGCTGTCTGCTCTGTCACTCACCCAGGCTCCTCAGTGGGCACACAGCGTTATCTCACTGTCACTGCACTCCATCAGCATTGCACACCCAGGCAGGGCCAGTGTTGGTGCTGGGAACTTGCTCGGCACATCTGGGGTTTTTTAATACACAGGAGACATGTCCACACAAGAAAGCTCCTGGTGCCACAGCAATTGGCTTAAGAGATGACAGCCAGCAGCCAACATCACTAACACAGCAACTCAGCAGCTAAAAGTCTGATTTAGCTGATCTAATGAACAGCCCTGGTAACAAGAACCCAGCTCTGGGCTCCTCCAGAACCATTTTCCTGTGCCCAGTACTCATTAATAACTATACAGCCACCCACCAGTGACACCCCAGGGGCACATTCAGTACAGCAATATTTTCTCTTTATGTGCACATTGACTGAGAAAACCATGTCATTCTCCCCTCACAGCAGAGCCCAAGTCCCAAGGGATGAGCCCCCTGTGCCACACATCTCAGAGAGCTGCACCAGAGCTGCTCCAGAGCTCTCCCAGAGCCATGCCAGAACTGCCTGGGTATTCTACCAGCTGCTGACTCAGGAACACCCTGGGCTCTCTCCTCTGGGGTGGTACCTCCAAAGAAGAAACCCCTGCAAGCCCCTGCAGCATTCCCAGCAGCACGGGGCCATACCATGTGCAGGAATGCAATGGGTGATGATGGAATGAGCTCCCCATGTCACCTTCTCCTAGGACATTGAAGCCACTTCCTGAGACACACAGGGCAGCTGGTGAATGATGCAACTCCTTGTCTGCAGGATAAATCTCACCCAGCAATCAACCACCCTCACAAAGTAACAGGGAGTTACAGGGGCAGCACAAAGGCTTTTTGTTAATCTCAAAGATGCAGGAGCACGGGGGGGGGGAGGTTGCTTACTAATTTAGATAGCAAAGAGAACTGTTCTTCAAGGAGCTCCCAGAAAAAGAGCTTTGCCATGAAAAGTCCCTTGGCTTAGGCCAGCATCCCACAAACCAAATTCCTCCTCCTCTCTGCAGGACAGGAGCCCAGATGTGCAGCTGGTCAGGCACCAGGGTGCATCAGAAATACATCCAGAAAATTTAACTGGCCTTTTTCTGATTTTATTCAGTCAAAAGCAAGTGTTGATGGATCACAGCCATTTTCCATTCCCACATCCACCAGCCATAACCACGCTTCCTTGGGAGCTCAAAACAGGTTTAGGTTGATGCTCTTTTCCCCTTTTGACAGCTCCAGTGAACTCACAGACCTGAAACTTGTTCAAAGGTGACCCAAGGGGAATAGCACAGATGTGCATCCATTTCCTTTTCCATTCAAATTGAGCCAAATGGTATTTTAGGAGTGTGCAATGAGCAGCCAGGCCATGGGACAATGCGTGATGTGAGGGGAGTCTGCTGGGCCACGAAAATCTTGTAGGGCACTCATAGGTTGTGAGGTCACAGCTTGAAAAAATGCACAACCTCCTCAGTTAAAGGCCTCTTCTTTGCCACAGCCTTGGTTTAGGTGCAAAAGCTGTGTGGGGTCTTCCAAACCCTGCCTGTGAGTAATCCATGGCAGGACAGGTTGGGCTGGCGGCGCGCACAGGCACACGGACACACACCACACCTCTGGAATAAGATCTGCCTGCCTCTCCTCTCCTGCATCTGAGGCCCCATGTCAATTAAACTGAACAGATCCTGCTCAGGAGGTTAAAAATAGTAATTTTTTTGTTTTTAGTCTCGGGTAGCAAAGGACCAGCAACTTCTCCCATGTTTCATTTCCTGTGATAGAGCACTACCTGTACAGTCTTTTCTCATTTCTCTTGTCTTTTCTTCTAGAAAGAATATTCCCTTCAGTCCAAGGGTCCAAATGGAAGCAAGAAGCCAGGGAGTGGCAGTTCAGGTGAGTGCCAGCAGCCCATGCTGCCTCTCAAAGAGCTTTGGAGGCAAGCTAGGAGGGAAGGAAGCTTCTGCTCACACCTGGTACTGCTGAGCCCTTGGCTGGGAAATACGGCTGGGAAATATGGCTGGAATGAGGGAAAATGTTGGGATGTGAAGAGGTGCAAACTGTGGAAAGGTGAAAGTAAGTGAAAGAGAAACCCTTGTCTGTGAGAACTTGGCTTCTTTCTCCAGCCCTTCACAGGGCCAGGAGTGTCAGGCCAGGACATGGCTTGGACCATGCACCCTTGGGTGCTGCAGAATGTGACCACTCCAGTGGTGCCCCCCCAGCTTTCCCTATCCCATTCTTTTGTGTGGAAATGGTTTTGCTTCATCCCCAGCCCTCCTGGGACTGGCACACTGCAGGCTGGCACTGGGCAACCTGGGCAGAACTGGACCACAGAATCCATTGAAGAGCCAAAAGGGGTTGCTGGAGTGCTTTAACCCCTTCTTCTCCCCGACCTTTGCAGATTTTGATTTCCCAGGCTGTGGCAGTTCAGGGACAGCCAACATGGCACAGCCACGGTGATGATGGGGACAAGAAGCCCAGTTCAGGCAGGGGCTGCATCCCAGCGATGCTGTGGCATCACACAAGCTCTGATGCCACCAGGACACCCGTGGCCCTGTGCAGAAGCAGCTTCTCCTTGTGGCAGCCCTTACCCCTGGGGTGCAGCAGTCGGAGGATGACAGGGTGTTGCAACATGCCAGGGAATAATCACGATAGCTCGAGCGGTTGCCCTGGTGCCGGCTTGGCTGTTGCAGTGGTTGCTAAAGAGAGTGGGCGTGCGGCTTCCTCTGGGGCGATCTGATTTCTCCAGGAGCGTGGTTCAGGCACGCTGAGGAGCACTCGCCCTCCGTGGAGCACGGACACGACCTCGCCACCAGCGGCAGGGGCTGTGCCGAGCCTGGGCACGCACAGGGCTGCTTGCTCTGGGGAGAAAAAGCGATTAGCTTGTTCATCCATCCTGGGAAAACATCATCAGGCAGCAAAGAGCGAAGGAAAGAAGTTTTCAGGGCGGCAGAGGGACGGGCACTGAGGAGCCGGCGAGGCCAGCAGCTGCTGCGGCTCGGCCGGGTCCGTGCGGGGCAGGAGCCGCAGGGAGGGAGCACCGGAGCAGAGCCTCCTCCACGTGATCCCCGTCCCTGTGCCACCGCAGGGACCTGGCAGGAGCCTGGCAGGAGCCTGGCAGCCTCCTTGGAGCGGCCAAAAGTCACCCGGGCAGAGTGCGGGCGGGCGGCAGCCCCAGCACAGCCCCATGTCGTGGGGCACAGGGCCGCACCTGCCCCCCGCGCTCCCCAGGGCCGCGCTGCGGAAATCAGGTAAGGCCGGGGTCCCCAGGCTGCCCGGGGTGCCCAGAATGCCCGGGGTCCCCACACTGCCCGGAGGATCCCCGGGGGTCACTGCTCAGGGGATCCCCGCACTGCCCGGGGTATCCCCACACTGCCCAGGGTATCCCCACACTGCCCATGGGGTCCCCACACTGCCCATGGGGTCCCCAGGCTGCCCAGGGGATCCCCGCACTGCCCGGGGGATCCCCACACTGCCCAGGGGATCCCCACACTGCCCAGGGGGTCCCCACACTGCCCAGGGGTCCCCACACTGCCCGGGGGATCCCCACACTGCTCAGGGGATCCCCGCACTGCCCGGGGTCCCCCCCACTCCTCTGGGGCTCCCCGCTGCTGCAGGGACCGTCTGCTTCATCCCCTGGGGTTGCTCGGCACTGCATACACAGGTGACTTGGGACCCGGGTTTGTTTTATTTTATTTGAGATATCTACTTTAATACTTCAGTAGCTGGTTGAGAAGCTGCCCTTCTGCTTCTGCCTTTCCGTATCCCACAAGAAATTCCCTTAAAATACCATCCTGGAATTGAAACCTTCTTGAAGAGGCATTGGGCTGGATAGGGGGCTAATGCAATCCCTACAAATCGACATGGGAGGATATTTTCTGTATTTAACAAAATACCTTTGAACTGACTTTAAGCATTCATTACTGATTGATGTGCATTTCTGTCATTGGCATGCAAATGTACAGAGCAAATATTTGATGAGGTATTAAAACTAAGTTTATGATTGTCAGGGACTGCTAAGCATCTGCCACTGTCTAACAAAACTAAACCAGTGCTACTTGTAAAAGGCATGGGACATCTTGGTGATTGCTAACAGACTAAAATTCCAGCTTTGCTATCTTTGCTTATCACAGTCCAAGGTAATTAAATGAAATGATTAACCAGCACACCCAGTCCTGTCTGCCAGCGGAGGCACTTACTGCTGCCTGACATTACAGGCATTTCCAGCTGGTAACTTCTACACCCCAGACAGCTCAGCAAGCCTCAAACCTGGTGGGATTTCTCTCTTCTAAATCCAAGTGCATGAATGCAAAGTTCTGGAGGTGATCGTGGTGACATCCAGAGTCCTTTACCTTTGGGGTGATGGTGGGTGGGGGGGATGTGAGCAGCCCAGGCTGAGACCAGCACCTGCTCTGTGCTCCCTTAGGGGGTGCTGGGCTGGTGCAAATGGGGGACCCTGCCTGGGGCTGCAGTGCTGACACGGGGCTCAGCAAGGGAGAGCAGGGCTGGGGACAAACTGGGCAGACTGGCTGTACAGTGAGAGAACACTGGCTGTATGGAGGGGAGCACTGGCTGCACAGGTGAGCAGCCCCATCCCCAGCATGTGCTCAGCACACACACACAGCTAGGAACAGTGGTGACACGTGGCAGCTGTGCTGGGAGCTGCAGAGATGTGTCCCCCAGCCCTGATTTACATTTTCATGAGGGCTTTCTCTGCCTTCCTGACCTTGTGACCCCGTAGGGTTTATTTCTGACTGTCAGGGCTGAGTGGAGGCAAGGGGACCTGGGGTGTGAGCGCCTGCTACCCTGAGGCAGCCACTTGATAGCTGGGAACTGCTTCCCACAGCAGCCACATCGAGTTACACTCACCCTATTGCATTATAAATACCAGAATTAGCCTCGCTTAATTATTTAAAACTATAGATTAAAAGCAGACAAAGGCTCTTTGACTCCTTCCCAGGGCACACATATCATTTATCAGAGGTACGGTCGCCTGGTGACAAGCACAGGGGAGCGTGCCAGCTCCATTGGTATGAGCTGCTCCCAAGCTGCTGGCACAGCTGGAGCCAGGGGAGAGGAAAATCACGGTGAGGATGGGAGCCGGTGCCATCTCACCCATGGAGGGTAATGTTTAGCATCTGCCAGTCTTTGGGCTCACATTATTACTATTATTATTATTGTCATTATTACTGTCATCATCATCCATCACCAGGGCAGTAAGCCACGGCAGTCATTAGGCTAATGTGAATTATAGGTATTTTGTTCCAGGCTGTTGTAACAGCAGCACACGGATTACTGGGGTGATAAGGCACATTTTGTGGGCTCAGCTGTGGGGACTCACCCACCAAAGGGCACCCAGGCACTGTGAGCCCCCATCAAGCAGCGTGCCTTCCTCTGCCCTGAACCCACTGACCATGCAGAAAGGGGATTCTTAAAACCTGACTTTGAGGACCTCCTGTCCTCCTGGCAGATGATCCTCTGCAATGCAATGCACACCTGAAAGCTGCTGTGATCAGACAAAGCTTTGGGGCTTGCAGAGACTGACATGGAATTCTTTCCCATTTTGCTAACACCAGCTATTCTGTATTTCTAAAATACAGTTAATTAACTAGAAAAATAGTGCAAATTAGAAGCATGCAAGTGCTTAAAAGTAACAGCAGCCAGTTTAAAGATCCCAAAAAAACTCCACCTGCACATGCAAACACTTGTGGGGAATGAGGACAGGCCCTGCTCCTCTCAACCTTCCCAAGAGAGGTGAGGGACTCCTACTTTCACCGTGAGGAAAGGAGGGCTCCCCAGGGACTGGATGTTGTGGGGGTCTGGGGCTCAGCAAAAGGATGGTTTCCCCCATAACTGCAGTTAAGAGCGTCAGAAACTCGCATTACCCCAGGCTCAGGTTACTTGTGTAAATAGCTTTAAACTCGCTCTGCTGGCCCACACTGATGTGTTGGTTTTGCAGCCTGACCTGCAGGACGTGTATGACCAGCTGCTGTCAGCAGCTCTTCATTAATCTCTTGGTTCTTTAAAAAGGAAATATTAATGAATAAATCTCAGGCATTCAGAAGACCAGAGGTTCTTCCCTGTAACCACAGTTTTAAGTCATCATTTCTGCTCAGGAAGTGGTCTCTTGGATCAGTGGTTTTACAAACCCAGATCCAGGGATCTGAGCCTGGACAGAGGTTTTTGCCCAGTCTTATCCCTTCTACCAAGTAGCAGGGTCTCACAAGGTTACAGACAGCAATGTCCTCTGAACACAGATCCCATTCCCCAAATAATGCCTTCTGACTGTTTTTACATGGGTGGCATTTCACAAAGGCCCATTATCTGCCCAGAAATGGATGCCAATACAATATTTTTAACAAAAGCAGCTTGGTCATCATCTGGCCCTATTGAAAAAACTCTTCTGAGATGCTCTAGTTCAGTTCTCAAATGACACAGACAGCAGAAATAAAACAGTGAAAACTATATTTTCTTTCCAGATTTCAGCTAAAGCTGAACACTGACCTGTGCTGCATAAGGCAGCATTAACATCTTTGCAGTTTAAGGGTGCAGGTGGCATGGGAAAGGGCTGAGGGATGTGCAGGGGAAAAACGAGATGCCACAGGGGGCAGGATGTCAAGGAGACCTTGGCAAAACACAAGTCAGGCACTTCACATAAAAACCTGCAACAAGCAGGGGCTGTCCTGCTGCACCCTCCATTCTCCTGTACAGGTGCAGGTTGGCAGGTCTGCTCTGCAGCTTTCTAAATCCAACAGCTATGGATTAACTCAATTTCCAACCCGTTTAGTTTTTCCCTTGTAAAGAACAGCTGTAGCCGTGTAGGCAGAGCTGCATCCCTCAGGTTACCTGCCCTTTCCAGGACTGTTAATCCCTTTAACATTCCTGGGGATTATTTCCATCCCGACAGGACGGCAGCACAGGCTGCCAGCAGCACTGCACGGTCCTGACACAGAGGGGCTCACACAGCAATCCACCACCAGCAGACAAGTTGCTTAATCCTAAATAAATGCCATGTGAAGGGCATCTCCTCCTTCTGAGGGAAAACCAAAAAGCAGCAGCAGCCAAAGGAAGAATAGCCCAGCTGCAGCTGTGGCCAAACCCTCATGTCCAATGCCTGTCCTTGGGCATGAGCCAGTCCTCCCCCTTCTCCTCTTCCTCCTCCTCTTCAGGAGCAGGCTAAAACCTTTCTCCTTGTTCTGGGGGGCTGCACAAAAGCCACTCAGCACCCCAAGCAGCATACCCTGTTTTACACTCCTAGTAGAGCATATTTAATATATATTTGCAGCATTCATGCTTTAAAAAGCATTTAGTGCTGCACCAAAGCTGCCTGATATCCTGTTTCCCAAAAAGACTGCAGGTGGGCATAATCAGAAGTGGAAACAATTTGTCCCAGGATTGCAGACTGATGATTTTATTGCAACTCTCCCTGGAACTGGGGGATTTATAAGTATTTCCAGGTGGTCTGGGCAGGAATTTGGGCTTTGCTTTAGGTCAGAAGAGAACAGGATCCTCCAGTCAGTCCCACACCCTGGGGCAGGAGGGTGTCTGGTCTCTGGGCCACCTCAAACATGTTGAAATTCCCTGTGTGATCTCCTAGAAAACTAACAGAGACTGGAGGCTCATTTCACAGTATGGTTGAGAAAGGAGATAACTCCATGTGTTATATCCAAGTACCTGCCAGGGGCCCTGGCATCCTCATCCTGGCAGTCTTGCTTTTTACTCACAGAAAAGCAGCTGGAAACATACATTCCCTAGAAAGCCTCGAGCTTCTAGAAATAAGGAAAGGGAAAATACCTAAAAGCAAGCAAAAGCCTGAGTGTGTTGAAGCAAACTGTTACTTTTTATTAGCAACATTCCAAAGCAGACCTATTTAAAAGGTCACACTGTCTTCCTTGGTACAGCAGAGGGTATTAACATCCACATTTATTTTTTTGTTTGTATCTTGCAAAGAACAAAATAAAAATGTCCAGCACCTTTTGCTGATTTATGGTGGTGGCCAGGGAGGTGCCAGAGCAGAGCCTTGTTCATTGATCTGCAGCTGAATCATGCAAAACCAGACATCCTGCTGTAAATCCCCTGCAGAGACCTGGCTTGATTTACACCTCCAGCACCATTAATAATGACAAAAAGCAGCCTGATATCACTATGTCTCTGTTACATGGACATGCATTACCTCAGGTCTCAGAGATGCTAGATCTACTCCCCGACAAACATTTTGCACTGGGTCCTATTTGCTAACCTGCTGGAGAAAGGATGCCCCATCCTTACTCCCAGCATAACCCCAAGCTGTGCTCTAGACACACCAGTATTGTTATATCCTCATTTCTCTTTTTCCGCTCAGTGCAAATGAAGACATTCCTTGAATTGTTCCAGGCTGAGGGCATCTGAAGGTTTAAAGTGCTGTTCTTGGAGAGATGCTCAAGTCCCCTTCCAGTCCCAGTCAGGGCTTTGACTTTGTCCCCAGAACAGAGCAGTACAGACACCCACAGGAAGCCAAACCCTCAAGGTGGATATCTGCACACCCCTAGGCACATCTAGTGCCATGAAAAGCAGGCACAGGTACCTGCTGTGTCCTGGCCCCCGCAGTTTATTGAGGCAAATTGCACTCCTCATGACTTTCACATGCTGGTTTAACAGAACCCAGCCTCAAAAGCTTCCAGTCCATTTCAGTTCCTCCCACTCCTTCCTTCCCATTTTTTTTTTCTTAATTTGTACTAGTTTAAGGGGAAAGTTCCCCATCTGCCTTCAATAAATACATTGATAAGTTGCTGTTTCTTTGCAAGACTCAGCCATGCAATGTTAGATTGCTGCAGTCTGGAAATAACCACATTGGCCTATCCAAAACCTCCAGGCTCACCATGGTGCTCCCTCAAAATGCTGCATAAGACAGAAGGGGGCCCTTCCCTGATCATGCTGCCCAGACTGCAGGACTGGATGACACCATTCCATGGGTGTGCATTGCTGGGTGTTAGACCTATGTGGATGTGGAGAAAGCCTGCCCAACCAAATCTCCCAGGATCTGGATCTTGGGGTAGGGAGGAAGGAACTCCCAATCCTGAGCTGCAAAAGGAAAATCATACACCATGGAGGCAGGGGAAAAAAGTATTTAATAAACAACAGTGCTGCATCAGTGCCCCAAGAGCTAGCCCAGCTTAGCAACAGGACCCAAGAGCTAATTGGTCCAGAGAAAAATACCAAAGTCACTTGAGTTTCAGCCTCATTTACACACCCAGGTTGGTCCTTCAGGCTTGGTTGGCTGCATAATCCTTCCATGCTTGCTACTCACTGCATTATCCTGTAACAGAGCACATCAAGTGGATGTAAGATAATAAATCCAAGATGGACATGTCCCAGCCCTTCTCCTGACATGCATCAGGATTTGGGACCAACACACAAGCAAGTGTGGGCATCTGTGTCACTGGAGGCAACTCTGGACTAAACAGGCACAGCGGGAAAGGGCAGTGGGATACACACAGTGACATGGAGCCTAGTCTATTAACATAGCTTCCAAAAACAGTGTTTCCATTAAAAACACCTGGCACTTTATTCAAGTTACTCCATGGAGAGACCTTTTTGTTTGAAAAATGAAGACAGAGCTTTACCATTTGAAATAGGAGTTCAACCATTTCATTCATGCCAAAACAAACCTTTGCTTTTGTACCTTCCTTCCTTCCTTGTCTTTTCTCTGCCTCTTCTGTGGAGAAAGAAAAAAAAAGACAGAAGTACAAGAAAAAAATGAAGCCATTTCATCCCAGTGAAAATCTGATATGTTTTGTCATTGTTCAAAACCTGGCTTTTATCTAACAAAAATTAGCCATGAAATTGCACTGCCTTAACCCTTTGCTGCTCTTCAGTCCTTGCATCTCTCTGGAAGGCAAGACTGAGCGCCCACTTTCAGCCTGGGGAGTCCAGCCCCACAAGGGTTTGAGTCAGCCTGGCATTTGCCACCAAACATCAAACCACACCACCTTCCTTCTGTCAGCAGTGATGTGTGATCCTAGAGGAAAATAATGTGATAAAAAAAATCACTGCTTCCAGCTTCCAAGCACCCTTTAAATATGTACCAAACTATTCACCCCAATTACACTCCTGTAATGGGCTCTGATTTGTTTTCCTTTGTTCCCAAAGCAGTCGGGCACTGGCCACATTAACATTAAATGAGAAGTTGTTTGATACTGGATCTTTTCTTCAGCAGTATTATTCCTTACACAATTCTATTTGATTGCAATCCACTTCACATTTTTAAGTGCTTACCAACTGTGAAAGAATGACCTAGCCTACTTTCTCTTGGCTTTTTTTATTGATTTCTCTTTTTAAAAGGTTTTATTTCTTTTATACATGAGATTGAAATAAGAGAAGGAGGCAACATTACTGAACAACTGTTTTTCTTTCAGCTCCATCAAGCCATATCAAGCACAGTAGTCCTCAAAAAATACTGTAATAATGAGGCACCTAAAGACATGAAGCTGCCTACACCCTTTTCCTGGGACTTGTTTTGTTTCTTACTGGTAAACTTCCAAATTGTTCAAGTGAATAGTCAGGAATAATTTGCTCTTTCTCAGCCCCTGATTAGACCATACGCTGAATAATTGGAGGCAGACCTACTGTGCTCCTCCTTTAAAGACGCAGCCCACCACATGCAGTTTGTCTTATAACTTGTGCTTTGCACTCACTTTGTATAGGAGTTTTTTGTTAAGAGAAAATGTAAAGGAATTGGAAAACACCAACAGTGAGCATGCCCTGTGGTTTGCCTGAAATCCAAGCTGCCATTCCTTCCAAAACAGTGGGCTCTTGTTCTTACATCCAGAACATACAAATTATTGCAGCATGATCACAGACTGCATGGGCGAAGGATGCTTTTCTTGGCACTGGACTCGATCCTGATGAATAGTTCAGCAGGATATCAGCAAAATCTTTCCTTGACAAGAGGTTTCAGATATAGCAGGACTCCTTCAGGACAGTGTTTCAGAAGCCCCTTAAATCCCAGAGCATCCCCTTGTGCTATGGGACCAACAGCCTCATCCAGAACGCTGAAAGCAGCAGCTCAGTACAGTCTACATCCATGGCTGCTTCCAGTTTTAGTTAGACCTATCTTGCATTAATTAATCCTTGGCACTAAATTCTGCAGCCACTGAACAGGCGAGTGGCTGGCAAGTAATTCAAGTGATCTAATTAATCTGTGTCTCATCAACAATGTGAAGGGAGTATTTTTTAAAACCTCTGAAAAACCCACACCAGCACATGAAGGCATGTGCAGTCTGACACTGACACAGGTGTTGAGCAGCCAGGACAAGCACCAGCTCCTCTCCTGTGTCTTGCTCAGGGTTCTCACACCAAGCAGGGTGAGACTTCTCATGCAAACACCTCCTTCTTCCTTCCAGCATCGATGTACACGGAAATTCAGCGGGAGCGGCCAGATGGTGGAAATATCCTGACTCATCCAGACTACATAGATGGAAACCCAGACCTCATCAAACCTAAAAAGCTCCTAAATCCTGTAAAAGCCTCAAAGAGCCATCAAGAGCTGCACAGGGAGCTGCTGATGAACCACAAAAGGTAAGGGGAGGTCACAGCCTGCCACTGGAGCAGTCCAAGAGGTGCTGAGCTGTCGGAGCTCAGGAGCTGAGGCACAGGTGCCAGTGACAGACTGCAAGCTGGAATGGCAGGATAAATCCCCTCACTTGCAAACAAGCACAGTATCCTCTCCTCTTTTGCAGTGTCCTTTCCTCTTTTCTCTGATGTGACCATTTCTTTTATAAAAACAAAGCAGAACAAAAAGCTCCTGCTCTGCCATCATGAAGCATTGGCTGACACTTTTTAGTCACAAGCACTGGAAGATGCAAGGCATCCCTACAGCCCCTTTTTGGTGTCCCTTGGAGGTTTTCTGGTTTTTCTGTCTCCATCACTGATCTGCCAAGTCCTCAGTAATGTACAGCATTCCTGTGCACTTGAAGGTCAGTCCAGAGGCAGGAAGAGGTGCAGGCTGGATGCAGCCACTGAAAGCTGAGGTAGCAGTGGGGTGAGATCACCTGTACAAGGCTAATCATCAACTCCCTAAATATCAAATGGGTAAAGACAGGCTAGAATTCATATTCCTGACTTCCTACCCCATCACCCCAATTCAGCTCTTTGGGGGTACAGATACAAAATCAGGAAAACCATATCAGTGATCAAGAACTTACAACGACATCATTCCATTGCAGCAACTGTCTGAACATCAGTGCAATAAAATCATATTCTGCTCAGTGCCTTTTAAGCACAGCAAAAAACCTGCTGGCTTTATGTTGACATTTTCTGAACACCCTGAAATACCCTGACACAATAGCTCTTTGGCTGCCTAATTAAAAGGAGCACAGCCTCTGTTCTAAAGGACTGCAGTCATCACAAGAACCAGACACATATATTAATTCAGTGAACAATCAAGCCTGCCAGTAGGATGCATTAATCAATACTGGCACTGGCTGGGCTTGGGTTTGATTTGATTTTCCCAGAATCAGAAGAATTATAGGGACCTTTCTCTGGCATCAAGGCACATGTCACTATACCAGCCAGATATTTTTAAAAATCTCTGGCTTGAGAGTGACCATCTCCTCCCTGGTGATACTGCTCAGTTTAAAGGGTCACCCACCAGCACTGTCTTTGATCTCACAGAACATTATTCCAGTCTAACCATGATGGAAGAAAGGAACAAGAAACCCCTGCAATGGAAGCAGCAGAGAGGGATGGAGGTGAAGGAGGTGCAGACCCTGCAGCACCAGAGCTGCACTTCACACTGGGAAACACAAAGTACATCATCTTTGTGTTCCACTTCTGTGCCTGCCACTGTGTCACATCCACGTGTGCCACCACGTACTGGCAGGAGGCAGCTCCACCACAGACATTCTGCACCACCTGCTCATGTGGCCCCTCTAAAGCATAGGTTTAAACCCGTTTTGGCTGTGACCTCCCAAGTATTTTTCAGCAAATATGTGAAACAAACCCTACTGCAGAAAGTAATTAATTGTTGCCGGTTTCTCGTCACTCTCAAATCCACCAGTTTTGCTTCCTGCTAAATATTACCACAGAGGGAGAGAGGGGAGAAGGGGAGAGAGGAGGAATTACAACTCGGTCCTGTTTCTGCTTTGGTTGGTTTTTCCCCCTCAAGCAGCAGGGAGAAGCAACTGAAATCAGCAGCTTGTGTAACAAAATCCTTATCTTACTCAACACCTCTGGGCACTAACACAGGCTGATTAAATCAAAGAATAGTAACACATTTACAGGCAACATAGCAAGCTGTGTCTCCAGCAAGCCAGGGCAGGTTTTCCTTCTCTCAAGCCTTGGGAAAAGCAATTTTGCAGCATCCAAGTTGTTCCTGATTCAAAAACCATCATAAAAGCTCCGGGGACAAGGCTATGGCTGCCTTCACTAATGTTGCTGTGAACTTTGTCCTGTCATTAGGTAAAAAAGAAATTACAGTAGGAAGTATCATTAAAAGTGGTACTGGAAGGATGCAAGCACTGGCCTCAGCCATGCTGTGACAGTGCAGAGGTTTGCTTCATCTGGAGACATCTGGAGAGGGTGGTTCCTCTCTCCAGTCTGCCAGTTCAGCTTCTTGTGATGTGAGCTACCACCTCACACCTGCCACCCTGGCAAGAAATCCATAGCCAACAGGGTTTGATGCCTCTACTTTAAACACCCTTGGCCGAAACCAACCAGCTTTTGGTCAACAGAGACCTCCTGGTGCTGAGGAGCTTTATATTAAATACAGCAGTCCCCAACCCAAACCCTGGGTGAGCCCTTAGCATAGGCATGGGGAGGTCCCCTCCTCTCAACATAGACCTGCACGCACAGAAACACCAAACACCACCCAGAACTACTTCAGGTGTGGCAATATCCAGCGTGTGAGGTTTCTGAAATTTGTTCGGGGAACGCTTTCCATCTCTTTACCACACTTTATTTATGCATTGCCTGCATGGCCCTGCTGTGTGATCCCTGCACAGAACAGGCTTCACCTGAGATGCATCAGGTGGCCAAAGGGGAATCAGGCACCTGCGCCATCAGCAAACCCTCCGGCTTCCAGGAGAAAAGCACAGCCCCTTTTGGTCTCTTGATACAAACTATTAATGTCAGCAGTGGGATCGCCGGCCCTCAGCTCCGCAGCAAAACTTCCGATGAAGCAAAGCTGCAAAGCTTCAAAGCTTCGTATGGGATGCGCGGGGAGGGAAGGAGCTGCCAGGACAATTCCTGCAGCCCATGACTACCCCTGCTGGTGGGAAAAAAATCGGCATTGTTGCACACGTTCTGAACGCCGCTAAATCTACAGCTGACACCGTAAAAGCCAGGTACAGCGGGAGCCTGAGGAAGGTCCCATTTCCACACCCGACACAGAAAGCTGTGGTACCCCGGTGCAACGGGATCAGTAGAACTTCAAGCACCAAATGTGCCATACACGAATGTGCCCAGCCCAAGCAGGCAGCCCAAGGCACCATCAAACACCCTCAAACCTTGTGGATGGATTTGTGCATCTCCCATGGATCTCATGGAACACAGGTGTCCCGTGTTCCCATTTAGGACCAAACCGAGTTTTGGGGTTGCCAGGCTGGCAGTTGTTACACCCCAGGTATAGATGCTCTGGCCCTCATTTTTCTGCTTTTTATCCACAGAGGTTTGGGCGTGGAGAGCAAGCCAGAGCTGCAGCGAGTGCTCGAGCACCGACGGCGAGACCTGCTCATCAAACAGAAGAAGGAGGAGGAAGAGGCAAAGAAATTGCAGTCTCCGTTTGAAAAGGAGCTATTAAAGAGGCACCAGAGGCTGGATCAGGTAGAACTGAGCTTTCAGCCGTCCTTGGGTTATCCTAACCACATGGCACAGGGGAGATGGGTGGGCTGAGGCTCAGCCCAAGATATAGCACTGCTACCCCTCCATAAAACAGGAGCCAAAGTACATCCTCCACTCTGCCCCTCACAGCTGCAGCACTCCCATCCTCACAGTGAGATCCACCATGTTTATACCCAGGACCTCCACTACGCAGCACTCACTCTGAGTCTCGTATGGGTCCCATACAGTGTTCTTGGGGTTTTTTTCAGTTCAAAGTACCCTAAACTGCATGGGAGCTGTTGCAGCACCCACCACAGGAGGGCTCAGGACCTGCAGTGCAGGATGAGAGGCTGCAGAAGTGCTGGAAGAAACATTGCTGCAATCTTACCCAAACTGCTTTGGGGAACATTTCCTGGCATGTACCCTGGCCAAAACTCTGCCTGGGGAAAGCAATATTCACTGTGCACTTGACAGCAGCATAGCCCTGCCCTGGGTGCTCTGTGCCTGCCCTCTTACCCAAACCAGTGCAAGAAGTGAGCAGGCTCATTACCACCAAGAAAAAAGTCATTGCCTCTCCTACTTGCCAGTATTTGCTCTGCAACTGGATGAAACCAGTTTGTTTAATTAACAACACAACAACAATGTCCATCAAGCTGAGATCGCTTGAAAATGAAAGCCTGGCACTCTCGGAGAGCAAGGAATATGAAACAAGGTTGTTTAGGGGAAATCCATGAAGACTTCACATATAAAAGTAAGGCAGTACAATGACTTACCTCACCTTAGACAATACCTAATACTGAGAGCTTTTCCAGACTCACAGGCCTTCTCTGCTGGGAAGGATTCAAACCTTTTCCTCCCTCTCCTATGTCAGGTCTGAAGTGAAGCCATACCCTGCTTTTCTGATGGAGATGTTCCTCCCTGGAGGAAAGAAAAATTAATGTTTCAGCAGGACAGAAAGAGACTAAGGGTGAACATAGGTCTGGTGTGATAGCTTGTAAAATAGAGCCATGACACATGCACTACACACTCCCTCAGTTTTGGGAAATAGTAACTGGACCCAGCAATAAGCCTTCTGTTTAACATAGCTGATGCTTTTGTCCTTTCATGTGCACAATGAATTCTTTCTTACAGCTGGAGAAAGAGCAGGAGAAGCAGGAAGACCATGCACCAGAATTCATTAAAGTCAAGGAAAACCTGAGAAGAACATCAACAGTGACAGGGGACGAAAAAGCAGCATAACTTCTGCCAAAACCCAGCAGGATCTGACCAAGGCCAGGGCCAATACCCCCACTGAAATCTCTGTACATGGTGGACATTCCCAGCCACGCCATCGGGGCTATTTGCAGTTATTAACACTTGCTCCAGTAGAAGGCACAGAAAAGGTTTTCCCAGACTAGGAGGGAATCACTGTGGAAAAAGTGCAGTATTCACCAAAGTACTCACACAAGTGGATGCAGAGAGAATGGTGTTATTTTCCCCCAAAACTGTGAGTGCACACTAACCACCAGCTAACTCTTGGTTAACTCTAGAGACACAGTGAATATTTCAAACAGGGGAGTCCTGTAGGAACAGCTTTGGGGGAGTCCTGCTTCTTCCTGGAGGCAGGTTTGTCAGGCACAAGGGGACAAGAGGGCAGCTGCAGCTCCTAGAAACCTGGTAACTAAAAGGGACAACCTGTGTATTACTGAGAACAGCCCAGGTCACCATAATGGCTTTCCCAAGGTCACTGGCTTTCCCAAGGTCAAGCATAGCTGAGGCTGTGTGTCTCAGCAGCACACCTGTACTACCAGAAAAACCAACCTCTGTGTGCTCTTACCAGTGCAGCATAGGCAGGTGCAGCTGTACTTCACAAGCACCTTTAAACACCATTTCAGCCATTTGAAAGTGGCTTTTTAGGCAGTTCCATGCTCAGCAGAAAATACATTGGGCTATTCCATCAGCTCCCCAGGTGGAAGGCAAATGCTGTGTGCAGAAAGCAAAGGCTGGGTGTTCGCAGCACGGGTGTCCATGAAGTGTGCAGTGACTAGGCAGCAGATCCCTCTGGATGCAGCAGACAGACAAACTGCTGCTTGCTTGCTGATGCAAAATTACTTGTCAGTGCTTCTCATCCCCTTTTTTTGAGGTCAGAGCTGCCTCATTGCAGTTGCCACTTTACAAAGCTAAAACTCTTCTTGCTGCTGGTATGGCCAAGCTGAGGTGGATGGTGCATTTGCACCACGTATGGACAGAGCTGTCACACTTGTGGGGCACCTGTGCCCTGGGATATCCACATCTAGACCTGGAAGTGTGTTTTCAGGAATATCTCAGCTTCTTGCATCTCACATCAACCCTGATACA
Source organism: Muscicapa striata striata (assembly GCA_030060385.1). Lineage (NCBI taxonomy): Eukaryota > Metazoa > Chordata > Aves > Passeriformes > Muscicapidae > Muscicapa > Muscicapa striata. The sequence goes on along the minus strand of JAREIS010000002.1, from coordinate 284,591 downwards.
AAGCCTGAACAGCATAACTCACCAACTGCCTCTGGACACTGGCTCTTGAATGGCCTCAGCAGACCTCGTCAGCTGGGCAGGTAATACCTGGTTAATCAACATTTATTATCCACATCTTCTGTGGATAATATGTAACTTAAGGGAAACTGGGCATTTATACATATTTATAAAAAAGTTACTAATCCATTCTCTAGTCTCCTGGTCCAGTGGGATGTTTCATTTTCGAGGGCTGTTGCTTGATCTGGCAGCTTGAGTGAAACATCTGAGCCACATCACGTGTCAAGAGCAGTGATACAGGAATGGAGCTTCTGTGACAGACTGGACTTTAAAAGCCACTAACTCAGCTTCAGTCCTTGAGCTCATCTCATGGCACTACCTCTGCTGTAGTTTTTAAGGCCCTTGCTCATATGCTTATTCTCAACATGATTTTATTTCAGAAATCCAGTGCATATTGTCACTAGGGGTTAAATGAGATCGAAAAGATCGATTAATGGCCTTTCCAAATGTGAACTTTTTATACAGGTTATGATTAAAATCATAAGGAAGAAGCAGCATCCAGTATTTTTTCATGGGGGAAAAAAGCCAAATTTCTCCAAGGATAAAGAAGTGTTGCTAAGGATGCTTGTATATAGCTGTAAAGAATGCTGCATGATACTCCATAGGTAGCATCAGTGTAAGTAACAAGACAGAATTGCTGTGCTGAGGTTTTGTGAGGAGTTATGGCACAGATTAAGTAACCTTGATCAAAGAGCTCAAAAAAATTCAGCAAATTAATCTGTAATTTTGCAACAGATGGAAATGCACTCCAGGAGAGGCAATCTGTTGCTCCATATGCACCAGTGAAATCCATGTTACCAGCTCACCTGGGCTGGGACAGGGGCATTTATGCAACTCCTTGGGTGGGAGCCATCCAGTAAGGTCAGCAGTGAAGAGGCAGAAAGGATTTTGCTGCTCTTCTTAAATATTCAGATATTACCTGGAGGGGAAAAAATAAATCAAGGTGCCTCCCTTTGATGCGGTGTCCACCAAGCACAGAGGGAGGCTGCACACAACTCAGTCCATTGTGGCTAAGGAGTGTCTGGGTCATTCCCAGCAGGTGTCCCAAAGGGTGAGGGCCAGCTCCTAACTCAGGCTGAGCTAGGAGAGTCACAAGAAATCCCTCCAGCAGTGGAGAGACAGCAGAAAGCCCCAACCCAGCTGCCCACCAAGGCTGTGAGCCGGGAGCCTCCAGCAGGAGCAGCAGCCCAGGCAGCATCCTGGGGCACACAGCAGGGCAGACTGAGTTCCAGGCTCCAGCCCTCGGAGAAGGCACATGGAAAATGATCCTTTTAGTGTGGAAGTACTGGATTAAACATCACAGCATTTTCCAGCACAGCTCTTCTCATCCCTCCAAACTGATAACCCCCAGCTGGGCTCAGACACAGAGCCCATACAACTTCCACTGATGCTCTTGTGCTTCATGGAACAGCAATGAGGAGGTGGCACCCTAAAAAAATCAGTGTAGGTATCACCAGGAAGATTTTGGGGTATATTTGTGTCTCTATTTATTTTGCATTATTTTTCCCCATGTTCCTAAAGCTTATTCCTGAATAAAACTGGTGTATCCAGAAGATACAGATTATCAGAGTATTGATGGAAGACAATTTTTTGCACTGTGTATATTGTTTATGTGGTATATAGTCTGTATTCTGTGTTGGTGCTTATACATTTATATAAAACTATATGTCATGCACCTCTTCTGAATTAACTCACTGTTTAATGTGGACACTTCTGAAGAAATAAACTAAATGATGATTGTATATTTTGCTCTTTTCCACAAGGAACTAAAAAAGCTCCAAGGATACAAACAGACATCAGCCAAATAAAATGAATGAACATAAAAAACAGTGAAGTCTGACACCAGTTCCTTTGTTAATGTTGTGTTAACTTGCTCACCAATGAGCTCTTTGTATTATCTGCATCCAACACTGCATCCAGTGCTTATCCCCAGACATCATCTCAATTTGATGAAAGTATAAGGGCACAAAGATTGTGAATCAAGCTTTGTGCACTGAAATTCCAATCTGATTTCTAACTGACTGTGGATGCCCACCTGCCTGGCAGGGTAAAATCCACACAAAGCTAAGGAAACACATCCTTGGATTTCATTTAAAAACATGTTTTTGAGCTGATAAGTAATCGTCACACTAGTGAGCCTATTTAATTGCTTTTAAACATTTTAAAAGTTGCTTTAGCAGCAACCAAAGACCACAGATTTAGTAGATAAGAAAAAGAGATGATGCTTCACACCTGCAGGTTACACATACCATGGTTCCTGAGAGCCAGGACTAAAACTGAATGCAGCAAAGCAAATGAAAAGGACTTCTCTGTCTCATTAGCAACAACCTTATCAGCACAGATGCCAACATCCCACTCAGAGCAAGGCAGAGGTGGTGTTGGGATGCATTTCTCTACACCAGGTATCTGCTGGGGTTGCCACACTGGGAGGTGTTCCCGACCCTCCATGCCCTGTGGCACTGGTGTGGCCAGTGAGCTCTTCACTGGGAATGAGATCTCTAAACCTGTTCTTCAGGTCAGGCTTACAAAACATCTTCCCACCTCTCTGATGCTCACACTAACAGCTGCCTTGCTACCCTACCATGGCAGGTTGTGTACTTCATTTCCTGGCATAAACCTTTCAAAGGGACAAATCTTCTCTGGGTCTTTGGTTAGACAGGAGACCAGGGCACTCACACAGGACTTTGTAAAATGCTTTATCAACCCTTCCCAGCTTCAGGCAGTGAGGTTTCAATGGGCTGTGCCCCAAAACTCCTGAAGTGATCACACACCTCCTTCCATGCATGGATGCCAATGGTAGTTGTTCATTTTGACAGTTCCTCTTCTGTGGAAGAGAGTAAGAACCAATCACTTCTGCTCTTTAAAGATAAAAACCTTTTAGCTATGCTCAAACTGCTCCATTGCCTGGGATTTCTCTAACTGCCAGAGTTTTCAATGCCAGCTTTGCTCTTTATCCAGGTCATGCTGAGATCTCTTCTCCTATGCACTCACTCCTGACATGCTCCTAGATAATTTGCTGCAGTGAAATTTCCTGTCAAGGAACACTTACATTTTACTGTCTGATTTACTCCTCATGGCTGCCTCAGAAATGGCAAGTTCTGGTTTTCTTCCTCAAACCAGTGGTACCCTCAGACTGGCCCTGGCTGAACACTCCTTCCCAGGAATTCACCTCTGCCTATCCTAGGTATTTCTCCACACTTAGATAATTTCCCAAAATTATCTAAAACTGCCACAGACTGAACGGTTTTGTGTTGAAAAAAGCATTATATGGAATTTTGAATCATCCATGGTACTGGTGAGATACAGCCTAATGAAAATGGGCAAAAATGCAAAATTATAGCAGCAGAATAATGAGGGTGTGTTCCAACACACCATGATCAGGTGCTCTTGGGGGTTTTGCTGGTTCACATCACAGCCCATGAGATCTCTGGGCATCCACAAGCACTTGCAGCCAAGCTGGGTGTGTAGCTCCGGTGGCTCTCCAGCTCAGACCTCACTAACACAGACTGGCAATGAGCACCTGAGCCTGCTCTAATACAAACCTGCATGAACATCAGGTTGCAAAAAGATTCAGGGACAGGCTTTTTCCAGTCTGTCATGCCTCACCCTCCGTTCAGGAGAGCCAGACCCACTCGCTGAATTACAAACAGCAGTCAAGAAGCACAAGGCCAAGCCCTTCTGAGTCCAGCAGAGGGATATGTAAGAACAAATGGAAAAATCCCATTGAGCACTTCAGAAGGATGTACTGCCTCCCAAGCACTCATGACCCCGAGCCACTGTGGGAGGTGATACTCTGCAGTACAGACCAGAAAAGGCACATCCATAGGACACCCTGTCACTCTGGGAGTGTGATGGAGCCACATGGAATCTTTAATCTCCCAGAGTGATCCCGAACACACCTTCCACTGCCCCTGAGCCACTCACTGCATTGCAGCTGCCTGCTCTCACTGACTGCTGCTCCTCGTAGCTGCTAAGCTTGCTTCAAGCAGCCCAGCTCCAGGATTAAAATTATCGTTACCCAAAACTACATCTGATTCCCCAACCTTTGCTTAACTTCCCATGTCAAAGCAAGCTTTCCGAAATGCGAACCCCAGGCATTCCCTGTCGTTCCTAGTTTGCAGCGTGGGTGTGCAGCGGCTGCACAGACCCATCGGTCAGCCGTGAGCAGGGGGGATCCGCCGGATTCCTCTCCCGTCGGGAAGAGAGGAGTCCCCTCCTCCTGGTGCAGCCAGGGTGAGCGGGGGCTGTGAGCTCCCATCTCCTGCCCACCAGCTGGAACAGGGTTCAATGCTGCTGGGGGCGAGGGCAGCACATCCCCGGGCCGGGCTGCCTCGGCCCCTGGCGCAGCCCCCGCACCCTGCACTGCGGGCCGGGCTGGGGCAGAGCCTGGACAGAGCTGGGGAATCCCTGAGAGCACGTCAAACTCCCGGGCAAGGAGCAGCGCCAGCCCCAGGCGTGCTGCTCTCCACCCGGAGCAGGCGAGGAAAACATAAACCGACATTAAAAACACCAGAAGGGCAGGGTGTCGTTTCTGTGACGGAGCTGTAAGTGCAGTCTCCAGCGCGCCAGCTGCCTTCAGCGGGATCAGGAGCAGCCCCGAGTGCAGCGCAAGGCCTGTGGGACTGTGCTGCCTGCGGAGGTCAGCGCTCGCTGGAGCAGCCCTGTGCGGAGCGCAGAGCCCCTCAGCGCAGGGCCTGTGGGACTGTGCTGTGGGATTGTGCTGCCTGCAGAGGTCAGCGCTCGCTGGAGCAGCCGCGGCCGCGCCGCCCGCCCCGGGGCCAAGGTCCCCTCACACGGCCCGGAGCCGCGGCCCAGGCAGGAGCAGCGGCCGGCCGGCTCCGCGGGAGACGCCCGAGACCAGGTACGTGGGGGGCTGCGCTTGCACGGACACAGAGCAGTCGCATTTTCCTCAGGCAGCCTCACGGAAGAGGAAGCGTCAGCCCCGCGCTCCCCGTGACGGCTCAAGGGCAGCGCCGGGTTATCCCAGCCCTGTGTGCTGCCCCGAGGCTTTTCTCTCTTCAGCAAGACACCTCGGACTAAAGGCCTGAAAGTCAGAAAAAGCAGGAATTAATAGCATGTTTGCAGTGGTTTGCAGAGTTTGTATTTCTTAAAGCAATCTGATACTTGGAAAGGCAGTAGCCTCTTTAAGGGAAAAAGATTTATTTTCTACTCACCTCGGCTTTTGTTTTTATTAGTGTCCTGCGACCAATCTCACTGACATTAGTTTAGGGGTTAATGTAAAGCTGAGCCCCAAGGACAGAGGCAGCACAGGCAGAGCCACCAGTGCCTGTGAGCCCTGGGACAGGGACTCCTGTAAACATTAACACATACTTGTGGGATATTCCAGCATGAACTTCTCAGAGAATATTGGGGACAGACTGGGAAAAGAAAAATATTCCATATTTTAAAATATGTCGTAAACCCTGCAGTTTGAGTTCTTTAAAGTGCCATAAATTTCCACTGTTCATTGCAAAGAGGACAGGATAGTGCCTAAATATTCATGCAACACTTGTGCAGGTACATCTTGGCCAACCTACCAGAACCACTCCTCGCTGTGCCAACACCTCCATCAGGCATCCACTGACGGGTGCCAGTGCCAGAGGAGCCAGGCCCTTTGCAGAGCAGGACAGGCTCTAAGATGGCTCTGCTGGAGACCAGCAAGTCCTGGCAGGGCTCAGTGCCCGGCAGCGTGAACCCTGACCTCGCCAGCGAGAGGCAAACAGCCTCCTTCAGCGTGGAGAGGCTGACAGCCCTGCTGGACGGCGGCGCAGAGCAGACACGGATACGGAGGGCAGTGGGTGAGTGACCTTTAGGAGGCCCTGTGGGGGCTGGCACAGGCCATGCCTGTGTCCTGCTGCTCTGCTCCTCCTCTGCAGCATAGTGGGGTTTGTGCTCCTGGGCATTTGCTTATCCCCCATGTCTTTAAAAAGTGGGAGTATGAAGCTGGAGTCTTCTCTTCATGTAAATCAATATGACTCCTCCGCAGCCACTCCTGCTGTCTGAAGCTTTTCCTCCTCCCCATTCCCATCCCTGTCTCTGGCAAGACTGGTTAAACTGGAATACAAGAACTGAGGGTCGAGCATCCATGTGCAAGGGAAATGCGTGCAGGGGCTGGTGCTGCTGTGCAGAAATGCACATCACGTGTAAACCACAGCCAGCTTCCCTTCTTGGCACGTTGGGTTCATCCAGGTGGGGAATTTCTTGTGTGGGTTGGCTCAACCAGGCTGAGCTGCTCTCACTCGTGATGGGTGTGCCAAAAAATGACTATGGCTCAGAAGAAACAGGAAAAAACCCTCTCTGTTTCTCTGTAACTGCATCCATATTACACACTAACCAAAGGAAAACAGCACAGCCACTGGGATCACCTTCTTCAGTGCCACTGGAGTTCAGTATAACCTTCCACATCAATAGACTCAAGGTTTTAAGGCAAAATGGACAAGGGGAGTGTTCAAACTGACACAGAAATAGTGACTGAGTTGTTTTGCAACAGTGCAGTGGGCTGGTAACATCCTGAGCAGGACACCCAGCACTCCTGCCATAACCCACCCTCTGGCTAATGCAGTTCAGTACAGCCTGGGCAAAATGCAGCTCACAAACCTTACTGCCCTCACAGCAACTGCAGGCAGAGGGATCCTTGGCATCTTCTGCCAGCAGTCACCTCTCCCACCCTGACCAGGGAGGGTGCCTTACCCTGCAGCATCACCATTTCCTGTCTCTCAGGCCCACTCAGTCCCCCTTCTGCTTCCCCAGACCCGCTGCTTTTCAGAGTTAGATGTGGCAGCCATGGGAGCCAGAACTGGCAAAACAAAACCTGCCTGCAAGCACCCTAAAAATCACAGCATCAGTATCCATGAGTGCAGTCCTGCCTGCTCTTCCCAAACATGGCTTGGGGCACTGCCTGCACTTCCTCAGCCCCAGGAGAACCAACTGTTCTGTGTTTCTTTGCAGTGGAAGCTATCGAATCTGACCCTGTATTTAGCAGAGAAAATCAGTATTTCCAGACCCAGAATGAGAGGTACGAAGCAGCAGTCAGGAAGGCTGTTCATCTCCAGAAAAAGATGCATGAGATGGGATGGACTGAGAATGGACCTGAATATAAGTACATTTACAGGTGATTTTTTTTCTTTTTAAGTACAACTAATTTTTTGTTTAAAGCTTTGCATGACAACAAGAATCAGCTTTAGCAAAGGCTGAGAAAGGCCAACAGCTGACAGAATAGGTTTGGATAAAAATGTGCTGCAGGTTTTTACTTCAGCAGCACACTTGGGAAAAGGGAAAACAGTGGTACGTGACCAGGAACTTTTCAGAGAGCAGCACATGGGTACAGTGTGATAGATCACAGCAGTTCACAACCACAGCATGAGATTTCCAGTTGAACAACCTCCTAAGTTGTGCTGCAGCTCTCATACTACCCCTTAGACATTTTTAAATGTATAACCAGAATTGGAAGTGGTGCTGTTTCAGTTACATTACTGACTTCTAAATAAATTAAAGATTACATTTTGTGTAAAACACATATTTTATTAAAGGAAAAAAATTTAAAACTCACCTTAATTTGTAGGTAAATGAGAATAAAGTATTTTCACAGTCCTTTCCTTTAAAAGTTTTCTTAACAGTTAGTGTGGAGATGAGCTCCACATTTCACTCACTTGCCCCTCCTTTCCCCCTTTGCTCAATCAATTCCTGGCTGGCTGTTGCCCAGGGCACGCTGTCTGCTTGGTGAGGTCACATACCCAGGAGGAAGGTGCAGGTTCAGAAGTGTCACTCAGAAGGGCAGTCCCTTACACAGCACTGCTGACACTCAGAGCCAGTTTTTGGCATTTCATAGACTCATAGCACAGTTTGGGTTGGAAAGGACTTTTAAAGGTCATCTAGTCCAGCCTTCTGCAATGAGCAAGGACATCTTCAACTAGATCAGGTTGCTGGGAGCCCTGTTCAGAATGACCTGGAATGTTTGCAGGGAGGGGACATCCACCAGCTCTCTGGGCAACTTGTGCCAGTGTTTCACCACACTCAATGAAAATGAGTTCTTCATTATGTCTAGTCTAAATCTACCTTCTTTTAGTTTAAAACCATTATCCCTTGCCCTATGATAACAGACCCTGGTAAAAAGTTGTCCCCATCATATGAAAGATGATTTTTTATGCTGAGTTCTTCACCACTTACAGCGAGTGGAACTAATGAAGAGGGAAATGTGCCATCAAGAGCTCTTGGACCTGATCATTATATTCCCATTAAAAAGCAGCTCTCCACTGCTCCCTCAGAACAAAGAAAATCCCACCCCTTCTCCCACCCAGGTGTGCTTTTATCAGACCCCCTGATGCCAAAGGCTGCAGCAGGACCAGCCCTGTGTTGTCCCATTTGATGGATTAGGAGCAGAGCTATCTGGCAGGGCAGCTCTTGCCTGATGGAACTCCAGGTGAGCACCAAGCTCTTATGACAGAATCCTGGCTCCCAGTGCCAGGCACAGTGAATCACTCACACAATTTAAAATCCAGCTTTTCAAATTGCAGTTAAAGGAACGTTATTTCTGGCCAGGCTGCCAAGGATTCATTAAGTCATTTTCTGTTAATCAAAGCAATTTCCCTTTAACTTCTTTGTTCATATTTCCCCCCCACACACTGTTTCAGCATGATTAATTCTCTCTCAGGACTAGTATAAAAGAAAGGTCAGAGTCATTTGTTAACAATAGCAGGTATATATGTGAAAGGAGATGCTCTCTACAGCACTGCAGTAAAGCAATGTGCTAACAGCCACTCAGCTACTGAGAACTGCACAGTCATTTACTTGTAAATGTACCTGTATCTGTGAGGTGATTCAACCATGTTCTAAGGTATCCCAGGAAGAGGGATATAGTTATATTCCTCGTGATTTCTTATTCTTTCACACACACACAAAAAAGCTTAAATAAATTTCTCATTTGCACCATGGAAATCACTGTACCCAAGTTCCCATACATAGTTTCTGGAATAGTGCTTTTTAGGATGTATGCAGATGGTGATGGCAAAGGAACTGACCAGATAATAAAACGGGTTACTTGGATGTATTTGAATTTTTCCACAAGAAAATAACATCTCAATTCAGGACAAATCTCCATGAACCCCAGTATTGTTCACTGACAGCAATAGGCAGCAAACAAACAGCAAAAAGTACAGCAACAAATCAAACATACCATGGTATTTCTCCCAAATGGGAATGGGAAGGTTCAGGAGGTACAGGTCCCAGATACTTACATGTGTAATTCAGTCTCATATGCCTCACAGTGAATTGCTAGGGTTTGGGGTTTTTCAAGAAGGGTGCTTTTTTGTTCTTTCTTTTAGTTCAGCCTCAAAATCTGACTTAAATAATCAAGAAAACAAAATCTTATGAAGTAAAATAAAAATACAAAATGCTCACAGAGACTCAGGAGCTTTGGAGCTGGGTCGTGCTTTTAGCCAAGTGCCTGATACTCAGAACAGGTCATTCCTCCAAGACCAAGTGAAATGAGTGAGCAACACATATGCAAACTCTGTTATGAAAGAAGAGACAAAAGCAGCTTGGAAGGGCACCTTTCCTGCAGTGCTGTGCTGATGCTGGGTGCTGGGCAAGGTATGACAAGGCAGAAATCAAAAGGCAGCAGGTGGTACTGTCTGGTGACCGCTGCAGTGCCACTGCCTCATTATCACATGCCTGAAACTTCATCCCCTTAAAACACCCCTTGTGCCTTCTCTGCAGGGCACTGTCAGGAGACGTCGCGTTCCTCCTGCACCGTGTCTTCATGAGAAGTATTTCAGTGCTGGGCTCTGACAAACAAATTGCCAAGTGGATTCCTCTCGCCACCCAGCACAAGCTCATTGGAAGCTATGCACAGACTGAACTGGGACACGGTAAGGCTGCAGGGAAAACAGCATTTCTGTATGGCACAAGGCTGCAGCCCAAACACCCACGGCAATTTGACTCCAAACTGTCCATCCTTTACAGGAATGGGCGTGGTTGGGTCCTCAAACCACAAACCCTGATAATACCCACAACCAGCTTCTGGGGATCCTTCACTCTCTCCATCTCTGGGATTTACCAGGAGATAGGTACATAGATAGATTTTTTCAATTTCTTTTTTTAAAGGCACTTACCTTCAGGGTTTGGAAACGACAGCAGTCTTTGACGCTGATACTCAGGAGTTTATACTGAACACACCAAAGATCTCTGCCATGAAGTGGTGGCCTGGAGACAGTAAGTACCACACAAAATATTTTGGGTTTTGCCTCGTTCAGTCACTCCATCAATCCTGGTTAAGTTCTGTATTTGAGGGCCCAGGTGCTAGCAGAAGACTTCAATAAAAGATACTCACATGGAAGAGCAAGTAAGAGAAAGGGATTTGTCCAAGTTCAAAGGTCACAAGGGAGCCACCATAATTTACAAAAACCCCTTGGGTTGCAGGCTGAAGAACTTCACTCAGGAAAGCTCTTGCCTCTGCAGGAATAAATCTTCTCTTTTTTGTAAATAATACTCAGGGAGGTCATCAGCATAAGGGATTCGAGTGAAATTCTTGGCTCCCTTCAGGAAGGTATTTCACAGAAAATAACTGGGAGTCACTGCAACAGCGACAGCACCTCCCACTCTCAGCATTACATTAGCTCAAACTGTTTATTTTTTTCTCATATTCTGTTACAAAACCATTAATCCAAGCCTTATGGGCAGCAACAGAGGCAGAATGATGGTGCAACTTCTAAGAGCTAAGAGCAGGCTGATTTAGATTTCCAGCACACACTTGTGCTGACCCATACCTAAGACCCAACACATAATTAGTACTGACCTCTCTTAATTGTGTTTGTGCTGTAACTTGTCTTAAGGGAATGGGTCTGTTTCTCTTCTCACAGTGGGAAGATCAGCAACCCACACAGTAGTCTTTGCTCAGCTGTACATCCATGGGAAGTGCTATGGCATCCATCCCTTCATCGTGCAGATACGCAGCCTTCAGGACCATTCCCTCTGCCCAGGTAAATAACTTCAGACACTGCAGCACCTGTGCAGGTGCTCTGCCTATTTTGCACTTAAATGTTTGCTAAAACATTGGGCCCAGGGAGAGTTATAATTCTCAAAACCAAGCCAAGAGAGATAGTCAAGGTGTAGTTATGATTAACCCCAACATTTTGATCTGAAGGAAGATTCAACATATCCTCAGCCATATCCAGACCAAGCCCTGGACATAACCAGAAGCCTGAGCATCTCTGCATTAACACCTCAGTTCTGACCGCAGCCAGCACAGATCCACCTATCAATGGATCATGGAAACAAATTACTACAAGGCATTCGAATGCCTGTTTCACCCCTTAGGCAAGATCACCCATGCTGGGGAAAATGCAGAGCTGACCATGCCCTTCTGTTGAGGTCCCCATCCTGGCACAAAATGGGGAGCAAAAAGTTCAAGTGGAAGTAAGCAGGCTCTGTTTTCTCCTGCTGCAGGCATAACTGCAGGAGACATTGGTCCCAAAATGAATTTTGAGCACATTGACAATGGCTACCTCCTGCTGAAGAACGTGCGCATCCCCAGAGAGAACATGCTGAGCAAGTTCTGTGAGGTATGTGTGGACTCACATCACAAACTTGCCGTCAGACTCTCATTTCACAGACAGAGAGACAACAGGGATCTGTCTAAATTTGGGACAAAAATCTTCCTTTGAGTGTCAGCAAGTCTCTGAGGTTTTATCAAGGGCAGAAGGTACCTGAATCCTAAATGAAAGTCCGTGTCAAGAATTCCACATTCAGAAGCTGGGGATCATGGGGCAGGCAGAACCTACCTCTGCCAGAAACAGTAAGAGTTTGTCTCTTCAAATGGATGTCTTTCATCCATCAAACATAAAAACAGTGTTTGCATTCAGTGAAGGATTTTTATGTCCATTTTATTCCGTGCATAGCAATTACACAACCATATTAGCACTGAATAAGGCAGCATCTGACAGCCTCTCTCTGCTCTAGGTTCGACCAGATGGCACCTATGTGAGGCAGGGGTCACAGAAGATCAATTATTTCACAATGACGACCGTGCGCATTTCGCTCATTTCAGACGAGGTTCTCACACCCCTCATGAAGGCTTGTACCATCGCCATCCGCTACTCGGTGGTTCGCCGGCAGTCCAAGTTAAAGCCTGGGTAATGCCATGCATCCTGCTGCGAAGGGGACTGTACACTGTGTTCCCCCACACCAGTTTGTATTTCTTCTCTTCATCTTATCATTCAGCCCATCACTGGCTGATTTCCTGGCCCAGACAGGGCATGCTTCCCCATTATTTACATTAACGAGTTTCAGTCAAAGTACAAGAGAATGTTTACAGTTCTTTCCAAGATAAGTTTCATACTTTGAATAGGTCAGTGGCTCACACAGGCAACTCTTTTATAACTGTAATCCCATAACTGAGCAGAATCCAGACAAAGTGGACAAGTTGCTGAATTCCTATTCCCTAGTGTCCTACTAGTGGATGTAACATTAAAATACTTTCCAACATCCAGAAATCCAATATTCACACTTTAAACACTGAATTGTATTCAGGGTTGAATCCCCATTATTTTTAAAGAGATATGTTAATTTGAATGGATTACAAAGATTTCCATTTAAATCTCCTTTCAAAAGCAGAAAGATCTTAGTGAAAACATGGTTTGGTTCAAACACAAACCAAACAGAAGAGCACAGCAGCTGAACTATTGTAATAACCAGTTCCATTGATTTAAGCCCTAAATGTACCAACCACAGCAGAAGTGATAAAGAACATCCAAAAACAACTCTGGAAACTTTAAATAATTCAGACTCAAATATTTTCAGGGAAACATTTCCACACACGGGGCCACAAAGATTCCATTTAAAAAACCAAAGTTTATCAGGATGCCATGCCACTGCTTTTCCTGGAACACCTAACAACTTGCTGTCCTTGAAGGCCTCATTCTCATCCTCTCCTGCAGTCCCTGTTCCCCTCTGTACTGGCTGACCACACAGAGCCTTTTCTACACTGTTAGGTTTTTTGGGGTTTTTTTCTCCAATAGCTCAGCAGGCTGGGCAGATTTGCTGCGACACAGTCAGCTCAGTCTTGTTCACACACTGCTGCTTGGTAATGAAAAATGCTATTTTTGTTCTGCAGCAGGTAAAGTAACAGTAGCTATGCTCATGTCCACACTTTCCCTGCTTCATCAGCTGTCTTCCAACAGGGAACAAGAAGCAAAAATTCTTGACTACCAGACTCAGCAAGAGAAACTGCTGCCCCAGCTGGCAGCAGCCTATGCCTTTCATTTCACCAACGACTACCTGCAGGAGCTATTCAACAGGGGATACAGAGAGATCCAGAGGAAGAACTTTGACATGCTGCCAGAGGTAAGCTGCAGCAGGATTAACTCATACAGCACTTCTGTTCTCTATAGGTTAAAGTATTTTAGCGACCTGGACAAACATTCCTCTCACCACTAGAGAACTGGAGAAATAGGAAGCACTGAGAGCTCAAATGATGTGTCCCAGGTCCACAACCAGTCAGCAACAGCATTCACACTACCACCCCAAACTTTTTGTTTGGGAACCACTGCAGAGTGAAAAGTCCTTGAAAAGCATGTCCAGAACCTTGTTCCAAATAGCTGGTGGCACAAAGTGTTATTACACAACTTAATCTGCAATGCACATATGTCTGAGCCAAAACCAGAAGTATGACTTCTTAGACAGAACAGAATATTTTGCAATTGGGTGCTTGAAATGAAAACACACTCTGAACAAAGGTGGCCAAAGCCAGAACTGGCTCAGAGAAACCCAAAAATGCATAAACTGACTACAGTGTGCCCAGCAGGAGCATGTGCAGCATCCCAAAGAGACACCAAAGGCCAGGCTCAGGAAACTGGGTGCTACCACCACACAAAGGGGGACCTGACAGGTATTTCATGCCCAGGTATCACACAAAATTTTAAAAAGGACCTTATTCTGAGGATTTCACCAGTAATACTCTGCTTTTTTCTCTCTTTTTTTTTAACAGCTCCATGCATTATCTTCAGGTTTTAAAGCTGTGATCACTCAGCACTGCACTGCAGGAGTGGAGATCTGTCTCCGGGCCTGTGGGGGCCATGGTTACTCCCTGCTGAGTGGACTGCCTTCCTTGTATACCAAAATACTTGCCTCTTGTATTTATGAAGGGGAAAACACCATTTTGCTCCTGCAAACTGCCAGGTAACAATTCAAATGTGTTCATCTAAAAGCCAGCCCCCTCATTTATTCAGCCTTTACCACTTCTTCTCCAAAACTAGTAAAACCAGCTACTCCTTTCTCACAGCATCTTCTAAAAATACAGCTCAGGACATAAAGTATTCATGTCTTCAGTCTAACAAGTATGGAAGTGTGTGGGAACTGGATTATCTCTTCTATTTTTGTTTTGGGGATGTATGCAGGTGCTGTTCTGCATAGCCTCGTTTTCCTCTTTGCCTGGTAGCACAGCAAAGATATTGCTGTCAAAGTTTTGTGGTTAATTTTTTAAGCAACCAATGTAACAAAGGTAGAATGTAACACACTATTGGTATAGTGGGGTCAATTCAGAGCAAGCAAAGTTGTTGAATACTGAAAGTGGTGAGTCATGCTCCATCACTTTCCTCCAAACATGCAGACTGATGATTATCAAGAGTAGATGAAATATAGGATAAAGAAACTACAGCTGTTTGAACTTTTAATAATCTATGTTTTTACTAGGAGAAAACCAGGGCACTTCCCAGGGTCAGAGCCACCACATAGCTCCATGCTGCCATTACTCACTCATTAATGCTTTTTGCAAGATCCACAGCAGGGTCAAGAGATATGCTGTACCCTTTTAATTCCAGACCTGGCCAGTCTAGCTCATAGCAGAGGTACCAAAAAACTAAGGGAGTGGGGAATGCTCCTTGTAAACTCTCTCCAAAGTCTCATGTGTTAACATAATGTGACTGCCTTGGGGATCACAGAGGGTAAGACCAGATCACCATTAAAGATCCAGAGCACTGAGACTCAGGTTGCAAAGTTGATAATGTATCCAGTCACCACACTGCAGAGACTGCTAATAGCCACAGCACGGTTCTGCTGAAAAAATCATCATTATGAATTGGTGTGGTATTAAATAAGGCAGACAGGCTACCCCTGAGACCCACCGCAGATCAGGTTATTGTGAGTAACTTGCAAAACAAAAGGTCATTACGTGTTCAAATCCATTCTGGGCCACTGATGGGATGCGTCACAGCTTGCTGCTCTTCACTTGAGCCCACTTTACTTTTTGCATGTCTGTTTGCTGCGAGATCACCACCATACCCTGCTCTGACTGTTACCCTCTTCCCAGGTTCCTGATTAAGTGCTTCATGGCAGCCAGTGCTGGCCAGCCTGTGCCACCATCTGTCACTTATCTGGCTGCAGTGAAACACGGGAAGTGTCCAGCCAAGAACAAGTTGGATTTTCTCAGTCCAGATATTTACATTGAGGCCTATCAACACGTGGCAGTCAGGTCAGTACAGAGGATGGGAGACAGGATTTCTCTCTTTGACATCAGAAATGTGTTAAGAGCTCAGCTTCTTCCTTGCTTTAAAGGGAGGTAAAATAAAATAAGTTAAACTAAGATTGGCACCATCTGTTCCTGAAAAAGAAAAGGAAGGCTACATAGGATTAACAGCCATGTCAGATATTCAGTATGAAGCTTTCATACTCAGAAGTTAAGCCATGTGATACCAAACAACTACATTTCACAGAGTTGGTGGCACTATTCAAGTAAATCCCAGACCACATCACCGAGTTGCCAACCAGTAAAATCTTTATTGGACCCTGAGCAATTATATTAGAATCTTAAAATTTCACATACCTGAGAAAGTGATGTTTGTTTTCAGTTTACACCATAGCAAGAACAAAGCCTCTCATTCTATCTGTAGCCTTTTAACTACACATTCAGCAACTCAACATAAAAATGGTCTGTGAATTATGTACAGTTACGGGCTGTATAGGTGTCATCTCTAAAAATCAGGTCGAAAGACCCCTGGTGTCATTGAAACCATTGTAAAAACAGCCACTCTTCAAAAAGCTTCATCGGTGGAAACAGGATTGAATCCCTGTGTAAAAAAGGAGAAACATCATGTAACAGCAGTCCAGTATTACTGCTTGTTTTGCAAACTCCTTACACACACACAACCCAAGAAAAGCTCAGCCAAACCCCTGGTAAACTACCTTGGAAACTGAGAAGGTAGAAATCCTTCAGTACCAGGGTGGTCTGGGTTCTTCTCACAATTTATGCTTAGATTTTGCATAATCTTAAGTTCACTCATACTGAGTGTAGATAACTCCAGATGTCAGAAATGCCAGAATTGCCCTTCAGTCACACATAATTCCCAAGTACAAATTCATGCATGTGGGATGCACATACAAGATGTTTTATGCTTTTTCAATTTTCCAGGCTCACAAGCAACACAGCAGAAAAACTACAGGACTTGATTCAGTCTGGAGTCAAAAAGCACGATGCGTGGAACCAGTGCACAGTGCAGCTGGTGCAGGCTGCAAAGGTTAGCAAAATCTATCTGCTTATCTTATGTTTGTCCTTATGAAACAATATGCAGTAGAAATTGCATGATTACTTAAAGCCTCGGTGCTGTTTATTGTTTCCTGTTGGCATCTAAGAGACACCACAAAGACTGTCACTGTGGTCTGCATGGTGGAAAAGTCATAGTAAGAAGCATTCCTCATCTGAAAAATTTGCTGTCTGTATAGGCCAGGTGGAAAAAGACTAGGAGAAATGAAAAGGAGAAAAAACACATTCACAGTTATGCTGCCACTACTGGCAGAATCACATCTCCCATATCCTGCAACAAAAACCCACCATCTCCAGCCAACATTCATCTTTTTATAAGAATCAAGCATTTCTGGTGCCCAGAGGAGTCTTCCTAAAGCCACTCCACTGAAAGCCGGTGGAGTCACAGCAAAGGATGAAACATGATTCGTACTTCTTGCATCTGCTGGAAGGATAACTGCAGGGAAAAGAGTGAAAGTGCAATGTTAACTACTGCTGAAAGATAAATCAAATTTATAAGAGATGCTTTCAGTTTAGCATTGGGACAGCAACATTTGTTCCCTAAAACAAGAGTGAATTAGTACAAAATAAAGCAGAAAAGAGGGGAGAAAACCCTAAATATTAATGAAAACTAAATCTGTTGATAGTTCTGTATCTCCAAAAACCAATTTTTTTTTTTTTTAATATGCAATGAAGTGCAATTCCTCTACACTTATGGTGAAGGTCTTCATTCCCTTCCCTTCCCCTTCCCCTTCCCCTTCCCCTTCCCCTTCCCCTTCCCCTTCCCCTTCCCAACAGATCCACAACTTATTTTAACATCATTAGCTATTTCTGAAGAGCCTAACATAAGCAGAGGGCTGGCTGTGGTATCATCAGTGCTGCTGCTAGACTCCTCAGAAAATAGGATCCAGGCCCCCAAAGTTTCTTAAATATTTTAGGGACAGGAAAAGTCACCCAAATCCCTTGAGTTTGCCCCTTAACTTTAAAATTTCAATATACTGCTGCCTTCTTGGGGCAATTCTGTATTTACTTCTTATTCCATACCTTCCCTGGAAATTCACCCACACATGTGGCATGGCAACTCTATGAACTGACACCTGCCAGCTCTCACTGGGCAGACTCCTCACAGGGTTAATTGCTTCAGTGGCACTCAGGGCCACTCAGCTTCTCAGGCAGGTTCTGCAGTCTCCACTGGCCTCCACCTCTGTTGCTTCACCATGCCAGCAGGAAAAGCTGTAGTGCAGCTGTGCCATGCTTACACCTACAGCTGGAAGGGAACTGTGCGGTGGGGGAGTAAACCCACACAGATCCCAGCACCACCAACCACCCACAGCAGTTTTAAGTGTAGCAAGATTAAACCCACAGACAGGTGGAGTCAGCCTAATTCATCTCCTCTGCACCTCCGCTAGTATTTCTGTCATTTCTGGGTCAGACACTTATATTGGTGTGTGACCCAAAATTACCAGTTTACTTAAAACCACAGAAGTGGGAGGTAAATTTGGTTGTTCTTCTGTGATAGTGGGTGTTTCCAGAGCTGAAGCCTTGTAGACACTAATCCAAAAGTACCATGAGCCCAAGGTCTTCAACAGAAGTTTTCTCCTGTTGATGTACAACCAACATTCAACACAAGCACATTCCAATGTGTTTCCTTCACATAAACTCTTTGGGATATTCATCAGAACTATTTACACAGTACTATTTAGAAGTACTAGCATGATTCCTGAAGCAGTTTTCTGGAGTTTACAAATACCACGGTGTTGACTGTTTACACATTCTGTCTTCTGCTGTTGCTGTAAGCCATGAATGCAAAAGGCCTGGTCACCCAGCAAACAAAGGATACAGACTGGAGAAGTGCCAGGGAAATTAAAAGGTTTTATATTCTTTTCAAGAACATTTGAGTCACTTGGCCTACTAAAGTGTTTGAGGTGCATTCACTGTTGATTGCATTTGTTTTCCAGGCTCACTGCCACTACATTGCAGTGAAAAACTTTGCAGAAACTGTGGAAAAACTCGAGACCAAGGCTGGCATCCAGAAGATTATGAAACATCTCTGTGACCTCTTTGCACTGCATGGGATCTTCTCAAATACAGGAGCCTTCTTGCACGATGGATACACATCTGCAGCTCAGATGGACATGGTCACAGCATCCTACCTGGACCTCCTGGCTGTCATTCGGTGAGCTGCTTTGGCAGGACACACACAGCTATCCAGTTTATCCCTGTGCTAGATGTAAAAGGCTGCTACTGTACCTATGGCAACATCTCCCAGTCAATTCACCTCACTCAGTTTTTATTTCCATTACCTGGAAGCACTAGAAATTGATTTAAACATCTACTCAGAGCTTGTTTTCATAGCAAAACAGACCCAATTGTCCAGCTCCTCTGCAACCTCTACAGTTCTGTAACATGAAATCTTAGATTATAAATGAAGAAGTCATGAACACTTTCTACCATTTGCAGTAGAGTGAAAGCAGGAAAATATGTAGTCAGAGCACATTGGCAGGAGGCAGCCACAGCAACCCATCACACGTTGCAAAATCTGCTTAAGCCATAGCTAATACAGCCTACTCTGTTGCCATGGCTGAGCTGCAACTGGTACCCAAACAATCCTGCCTACAGCTACTTCAGATGCATCTGCTCGACACCATTTATCACCAACTCTGGGAATTCTGAGTTAAGGTTTTCACTTACCACAACACTCACAGAGGCTTTTTGACAAAGGGTTCAGCTTTCACTACTCAGTGCTGTTTGCTTAGAACACTGGTGCAGAGGAGCTGCTACTGTATGTAGAATTCTACCTAAGCCACTTGGAGAGAAACAAGAACACACTATAAGCAAGGGCTGAAGAGGGCTGAGCCAAACAGCAAGGGTTTTCAGAACTGATAGCAGAATCTGAATTAAGTGGTAAGTTTAACATAATATTTTCAAAAGCCTAACATGTTGTCTTTGGAATTCATTGCAATTTCTCTGTTAGTCCATGCCTTGTTAACAGGATTCAAGAATGGAGTATTTACATATTTACTGTTAGTAGAAAGGATATACCCACTTCCTGGTCTGTAGCAAAAACCCAGCCTTTCCTAAACCCTCAGACAGCTCTTCCCCAAAAGCAACTGGAAGATAGAAATGCTGACATTTGAGCAAACCACTTTGCATCCTGGTACCTCAGGTACAGCCAGCACAACTTCCTACACCCAGGATGATGGGAGGATGAGGAAAAAGAAACCATCTCTTGCTTAGGAAATACTGCCTGTGCTCTGGCTCTCCATGCTGTCAGACAGTTTTCTGGGCTAGATGGGCCCTTGGATGGTCAGGGTTGTTTTGCTCTTACAGACATGAATAGAAGAGCTCAACACCTCATGATGAGAGAATAGAAATACTGAAAGGTAGATGAAGGTTGGAGATCAGCAAAGCAACTTCACATCAATCTAGTAGGAACCTTATTCCATTTTATAAGACACACATACAGCATAAGAAAAATGAAACAAAGACAAAAATCAAAAGAACAAACTGAGAGAGACTACTGAGAAAAAATCTGACATGAGATTGAGTCCTGAATTAGGGATGGAGCCCAAGTGATTACAAGACCCTGCAAGCACCCACTCAGCAGTGCAGACAACTCAGGGCATTAGTAGAACATCACAGAATCACAAAATTATTAGGGTTGAAAGGGACTTCTGGAGATCATCTAGTCCAATCTTCCTGCCAAGGCAGAGTCACCCAGAAATGTCTCTGAGGAATCAGAACAAGCGGGATTTTACCCACAGAGAGGAAAACTGGCACAAGCTTTCCAGGAGAAACCTGGGAAACTGTCTTTCAAGTTTATCTTTGATTTATTTTCCCATCTTGCAAAGCAGTACTCTCTCAGTAAGAGGAATGTCACCCCTGTGCTCTGTAGGAAGGACGCTGTGCCACTGGTGGACGCTTTTGACTTCACGGACAAGAGCCTGAACTCTGCGCTCGGCAGCTACGATGGGCACGTTTACCAGCGGCTCTACGAATGGGCTCAGAGGTCACCCACCAACCAGGTAGGGCAACTTCCACAGCAGCCATGGCAGAAACTGCCTTTCTTCCAACAAAAGCAATACAGATAAGAGACAAGAGTTTTTAATTCCTCTTTGTATCACTGATTTGTATCACATTGTACAGAATAAGCCAGAAGTCTGTTTCCATATTATGTAACAGCACTAAATGCAGGGTATTTTCTATTATGCTGATACTTTTACCAGTGCAAAACTTGGGTTTTAAATATGTTTAACCAGAAAGAGTGTAAATGTTAAACAAGGCAATTTGATCCTTCATGGTCTTTAGCACTTTGCTTTCTCAATTCATCCATACTGTGGAGTAATGTAAAGTTTTGTGATGTAAATATGCATTGTTCTGTTTGAAAATTCAATTGGCCTTGAGTGAGATTTTTATTGTGGTAATCGGTATCCCTTTGAAATTCCACAGATGAACACAAAATTTGCCTTCAGGAAACATTCAAATCCAAACATATTTTCTGAGGTTAAATAGTATGCTGTCCCCTTTGGGATGAGTGTGGTGTGCTGGTTATGAAGGACAGCACATATTATAGGAAAAAAGATCTTGCACATAGTTAAAGTAGCTAGTGGTTTGTTGTTTGTTTTGTTTTGTTTTTTTTAAGTAGTGGAGCTTTATTTATTTCAGAGATTGATCTTAAGAAAAAAATTTATTGCCTTTCCCTTCTTAATTGCCATTAATTCCTTCCACATTGTCTTTCTGAACAGATGAGCCCAGCCTACGAGAGGTATTTGAAGCCACTTCTGCACAACACGCTATCAAAATTATGAAGACCATGTTCCAAGTGAAGGGCACACATTTCCTCCTGTTCTTTGTGCAGCAGTACATTTATGAAGCATCAGTAATGACTAATCAGAATTAATAATCAGTTGCTTATTTGCAGTTAACAAGTATGAAAGATTCTCAGCCAGCCATTTGCAATTAGACAGATGCCAACAGCGCTGAGTGGTACCTGCTGCTGTGAGACAATCTAGTCAGGAATGCTCCAGGGTTCACTGTTTTCTATCCTAAAGTGTCTTGACAGCACCAGAACTCTCATTTGGCTTTCTTATTCACTTTCTAAATCCACTCTATGATTGAGAAAAAAAACAAAAAAAAAACACCACCACACTGTGAATCCTCTCTGTGTATTGTAACTATATAGTGCCTTCATAAAACCCAAAATAACCAACTTTACTCAAAAATCCATGGTGAAAGAATGATCCTTTGTTTTTAGGAACAAGTTGTTCTCTTCAATCAGAAAGTATATTAGAAAGTGCATCTGTTTTGATAATTAAAAATAGCTCTGATTTGCTCAGTACTGGAATATTTCTGCCTAATGAAGAGGCAAAGCTGATACCAGTTCCAGTCTGCAGAATTTACCTTCCCATTAAGAGAGCTGCTCATACTGTCTTTCTATAAATCTTGAGCTCCAATAAAGTGAATTATTTGGAATACTGCTTCTCTAATTATTATACTTCATAATTATGGAAAGGGCAGGCTGATCCAGGCCAGTCATTAATTTGCTCGTAAATGAAGTGTTGCAAAGAACATCTTGTGATTATAATTCAATGCCAGTTAACACGGATATTTCTTACCATGTGTTGCAAGAAAGAAACAACTTTTCCTGAGTTTCCATCAGTTCTGCTTCTCTTCCTTCTTGATAGCAAGAATAAAGCTCTCACTGCTGCCTCTTATTACATGTCAAAAACCTGCAATGTATGAACAGGAAGAGACAAAATATGACAGAGAAATACCCCCCATGATAGGCCTTTAGAGCCAGATACAGAATGGAAAGCTCCCATCTACTTTGACAAGAACTTCATGGGAGAGCAGGATCCACTCCACGAAACAGATACCAACTCCCTTACTCCCAGCTGCAATCAAGTTAGAAGATAACCAGAAATTCTACTGATGACTATGACAAAGGGACCAGGGTAAGTAGAAATGTCTGTATGAAATTGAGAAAAGTCACAGAATTTGAGCGCCTTGACTTGAACATCACCAGAAAAAGCATTCTGCAGTTACAACTATAATATATAAAGTTACTACAAATAGTGCTGACAAACCAGGCAACTCTATTAGCAGCTGCGAGTATTTAGGCTCTGTGTTCCCTCCATTGCTACCCCTTTAGCCAGTACAAATATTTGCCATCTTTCTTTCCATCAATCTAAAGCAGTTCTCAGAACACAAGCTTTGTCTATAATGAAGACATTTGAATCAACTGATTAACATAAAAAGGAGCAAATTAAATTGTTAATGGAAGAAATTAGGGCCCTACCAGAACACCTGAACTACTATGCAGCACAAAAAAACAGGATTTGGGTGGGGGGGTGTTTGGTTGGATTTGTTTTTTTTAAGTATGAGAGATCTAAAAGACAAAAACAAAATACAAAACAGTATTCTGTATTTCACATTTTTATTAGCTTCTTCTGGCAGGCATTACACTTGGGAATAATATTGCACCAGGCATTAAAAATACAAATTCTACCACAGGGACATTTTCCATTTAGAATCCAATATAAATATTTGTAATCATATTTCCATGGCTACAGATAATATTTGGTTGCTTGATTTATATGCATAGAAAGAAACAGTTGTCATAACTGTAAGAAACTGTACTTATCAAGTACTTTTAAAGGGTGGGATTTGTTTTCCTAAAATATTACAATACTGTTTATTGATTTAGAAACTAAATTAGTCTACACAATAGCAGCTTCTCCCCAACTGCATTTTAAAATCTTTTTTGTTTCTTGCTCCCAGTGTCATAGCATTAGATGGATTAGAAACCATTTAAACAAGAGGTAATTTTAGCACTTTGAGTTGAGTCAGAGAATTGTGTTAATGACACAAAATACCCTATTGTACTGATTCTTCGGACTCCCTCTTTCAAACAAAAAGGTGTCTTGACTGAACAGGCACATGCACGGTTTTTTTTCTGAACTGGACAAAAGAACAGAGCTGCTAGAGAATGAAACTCCTCCAGTCCTCACTGATAAACAATAAATAGTTGTATAAAAAAAGCCCATATTGTTGCTTTAGTCAAAATCCAGACTCTCTTGGGTTCACTGTCCAATTAAGTTGCTAATCACTGAAGCGGCTCCTGTGGAGTCAGAATCAGTCATCTGTTTTCCGTGCCAGTCTGCAGAAAGTCCAGTTATGTTCCACTGTGTTTTCATTGGCACGCTCACTCATGTGGTGGACTCTGGTGTTCCTGATCGTGAAGCCTTGCTTTGTGATGTACTCCATGAGATGGACCCGCAGCGACACTTCCTGGTGGTAATCGCATGGCCCAAAGGTGAAGGACACCTGGCAGTCCCTGGTGTCCATCATGTGCTTATTCCACTTGGTGAAGTGGTTTGAAATGCCTTCCAGTAGTGCATGGACTTTCGTCGTGATGGTGAGCTGCGTGATGATCACAGCCACTGGGTTGGAGTACTTGGAAAGCTTCCTGGTGCTGGACAGCTCCACCACCTCCTCAAAGGTATCCACGGGATACAGCGGCTTGGGGTCATTAAGACACTGAATTAAGGGTTCAATCTGATAGAAATCTGCTTCCTTCCGGAGCAGGTCAAACTCCTTGAAGTCCAGTGGCAAAGTGAGCTCTGAGGTCCTTAAAAAGTTAAGAACATAACGGAAAAGTGGTCCATCTCTGTCAATAAAGTAATTGCCCTGAGAGTCCCTGGCAGTGGGGAAGTCTCCCCTGAACATGGCCCCGAGCATTGAGTCAGGATATCTCGTTAGAGTTGTGAGGGAGGTCGTATACATGTGTCCACCCACATTTAGCGTGACTGGATCAGTCATCTAGAAAGAGAGAAATTGCAAAGTTTATCAAGCCCCAACAAGAAGATTCTATCACCTTGCTGACACACGTGGCAAATACTGCTGGAAAACTGGGGGGAAATCACACTTCTTCTGTTCAGTGCCTCTAAGGGCTGCTCAAACCTGAACAAATCCGAGCCACCTAGCAACAAGGCACAGCTGGCAACTAGACAGGATGATATTTAGCATGCAGAACGCACATTTCCAGAATGCTTTAGAAATCTTAACAACTCAGCTACTGTCACAGGAGCAAGTTTAGCATTTGGGCAGCAAGTTTTTTCCTATTCTACAGATGGGGAAATGAGAAAAGAGAAATTTCCTGAAGAACAAGTTATTCAGAATGAGGCCCAGCAATGTTCCTTACTTTCACAATCTGTCTCTCATTCTAGAACAAATCCAAAACCAAAAAAAAGGAAAGAAAAAAGTATGCCAAACAAATGTTAAGCCTCTTTTTATCCCTCAAAAGTGAAAGACAATGCAGGTTTAAACATAGGTCCAAGAGCTCACAATCAAAATAATCCATGTTTTGGCTCAGATGCTTCATTAAAACAGGCAAGGGAGAAAAATGACTTTCAGCTTTTAACTCTAGAAAGAAATATTTATTAACAAGTTAGCATGCTGCTTAGAAGTAGGGGGCAGAGCACAAACCAGTCTGTATCAGATTCCAGATAGCACATGAGGAAGCAAGAGAGAAAAGAACATAAATCCCATCTGGCCACCAACTCTTAACAACCAGGACTGCAGCCAGCCAGAGAAAAGAGACATATGCATGGCAGCAGACTGAGAAAGGGAGAAAAATAAGATGTGCTTGTCTAGTTTGAGACAAGGTTTACAAGGAAAAATGCTTTTCTCGATAAATAAAATGACAAAGTCCTTAAAATGATAAGCAGGAAGCACAAACTATTTTCAGCTTTTGTGCTAGGAAAATGGTTAACAGTGAGCTTAAGGCATCAGTTCAGTCCTGGCTGATCATCCCTAGCAAATGTGAACCTGGGTACTCCCCACAAATTGCACAGGAGGTGCAGCACTCCAGGGAAGGTGAGTAAGCTGTTGTAACGCTGTTTTAACAGGCATAGGTTTCCCTCTCTCACGACTAAAGCTCTGGATCTACAGAAGGCAGGTCGGGAAGGATTCTTGCTGCAAGACCTTGGAAGGCCAGCTGTAGTGCACGGTGCACACTTGCACTCACCATATATCCCCAGTCTCCATTATCCATCTGTTCAAGTGCTTGAGCTGTGGTATTCCAAGTTTAACAGAAGGCTGCTGAAAGGATACACAATTTTCCTCCTCTTATCTCTCTGCAGGAAAAAGCACACACAAACACAGAACAAAACATGGCAGACTATCAGTACCTACAAGAACACTAAGGGGAATACTTTCCAATCAAAGGCAGATTCTCTGCCAGGAAAGCATTCAGCTACAAAGTCACATTAGCAGGAGAATCTGCAAGCCCACTATTGCCTCCTTCTCCCATGACATTACCCACAGGACTGTCTCTGGAGCACACATAACCACTCCACCGGTTGCCTGAACATCCCAGTTTTTTTGAATAACAAGCAATGTGCCTCTGAGGGTAATACATGCTCACAAGCAACCTTTCACCTGGGAAACTGTGAGTACTTTAAAAGACAGATGTCATTTTCCCAATTAAAAAAGTTTATTTAGCCACCTCTGAGGTCACACATGATCTGTTAGTCAACATTCCCATGCTTCAGCTTCAAACTGCTCAGAAAAATAAATCAAGCATGAAAGTCAGTGAACACTAAGAAGAAAAAAACTCTCACTGTGGAATTAATAATTCAGTAGTGCAGAACTGCAACTGATAGCAAGAACATTAATCTACAGACAGAGTATGAATGGACTTCCCAGACACCTACTCTCAAAATCTCTGCAGGGACAAGCCAGAGGACATCTAACATGTTGTCAACACACTCCAACAAAAGCAATTTGAGAAGAGATTCATGCTGTGACTTCCCAGAAGATGCTCAACTGCTGACTTGCATAACAAGGGGACTGTCCACACGAGCACAAGGCAAATCCACAGCCGGGTTGTGCAACTTGGGGAAGGGGGAAGTGAATGACCTCAGACACCAGTGTTGATTTGCCAAAGGTGCCTGTCAACCACGTCAAGCAATGGAAGGACAGGGAAGCCAGTCACCAGTAAGCCTTTATCCCTACCCAGAGCCTGCCTCTCTGCTAGAATTGCTGAAAATTTAGGTCAGCCTGTTTTAAGTAGGGTAGAGCTTCTCAGCTTTGTTTATTTTTACATCTTAAAAGACCACACAGTTCCCAAGACTTCTGGTCCCATCCTCTTTACTAACAAACTTCAACATACAGCCACCCAGCTAAAGGCAGCACAAAGATTTAGCCAGAGCCCCACATTCCACAATGACTGAATGTTCACAGTTAATTCCCAAGCAAAAAAGACAATTTGCCCTTCTTGTTCCTAGGAAATGAGGTTGGTTTCATTCACCCCAGAACAAGGCAGCACATCCCACCTCTCTGTGCCCTGCCCAAATTCACAGCCTGGGCCAAACAGTGCCCAGGTCAGGTCTTTGGGACCCAGCAGAACAAGCATAGCCCCAGCTGCATCTCAGTGAATTAAAGAGTAAAAAAAACCAAAATCAGTATATGAAAATAGTGAGGTCAGACAACAGAAGACTAAGGAATACTAAGATACAGAACAAGTCATACCAGGATCCTATTTTTACAAATTAGAGACAGAGCATACCTCAAGAGAGTACATTAAAGCACAACCTCCGACAGCAGATAAACCTGGAACACCAGCTCTTTTGCCAACCTCTGTAATTATTTTTTTTTAACTACTCAAAAATCAAGAAGAGAATTCTTTCAGGATTTTATTGTTTTTGTTTTGTTTTTTAGGGGGCAGGGGGGTTGTTTGGGTTTTTGGGGTTTTTTTTGGTTGGTTGGTTGGTTGGTTGGTTTTGTTTTTTGGTTTTGAGGTGGGTTTTTTTTAATTGTCACTCAAGTACAGTTTGTAAACTTTTAGACCAGACCTTTTAAATTGCAGCACTTGAAGGTGTTATTCTGGTCAAGTACAAGACGAGCATAACATGCAGATGCATTAAAATCATATGAGACTGGTACAGGTTTCCAATACTCACTTGAAAGTGAAATGATGCAGCCAGCCAGAAACCTCACCAGTAATCATGACACAAGAGATCTGCAGTCTTAATAAAATTACCTCGAAATACACATCCAGAATATTTCAAAAACAGAGATGTCCATCAGTGTTATTTTAACTGGTGAATATGATGTCATTTTGGTTGCATGTAAGTCCAGTACAGATGAATCAAGACTTCATCAGGGAAAGAAAGAGATGACACTGCAAGCCTGTGCAAAGGCATGATTTAATCTTTGATCACAGCACTGCTGTGTAACACCGGAGTGAATAATTTACAAGAGCAATTATCTGAAACAAACCAAGCCCTCAACACAGAAGGGGCATGGAGAAATCTCTGACCTTTGTGTAAGGACCCAGAACCACAAGGCACACACAGACCACCCTGACAAACCAGTGCTGAAGCAAGATGAGCCACACGGAAGGATGATACCAGGAAGCCATCCTAAAATGCCCCAGTGTGATCCCAACTGTCCACTACTTCCCTCATCAGCCTGGGAGCTCTGCATTTCTAGACAACTTCACAGGTGCCAATAGCTTAGTTTGGGTACAACCTGAGCTAAGGACTTGCCAACCAGTTCACAGCAGGTGAGGATGGATGCCCTTCATGACATGTGCCCTTTCAATGATGCTTTAAATCCTGCAGAATAGAACACAGTGATCATCAGTGGGGGTGGGCAGACACTCCATCCATCCCCCAGCACAGGCAGCCTCAAGCCAGCTCTGTCCTTGTGTCACACACCAATGGACTGCATGCAGGGACAGGCTTTCCAACGCAGCTACTCCTGTCCAGACAGCAAATTACAGACGACACACAGTCGTATCCCAAGGCAGCCTATGTTTGATAACCTCAAAAAATATTTCAAGTGGAATTCAGTCAGACAAATTGCTGACACAGTTAAGCCAAACAGGATGTCCCTCTCTGGTGGGAGTAGAAGTGCACGGATGGTGTCAAACCACTGTCCTACTGTTGTGACACCGCTTTGCGTGCAGGGAGAGGACACCCAGCAGTGACACGGTCACTGGGGCTCCTGCCACAGCCCAGCACAATGTGGAATGCCACAATGAGAAGTGAGAAAAGCACTCAAGTCATCACTTCATACTAAACACACCAAACTGGATACCTGCATTTATAAAACGCTCACTCTTATTTCCTATGTTATGACTCAGAGAATTACAAGGCTGTTTATCAGCAATGCTGCTGCAACAGGTAGTGCCACTAACTCCAGCAGGGCTTCTCCCAGAACAGAGCTGCAACCAGTTTGCAAGCTGAAATTCAAAGAAAGCATTTAAGAGTCAGATGAACGTCTGCATCTGTGAAAACACACACACAGACACACACAAACATGCTCAGACCAGCCCAGGGGATGCCAGCAGCACTGCCAGGCATTTGCACTGCTGGGACTACAGGCTACCACCACTCCTGGAGAGACCCCCGCAATGGTGTAATGTGCAGTTACTCAAAGGAGGAGCAGAAATACACCAAGCCCTTGTAAGTCAAGAGGCACAGATCATCTGACTTGCTCCTAATATTCTTCATCTAGTTTTTCAAAGAAAATAATTAAGGAATTTACTTGTGGCAATAGTCTTTCGTGGGCAGTTTGGTATCAATATTACAGCATGGGTTATTTAACCTGAAGAGTAACCTTTGATTCCTATGTCAATAGAGAGATGGAAGGAATTCTAGCAGCAGCAACTTAAAAATTTAAAGAGAACAAGGTAAGACTCTGACATACACCTGGCATTTCAACTACTCACCCCCTTTGTGAGCTCCCTGCCTCTCACACTTAGATCTCACAAGATGAGAACAAACTCCATTCCCCAGCACAGTTATGCGGTACAGGGACAACCTCTCTCCCAGCCAGTCAGAACATTTGAAAGACAACTTCTTACTGCAAATTACTGGTGACTCACCTGAACTGACAAACACTGAGCAGCACCAGTGCTGACTGTTCTCCACCAAACTACAGCAAGCTGACGGTCTGCAGAGCAACCCCTGAGCTCCAGCTCTGTGCCACCCTAACCAGGGGAGTGAGGAGGAGGAGTGTTCTCAAAACAACCAGTTACCAAATCTTCTGGCAATTCAGCAGATCAGCTTCACTAAAGAAAGCACCTACCACCTTCTACACATGTCAAGTTTATCACGACTAATGCAGTTTATTATAAGTTAGCTTAGTTCTTGCTTTTCTTGGGTTGTTTTTCACTAATACTCAGTCTTTACCTCAGGCAGGATGGAAAAATGCTCACACTAGCCACTCAACATTTTCACTCCTTTATGTTTAATTGCTTCACTATAGTTTCCATCCCTGCCCCAAGGATCTCTATGACATCCTGTTTTAAGTCCCAATTCCAAACCTTTATTTCAATTGCTTCTTGTTGGCAGAACCCACATCCCAGTATGACTTTGGCCCTACTATAAGAGACTCTAAGGAGGACTCTAATATCCAGCCAGGTCCTGCTGAAGCAACCCAGGGCACTCAGGCTTCCAGGACCTGTGACAATAATTGGAGTTTATCCATGTACTTTGCTTCTGTGATATTAACCAATGTTTTGCCAATGAGGAAACATGTCTGAACAGTTTTGGCGGCAGGCAGGTGTCAAACACCGAGCCTCCCTGCACACACTGATGGGGCTCAGCACACATACGGACCAAGGAGTGACAGCAACCTGGGACAGAAATCCCCCCTGAAAACGCAGAGCGGGGTCCAGCACTTCAGCGGAGACGGGAAGTGCCCGTTTCCACGCCAGAGGAGCCAACGAGATCGTGGTAAAAGAACTCTCCCCCAGATCACAGTGATTCAGCAAAGATGCTGGGAATGAACCCGTTCTGCGTCTCGCCCCGCAAGTGACCCAAGAGTCCACGGCCTCACCCGCACCCCCAAACAGAGTCCCAGCTCTGCCTCCTCTCCCCACAGCAGCAGGACCCGCTGCCCTCCCCGCCCGGAGCAAAGCCCACGGCTCCCAAATCCTCCCTGCCAGGAATCACCGCCGGGCTCCCGGCTCCCACCCGGGCATCCCCACCGCGCCCGGCGGGAACGGGACCCCCGGACCACCTGTCCCACCCTCCGATCTCGGGGCTGCGCTCCCTGTGCCCGGCCCGGCACCTGCCCCGTTCCCCGCCGTGACGCGCTCCCCTCCGTGGCCCCCGCCCCGCACCGCCCCCGAGCCGGAGCAGCCCCGGGCTCGGCCCCGCGCCCCGCCCCCGCCCAGCCCGCCACTCACGGGCGCAGCTCTCGGCGCTGAGGCGGAGGCCGGCGGCAGCGGCGGCGGGGACTGTGCCCGAGCCCGGAGCGGAGCCGCCGGCGCGGGCGGGGACGGCGCGGGGCGTGTCCTAGCGAGCCCCGCCCCGGCGGTCGGTGACGGGGCGGGGCGGACGGGCGCGGCCGGGACGCGCGTTCCCGCTGCCCTCAGGGCCGCCTGGCGGTGCTGGCCCGTCCCCGCGGGCGCGTCCCCGCGGGGCGGCGCGGGCCCGGCCGGGACCGCGGGCGGGGCGTTGGGGCGCGCGCAACGCGCGGCCCCGCGGGGTTCCCCACGGCCCCGGTGCCGGAAGTGGCGCGAAAAAGGCCGCGCGGTTTCGCCTCAGCGCGCGCGCTGGGGACACTCGCGAGAGCGGCGGAGGCGGGGCCCGGCGGCCGCAGGGCGAGAGGACACGGGCAAGATGGCGGCGGCTGCGGCGGCTCTGCGGCACCTGGCGTTGGTCGCCCGCCTCGCCCCGCATGGCCGCAACGCCGGCGCCCCGCTCCAGCGGCTCCAGCAGCGGAGGGGCCTCCGCCTCTCTGCGCCCGCCGCCATACAGGTAGCGGGGAGGGCTGCCCCCGGAGAGGGGCTCGCGCCCCTCAGGGAAGGGTCCGGCCCCAGGGCGGGCGGGCGGTGAGGTGACTTTAGCTCTCGGGCTGAGGTGACTCCCGGCGTGTGGGGAGCTTGTCCCCGCCCAGCCCGCCTGCCGCTGTCTCGCAGGTGACGGTGCGGGACGCGCTGAACCAGGCGCTGGATGAGGAGCTGGAGAGGGACGAGCGCGTCTTCCTGCTGGGCGAGGAGGTGGCACAGTACGATGGCGCCTACAAGGTATGTGGGAGACGTTAGCGGCCCAGGAAAGGGCTTCAGGCAGGCCCTGACTCGTTTCTCCTACCCTGCAGATCTCCAGGGGTCTCTGGAAAAAGTACGGAGACAAAAGGGTGATCGACACCCCGATATCCGAGGTGAGGCTGCTCTGTCTCCTTCCCTGGTGATCCCTCCATCAGCTGTTCCCTGGTCCTTATCCCTTGGTTTCCTTATCTTTCAGATGGGCTTTGCAGGAATCGCTGTCGGTGCTGCTATGGTTTGTACATTTGCATTCCTCTACTTCTGGTTTTAAAATTACACTGTTCTTATGTTAAAAAACTTACTTCACGTTTTTATCTAAAAAATATATTTCAATACATTTAATAGGCAGGGTTGAGACCGGTGTGTGAATTTATGACATTCAACTTCTCCATGCAAGCAATCGACCAGGTTATCAACTCTGCTGCCAAGAGCTGTTACATGTCTGCAGGATCCATCTCTGTTCCCATTGTCTTCCGAGGTCCCAACGGAGCCTCAGCCGGGGTCGCTGCCCAGCACTCGCAGTGCTTCGCAGCCTGGTACGGCCACTGCCCCGGCCTCAAAGTCGTCAGTCCTTGGAGCGCAGAAGATGCCAAAGGGCTGCTCAAATCCTCAATCCGAGATGATAATCCAGGTGAGCACAAGCAGGTCCTAGCAATACCTGGCACTCAGTCCTAAGGAATTCTGGTTTTCGCCACGAAAGCAAAGATTGGTTAAACCCTAAAGCATTTGTGGTTGATTTTCTGCAGTTTTAGCGTAAAAAGACACAGAGGGATTCATGCTTTCCCTAGCAGTCCCCTGCCATGCTAACTAGATTTTGTGCTGCTGCCAGGTGCACAGTTTTAGTGCTAGTTTGGTATCAGCCAGAAAACCTGGAAGCATTTATAAATCATGGAGGGTTAAAAAGGGTGAAGATAAGTTAGGAGGAATTGTGCATATATAGTACCTATGTAACTCAACTTTACAGATCATGAAATTCAAATGATAAATTCAGAATGTCCTTATTCAAGAGCAGGGCACCCTTTGTCTATATTTTTCACAAACATTAATTAAAAATACGAGACCTTTCTAAAACTAGTGATTGCACTGTTGTGTACCAAAAGTAAAATACCTGCTGATCTCTTTTCAGAGTAGTTGTAGAAGTTTTTTAAATAATTAATTACTGAAGACTTAGATTTACTTTTTTTTTTAAACTACTTCTGCAAATATAGTCCTCACTCTCTTATTGCCTGGATGGATTTACTGTCTTGAGCTGCAGGACTGTTAATGGTCAGTGCAGGCCTGTGCCTGCAGATGTACACACTAATCCAGGTATGTTTCCTTCTAGTTGTGATGCTGGAAAGTGAATTACTGTATGGTGTTCCCTTTGAAATGTCTGAACAGGCACAGTCAAAGGATTTTGTTATTCCCATTGGAAAAGCTAAAATAGAAAGGCCAGGTAAGCTGAGAATACATTTGTTTCCTTACTGACATGCTTGGAGACTTTTTTAACCTCTTGGCTATTCAGGGTACTGCTGTCATGGGGCACAGAAAAGTATTTTAAATGTTAAGTGTTCAGATGTTCCTTTATCTAGTAGTGTGGTTTCATGTTATGTTGCCCTTAAAAGAAACTATCGCCTGATGGTCCATATCTGAGCTTAAACTATACCCTTCTAAAGGATTCCATGAAGGATTTGTTCTGTAGTATAGAGATTGGATAGGTGGTGGCTGAAACAGTTTTTTCCTCACCTAACTATGTAATTTTAGTAAAAAATGCAAAAAGAGATCACTGTAGTGGTTCAGCCCACTTGTTCATAATTTACTTCTGAATTATATGAACATTTGAATAGGATAATCTGAAAACTATATTAAATACCTCTTCAGTTCCCTGAATTCAAGGGTAAAATTTGTGTCTTAACATGGTCCTTTCTCTCTTCATACTATGTCTGGGCTCAGTATTTTAAATAAACCTAAGAATCTTAAATTTGCAGGTGAATCCTCATGCTACCTTGAAAAGAGCCTGAGGTCTAGAAAAAAAGCTTTAAATCTCAAGAGGTTTTTTTTCTAACTTTTTTCTGTTCTAGGAACTCATGTTACATTAGTGGCACACTCAAGACCTGTTGGTCATTGTCTGGAAGCAGCTACTGTGCTTTCTAAAGAAGGTGTAGAGTGTGAGGTGAGTGGGGTTTGGGTAACTTTTCTCTTTCCCTGAAGTGGAGGAAAAAAGTAGCATCTTCTTGTTCAAGTTCTGCAAAACTTCAGTGTATTAACTTCAATGGTCTTAATACTTGAGAGTCCCTTAAGAGCATGTGCTTTTCATGTTTCTGAGTTAGAAATTTTATTAAGAGTTGTCTTTGGAGTCAGAACAGCTGAAAGGATGCTGTACCCAAACAGTGGTGACTGAGAGGCTCAGATCACACTGTCCCTTCTCCCCCAGGTTATAAACCTGAGAACCATTCGACCGATGGACATCGAAACAGTGGAAGCCAGCGTGGTCAAGACAAACCATCTGGTAACTGTGGAAGGAGGTTGGCCCCAGTTTGGAGTAGGAGCTGAAATCTGTGCCAGGATCATGGAAGGTACTGAGTTGCACAGCACATTGATCTCATTCCCTACTCTAAATCTTGATTATCCTTGATGAAGCCAGGCAAAGGCAGAGTTAGAGGTTACATCACACAAGCTGGAGCTGTCTTGCTCTAGAGGTTTTCACAGTGTGGATGACCAAACCCCAGAGTGCATGAATACAAACAAGCCAGAACACTGATTTCTGGAACATTAGAGCTACAGGAACAAAACTGCTGAAATACAGAAAGAATCAGAAATTGAATCAAGACAAAACCACAGTACTTGGCAAGCTGACACTGTCTTCTGTTTCAGGACCTGCCTTTAACTACTTGGATGCTCCAGCTGTGCGTGTCACCGGTGCCGATGTCCCCATGCCTTACGCAAAAATCTTAGAGGATAACAGCATACCTCAAGTGAAGGATATAGTATTTGCAGTGAAAAAAGCTTTGAATATATAAGTTGTAAATACATGTTTTAAAATCCTGCTTTACAAAGCATTCTTGGTGTTGGGCACGTTGTATGCATAACTTCTGTTGTATAAGCTCCATGATCTTTTGTACAGTGGGGAAGGTATAGTGACTTCCCAAAATATTTATATGGGGTTACCCCTCAAGCCACACTTCCTATATGCAAAAATGTGGTAATGCTTGTTTGTTCAACAGTACAGCTGGAGAAACTCTGTTTTAAATTCAAGAGTGAGGAAAAAATCATCTGTTTTTTCTCAGCTTGTAAGTGCCAGAGGAGCTGTGCTGAACCTCCTGCAGCAGTTGATCGAGTGCAGAGCTGCAAAGAGCAAGAGCAGGCCCTGAATGCTGTACAGCTGCAGGAGCCTGTGGTTGCAAGGCTCATTAAAGAAGAATGATCAGGCTGATCATGTGAAGCCCAGGCTGGCCTGGCAGTGCAGTGCAGTGCAGCTCTGAGCACAGGCTGTGGCAGCCCAGGGGCTGGGTTGAGAGATGGTGGCTGTGTCTGGTCTGAAGAGCACTCTGCACGTGCAAAAAGGTTTCTGTACAAGAGCTGAAATAAAGATCCTGAACCTTTCCAGTATGTGATGGGAAACAATACCTAATTTTCTTTAGTCGCTGCCACATGATAGTGATAAAAATAAGTGCCCAGATGCTTTGCTTTTATTACTCAATTTTTTTTTGTTTTTTTTTTTTTAAACTCCCCACCTGGGCTGACAACCGCACACTGACTATAGTTCTTGCAGTGCAGAATGAGTGAGTTTGTTCAGCTGCATTGAGCCTAAGCAGCAGGTGTGTGGATTGTGTGTGAAGAGCTGGACACATTCAGAGCAGCCTTTTGGAGATCGCTGCTTCCCAGGGAGCTCTGCCAGGCTTCCCTCAGCAGCTGCAGGTACAGAGGGAAAGCTGCCTTGAGGAGCCTGTGCAGCAGCGTCTGCTCTGCAGCTGAGGTAGATGGGGAGAGGAGATACCTCAGAGCAGGCAGAAGAGCTTGGGTCATGTTTCTGAAGAGCCAGGAATACTTCCCAGGGTATTTCTTTTAGCAGAGGTGCTGTTCAGTTCTTGGGAAGTCTGGCTTGGAGGTTGAATCCTACCCAAACATACCCACCACATGTTGCTGAAGGAATTCCATTAACATTTTAATAAAAATGACTGAATATCACAGGTTACATGAAACTTTGTACAGACATTCTCTGCATAGTAACAAACACTGATGTACTTGAATTTAAAAAAATGGATTATCTATAATCCTTTAAAGTGCAATTTGTTTAAGGTTTTAAATCAAAAAGGATCTGTCAATAAAGTTTAAATGTAGAATTAACTTGAAGTAACTTTTCATTTAATTAAATCAACAATAACATCCCAGTGCCCTATAAACTCCAACTGCTTCCTCATTTAAAAACACTTTCCCCTAGAGTTGCAGGTAGGATGCCCATTTAAACAAGCTTAATGAGACAGCATTTTAACTCCACCAGCAAACATGGTGGGAATAAGATTTAATTCTCCAGTTCCCTCACCTGTGCAGTATGCTTTAAGGGTTGGATTATGTAAAACAAACTTAACTGCATGCAGCGAGAATTAAGATGAGTTCCAAGTGCATGAAGAGAGTTGAAAAACTGAGCAGACTAAAATTACATTCCTGTAATTTGAAAAAAGGAGTGGAATGGAACTAGGAAAAAATGCATTAATTTACCATCATCATGGTCATTCCTATTTTCAGATTTTTTTTTATTCAGCTATATAGAAGTTGCTGTACCCCTGAAACTGTAGCTAGAGAACACAGTTGTTGCAGCCAAGTAAAGACCAGAGTAGTTATCCCAGCAGGGCAAAGCAGCTCAGGCAGGGCAGTGCTGCTGTCGGGAGAGCTGGAACGGGGAGAAGGGAGCAGCAGCTGCTCCGCGCCCGTGGGTCAATTGCTGGTCAGCAGCGACAGCACAGGAGGGGGACAGGGAATTGAATCCTGAGTGACCAGTGGCCTCAGCTGATCCTGGGAGCGCTGTAGTCGCACGTCTGTGTTTTCTTCAGAGTTCCTTTCTGAAAGTTTTGAATGGAGCTGAGCAAGGCTCCCCGGCCTGCGCTGACTTCGGGCCTCGCCGTCGGCACCTCTGTGCTCGGAGGAGCTGCTGGTGGCAGGGGCGGCGGGGGCGGTGCTGGGGGTATGGACGATGCTCCTGAGAAGATGGGAGAGAAGATGGAGTTTGATTATGCCAGGGATGTCCTGCCACAAGAGGCCTGAGGCTGCTTGGCTGGACTTGATCAGTCCTGCACTAGTCACGTCATCCCTTGAATGCCAGTGGAGTGTGAAGAACAGAACAGATGGAAAATGCCAAAGTGATCGAATCCCTCTATCTGCAGGCGAGTCATGTCATCTGAGACACTTTTGAAATGAAGCCTGAAGGGCCTCAGGACTTGGATGCAAAACATGACTCATATGTGATCTTGCACCAAGGAAAATAGAGATCACTTAATGGGACTTCCCAGATTCAGCTTCTGCTGTCCCTAGTGAGGCAGTTTGCTCTTTGGGACATGAACAGTAAAAAAGACTGGAAGCAAATTTTACTACCTGTTCTTACTTACATAACTCACTTTACATCCCTATGAATGAAGGACCACATCATTGTAGTATCTGTGATGACAATTTTGCTTTGTCAGATTACGCTTCATTTTTAAAGCACTAACTGCAGATAGAGTTTTCTGGAAGTATTTTACACTTCCAAAGTTCTGTTTGACTTTCTCCAAATATGTTGTAACAAATGGTTGTTTTGACAGACTGAATGAATCACAACACTGTCACACCACACATCTCCAGCCTCTCCTGTTCCCACCAGCCACCTTTGTACTCTGTCCCTTGCTCTCTACATCAGCCACATCCACTTTCTGCTTCTCATCCAACCTCAGCCTCCAGGTCTGACCACTTGGGAGGCCAGAGCCCACAGTGGAACATGCAGCTGGTCCAGCAGTGAGGGCTGCATGGAGCTGTTTCCTGGCAGTTCAGATCCAGGCAAGTGGCCTCCTGTGCCCCAGGCACCCTCCCAAGCACCCTGATCTTGTGCAGCTCTGCTGCTGCACATGGCACCATCACTGCTATGCAAGTGGAATAATAATGGGCCCATCCTGTCTCATATCCTGGAAGGAGCAGGAGCATAATGATTAATATCCTGGAACTACTCAGCAGTGAATTCCAACTCTATCCTAGATCATGAGTTATGCCACAGGAAGACTGAAGAGACAAATGGCACCTATTAACACTTGCTTCCAGTAGCTCTGACTACAAAGAGGAATTTACTGGTAAGTGGCAAGAACTGCGATACTGGGCAAGGTAAAACATCATTAAGGCAACCAAGAGACTTTTGCTCCTGAAGTAGAACTGGCTGCTAGAAGTGAGCAGATACCAGGCAATTATGTCACATTATGCCACTCAGACTCAAAAGGGATTTGATGAAGGATAAAGCTCAACTACAGAAAAAAGCAGACAAAAGAACTCTATTTGTCTCTCAATTCCTCGTCAACAATTGTTTTTAGACTAACAAGTAACAGTAAAAAACATAACTGCTGTTATTAAAACAAGCAGTTATACTGATGAAAGATATAATTCAAAACTCCCTCATTTTCTATCTGTACCAGTCTTTGAAGAAAGACTTTTCCCATACAAGAGCAAGGTCAAAATGCAGAGTATTCACATAAAGCATCCAAGTTTTCCAGTGTACATTAATATATGCTGTGATTGTAGCACTTCCAGCTCTTCAGGAGAAATTCTCATTGGCATGAAAGCCTTCTGTGAAAACAAAGCTTTGAAGTACATATTGAGCTCATCTTCACTCCCCTCCAGAAGAAATACTCAAGTCTTAATAGAAATACCAGAGATCAATTGAAACAACTGCCTGTTGCATGTGGATCAACTGCTTTCTGAAGTAACCAAAACTTTACACAATGGCAGCACAAACTGAAATAAATGGCATATTAGGGCCTTCTAACTTATCCAAATCTGCTTTTTACACTTGCCAAAGATGTACCTCAATTTACCACTAGAAATACTGAAAAAACCATTCCTGGAGTTAGAGTCCTGTTATCCTGTGGATGGACTGCCAGGAAAGAAAAACTCAGCACTTGGCCAAAGGAAGAACAAGAACATTCCAAGTACCCATTTAGCAGTTGAAGTGGTCAGAGCAGGACCCTGCAGGACTGGTGCACCAATCTACCCCAAACAGGTAATATAAACTGCTGTAAAAGCACCAAAAGTAACTGATCACAAAAGAAATGCCTTCAAAGAAATGCAAGAACTGCAGAGAACAAAGACAAGATTTTTGTCTGGAATTGCAAGGTGAGGCTGAGAGAGACTATGCAAGTAGTTGTACAAGATGCAATAGGGAATGACCATGAAAGCAATGGCCAGGAAATACAAATACAGTGGTAACACATGTGGTGAAAGAAGACACATGACACACAGAGGGCAAAAAAGACACAAAATGCTTGGATCACTAAGTATTAGTAGGCCAAGATTCCACGTGTTATCTTCAAATTTTGGTCTGGTTATTTTACAAGAGTAGAAAAGAGAGGGAAGGAGGGGCAGAGATCACCTTTCTTACAGGAAAATTCTTAAATTCCTCAAGACTCATTATTATTGAAATTGAGCTGCTGACAACATCATGTAGTTAAACTCTGGGGAAACTGATAACAGAGAATTATCCCTTACACTTGGGTTCTGCCTTAACACATAAATACACA
The DNA here is from genome assembly GCA_030060385.1 of Muscicapa striata striata. Taxonomy (NCBI): domain Eukaryota; kingdom Metazoa; phylum Chordata; class Aves; order Passeriformes; family Muscicapidae; genus Muscicapa; species Muscicapa striata. Next base: position 245,230 of record JAREIS010000002.1, on the reverse strand, counting down.
GTGATCAGAATGGAATCTGACCAGGTATAAGCATTACATATTGAACCTGTTAACTAAGAGCATGATTCAAAAATCTTCAAATCCATTCACTCCAGTTAGGCAACCAACACCAAGCTGTCCTTCCCTTCTAGAATCGAGTGGTGCAAAAGAAATCTTAATTCACACACATGTATTCATATACATTTACATCTACAGATGAAATTATTCTGCCCTATGGTGAAATATTTTCCTGTCTTTACTAGAAAAAACATTTGAGACAAGTGCTCAGCTATAACTAGGCCCTTCCAATACATATGTTGAAGGACATATGTTGCCTGCAAACACACATTTTATTCATTCATGCAGTTGTAAGAATAAAACACTCAAACAAGAACTTACCAAGGGTTTTTACAGGGACATTTTTGTTAAAAGAGTGTGTTAAAAGGAATAGGAAGTAAATCAGATGCTGTAAACTTGATGCCTGAATTGAAACAAAAACTTAATTATGAATTTAAAGTGACAGCAATTGTGCAAACAGCATTAAAAACTTGGCTGAGAATGGGATGTGAACAAAGAAAATAATTTTAGTGATAGTTTTTAAAGATGCTGTATTTCATTAAAATAATCTGTAAGAACATTCAGATTTTTTTTCTTCTATTCCCTCCCAATACTATGCAACTTCAAGATTTGCATCCAACTTTCCCATTCAGAAACAGAGCATCTTTAAAGAGATAAATCAGCATTAGCTTACTTTTCCGAAAATTCACGTTCAAAATGATGCATGCTCTATTGAAGACAGCAGAGAAAGAGAGAGGACACAAGTTAATCATCCAGTTCTCGTGTCAAAGTAAGAAAAACAGATACTGTTAGCTGAAAAGTTAGTACACACAGTTAGTCAACACAGTCTTACTCACTGACAAATATGAGAACAGCAGATTGACTATTTCATATTACATTTACAATGCTTTATTCAATTCTAAAAAATGAACCACAATTTTCCATGCTCTAAGCATTATTATACTTGATCAACAAATACAACACACATGCTTTTCAGTTGCACATGCCATAATTCAAGCTTTAAAGGATTAAAGTGCATTTAGAGAGATTTAGCAAGAAATCTGCAGGAAGATTAGCCACAGAAGACGAAATCCATTCAGTGCAAGGAACACTTCCTGCTGCATTAACACCTGTATTCACACCTATGGGTCAGAGACACTCAGGAAAAGCACTTCCTAAAGCATTCCAACTGTTTTACAGGAAGGTGAGGGGCAGGAAAGATGCACCATATGGGTGCCAATGAAACCTGTCACACTGAAGGATTCAGAACAACTGGCACAGAAAAAGATTAAGTATAAATCTTTCACTACTCCTGCAGGGAAGTCCAGAGAAGCAAATATGACAGCTCCAAATTTTTCTCTGTTGAAAGAGATCTTGCTGTATCTTATGGATTTATTTGATTTAGAAAATACTCAGTGAAATTTTAAATAACCCATTACACACTGTTCTGCATCCCTTCTGATCCTAGCCACTGCTCACAGCCACAAAGAAAATGAACAGATTTTCACAACAGAAACACAGAATTGTAGGGGAAAAAAAAGAACCAGAATGTCAGAAACAGATGTTACATTAGAGTCATTTGCATGATCTAAACAACGCATTTCAAATACGTTATTTAATCAAGTACCTGCAACACTGCCATGGTATTGTTCTACAGGATGCTTTGAGATGCCCCAGTTCTAACACAGCCATACCAAACCAGACACACAGACTGAAAGTCTCAATGCCTTTTTGAGAATCATCTCACCACACACACCCATGAGTAATTACACACCCATGAGTAATTTTGGTATAGAGGTAAATATCCTTAGTAAGTAAAAGGAAATCAGAAGAGAGAAATGCAAGCTACAGGTGCATCATAAATAAAGTCCTACCATGGGACCAGTGTGTCTTTCCTCAAGGCAGCAATAGCATACTTGCTGAGAATAGTTAAAACGACAACACTGCTGGTGAAAAATAATCTAGTTTTCTCTCAGAATTAATATCTGAAATCTCTTCTACAAATTCTACTCACAAAAGCATTCCTGAAAATGTGACACTTGGCTTTATACCTCATGAACAGCATCCAAGCCATCAGCTCACTAGCACACTTCCCAGTGTGAGGACAGGGTCCACAAGCACCATGTCAGACAGGGCTGATCCCCACAAGTCATCACTGGCACAAGGTGACCAACAAACACACTGTGACAATATGGTTTGAACTGAGACAAGTTTTGAGCACAAACCTGAGCTACTTTGATCCACATCTGCACATAACTCTATCCAATGCTTAAAACCTGAAAAAGCTTTCAACTAAGTTCCAACAAGTCCAAGTCAGAACATAACTAAACAGTAGTTTTATTGGGGAAAAAACCCACTTTCAAAACATCTGTCCATTTTGGAGGCACATTTCATCTACTTCATTATTAAAGCCCACAGAACTGGCAACAAATTCTCCAGATCACAGTCAATACATCCAAAGAACAGCACTGTTATGTGCAACAGTGACAGTCATTATCTTGCTTAGGCTATCTGGGAGAACCATACACACTTCTCATGCCCTCTACTTGAAGGAGAAATTACTAATTTGAATTTCAGCACAACTGATTTGAATTACATCACACAGACTGCAGTGTCCTTTGAAAGACTATCCACAGCAAAGACAAATTTGATTGCATTGCTTTGGTTAATGAGTTGTGCTGTGCAGAAAGTTCCTGGGACTAGAAATCCTATGGCAAGAGTCACCATAAAAACCAGCAATGCCATGGGCTGCTTCCCCTCTAGAAATGTATTCTGTAAACATCTTTTGTTATTAATATTTGCCAGTGCTCCTCTTCCAGTCTTTCAGACTGGAGCACATCCACTACTGCTCAATATTCAGACTTGTAATTAAACTTCAGACCATTTCTATTGCCCACTCAAGCAGACTCTTCACCACTTCCCACCCCTGTTTTAAACATTAGCAAAACTCTCTGCACAGCCACCAAACTGAAAAACAGAACTGGCAAAAAACAATAAATATATTATTTCTACCCCAAATTAATTTTGTTTCTAGACTTGTTTCTACCAACTCTACTGGGTTATCAATGGGGTGTAACAGAACTGGGGAGATTTATGAAGCTTGAGCTACTAAATTTGTCACACCCAAAATTAGTGAAAATACATCACAGTAGTACAAGAACAAAAAGAACAAAGAGACAAGGGATGAGCAAGCAGTATTTCAGAGTGAACAGACCATTAACACCAGAACAAATGCATACTGCAACATGAGGCCCAGAAAATGCCTGGAAAGTAGCAATGTGTAATACAGACTTCAAAGTAAGCACATATACCCCGGGTAAATCATATTATATCTCAAGAAAGGTTATAGCTATAAAAAGGTTCCCTGTTACCCTCAAAAGAGAGCACATGCTCACACTCAGGCTGCCACAAGGTAACTGTCATCTCAGCGTTCCATCCTTGAAAACCACTATCCCTTAATCATCCTTGGGAATAACAGCACCACTGAGGGGCAGAGGGGAATAAAAAAACAGCATAAAGAAAAACACTGTAATGATCCTTGAACGTACCTGCTGTGGAGGGCGGAGTGGGGGATGATGGAGATGTTAAAGGGGAACTCGCCCCAGAGCCTGCTAAATAAAACAACAGTCAAGTAACTACAGCTGTGACATGGCAGCTCAACACAGGCAGGACAGATTGCTGGAAGCAGGCCAACTTTATTGACTGAAAATCCAATCCTGCTTCCACATCTTGGGGAAGATTCCCATTCATAGCAACAGTGGCTTTACAGTACAGAGTATGAGAGAAGCCCCAAACACATAGGAAGTGCACTCAATACTTCTCAGTGGGAAACATTTCTATTGCTTACACTGCTGGATTTCATCATACAAATTCTGTTCTCCTTAAGAGTTGTGCCAATGCATGGGTGGCACCCCATCTCGCTTAAGATATGATTTTCAGTCAGTTGCTGTACTCCACAACAAGCTGCTTTTGGACACATTTTAGCCAAGCAAATCAGCTCTGGTAATCTGTTCCATAGTACCAACCATGCCTTTTAACTAAATGAAAATTTGTCAGAGGCTCTGTTGTTTTAAAATTTGGCACTGAAACAGCAATTTAACACATAATTTTCTCATTCATCTTAACACTTTCCTATGTAATACAAATCATCAGAAAGTCTCCCTGAAGACTGCATTATTTGATGGCCCAAGTAATGGATGTTGTTGCTATTCAACTCAAATATAAAACAAAATGAAGAGACTGATAATTTTTTTTGAGGAATGGGGCACAGAAGACAGGATACATTACTTTAAATTAGGCAGCCGAAGGTACAACAGTACAATATTTTTAAGCCCTCAATTCACTTATTATTAAATACCCAAAACAGTGGTACCAGACTTTGGTAGTCAAATATGTAAAGTGTTTGTAATCCTAAATCTTTTCAGACAGAAAATTACAGTAATAACAAAAAATCCCTGAAACAGCTGTGCAGAAGCAAATTCCTCTCTCTGTAGTTACCTGAGTTATTTGAGTTGCTGTATTTGGCAGAGTGTTCTTCCCCACTTTCATTGGCAGAGCGTTTTGACTTCTTTAAAAGAGAACAGAGGAAATAGAAGATAGAATTAATAATCATTTTCTATGATAAGGATTAAACTGACACACAGATATATAACAGCCATCCACTGTATCACACAATATTTTTCAATGCTCAACATCCCTCTGGCCACACCAGGACGTGCTGTTGTGGTTACAAGAGCACCAAGGCTGTTCTGTGCTCAAATACCTCTAGCCAGGCACCAGGGAACTCCAGAGCCCTCTGACCACAAGGGAAAGGAAGAAAACTGACACACACACCCCTCCCCTGAAAAGAAGAGCAATGCAGACAGTGCTGCAGGAGCAGAGTGAAACAGGCTCCAACACCTCCCCAGAGAGTGGGGCAGGGCAGAGCAGCTCGTCTGGGTATGATGTTAACCAAGACTGGCTCCATACAGCAACCTCAAACAGGCTGCACCAATATGCAAGCCAGCTACCACTGAAACTTAAATGTTTTAGTAAATCTATTCCTTAGCTGAAGAAGTGAAAACAACCAGGAAGTAGTGCAGAAAAACACAGGAAAGAGTAGAGTTCATGTACCTATGGTTAAACCTGTGCATGGTAAACATTACAAAAAGAAACACATCATCTGTGGGAGAAACCTATTTAAAGATTGCTTACTTTTCGTGCCAAGATCTTCCTTTTCTTTTTTTCTTCTTCAGAGCCATGATGAGATTGAGCTCTTGTCAGCCTTCTGTGCTGGTGAATCTTCAAAATTAAGGAAAAAATAGAAAAAGACCATATGAAGATCTTATTTGTTTGAAAATAATGTTTGGGCTACAAGAAAACTCACTGTAGTTATTCTGCATGTTTGGATTTCCTTTTTTTGTTTCTGGTTTTTCCTTTTACTATTTCTAGTAGAGGATGGAGACTTGTACTGAAGTTAAAATGATGCTCTAACTTGGGAGCCACTACCTGTGAAACTGCACCTCTTAAAATAGTGAAATGTCATATAGTCAACAGCAGTTACACAACTCATAGTGCATTTTAGGGAAAGCAAATCTTTTGGTGAAACCTTTATTACTCAAAATCACTTCTGAGTAAAAACTCACTTTCTGCATGTAAAAGTGATGAGGAAATGAAATGTCTGTAGGAAATAAAGAAATGCAGATATTACCAATTTCTGTTCTTCTGTTAATCGCTTTTCTATGCATTCCTTGGAGATTTTCAATGCCTCTTTTAGCTTAGTAGGAATCTAATACAGAATGGGGAACAAAATATAGCACAAAATGTGATAAAGGAAAACACAATTTCACTGATCAAAATTCATCTGATCACATTTCTCATCTAAAGCCCCAAGATGTGACACTATTCCTTTAGTGAAGCAGAAAAGAAGACTCTAGATGCATGTTTTTCAACTCCAAATCTAGCTACAGATCAGCAGGAACAAAGAAACACCCAACCCTGGAAGGGATACTCTAAAGGCAAGGACAGATAACTACTGAGACTCCAGTCACATCCCCAAATGTCTGTGAGGCTGACAACCCAAGACACAGGTCACACATCCTCCAGGAGAAGTGCCCTGGGGCAGCTCCCCAGTGGCACCAGATGTGGCCCCTGAAATGCCCCAGTGCTGGAGCTGGCAGCAAGGTGCTGATGGTCTCAGGTACCAAAATCAGCTTCCACAGGTGTTTGCAATGTGTTTCCTCTCACTGCAAGGGACCTGCATGGCTCAGAGCCTCTGCTCAGACAGAGCATCACCATCAGTTACACAAAGGGTCACAGGGACACAAGTGTTCTCAGGGACAGCGTGGCAAAGGAACCCAAACACTGATGGCAAGAGCCACAGAGGCAAATAAAGCCAGCTCTCCTCAACCCCCTCTGTCAATTAATATGTAGCTCCCACATCCTGGAGCTTCTATAAACATCAGCAAATGAGGGTTCAGCTCTACCTTAAACTGTGGTTTCTCAGAGTTTGTTAGCACGACATCACTGAATAATCTGTGAGTTGATAAAAGGAAAAAAAAAAAAGAAGAATATTATTCCCAAAAGTCAGGCAAAACCAGAATGAGAATACTATTGGTACTGTTCACTTAAACCCCTCTCTCCTTTTGCTTCTCTGTCCTCAACCCTTGGCCACAGGTTTCTATGTACTGCTTTTTATTTTCTAAGAACTGCTGTAAAATTAACAGCACCCAAGCCTCAGAATGTAGTCACTACTTACAGCTGAGAAAACTGGTTTGTGTGAGATATTTTGAAAGTGGATAGAACAGGTACAGTTATCAAAGGCAGAGAAGGGTTCCCCCCAAAAAAAGAATACCTTTTCTTTAAAAGTATATGGATTCTTTATTAAAAAAAAAAAAATAATAATTTTTTTTAAAAAATCCAGGGACCTGACTTTAAATTTCACCTGAAAAAAAACCATCACTCTTGTTAAAAAACTTCTCTTAACATGACCCTTGTCTTAGAATTAACAAGAAACATGTGAAAAATCACATGAACTTAACATTTGAAAATATTTGCATTCTTGCCTGTCCTCTACAAAAGGCAACTAAAGTAAATATTCTAATATTTTGCTCTCCCCTCTATGGTATCAGCAGAAACACCATAAATGATTAATCCTTTTCCATCCAAAACAAAGACACTAGAGGGCAATGGTAGTCTGAAAATAAACTGGTTAGTCCATTTCAAAATACTTTGTCCTGGAGAACATACTAGAAAACTGTCACAGAGACCTCAGTCCTGGCTCCAAGATAAATATTTCTGAGTTGCTGCTCACTATGGAAAATTATCACAGGCTAGAGAAAACAAATTCACATCTAGAATCAAGTTAAGGAGAATGAGAAAATTCAGAAATAAAGCAAATTTTAAAATACTTCTAAAAATCCATGAAAGTTCATCCTTGTTTACAGGACTTTCTGACCCTTTCAGATTACATGTTCTTATGGTTATAATAAACAGATATTTAATTACATTAATTGCTTTAAATTACATTAACTGCACTGCATATCTATGCAAAACACTTCTGTAAAGAGTATTGGTATGAAGAGAATGTGGTATAATATCTTTCATATCAAATGCAGCAGGGCACAGATTGTTTATTCAACATCTTTAAACACCTGTACATTTCTGTATTCACAATTTTCCTACAGTATTTCTCCCAAGGGCAGGAGAAGGAATTGAAGGCTGCAGTGACTCTTCCCAACCAGGAAACTTGAACCTCAGAGCAGGCTCTAAATGCACTGCAATCTGTGCTGTGAGATCAGACCCAGATTCAGGGATGAACAATCTCCCATTTAGGAGGACCAACTACAGCATCTCACATTAAGAAACAATATAAAAACTTCCCACCAGAGCTGTGGTTCCATGCTCAGCATGCTGGTGACATGTCACAGTGTGGTGACAGCAATTTTCCTGGAATGCTGTGCCCTAACTGCAGGCAGGGTGGCACTGCAGGCAGGTGTGGTCCCCACTCAGTGGCACACTGACAGGGCTCCCTCTCTGCATCCTGCCCTTGCCCCCATGCCTGCCCTCACCCCTTCACTGCTTACTTGGAGGGCAGCCTGTAAGGAAATTTATTCTGCCTATGCTTCAGAGAATCCCTAAGCCAGTCCTGCAAGAAACGAGACAGAACTTCCATACTACATTTCAGGTCTAAATGCCACTGCTGAGCAAAGTCAGTCCTAAGAGAACTGATAGCAAAATCTGAAGTAGGTCTGAAGGGGACATGCAAAAAGACTGCTTATTCTAAATCCTTTAAATCAATCTGTACATGATCTCAATCATGCTTGCATTACTTCAATGGCTGGATTAATTTAAATCTTGCTAAACAAAGTGCATATGTAACAGCTCCAATACACAAAAAGACAAAGCAACTTTAAACACACATATTAACACAGGATGGGTTCTATAAAGCTTCACTTGGGACACATCCCTCAGAACAAGCAGCAAACCTTTTTAAAGAGGAACAAGAGCAGAAAGTTTCTTCCTCCTAAAATCATTAAAAACATTGCTATGAATATAAATGAATATAAAACAAGTCGAACAGGACTTACGGCATCTGTAAGAGCCGTGAGACAGTTGGCATCCCATTCTTCAGAGCTTCACAAGTCAGAATGGACTCCAACACTGACACTACCAAAGAAAGAATAAGAATTAACACATTTTTGCACAGCAGGATACCAAATGATTTAGAATGAACGTCTGGCACTGCTGTGTGATGCTCCCCTAAGTATTGCATCAACCAAGCAGTGATGAAGCTCTGTGGCATGTGGTTTTTATTATAGCATTACTATTACACATAGAAGCTTTTCAAGAATGTTAAACATGAGGCAAGGGAATCCAGTCATCTCATTACTTGCTAAACACTGCTTTATCATTCAGCTAACAAAGTTTTATTAATACACTACATATATTTCATGAAGAACATATTTTCTATTTGACCAAATTACTAATTCTTTCTGGTCACAGGGTGCAAAGATCCCAGGCTGCTATTTCACAGCACTTCAGCTTATGTAAAGTCTAAGAGTGTACCCAGGCAGCTGTGACTGAGATGTTCTGTACTGCATACTAACCAACAAACACTGATGGAGCAGGGGGGAAGCTCTCCACTGGAATCGTGTCTGGAGGTCTCCCATAGGTCATTTCATACAGTAAGTGTCCAAAGCAGTGAACATCAACACCCTCTAAAGTCTGTGGAGGAACAAAAAAATAAAATCACAACTTGTTAGTTTTTCACAACTGGTTAACCCAGTGATCTTGCATGGGAAGACAGAAAAGAGGAACCATTAAGGCTGTTCCTAACCATAACCATTCCCCTGCATAACTGCAGCTCAGATGAAATCATGCTACAAGTTAAAGCAGCCTCTGTTGTCTTTCTGTACAAGATGGTACAAATGGGAGAGTGGAATAGTCAAGCTCTGTAAAAATGTGTGAAGTAGTAAACTCTTCACAAAGCAGTTTAGAGATCTACACGCCAACAGAAGTCCCAAACAAGCACACTTTCCTAGCTAAGTTAAACAGCGAAGAATGAGATTCATAAAATGACCAGCTGTCACTTCACAGGGAAGTAGATAAAAAGATGGGAAAAAATGCATACCAGACAAACCTAGGAGACTCTCTTTTGCTCCTCCTTAGGTTTGTGCAAGCTGTACATACATGCTGAGCTCTCAGCACATGTCCAAGATTTCTGAATCACGTTTAAGCAGAAGAGGCTCCTCTTACTGCAAGAGGCTTTGATGGCACTAATAGATTTGGACTAACCATGCACTTGTGATCGTTTCTTTGACAACACAGTAGAACTTGTTTAGCAAGGTCAGCAAGCAGTTCTCTCATGATCCTACTCAGAATTTATTATAATGAGAGCCTAAAGGCAGGGAATGATGTTGCTGCAACAGGGCAAATTTGTTTTCGTATTTTTGCAGTAAGGTAAATGTTTTGCTTTGCAAGCCTGCAATCAAACAGGCACCCCTCAAACAAATAAAAATAACGTTTGAATAGCCAGAGATCTGCAAGCATCTGATCAATTTTCACAGTCTCCACCAAAGACAAGGCTGATTATTGCTCCCAGCTGAGCACAAGCAAATAGCTTTGCTCACTGTACAAACATACAAGTGAAACTGTAGTAGAGAATATGCAAATTCCTATGAAATACAGACTATGGTGGAAAGAGATCTTAAAACATCTGCACTTTACCTGTATTTGTGCTGGCACTGTTGCCATAAAAACACTCACCTGCACTCCCCTTCTACCTGCTTACCTTTGGCCTCAGCCTCACTCCAGTGTGCTGCAAAAAAAACTGCTGTGCAGCCAGACAGTGATTTGGAGGAAGCAGAAAAACGATTAGATGGAGCAAAGCTCAGACTAAAAAAAGGGGGCCTGAGAGAGGATTTTTCATTCTAGTCAATTTTCCACAAACAAAGGTTGAGAATAAAGATTTGCATTAGACTCAGATGAATTCCTTGTCTGAACCTTACATTAATTTTCCGAAACTGTGAGAAGTACGATCGATAAAATGATGGAAGTCCCAGTAAGGAATTTTCTAGATCCAGCAACTTGCAGGTATCCCCATCCAGCATCACATTGGCAGAGTGAAGATGGCCATAAGGAAATCCTTTCTCATGGAGGAATTTTAATACCTGAAAAAAAAACAACAGAAAAGCACCATCACAAGATGTTCTGATGATCTCAAGATCATAAGATCATAAACTTAAATGCTCCAATACTAAAGTAGGCACAGAATAAATGAGGCCCCCATTTGGAATGCTCACTCAACTTGATCTTCTATCTACATCCTCTCTGGCTGACTATTCATTCCCATTTCACTGGTAGCACTTTTCACAAAAAAATATTTGATGCTGATCCTCAAAGCAGGCTTATGGACACCTCCCAAAGAGATCTGGAAACTAAAATTTAAAATTCTACTGAATATTTGAGTAAAAAAAATTTAAAACACATTAACAACAATGAATTTATGGCTTATGTTCTGCAGGATATGAGTTACTTCTTTTCCTTTTCTCACAAGGAAAGGGCTGTATTATCACTTCTCTACCATTTAAGCTCCACACATACCAACTGCATTTTTTGGGGGAGGTCATAAATGGTCTCACATAAATATACCTAAATTCAACTCAGCAGATATCTCAATTTAGCTTTGAATTCTGCTGCTGATATAAAGCTTGTGTACTCAAAAGTTTGTCTACTTTCTGTGGTTAGACCTCCAAAAAAAATTTTTAAAAGCTGGTAAATTAAAAAAAAAAAAAAGTACCTCTAATATTTGCCTTCCATATGTTTTTATTTGCTGAAGTTCAAGACCTTGAATTTTTTTAGGATTGCAATACTTCTTCAGGAATGGGTCTTTTGGCTTTGCCTTTAAAAGAAACATATACATATACATATACATATACATAACACATACATATAATAAATAAACATGTTTCTACAAAAAACATGTACGGTCATTCCAGCGTATGTTCTACCATTTGAGTTGGGGGTGGGGAAAGATGTTACCTTATAAATAAGGTCCTTTAGTGTCCCTTTTTCACTGAATGGTCTAATAACCAGCGCTGAAGATTCGTTGGCAGTGGCAAAAGTGATTTTGTAAATATAGGGATGCTACCAAGAGAAGAAACTGTAGGTAAATTTTGAATGATGGATTTTTAAAAATCATTTGTGTTCAATTCACAAGTAAGAAAAGATCAGCCTGAATTGCATATCTAAAGTAGTAAATTGGATTCTCTCAGTGACATGGAATAACTCAGGTTAGTCAGTCTTTATCTGGAGTAAATGCAAAGAAAACTTCACAGACACTATTCAATTAACATATAAATTAAAAACAAAAAAGAAATCTATTTCAGCCAGTCTTTCACATGTTTAACATCCTTAAAGAAAGACTCTAGAGACTCCTTTTGGAGTCAAATGCCAGGTTTTCAGGCAGAGATGCCTACTGGATTTATAACATGGCATTTCACAGGAGCTTAAACTGTACACCCTCCTTTGCAGCTCTACTAAGATGCTCCTGTCTTGACTCCAAAGAACTGAAAAAATAATGAAACTTATTCCCCTGCCTCATCCTCTGCTGCCTGAGAATATCCCAGCTCATGGGTTAGCAATTACACCTAAGCAGCAGTGTCCTAACAGCCTAAAGGTGTTGAGGAGATGAAATAAAAGCTCATGATCTCATGGTACTGCACAAAGAAGAAAAAAAATCAAATCAACCACAACACTGAATCTCCTGTAATAATCCTGCAGGATTATTATTTGTGCTGAGAACGTTTCCTCATAGCATATAGGAAATTTAATTAAAAGGTTTCCAAATCTTTAATGAAAGCAGCTCTAAAATTACAAAATACGCCAACTAGGCTATATGTGCTTTTCCAAGATCAGTCCTTGACACACACCTTTGTACTAGCACAATTTAAAAATCTTCAGTACTCACAGAACAGGAAGAAAGAAGTTTCACAGCATACTGTAAGTCTCTGTCAGATAAGTATTTATCAGGGCCAAGATCAGCCTGGAAGTAAACAAGAAAAGAATGGAATTATAACACATGTTACATTCCATAAAGAAAATATGATCGATGTTCTACCCTGGCAAATTAGGACAGATGTTTGAAGGCATATTTTGAAGAGCAAGCAAGGAAATTACACACACAGAATGAAATCTGAAGAGGCTGAATAGGGCCATGGTTTTGCAATACAAACAGTCTGTCCATAAATAAGTATTACTGCCTCTTTCCTCCCACAGACCTGACATGCATTACTACCACTGAATGAACTTTGCCAACCCTAAACTGGGGGGCTGTGTACATTAGGAACTGATAAGGCACCTTCTTCCTCTGCAGCAAGAAAAACATCCCTCCTCCCACAGGCTATAGTGACCTCCACTCTCCAGTGAAGTCTCACAAATAGCTGTGCTCATACAATTAACAGGGCAACACATTTCAGCATAGGAGCAAAAGCAACTGTTGTTAAAGGAGCAATTCATGCCCCTCTCACCTCTTAGTTTGTCAGCACAACTAAAGATCTGTGTAGGAAAACCCACGACTTTAAAAAGGTTCATCTCATTATCTTCAGTGAGCAAATTTATATTATGGGCTACAGCCACATCATTACAACTAAAGAATCCTGAGGTGCAGGTTTGGGAACAAATGACCAAGCACAGGAACTTCCAAAGTGGATGTGCCATCAGAGGAAAGAAATACAAGAAATTTCACACCACACATCTACCTAAGGGCTTCCAGAGCTCTCTCAATGCCTGAGCTCTTCGATCTCTCTCCCCATCACTCACACATGGTAGTCAAAACCAAACTTTGAGTAAAATTGAGAATGACTTAAGTATGAAATTAAAGCATACATACCCAGCTTAACACTAGCCGTTCCTTTGGTTGATTCTTAATTTTCATTAAGAAATATTTCTTACGTATTCGCCAACCTACAAAAAAAATAAAGAAAAAAGTCAGCAGTGGCTTTAATTAAACACTGATTAATTAAATCACACAGCTTACAGGCAGGACAAGGTCTGTAAGCAAAGACAATACTGGAATCTTAGGACAACTCATATAGCTGGGAAAAATTTCAGGTAAGTTTTCATGCACACATGCCCTTCTTACCTATATCTTTTAATGGTTCAGCTACTTCCCACTTTGGCTCTGATCGGAAGAACATTGAAACATGCTGTAAGGCAATTTCTGGAAAGAAAAAAAAAAGGAGACAAAGAGGAAGAAAAAGCAGGAAAAAATTTAAATGTTTTTAAGACACTATATAATGTAATTATCCACATACGAGGTAAGGTTCAATGCCACAAGGAAGCCTTCAGGAATTCAGAGTAAAAGTCAGCAAAATCAATTCAAAAGGAAATCAGATAAAAACACAGTTAGAGGGCATTTGAATTTTTAACCTGGTAACTCAAATCCAGAGAGAAAATAGAGAAAGCACTGCTTGAAAAACTTACCTTACCAATTTCCATCCTATCAGTACTGGATCTACATTTCTAAGTCTAAATCACAGCTCAGATTTCCCACACTAGGTGTACACAACATTAGAACATCAAGTGTTTCTGCTGTATCTGTAAAAGTGCTTTTATCTCTTTGACATCCATCTGTGTTGCTATTACTAAGTGTAGTTTATGTAAACTAATTAGTTCTGTTTCACTGTATGTTATTGTGCCCTTTTCTGTGCAGGCAGAGGTATTTGGCCAGCTATCACAAGTCTTCATTTGGGGGCCAAAGGGGAGGACACCCATCTGGTTAGTGAATTCTCCCACAGCTGGGAACACAACTGGTTTATTCATGAAGTGACTTGAGGGGAAACCTCAATGAGAAGTGGGGAGGGGGAGAAAGGGCATCATGCCAACAAGGAATTTTCCCTAACATGGCACAGAAACTCAGAAAAAGGTAAGGATGTGCTGATCTCTCTGCATTATATCTTATTTATTTAGAAATACTCCAGAAAAAATGTGCAATAAGTATAATCTCTGCTCCAGTATTTAAGAAATTACAAACTGATGTTGTCTCTAAAGACCATAGGCAATGACATGTGTCACCAGAAAAACAATCTTGATGAAAGTGCTCAGAATTAACATAGAAGTCACAATGCCTCCTTGAGAATTTAAATTGCTTGCTCAGCATCAGCCAGTCAAACTGCATCCTTAAAGAGTTACCAATAATTTACAACTCCTGCACAGCTTATTATATTGGGAAATGTTCTTTGCACTTTGAAGCTGAAGACACAAGAATGTTACATAAAGAGAGAGAAAAAAAGACAAGTGAAAAGGAAGCAGTGAGTTCCTGCTTCAGTAGGCTCTGCTTCTAAGAAAACAAGCTTTGCATTTTGCAGAGAGTTGCTTTGCCTACGAACTAAATTTGTGGAGTGGGTTTCTTCACTAAGAGGAAGTTTTTTCAGTCTGTAAGACAAATATTTATTGGTATCTAATGGCTGAAGCTAAAGTAAGACAAATTCAAAGAAGAAACAGTTAGTAAAGAAGAAACTGATTACTGGGATATCATTTTAAGGAATACAGTGACTTTCCAGTATCTGTGGGAAGAGGATGTCTGGCTTAGTCTAGCCTTGAAAAAGTACTCAACCTCGCTCAAACAATTAGTTCTAAAAGTCTCTCACACCCCAAAGCAAGGGTAGAAGCTGGACAAGATAACCACAATTCTTGGAAGATTCAGTGTTCAGAAAATGGGCTGTTTTAACAGAACACTAAGCTGACAAACTTAACTCCACCTTACACTCTGAAAGACAAATTATTTCTCAAGAGCAACTCTTCTCATTTATTATGAATTGTGAGAAGCTGACATCACTCCCACCAACCCCTCTCCTCCAAGTTCTGCTTACACAGATCTTGACCCTCTTCACTCCTCTGTGAAATAATTCAAATATTTATATTTGACAATCCCAGCAGGATCCATGCACAGAGCTGGAGAAGCATTATCATAAATAATCACATGCACAGTATGAAAATTTTGAAGATAGTTCCCCCCATGCTGCAGTGTAGATCCTGGCCAGCGTTCACAGAAGATACGCAGCACATGCTGAAGTCAAGGTGAAGCACAGTTTTGCATTTTCTACTTACCAGTGTAATTTACAGAATAGCTGTTTGGGTCCAAGAATTTCTTTACCAGTTCACAGTTCGACAGTATGTGATGGGTAGTAATTACATCCAGGTAGGCCTGGAGTCCCTTCTGTCTTTCAGCAATGAATTCACGCTCCATATTTCCAATCAACTTTTTTGGAGGAAGAGGTAGACTTAGAGTTGAGATCTTAAAAAGAGAGGAAAAATTACTGACCTTGTTCTCAAAAAGCCTCAAGGATATAAAACTAGCAACCCAGAAAGCAAAAGTCTCTCAGCAGCAAACTAACTACTGGATAACTCTTTTTGCACTGTGTATGTACAGGCTTTTCTATTTTTCCTAAGCACTGTTATCAGTCAAATGACAGCTTGCATCCCACTGTGCAGAGATCAGTAAGTGGAAGAACCTGAAAGTACAAGGAGACAAATTTTTGCTAGTGAGTCATACATTTAAGAACACTACCCAATACCTTCAGATACTAAAATGGCTACAGTTTTCAGCCAGATTCTATGATGTACTTCTGCCACAGCACAAAAACAATTCACACCTCACCATTTTTTCTGGGTAAGATTTATAGTTTCTTATTTAATCAAGTGCATATTAGTAACATTCCTCTGCCTGTATATATTTGTAGGTAATGTTCTTTCTTTTAGTATTTTAAATATGGTGCAGATTTCCATTTTATCTTCTGATTTTGTTCCTGTACGTTTTTTAAACATCTATCTATACATCTTTCAACCCAGAAATAGCTGCAATCTACCAGGGGATGTACACTAATTGTTTTATACTGACACCAGAGATCCAAAACTTCAGGAAAAAAATCAGAGAAATCCTTCAAAATAGGACAATGAAAAAAATTCAAAGCCTTGAGTAAATCAGATCAAAGATATCACCTTTAGTATTTAGATTAATTACATCATGTGAACTGCCAGAATACATTTTTTGTGTTTTTAACACATCATTGTCCTGCAGATCAAAGCACCTGCTTTGGGTAAGCTGAACCTCCATGGGAGTTATCTTTAAGAGTTGTGTGTTGCAGGAATCAATTACACCAGATATAATAACCTCATTTCTAAAGCAAACAGGTCACCAGGGAGAAGACTGGGACTTTTGGTGTTTGAATAACTTTCATTTTAACTAGCAGGAAAAGTAACAGATTAATTCAACAAACTAATTGTAGCATTCCCCTTCCTTTCTACCTCCTTCATTTGAACACTGGAGTTGTCCCCTGCTAACTTTAGCACTTCTTGTTTTCTGACTTCAAATTATGGACTGAAAAAGAACTGTAACTATGACTGAATTACAGAAGCTGTTAATAAAAACCAGGAAAAAAACCAAAAGCAACCATATATCACTTACAGCCAGTAATTCACCAAGTAAGTTTTAGCACCAGAGGCAAACAGAACTCTCCTTTGGCAGACTACTCATTTCAATTCAAAACTGAGTTTCTAAACAAGAACTAAATCCTTTTTTAGTATTACTCACTTAAAAAGCATGTCAAACCATCATCACCTTTACCTTCTTGACCTGACAGCTAGCTACCATCAGAGAGAAACTTACTCTAATTCACACATTTTCCAACCACTATTATTTGTTTTAAAACTTATAAATCAGACTTCTACTATTTTTCAGCAGAAAGTAACATTCAGGCTGGGGTTTTTGTAGCAGTCTGCCAAAACACACAGCAGAGCACAGCAAGAAGACTCCAGCACAGAAGAACACCTCACAGAGGGTCTGACCTTGCAAAGACCTCACATGCTTTAGACACTGAGCCCCAGCTCACCACTGGAGCCAGGATGGGCTTTGCCACGGAAGAACCTGGGAATTAACATTCTTATCTTCAGACCACAGCCTGCTCAGGAATGTCTCTTCAAAAGCTGCAATAAAATGCTTCACAAAAGCCAGATATCTTGCTGTGAATTCCAGTACTTCCAGTACCAGCACTTCACTTGACAAAACAGAGGAGCCAATGATCTCCACTGATCTCTGTCAAACAAGTAAAGGGGAAGAAATGCAGAACTGACTGGAAGAAGCTTTTCAATCTGGTACAACTGAGAGCTCAGGGAACCCCTCTTGAAACTTTCTGATATAAATCAGGGTCACATATATACACTTCATTATTTTCCTTAATATTTGGCAGGACTACATTCCCTAGCCTAGACAATTCTGAAATTCTCAGTCCTAACCATTATCACATAGGTGATTAAGAAGAGAAACTCCACATTCCAAGTCAACTGCAGCTGTGCTCAAACACACCCACACAAACACAGAGGTCAAGTATGCCACAAGAACTTGGAGAACTTGGGCATTACACCCAAAAGAAGCTCCAGCAGTTCTTCCAGCAGATTTTTAGCTTTGAAGAAAAAATATTAGGGTTTGGTATCTTCTTATTTGTTTGGAGTTTTGTTTGTTTACTCTAATTTCAATATACACAAGATGAGAGCTTAAAGGGTTTTAAAACATGTCATGGGACTTGAATATTGTGATGGAATATTGCTGCTTAGAGTTTTGGATAGAAACGTCTGAGAAGTGCTGCATTGTCTTAATGGATGAGGAAAGTTCAGACTCAGCATCACAAAGAGTAATTTATAAAATACTCCAAAAGAGTGGCAGAAAAGAGCCACTGGAGGTGACCAAGTGCTAAAGCACATGGCCTGCTAATTTAGCCACCCTCTCATATCCTCCCATTGAAGTTAGAGTACATTGTGATAATCATTTTAATGTTTTCCAGTCATCCAAGCAGCTGACATTTTTGTCCTGGATTTTAGTCACTCTTGTTTCAAATTTCCCCTTTGTCCCACTCTGCAAAGTTGCTCTCAGATAATTTCCTGGACCCTGCACTTTTATCATTCACCTCTATTTCAGATACGAAGGCTTTTTCTTTCTAAACTTCATCATATATAACCTGTTTAACTTCACTTTATAGATTTTCCACATAGGCCTAACTTTGCAGTACCTGTCATTTCTGAATTTTAAGTTTTAAAGGTCCATTGCCTTCTCTACTAAAGCTGCCTCATTTGAAAGGTAAATGAGAAGGCAACAAAGCCTTTTCATGCCTTAACACTTTCTATTCCCTCACAGTTAAGAGGAGCTTGTTATAGATGGCTGCAAAGTGAATGCTTCCTTCTTTTTAAAACTTTCACAAAATTTTTTTCTCTATGATCTCTATCAAAGCTATGGTTAAGACCACAATGACCCCAAGGTACTCTGCTGCCTAGTACCATCTCAATTCCTTGTGTTCCCATGGGTGTTTGTCTAATTTTAAATCTTGGATGCCTCTGGAGCAGGAGACACCTCTGTACTGCATTAATTCAGCACATCACAGAGGAGGTTTCTAGGTCATGATAAAAGTTACAACGTGCCACTGCACATTTAACAGAATAATTCCACAAGGCAACCATGCTGTATTTCCTGAATTATGACTGATTTGCCCTCATCCACCTGCAGCAGAGGAAGCAGTTACAGTGGGCTCTTAGAGCACCAAAATCAACACCCTTACAGGGCTTTGCTCACCGAGGCTCATCAAGCAGGTAGTTAATTTGATTTGGGGAGGAGGGAGGAAGTGGAAGCAGAATTAAGCTCTTGAATTCATGAAATGCTTAACAGGGGAAAAATTTTAAAGTCACTAAAATTGATCCTCAAATTGTGTCATTCACT
The DNA here is from genome assembly GCA_030060385.1 of Muscicapa striata striata. Lineage (NCBI taxonomy): Eukaryota > Metazoa > Chordata > Aves > Passeriformes > Muscicapidae > Muscicapa > Muscicapa striata. The sequence goes on along the minus strand of JAREIS010000002.1, from coordinate 225,951 downwards.
TTTTATCTTGTTTGCCCAGTATGGAAATCTCAAGTAATGAGTTTGTCTCCTGTAGATGTTAAATCACTGCTGCTTCCCCCTGTCCCCAAACACACTCACATACTCTGCTTTTTCCCACACAAACTAAAAAGAAATAATTGTCCTAAAAGGCAGAGGAAAACACACAGTAAGTCCAGTGTCTGACCAAGGAACACTCCTCAGTGACACAGAAAACCATCACATGAGAAGCAGCATCTGGTTGTGCTTTTAGACGAATATAAATAATGAGACACATAGCACTTTAGTGCTGAATTTATAAGGTTGGTATGTGCCTTGACTTTCTCCAAATCAAAGGAGGAACAAATAAAAACACATAAAACCGGAACAAGTCACAGGACTGAAGGGAAAGATTCAGCATCTGCCAATTTCCTCCACTTCTATATAAACTGATCCTGTTGATGCTAAAATTCTATTTTTACAAGAGAAAACTTAAGGGTGAATAAGTACACATTCATGTTACATTTGAAGACACAATTTCTCTGTGCAGTTATGCAAATTCTTTTTATTTCTTTACCATAATATATAAAAATATCACAATTTTGAATATATTATTCTAATTACATTTTTTATTTATATATGAAGAGTGAAAATTACCTGCAGGCTGTTATTCAACAAGTCAAAGTCACTATATCGCCTCACAATCTGTAAAATAAAAGACAGAAATTCAGGAAAGAAATTACTTTTTCCATTAGCATTTGACTCCTCAAAATCCCATCAGAGAAAAGTAATTTCCATTTACAATCATCTTCTTTTGCAATTTTTGTACAAATGCCTAACTGTTGGGTTTACGTCACGCTGCCAGAGAGCAAAAAAGAGTTTTTAATCACAACTTGATCAGACAGAAAATGCATTTCTAAAAATTATCTTAGAACAGTACTTGTGAGCACAGTTGTCTGCAAACAAGGCATTTTTGCCATATTAGATGTAATAATTTTTCATACTCATCTTCATTACTATCTCTTGGTTTCACTGGTCTCATATCAGCAGAGCTGTGATTTTAGCACTGAGAAAGGCAAACTGGCATTTGAGATTTTAAAATTATGGTTGTGCCAACACACAGTAGAAACACGACAGGCATTTTTCCTGGAATATTCAGAATAGCAGCAGATATCATGCCTTCTGTAGCTGGCAGCAATACTGTTTTTCTCTTAGTTTTGACCAAAAGAATTCAAGCACTTCATGTTCTCAACTCCAAATCAACATTTCACTTTCCAGCTCAAATTTTAAAAGCTAGGAATAGGCAATTTTCAAACTCCTCCTAAAAAAAGAATCCTGGTTACGTGAACTACAGCTTAAGAAATTACCTGCCAACTGTTTTCTGTTGTAACTCCTCTCTGGACACGGATTATGTACTCCTAATAAAAACAAAAAGTCATTAGAAATAAGAACTAATGAGCTGAAGAAAGTTATTGGGCAATTGTTAAAAAATGACAACTAACACTCAAATGCAGAAAATTCAGATCTAGCACCCTGGGGAAGGTCAGAGCTGGTTTGCTCAGACCCATCCCTAACTGTTGTTCCACTCTGCTTTCCCAGCATAGAAGACAAGGAGAGCTCCAGGAGCTTGCACACCTGTGGAGCACTTGTGGTGTTACAGAAAACACCAGCAAAAGCAAACTCAGCACACATCTCTACCCACAACAGCTGAAGAAACCTCTCTCTCCTCACCTCCAACATCTAACAAGTACCCCCAGGAACTACTGCCACCACCATAACAAAGTAAAATGCCACTAAATACCCACAACTGCACAGCCTCTCATTACTTTTGTACTAAGAAATTTACCACAAGAGCTTGGAATGTGCTTGAGTAACTTGAATGTATCTGTTTCTCATGATGCTAATTCTTCATTTATAATGCATACTTAATGTTAAATATTTACATATTAGCTATGCGGATATATTTAAATCTCCGTGAGCCACTTCTGAATTTTAAGAATTAATTATTCTCCCACCACAATTATATTCATAAATCACAATTCTTTTCAGTCTCTTCATTTCAGGTACTGTGAAGTGTCTTCTGGTTTTGGAATTTGCCTTCTGAACCTCACAGAACTAATTCCCCTCTTTCAAATTAAACTAAAAGCTATTACACTGAAAAACAGAAATATACCATTGGATTAAAAAAAAAATAAAAAACAAAACAAAAGTGGGGCATATCAGAGAATCCCTCCACAGATTTAAATTCTCATTTAACATCTACAAGTAAGTTGTGTAAATCAAGAATTATGACTGTTCCAGACAAGAGGCAAAGGCAACAATTACCAGCTGGCTATACCTTGTGTATTCAACCTTACCTAATCCAGTTTTTATTTTCTAAATTATTTCCAAAACTCAGTGCTGCTGAGGCAAAAAATGGTAATCAATTTTCTAAAATTCACTTAAAATATCCTTCATTATCAGAGCTCTCCAATAACTGTAGCAAGTTGGAACCACTTAGCCTTGAGAAGAAACAAGACTAGTAAGCATGAAAACCAGAGTGATTTAAAACACTTGTCCTAGCAGCTTAGTTGGAAATTATAGAAATTCAAGATGTCACAAACCAAGACACATAACTGTAAAATCAGAATTAAAGTGTCTATTTTCAGAAAGTCAGCCTGGCATATTCTTTCCTCTTACCATTTGAAATCATAATTATGGTGTCTTCCTGCAAAACAAGAAGTCCAAATCCTCATAAATGGTAACATAAATCCACAGAGCTGATAACATTTAACCAGCGTAATTATCTTTGGAAACTGTGGGACAGAAATCAATTAATGGGACACCTGGAAACCCATATTCACCACTAACGTGGCTTCCCTTGTTTTGTGACCATTGCTGCATTTTGGAAAGAGGCTACTTCACACACAGACAAAAAATTGCAGCAACTGCTTATTCATCAAGTCTCAGAGGAACATTGGCTGTTTCTCTGAAAAACCACGCCAGTGATGATTCACCATGTGCAGTCATTCATCTTTTCTAGGATTTTGAAAGAAGCAGAATTATTGCTCAATCCCTTGTAGCACTTGCTCTTTATCCAATGATTGTCATTTTCTATTGTACCCCAAGAAAACGCTCCAGGACAGGCAGAACACAAATTCATTAAACCACCATCAAAGCATCTTATTGCACACAACCATACCGGTCAACACAGCTCTTCTGGAGAGCCTCGTGATAAACAACTCGGGTCTCAGAGCTCATTCTCACAGTAATATTATATTTAAAAAAAAAAAAATATATATATATATATATTTGGGCCACAACTATTTTACCCCCACTTAGTTGAGCATTTTCCCATATCTGCTTTTGTGGCCTAATGCATTAATCAAGTCCCTTTTTTATGTCACAGGGCTCTCAGCTGGAAAGAGAAGAGCAAACACTCTCCAGGTGTGGCCATTAGTTCTGTGTATGGAAAAGTCAAGTCCCCAGCACACACTCTCCATCAGCACTGACTGTAATGAATTATTGTCCAGCTCAGCACTACCTGTCAATACAACTAACAAAAAACCCTAAATGGTCTTCTGAGCTGGTTGAGGGGCTTTTCCTTCATGCTGGTAATGAGATTGAAAGTCAAAGACCAGCAATAGTAGAAAAGCCAGGATAAGAAATACAATCCCATTCCCAGTATCTGCCGTGGCTACACACAATCAGCAGACCACAGTATGCTGAGTTCTAGTGAGAAGTTGATACTTCCTATTGCCTCCTGTGGCAACAAGCTTGTCGTGGGATTATAATTAGCACCACTGATATATGCTTCCCATAGGACCAGAGAGGAGCTTTCAACTCTTCAAGTTTAATGCACAAAAGCCTTTATTACTCTGCCAAATTCTGTTTTAGTTGGAAAAAAAACCTGAATTGCAACAATCTTCTTCTGAGACAGCCTGATAGTGGGACTGAGACTGTGCCCATAGGAAATAAATGAAAGCATAAGGAAAACAGAGGCATACTCAGGATCATTTCTGTTTAGCATCATCATCTAACATAGGAAAACAGAGTGGAAATGCCTTCAGAAAAAGCTAGTAATTACCAGAGTTCACTCCTGCAAACAATTTTAGGCACCAACAATCATGCTCAGGGAGGTCTATGTTCACCACACTCATGTAGAAATTCCCATGGCATCTTTCACTCCTACATGAATAGCTCAGAGTTTTTCCTATGACTCAGTTTACCAAATAACTTCAAAGGATCCCTAACAGCTGCTGGTTGGGAGAGAAAGGTCTCAGCTTGCAGAAGAGAGACAACCTCCCATTCTGCTTTGCCCACGGGCAGCAAGGTCACTGCCAGCAGAGCCTCCAACAAGAGGCCACAAAACCATTCCTAAAACAACCTCCCTGGGTCCCTGCACACAGATAAGGGTTGTACATCCACTGCTCTTCCTATCAGTACTGCCAGGCCACTTCATAACACAACCTTGATATTCCTACAGCAGCTCAAAATACATTTTTAAAGATGCCAAGGAAAGCAGTTTTACCTATGGGATCATTTCCTGGCTGTCAAAAAAAGTAAAAAAAAAAGCTGAAATGGGTGGAGGAGGAGGTTGGGAGCAGGGAAAGATATATGACCCCATTGCATGCTGTCATTTCCTAAAATCTTCTTCCTACTACTACAGAGCTCTGGATAGAGTTTCTGAAAACGAATATTTTCCAAAAAACCACATGGATCAGTGACAATCACACTGCATTTCTCCAGTCCTTTCGGGTAACAGTTGCACACTCACTGCGTGGGATTAATGTTACCCTGAATTTACCCATTTTCATGCACAGCCAAGATTTAAGTGGAGTTTTTTTCTTGGTTTTTTTTCCCCCCAAAATCACCAAGATTAGCCCTTGGTATTCCAGCACTTATTAAAACATTATCATCAGCAACTCAGAGCTGCTCAGCAAAATTTTGTTAACATTCCTGAGTGAAAATTGCACAGCAAAGCACTCCAAGTGTTTAACAATTGCTCTTTATCACCATCCCTAGTTTTTGAAACAGGAAGCAAACAGGAAAGAAGGCTTTTGCAGAGACAAGATAGAGAAAAGAAAAAGTGATGAGTTAAGAGATTCTTATAATAAAATGTAGTCTCAACAATATTGGGTAATACATTCTGTTTCCCCAAGCAAACAGTCTCTAAATTTCCAGCTCAGGATAGTCAGTCTCTTTTTCCACAGATTTCTGCTTTACATCTGTTTAATCCAACAGGCTTGAAAAGCCAACCATTATATAGATCCAGGTCACCTTCAGGTCACATCAACTGAAAGTTTGAAAGGGCTTTATTTTATAATCATTAAAGAGAGGAAAGCCTAATTAAGCATGAATACAATCCCTGCTTAAGTAGGCTGGATTGGAACAATTTCTAGTAAGAAGCTCTTTTAAATGTTTATTTAGAAAATCTCCCATGTGAAAAGTAGCAACAACATCAGGAGAGCTGCTCAGCCTCAGAGGCCTCTCTGTTACAGGGCACAGTATTTATTTGCTATTGCACAACCTGCCACTAAGCCATGAGGTAGGAGCAGCAGCAGAGGTTGATGTTTCCCTGCTTTTTAAACAATCCAGGTGTGTTTGTGTTTGTGTTGCACCACTCACACACTGTATCCCTCCTGTAGTAATGAGTCAGCCATTCAAGAAGTGAAAGCTATGAAGTAGGACAACTGCAGGGAAAAAACAGGACACACATTTACATGTAATGAAACCTAGTGAACACGAAAAGCTTTGGAGAGAGATGAGAAATCACAGATTGTCAGTGCTTTGCATCACCATGACCTTCACCAGAAAGGCAAATTACTCAGTATTTTTCAGGAAATACTCGGTAGCCAACAAAAATATTCTAATTAGGGTTTACTGAAGTACAACATGGAAACTAATATTTTGACTACAATCTTCACAGGACCTACAAATGCAATACTAATTTAGTAAGGTCTCCAGTAGAAACCCTAAGTTTGGAATATTTAAAATTAGGTGTGATGGAAGAGCATCTTTTGTGAGCTCAGGCTGCAGGAGGGGTGGGACGTAATCAAACTTACTAAGTCCAGTGGAGGAACTGCATTTCTGAAACCTCAAACAAGTGAGCTATGACTCTTCCCTGTGTAAAGCCAAGTCTAAAACTAACTTCATGTCTGATTTTGTCCAAAGTGAATGCAGCTTTGAAAAGACTGAATTCCTTGTAAAGCGGATGTACAAAATCTTTTACAAGCTTTTAAACTAAACCCTGCAGTCCTAGGAATACGTGGCTCCATTTTTCTATTTGGAACAACATAGAAAAAGCATAAATGCTTTTTCAATGTTTTTCTAATCTAAAAGCCATGAGTGTCAACATTCATCATTGCTTAAGGAAAACTAAAAACCCTGAAAGATTGTTATAAGAGGGATTTATTTCAGCTGTTCATTTCCAAATGCCTTTAAGACAACAATGTACTGTACCAAAGCTGGCTATTTCACTACTTCAATTTCAAAATATGAAACACATGAAAAAGGAAAATCACTTCAGAAAAGAATTAAGAAATGCTCAGAAGAATATGTACAACTTACCAGCAGTTTTACTGCTGAAAACACTTGCAGGTACAGACGTGCAGTTCTTAATAAGGAAAATGTCTAGGTTATCATGGAAAAAAATAGCATCCTATTTTAAGGCTTAGAAAGAAGCCACTATTAAATAGTGAATACACAGATGAAATATTGCATTATGAGGCAAGCTTAACAGCCAAAATTTATTAAAGGTTTAGTGCTGAAATTGCCTCTGTTGTCAGAACACAACATTTGGCATCAAGATGAGACACTTGCAAATGGCTTAGTATATTGGATGTAATCCTGCTCCTATTGAAGTCAAGGAATGCAATAGCAACAAAACTTCATTTTCTACAAAAGGGTTGGTACACAGACCTACAAATGGACTGACTCATGGCTGTGGAAAGGTGCCCAACACACCCCTGGAAGTTACACAGTTACTCTCTCTCTCTCTCTCTCTGACCCATTGCTAGTCACAAGCATAAAGAAGGAGACAAAATGAAGCTGACCAGGCTTGCTCCTGTAATTTCAAATCTATTAGGTGAGATGCCATTGGAATGCACTTGCAATATGTACTTTTTTGGCTTTCAAAATAAAAAGGACTCCGTAAACACCACACTATAGAATAATTTTATTTAAGTGCACATTCCAACAAAACTCAGACTGCTTGTAACACACTCAACCAGGGAAACAACTTTTGCAAACACAGAAAGGCATCATTTTCCTCTCCCAATTATGACTGGAAATAAATTCACAGAAAGAAAGCCTCAGTGAACAATTTCTTTGTTGCAATGCAAAAACACCAAGATTATGTTCCAGCTCAGATGTGCTAAGTCCAGTAAGAACCTCTGAGCTCTTCTGACTTGAACGAAGCATGCTGAGCCTGTGAGCCTATCAGATAATTCTGCAGTTGGCCACCTAACAATCTAAAACCCATTTAGGGAGGTTGACATACTATTACTAAGCAAAAATTACAAATCCTCAAAAGTATCTTTTCAATAGTAGTTTAATCTCTTCTTAGGTTTCTGGAGAATTCAGGAAAGACATGGTAGTTTCAGGTTTTGTTTTCAGTTTTGTTTTTTTTCAGTTTCACCTTCAGCCTCAGGAAACAGAAACTCAGCCTCTGCCAAGTACAGTCCTTGATTCAATGCTATGAAGTTTACACTTACCCAGTCTGTTGTACTAAATTTAAATTAACAGAAACTGCTGAGAACAATACACAAGCAAACTATTCATTAGACACAAGCTTTGGTCTTCTGTGTGATATTTCACCATGTCTACAGAGCTTTTCCTGAAATTCTTCACCTTTTCCTTAGCTGTTTTTTCAGAAGACTGGCTATTTTCAGCACCAACAGAAGGTTTACATAATTACTAGCTCAGTTGCCATGTTAAAGTTGCACCTAAACTCAGCCTAAGCCATCTTCATATGAGTGCTTTTAGAAGCTATGATCTACAGGAAAAAAATACAAACCCAAGTTTAAAACAACTCTTGCAGCGCTAAACAACATTATAAAATCTTAATATATACAGCTGACAAAAGAATAGAAAATTTTTTCATGGCTGCCTTTGCTTTAGAATAGGCCTAGTTGTACAAACATTAGTTTGAGATAAAGCATTTTATAGATCTACATCTTTTGATACCACTTTGAGGTGGAATGAAGAACAAAACTAAAAAGCATTCAGTTAATGACAATCTACTTTCTTCTAACTATAATTTAACAAAGTTAAATATAGTCTTCCAGCCCCACAAAAACACTTCAACCCTTTTTTCTTAGAAGGGCTTCGTTTACACACCTCTTCAGAGACAAGGATTTATTTCTGCAGTTTATTTTGAATCAGGAAAGTTCAAATCAGGGACAGCATCACCCATCAATAAACAAACTATTTAGACACCAGGGACACAAGATGAAGTATCTGAAATGACAGAATAGTCCACTTACATCAAGTAAGAAATCAAGTCTCTGTTAATGGCTTCCTCTATTTTGTTATCCCACTCTGGCACTATATAAACCATCTGTGCTACACACACTTCAAGCCATCTTTCAGCTATCAACAGGGCTTCTGCAGTAAAACAAACAATTACTAATAGATGTATCTTAGAGACAGATTTTAAATCAAAAGGCACGGTGCTCCAGCATTCTTTTATTAAGAAAATATCAGAACAAAACAGTAGAGAATTTTTCTGCACACCCATTAGTAACAGAATACAGAGATGAAAAATGGGGGGAAACATTTGCTATTCCACTCCCTCAGACAAGATGACACAAGAAGAGTCTGGATTTAAATAGTTCTTCCAAGTGATCATTCTAAAAGAATTTTGGGACTTTTTAATTTCTAACCAGAATCATGCAAGCCAAAGGAAAGAACACAAAATGCTATTGTGCTAACATTTGCACTAACAAAAAAAGCATAATAAGGAAACAAGTTACGAACGAAACTTAATCTGGTCTGCTAACTGGGGAGTATTAGGAGTTACACAACTTCTCACAGGACTTGGCACACCAATCTTTCAGCTATTGAAACAGGTAAAAAGCATCATACTTGCAAGGAAATGAACTTCTTTAGTCTTACTTATAAGAAGAGGAATTGCAAGAATTGAGAGCCATAGCCTGTTGGATTCACAAGACCCTGTAGACAATTTCTCACAGGTAACTTCTGTTCAGAGAAAGACTGGAACACCAGTAAATGTGAGTTCCTCAGACAAAAAATAAACCTCTTCTTAGGTGTGAATTATTTATATGAAGAGTGTTTAATAAGACAATCTATAAATTAGTTGTATACCCCATGGTGAATCTACAGGTGAAGGGTATGAAACAGATGCAAGGAACTAGGAAGTGATCCCCAATGCAGGAATCAGAGCTGTGTAAGGGACATAAGGAAACCCTCTCTCCATTTAAAGCAAGCTTCCCACTGGAGTACCTGCTGCTGAGGTACCTCTGGCCTCTCCAGCATCCCTGCTCTCAGCTAAAGCAGGAATCAGAAATGACAGCCAATTCTCTGATTCACACTATTGCTTGGTCATACCATAATGAAACCCGGTTTTAAAGTGGAAAATAACTGCAAACAGGACATTATAGAATTTGGATAATTACTGCATGCTCAAAGACAGCTCTTATGGAAGCACTGTGCATGTGTCCTAGGCATCCCAAAAGAATTAATCTATGGCACTCAGGTCACGGAGGGCTTGTTCTGCCGGGTGCCACCGCTCCAGAGCGGAGCAGCGGCGCTGGGGCTGCGGGGTCCCTGCAGCTCCGCAGCCTGCGCTCAGCCACACGGCAGGACCCGGAGGCAAACGCAGCCCATTCACGTGTAACTTCACCACAGCCACTGAAACGCGGCAGCCAGAGCCCGTCTCTGCTCCGAGGGCTGCAACACGCCGCGGAAAGCAGGAATTACAGTAACTCCCAGGGCCTCGCTCGGAGCGGACGGCGGACAGCGCGAAGCCCGCAGCGGCCGCCCCCGCACCCCGCGACGGAGCCTCCGGGGGTGCCGCCGGCTGCCCCGGGACCCCGCGGACAGCGAGGGGGCGAAGGAGCGCGGCGACCCTCGGCTCCTCGGCACCCCGGCGAGGGCTCCGGGGCGCTGCAGCCCGCGCTGCGGGATCGCGGCCCCGCTGCCTCCGCCCCGCTCCCTCGCCCCCAGCCCAGCCCGCAGTGCCCCGCCGCACCCCCGCCTCCCGCCACCCCGGCCCCGCTGCCGCGGGCTCGGCGCGGACCCCGCGCCCAGCCCCGCGCCCGCCGTGCCCGGCCGGCCCCGCGGACCCCGAGCACCCCCGGTGCTCCCCGTTACCGGCTCCGTGCCTTCCCTCCCCCGCCCCGCCGCTCCCGCCTGCCCCCGCGGCCCGGCCTGCCCCGCTCACCGTGTGCGAGTGCAGGCTCTGGCTCGCCTCGATCTGCGCTGTCAGCGGCACCGTGTCGTCCAGCAGCACCTTGCCGGCCGGCGGCTTCTCCATGAAGGCCATAGCGGAGCTGGGAGCGGAGAACCGGCGCCGCCAACCCGCTTCCCGGGGCAGCTCCCGGCGCGGCCGCCGCTGTCAACACGGCAGCGCCGCCGCCGCCGCGGGGCCTTAGCGCCGCCGCCCGCGCTGGCACCGCCCGCCCACAGGGGGCGCCGCTCCGGCGGGGCCCGCCCGGGAGCGCGGGACGGAGGGATGGGGACAGCGAGGGATGGGGGACACGGAGAGATGGGGGACACAGAGGGATGGGGGACAGGACCGGGATAGGGGACACGGCGGGATGGGGGACACGGCGGGGACAAGGGACACGGCCGGGATAACGGACAGGGAGGGATGGGGGACACGACGGGATGTGGTACACGGCGGGATATGGGGCACGGCCGGGATGGGGAACACAGAGGGATGCCGTACACGAGGAGGCTCGTCCCCGCGGGCAATAACGGGGAAAGGGGCTGGAGGGGAGGCCATGAGTGCGGGCAAGCCACACCGCCATCCAGGCCTTCCCTGCCCGGTGCTCCCAAGGGCACCAACAGCGGCAGTAGCAGCTGCAGCCCCGGGGGATCCGCCCCGAGACACTGCCGGTCCTCCCAGAGAGACTGGGAAAATTATAAGAGCTGGCATACTTGCTGCTCTTTATCTTTTGGGGTGTTTTGTGTTACTAAAACAATCAGACTATCCCATATACTTTACTCAATTTCTAGAATTTAGGGTTTGGAGTTGGTATTTTGTGGGGTTTTGGTTTGGTTGTTATTCAAAACACATTTAAAGTTGTTTACAATTGAGTTCTTCTACGTGACTGCAGCAGCATAAGAAACTTTCTATTTGAATACTACTTAGTGCTTGAGAACCTACAAGCTGGACACCTGTCTGCATTTCCTCTTTTTACACCATACACAGGAGTTACTCTCACTCAAGATGCTGTAAGACTGCAGAGCTTGTCATACACCTGGAGCAGGTGTCAGGAACAGCTTCATCTGTCTTGCAACTCCATGATGAGAGGAAAATGGGGTGTGTTGCTGTGGTTCAGCAGCCAGGCTGGAACAGCAACCTCAGCTCCCCAAACTACTACTCCTGCAGTGACAGGTCAGACACAGATCTGATTAATTTTGTCAATAGGCTTTATCAAGACAACTTCCCACCTGGAGAGGCAGGTGAACAAGGAGCAGGGTAAGGGGGGACCTGCTTCGATGAAGTGCTCTGTCCAGCAAAAGCCAGTGACATGTAGTGACCCAAGGCAGAAGGAAAAGAAACGGGAAGTGAAACAGCTTCTCCAGACAACAGATAAGGAAACCTCTTCCTAATAACTGCTTCCAGGTTACAAACAGGCCAAACTCCAAGCTTTAGAAAGAGAAAGCATGGAGTCAAACACCTGAAACATTACCCCTCCCTCTGCTCCAGTGTGACTAACTCCTGGGGTTAGAGTGCAGCACACTCAGGCAGTGCAGCTGTTTTACCAGTAGCTTTCATCACAGGTTGAGGAGAAACTCCCTCTTCTTAAGAGATAACTTCTGAGGTTATTTGCAGCCAAAGAAAAGTTTCAAATGCATTTCTGTTGCAGAGAAGACAGGGGCATAATAGATGCTTTGCCAGAAAGTTACATGAGCCACCAATTGGAGGCCTTACTCCTAATGGCCTCTGTCATTCCTAAAAGAAGTTTCTTAGTGCATAATAAATAATTTTATGCCAGTACTAAAATAATTTAACCCAGATGATTTACTAATGAATTTGCCAGAAGTCTGCTCTAACAAGGTACTTTCATTGTGGACAGGTGGACAAAGGGAAAGCCATGTTCACACACTTAAGCAAAGAGAGAGAAGCCATATAACTAGTACACAAATCATCTGCCCTTGCTTGTCTTGCCCTCAGGAGCACAAGTACAGTAAGTACAAGTTGTGACAACACATTTTTTAAAAGCCTCCTTCACTCTTGTTCTGGGAGGCAAGTTTCAGAAGAAACACCACCTGGAGCTGCCATGCAGATTACAACACATCTTGCAGCACATGTGTACCTCCAGTACCTCACTTCTGTTCCACTTTTAAACACAGCACTGTCTCCTCCCCTGGTGCTTGTTGGCAATCCAGCGGTTTTGTACAGAAGGAACAAGTTTTAACTGAACTTTGCTGCAATTTTACCAGAAAGAACAGCCTCAGTGTGAGTCCCACCAGCCCAAACTTCCCACTGTGGCAGCACAAAGGCTTGTCTAAATGTGTCGCTTGGTCACAGCTAGTGCCTACCTCTGTTGGTTTCACATTGGCAGTGAAACCCATCACAGAGAAACAAGGAAAAGCTCTAATTTAATTCCGTTCTAGTAAGATTTAGTTTGTGCATTTTGAGACATTTTGAAAGGTTTTTGTTGCAAATTTACTGGTTTAAGTGATGTCACATAAAAAGAGAATCAAAATCAAGTGTACAATGGTTCTGGCCTTTATACTGAAGTTGCACATGATGAACAGCTCTAACTCTCTGGCACCATGACTTTCACCATCCCTTCCATAACAGTTTTCCCACTTTCTCTGACCTGACATGATACAGAAATGTGTGCAACAGAACCCTTCAGTCGTTTCACTTCTGCTGCAGCTCTGACTTCTTCACCAACATACAAAGGAGCTGGAAAACGAATCTCCTGGGAAAGAAATATACATCCTTGACCAGGCATTTTGGTACCCAGAACTGCAGAAATAAGTCCATTGATCAGAACTCCATGAACAACAGTTCTCCCAAACCTAGACTTCTTTGCAAACTCTTCATTTAAATGCAAAGGATTTGTGTCACCTGTTAAATCAGAAAAAGAAACTACATCATTCTGTGTAAAAGCCTTGCTAAGTTCAGCTTTGTCTCCAACTTTTATGTGTAAGTTCTGAAATACAGAATGTCCAAGCTGTGAGTTGATAAACGTTGGCTTTGTCAAGGCTCTTTGTTGGAAAATCCCTCCAGAAATTCCACGCCTGAAGGGCCCCAACATTTCCAGGAACTTCTGCATGCTGAACCAACAACTGCATTCAGTCCAAGACTAATTCTCTGCTGTTGCCACATAACGCAAGTAGAAATGGAGATGTCTAGTTTGGGGAAAGAAAAAACAAACAAGAACTTAACACCTAAAGCATTAAAAAAACCCACCATCAAAAACTCTCAAAGTTGAAAATACTTCAATTTTCCTTCCACATGATAGATTAAAAACTTAGAGCAATGTCTGAGCAGACTTTTGTCTAGTCATGGCTCCAGAAACAATTCTCAGAACTCATTTTATTAAGCAGCATCATCTGGGAAAAAAATAAGCTCTGGAAGTGCATGTTCACATATGCATTGTTAGACAAGGTCAGTTGAGAGTAACCACTGGAAAGGCAGAAAGTGTGGTAGGGAAAATAAAACCTGGACCAAGATGTGGGTCATAAACAACATTTGCCAGAATTTTTTTTTTATACATGTATTAATGACATCAGGACTTGCCACTGGACTGAAACCACAAAGTAATGAGACAGCCACTACTATCACACTGTACGAGACTCATTTTGAGATGAGAACTGCTCAAACACAGGTCCACACACCTGCACTGAAAGGCACTTCACTCCTAAACCAAGGCAATTTTTGCATCTAGGCCATCTTTCTATGAAAAGGCAGTAGGCTCAGGCAGCCTGCCAAGATTAGAGCCAGAGCTGACATCTGGGGGAAGCCACCCAGCCCCACAGGACTTTACCTGCAGCACCCGGAAGGCACACCTCCTGTTCTGGTAGAAGCCCAGCAAGGTTAGAGCACTCCACAGCTTGACAAAGCCACTGAATAAAAGGAAAAAAAATACATTAATAAATTCTGGGGTTTTCTGTTTTCCTGCAGCACAGATATCTCAAATAGAAAACATGTGATGCAAAGAGTAATGAACCCTTAACAGTTTAACAGCAGGTAATTTCACTAAAGAGTTCTAGTAGCAAAACTGTATCTTGAAGGATTATTGCAGTGGCTGTAGTCTCTTATCTTTGACACAGAGATAGGTACTGCACCCTCAAGTTCACTTTACCAGCACTGTTCTTGTTCTCCACGTACATTTAAACTTGTTCTTCACCTAAATCACCTGCAGTTGTCGTCACCATTTAGAGTAACCGTTCTCATCTTTACTAGAGAAAGAGATTTAAAGTCACGACCTCAGTAATGCTTACTTCCTATCTTAAAACCATTAAAATCATTCTGGTTTAAAGCAGGAATAAAGTACTGATGCACAAAGTTACCAAGACTCAGTAATTATTTTCTGCATGCTGTATGCAAATACCTGCAAGTTAATTCTTCAAAGGCCATTCTTAGTTTAAGAGTTCTATTTTCTTACAAAAATACTTTCATGGCATGAAAGCATGCACTGACTGCACCTTACCTGCTAATTACTCTTAATATGGCAGATAGAGTTTTTTCCTCATATGTTAAGACATCAACAGGCAAAGCTGCTCCAACCTATTAAAAAAATGTTTAGCAAGTATCAGCCTATGTTCTTATCATGGTTTATAAGCAACTGATTTAACCCCCAGCATGTTACATCATTAAAGGTGTTACATTCAAAACTCACACAGGTGTTTCAGTTACTTTACTGGATTTTAAACAGCACCCTTCCTCCCAGAGTTCTTTAGAAGCCACTTTTATTTCCACATAACAGCTGGAGAAACATAGACCAAGAAGTGATGCGATCTCCTTAAATTCAGCCAGCAATAAAGGAAACAGAGCAAAAACAGTACCGTGGACTTTCCCATCCGCAAAGCTGTTCCCTTCCCACAGCTCTCTTTGTAAAGGCTCTCTACAGCAAAAGCATCAATACCGCAAATTCTAAAAACAAGTATCAAAGAACGGTTTGAGCTGGAAGAGACCTTACAGAGTTCATCCAGCTCCAGCCCTGCTGCCATGGTCAGAGATACCCTCCGCTAGACCAGGCCTATCCAAGCCCGGTCCAACCTGACCTTGAGCGCTGCCAGGGATGGCTGAAGCCGCTGGACTCCGGGCACTGTGCTGAACCGCACAGCTCCACTAGGGGCGAGTCAGAACGGGGCTGGCGAGCGGGTCACCGGGTACCGGAGGGTCCAACCCGCACATTCACCCTGCCGAGCCTTCTCCTCCGGCCCCTCCCGCTCCAGCAAGGTTCTCCCGGCCCAGCCCGGTGCCGGTCCCACCAGACGTGGACAGACCCTAATCCCGGTTCCGATGCCGGTCCCACCTCTCCGTGCAGCTCCCTCAGCGCAGTCACCACGAGCTGCTTGAACTGCGCGGCGTTCGGCCGGGCCCCGCCGTCGGGCAGCTCCCTGCGGAAGGGGAGCACAGAGGGTCAGGAGGGCTCTGCCGAGCCCGGGGGTCCCGGTTCGGGGAGGTGGGGGGTGTCGCTCACAGGCGCACGCGCAGATAGTGATGCTCGGCCGCGCGCCGCAGCACGCGCCGCTCGAACGCGGCCGTCGCCATTACCCGCCCCTCCGGCCCGCGCGCGCCGCCTGCCCGCCCCTTCTACGGTGGCTGCGCGGAGTCATTTGTCGCCATGGCAACCGCGCAGCGCGGCCGGCCCGGGCCCGGGCCCGCCAGAGCGCTGTAGACTCTGAGGCCAATCTCTGGACAGCGGCGGGCACAGGCAGCGTTTCCAAGTACTGCACGCAAGCTTTTAGCTTCACCTAGGCGAACACGGAGCGCTGCCCCACAAACATGCTGCTGGAGACGGGCACACAGAGATGTTCCTTCGCTTCTCCTCCAAGCAAACGCGTTGGTCCCGATGCAGTTCCTGGTAAAGGCAGCACCTGGCGCCAGGTTACGAAGACTGAGGAGACTCTGCTGTCCCAGCCTCGGTTTTGCAAGGACACACAGCCGAAACGAACTTGAGAAGTGCACAGAACGAGTCTTTGCACTCACCATTCATCAGCTAATTGAGATGATAAAATAACATCATTTTAGTATCTTGTACCAGCTCTAAAGATTGGCACGAAATGAATCCTTACCACGGAAACAGCAGAAAGGACACTTGCTCTGCTGGAAGAATTAAACATTATCCTCGAAAGAACTTCACAGAATCTTCCTTCTTTTACCAAGTTTATCGAGGAATTAGCATCGACCCCGCCAGGGTAACACTGCAATAGCCCAATGCACATACGACATGATTGACTCAAGGCCAAACTCACAGGACACCTTTTGCCTGCACCTTCACACGGCTCAGTCTGTACAAAGGTCCTGTGTTATTCCAGCACAGATTTCTCATGCTCAGCACCACAATCCACCTGAACTCTGCTCCTGGGCCGACTTTGAAATAGTACATAAACTGCCAAACGTTCAGAAATAAAACTCCAGCAAAAGCAAATATAAATTCACATGTACCAAAGTAATTTTCAGATTGTTAGTTAGGTTAAAGAAAAGGCAGTTTGCCACAAAAAATTCAGTAGCTGTAAGCGTAGGCTAACAAGAGATCTTCAGGAATATTTTATTTCTCCTGGAAACCGAGAACCAGTTGTTCCAGTGCTCAATAAATCAGTTCTACGATAATTTGGCAGCTTTATTGGGACCAACAATACCTACAGAAGTTGGTATTACTTTTAAGATATCTGTCAAATTTCATCACCAAGCATCAACACTTGGAGGGCAGGTGCTGTATAAAATCTCTGTTATTGCAGTAGGGCAAGTGCTGCTCTCCCTGAGGCTCTGGCAAGAGGAACTCGCCCAGTTCCAAGTGTATCCAGGGAGCTGCTGTAAGGCTGGGGTTGTGTCAGCTGCAGCGAGTCAATAACAAGCACACACAGGACTGTACAGGAACGCTGGACACAACAGGTCAGTTTTTTATTAACCACAAGTGAAGCTGAACCCCAGAGTGGTTTAACTTGTTAAAACCATATGTTTATATGGCAGATATTTTTCTTTCATGTTCAACACTACAGTGCAAGAACCAAACTTCGCAGCTGTTCATCCTTTGAGAATCAAGTAGTAAAATTAATTAAAATAAGGGTCCCTCAACGAATCAATTAAAAAAAAAAAAACAAAAAACATTTAACTCAAAAGAACAGACCAATTTTAAGAACTGTCTTATTAAATTCTCCCAAGTGAAAAACCTTTAAAAGCACTTGGAGCCTTGAGGTAGCAACTTTATGCAGAATTTAATTCCCCTCCTGCCCCACAGAGGAAAATTAGTAGCGCATTATTAGCTCCAGCCAGCTAAGCTGCGTTGAGTGTCTCCTGTGAGGTGACTTTCTCTTGCCTCTTGAAATAGCAGTGTAGTGCTGCAGAGCGCCAGGAGGAAATCCACAGGGAAGGCCTCTTGAAATAAAATTTATGGTTTGAAAAAAGTGATCAGCAACGACTGTAACAACAAAAATTATCTGAAGTTAAAAAACTCAATGTGTTTGTATTTTGGCAAGACTAGTTTACAAATACAAGTCAAGAACAAGAATCTGCTTTCAGCCAACGGAAAAGAAAGAATGGAAGTGACATTCAAAGGGGTTTCGGGGGTTTTTTGCCCTCTGTGCAAAATTGCACTTTGTTTTTAAAGTTTTAAGTTTTGCACTTTTGTTTCTAAGAAGAGAGCACTTCCGCTCTTTTTTGTTCTTTTACATAGTCAAACCTGTGCTGTGACATTAGACAGAAATACCAAGTGCCAGGATATTTAACCACTGAAAGCTCCTCTCACTGACTTCACAACAATCACAAGCAGGGAATCACAAACAGGAGATTTGTCTTCCTCTAAGCCTTTAAAACATGATCCTCTGTGCCCACTTTGCTGCTGAGTTGTTTTATTAAAAACTAAATCTCTCTTTAGTGCCAATTTCAGAGACTCAGTGGAACATTTACTGAACACTGAGCAGTAACAAAACACCTGGGCTTCTCTCTGCAACAACTGCAATGAACAGAGTGCAAAGGAACGAGATGAGATACAGGGATGGGGCAGATGGTCACAACAGGTGCTGTATTTGCTCCCTGGACTCGGTATCAGCACTTGCACATGGCCCAACTTTGCTCACTGCTGATGCTCTAACCAGATTCCTGGCAATATTGAGTATCTGACTAAAGCTTCTTTCACTACCTTCATGCTCCAAAACTGTACAAACAGGTTGATTAAAGGAGACCAAACTAATCAGGCACATTGCACATTATAGTTCTTAAATGGAGCCTTCTTAGCAGCTCATTCTCTTTCAGCTCAAAGTCAGCCGCCTCTCTACACCACAGAATGATTCTGCATGGACCCTGAATGCAGGATGGCACTGCCCAGTATGCCATTGCTCCAGGGAGTCGAGAGAAAGGCAGAACTTCAAAAACTTGTTCACATGGTATCCCAATATTTTGATTTTATATTCTTGTCTTTTCCTCTGACTTTTGGAAGCCATCAAATCCAGGCAGAAATACCTCAAGAAACTGACATCAGCCTTGGGGTTTAACTGGGTTTCAGTTAAATTTTGGAACAACTGCCTGTGTTTGCCTGTGCTGAGGTTACAGTCCTGTCCTGCACAGAACCAAAGGCATTAAGAACCAGAATCCATCTGTAAGGCAGCCCAACCTGCCAGGCTCCTCTGGATAAAGGAGGAGATATTCTGCCTGCGAGCAACAAAGGCGAGCAGGTGATTATTCACAGCAAGTTTCTCTTTAGCTCACATGACAGTTTAGGCAGAAACTCAGGATGGTTCAGAGACCAGTTCCTGTTTGGTTCACAGGACAGTCACAAGCTGGCTTCAGAAACTTTGTCATGGAGCCCAAAGTATTTTCAAGTTTATCTGCTATCACTGCAAGGAACTGATGAGTAGGGTTTTTCTCTTTTTTGTTTTTTTCTCCCTTTTTTTTTTTCTTTGTTGGTTTGGGTTTTGTTTGGTTTTTTAAATTCTGTGATGAAAACAATTATTTTTGTCTTTGGTGTTAAACCTTGGAAGCATGAGTGAAAAATACCTGCTGCTTCTTTGGCTGTAATTTATGACAAAGAAACAGCCCAGGAAAGCAAGTGAAATTCACTGTTCTAAAATACATGCAGTTAGAACAGCCATTAGACATCACGACCAGAACTTTAATAATATGGAAACACCAAATTCAGTGGTGTCCATTACAAATCATTTGCATTATATAAAAATATGACTGCAATTACAGTAACTGGACAACAGTCATTTAAATTTATCAACTTTCCATCTTACTCATATTGCAGGGAATGGGAGGAGCTCATCCACTATGGGGAACTGTCCAGAAATCAACTTAGAATTGCTGCTAAGCATCTCATGCCTTAAGAGAAATGTCCACTGTGATAACTAAAAGCAGGAATTCAAGATTAGCATCCTTCCATTCTTGCTTACATGGCCATGAATAAAAAGAACAAGTTCTGTTACGCTAGTATTCACCATTAAAATTTTATAACCCCATAAAACACCAGTATGTTTTGCATGAGCTGTGGAAGAATGCAAATTCAAAGGGTCACTAGGATTTATTACCTCCAAATTCAATATCTTAATATATATAGTCTGTTTGTACACCATAAAAATGTCCTTCTTATGGTCTGATTCTTATTCAGATAATACCCTGATAAAATCTCAGCCATATGCCAGTTAAGGTCCTTAAAGCTATAGAAACAGAATCTACCTAATAAATGCTGCAAATTTAACAGGTATTTTAGATAAACATCATTAGCTTAATTATCACCTAAACCAAAAAGACTCCTCAAACACACCAACTGCATAGTTAGCAAAGACATTTGCTTTACAAAGTCAAATGTTGCCAACTTTTGAAAAGAGCAAATCAACATGGTATTTGGAAGCATTCAAGTGTCTAATGAAGTTAAAATACTGTGAAATGTTAGGACTGGGGGAAGCTCCTGTAAGTAAGTACAGAAGTAGACTTCATTTAAATTATGAAACATTTACCTCCTTAAAACTGACCCAACCCAACAAATGCACCCTGGGAAATGTAGCAGTATAAAGGATCTCTGTAAGCAAGAGTAGGTCATATATTGTGATCTCACCACCATAAAATGTACTCAGTGTCAGGAACAAGGAGCAAATTTGGGGAGATGACAATTATGACACATTCAGGCCATTTGATCTGAACCACTGCACTTTGTTGGACAGCATAGAGTAAACCACTTTTCTTTGCTGCTCAGAAAACATTTAAAATACGTTTTCTGCATCTGGTTGCTAGCAGACTCTCCCATGTCCCCAGCTCGGATTACTTGGTTTAAAGAGCTCTCTATATTTGTTACCTGCTGCTTCCAGCAGGTGGACCAAAACTTCAGTGCCATCTTATTCATTGACTCCATTGATACTTTAACTTCAAACCCAGATGCTACAATTAAAAGCAAATTTAACACTGTGTAAGGAAAGCATCAGATGAAGGCAATCAGCCCATAAAAGACTTGTACTCCACAGGCTGCCTCTGCAGAACAGGCAGCCTCCCACTACAGAATCTGATGGGACAACCATCCCAATAGTAACACCCAGAAGGAAGGAGGCTTCTATATCTTGTACACTTTGGGTTTCATATCAGGCACTTGAACTGTTGGACAGATGCCATTCTGAACCAAGTAAGTGAACATAGGGTTAGAATCATCTTTAATCTAGGTCTAATAATGAAGTATCAGCAGCAAAGTGGAGGCAGGGAGGAGTGAGCAATCCATCTGTGCTGAGACTTGTTTATGGTTTCTAAAATGCCCAAGAAAACAGCAGCAGTAACTGTTCCGTAGTGTCCGTTGTCCTTGTGAGTTGTGTTGCTGATAGGAGGCTTTTCTGTGTCTTGAACTAAGAAGGCATTGAGGTACCCTGTGCCTAATTCCCTGGATCCATCAGGTCCATGCTAGAGCCAAACATTGCCACCAGCTGCTCCTCGTAATGTGTTATATTCCTCTTCATAATGTCCATGCAGGGTCCAAGCAACCTCTCAAATGCTTGCACATCCATGACTGTAATGGAACAGAAGTGAAAACAAGACTGTCAAAAAGGACACCAAATACCAATCTGGCTTTTGAACTCAGAACACAGACCTTCAGTTCAACACAGAAAGAAATCACAGAAGCAGAAATCATGTTTCTGATTTCTCTCTGTACTGTTATTTGGAGAAACAAGATTAATGAAATACAAACCTGATCTCAAAGATAAATACAGAAGCCAAATACACTCCCACAGTGGCATTAAAAGATGACGTGAAAGCTACGTGTGACAAACAAGTACAGGCCCCACACACACAGAAAATAGAAAATTTTCCATGAGGAAGCAGCAGTGTTTCTCCAACTTCCACTTGGAGCTCCACTCCAGCCCATGCTCCTGGCTTCTGGAATCTGCCAGTTACCAAAAGGTTGCTGGGTTTTGAACGGCTGCTCGCTCAAGCATGGTCCATGAGACAAGCAAATAGCAGAAAAGCATGGCTAGAAACACAGATCATCTGCTTACCTAAACATTTGACCTCCCCAACAGCATAGGCAGAGGCTGCTCTGGGTTTGTTGGTAACAAGTGCAAGCTCTCCAAAATACTGCCCTCTGTGACACCGGGCAATCTCCACCTCTTGATTAGCTTCTTTACTCGTCATAGTCTGTCAAACAGAGCAGTTTCATGATTTGCACACAGCTCAGTCCTTGTACAAAGCTACAGCTAATCCCAAATACTTTAGACCTGTGCACACAGCTCCTTGGTTTCAGGCCTTTAAAAACTAGCAATTCCCAAGTCACAGTAGAACACCTTAACACCATGTTCAACTGGAGTTTGATAAGAAAATCATGTGCCAGCTCTCAAGTTTTGAGACAGGCAGGTATCTACTGCTACAGCTTTGGGAACTGCTGTTATGTAGCCCAACACAGGCTTTATCATGCACCACATGCTGCTCTCCTGGCTGCTTCAGACTGTACAGAGATCCATTCAAATGCCAACATCTAGTATGTCACTAAAGATAACAAACCCCACATTTTGGAATGTGCAGATTTCTGTAATCATGGAAGAAAAGTTTCATCTCCACCCTTAAGGCCAGGGAAAGTGTATCAGTGTGGGAAGGGATGGGATGGAGTTGAGCTGTGGGCTGTCTCAGTCACTCACATATCAGGTTAGTTTGCAGAGCAGCAGACAGAAGCAAAAGACCTTTGCACTTTACTAAAATTACTTCTGGCTGCTTCAAAACATGTATGGGAGTTTACAACATACATCATATGAACAACGATGATCAACATAATAAAATACTAAACTCAGGGTGGGCTTCTTCACATCTCTTGTATTAATCAGTCAAAACAGGGCTTGATTAATATAATGCCTAATCCCTCAATTTTAACTCACCTTGCTTTTAATCAAGATTTTTACTTCTCCAGATTCTACAATGTAAAAACAGTCTGCTTTATCACCCTGTGAAGAAGAAAAGGTAAAATAAATTATTTTTTACTTGACTGTGAAAGCATGTATAAATGGTATTAATGCATTCACTTTGAACTGGGCCATCTGCAGAAATCTGCTAGAACTGACTAACACTCAGATTCTGAGCATTAAAAGGTGACTGGCTGGGTAATACACCAGAGAAGCCCACAGGGAAGAAAGTTATTAGTGCACATCATTCAGGAAGAGGGCAGGAGTAAAGGAAAACACAAAGGAGGTTGATGATACACAGCAAGATCACTTAAATGCAAATCTTCTGATCCTGACGGAAGTAGGCAATAGTTAGTAAAAATAAGTAGAAGCTAAATTTTTAGAAGTAAATTTTAATGAAACAGGGATTCAGTGACTGTGTTTCTTTCAGCAGGAAGAAGGTGCCATTAAACTCTCCATGCTCTGCTTGAGCAGAGGGGGTGGACAAGCTGATTTCCAGGGATCCCTTCCAACCTCAACTATTCTGTCATCTTGTGAGAGGCTCCAGAACATTTTTCATATTTCTTTCAACCTCATCATGTTTAAAATCTTCAGGTGATCCCAGTTTACACCTGCTCTGGAGAGCTTCACCTGCACTTTATAATTTTAAAGTTTTGTCTGTGACAGAAGGGACATCTCCTCTCTAGATCTGCCCCCATGGGCCTGGCATAGGGCTGGAAGTCAGAGTGGAGATCTGCAACATGCATCCTGCTACAAACCAAAAGCAAAAGGACTACAGGCTTCAGGGAGACAAAGACTGGAAAAGGAACTGATAAGGGAATGGGAGCAGCTCAGCAAAAAAAAAAAAAAAAAAGGAGAGAGAGAGAAATCTGACATTAAGTGCTCAAGGAGATGAATGTGATGGGGGAAGGATGGAGAGAGATGTTTGTAACTCCAACATGAAACATGGGCTGAGAGAAGATGATGTAAGATTTAAACATGGAGTTACAGAAAAAATTAGGCCTTTAGCTACAATTCCTGGGGATGGTTGTAAGCCATTGAGTGCAAACTTTTCATTCACCGTTGCCAACTATCACAGCATGAACTAATGCTCTATGCTAACTTCTCAAAGAGTAACTGCTGAAAGAGTACTTTATTTTCAAAAAGAATGGAAACAAACTGAGTGGGAGACACTTTCATAACACTGCTAACAATTTTCAAGTGCTTTAAAGCTTACTGCCCTTAACTGAAGGGTCAAATTCCAGAAAGGTAATTAAAATTTAAAATTAGTCACAAGGGAAAAGAGGTTCCTGGTATTGATGCAACTGCTGTAATGTAAGAGTTATCATATCTTTTCCAAGAACAGAATTTCATCGTCTCTAGCAGTGCACTACCATCACCCAGACCTATACAAACTATTAATCCTCCTTCTAAGGATAATTACATCCTTGTCCTTAATTCAGTTATTAGAAGAGATTAAAACCAACTGTGTAATTGGATCACTGATGGTATGAATTCCCAGTTTTGAGACTGATTTATAAGCTCTGATTTTGCTGAGAGTTCTGTTTTCTCAGGGTCTTAAGCAAAAAGAGTTTCAACTTTAAAATTGAGGGTATTTTTGGAGTGAAGTAATTTGACAGTTATCAGCAAAATTGTTTCCTATATTCAGTTATCTGACATTCAAGATAATTAAGATCAATTATTCAACACACTATCAAGGAGTCATATTCTTTCTATATAAGAACAATGTTGTAATCAAAAAACCTGCAGTTTCAGGTAAGCCTTTCTTGCTTACTTCTACTTGAACTAGAGCACTTTTACACAGCAACCCACAGCTAAATTTGGTGCAAAATTCCAGTGTCTGTAACAGTGTTCCAAAAAGCTATTTCTGTCACTGCCAAAAAAAAAAAAAAAAAAAAAAATCAAACAGCTATAGTTTGAGTTCATCCAGCTTCATGTTCCACCACCCTGACCCTGCTCTACTGCAGCAGACAAAACATTCACCAACCACTAAAGCCAGACCACTGAAATACCTCAGGAAAGCACAAGAAAAAGCAATCGTTTCAGTTAATCCTGACAGTTTCTTAGAGCTAGAGATTCCCTGTTTAATCTGGTCATAGGGGCCTAGGAAAACTCTAGATGGGGCATTTCATGGAAAACTGCATAGACGTTCAATTTCAGCTTCTGAAGGCACACTCATCTTGAATCCTTGCAAAGATACTTATAAAACATAGATGAGAGAAGAAATACCAAGAAGCTAAAGTAATAGAATAAATTTGCAGCAAAATACATACTGTCCATTCCCCAAACATTTAAGAAGTAGTTAAATAAATTAGAGATATTAAAAGAATAAATGCCAAGTTGGTCCAAGAAACATAACTCTGCAAGTCAATTCCAAACAGAAAAAACAGAAGCAGAGAAAGGAGAACAATAAAGAGAAGTTTAGATTTCAAATACCTGAGAAATTATACGTTCCCCATCTTGATACACCTTCTCTCCTATAACATCCACTATCTTCATTCTCTCTGATGCCTGGAACAAGAGGAAAATTAAAAATAATAATCAATTATAGTTAATCTCTGTGAACTCTCCTGAATCTTTATGACTCCTCCTGAAATGAACAGACATTCACTAGACCCACAAACACCACTTATAAACACAGCCCCAAAATGACATTGTTATAGTACTGCAACACGTCTTAAGACTACCATAATCAACAGGGAAACAAATATGTCTAGGGTCCCATTCCTGTGCTTGGCTTACCACTCAAATTTAAAAAAAACATCTGATTTGGCTGGTTTAGACCTAAGGGGGGGGGGAACACTTTAAGATTCAGTTGAAATTTGAAGAAAACATTCTGAAAAATGTTATAAACTTCCTAAGACCTAACTTTAATGAGAAATACCAGCAAAACATTTTAAAAATATTTTAACCACTACATACTTAAACATGTCTGTGGGAGGAATTGTGTCCAAGAACTCATTCCTAGAGTGAAGAGGAAGGTGACATGACAAGGACAAGGGCTGTGAGCAGCCCTGCAGTGAGATGCCCAGCAGCAAGGGCAGCAGGCAACACCTGGCATGCCAGGAAACATGCCTGAGCCTTCACAAACAGGAAGGGAGAAATGAGTTATCTCCAATGTTTCCCACCACCCATTTAGAACCCACAAAACAACTTCATTGCTTCAGAGCAGCGCAAAAAAATAAATCATACCAAGAAAGGAAGAAAATCCTAACAGTTAAAATTCAGCAGATGATTCAGTTGTAATCAATCCTTTCATTCCCCAAATGCACCTTCATCTTGCCTATGTTTGAGAAATCAAATTCTGGTCCATGCGTGATTCAACTGCAATGTGTCATGCAAAAAAGCCATCCAGTGCTAATGAGTTATTTTTCTGTATCTTTAAATATTTGAGTCATTTCTGTGCTCAAAAAAAGGCACATTGATGGAACCAGTTTAAGCCAGGCACAGAGAGAAGGTGGTATAATTTACCCCATCCACAGCTACAATGTATGTCCAAAATAATACATAGTATAGGCTGTTGTTCACACCTAATGATACTTTGCAATTTTGTAATCTTCTCCCAAAGGGGTTAAGAGCTGAAATACTAAAAATAAATGCTGGAAAATATATTTTTATGGTAAGAAAATTTAAATTATGGTTTAAGGCAAAGACAGACTAATGCAAAAGCGAGCTGGTCAGTTCCCAAAGCCCTCTGACAATAAAGGGTGAATCAATGGAAGTGACAATTTCCACACTGTTCCTAAATTCAGGCACCACACACCCCAACAGGACAGTGTCATTGTTCCCAAGCCACAATGCTTCTCTTTAGCAGTTTACTCCTGAATATTAAGTTAAGCTTAAAGCAAGACTACAACAGCCACACCTTTGCCTCAGATCTAAAACCATCCCTGGCTGATAAAGGCCAAATATCCCAGTGACTGTATCCTTACTTCAATATCACACCCTCACAGGAAATCACAGCCCTGACTACCAAACTGCATTCCGATACCTGTTCCCTGAAATACACAGAGGTGGTTTTTTGTTTTGTGGATTTTTTTTTATGTAAAGAAATTTTTTTTTCAAATGAGTCTGAGATAAAAATCAGCAATCCCTACTGTGAATAAAGGACCTGGGAAAAAACCCCCAAAACTATTTCAGCAATGCAAATTAATTTGTGTAGTATATGTGATACCAGAGCAGCACTTAATATTTCGTTCGAAGCAAAAATGACAGGTTTCTGATGTAACAGGAACACTGACTGCTAATGCAAGAATTTAGATGTAGATGTCTCTGAGAGGTTTTACCTCCAAGGATTTAAGAAGGGGCACAGACTCAATAAATAATTCATACGTCTTCCTCTTCTTTGCGTTGTTTTTCAGTATAATTCTTCTGAACGTCACTCGATCCTGCAAGAAACAACACAGAGAAATACATTATTCCTCCTTGTTTAAAGAACTCACAAACACAAACAAGTATTTACAACAAACGCCAGGGCTGAGAAAGCAGCTGCTAAAGTGATACCATATCCACCACAACAGTGACAGCAACAGCTCCTGGTAGAGCACTTATACCAAATTAAAAAATAGGGAGCTGTAAGACCTGGACCTTCTCAGACAACCACTTAGGGATTCAATTTTTATTCTTATACTGTTTTTCTGGGTTGAGTTTTGGGGGTTTTGCCTGTTTGCTAAGTATTATCTTTCATGCTTCTGCATTAAACGAAGAAGTTTCACTCTTCCTGCTGAAGCCAGTGAAAACCAGCATTTCCAGCACTTGTTAAGGAAACTGCAGAACTAAGTCTGAATAGGATTCTTCTCTACCTGAGTCACAGATTTCAAAAGTAGAAGATTTATACTGGTCTCAAACAGGTCAGGAACAGATTATCAAACAGCAGTAAGGCTTGTTCACTCCACCATCTCAGATCCAAGAGGCAGCTTCTGGAAGGACCACTTCCTAACAGCCAGCTGTGTGTGTGCTCTGCGAGAAAAACCTGCTGGGTGAGTTTGTGAAGCCCAAAAGGCAAAGGGAGCAAAAAGCCCAAAGGCAAAAGGGGCAAACTGCCCTGGCAGCCCCGCCCGCGCTGCGCCCCGCGGCCACAGGGCGGCGCTGCGGGAGCGGCGCCGGGAACAGCGCGCCCCGGGCCCGGCAAACAGCGACCGGGACCCTGCCGGAAAAAAAAAAAATCAGAGGGCAGGAGCAGAGATTTGGTCAGGAAAACGGTAACAAATAAACAATAAAAAAAAACAAAACAAAACAAAGCAAAAATTAAAAAGTACAATTAGCAGAAACATCCTGAGAGCCATTCCTCCGGTTCCGAAACCATCGCTGGTACCTAAGCAGGAGCATTTTGAGGTGAAGAGGTATTTTCAAGTAAATGGACATCTTAAAGGGATGCAGGCTGCAAATACTTGTAACAAGGACTAACAGAGGTGATCCCAATGGAACATTAAAGGTGAAGGATGAGGAAGATGAAAGGCAGGATGGTATTACTGTAATCCAAAGGAGATAATGCAAAAGGGATTTTTCTGCTTTTAAAGGAATTCTTCAGTGGTAAAAGCGTCTTCAAATGTTTGTGGTTTGGAGAAACAGAAAGATGCAGAGACTGTGGGGGGGATTGTAAAAGCATAAAAAATCAGAATTCACCTGCTTGAGAGTATCAGTGAGGGAGGAGAAGCAGCAGTATTTGAACAAAAAAAAGCTGAGCTGAGAAGGCAGTGTGTGTAATCGTGAGGTTTCCCCCAGACACATTCAACAGCACAGGCTGAGGACATTTCCCTTCTCCAGAAGGGACCCACTGTGATAAATGCTTTGTGCTTCAGCCTTCCTGATTCCTGTTGGCCTAAGCCTGCAATGCAGCAGGAGTAATCCATACTTCCCAAACGGCACATAACCAAAGAGCTTAAAGAATAACTTCTGCATAATAATAAAAATACGTTTAAATTACATCAGGAACAAAACAGTAAAATAAAACATGGCAATAAACAGAATAACTGGAAAAAATAACTGAAGTTTGAGAGGAAAATGCAGCCTTAGTTAATAAAATGTTCACAGGACAGATGATTAGCAAGAAGTCCCTGCTCATCTACATCTTGCTAATTAATTGAATATAATCACAGAAAAATGAAAGCCAAAATGAACCAAATTTGTGCAGTTCTTTTCGAAGGCAAACTGGAACAAAGAATCATCTTCTCATTTTCTTCCTTTTATGAATGAGCTCAGTTCGTAGCTGCTGCTTTGTTCTGTCTTCCTCCAGAAATGAGATTCTGACATTACTCCCTGGTTGATTTACCAAACTCTTTTCTTTCACCTCACAAATAAAAGGGAAGTCAGATCTCCCAGCAAGCGCTGGGATTGCATAAACAGCCATGTGCAGCAGCTTATCAGTCCTACAATCAAGGTCAGAGCACAGGGCCAGCCCCCAGCGATAGTTGCCGAGGAGCCCGGGGCACACAGACAGCACACAACACTTGTGGCTTCAAAGGCTCCGTTGATCGCACAATCCACTTATTATGCCAACCCTCACAGATGAGTAAGGGAGCACTGGGAAAATAACCCCATCCAAATACTGCAGAGAAAAGAGCTAAAAAAGGAAATTAATGGCTGCAGCTTCACATTCAGCACTGCTGCGCTAGAGACAAAGCAACACCACTATTTAGCTTGGTATCTCATAGGTCATGCTGACCCAAGTACCTCTTCCAAGGTAACAGAACACCATTTATTGTACAGGAAAACAAAGCTTTGGGCAGTTTTCTGACCTCTTCAAATTACTAACAACCTCAAGACAATATTTAACACATTCTCATTCCCTTTAGAGACAAAATGCTAGGAAGGTCAGTTGAAAATAAAGAACATTTAGATATAGTTTCCCCCTCCACTGTCCTCTGCAGGACGAAAACAAAACCAGGAGTTTTTTCTTCTCCATAACAAAAGCCACAATTACAGTAAAAGCAAAACTATAAAGGGACAGATAGAACTAGTGATATAGTTTTTACAGACAAGTTGTTCCAGAAAGTCAGCCAAAAAGATTTGCACAATGGATCTATCATGCCAGGAGATGAGACAGCAGATCCTGATAAAATACCTGTGAGCAGAGGAGCCGTATCAAGAGAAGCTCTGGACATGGTGAGGTACTGCTTAAAATATTACACATACGAGAGGAACTTCCTTTCCTTACCAGTCCCCAAAGGGCTCCTTCTGTTGTGGCAACAATGGTGGCAGCTCTAGGAGTGTTGTACATCAATGCCAGCTCCCCAAAACTGCCGTGATTATCGTAGCGGCCCACACAGCGAGACTGGTTGTCTTTTGCTACAACAATATCATACAATCCTCTGGAAAACAACGGAATAAACACTTTTCATTAGACAACATCCCAGTACAAATCTTGAAAACAGCTTTTTGCAGTTATAAAATAGTCCTTTTATTGCTGTGTGAGATGGAACTTTTTGAGCTTTCCAACTGCCTGATTATCTGCTGCTTCTATCTACATAATTTTCACAATAATTGTCTCTTACTAAATCATTTCACTCCTTATAGATATAGGCAGGATCTACTTGGTTTCCTCTGCACAATGTTTTGACATTGCTGTTCTGCCCAGGGTGAGAAGTAGTTTCATCATCATTAACACTGACATTTCACAGCATATATATTGCCCAGTGAGGCCTCTCTAGACTGGCTCAGATCCATCTCTACCCATTTTTCTCAGTGCCAGTATTGCTGCAGGACCTCTGGGACACACTCAATCCAACTGCTGACCTGCTACTATGGGTTTGTCTCAACTCCAGCTTCAGGTTATGTGTATATCATAACCCCAAGATGCTCTGAACCTGCTGATATCTAGCCAAGATCTCTGTACAGATCAAGAGGAAATGTCCAGCCACCAGAAATCTCTTTGCACTTTATCCATACCCAGCTGTAGCCTGTTTAAATTCAAAAGGCTTC
The DNA here is from genome assembly GCA_030060385.1 of Muscicapa striata striata. Taxonomy (NCBI): domain Eukaryota; kingdom Metazoa; phylum Chordata; class Aves; order Passeriformes; family Muscicapidae; genus Muscicapa; species Muscicapa striata. Next base: position 195,333 of record JAREIS010000002.1, on the reverse strand, counting down.
CCGTGCCCTGTTCTCCATGAGGCACACTTCCTACACTATAACCAAGTGAAGAAAACAGTATTCCAGAACTTACAAAGAAACAAAAGATTACTCTGATGAAGTGCAGGTACAAGCACAGTAAGTCAGAAGTCAGGATACAAACCTGCACCAAACTGCACCACAGGAACTGCCTATGAAAACAAAAACACTGCACAGAAAGGCAGCCCTTTGAAGTCAAACAGCTGTCTGTAAGACCTTCAGGACTGTCATGTTTGGGGCTTCAAAGAATAATTTAAAAATACAGTTGGAGTAGGCTTGATTAATTCTTAGCTGTGGCAACAGGGATTGTTCAGGGACTACCCACTAGCCTAAGACACTTCACAAAATGTATCATGTTCAGGAGAAAAGCAGGTAGGGAACACTTTCCTGGCTTTAAGCAGCTCAATACACATATAATTTTCCCAAGAAGTTTAGATCTTTGTCGGAAGAAATTGTTATATCCCACAACATCACAAGACACATAAGAAAAAAAGAAAATGAACGTAGCAGAAATGGTACTAGGGAGGAAGGAAGGTACATGAGAGTGCAAAACAATCCTACCAGACACCTTATACTCTACTGCTTACTCACATCTAGGAGAGTAAGAAACCAGCAGCATACTAAAACCAATTTAGAAAAGGATTAGTGTTGATGGAAAGTGTCAAATTCTTGTGATGTCTGATATCTTTTTAATGATTCTCTGAGAGGCACCAGAGGCAACAATCTTCAGAGTTGTTTTTTTGATCTGGAAGAGCCAGATGCGAACACCTTAAGCAAAATCAACAACTTCTTCCCATCCTTCAGCCTGAAAGTCACTTAGTAGTTCCACTTATTTCCAAATAACTATAGCCACATAACAATCTACTGTCAAGCATTCAGCCGTCTTTGGCCCAAGGACTAATCTGGTGATGCAACACTGGGTGACCTTGGCTCAGCTTTACTGAGAAAACTGTTGCTGAGCTGTGAGAGAGTCCATGAGCTAAAGCCCTGGAAGATAAGAAGAATAAAAACAGACCGAAGTGTAATTGTTGAGATGGTAATCGTTACGAGCCCAAGGACCCAACTGAAAAGTACTGACATGAAAAAATATAAAACCCTCAGGCAAAAAAAAAAAAAAAAAAAAAAAAAAAAGCAGAAGAGGGCAGCTCAGCAAGACTGTGGATCAGTCTGTGCCAAGAGGTAGCAGAGGCCAATGCTGCCCCTCCTGAGTGATGACTGCTCAATCAGCACAGACCCTGCAGGTGCCTCCTCAGCAGCAATGAGCGTCCCTTGCTCAGCCATGCAGCACATCCCTCTGAGCTCTCCCCTCCATGCACAGGACACTAAACACCTACTGCATTCTCAGGTTGTACCTCCCCTGCCTGCTGCCCCTCTGTGCATGGTAAAGACACTTGAACACAAGCCATCTGGTGAGGAAGTACTGCAAGCAGAAGGCTTTAGGAAAAAAAGGCCAGTGACTGAGCACAAAGTCACTGTTAATTTAGACAGAAAGAAACTAATCCTCAGAAATACTTAGGCATTAATTACTTGGGAGTAACAAGACATGCCTACTCATGAAAAAGCCAGAGTCCTCTGAACCTGCACTTGCAAACATGTAGAAATATTGTGATTTTCCATAAGGACCAGCATTCTACTGTTCTTTTGCATGAAAAAATAAGTGGGTGGGAGGTAGGGGAAGACTGGTAAGGGAGAAAGGACTGAAAATTCCTAACTGCAGCAGTTATTCCTAATAACCAAATAGCCAACAAGAGTTGCAGCCGAGTTACTGTTCACAGCAAAGTCACAGTGTCACTGGACAACACCAAGTTTAATTTCCTTCACTGTACAACCTTTCTGCCACACACTTTTAACTTGGGAATAAAAGCCTAAAAACTTCCAACACAACTATCTCTTGACAGAAAAAAAACCCTGTTGTGGAGTAACATTACATCAGTAGAACAAAGACCATAAAAGCATTTCCCTGAATATCTAAGGTAAGGCTCTACTTCACTTCTTCATTTTAGATGAAAACTCATAGCAAAGAGCTTTTAAGAACCAACAGCATAAGAGCCTTGCAAAGAAGCAAATCAAGATAGGCTGATGGTATCTAACATTTTTGAGAGGATCCCAAACCAAGTTTAAGTTTCCTCAAAATAAGGAACCACTGCTCTGCACGGATCTCATCTGCAGAGCTGGTGGCTCTGGCTTCTTCAAGTTCTGATCTGCAGTACCTTACTTTTATCTGTAACACCTGACCTCCCTGGTAAATGTGGCAAGAGGAGGAACTTGGCCTGCCTAGCCAAAGACATGGGATTGGATGGAGGGAGAGCAGTTGAGGAACACGACAGTGTAGAAATGGGGCACTGGTTTAGGCTAATGGCTTGGTAAAGCAGAGGACAGGGGAACAGGCATATGGTCAGAATATATTTGATGCAGCCTTATGTTCTGTAATTTCACTAACCAGAAAGGGAAATGTCCTTTAAATGAACAATTATCACTTCAAACTTCTAACCTAGAAATTCTTCTGCAATTCAAAAGGCAACAACCTGTCTTGAAGAACTGTTTTGAAAGCACTTCATATAATATTAATGGTGTCATTACTTCAGCGATAAACAAGATAACAGTGCACCAAAAAAGCAGTTTGCTAAGATCATGTTTTCCAACAGGCATTTATAAATCAGTCAGTAATATTCTGTTCAATATTACAGTTTTGCAGAAGGAAATAAATCCATGTTCCTAATTACTCTTTGGATATGGTTATTCAAAGTAACATTAGCCAGATTTTTTCCAAAAGGGTAAAAGGTACTCAAAATGTTCATGCACATATGTATGTATTATATGCCTGTTACACATATACATGATCCTCAAAATTATTATGCGAATTTGCTTGATAGAAGAAATTCCAAAATGGCACCTTAAATTCTGCAAATACAAATCAAAATCAACAGAGGCAGAGCAACCCCAACTCTCTCTGAAGTCAGTCATTAAATCTAATTGAACAAAGTCCAGGTTTTTCCTTGGTAGCCACTACCATGGATTTTTATTTCCTATAGTCTTCTTCCTGAAAATAATCTCCTACCCCTTTCCCCTTACCACAAAGCTACTTTTACTGTTTTTCCCCTTCCTTCCTTCAGAAAAAAATATAGCCTGGTCTAGAGACAACATGTAATATGGCTGATTTTAAGCTGTGCTTATACTGATAGGCATAAAAACTAAACTGAACAAATAATTTTCCTTCAGAAACTGTCTTGTAGTAAACATTCCCTGCCATTTCTAAGAAGCTGAAAAGAAACATCCTCTGCATTTCACAGGCACAGCTGCTTACCGCTCAACAACATAGAAGTTATCTCCATCATCACCTTGGTCAATCACATGTTCCTGAGGTTTCACCTTCCTCTCAAACATGGCATCAAGGACCTGAGACAGCTGCTCCTAGAAAACAAGCAGGGGTGGTGGGGGGGGAAAAACCAGCTATCAGAAACCACACCTTAGCACTGCTGCTGGACAAGGGCAAGCTCATTTCATTTGGTCTGGATAATGAACTGGAACATGCACCACATTTTTGTACATTTCACTGTACAAAAATACAAATAATACTGATATTACATGTTCATTTCCACTAGCAGCTCGCTTCTTTCCATCTTATTAATCGAAGTTCAATAATGCACATAACCAGATTTCTTGCACAGAAGAGCCATTACCTCAAATTTATTCCAAATGGCTCAATTTTCACATACCATTTAGGTGCCAAAGCACACATATATGTTTGGTATAATCTGTCACAGCTACACTGCAATGAATACACATCATATCAACAGTACATGTATTTCGTTGTATTTGTGTCTAGAAATGGCACCATGACCTATTAGTAAATTATCTGTACTGTCATCATCTAAGAGCCCTAGTCATGATCACACTGAAAAAGACTCTCCATAGACTCATTTCCTTGGATAGTCTGTTGACTTAAGAGAAGCTTCAATTCTAGCCCAGATGAGACCAGACAGGTAGAGATGTGGAGCCCACACAGAAAATGGGATAATGCTGGTCTGCACAGCAGGCTCCAGCTGGATTTCCCTGTTGAGCCATGACTAAACTTCCTTTTTTTTGCAAGCAGCACAGCCAGGGAAACTGTGAAATCCAAGAAAGACAACGCCATATAAATGCCTTGCCTTGATGCTGACCTGCTTTACCATCTTTGCTATTCCCAAACCCATTAACAATATACTTTCACTGCATTTTCAATGACCAGATGTTCAAAGTTGAAGATGTAGATCACAGCTGAGTTTCTAAAAATACACTGCACCAACACGCAAGCCAGTCTTCATGCTGCTGATACACTTGAAATATTTACTGCACCCTTGAAGTTGGAAATTATCATTGCAGTATCTCTTGGCACCACTGCACTGAAGATATTCCTTATCTTTCAAATAGAATCCTGTTTCCTTGTCTTTAAAAACTGTGTCTGGACTTCTAGATCATATTAACAGTACATAACAAAAAATTAACTCCATTTAAGATTTCCTTAAAATGCTATTACCTGATCTAGGTTTTTGAAGAGCAGGATGTCTTTACATGCTTCCTGCAGTCTGCATCGCTGTTCATCAGTTTTTGGATGAACTACCTTTAAAACAAAGTAGAACAGAACAATCATGACAACAAAGAAATATGATTACAGACTAAACCTTCACTACAGCATAAAAAAGCAGAACAGAATTTAAGTGCCAAAAGCATACAGTCCTTTTTTATTGTTTGCATTAACAGTATTTATATATAAACATACAATGCAAGACAGAATGAAAGATATGCAAGAAAAATATTATGCTGAAAATTAAAATATGAAAAATAATAGTTAAGAAAGACAAGAAAAGATGAAGCCTCTTTCATTCCACTCCCTTCCCCTATAGCACAGCCACAGTCAAAGCTTGAACATATGAAATAGAAGAAGAAGTGAACAGTTTTCTTCCTAAACTCTGGCTATATTAATCCCAGTAGAACTACTGATGGCACACAGGTAGTTTATATCCTATATGATACATATCAGCCTCAGCCCAGCCAATAAGAAGTTACTGAATAGGCATGTTTTCCTAACAAACTTACTTAAATAAAAGCTTTGTTGTTTGAGATATTTGTTACTTCCTCCCATTTATAAACATCAGGTTAAATGAACCAATATTCACTGTATCATGAAAATGTTTATATATGTGCTTGTTAGGGGCTAATTATGAAAATATATTAAAAAATTAAATTACCTGACATGCACCACATTAACATTTCTTATTTCTGGAATAACAAGGATTCAAAAAACCAGTCACATCAGTAGGCATTTCTAAAAAGTTATTTTCCAAAGTTAAACAGGTCTTAGATCCTTGTTTTAAAGGAAAACAGAATATTGACTCATCTGTCAAGAAATTAAGACTTTTTGATGGAAAAAACGTGTCCAAGTTTACAAACATTTGGATAACCAGACATACTCACAGTATTTTTTTCTTTCTATATAATATAAACATTATTTATAAATTATATTTATGAAGTATCTCTTCTTTTTTAAGAGAAATTATATTAGACTTAGATTTTCATTGCAGAAGTCTGAGTATCTTGCAATGGAATCTGGAAAGGAACACCAGAAGTCCAGGGAGAAAACACTGACTCTCCATCAGGCTACAAGATTTGCTCAAACAAACCCACCTCTAAAGAAATAAAATTGCAGTATGTGGATTTGCAATTCCTAGAAATTCCCAATTTTCAAGATCAAGAGAAAAAACAGGTGGCCACAGACTTAAAATATTTCAAGCAAGCATTTCTCCTACCCAGCAGAACCACTCTGACAAGAAAGACAGTAAAAAGCATGTGAGGAATTTTAAGCACCCATGAAGAAACAGCTGTGGTAAAGCTCAACTAATTCTTCTCAACAGCATCAATGATCTAGGAATTGCCTCAACAAGCCTTTAAGAGAATTAATAAAGTAAAATAGCCAAAATTTTAAAGATGTTAGACTTAAGTACAGCTCTCAAGTCCTCTGAAGTAAAATTGTATTAAAGCTGTAGTGACTAAAAAAGTCCATGAGACAAAGTGGCTCTAAATTTCGAAGCAATGTCACTTTGCCAGAGTCACCACACCACGCTCAGCACAAAAAGCACAAGTGGTAAGAAAAGGCAATGCACATCTGCCTGTCAATCTGTAGAGAGAACCACACATAGAGTGATTCCCTCACTCTTACCCTTTGCTCTGTATCTTCTTCCTCTTCATCTGGATTGAAAGCTTCAGCACAAACTTGGAAGAAAAAGAGAGAGGAAATAAGTAAAAAGAAGAGAGAACATGAGAAGAGCAAACAAATCAGTTTAAATACATTTATTTTCCTACCGGAAAAACAAAATCACTTTTCATTTTGTTATTATAGTATCAGAGGCTCAAAACCTGTTCTCTGAGTAGGCACAGCATGGCTGTTCTCAGACTCTCATGTAAAAAGCCTGTGACTTATTAAATATTCTTGCCTAGCAAGTACTCAAGCATGGACACAGATTTCCTATCAACTAGTATCAAAGCATTACAACCTCCATTCAGGTTCATTTACAAACATCTTCTCTAAAATACAGGGGAAAAATACTGCTGCTACACTGCTTTGTTCTTTGCAGTGCAATGTACAGAGCAAAACTCAAAAAACGAGCACAAGGATGAAGCACTCATTCCACCTCAACTCTGATTTTTGCAAGTCAGTATCTAGATTTTGGGAGATTTTTTTTGATACAGAGAAATCGTGTTTCCACAGGTATTAACCTGGGAAATTAACAATCAGCTTCACCATAGTACAGTCTATGAAAAAACAGTATTTAGTCCCATCCCCCACATGTTCCTCTATCTTACTACATTTTAACCAAATTAACATCAACTGGTGATATGAAAACTCTAAAATTTACAGTGATTTTCTTTTAAAAAAGGATGAGAACAGTCACGGAAAACTATATGCCATAGTGCACTGGGACAAGGCTCTGCCAAACATCACTGTACCTACTACTGAGAGAGGCAATAATGCAGAGCTGCTGAAATTTCAAACTGGTTTTGTTCAGTTTTAATTCTTCAGAAAAGGCTTATCTTCAGTTATCTTAACATTTACACTATTACACAATTTTACAATACTAAACACAGACACTCTGGCCAGTAAAAGCCCACAGTTTTAGCTCCAATTTTCTTACTAATTCATGGATATTTACAGTTCTTGCATGTCAATCTGCACATACTAACTACCTGTACAGACAGTCAAGGAAAGTGAGAGACAGTCCTGTTTTCATCTAGCTGTGCTCTTACTTTGAAAAGGGTGGTCTCACTTCTGAGGTTATACATTACTTATAAAATTTTACAGGGAAACAAGACAAGCATTTTCCTTTGTACTCTATCCAGCATCCTGACAATAGCGAAGACTTGGCAGAATGCCCAGAAGCTCACTGCAGTGACATCTAACTGCTGAATGGACTGAGAAAGTATAAATAAAAATCCAGAAAGTCTAGAATTCAGCAACTTGTAAATAATTCAAAAATGCACACATGCCTATTGACCCTGTCATTGTGCACTCAACAGTACTATAAAAATGCAAAACTCCAGCATAATTTACTAGGAAGGTTTTGCTTGGTTTTGTGTATCTTGGTTTTTTTATTTGGTATTTTTTTCTCCCTACCTAAAAGATACAATTTTCTTTCCCAGGAAATTGGATTTTAATCCCTTTTTTTTCTGGAGAGAATGAGGAGACTCAAATACAACAACAAGCCTTCCACTTATCAAACCACAATGTAAAAACACAATCATATAATCATTAAGCATCAGGCATTTAGAGAGTAAGTACTGCTCACACAGTAAGCCCATTTAACAATACAGAAACAGTGTATTGATAGTGCACCTACCACTCACATGCTCTCAGTTTAACAGAGCCACCCACACCTAGGGCAGATAATCGACAAAGAATAAACAGCATTCTTCTCCAGCTGAAAAAAAGCATAGTCCATACCACAGTCCAAAGATGACTGGTTTATGGGAAGGTGGATCCCTTCAAAGTTACAGAACTTGGACCGATAGGCTGATCCACTTAATATGCAATAGAAAGGCACTAACAAAGAGAACGTTATTAGCATTTTGGTGTGAAAGCTTTCCTCCTCCTTCCATTTTACAGTAAAGATCAAAGTCGATTGTGAAAGCTTTGGATTTTCTAATAAGGAACAGTTACTAAGAAGAAAGGCTACGTGGTTTAAACATGGTTTGAAGTATGATGAAACTGGAGATAATTAACTCTTCATTTTTTACAACCAGTGTGTCTTATGAGTAACTGGAGTCCAATTCTCTAATAAGCAAAATATTACATACTATAAATCCAGTTCTGTATATTTCTGAAAGTTGCTGGTGTATAAGCACGTTCAAGTCACATATCTATGATTTCAGAGATCACTGTACCATTCTATCATTCAAATTTTAATATTAAGCTGCAAATTTGATTCTGTTCCCACCTCAGTTGCAGGGAAGCTATTGCTAAAAATGCTTCAGAATTCAGGAAATGCTCGTCAAGATTTCCTTGAGAAAACAAGCTTTATTACCACAGCTAAAACCAGAGCATCAATCAGAGCAAAACCTTATCTTAAAACATGTATCAAAGCAATAGAGTCATCAGTAAATTCAGTATGAAATGGCTTTTGTTAAGGTTTGTAAATGTAGGTTTTCCATATTTCATCTTACCCAGTAAGGGTGAAAACAGCTCTCAAAGCCCACCAGACTAGGGCTTAGTGCCCTTCCCTTGCATATGGAAAATACTTCTGGACTGCCCATGAATGGACATCACAGAAATACAATAAAAACATGGCAAAATATCACTTCTTCCCATGCTGCCACAGAGAATGCCTTCCAATTATATACTTTTCATTCTGCAGCCTCCTGCTGGGATTTCTTTTTCCATGGAGGCCAGACGTTTTGACTTCAGCTTTGGACAGCTCTGATTGACTGTCTCTATTTACTTGCAGGCAGAGCTGTAACATTTAATGTAACATATCTGTTGTGGTGGGCTTAAAAAGGGGGAGAGACAAAATTCTCAAGCTTAATTAACATTGTGATATGCTGGAAAGCCAACAGAAAGCTTTTCAGCCTACTCATAACAACCAACAGTATTTTCCAAGTACTTTAAAACGTGACTAACGAAAAGAAAATGCAGCATTACATCAAACTCATCTCGTGTTTTATGGTATAGTATTCCAATTTTTCTTTCCAATATTTTTACTTGGTAAATCACTTGGGGAAGTCTGTACTATTGAACATATGACCTGTGTGTCAGTCTTACCTTCAAAATGTTTCATGTTATCTGTGCTGCTTTGCTATTCTTCTGGCTGTAAAGGACCCCCACAACTACCCTAAACTCTGCCAATCCCTGTCAGAAATCCAGGGAATTTCAGGACTCCTGAAGGTTATTCATTTGTGTGTTACAGTACAACCAGTCCTAATGAAAAAACATTTGATCTTTCATCCTGACAGAGTGAAAAACATCCTTGACCCATTACTTGACACAAGACTGAATTCACATATTAATTATTTAAGAGTCCCAACAAAACAGACACTCCAAGACAAGCTTGTTCTCACGAGATTCTCCTGAAAAGTGTTGTTTTTCAGATTCACTGAAAAGGCAGTTGGAAGAGATCTCTCTCTGAAAGTCGTTCAGTCCAACCTACCCCTCTAAGAGGAGCTATTTGGAATTGTGGGCTAGTTTGGGGCTGACCTGGAAACCTCCCATCTCTCTGCTAACCTGCTCTACCACCCTCAGGGGAAGTTTATCTTAATGTGCAACCTAAAGCTCACCAGTACCCTCATATAATTTGAAGTGACTTGTGAAATCACACCTTGCCTAGCTGAGACTTTCATCAAAACTCTGCCCTTGAGCAAGTGCTGAGCAAGAACCCATCAGTGTAAGTTACACACCACTGTGTCACATCTTCAGCTCTATCAGCTCACACCATGCAGACCAAGCTTCCTTCCAAATCCACCCATACATAGTTCAAATAGCTTTGGAACATAAAAAACAGTTTTCAATTTTATGAAGCTTTGAGATAAAAAGAAATTCAGGCTTTTATCCTACCATCTACATTTAGTCTCTCTTAGCTTCTGCAGCTCTCATGCTGCACCTTCTTTGGCTTTCAAGAACATCTGTTAACACTTCTGAAGGCTTAGAAATGATACAGCTCCATCGCTGCTTTGTTATGCAGGTGACAGCATCTGAAAGCAACTGAGATCTTTGTAGCTGCAGCAATGACATCAGCAGTGGATGGGTGAGGGAGAAGCAAGGGAGAGAAGGAGAAGTTGCAAGACAAGTTTGCCAGTACAAACACCACCTTTGTTCATGCAAGTTTTAATCACTCTCAAGATAATATTGTTCTGCAAAATATGCATTTCGTCAAGATCAAAGTCCTTGCACTCTATACAAATCTGTATGCAAAAAGCAGTTGAGCATTTAGCTCTGGCAAGTTAATACAGCCTCTGAGAAAAATGCACAGCATCCCTGTCCCAGAGAGATCAGTTTTTTTCAAAGCAAAAGCCAAGAGGCTGATGCCTGAACACATTCAAACACACATAAAAGAAGGAAATTTAAGTTCTATGTTTTATGTAAGGTGAATGCATTATTAATATTTCTGTTGCTACTGAAACAAGCAGCAAATAGACGCCCTGTCATACATTCTTTTCAATTTTGAATCCCACCTTCTGCACTATAGAGTGAAATCCTATTCACTTTTCCTTGCTTATGAGGATGTATCACCTCCTGATAAGATCAATCAGAACCATAAATAAAAATCCACTCAGAACAGTACACATAGATCAATTTTTCCAGTTATTTATTCAGATGAGTAATCTTAAACTATGTATAAGGCAGTGTTCTTTGCATCTGAGTTTGTCAAAGCTTCAAGCATTTTTAAAGTCTGTATCTCAAGGGACAGATGCATAGCCTCTTCTGGGAGCACTATGCCAGCTGGAAAGATGACCATTTCCAGTGGCTTGTCACTCCCTCTGACAGCTGAGCTGCACTTCAAAACGATGCAGTCAGATGAATTAGGAAGCTTGAACAGCACTTACACACAGGTCTTTGCTGGCACAGCTAAATGTGATTTTCCACACTTAGAAAACAACTTCAAGTTTCGTCTCACTTCTGTTGCTGGTTAGCTCAGAACTTCTTGGTTTAGAAACTGCACTTTGTGTCTCAAGTGAAAGATCTCACCATGTCAAAGCAGATGACAGATTCATACCTTGATCCAGCAAGCGGGAAACAGAACCTGCACCCATTTGCACCACCTGAACCATTTTCACATTTATGACAGTTGGAAAGAAAAGCAACATTGAAACCCAAAGAATAGTTAATATGTGCAGGAAAATCAGTCACTTCAGCCTTCAATTCACTAGTGAGAACTGACTGAAATAAGGGGTAAGTTTTTTGTTAAAATCAATGCTGTTGCATAAGCCCAAAACTCAGATCTTGTGTCTTAAAAGGTTGATCTTTCACTTTACGTGTCACATGGCAATCTCCATATGCAGGATAGCCAACAGCAGTACCACCTCCTGACTTCAATCTCAATTCTCATACAGGCATAACTAAGACATGATTTACAATAACCAGGACTTGAGCAAAAAACACCCCATCAAACCTCTGTCAAATATCAAAGCAGAATATTGAAACATGCAGCCACTTGCATGGCCATATATGTCAAATCAAGTGTAAGATTTTTTTTTCAGTGGAGAAATATTTAGAAATTATTCATTTCAGGAGGAAAAGAAAATAATGGATTTTCAATTCTTGAAACAGCTTCAATGTCATTTAAAGGGAAACTAAATCAAGTCAGTTCTTCTGTGTTACAGATTAACTACAAAGGCACTCAGACTCAGCATGGCTGTGCCAAACCAGCTCTGCCCAGTCAGGATTACAGGTTCAGGCACACTCCATACTTGGTACCAAAGCTGCTCAGGCTGAAAAGCTGCACAGATCATTCTGTCAGGCAAAGAAGCCTATGAGACACTACTGACAGAGCCTGTAATGCCCTAAAATATTCACTCTTTCACCTAGCTCTGCAGAGAGCCATGTTGCTTCTCTTGCAAAACAGTTTAAGTGTTCACCTGGCTCTACCCAAAGCCTTGCTTACAGCCCAGAGTCAACCTGAAAATGCCCAGCTCTGATATGGACATTTCCTATGTTCCTCAAGGCCCATTACTTTAACAATAACAAAACTGAGGTCCAAGGAAGAGCTTGGAGAGACCTCACTCTAGTTCAGAGTTGAATAAACACTTTTGCCAAGAGAAGTGCATCATGTGTTACAGTGCTTGCTAACCTTGCTTTCAGAAATCTTTGATAACCATTTCTTCACCATGGTTATGTACTTTCCAATAGCATTATCTAAATCAGACTTCTCCAGCTTGTTCTCTTTCCATCAAAAGAGAAATGCAACAGTTCCGGCGACAATGGCTTGTGACAAAACTGAAACACCATTGTCACACACTCCTACTTCATACTACTTTTCAGTAACAAGTTCAGAACAGACTGCACAATCAATTATAAACGCCACCTTTTATGATAATGGGTTTTTTTCTTCGCAGGAAATCTAACTTTATATGCACACACACCTTTTCTCCCAAGCTGCATTAAGTACAGGCAACATAATAAGCCCTTGAAAATTATGACAATTGGTTGACAACTATTTCCATATGTGCATTTGCTTTATATATTCTGACTAATGCAGTTTTCAAATATTCTTTTTATATTCATACAGATTAATAAAAATCTGATTTTAAGTGTTTCTTTAAAAGGCTTTATCATCAGATGTACAGTAAAACAACTGAGACAATGTCTTACAGCAGAATAGCCATTAAAATATTTTTTTCCTCCTACTACAGAAAGATTTGGCAAAGTATTTAAAATTAGATTTCCCTAGGGGCAAACAAGAACTTTCATGATGAAAGAACTAGAATAAATGGAAAGTAAATAATCACAGTCTCCTTTAGATTCATATCTTTACACACATATAATGAAAGCATTACAAGGAGACAATACTGCTTCAACTATTAAAGACAAGCATAAAGCACTTTTAACAAGATACAATGTGTTCCTACTTAATTATTATTCCTAGGTAGGCTTTGTTCAGGTTTTTTGTTTTGTTTAACTCCTTCTTCAACCTGCAGGATCTGGCCTGGAAGCCACCCCAGGTTAAGTGACTCATGGATATAGCACCAGACAAACCACAGACCAAAGGCTTCACAGCACCTGGGAATCAGCTCCAGGGATCTGTTAGGAAAAGACATTCCCTATCAAACTAAAAGGAAACTTGTCAGGGGTCTTACTGAACTGCAATAAAATTTCAGAAGGCAATCCTCAGCTTATATATCTTTATTTAAATCTTTCTTCATTTAAATCCTCCTCCTACTCAGGAGCAATTAAAACAAAAAACTTGTGCCAATGTAGGACTAGAGATAGAAATCTTCTAAGCACTTCTCCTACCTCTCTGGCATAGCCAAATGAACATGACATTTGCCTTTTTTTTTTTTATTGCAACTAAACCAACAGTTGTTTATCATTGTATTTACTTCATTTAGTTGACTATTGAATTATATCAAGGCACAACTTATACTTAATGCCCTAATGTATGAGTTATGTCAAATGTTTTAGCTTATCCTTCCACTCTGCATGCTCACACATTGAAGGGTTATAGTTTCCTACCTCAATGAAGCCACATGCTGCAGGAGAATAATGATAAATTTATGCATGAGGCTATGATTCCTAGACTATAATTTTTGGTAATTTGAAAATTTACAGTTTCCAGAGGACCTATGATGAAACCACTCTGGTGATAAAACACTCTGCAAGTCTCTCCTGTACAGCTGGAGGAGCCAAGGGACAGTATTACCAGATTTCACGGAATCATCTGCTAACTAAGCCACACCTGGGACTCCTGCACTTTGGGCTTCCTCATCTCAATTCACAAGAGACCACAGCATCCCATCAGACACTCGTGTGCTCTGGGACTTGCAGTAAGAGGTAAGTCTGCATGAAAATTAAAACAACAAAAATACTTCCATCATGGCAGAGGACTAGCAAAAATAAGAAAGTTTTCCATCACTGGAGTAAACAGCTCAGACACTGACAGTAACTACCAAAAGCAAAATACTGCCCTTTCAATCTTAAAACAGTCATTTACAATTTGCTACTTCTGTTTTCAATTCTCTTTACTACATTTAAATAGAAATCTAAAATGGAAGCAGGGTATTTTGGAGTTCCACATTATTCCATATGGCAAAGCCTGGGAAATTCAAATGGAGAAAGTTTTATTCTTGCAAGTTAAGAAATCAGAAGACTGAAATGGATAAACATGCTGCTGACCTTGTTCAAGCCTTCTAAGAGAGCCTTACCGATGAGATAGTCACCCATAAAAAAGGTCTCCTGGAAAACATGATGCTACTACTATTTCAGAGCACACAGATTCACAATTGTACAAGCAAGCCTTCTGCTTTAATGATTCTGGTTTAGCCCATCACATAAATCTTAGCACATTTCCAAATCTGTTACGTAAGCAAGGCAGATAGAACCAGAAATTCAGCACCAATAATGCTTATGTGCCTGAAACAGTGATACTTTCTCTGAGTTAAAAACAGCACAGAGAATGTTCACTTTTCATTCAGTTTACATCAGAACAACACAAGTTCCAAGAAATGGCTCAAATATATACCTTCCCCCAAAAAAGACATGTAGCTTACAGGCTTTCAGTTGCAAACTGTAGATAGAAGAGAGAATTTAGCTGAGGAGTAAAACAGGAAAAGTGTTTTTCTAATATAGAAATAAGAAATTTTCTTTCAGCTTATAGACTAAGGCATCTTTTGTTTTATACTTGCAATATGACTTTATTCTGCCATATGAACTGCTAAACCTGCAATAAGGAAAATAATATTTTGAAATCATCTTGAGAAAAGTGCAGTAAAGCAGTTCTTGCCTTAAAATTTCATTTAGCAATGAAGATTACCCACAACTTTCTGACATCTGTCGTGAGAGAGAACCAAAGTATGTCAACGTGTTAGAAGGCATTTCTGAAATCAATTACATGATCTGATTTTCAAAGATTTCTTTACAATGTCCAGATATGTTAAAAACCACATTACCCTGAATGGAATAATTAATGCCTATTTACCTGCAGCAACAGGGAACAATAAAAAATTAGCATGGCTTGCCACAAAAGGATTGCGTGCAGAGGAATGATGTGGAAGCCCCCAGGTCCCTGTGCTTGGAAATGACTGCTTCCTTTCCTGGCACACAGGAAAAGCAGGAAATGTGGGAAGTTAGTATGGACCCCTGAAGCAAAACCTGGCAGCTCCCCCCATTCCTGTGTGCCTACTGAGCAATTCCAACAGCCTGGTGAGCACCAGCCATGGCAAAGGTGTAACTCCTTCCTTCACTCCTTCATTGCCAGGATGAACCAACACTGGACTTCAGCATCTCAGTGAATAAATGGATTGTCTTTGCAGGAAATACACAGCTGAAGTGGTCTGGCAAAAGACCAAAATATTGGATAGAACTTCATCAGTTGGAACTTGTATGCCTTCCTTACTACCAGTTTTGTGTTTTTTCATTAGAGAAGATTAGTGAGCTTTAGAAAATTAGGGTCTTTCCTCTCCGAATTCTGGAGACATGGGAAAAACACACCAAATCACGTAAGTGCTTCAGGCAGCCAAGTACCCACACATGAGCCCTGATTCAAGTCTCTCTTCAAGTGAGTGCTCACAGCAGTTCCTGAGATTGCTTTAATGTTTCCTGTAGCAAATTTTCATATTGTCATTATATTCCCTATAGTGAATTTTTCACTATTCTTATAAAGTCCTCTGTTATTTTGGGCTACACACAGAATCAGCAAGGTGTTCTGGTGTTAAAAACTACCAAGTAAAGTTTCTGAAAGTATATCTTTTCATATCTAAATCAAGCCTGTTTAAACTTTTCTGCTCTCCATGGACAGACGATTCAACCTATTTCACATTTAAACTGCAGTTACAGCAACCTAAACTTGATTCAGTGTATTAATCAACACAGGAGCACAACAGCATCTGTGACTTTGTCTAAAATTTTATATTGAAATAGGGATGAAGTGCAGCCTTATATATTCACAAGAAAAATGCAAATCACATCTGACTCCAAGGTCAGTCTAAAGACCTAAACAGCACCAGGTTTTGCACCAAGTATAAAACTGCCTTTTTTAGCCTGTATGGTGACAGGTATTTTGAGATTTTCTCAGGTGTGTTTGACCAACAAACCACATTGGAGTATTTTTATTTGGGCTTTAATTCCCCTGTTTAAAATCATCCTGAGCTCATACCAAAAGAAAAATAAAGCCAAAAACAATTCTCTATCACACAAAAGGGAAAAGCTAAATTCCAACCTATGAAAGGGAGAATTAAATTTTATTTCAACAATCAGCTGAAGGCTGATATTTTCAAAAGTATTTATGTAGACAAAGATATGGACCAACATTTATGTAGGCTTTCTAAAGGTCTTGAATGTAAAACAATTAATGGAAGGTAATCACTTGCACCTCTTTGCTACTTGAATACTTTTGAAAAACTTGCTTTAAAATGTGCATAGCCATACTTATGTTACCAACTCAAAAGGGATAATTTCAGTTAAAACATTTGACTTTGGACAAACAACTTCTAACTTTTATGTAACATGCTAAACATGAACTATTATTAAGAAAGAATAAATAAAAAAGACAAAGGATTAATTAAATTTACACCATTGCACCACTTACATGCATTAAGCAGACTGGATCAGATTTATTCTGACCAAATATTGCACTGACTTAAATTTTATGTAAGGATGCTCACAGTGCTGTATTTCTCTTTATGTCGTTAAAAAAATCCTGCAGAATTGTTCACAACACTGTGAAATCCAAGTAATTGTGAAGTCATGACTATTAATTTCCAAAAATAAGCTTTTTATTATTCACTGAATGTCAATCACATGCCAGGAATTTTTAAATAAGTCCCAATATTGCAAACAGAGAAAACAAGCTTTTTTTGTTTAACGAATAATGATTCAGACACTTTCTTACAGGAGAGCACCCACACAATTTATCACCACTTTCATCTGTCATCCCACATGCTTGGCTTTTGCTCGTATCAACATTTTTTTAAATGAATTCTTTCACACTAGTTATGATATCAGTTTTGCAATCGTTAGGGCTAGCAAAAAATCACAGAAGCTTCAGGTTGTTGATACAGGAAAACTGTGCCATTTGTAAAAATGAGGATTTTTTAACTCAGAAGTCTCTTATCATTTATCACCTGCCTGAAAATCTTCCAGCAGAAGTTATTATGCCATCAGTGCTGTAAGATGGTGAATAATCAATATAGAAATTCATTAAATAGCTTCAAGAGAAGAAACCAGATCATTATTTTCAAGTCAACCTCTGATAATCAGATAAATACAGCAAAGAGAACAGCACGAAGTCAGTCTTCATTCAGTCTGTCTCTCTTGATGATTTCAAGTGCTGAGATTTTTATCACTGAAGTAGTAGACAGTATTCTCCAAGAGAAAATACTCAAAACAACCCCCCAAGAGAAGTGCTGCCTCTTGCTTCATTGCTACCATTTAGATGTCCTAATTTAACAGGGTCCCAAAACAGTATTTTTTTATCAAATACTAACATGCTGTGTGGCAATAATTAACAGAAAAGCTTTACTAGAAAATTATTTTTGTTAAAGCTGTCATTTTAAAACACTAAAAGCTACTAAAAGGAATTTACTATGTGTAATATTATCATATCCTGACATCTCAACTTGCCAGGGTGTGAAGAAAATGCATTATTGCACTAGAAATCACAGAGGAATGTCAGACTTCAGCAACATATGTACATTATGAGATGACTGCTCATCTTTGGCAGGAGTCAGATTAATGAAGAGTTCAAGGTAAAGAGTCCCCACCACCATCAAAATAGAGAAGAATCAGTGAGTGGGAAGAACCAATAGTCAAGGCCTCTTATGGAAGCTTATGTGATGAGGAAAGAAGAAGACAGAAAGTGCCAGGGATTATTGATTTACACATTATTCAAAACACAAAATTACTCTAATACAAAAAAATCAAAAAACCACAAAATACTCCACAACACCAATCCACAGTGTTGTATCAGATTGCTAGAGACAAGAGGAACATCAAAAGTACTGATTCTGAACCCAGAATCTGCTGGGGACACTGACAACTGGCAACTGCCAGGGTTCCACACAATGCTAATGTTTGTTATACAAAGGAAAATAGGATTCAGTGACATTTAAACAAAATTAACCTGTACATGTGAAACCTTTATTCAGCAACGCCATCTTAGGAGAGGGTTTAGCACCCAGCTCCAGGAACAGATTTGATCCTTCTCACTCCACTGAGTCTCTGCTGAAAGCTGCCCCACCAAAGGGACCAACTGAGGCAAATCTTGTTCATTTGATTACTTTTTATATTAGCATGAAAACAGGCACAGATCCTGACAGTCATGTTACTATTAAGGAAATAACTATTATATAGGTCAAATATTCTGCTTACAGTTGTTGAATGTGAAAACTGTGATCTCATCCCACGGAGGCCAAAGGAAGGCTCACGAAGGCTCATATGCAAAAGAGATACATTATACCAGGCCACTCAGATAAACAGAAATAATTGTAAAAAGAAGATGAAAACTTTCTGTGGTACATGTATGGCACGGGTGTCATTTTGTCATATGTTCCTATCCCAGGAAGAAATCATCAAGTCTGCTGGAGAGTGGGTGTTCTGTGGAATGAATCAAAAGCGTCTAGAAATGGGAAATGGCAATACAGAAATCTATTGAAAAACCTAACTTTTCTGAAATATGCTAAAACTAAAAGAGGAGAAACTATGCACAATAGAGACTCTAGTGGGCGTCATACTCTTCCTTCCAGAAACACAATTAACTTTTCATTCATTTCCTGCCAGGAGTAAAATTCTCCTCAGTGTTATATGCCAGTTGTTATAGTCAAATACAAATACAATACAAATATCAAAGCTCTCTTCCTCTAGCTTTGAAACAGCTTTGCTATAATTAAGAAAGTAGTAATCACTGATTTCTAACCCTCTCTGAACCATGTAGTGAGTCCCCGGCCAAAGGCAGAGATACTGGCATGCTCTGCAGCCTTCCACTATAGAAAATGAAGTGACCAACATAATTAAGTTTGCCAGGAGCCTCTATGCATGGAGGAAGATCAAGGAATGCAATGAAGCAAGCGTGAATTTCAACCCAGTCCAATTCTTGGGAGGAAGGAATCTCTAAGGGTTTCAGGCCATTAAATCCAAGCCTGGGCAAAGGGAGTTAGTCAGCAATCCATGTAACGCAGGTTACACTGGCAGAAGGCTCAGATTTTGCTAACTCAGAGCAACAGCAAGACAACTGCTCTACTGGGTATTAGCACTGAAATTGCACTACAGCCGGTGGCACCCTAGAGCTAGGAGGTTTTCAAATTACTGAGGCTGTTTTTCCATTTTAGTTTCTACCACCAATACAGCTTATGATTTTAGAAACAGGATTATTTTAATGAAGTCAGCCACCAGCTCAGATACAAATTAGAGCTGACCAACTGTTTGTGTGCACACCATGGAACTCAATGTGTTACACGGCCAAACATGCTACACACATGCTAGCTATTCTCCAGATTAATTTCTAGGGGAACATCAAGCTCTCATTTCCCCTTCTCCCTCCAAGCATTCCATGGAAAAGGCTGCTTCTCCTCATGAGAACACTACCACTCTGCACTTCTATAAATAATTACATGAATATGATTAGATAAATTCCCCTCTTCCAGGATGACCCTCCTGCACAGTCCATTTTGAGTAAGTCTTAAAGAATGACAGCTAAATATTTACAACATTGGCAGTATTTGTCAAAACCATTTGGATGTTTTGCAACTAGAAATAAACACCTAAATGAAAATTTAGTAATCATTTGAACAGATTTATTCTATGAGTTTATGTATCTCTAGAATTTGCAATACTGCACCAAGGGAATCACGATTATCCTGTTATCTGCAGGCAACTAATCACAACCAACCAGTAGAAAACACTCCAAGTTTAATATTAATAAATTAATAAAGCAACTAAAAAGAGAGTCTCTAACTCCTATGTGTAAGAGAGCATAATAAGCATTTGTTAGCCTCAAAGAATACATCTGTAGTTGAATGGTTTACCAGAACAGCTAACAGCCTGTCACAAACTGTATGTAATGTAGACAATCACTTTATCAACTTTTCCTTTAATTAAAATTATATTTTTATTTTATTCTTGACCTAGTGAACAAGGACAATTCCCTAGGCAGCCAAATACTTAAAAAGAACAATTCTTGCTTGAATTTTTCTTCAATACATCCCATGTTAGCTTTTAAATTCTCTGTAAATCTGCAATTTTGTGCATGTAAATGTTGACATCAGCAAGCAACTGAGCTCTGTTCTTCACTCCCCTTACAAACACATTGCACTAGAAACACAAAAATATTGGTTGGACTGACAAGGTTCAACATGGACTAGCAGAAAGCTGTTCTGAAGAGAAGACCACAAAAGAATACACTAAATGCAACTACAAAAAAGAACTATGCGCTAGCTTTTCTTCTCCATGGTTTGTTCTGCTTTACCTTATTAGTTAAATCCAGAAATATTTAGCTACTATGGTGAGTAATGTGTAAGGCAACATTGGTTTGGTGTTTGCTTTTATTTGTTGGTTTAAAAAGACAAAAGCAATCTTACAAAAATTGCAGAATGAAAACTTGCTTAAAACCTAATATATCTAACACACAAGTCAAACCAAATTCAGAGCACCAAACCCAGCAAATCAGTCACTGATTTTATGCAAGGGATGGTAAAATGTGGCTGCCTATGATGGCAGGAGGCTGAGTTCAGTAACCCAGCAGAGACCAGTCAGTCTCGTTCCTGTGTAGGTCTTGAGAGAAACAGCAGGTATGGAGTGAAATAAAAACCACTCCACTAAACAACCCCACCACCCCAAACCAGCAGTTTCTCTACTTCTCCTGCCAAGAGAAGGAGAACAGCATCTCTGTGTATACAGGGGATGGTGTTTGCATCGTCTTTGCATTTTAACAAATCCCACACTGATCATGACCGCTACAGTGTATACAGAGAGAAAATTGATTGTTTTAAATTGTGGATAGTATTTAATAGTAGTAATATACACATATTCTATTATTGCTTGTCTCCATGACAATTCTAATATGAACTGTAAACTCTGAATTATTCTAGCTCTTCCTGAAGAAGCATTATTAAGCAACTAAAGTCCTCCTTAATCTAATTGCACAAGATAGCAATTCAATTTTACATTTGCCTTTTAGTTGTTCACATTAACCTTTAGACCCCTAAATGAGAGAATTTGTTTATTAACAAAGAGCAGCTCAGTACTGTGTGTGCACCAACATGGCATTTCAGTACTGCAAAGTCAAAAAGATTACAAATGCTTTCCAATTAAGGCTTAATTTTTTAACTTTGGGAATAACTCAGCCTTTATTTAAATTTAAATCTGAGATGCATTCACTCCTCATTTCTAAGATTTTTCTCTATCAGCAGGTTCCAGGATGGATTAGTTTAATTAGCAGAGAAACTGAAGTGTCTTGGGCCTCTCCAAATTAAGACACTTTACAATATATGACTCTCAATATTTACTATCAGAGCATCAAACTCCACCATTCAAGATTCAATTTTGTCCTGCCTAGATTTATCATGTAATCATATCTCAATACTACAGCACTGTCAATTTTTGAGAGTTATGAAATTCTCATTATACTCAGTTATTTGTTTGTAGTGGCATAAATACACAATCATATCCTCAGTCATATCCAAGCAACCAGTAGAAAAGCAAATTAACTGCATGAGTACAAGGACATTTTGCACATAAACATGTATTTATCTTACATTTATATATAGACCACATATATATATTATCAACTTCCCAACAGAACTAACATATCCAGGAACATGTCAAATTATCTACATGAATTACAATCTAAGTAGACTTGAACCCAGAACTAGAGAGGAAACACTGAATACAGTGGCATTTTCTTAGAAATATTTGTCAAACCAGAATCACAACTTTCTAGACCAGCTACATGTTAGCAAAATATTTAAAGACTAAAAAAGTACCACATGCAAAGCAACTCACACTGCACCTCAAATGAAAAAACAATGCAATAACTTCTCATCTACACATAACATTTTGTTCACGTGATACTCTTCAAAGTCAACTTGTAAAGGAATTTTTTTTTGGGAATAACAGTTTCTCATCAAAGCATTTCATATTGGTTGAGATAGAAAACAAACAAATAAATAAGTTAGTATTATCTCCGTCTCTAGAGCAAGTGAATAGCCACTAATTCAACAACTATAAATACCAGTTGCACAAGCAAGGAACTAAAACAAAAAGGGAGCACGCCCTCATATTTCTGTTTTCTAACTGATCTAAATGTGTTAGCCATTGGAGTCTACAGTAAATTAAGACACAATTCTCATTTTTTCAAACAAAAATAATGTTGTTATTATTATGGGAAATAAGGCAATAAGAGAAAGGTAATTTTTAATTCCTTGTAATTCCTTTCATCAGATACACATTTCAAAACTATTTCAGATACTTTAATCTCTCAAAAAGAAACCATACCTGATACTCTTCTGTTGTATCGGTTAACAACTGGAGCTGGAAAAAAAAGAAAAATAAATCAAAATTACATATTTGTATTTATTATTACAAAGTAAAATGAATTAATTGAATAATCATTATATACTTTTAGTACACAAACCCCATACAAATCTCTTTTTAAAATGTGTCAGTATAAAGCTTTCATCCATTTACTTGCCAGCCAGTAAGCATTCATTCACAATTAAACTTCATATTCCAATGAAGGCCATTAAATGCTAAGATGGATGGTAAGTAGTTTTGTGTTGTTTTTTTCTTTTTCTTTTTCTTTTTCTTTTACCTAATTCTGAAAAAATATACCTCTACACAGATTATCCAATCCTAACCTATCATCACTTAGCAGCTTCATTTACTTATTATTATTGCAAAGCATTGCAGCACTTTAGGTCAGCTGTACTAAAATTGGATCAAAAGCCAAAGAACTTTTTGCCAACCAATTCTGTGCTTCCACACAGCACAGGCAGTGCTCCCACAGCAACTCCAGTCATCCATCCCTGTCTCACACCAGGGCACAGAGTGAAATTGGAAAAGGCTGGGATGGAGGATCCACTGCTTCTTTGTTCATGCTGTAGCTGTACAAGGTACTTGAACTTGGGATTGGGATGAACTGCCTGACTTCCACCATCACACACACCTCAACATTACATCAACCTTCAGCAAGCAGCACCTTTTCCCCTTTCACCGTAACCAAGGTATCATCTTTGAGAGTTGCTTCAGTCTCAAAACAAAACAAAAACAAAACAATTAAAAAAAAAAAAAAAAAATCAACCTGTAAAGTTTCACCCAGAACAAAATCAAAGCATTCTGTTCTCCTTCACCTCTAACAACCAACGCCATTCTGAGTGCTTCACGTTTTCCCTCACTTCTTCCCTTCAACAGGTAATTCTATTTTTCCTGATACAATCTGTAGCCTTTCTATTCCATTCTTTAAATATTTAAGAATTAGAGGAGCCCTTATACTCCATCAAAGCACATGCATCACAGAGACAGATCTATTAAACATCTGCCACAAAAATCTTAATGACCCCATTGTTTCTTAGAAACTTTTGAGTATCTCAGCACTACCAGAATACAGAGAACAGTGATTTCTGGGCAAAGACAGAACTGCTCAGCTTCTTTGGAGCACTTACAACCACCTGCACCTATATGAAAACATAAAACTGAGAACAATACCACCAAAAAAAAAAAAAAATTATTATTGGGTATTTTTAAAAAAAGAAAAAAGAAAAGAACTCAGAAGAGGTTGGAGGGGAAAGGAATAATCAGGCTAATCCCATAGTTTTCAGCCAAATCTATCAATAGGGAGACAATGCTCAGTCTCAAAAGAAGCTCAGGATTAAAAGCAAAATTATACTGAATTTTACAATTTAGATCTAAACTCCTATAATGTAACATAATCCTTACAAAAGTAACAATGACACAGTGTTTCATGCATCAATCTTCAAGAGGTTCAAAAACACTGAATAACAAACCTGAGAATTCAAGCAACTTTCTCTTCAAACCTTTAAGCAATTTATGACAGCAGCAGCAACCCTTCCTGCAAATAAGGGCAGGATGTATCTCACTTGCCAAAGGACACCATGGATGCAAGAAGTCGATCTCACCGTAAGGGAAACAGACATTGGGAATACAGATCCATTCAGGTTTATTAAACAAACTCATGATCTGATCTGAATGCGTTCATACATTTTGCCCCATTCTCGACTTTTCATTGTGGGTCTGCCTGTGGCCACCAGTGGTGACACAAAACTGCTCCGGACAGTAATTTGCCCTGTAATGAGACTACTCTCATGTCTAGTCTGAGTAACTACTCAAAATTGGCCAATTTGGACCTGAAAAAACAGGAAAACTCACTGCTTTTATCCAGAAACCCAGTCAAATGCCTACCAGTTCTCTAAGGTTTTGAGGAATTAGAGGACCAAAATAAACTAGTTCAGTTTCCACTATAAAGTGATTTATTATGAAAGAAAATAGTAAATTAAAAACGTAATTTGATACATTTGCTGTACAAGCACCTCAACAAAGCCATAAGAGTTTTAAGCAAATCTTTAACTAACGTCATGTATGAATTCAAATACTTTTAATCAACACCATTAGTGAGTAAATGCATTATTTCAGCCTCTATCTTGCACATACAGAATTTTTTCTCCACCTCATGACTTCTACACCCATTTCTTGCTCATATTTAAGAATAACATTTTCATGTCTTTGAACAGAATTAATATACTACAAAGCACCCTGGCATACTTTGGGTAACATAGGAAAAAATCCAACAATGACTTCTTTTAGAATCTTGATTATTTTTTCCCATAGCAGGGTTCGGTGTCATCAAAACTGCATCAAGTTTTCCAGTGTTAAAAATGAGAAAAACACATAACCTTTTAAGGGCAGTTAAAAGAGTACTATTATTCTGCCTCCACAAAGCTTTTAAGATTAAAATGATAGTTTGCATCTCTTACACCAGTGACAGTTCTAACATGTATAAAATCCACTTTATGTGTTGTCAGATGACTGTTTTTATGCTAAATAGATAAAATCTGACATTTCCTAGTAGAGAAGATTAGTGGGGTTTTTTATCCTTCTGGCTTACCAATGAAAAGCTCTCCTTGCTTATGACTATTTTCAGTATTGCACAGTCAGTACTGCCACTCCTATGGCATCCTTGTGTTTTGCCATTAGAAGTACATGAAGGAAAAGCCTAGCATTGAGCACTGCTAAAAGAAACAAGTACTGAAGGTCCCACATACACCTAAACTGGTCTGTGGATAGATTCCAAAAAATTTGATGGGGCAGAAGGGAATAATGCCTTTACTGAAGAGAGCCTACTTCCTATACTAAGCACGACAGGACACCTAATTTAAAGTAATAGTGATGGACACACCAATAACAAACTCCTACACCAGACCAGCCCTTAGAGCACATCTCTGCCTGTGACAGGAAACCAGGGAATCCAGCACACTGACCTGGTACCACCCAGAAACCTGGGATCTACAAGAACAACATTAAAGTGCTGCTCTGAAAAATGAAACAATTTTTATTTTTTTTTCAATCTCCAGTTAGAACACCCCCCTGCTGCACACTAATGGGCCACGGCTCAGTTTGAACAATGGGCCACGTCTCTGGTAATGACATGAATGTTATTATATGTTAATTGCAAAAACCATAATGAGATTAAAAGATTTTGTTGTGAGATGATTGCATTGTAAACTCTCCATTATGTCAAAACCTCAGGTGCAGCAATATTCAAGTTCAAAATGTCTCATACCTTTGGCACAGCTCCTGCTTTTACTTGGCTCATGGGAACCAAGACACAGTAATTGGGTAAACACAACAGAAACTGAGGTAAATTAAACCATTGTACCAGAAGAGAGCAAAACGGCACAATTTCCTCCCTGGCAGCCAAAGGCAAGTGATTCTGGCACTGGAAAGGCAGATCAAGCTGTGCATTCCACAGCCTTGCCAGAACTGACTCAGGACAATGATCCTACTCCACTGTTCAAGAAAAATCAGGAATTTCTGCTTAACATATACCTGTTCTCCATACTGCGATGGGGCACAGACTGAAGTAAGCACTAGATAGGAACATTTAACAGGCTGCTTCAGACTGAAAAATATTACTTCCTCAAAGTAAAGGTAAGCAATTACATTTATTTAATTAAAACTATTTTAATAAATTGCATAAATAAATCAATACTGTACATTCCATTACTTAAATTCAAAAATGTACCTTATATCAAACAGCACTAGTGCCATGCAGTTAGTGACTCCATTTCATTGGGTTTTCTCAATTAAAAAATTAGGGATGTAAATCAAGACACTGGGATTTTAAATTTTTTAATACTTTCCATAAGTAACAAAACAGGAATTTCTCCAATATCCTTCAGTTTGCTTTGGCATGGAGATTTCCTTTGAAATATCTGATGCTTGATTGTGGCTCACTATGTTTAACTTACAAGAGTTCTGACTGTGGTTATAAGCAGGCATAAAATGCAGCCCCATAGTTGAAAAATGGACACAGATACCACTTTTTTTTTACTGTTTTCAAACCAAACCAAGAATTACAGTATTTAATGCAAACAAGTGACAGTAAAACCACTCTTTACAACCAGACCTAAAAGCACGCTTTTCCTACAGTGTGTGGGCTCCCTTCTCTGTCAGTGGCTTTGAAAAGTGACTGGTAAAAAAACCCCATCAGGCTTTTTCAGATGTACACTATTACCCTAACAGGGAAAGTTGTTTTTCTACACTACTCACAAGCCTGAAATTAACAGAAGTGCAACCATCATTCTCCCAGCTACCGCTTCCCACTTCTTACACATCCTAAGAACATTAAATTCTTATAGAAAAAGACAAAACTCAAAAGATCAATTCAATTCAGGGTCACAGGAAAAAAATTCAGGGACAAACAAAGGACTGGAATTCCAGACATGACAGTAGAGTATTAGGTGTTACTGCTCTGTACTGAATGTACCTTGAAAACTTAAGTTCTCTTTCTTCACAGGCACTTTGCTTTTTAATATGATCTGTGAACATTTCCTAACTTCAACTAGGGTAAAAAAAATCTCCACATGACTGTCTGTGATTCTGAATACAACTTATAGCAGCATACTAAATTAAGCTATTGAGCACACAAGTATTTAACACAGATCTTTTGTGTAACTCTAATCAGCAACTTTTGAAGGTTTCCTGATAAAAGACGGAGCAAAGCTCATAGTAGGTGGCATAATCTTAGTATAGTACTCAGAGTTCAAAGAGCATAGGCACAAAATACCACCTTTATTGCAACCAAGTAGCACTAATAAATCAGTGATTTACTGAGTACTATCCCATCAAATCATGGCACTAAATCATGCTATGTGAAGAGAGACAAAAAGAGCAACAGAATGTAAACTGTTCTAATTTAACAAGTCAATTAAGTTTAACCAAACAACACATGAGTTGACACTATAAACCATTAAAGCTGAAATACCAGAAGCAGAGTGAAGCATAAATCTGAGGCGTGACTGTCTCTGTGGAAT
Organism: Muscicapa striata striata; assembly: GCA_030060385.1. NCBI lineage: Eukaryota > Metazoa > Chordata > Aves > Passeriformes > Muscicapidae > Muscicapa > Muscicapa striata. The sequence goes on along the minus strand of JAREIS010000002.1, from coordinate 167,598 downwards.
GTTGTATCAAGTTACGATAAGGAAGTGCCAGACTACAGCTGTCAAACTGTTTTTCTACACACCAAGATGTTCATGGACTTACATAAATAGGAACCATCACAACTCTGAGAAAACTCATAGATTCAAGTATCAGCTTTTCAAGACTCCTAGCAATTAAAAAGTAATACTAGACCAGAAAGAACTTTTATCATCCGATATGAAACTGTACTTCAATAAATACCAATCGGAACTTTTTTTTTTTTTTCAGCAAGTAAGCAAACCTGTAACTGACTCCCCTGTGACTATTAGTAATATAATAGTTGTGTATCTATGATTTCTGGATTACTGGATTTCTGATTACTGGACAGTGGCAAATTCTCACTTACCCCTTCCACATCTTTGCTTTATAAGGTGGGGGCCACAGGTAGGGCTACAAACTACTTTGATTTTTTTCAAAGGCAAGTCTGGAACCCAAGAGTTCTCCCCAAGGCTCTTCTCAGAAAAGCAAAACAGACAGAAACACATAAGAATTTTAAAGACATCCTTTTATTTTTCCTTCTATTTCTCTGCCCACCCACCCTCCACAGAGGAGGATGGAAACTCAGAACCCAGTTAGACAGGCAGGAGAGAACCTGATGGTGTCAGCTGAAGCATGCCAGACATTTGGAGGAAGACAAAAGGTCAGGGAACACTAGGGATGGAGTGAGTTTTCAGAGAACAAATAGAGGGAGCATAGAACATTAAAAAAATAAAAAGGAAGAAAAGTGGAAACCATGATCCACAACTGGGCACACACAGGCTTTGCTCCTCTGTAAGAGATTTTTACATCTATTAAGCTGGAAAATAATAAAAACATAACATTGCTACTAAACATTGTTTTCCTGTCTGCTGCTGTAGAAATAACAGACATAGACACCTTGTTATTTCTCAGTATTGAAAAATAGCTGTCATCAATAGCAAGAGAATAAAACATAAAAACAAAGTCACAACACATCATAGTTTCCAATTTAATTCCTTTTTTAAATTTGCATTTTAAAATTACAGACACAAAATGGAGAAACACTGTCTGAAAGCCTTATTTTGGAGGAGTCTCTGACCTTTGCTTTCCAAGTTTTTTAAAGCCCCTCTGATAGAAAGAATGTAATAAACTCTGGGAAAAGTTGAGTCAACAAGCAAAGCATTTATGTCAGTGAAAGAAAGATGTTTATGAAGTTAAAACAGTTGTGCTATTTTGAGTTGGCTCATTTTTGATTTTTTAAGTGCAGTAGAAAAATGAATATGCACTCTGGAATGGACGAACTTTAAACAGCTGATAAATTCAAAAAAATCATGGCTTGACTAACTGAAAGGAATCTGTGAATCTCTGGTTAGGATGGCACTTTTTCACTAAGGCCTTCAGAGCTTTGTTTGTTTTTAAGTCAAAGATCTTTTTTTCCAATGTATCACTATTTCAATACTCCCTTCCCACAACTGAACCTGAACAGTGATGCACGGTACTATTTTCATTACATTTCCCAGCAGATATTCATTCTCACGAAAAAAAGACCATAAGCCTGCTCTCAGAATTCAGGAGTTCATACAGCCTAAGCACAGGAGAACAAATACCTATCAAGCAGCACCTCACATTATCTGACATTGCAATGGCATGACCCACACAGCCCTCTCCTATTTCTTGCTGACTCGTCTAAGATCAAGCCAAACACAGCAGGTTTTTGGGGTTTTTTCTTTTTTTTTTTTTTTTTTTTTTTTTTTTTTTGTGTTGATTTTTTATGAGTGTAATCTATATTATGAAGATCAAAGAGATAGCAACAAGGCATGCACTTGCATTACAGACAAACTGGAAAAACTCCCCGTGCTGAGGTACAATCTCAGCTAAAAGGACACATTTCACAGTGATTAGATATAACCATATGCTGATACTACAACAGAGATTGTCAGGGACTGAAATGAAAGACTTGGGAATATTTTCAAGTATTAGAAAGACAAATCTATGCACTGCACAGAGAATAAAGGATGCTACAAAAAAACAGGAAAGTTAAGAAGCAGCTGACAAATCTTCAAAGCACTGTCAGAAGAGGCAAGACACTGGAAGGTACAGTGAAGCAAGTGAAAAAGGGAAATTTGCTTGGGCTTTGGGAGTAGGCTTAGAGAGGAAGGCATTTCAGAGAGAGGGAAGCTAAGGAGCCAATTGGTAATATCCAGAAACATTAAGCTTACAAACCCAACATTATGCAGATTATAAAAAGAAAAGATACTAAATATATTTGAATGTGACTTTCACTGGGACTGTCTGACAATGGAAAAGCCAGAAAAGGCCAGAGATGAGGATAAAACTACAGAGAAACAGAAGCATCACATCAAGAAGAAATAACTGCAAGTCTCCTTAAAATAAATTCTTCACACAGAAAAAGATAGTGCATCTTATCTAGGGAACCATGAGGCATTTCCCAATCAGTAGGAAATGTGAGCAACTCACCCCCATGACCAGATGCAGTGGCAGAGAACAGAAAACCTCCTCCTTTTCCAAGACTCTTGGAAAAGGACTCTAACCCTTCTCAAGTTACCAGTTCTGCTTTCCAACCTCATCTCTTTATTTAATTAGTCTCCTGATCCACCAGAGATCAGAGATGGATGAGGCAGGAGGATTAATATCTCAGGGTACTTACGGTTTTTGAAACATGGTGGAGACAAATTTAGTCTGAAATCTTTTCATTAGAAACTTCAGAAGTGCTGTTTAAAGCAACATTCAACTCTGACAAACACAGACCTTTTAAAGCAACATTTTCTGTATTTCAGTTGTTTCTTTACTATGGTTTTGATTTCTAAGACTTAACTCCACATCCTCATACCTTTTAAAACATCAAACCCCAAAGACTTTTGATTATATTTTTATCCTGTGCCTGGTTGTAGGTGCAGTCATTGTTCTATATGTTACAAACTAACAACAATTAAACCTCTTTCGGGTTATTTGGAAAACTGAGTTCCACCAAACATACTTGGAAATTCTGGAGATAATTCCTAAATGAGTCACAAAAAAATGCCATTTAACTATATCTAGCACATGAGACTATTTTTATTATTTCCAACTGCACCTCTTGGATAAATCTCTTTCTACAAAATAATGAGTTGTATACAGGTAAATACAATCTGAGCAAGCTAACTTATCTGAAAGTATCAAATAAATACCATCAATGAAGTCACGAACTTTTTCTTAACAGCTTGGCCAGTAAGTTTGAGAGAAGTACTAGCCAGGCAATATAACTATAACAGACAAATATAATCCAAATGCAGATCTGGGGGGAAATCTTCATAAGGTAATAGGGATGAAGTGGAAAATGCTATCACTGGCACTGGCTTTAGCGTTTATACAGCCTCAGGTATAAGCAGTTGTAAAATTAAGTTTGAAAAGAGTGGAAGACAAGCATGTCACCACTATGGCAATGGCACACAAGTAAATCAGTGCACTGGCTCCATGTATTTCACACCTCCTGTCACTGCCTTTTTTGTAGCCTCTTCCCCCTGTACACTCCCTTCACACACCTCCACTCTGCCCCAGAGGAGAAGATAAATGCAAAGAGGAGAGTTACAATTCTCACTCTCACAGAAATTCTTGTACTTTCGTTTGTTTTTAAGGCCTTTAACCTGTTCCTACTACCAAGGCTTTACTTCATGTGGACTGCCACAGAAGCATGGTAAATACTTCATCAGCCAATACACACTTTTCCAGCTGGATTGCTGCTCTCTTCTGACAGATAACTTTGGGTTGCAGTGCACCACTGATGTTCTTGTCATTCTCAACATTCCCCAGTTCTGTTCTACCCCAACTGTGCAGGATGGACTTTTCCTAATACATGGCACAGAACACCTCCAAACCCCAGTTAAATACACACACACCCCTATATATACTTTTACAGAGCCTTTTTCAATGAGCATCTCCTAAATAACTCATAGACATCCTATATTTCAACTGTATTTTGTATTATATTATATATTATCTGTCATAGAGTAGGTAGAGGCATATTTTAAGGCACAGTAAATGCTGCATGTGTTCCTAATATTTTTCTAGGTACATCTGGCATTTGAGAAAACTTCAATACAGCGCAATACCGTATTTTTATTTGAATGCATAATGAAGAGTTGATTTCCTCCAATATGTAAAGAAATATGATGATGCATAGATATCCTTGTGGATTAGCAATGAAAAACAAAGGAAAAAGAAAATTTTTGACTGCCTATTAGTTTTCACTAGAAACACAACCTTAATTTTACATTCACTGCATTGTATTTTAAAGAGATTCCATCTGCTCTGTCTGTAGTGCACATTAATATTCAGAAGACATCTGCAGTGTGCAGACCAGGCTTTTAATTGGAATCATGTCACAGCTACCATCACACAACACTGAATGTAAATGTTGGCTATCTGCACTTGGCAGCTGCTTGGCAGGCTCAGCATAAAGTCCTACCCAGACTGATAGTGTCTTTAAATAATGCAGTATCAGGATATAAAAGCTATCTTGAGAAATCAGATATTGACTATCATATCCATAACTAATATAATTTACTAGCACCCTAAATTGCTTATAAGCAAAGTATGGTTCATATTCAGCCATAATTTTCAAAGAGAGACAACAAATTGACACAACACTCACATCTTTCACTACGATAGATACTTAAGCAAATTTAACTTGTACACAAAAGGGGACAATAAAAACTGAACTTCAGTGCAACCAAAATTGTGTAATGAAGCTCAAAGAATTTATAAAAATCTAAAACTCAAGCACTGCTAAGGACATAAGAGCACCTGAATAAAAATTCAATTAACAGGTGCACTCAGTGAATTAAGATACTTTCCTACAATGTCAGACTAATTATTCTAGAATGAACAATACAGTCACCTTTTCTTGGAATTTAAAAAAAAAATCCAACCCTAAGTCAACGGCATTGTCATTTGCTTCAAATTCTTGCCAAACCATGGTAACATAAAATTACATTTTCCCAGTCACTTGCATATTTTCTGCTTGTACTCTCCTCTAAGTTTTTGACAAATAGGGCAGTAAGCAGCAATCTACAGAGACAAAAGTGTATGTGTGTATGTGCAGGTATGTACACACAAACCAAAGTCCTGTCCAATATAAGCAACCGGTTGTTGCACTGACAAAATGATCTTAAGATACCCTGCAAGAAATTTCAGTCTAACAGTATTCAAGAATGACAAAGGAACTCTAAGAACAGCAACACTTGCTTTTCATGAAGTACACATTTCCTTAGGAAATTTATATTCCACCACCTTTAACACCATTCTGTAACAAACACAAATCAAACCAAAATTCAAGACCACAAGCCATTAAGGTACACAGTTATGCCACCAGAAAAATAATTAGGCAAGTAGAGGAGTCATCAGAACAGAGTCATCATGATCCAGTGCCCTCCTCCGATAGACTAATTGGATTACTGGATCCTCTTAGCTTCAGAGCAACTCCCAACACAGATAAGGGAATTACACAGAAGGGGAAGACCCAATTGTTCATGTTCAGGGCACGTATACATGCTCAGTCTCAAGCCTAAATTTGCAGATCTGACACCATTTCAGAAGGTGTTATGATGGAAGGGTAGAAAAGTAAAGAAACAGAGAAGGCAGAGCTAGGTTTCATTCAGTCCCAAACCTGAGAGCATAACAAACATATCACTGACCACTGACTGCAGCATCACTTCCAATCTGTGTCAATGCCAAGGCAAAAAAGGGCTGGTCTTAACCTTTTTCATCAGCGATGTGCAGCTGGTTCTGCACAAGTTTGGACTACGACAGAAAGAAAAAAATAACATGGGATGACGGATGTGATGCAGCCTAAGAAGCTTTTCCTTTTGCCTCTGAGCTGTTTAGTCCCAGAAAAAAACAGGCTGGAGTCATCCTCACAGTCAGGTGTATCTCTTGTGACAGTATGAAACAACTATAACTGAACTACTTCTACAAAAGAGCAATTTAGAAGAAAATTATGAAACAGGAGATTTGAAGCTCAGCAGAAACAACCAGCAACATGGAGAGAGCCTGGTGTTTCACACACCCAGCAGGCATGTTACACAGCTATACCTGCCAGGTCAACTTGAGTTCAGGATTGCTTCATTATAGGTATCTAGGTAGAATTTAAGAATAACATCCTACAGGTAAAATAGGCACATAAAAGCCCACAGCTCTTTGCCTGGGTCACTTCACATTTCATTACCAATTCCTGCTGACATTTGAATGATGAAACATACTGTGTTTTTACATAAGACAAAACTGCAATAGGTTGTGCTGTCATCTGATTTGATCTGAATAAAAGAGCACAAGGAATTTCAATCAAGTGTCACTTCAAGCTGATTCAGAGCTTAATCTCACACATCCACATTTAACTCAAGGCATAAGCACATTTGTATGTGCCAGGCAAGGCACACTGGTTCCAGGGTATTCTGGACAGCTTTTGCTACGTCCAGGGAGGTGGTCCTTCCCTCCTGCTCAGCCCTAATAAAGTCACACCGGAGGAGCTCCCTGCCCAGTATCATAAGATTCACAGACACACTGGACAGAGTCCAGCAAAGGGCCATAAAGATGATGAGGGGACCTGGAGCATCTCTTGCATGAGGACAGGCTGAAAGAACTGTGACTGTCAGCCTAGAGAAGATGAGGCTCAGAGAAGTTCTTATCAATACCTGAAGGGCACTGAAGAACAACACAGTCAGTTTCTCCTCACTGGCATTCAGTCACAGGACAAGAGCCAATGGCTACAAAGTCAAATACAGAAAGGGTCCACCTCAACATGATGAGGCACTTTTCTGCTGTGAGGGTGACCATACACTGGCATAAATTGCCCAGAGAGGTTCTGGACTCTCCATGCTCTGAGACATTTAAAAGCAATCTGGGCATGGTCCTAGGCAATCACTATAGGCAGTCCAGCTTCGCAAAAGCGTCAGGTAAGATGACCTCCAGAGGCACCTTCCAAACTCAAACACTCTATAATTCCACAAAGATCCTCAACAGTTCACTAAACATTCATGCTTTGCTTCCAGTTTAAGTTCCAATGGCCAGAAGGCAAATAAAAGTACAATTCATCTACAGGTAGATGCATCTAGTTTCAGGCATCCTTTTTCCAGGTAGGTAACTGTAAGTTCTGACACAGCCACTGCAAAGATTTGGGATGTTGTAGTTTAATTTGGTTGGCTGGGTTTTTTTAAGGGGAGTAAGGTAGAAAGAACAAGGCTGAGAAATAGTCTGGGCTTCTACCTGCTCTTACTATGGGCACGTTCTTTGTAACTGCAAACTGAGCACTTTCTTGGGCATTTTTAAAAATGTTCAGAGCTGACACTACTACAGTATACCAAACTAGTTCTTATTCTAATAAAGCCACATAAAAGTCAAGGAGCATCCACATCCTGGACAAATCTCAGCAGGGGTATCAGCCAGCTTAGCCAGTGTGACAAAAGGCATCTATTATCAGCTGATCAGCTACTACTCTTCTAGGATGTAGCACTTTATCCTGCACAAGTAATCACCTCTGAAGACTCATTCTTGCCTGAACAGTTTGTAAGTGACCTTTCTCAAAAGATCAACAAATTTAAAGGTGCCTCAATTCTTCTGGAAGTCTGTTATTTACAGTTTTGGGGGTTTTTTTATTAAGTGCTTTAAAAAAGGCTGACGATGTGTTGTTGATCTGTGAAATTATAAAAAATTTATTCAAAGAACTACTGTTCCCATATGTGATATGTTAAAAAATGCAGAAAAAATGGTATAATACATCACACCATATTTTTTAATAACTCAAACCAGAAAACATTGATCACTTGTTTGTAAGAAGTTCTACATATACTTGCGACTGAAGGGATCTGTTATCCAGTTTTAAAAAAATGAAAAAGGCAAAACAAAAACCAACACATCAAAACCCCCACACCAACCCACAATTTGTGTCCTTGCTATACACAGATTTATCTACAATAGTGATAGAACAGGTACACTGGATTTGCAGGATTTTATGCTGTAGTAGGAGCTTCAGAGTCACAACACTGGACACCAGGTTTTCTGCCTTGCTTTCCCTCACCTCTAAGGTGCAGGATCTTCCATGTGAGCACAATTGACTGTACAATTCATGACCATTTTCTTGTCTGGTGCTTTTCTGGCAAGAACAAAATGTGAATTGCACCAGTGCTTCCACACCTCTGTGATATTATGAGCATAGAACATGAAGTACTACTTCATTGCCAGTACAATATATTCACCAATAATTCACAAGTAAACCTTGTTTCATTGAGATATAATTTGGTTATAGCTCCTTTTAGTAAATCAAATAAATTTGAGTGGATTAAATATATGTATGTTTTAAAATTTAAAACTGTTTAATCTTCTAATCTGGTCAATCTTTAGTTTGTGGTACACAACCAAACTAATGAGCAAAACCAACTTCTGTACCGCACCTCAAAATAAAGTGTTTTATAGCTTTTCCTCCTTCAGATTTACACTTCTAACAACATTATATCAACATTCAACAGTTACTTACAACATATAGCTGTAAAAAGAATCATCTCCATGTGAAAACGTATTTTGACAAGACAGCTCCCCACACACACTTCCAGTAATTGCATCCTGTGAACTTTCACAGGAAGAGGATTTTTGGGAAAGAGGAAGGGTGAAGACAGACATATGTTCTGTATCCTAAGAAGGGATAATAGTAAAACAATATCAATGTGTTCTACCCAGACCAGGGAAAATCCTCTTTTATAGAGTCATTTCAGTTGGAAAAGACCTTTAAGACAATTGATTGAGTCCAACCACAAATTCACCACTGAGCCAGGTCCCTGAGCACTGTGCCAAATCTGCTTATGGATATACAAAGTCTCAGCAAGAGGCTTGGACAAATAACATCCATTCTGACAATATTTGGATGTAATGATAAAAAATTCCTTGACCAAACTGAGCTGCAGCAGGTGGCAAGTGCTGCATGGTTCAGCTTCCAAATGAACTGATTTTTAGGAGCAGAACTTCTAGGATACAACTCCCCGAGTCACACAGTACTTCACAACATATGTACACACTGCAGAACTTCCAGCCATGAAAAGCTAAGAAGAGCTAAAACCACTAGCAAAATCAGTACACATGATGCAAAGTTACATTATTTCATAGTGCTATGGAAAAAATGGTAAAGCAGTTAATAATTACATGTTTCCAGCAGTAAGAAATTAAAATTACTTCACAGGGATTTAAGAGATGCCCATAAAAAATATCAACTGTGTTCACAGATTTTTATCATAAAGTTATACCATCTCAAGATTAGAATTAAAAATATTGTATCCAGGGATGTTTAACACAACCGAAATTGGTCTCCAAATATCACCACTCTGAATAGCATTAATTTCTAGCATTTTGTAACAAAAATACACATGGAATCTTTCCCTCACTCCTCCCCAAAGGTATGAAAGACAGAAGACTAAATGTTAATTTATTCTAATACGTCATCTTTCATAATTTATTAACCTGAAAACCCTTTGAGTCTTACAAATTTTAATCAGGAACACTGACAACATTAAATGTTTAAGAACTGTTTCTGAACAATTACTGTCCAAAAAAATAAAAATATTTTTTTTAAAAGAGGTAACTCAGAATTTTCATTCCAGGGAGACAGGAGACATCTTTCAGAATGGGTACCCCCCCATACCTGTGACCAGAGACTGACCAGCTCTTTCACTACAGATGTCCTTGAGGAAGCAATTCTTCCTGAACTATCATAATTAGCACAAGTGTTGCCACAGAAATAAGTGTTTACTGGAGTCTCACCAGGAAAAATAACACAAAAATATTTGTGGTTGGTTTTTTTTTAATTTCTTCTGTGGAACACAGTTTTCTCAATAGGAAGCAGAAAACAATATGCTGTCCCAAGGGAGGAAGAACCAAAATGGAAATGAAGAGCCATTGTGACATCCTGCTTTATAGCAGTTTGTCAATATGCAATCACCAAGAATGAGGAAATTGGCACTACAGTTGATTCAAAAATATAGAGGAAAACTACAAAGCGGTTTCTCAACCCTGATCCAAAAACCACATTTCATTTCCCACACAAACTCCACATCTCTACAATGTTCTGCAACGACACCACTCAGATCCAGAAGGACAGAATAGTGACTGAAGGGAGAACATGCACCTTCCCTCCAATCTGCAATCTTAACCCTTTTTCATACGTTTGGAGTGAGATTTTGTGACAATTTGCTCAGTTCTTCTGGTCAGGCCCCTGATCCGACCATCTTGGTGTGGACTTCAGTAATACCCTAAAAGGAATGCAGAGTTCCAGGCTTCTGTAAGATGACCTCACACCAAAAGATGACATCATGCCAGCCCCTGCAGGCTAGAGACCATTTCTGAACAGAAGCAAAGCTGTTCAGCAAGCCACCCGGAAATAAAAGGAGAGAACAGAGAGTGCCTTAACATTTCTTACAAAATAAACCCTAAGATTTATTTATTATTTGTTGGTTTTAAATGACAATAAAAGCAATGCTACAGAAGTAATACCTGCAAGTCCCCACCTCATGCCTTGAAGAGATGCTGTTCCTAAAGATGCTTTCTCTCCCTAAAGGGAATTTCCACATCCATACACAGAACTGCCACTCTAATCATTTGCCATTTCTACACAGAAAATAAATGCCCCATAGGAAAGGACTAGCAGCAAAACTGCTACTAATAAAATGCTGGCCTTTATAATACATTATTTATTGTGTATTTGTACAGAGGCCAAATCCTAGCAGTACGAAAACTGTAAGACAGGGTGCTTTCTTCCAAATCTCCTCTCTCTTCTAAGTATCCATCATGTAACAGCAGAGAACACTGCCACCATCTCCACAATTCTCACAGGCTAAACACCAATGACCATAAAACAGCTGTTTGTTCTGCACAATGGATTTCTAGAGTTTCCATCAATGGTCCATCTTTCAGATCCATATTTTTACAAGAAAAATATGCTTTTGTATTAAAGGATCTCAAAAGTACACAACCTTTATTAGTATTACTATCATAGTAAGACTATGCAAATCTTTAATACAAGAGCATTTCATCCACACTCAGATTTCCTGAATTCCCCCTCCTAGTTGTTTTTCTAACCAATGTTTTTGTGATTTATTATTTCCCTTGTCTGTTTCATATTACAGTAACGTATAAAGACATTAAAAGACTGGAGAAGAGTACACACCATTTGCTGTGGAGCTGACAGTACCCCAGGAAAAAAATTAAACCTACATGAATCAAAGAATCTTGATGCATCAAAAACCGCCAAACAATTGTTACATACCAAAGAAGTACTGATGCAAAGCCAAGCATGGAACACAAAGAAGCTTAACTAAAGGAATCTAAAGGATCATTACAGAGGAAGAAATAACAATCCTCTTAAAGAGGAACCAGTGCATTTGTGAGTTATATTTATTACTATCTCCCTCTTCTTTCACAAGAAAATATGAATGATCATTCATGAAGCTGAAAACGTTACTGAAGCCAGTGGGAAACATTCATAGCTCATTTTGGCTACATTTCCAGTCTTCATTTGAATAATGAGCAACTGCTCTGTCAGACATTAACGTTTTTAATGACTGACTGGTGAATAGATTGAAGTGAGCTTGTTCTCTGCTGTCTTCTCCTCTCCCCCGAGATCTCCATTGTCTTATTTTAGGTAAGAGGGTACAAGAAAACTTCAGTATTAGCACAAGGGGAATACTGACAGAATTGTTTCAGTATTCTAATATTAGTTCACTAAATGAACAAAAAAATAGCAAAATAAATAGAAATTAATGTTCAGTACAATATCTAGTACTGATATACAGTATCTTCCTTCAGCTTAATTTTAGAACCAGCTAGAAGAATACAGTTTCAGAAGTTTCATACAATTTTTCTTACAATAAACCTCTTTGACATAGAAACATGGGCTTTTAAGAATTCAGCAATTAATTATAATGGCCCTAGTTACCCACTTCTTTCATAGTTAGTTATGCTCTTTTAGAGGCTAGTACATGGAGTAACAGCAGGGCATCAAAAGAGCAGAAACAGTCAAAAATTTATCTGTTCACTTACAGCAACCATCTAAAGCTCTTTCAGAAAATAAGCTTAAGAGTTATATGAAAAGTTACTGGTATGCAACAGACTACAAATACAAATTTAAATGAAATTTTAAACAAACAAAAAAATACTGCATGCTTCCTCACATTTTAGGACATACTGATCACTTAAAGCAGAAAAATTATGTCAAGCCACTAACTGCAAACTGAAAAAAGAGGATACCTTTCTCAAGAGATTGTAAGGAGTATCTAATAGATGCTACAGGAATATTAACAGTGCTGAGGGCAAGACGTTACAAATAACTCTACATGCACTATGTCAAAATTGCAAGAAACTTAGCTTTTATAATTAATACAGAAGTTCATCCTTCTTGATGTAAATTAATACACATTTAGCAATAACCAGGGATATCTGAATTTCAGTCAATCAATCTATAATTCTCTGTTTCTCAGCCAGTCAGCACCTTTTATCCCTTCACTTCATACTTCTAGTTCTTTTACTATCTCAGATAAGGACATATTAAAGATACATTCTGATTAACCTTCCTTTGTACAGAGGATTACTGATGAAACATTCCTTCAAGGCCCATTGTGCTACAATTGCTGGCTTCCTTAGAAGTACATTACTTAGTTAAAAAAATTCCTAGCCTAACCATGTAATACAGTAATTGCAACCTTAAGAACAAGTACTGAAAAGCAATTTTATTGTGATAAACAAATACAGCAAAAAGGCCTCCAGGAAAAAAAAAAAAAAGTATTTACATGTTCTGTCCAAGCAACCAAGCAACTAAAAAGAAGTAAAATCAGTGTTCCTTAATACTTAGTTTATCTTCAAAATTCCCCCATGAGAACAAGATAAATACAGGGAGTGAAGTTCCACTAGGACTTAATCCTCCAGATTTAAGACATGGAGAACTGCCTCTGCAAAAGCAAAAACATGCAAACACAGCAGCTGCACAACAGTACTCCTTCACTTTATATTTTTTATGTTAAACACATTCAAGATACTGTGCTGACAAAAATTAACAAAATTAGAAAGTTAAATGCATAAATATATTCCTCTTAGAACACAGATGCATAGCTAATATTTTGCTTTACAATTGATTTCATGCCATTGATGGAGATCAAAGAATAAATAAAACTCTAAAGCTTCTTCTATACTTTCTAGTCACTAGGCTTGTTTGAAGATACCTTTTAAAACATAAAGCAAGAATCTGCATTTCTTTTCTTTGTCTAACAAATTGAAAGGTTTCATGCAGTCAGATCACAGAATTGTCTAAGGTGGCAAAGACCTTTAAGATCACTGAGTCCTACCATCAACCCAGCTTTTTCCTCCACCTCCCTAAAAATCTAGAGACTACTTAAGTAGAGCACAAAACACTTTTATTGTAACTACTATTTTTAAAAAAGGTATGCAGAGCTAGTAATTATCAGATTATGAGTGTGCTCACTGTGCTACCTAGATTTTAAATAAAGTAGCTACTCTTTCGACTGAATTTATATTACACATTTGAGGAGAGAGCGACAGTGGTTTATTACCAGTTAGTTAACAGTTAAAGGAAGTAGGTACATGAAAGCACTAATAAAAAGTTCAAAGTACTTTAATTTTAAGCTGAGGTATCTCACAGCAACATGATATCCCACGAATTTGAATTACATCTGAAAACTTGAAGAGTGTTTTTCAAAAGGATCACTATTCTTCTTATGCTATACTGCAAAAGTTTTAACATCATCCAACTCCTACAATTCAGTAAGTTTCATTGAATTATTTCAAGCACGGAGTTATGCCGAACCCGTGAATTTATGGGGGCAGAACATAAATGCTTTGTGATTGATGTAACACTGATTTCTGAGGAATTCCACAGGACATCAGTTCAGAATAAGAAAGCATAAGCAAACGATGCTTAAAAGTAAGAAGATAAGCAATCTAAATCAGGTCTAATTTAATACCAAGTGTTTCCATTAACAATTAAAAAGTTAAATATTTCAAAGATGCACGGAACTCTTATTCTGTACTACATTCAAGATCTAACGATGTAAACAAGCATTTCTCTACTCCCTTCTGCTCAGACATTCTACTCATGTTTTAAAGATGACATTTAGCAAATCCTCAAATTTTAATTGAGAAGCTCAGTGCAGAGCTAAAGAATCTTTCCACCTGTCCATCTAGATTCATATGCACCATTTCCTGTCACAACAAGAAAGCATACTGAAGAGGATTATTTCAGAAGTAAAATATTAAGAAGGGCTCTCTTTTGCTCAGGGAGCAGCTGTAAAGCACATCATCTTTCCTTCAATATAAAGGTGCAATTCTGAGAAGGAAAAATTTTATTTGCAATAAAATACTTGTAATTAGTTGAAACATCTGAGTTGCTCAAGTTAGTACAACCCCAAAAATATTTCAGTCCTATTGTTAGTTATACTTAATACCTCCAAGAACACACACAGGTGGTTTTATTGTTACAAAAAATAAGACAAAACAGCAATTTAATTGTGCAGCACTTTTATGCAATTGCAATTTTATGCAATCATGCACCTTTGTGCAATAGCCTGAAGGGACAGGGAAGCAGAGCCTCTGCCTTCCTTCAGGTGTGCTCCTCAACAGGTGGCTTCCCAAAGCAGTAATCCAAACAGTGAACACACCATTTCTGTGGAGTTAATTTCACAGTCTTATCTCATCCATTCAGAGCCTGCTTGTTAAAAGTACATGTGTCATGGTCAACAACACACTTGAATAATACATATCTGTCCTTGGTTACACTCTCAGCCTGATTTTTGAAGATCTTGCTTTGCACCTTTCCCAACTTCTCTATTTTGTACTTAAACCAAACAAAGGCTCTGAGGAAAGCTTTGTATCCCTTAAATTCTCTGCCACAGCTCAGTGGATAAATGTTTCTGGAGGCTCCCCCACAGCTATCATAATTTTATTTCCACATATGCCTTACAATACACTCTGCTGAACAGCCACATCCTGATGTCCTTTGATCACATGTACAAAAACAGTTAAAATTAAGGATGAAACTCAGGGGGGTCAGACAGAAAACACAAACCTGGAAATAATTTCCTAAGCATCACCTAAGAGTCATCATCCTAAGTGAACAAAAGTCTTTTATCGTAGCCTAACTAGTTTCAGTGACCTTTACCACATGGATGGAGTGCCACCATGGCATCACTATGACTTCTTGAAGACATCTGCCACATGGTCTACACCAAAGGCCAAGACCTCCTTCTGACTTATTCTTGCTTCTGTGACCATATGCCCCCAGAGCATACCAAAAACCCCACACAACTTATCTAAAATGTTCTCTCTCTGCGTGTGCAGATGCAGCCTAGTGACATACACTGATTTAATACTGGGCCAGACACACACACACATACAAAGGCAAGCATGTTATTTCTGAAGATCTTTCCTACTTCCAAGGACAACTATTTAAACTAGCTTTAAGTTTCCTTAGTGTAATAATTTACAAAAACAACTGCTCAATTTCATCTTTTTATTTATAAACAGAATGGAAACACGTTTAAAACATCCATTTGACCTGCCAGAGCAACTCAAAGGTGTGTGTTTCCTCATCTCCACAAGTTCTTTAAATACCAAGCAGATATAAGCACCCAGGATCTTGTCTTCCACAAGTATTGTCCTACCTGTGACAGTCATCAGGTATCAGAATCTCTAACTTAACATTTTTCATTGATACAGACAACAATTACAACATAACCTAATTAACTAATAGCTTAATTAACTAATTACCTAATTAACACATAGTGATGGTGGGTGACTGTCACCCACACTGTTAAACAATGGAAGAAAGAATCATTTCTCTGACCCTGCAGAGGTATCCTCACCTGCTGTTACAGAGAACATGGCACTGTTCCTGGGGAACCACAAGGGGGGAACAGCATGGGCTTTCAGATAAGAAGCAAAACAGCATTACTGACAGTGGCACTTGCCCAAAGGACTATACTACAACAAGACAGTCCTCAGCCTTGTTAATTTAATTTTCTCTCTGACTAAGATAGAAAGATGATAAGCAGAAACATGAAGCAAAGGCACCACCCTTCTATTTTGAATAGCCTCGCTATGTAAAGCTGCATTTAAAAAGCTATATGCAACCATTAAATTTTTATATTTTTATCTGAAAACATTTAATTTCAGAGGATCCCTCCAGCTGCAGTCACAACATTCAGAAAGAATGTTTTTACGCTCTTCCTGAAGATGGTATTTCAAACCCCAAATCTACATAAACTAACCACAAAATAGCAAAATCGCACTCAAAGACATCAGATGTTCTGGTGGAGTGGGTTTTTTGTTTGGTTTTGTTAGTTGAGGGATTTTTTTGTGGTTTGGGGTCCTTTTTTTTTTAAGGAAAACATTGAATACAAAGACACTGCACATTTTTAAGAATTACATTCAACTATCTTCTGAAATTTTTCCAATGCGGAGTTTAATATAAAAATATGTTCAAGAAATGAAACTTCTTTCATATTTAGAGATGTTGGAAAATATCACTGACTTGGCTGCAGGGCAAAAAATTACCTGTAATTTCCATAAATTTGTGCTCATACTTGAACATTCCCTTAACTTCAATTCAGTCACCACCAGTGTCCACATCTTCACCCTTCATCTTTAATCTATTTTTCTTCACGCCCTAAACAGAACTTCTGCCTCATAAGAAAAAAAAAAAAATCCAAATCCAGACACTGATTGCAAACTTGTTTTTAATTCATTCTGACTTTCTCTCTTGTCCTCTCCCACATTCCACGTCCTGTTTGTCTATTTCCAAGAGCTTAAGATGTGCTTTACTTTGTGAAGTTCCCAGCCTAAAAGGACTGCAAAAATAGCTGGTGTCTCAATGCCTCCTTAATAAAAACAATTATTTGTTCTATAGCTTAATTTCTTCCTGTTTCTCTAACACTGTTAACCAGGGAGATGTTAAGAGCACACTTCATCCACAAGGTGACATCCAGTTATTGCTCTAAAAGAGGATCCTCTATCAATAAAAGCCAGAAACCTTTACGTTATAGGTCAAGGGCACAAGACCTTCAAACGAGGGCACTGAAAGTTCAGGAAAGCACGCCTTTTCTCACCTTCCCCTTCCCTTTAAGGTACTTTCTAATAATGAGAAAGTATTCAGTGATTTCAGGTCCAAAATTCTGGGTGTGCCAAGTACCATCATTCATAGGCATTTTAAATAACTTCTCACACCGAGGCTCAATTCAGCCCAAATTACAAACACCCTGCATAGCCCAAAACACACAGTACAATTCTGACAGAATAAAAATTTCAGTATCACAAGTGTCATTTCGTTGTCCAGCTCAGGTTAAGTATCTTATCCATCTTCGAGACTGGCAGTATAAAAAGCAATATACAGGTGGCTTTCAATTTTAATATGTTTCTAAATAGCTAAAGTTATTTCACTGCTTTATAACAGCCACTTTAAATACACAACAGCGGCAACAAACCACCCCAGCTGCAGCGAAAAAAACCCAAGCACACTAGTCCGCAATGATTTGAAGACAGAAATGTAAAGATAAGTACAGAAGAGGTTGCACAATAACACATGATCTTCCCTATCACATGCTTGGCAGCGCGCTCGCTGCCCAGCGATAGCCGGTCAGACCCCGGGGCACTCCGGCCGCGCAGGGCAGCGCCGGACACCCCCGACACGGGGCTCGGGGCGATCCGGGGCTCCCGGAGCACGGCGGGCAGCCCGCGGGGAGCGGGAGCGGCGGCACGGCGGGGCTGCGGAGCCGGCGGAGCCTCTGCCCCATTCAATCCCTGCTCGCTGCCCGCTGTGCCCAGCGGCGGCGGCCGCGGCACCGGGCACGGCACGGCGGGGAGCGGCCGGCGGCGCTGGGCTGCAACCCCCGGCACGACCCCGCGCCCCCTCAGCGGCAGCGCCGGCACTTACGCTCGAAGTCAGAGTCGGACTCGTCGTCGCGGTCGGGCTCCTCGTCGCCGTTGGACTCGGTCTGCATGGGCTCCCCGTCAAAGCTGACCACCCTGCGGCCACCGCCCGCCTCCTGGTCGCGGGCATCCCGCAGGCGGGCGAAGTACTCGGCGGCGAAGCCCAGCAGGTCGGACGGCCGGTGCCGCAGCACCTCCACCGTGTAGCCCTGCAGCAGCTCGGTGAGGCCCGGCGGGATCTCGATGCTCATGGTGCCGGACACCCGGGAGGCCGCCTCGCCTCCCTCCCTCCGTCCGTCCGTCCCTCCCCGCGTCCGCGGCCGGCGGTGCCGGTGGCGGTGGTGGTGCGGGCTCAGGGCCTCCTAGACGGGCGCGGACCGACTCCCGCCGCTCCGGTCACACGAGCCGCGGGGCGCGGAGGGGAGGGACGGGACGGGGCGGGAGCGGCCCCGCGGCGCAGGCGCGGAGCGGGCGCGGGAGCGGGCGCGGCTGCGGCCGCGCGTGCGCGGGGCCCGGGGGTTCGTGCGTCACGGCGGGGCGCGGCGGGGCCGGGGCGGGAGCGAGGAGCGGGCACGGGGAGCGGGGGAGGGTCGGCAGGAGACGGGGTGGTTCCCTGGATGCACGCCTAGGTGGTTCAGCTCTTCGGAAAACTGCTGGGCGCCCGCCGTTCTGCGCCCGCCGCAGTCGTTAAACCCCGGTCACGACGGGTTGGGCCGGGTGTGAGCGGTGCTGGGAAACCCCTGGACCAAAGCCGGCGGCGTGTGGCGAGGGTCAGGCAGACGCCTCCCGGCCGTCGCTGCTGCATTTTTACTTTTCTCTGATTTCGCATCAGTGACCCTGTACACTCATTTCTTGTCAGAATCACAGAACAACTAGGTTGGAAAAGACCTCTGAGATCATTGAGAGCAGTCTTTGACCAAACACCGTCATGTCTAGACCATGAAACTGAGTGCCGTGTCCAGTCTTAAACACATCCAGGGACGGTGACTCCACCGCGTTCCTGAGCAGCCTGTTCCACTATCTAATCACCTTTTCTGTGAAAGAATTCCACCCAATGACCAACCTAAACTTCCCCTGGTACCGCTTGAGCCCATGTCCTCTTGTCCTTTTGTTGGTTGCGTGGGAGGAGCCATCGATCCCCGCCTGGCTACACTTTCAGGTACCTGTAGAGGGCACAAGGCCCCCCGAGCTTCCTTCAGGCTAAACACCCCCAGCTTCTCCTCATCAGACTTGTGTTCCAGACCCTTCCTCAGCTCCATTCCCTTCTCTGGACTTACTCCAGCACCTCAGTGCCCTTCCTGAACTGAGGGGCCCAGACACAGCAGTCCTGGTGTGGCTTCACCTGTGCCAAGGACAGAGGTTCTCCTTCCTCACCGAGCATGTGACGGTGTTTCAAAACTCACCCAGGAGCAGAAGAGCGAGATTTTTTTTTTTACCTTGGTCAGATCCAATCCAACTTCCATGCACTTCTTGGTTGGAGTTAGATTTAGGACCTATGACCCCTGGGTTCTTATCAGAATTATGTCATTAAAGAACAATTCTTTATTCAGTGCAAGAGAAGCAGTGTGCAGGTCTTCACGCCTTCTGGTAAACACCGAATAGAGTCAGAGTAAAGTCTGAAAGGGTGGCATTAGTGGCATTATAAGGATAAAGCATTTCAGAAAAAAATGAAACACAGAATCATAGAATGGTTTGCGTTGGAAGGAACCCTAAAGGTGACCTAGTTCCAAACTCTCTGCCATGGTCAGGAACACCTTCCACTAGACCAGGTTGCTCCAAGCTCTATCCAACCTGGCCTTGAACACTTCCAGGCATGGGGCATCCACAGCTCTGTCACAACCTGTGCCAGTGCCTCATCACCCACATAATTGCTAATATTCGTGAGCTTTGGAGATACTCATTCATTTGCTGTTAAATGTGCTTTTTTCAGATTTTTGCTTGTGTTGTACAAAACCTGTTATCTGTGTGTACAAGGGAGGTTTGGCAGATGCCCAGGGGCTGTGTGGAGTGGAGCCATCGGCCCTTAAGGTTTGACATTGCTGGGAAAGCTCGTCTTGGGAGAAAACAGGTCTGTGCAAACATGACTCAAGGGGAATACGGATGTTGGCTTAGTGACGCTGCTGTGTGTTGTCAGTGTACATATTTTTATTTAATTCTTCTTTTGTTCCAACAATAAAAGAGCAGAAACCGACTCGTACTCAAAATACAAAATTTCACTTGGAAGCCCAGAATTGGCTGAGGCAGCATACTGTGTGTTTTGGTTTTGTTTGCTCATGTGCCAAAGAGTCCCCTTGCTCGCCCAGATGGTTCTCAGTGCAGTCCCAGATAAAGGCAGCCTGTTCATTGCTGCTGAAGGAGGGCACAGCAGCAGATCCCAGAACACCACATCCAGTGCTTTCACTGCCTGTTCTCAGTCAGGGAGGCCAGTTGCAAATCTCATGGCACATAAAGGTGTTCTTTGTAATACAGCTCCCATATTTCTATGCAGAGTAAGATTACATTGCGTATCCATACAAAGTGAATAATTTTTTTGAAAAGGATAGAAGGTAGATTTGCCACATCTCATCAGTTTATCCAAAGATTTTGTATGAAACTGTTTCTCTTAATTTCTGTTCTTTTCTACAGCAGGAACAACAGTTGCTCTACTGCCTTTTTCAAAAGGCAATTTTCATTTGCCTTTCCTATAATAATGTCATCAGACATTATTATATGTCTGATGATCTCAGACATTACAAGAGCACATTTCACTGCTCAATATATGTACTTTAGCTACTGACAGAAACTGGTACAGAGAAATATTCTGATCAGTGAGAAAACTATGGTTAGTCTCCCCACAAAAATTAAGATTTCTGGTGGGATCTTCCCTTTGCTGGTTGGGTGCTGAAGATATTGCTGGTGGGGAAGAGCTAAAAATGAAATTGTAAAAGATCTGTAGAAATGGTAAAACAAATACTAGTAAAAAAGCACTGGCAAGAAGGTTCAAAGGAAGAAAGGGAATGTTTGATTCCAAGGGAATACACTTCTTTTTCTTTCCCACTTTTTTGCACAACTGTCTGCTTTTGGCATTAGTCAGCTCTTGTGTGCGTGAACAGCTTTTACTGCCTCTTGATAATTTTGTGTCATTTGTGTCTGTGAATATAAAGCTGGTTATTTATTTGGGAAAAAAAAAGTGTTACCAGTAAATATTGTTAATTCTCTGAAGGGCTACATTGTACTGGTCTTCTGATATTTATATGTCCACACACAACTAATCAGCTTCAGGGGAAAGTAAAGAGCAGAGCTCTGTTTATTCTCTTCCTGAAGGTCAACGGACAAAATCAAAAGCATCCAAGGTCACACAAAGTGCATTTTCAAGTTGATTTACACCACAGTTTATCCTGCTTCTTTATATACCTTTTTTTTTTTCAGTGAACATCAGAATTGAAGGCACAAATATGCTAGAAGCTTGTCGGTGATCAACTTAATTGTTACAGTGCCTGCTGTGCATACATAGAGCTCATCATATGCTTTCTTTCTCCCTGAATTTGCATAACTTTTAAAATTATTACTATAATAAGCATTCACATTAAAAGAATGGTAGAAAATAAATGAGAAAATGCACTTGCAGCCTTAATTTAATCCCCTTTATAATAACATTTTTAATTCAGGCAGCATGACCAATGCAATTTCTTTCCTCTGGCTTCATGGGATGTTCAGCATCGAGTATGGAGTTAGATAAGACTTGTGTACCAGACGAAGCTGGTCCCCACGGTACTCCTATCAAAATATATGTATATTTCAGTATATAGTTCTCCTAATAATTTCTTAGTGGCTGAAAGCTATTCGCATATATACCACGTGTCTGTGCTCCCAAATGGTGAAGTCTCATCCCTTTACTCTGCCTGTTCTACCCAGATCTGTGTAACTTTGTGTGACTTTGTCATTAGTGAAACTGTTGTGGAGCTTCAGTGCTTGTCCTGCTCAGGCAGGAGCAGCAAAGTTGCCAGCACAAAAAGCAAAAAAGTCTGTGTAGTCTTGCACTGGGGAAAAATAATCAGATTAAACTTTCCGACTGGCTCCTCAAAAAGCAAAATAAATCCTTTTATAACGAGTAATAATTCACTTCTCATAAACCTGTCAGCACCAGCCAGAGCTCAGACACTATATAAACATATGTACATCTTGGATTAATTACACTTGCCTTCAAATTCCATACAAGGATCATGCAAGAAAATACTAAATATTCTGATGACAGTCATTAGTGAACACAGCCTCACGTTTTACACATCCCCCTGGTGCTGAAGTCAGTGATCAAGGTTTGCCACAGCAGCAAGGTCCAGAAGTTCAATACCTATTAGATAAAGCAGCACTTCTTTTTCTAAGACCTGGAGCACTCTCTCCAGGTTTGCCAAAGGTCTCCTACTCCTGGTATTGCAGGATTTGGCAAATTCTGTTTCTGCCTGTGTTTTATTTGCTTCTTTGTGATTTTGTAAACCTCAATCTAACCTCAGTCCTCTCAAAGTTGAGGTTTCACAGTCCTACTGGTCTCACCTCCAAAAGCAGCTGCTTCCCCAGGATGACATTAAATGCTCCTTTCTGCAGCTGCTCAGCTTCTTGGTGCCTTTCATGAGCACTGTGTGCAGTTCTGGTCTCCACCTCCCAAAATGTGGGGCTCACCCTGGTTTTACACAGCACAAAAAAGATTCTGTCTGTTTTGTTCTCTAACACTTTTCCTTAGATTTTTTTGGCTGCCACATCATTATGAACTGAATGTATCCAGTCTTCTTTTTAGGATATAAAGAGATGGAAAAAACCCCACTTCCCTTGCTCTGTTTCTCCCATGGCTGACCACCCTCATTGTAAAAAAAGATGTTGAGCTTCACATTTTAAGTTTTCTATGTTTAAGATTCTAATGTTTTTCTACCCACTGCTTGCTCCTGTTGCTGCAAATGTGCCTAAACATCATATAACTTTGTGCATAATGTACACAAACCTTCTGAGTTTGCATTTTACCAGGAGTAATACTAACAAACATGTGATCCTGGGCTTAACAGCCAGGATGTAGAGATCCTTGAACACCACATGCAAGATGAAACTGCTTCTCCTGCCTCTTTGGTTCCTCCTCAGGAAAGTGCTAAACCTCAGAAACCAAACTGGTGCTCTAACCAGTTGGTTTGTTTGTGACAGCAAGCAAGATTTAGTATGTATTTTTGTTAGTCTTTAGAGTGAATAGCTTCAACAAATCGTATGGAGCTGTCTTATCAATAGTACAAAGACAGGGGGAAAAAATCAGCCTTTTTTTTAATAAATTCATATAAATACTTGAGTCAGCTGAAATTTGTTAGCTTTACACTGCCTTTAGTCCATCAAAAATATTTTGGATAATTCTTAGAAAGATGCCTTGCTGCATTTGTTGATAAATGTCAAACTATCAAGTTGGGAGAAACATCAGTATAAATGTCCAGATTTTCATTGGCATAATTTAGTTTATGAGCACAGAAGACACTGATTCTGTTAGTAACAATAACAAATTTTCAGGCAGTAGAAAACACCAACCTAAAATTACCTGATTTTGTAAATCATTTAACCTAGGTATTACTTAGATGTAAAAACAAATACTTCTGACTATCATGTCATACTTGTGATGTAAGATGGCACATTTGAATCTAGATAAAAGTAGTATCTGTGACATAAAACGTGTGAGATGACCATGTTGTATAAACTACCCTGAGCATCACTATATAGCAGGTGTAAGTTAATGGTTCCCACGTCAGAGGAGCCCTAAGCAACTGCACTGCTATGTAAACAGGGGATATTCAAATAAGGATTTGGCTAAGCACCTGGTTCTCTTGCATACAAAGTGGAAGCTGTACCCGTTTTGGTTGTACTTTAGTTTCTGGCCCCAGCACTGAAAATGTTACATTAAGACCTCCACAGAGGTTGGTATGAATTCTGGGCAGAGGGAACTGGTGGCAACAGACCTTTGTGCACGTCCCGTGGTAGCCAGTCATTCATTGCTGGAGGGCTATGTTGGCCTTAGAGTACACAGACATCGCTACTAAATAAAGGTAGAAAGTTTTCAGATTATTTTGTTTTAAGAGAAGAAAGAAAATTAACCTCCCTGTGAGTTGTTTGGAGATGATCCGAATCCAGACTATCAATTGCTGTGTGTGTTTTCCAGCAGAACCTGTTCAAACACAAGTTTGTTGATGTTGAGGTGTTTGTCATACAAAGAGCTCTGAAATTTATTTCTTCCTTGAGACTTTGCTTGCAGATCTGGAATTCTGCAGTATGTACAAACTTGTCCCCTCCCCATCTTCTCACATTTCCACCTGACACAGGTTAGGTTATGAGCATTTCTGTACTGGGTCCCAATCTGCCACTACCCAGACATGTGTGGCTCTGTCACTCTTGCTGCAGCCTCTGTTTTTACATCTTCTGTTGTCACCTCTGTAGACTGAATGTTATTATTAACCATTTCTCACACTTGGCATTTGCTAATTTGTCATGGATTTTCACTAGATGCTTGTCAAATAACAATTGCCTTTCCCTTCACCTCCAAGGTTTTGCCTGTATCCACAATCTATCCCTCACCCCATTTTGTTTATCTCCCCTGGGAGGGCACCTTGAGGCTCCTTCCAGACTCAATCTCTCTCTCCTCTTGCAGCACCTGTTCTCTCACTGAGACAGAGGCCACAGTGCCTTTGCTCTTTGGCTGTGTTTTTTGGTGTCCACCAGAAGCCATTGATACATTTCAGTGTTCTCAGTGTTTGTGTCCCGCCCTTTGGTGTTCACAGATCCATCCTGGGCACAGAAGTGCTGCACACAAACATTAGGCAGTACTACAATGAAGGGCTCACTTTACAGGTCAGCATGGTGTGTTAAGTAACTCCAAGTGCTGAAATTGCAGCATTAAATATAAATTGCAACAGTAAAAATGAGCTTTATCCACCAAATCCTCAAATTTTTTATATTTCCCCCTGAAAATCCTTATATTGGCTTCATTACAGCTGCTAGCACTTGTTTTAATTAAACTCATAGAACAGCATGAAGATCAGTTAACCAGTTTTCAGAGAAAATCAGTAAGCAGTTCCTATTCTATTTTACTGTTATTCTTCATATCCTGTGCTTTGGTGTACTTTATGAAAATGTTGGTAAAGGATTTTGTATCTCAGGGGAGGATAATGGAGACATGAAACTTCTCACTTCTAGGCTGGTTTTCCAATTCAGTTTATGTTTTTTAATTTTATAGAAGCATTTGAAGTTTGACTGCAGCTTGGATGTCTTTATTCAAGGAAACAGGTGGTCTTATCATCCAAGACAGAGGATTATAAGGCCACCTCACCATGTCCAGATCCCTCTTTGCCAGTCTCAGAAAATAAATTTTTGGTTTGTAGAGCTGAAAAATGCTTGCTGCCTTCAACATTGACTAAAATCACATCTGCATAGGAAATTGATTGAATGGGTGTTCCCTGGAAAGTGCTGCTCCTGAGGGGGTTTTTGAATTTAATTCCCAAGGCTATTAGCCCAGAAGAGTTGCATTAAAAAAAGAAGAAAAGAAGAATCTGGTTTTAGAGAATACAGCAGCACTGCCTTTTGTTGCAGTTGCTTTGAAGTGTCTCTCCATTGACATCTAGTGTCCGTACAGGAAGATCTTTAAATTCCTCACAGCTGTGCTGGAAATGTTTATCTATAAATTTTTAAAGGTTTTTTCCTTGTATAGTTATTAAGAGCTCTTATTGATTGTACCAGGTCAACCAGTAGGTGAGACTGATGGTGCAAACACAGCAATCTCCCTGCTCCTAACAGTGGCATCAGAGACACCCATGTATGTCTATGCTCTGAATGGCTCCAGGAACCTTTTTCAGTGCTTTGCAGTGCAAAAATATTATCCCTTTTTTTTTTTCTTCTTCTGTAAATATCTGTAATTTTTTTTTAAATCTATATCTCTTTCCTCAGAGCATACAAGCAATTGTGAATCAATGAATATTCAATACAGATCTTATGAAGTATTGTACTTTGTAGTCAGGCATTATACTAATTATATTTAATTAAAGAACAGTCTTTTCAATGATAGAGATCTCTTTTTTATACTCCATTTTGTCACTCAAAGTTACTTAATAAAGAAGTGTCTTTGTTCTTCAAATGTTGAGAGTTATTTTCATATTTATTTATTTACACTGTAGAAATCCCAAGTTTTTCCAAAAGGATTTGTTGTTTTGCTTCTTCAAAATCTTGAACAATGGCGGTGAGCAATTAATCATGTCATTACTGTACACTTTGCTCTGTGAGCAGCTCTTCCTTTGAAGTACTTCCTCCTGCTCCTTTGATCAGCCTGAAGTGCTTCTGTTGGGCACACAGGGGCTGTGCCAGGGTCACAGCCACACCATGCTTGGTCCTGGATTGATGTGAAGTCCTTCCCTACTCTAAATACACCCTGTACATTCATACTTGGATCACTTCCTTTGTTATCTGCTCACAAAGGCAGTTATTCCAAATAAACTATGTTATGAAAGCTTAACAAGATATGTTGTCTTAATATTTGTGTTGCAACTTCAGGAAAAGACAACTGGTTCAAGGATGCACACCAGAGACAGCTTCTGTCCGAGATGGGCTCTGTTTCCAGGGGGCTCATGGACTCCATCATTTCTTGGCAGTGTTTTATGATTCATCCCTTTCCTCAATATCTCATAAAGCCTAGATGAGCTCTCTCTTGAATTGGTGATACCTCACATAGCAGGGTCCTGTCCTTGCTGGCTGGTGGAAGTTACTAGTGTGAAGATAATAGATCTTTGCCTTGGAACAGGAGGAAACCTGCTGAAAAAAAGCTAGAACAGCCTTGAACCTCTCCTGTGAAGGTCAGAGGAGAGTGAATCAGTATTTTCCACCATTTCCCGAAAAGAAGCAGTCATCAGTTTCTACGGACAGTCACACATTTTCCTTCTTTCTCCTTTCAGTGTTCTGTTATTTAAAAATTCTCATTACATTAACTGTCAGAGAGTCTGTGTTGAAAGAACCTGCTGAATCAATACATCCAGAATAAGAATGACAGCATCATTAAGATGTATCCTGCTTAGATTATTCATAATTTAACTATAAAGCAAAACATGTGATCATGAGTAATAAAGGAATGTGACATAAATTATTTCATTCAGAGCAGCGCATTAATGCAGGCACTGCCAAAGCTGCTGCAACAGCAGCAGGAGCCTTTAATTGCAACCGCTTATAATTAGGGTTACAAATAGGGGTTTATGTCTGTTTTTGCCGTGATCCTTTGGCCACCCCAACTTTTCATTCCCCAGTAGGACTCAGCGCTTCCAGCAGCCCCAGATTTTCCCTCCGTGGCGTCAATGGAAGGAGGCAGGAGCCAGGAGCATCGTGTTGCCATGGCAGCACATCCCACTTCCCTGGGGATCGTGTTGCCTCGGCGACACCGGGCGGGCGATGCCGGGGGATCCAATGGGCTCGGAGCAGCTGCCCCTCGAAAGCAGGACAGCTCTGGGCTCGGTGGCACGGGAGCGCAGAGCTCACGGCTGGCACAGGCAGGAGCCGCGCTCACGGCAGGGGCTGGGCAGGAGGGTGACCCCGCGGTGTGATCCTTCAGGTACCGAGAGGAGGCCACAGCCAAAAGGAGCTTCCCATTGCTGTCTAGAGTGTTAGAATGCGATGGATGGCAGGAAAGCCAGTGACAGTGGGAGGGGTTTTGCTGGAGGGTGCAAGTGCTGGAGCCACTGCCCTTGGTTCAGGACCTGGAACCATAACGCAGCATCAGAAGTCATTGCCTCTTGTTGTACAGCCTGTGTGAATGGAGGTGAACTTGCACATTGATTTTAGGGTACTCCAGTTCTGCTTTTCACCGTGTCACATCCAGTACCAGCACCACGTAGGCAGCAAATTAAAGATCAATTTGCATAGGCAAATGCCTGTGTTAATGCTGTGAGCACAGAGCCTCCCTCTTGTGTGCCAGCAACCAGCCCCAAGCACTGAGAGGATCTCAAGAGCCCCCACCCCCTTTGTCACAAGAGTGGTTTTGGTTATCTGCACCAAACCTTCTGTGGATTTCACTGGAGCCCTCTGTGTAACTGCCAGTGAACACCAGTTTTGGACATCAGTTATCCACAGCACTCAGCAATTTGAGAAGCAGAAAGATGATAAAGGACAGACAAATTTGCACAAGACAGGTAAATTCCTTCTAATTTGTCTGTTCCTATAGGAATCTCTTCTCCCTTTACACTGTTGCATTAAGAAGCCTCTTGCCTACTGTAATTGGCCCTTGAATAAACACCATCTCTGGAACACAGGCCTCTGTTGTCCTGATTTTGTGATTTAGCAGTGCTTTGCTTTTTTTTTTTAAACCTTACACTAATTACTGCAGAAGAGCAGACCTGCTCTAGGGAGTCTGGTGTTACTTTTTGCCTCTGGAAATATTACCATATGCTGCAGAACTGTGTCTCAATGGTGTTAACATACCTGGCTTTAAGTAGATATTGTCTGTACTTGCAACTACACCCTACTACTTGCTCTATCCTTGTATTTCTGCCATTAGCCCTACTCTCTCAGAGCCATTCTGTGTGCATTTTTCACACAACATTAGGTCTCTTTCTTCTCACAAACAGAGCTATGGTTAATTGTGTTTACAAAGGATTCCTGAACTGTGGGAAATGTTTCTCAGAATGTGCGGTTTTGCATCATTTAGCCTTGAAAGGATGCTGCTTCCCCTGACCTCTGTTGGTTTTTTTCTCAATGACTCTGGTAATTGCATCCGTAGCCTTGGGAGTCACATTTTCCTTTCACATCTAGGAAAGATCCAACCTTTCCTTACCCTTTCTCAGCAAGAATCACATATCCAGTCCCTCCTGTTTTCTGTGGCTCTACCACACCAGCTCTTTTTCTGGCTTCTTGTTTCACCCTTGTCCCAAATAAACTCTGCTGCTTTCCTGGGTCATCATTTCCACCACTCCACATTTCTATGAAATTCTCAGTCTTTGTTCTCCTCTCCTGCATCAAACACATTTGTTGTCTTCTCCAACAACATCCTTTACAACCAATCTTCAGTCAGGTCTGTTCTGACAGACTGATTCGTTCTGACAGCATTGTCCCAAAATTCTGACAGCATTTTGACACCACATCAAACAGATGTGTCAGTGTTTTTAACACACCTCCCCACCACAGCTGGGCAGAGCTCTCCAGAAATGTCTGCAAAGAGGATTTGGGGCACAAAGACCAGATGGTACCACATGCTCCCACCTGTTGAGGGGATTCACTGTGTTTCACTTATACTTAAAATCAAACTGCCATGGGAAATGCCTTTTTTTGCTGCAGCACACTGAGAAAGTGAAAAATGACAGCCAGAAGTGCACCCCAAACCCACACACTTCAGGTTCTGATGTCACCTCAAAGCCCCTCAGTCCCCACACTGATGTTCCACGTTATCTGCAGTTGTGTGTGGGGGTTCCCTTTCAAACACACATAAACAGTGTCAGGTCCTTGAGGTTAACCTGCAGTTAGTAAAAAGCTGTAGGCAACAGCAGAGAAAAAAACCTGTTTCCTCTCTCCCTTCACACCTCTTTAAAGGGGATAGTTTTTTCTGAGTCATAGCTAAGGCAAACCTGTTGGAAAAGATTCAGTCTAGATTTATACTACAGCTCAGAGGAACATGAAAGACCATTTAGTGTTCAAAGTAATATTTTAATTATTTCTCAAGCCCCCTGTCTGGCTGAGCTCTGTCAGGCCCTTCTTTGGATTTTGTAGGGTTTATTTCTCTTGTCATCCTGAGCAGACTTTGACATGCAGAACACATCTTGTTGATGAAATGAGAAGATTGCTGGCAAAGCTTGGCTCTGTCTCTGCATTTGCAGTAGGATCTTAGTGCAGGGGATATGCAGTGCAGTAGTCCTTTTGTTCATATTTAATCATTCAAGAAAGAAGAGTGTAATTAAGGCCTGTCTCCCTCAATCTCCTCCCTGCCTCAGAGTGTTTCCACCCTTTGAGATAAAGGAAATGGAGCTTTTTCTGACAGCAAAGTGCAGCCCAGAGCATATCAGGAGTGATTCTGCCCCCATCACTCCACAGTTTCCATCTGACATTTTCCTTCTGAGCAGTTTCCTATATGGAAGAACACAGACATTAGAAAGGGCATTGCAAAATCTGATCAAAGCTGAAAGCACAGTGTTTGCTCTCAGTTTTCTTTGCACCTTTGACAGCCCAGCTTTCTTCAGTGTCCCCCTCAATAGCTGACTGATTTCTCTTTATCTGAAAACACCCTTAGGCAGTTACAAGATTTCAGGATGCAGCATCAAAAGGGGTCTTGGCTCAGAAAAAGACTTTTTCTCTATTTAGCTATTTTAGCTGTTTATTGTCTGCTTAGCTTTGTATTTCACTTCATTTATGCTCTAAACCTACTGACTGCTTTAAAGCCCAGCACAGGGTTATGAAAGATTTTCAGGAGAATCTTGAAAATTGGAAATGTCTGATTAAAAAAAGGATGTTTCGAGCTTGCAATTTGGGTTGGCCTTGGGCTTAAATGAAACCACATCAGCAAAGACAAGAAATGACTGGAAGGGGCAGAGAAGGATGAGTCCACCCACCCAACCCCTTGGGCAGGCAGCAGGTCCAGGATCCTGATGGGGAGGGATAGTGTTCAGCCAGACCAAGGAGAAACATCCCAAGCCTGAGTGAACCCTGCCAGAGAGCTGCAGAAAAATCATCAGTGAGAAGCCTGTTGATTGATGAAGTTGCCTGAAATGAGGAAGGAGGGAGGAGGCTCTAATACACAAACACTTTAATTGCAGAGTTGTTTATTCTGAGCTTTCCTAAGAACTGACAGGGTAAGTGTTATTGCTGCTTCCCAGGCTATGTAACAGGCACAGAGACTGACAGAGAAGTTTTACACTTAGTGGCAGGGCTATTAAATTATAAAAAAGATAAGAGTTTATCACAGAAGCAATAAGCTGCTGTTCTCTCAAGACTTTGCTGCTGAACTTTAGAAGAAATACTGTGGAAATCAAAGCAGTGATCAAAAAGGAGAAATCTGCTACAGATAAAATGCTGACTTAAATCTTGTTTCAATTTGCAAAACTGTTTTTACCTACAGAGAGGCTTTTAACAAGGGGAAAATATTTTCCTGTTGCTTGGGATCAAAATCCAAGTCTCAGGCACGCAAAGGCTAGTCCAGAGAGAGAAGCTGCAGAAAAAAAGCCATGACAAATGAGGGACTCCATGGGCATGTAAAGTGAAGGGGAAAAAAAAGACAAAACAATCAAAAATGTTCTTGCAGTTGCAAAAGTGCAGCAAAAACACAATATTTGGCTATGTGGGAAATAGACAAAAGGTCATATGGGAGGACTTTTTGTGAGTTAGTGAGTCTGAAGGTCTCACAGCGGCAGTGCTGTGCTTAGAAGGAAAGCTGCAAGAAGGTTGGTTTAACTGGGAAGAGGCTATTCCCATGATGGAGAAATGCAGACGTGATGAGTCAAGGGAAGATGAGTTAAATAAAATGGAAAGGATAAAATGGAATTGAAGTGAGGGTGGTGCTGGGTGCTCACAGTGAAAGTGTCCTGCTGCAGCCAAGCACAAGCAGAGAGTATGGCCATGGTTGGGTCTGGCTGGGGGCAGGGGGCACAGCCCAGCACAGCAGGGATGCACAGGGAGCTGCTCCCGCTCTGCTGCTCAGCATCCTGCCTTTGTCACTTTGTCACTCATCTGCTCAGACCTCCTTGGATCCCACCACAGGGATGGGGCAGCCCCTTACCCCACAGGGGTTGTCTCTATCCAAAGCAGCACATGTGAAGCTTTAAAAAACCCCAAATAATTATTAGTTACCTTTAAACTGAGATATTTGAAGATTGGGGAAATAAACAACAAAGGTAAAAATAACAAAACTGAAAAACTGTTACCCTACTTCAGGAAAGTATTTGATCAAGTGCCAGACATAGAAGGTCTGCTCCAGCTGCTGTTTTCTGCAGCTTGAGCATAGGGAAGACTTACTGTGCAGTAGTGGCCTTCAGACTGAAGCTGTGGGTAAGAATAGGAAGTGATGGTATCTCCTGTTAAAGGACACAGTTGCTTGCCCAGTTATCCCTATCACAGGATTCAGATTCTGCTCACAGTCAAAAGTAAATGTTTAAAATATACTTTAAACTAGGCCAGTACTTTGGGAAAGGTCAAATTCTTTTTGGAATTCTGAGCAGTGTATATTTTTACAGGAAAAGACCCAATAAAGAAGGAAAAATAGAGGAGGCAGCAGGTGCTCACTGTATCAGCAATTCAGGCTCCCAGACTGCAGAGACGAGCTGCCCTCAGGGAAATGAGATTATACTTTACCTCTGACATATATAGAATAACAGATTTCTCATTCATTTCTAAATTCATATTCAAACTGATTAGGCAAGACCTACTGGAACAGGAGGAAAATCATGACCAAACCTTAGAAGCAGTATTTGTTTGCCAGATGAAGTCTCAGGGAACATTCTTTTGAAAATGAATGCTGCAGTCACTGGAAGAAGTTAGAGAAATTAAGGATGACTGCTCCATGCTTTCAGTAAATGAAAACCTGCTTATTTATTTATTTCTGTGAAGACAAACTGCTTAAGCAATATTTAGGGCAAAAAATGTCCTAACTTTTTTTTAGAGAAAAAATAAGAGTTATCAAGAATAAGTAAAAAATTAAATAATAAATAATCTCTTAAAGTCAGTTTTAAAAAATATATTTAGAGTTAATTTAATTTGAACTTCATGGCATATGACAAGAAAGTCTGGTCTCTTAGGAAAGCAGAAATCAAATGGTAAGGATCATGATTGTCAATATTGAAGAGTACCAGTGTTTTCAGTAAGATAGTTACATATTATAGCAAAATATATACTGGTGTTGATTACTTACTGAAAAAATATTTATATTTGGGATATTTTGACATTAAAAAAAGATGTAACAGTTTGTCAACTGTTACATTGGTTAAATGTCCAAAGAATAAAAAAATCTCAGAGGAAAATAAGAAAAAAAATAATTTAGAATGTCATAAGGACACAGGAGGTTATGGATTATGCCTTCCCAGCTGGATTCTACCAAGCTTTTTTAATTTTGAGGGGCACTTGAGCTGGCATCCTGTGTGCAACAAGCTTACATGTGAAAATGAGCCTTTTCCCCCAAAAAATATGTTAAGAAGGAAACAAAGTAAGAAGGAAACACCCTAAATGCAGCAGGCTGGACACTGTCAGTTTTGCCATCACCAGCAGCAGTCAGGATGGAGAAAGGCTGGGCAGTCTTTTTTTCAGAAAAACAGTGCTTGTTTATTGATGGTGTAAATGTTGCTAAGCAATATGGATTAAGTTAAAACCCTCATCCTTTCACAATGTGTAAAGCATTCTCTGTGAATATAGTAAAAGTTGGAGGGTTACTCCAGATCAGTCAAATTTAATTATAGAGGAACCTATAGAAGACAGATTATCAGCCAGCTACTCAATAAAGAGACTTTTAAGCATATTTAGAATTCAATACCCATTTTGTTAACCAGATGTGCCAGTGCAAGAGGAAACTAATAGAGAATAGAATAGAAAATATCAATATGGCTGATAGAAACTATGATATTTTTACTTAAAGATGGTCTGTAGAAGACATAAAAAATAGGAGGACAAGCATTTTATAAGGCTAGGCTAAATAAGATATCAGCTTGGAAAAGAACCCAAAGGAGAAAAGCCCAGAAAGTTAAACACCATTGCAGAAAAGACAAAGGGGAACAATTTGTTATTATTTCTCACAAGATAAGATTGAAGTGACGTCAGTGAAACAATTCAGCCAATCTAAAACAAAGCAGCACATAATTAAACAGCGCTGCTCACTGCCATCAGACACTGGAGAGGCCAAATCCAGAAAGGTGTCTGGAAGGTAAATGTATTTAAAACAAGCCTGGAGCTCTGGGTGTGGTTCCAGGCTCAGTAAATCCCAGCTGGTGGCGGTGGATGGCAGAGCTGGTGGCAGCTCCCTGGGGAGGAGCACTGGGAGCTTTGTGCCCCCTGCCCTTCTCTGCAGGCAGAGCTTAGGGATGAGGCCCAAACTCCGCTCTTAATGACACAGCCTGCTTTTATCTTTTCCAGGAAAACAAGCCTTAGCTGTATTAAATTCTGTTAGCTGAGGGAGTGAGGAGGAGCAGCCGTGCTTCACACCCCAGTTCACTTTGGGACAGGGCTCTACAGACATTGTCACCCCATTGTCATGGAATGGAGCAGAGGGAGGGAGGGGAGGCCAGCACTGACCTGTCCTCGGGAAGGGCTGCATTTCTGGGAAGGCCTGCTCTCCCAAAGCAGCTCCGGCATCTCTGGACATGCCCACACTGGAGAGCAGGACAGCTGCAACCTGCATTTTGTGAGCATTAATGAGAGAAATGCCAAGAACAGCCTGTGCTTTTGGGGCAAAGAGTGTGTGGATGCTTCATCCTCTGAGCTGGACCCATAGGGAAGAAAATGGGGAACTCCCAGCAATTTGTCATCAGCACCTAAGAGATCCATCCACATGCCAAGGAATGCTTGTGTCGGGATAGACAGACGTGTCACACAGGCTGTGTCACCGTGCCCATCCCTTCTCCCTGGCGGGCACAGCGCAGCCC
This sequence comes from Muscicapa striata striata, assembly GCA_030060385.1. Classification (NCBI taxonomy): domain Eukaryota; kingdom Metazoa; phylum Chordata; class Aves; order Passeriformes; family Muscicapidae; genus Muscicapa; species Muscicapa striata. Next base: position 133,077 of record JAREIS010000002.1, on the reverse strand, counting down.
CCGGTGCCTCCCCAGCCCGGGGCGGCTGAGCTTTGTTCGATGGAGCTTTGCTGCCTGGAGCAGAGACCGGGAGGAGCTCCCAGGGCTCTGCCCACATCCATTCCCCATCTCGGCAGCACCCTGGGATGCTGGCAGAGCCAGGGCAGCCCCTGCTCCGCCTCCTGCCCTGCAGAAGCTCTGCGCTGGCTCCCGGCCGTGCCTCCGATGGGAAATGGGTGCTGGGGCTGCGAGAACAGCGAGTTCCCTCCGCCGAGTGATCTCCTGCCATCCAGTGCCAGATCCTGAACTTTGGCTCCGGGCAGGAGGCAGAAAACGAAGCAGATAATTGCCTGGCAGTGAGTGATAGGGAGTCAAGGGTGAGCGGGCAGGGAGGGGCGGGGGATGAGCGGGAGGATTATGTTTCAGAGGGATGTATTTTTTTAGGATTTGTCTATGCAGGCATTCAGGAGCTTTTCTGAATCACATGGGCTTAGCCCCAGGAGAAGGAGGACTCGCTGTAATTTTACACTTTTTCAGCATTTCAGTTGATTCTGCTGAAATCTGCGTAGGGATTAAAGATGGGAAGGGACAGAGAATTGATTTCCTTGCTTTTGGTCTCCAGGACAAACATTCAAAGCTAAATCACAGTTTAGAATTTTTTGATGGCATGAGTGGAGAGAGGAAGGAGCCAGCAGCTGACAGTAATAAATAACTATTAGGAAACAGTATTAGGAAACAGTACCAAGGAGAAATATCGCTGCTGGGATATGCTTTCAGCCTTGGGGAATCCATATCCTGGCAGCTCAACATTTGCTTTAGTATCCAGAGCTTGTGTGCAGCTTCTGTCAGGCCCAGAGCAGCAGCAGTGCTGCGGGAGAAGCCTGAGCTCAGGTCTCGGATGAAGAAGGGAGGTCGGCTCATTGCACGGACAAACATCTCAGGCTTCCACCCTCCGTGCCAAGGGTTAGCAACAGCACTGTGTCCTTCAGCAAATCAACACTCAAACTGTCACCTGCAAAGGGAAGTGGAGCTTATCCACGGCCTATTGCTGAAACTTTGATACTGATCTTTATGGTCATGTTCCTAGTAAGCCTAGGGACAACCTGTGCATCATAAACTGCTGAAACAGATCTGTCTGAGCTTAAACTGAACTGTCTGATCTTAAACTGGTGTCTGAATTCAGAGACAGATGTTAGTAAAAATCTTGTCCAATGTTTTCTTAACGTTTACATTTTTACCAGGTTTGAGATACACTTGCAGAACTATTCTAATACATTGAGGTAATGGAAAATGTCCTCAGTTTTATACACAAATCTCCCTAAATTAGAAGTGGTTTTCCATTTCAAGCATCCAGCATCAGGCAGACTGTTTCTCCCCTTCTCTGGGAGTTTTCTCAGGGCAGGGTCTGCTGGACAGAAAGACAAAGTGTGGTGAAAAATGGGGTGAGACAGAGCCACGTCCAGAGCCCAGCGCTGTGAATGGGCACAGCTGCCCATGATCCAATCACCCAAAGGCATCCTGGAGAGCAGAGAGGAGACAGGAATCCCAGCAATCCTACACCCACCCTCCTGGGAAGCCCCCGGCTGCAAGGCAGGCATCTCCCTGCCATCATCTGAGTCAGGAGCAAAAGTCCCCAGGATGCAGCTGCTGGGGCAGCCAGATCTATTTTCAGCAGGGATAGCTGGGCAGCACCGTGGAAAGCCTTGGGTGCAGAGCACACTCGGTGCCACTGTCTCAGTGCCACAGCGTGCATGGCTCCATGCCACTGACTCAGCAGGCATTCCAGCCTGTGGCCTGGACAGGCCAGCAGTGTGCTCACACACTACTGTTGGAAGCAGGATGCCATGAGGAGAATATGGGCCACCAATACACCCTTGTGGCAAAGAAGGGTGCCAGCCTGCTGGGCTGCTTTAGGAAGAGCAGTGCCACCAGGGCTGGGGAGATGAACCTTCCCTGCTCTCAGCACTGGTGAGGCCACAGCTGCAGTGCAGGGTCCAGTTCTGGGCTCCCCAGTACAGGAGAGGCATTGACATGCTGGACAGTCCAGTGAGCCCTGCAGAGACAGTGAGGGAACTGGAGCATTTCCAATATGAGGAGACCAGGAGAGATGGAATTGTTCAGCCTGGAGGAGGCTTCATGAAAATCTTACTGATGTGTATGGACCCCTGATTGGAGAAGGTTTAAAAGGTGGAGCCAGGCTATTCTCAGTGGTATCTAGTGACACTGAAATACATAAAGCTCCTCTTAGACATAAGACTTGTATTTTTTGTGAAGCTGGAACTGGTTGCCCCAAGAAGTTGTGAAGTTTCTATCCTGGGAGTTATTAAGAACCCAACTGAACACAGTCCTGGGCAACCTGCACTAGTGGGCCCTGGTTTGAGCAGGAGGGCTGGACTGTGTCCAGAGATACCTTCCAGCCTCAACTGCTCTGTCATCCTGTGAACTGTGTGGTGGTGAAAACTACTTTGTTCAGGCTGTGCACAAGGCTGGTCTCTCACTGGCACAAATGGGACATTGACATAGGAGTCCTCTTATCCAAGAGGCAGCAGATAAGAAGAACAATGTAGAAATGGAAAACTGAACCATTAGAGGCCAATTGGGCACAGGCAAAGCTATGGTGGTGCTGTGTCCTAGTGTATGTTGTTATTTGGAGGTACATGGCCAGCCCCCCCTCCTCTGTGCAGACTCCACAGAACTAGTCAGTGCTTGCCCATAGCTCTGTAAAAGCACCAGCCAAATTGATGAAGATCAGATTTGAAGCCTGTCTCTTCCTGTGCCCAACAGTGTCCAGCAGTAGATGCTTACAGAAATAACACAAGAAATAAAACACTAGTTGTGCCTTCCCTAGCACACCCTCCAAATCCCATCATCCAGCAGTTCAGGAACATCCTGTGCCAAGGCTTTGCAGCCTTATCAGATTTCAGTAGATCTTGATGAACTGTTCTTCTGTTAATTTTTTTTTTTTTTGCATTCTGTTTAAATATTGCTTGATCTCCTCACTGTATATCTTGTCCTGCGAGAAATATGAGTGAATGCACCCTCTTGACATTGCTCACCATTTGTAAGATCTACCTTGCAATGTCATTTTCCAAACTGAATGTGCGTCCCACAGGCAGCCTCCTATAATTAGACAAATTTGATCAAGACTGACTTGTCAGGGGTGCTCCAAGGACCTTTCTGTCACTACAGCAATGCTGAGTGTGCACAAAAGGCACTTGAACACAATAGGCTGAGAAATGCAAGCACAGAAGATTTATCTATCATGGATTACTTCTGGAATACTTCCAGACACCTTGAATCACCACTGGAAAAATCACTTGCATCAAAGCAGAGGGGCCAGAAGGATGTAAGCACAGGAGTCTAACTGATTTTGATATAGCAAACTCTGATGTTATCAGCACAAGGAGCATAAAGAAAAGAAAAATATCATTGGTATCACTGACTGGCACCAGTGTACCAGCTGCTACTGTGTGTCCTTAAACTGCAGATACACTGCCTGAATTCCCACAAGAACCTGTGGGCAATTAGAAAATAACATTTGAATGTAAATCTAGGCCTCTGAAAGCAAAAGATTCCTCAGGGTATAGGAAATTATGCCTGTGTTAAAATCCTTCTCCCTTTCTGAGGCTGCATTAGAGGCAAGGAATTGGCAAATTTTGTATGGCAGAATCTTTAGAGACATGAGCAGCTTTTTAAATATTTCCAGGGTGCCTGGGTTTCAGTTTTTGAATAAGCAAGCAGATGTGTCTGATGAGCCTTTGCAAAGCTCTTCTTCTCCTGCCACCGCTGTTGGAAAGCAGCCCCCCATTCGTGATTGTCTTCTGCCATATTTTACTTAGCTAAAAGCACCAAATGAAATCAACCATGGTAAACAACAGAATGTTGTCATGCAAAATACAAAGCTCTGCAAAAACCTTAGAGTGGGGAGAATATAGAATATAATTAGGATAAGTCAGGATCGGAAATGTTTAAGAAAAAAATGCTAAAAGGGATAGTTTTGCAGAAGAAAAAGTCTACAGTTACTAGTAACAGCTGAAGTAGGAGAGAGTGAAGGGAATATTGCAGTCTTCCAGAGCAAGTACTGCTTAAGGCCACAGGCTGGAGAGGCTCAGCTGGTGACAGCAGAGCCAAGGTAAAGTGCTAAGCACCAAGCCAGAGGCCAGTACACAGATAGACAGCAGGCTCCTTGCTGCTCAAATGCAGGAGCTTTTAAACCCAGCAGTCTGGGGCATTACTTGTCCCTGATTTGGTCTTTAAGAATTTTATGTTTTTCACAGTCTGCAACACTTAGGATTGATAGGACTTGGGTGGGAGAGAGCACTAACCTTAGTGCACAGCTCAGGACCAAGCCTTGGGGATCTCAACCTTCCTCTGCTTCAGCTCTTCCCAGCTTTCTGGGAGCTTAGGTCAACAGGATACAGTTGACAGGGCAGCTGGAAGGGGCAGCTTTAAGCATCACTGTCTGGAATTTTATGAAAGAATATGCACTTCTGTCCCTCCCAAGAAGTGTCAGTATTTCTGAGTGCACAAACAGAATTGAAAATAAAATTCAGCTTTATAACACTTCTTAAAGCTGGAAGTTGCTTCTAGGTACCACAGCCCCAGCATGGAAATCAGAAAGAGGCCAGAGCAGCCAGCAAAGCAGCACAGGGCAGCATTTTGTGGTGAGGCAACACTGAGCCCTCAGAGCAGATCTGATCAGCTTGAAACTAGCCTCAGTAAGCCCAGAACTGTGTTTAAAACCATTGGAGAGGTTTATCTCCTGTAATCACTTCCCCAAACCAGGACTAACTCAGTGTTCTCATGTAAGTATTGCATTCATCTGAGGAGGAAAGCAACCACTGCTGACACTGAGGAACAGGGAAGGCCCTTGGTGGGTACAGCAGCAGCGAGAATGCAGAAGCAGCTCCATGTGACTGAGATTTCCCCACTCCAGGGGCCACCCCTCCTGCTCTGCAAAACACAAGAGGTGGAGTCTGAGGAAGGCAGGTTCCCTTCTGGTCTTCCCAAAAAAATTGGGAAGAAAAGAATTCAAGGCTTCACAGCAGCAGGAAGTTTTCAGGGCTGCCTATGGAAAGCTGAGGTGAAGGCTGTGCCCTCATGTACAGGTCAACAGACCACACCAAGTACTTCCCACATAGTATGTGCTATTCTTCCAGAATATGTTATTTAGTGTGTTGCTTTATAGTTAAAAATTTGCATCCACAATGCAGCACCCTAAAAGGACTTGTCTGACAAACATGCCAAGTGCAGAATATTCCTTTCCACAGCTCATGTCTGAAATTGAAAAGCTAAAAGGCAAGGGGTTAGCAACCAAAGACAGCACAGCACAGCATATTTCCAAATCAATCTCAGAATTAAGAATTGGAAAACTTTTGCAAAACTAAGCATGCATGAACCATGCAAAAAGTAAATGAACCAAGGCACACATTCTAGCCAAGCAGCACCTAGTTTTATTGAGTTCAAATAACACTGCATCACAACCAAAAGAAATTAAAATTTGCTTTTTGCTTCTCAGTATTAATCACTTCTCAAATGAAAATGTGATTATGTTTAATAATAGTAAGAGAAAACCAAGGAACAGGAGAAAGAATAAAGTTAGACAAGACTGCAGAGCCAGTGTCCTCTTCATATGTCCCCCTCACATCAGAGAAATTCAGTTCTTGAAAGTGCTCTTAAATTTTCTCACATCAATGTCAGGGATTGAATCCCAGGACATAATATTTGATGAATCAAATATATCACAGATTGCTATGAGCTGTGCTGTACTTTTGAAATCACATTTGGGCTCTCTTCAGTGGGACAGAAAGGATTTGAGAGAAAAGTTCAGGTTAATCAAACATATTTCCCCACTGGCTCCCTCAGTAAAGCTTAGTACAAATGTTAAACATAATGCATTTTGTGTCCTAGTTCCACAGGAAAGATCAGTGTGCAAAACCTGATATGGTACCTGCAACACCCCTCAATCCACTGAGACATAGCTCTGGCCACCCCTGCTGAGTTGTGTTTGCTGCTGTACATGCACAGGAGATTAAAACCAGTGTTAACACAGAAACAGCCACAACTGAAAAACTACAGGAGATGAGAACACTGTCAGACATTGCTTGCAGACACAACCATGTGCAGCTGTTGACTTATTCCCTGAGAGTTAAGTACATGCTGCCAAAAATTATTTTAAGGAAGTTTTCCAGCATTAATAGCTACATATTTCTTCATTAATAAAGAATTACATTTTAAGATGTGCCCCCTTCTTCCATGAGGAAGTACTTAATGTAGCACACATGATAGTGACAGCTGTGTGTTAGCAGTGTCACTGCTGTGGTTGGCTCAGAAGATTTGTCACCTCTAACTCCTCACCAACTCTGTGTCAGAGCTACAGCTTGCATTTCTGATTGGCACATAGCACCACCTAAAGAATGTGAGGAAGGCAAAAAGGTATTAGGCAAACAATCATTCCTGAAACATTAAGTGATCATTCATTTATTCCTTTGAGGCAGACTTGCACTCTCTTCCTTCTCACTCATTTCCAGACTTCCTAGTCTTCATAGACCAGGTGCAACCCAGTTAAGAAACTTCATGGCGACTTCAAAACCAAGAAAACATGCCTGGAAAAGAGAACACAGAACAAATAAGGATTCTTTAAATCAGTTTCAAACAAGGCCTGTGAAATGCTGGTGGTTTATATGGAAGAAGGAAGCGGACAAAAAAAGTCTTGAACCAGAGGCAAGAATTCTACTGTGTCACTCCACAAAAAGGCTGAACTTTGGCTCTGTCAGGCTCATTATTTATTGAAGGGGAAGTGAGTCCAAACTTATTCCATCTTCCACAGCTGGATGTACAACCAGTAGATAAAAAACATCAGAGAAAGTCAATAAAGAGCTTTCATGCAAAGCTTTGAAGAAAGATTTACTTGTTGCTCCTAGATTAAAGTACAGTTTTAGAATCTGGACACCAATAGTCAAAAGTGACAAGAACCTCACTGAAATGGTGCAAGAGTAAACAGGCAATTGTGTTCTCTCCTGACTGCAAACACTCACTGTGAGCAGCCACGTCCCCAAAACCCACCTGGCATCACAACATACTCACCGCGTTAGCGGGAAAGGCCCTGATCATCACAGCTGTGAACCCCTTGTACAGAGATGCAACTCCTTCCTCTCTGATGAGTTCCCTCAGCACATCTCTAAAGCCATTGGGGTATTTTCCTGCAGGAGCTGAAAGGGATGCACAACACATTAGCCCAGATGTGTGGCAGAGACAAGGGATGAAGGATGTGCCATGTGTAACAGCCCAGGATTTTCAGCAGGTTCACACTGCTATAGCAAACAAACAAGACAGCTCAGTAAAGGCTCAGTGAACAGAAATCAGGTGTTCATCATGATCAAAGAATTTACATCATCAAGTCATTGCAGGCAGGGAAGAAAGGAGAATAACTATTGTCAGGGTTGGAAGTCTGAGCTGTTACTTGCACTGCTGATCACAGCTCTCCCAAGAGCTGCACTTAGGTGATAGGAATGTCAGATTTAAAAACTGATGAAGCTGGTTAATAAGAAAATGATCCTATCATATGCCCCAGCCAAGAACAGCAACAGACTTCAAATGAAAAGCACAGGATGTTCTAATGCTGATGTTACATGGATATGCTGAGGTGTTTTTTAAAAGCTACTCTACTCAAAAAACAATTTCTTCCTTCTCCTGACACTGCCCTGGGAAATACTGCCCTCTGAAGTGGTAACCCACAGATCAGTCCAGTTAAATAGAACCACCATGAACTCACATCATCCACATAGCAGCACTGGGGACTGGCTCAGTGGAAGAGGATCAAAGCTGTGATGTGTTTCCCTCTCAGCCCTTGGTATGGTAATAAAAACCACAGCAGCCATTGCTCAGGGAAAAAAAAATGAGGTTTCCTGCTTTGACAGTCATGATTTGTGACTCAAGAAAAATGGTCACTGTCCAGTCGAGAGTTGAGACCACGGGGGAGCCTTAACAAAAATATTCATTGACAGGACTGGCAGAGAAACCAACGAAAAACCTGTCAAACTCTGCTGAAGCACAGGGCCTGGGGCCACCTACTGTAATTAGGCCACAGACATTAAAGAGCAGAGCTGCCAGTCCAAAAGCAATGCTCTCAGCAAGTCACGCCCTGTTACTATAAAGTGTAGATAGCACAAGCTACAATTTATACAATTATGTCTGAAGTGAAATAATAAAACCTCTAAAAGATTTACATTTGTAATAAAACAGCTATGACAATTCTATTATTATGAGTTCTAGGCTTAGGTTTCAAATCAGGTACCTCAAATCAGGATCATCATATTATCCAGGATGCAAAACCAGCAGTGCAGCCCAATGTGCCAAAAATCTGTGAGGAAACCAACTAGAATGCAAGGAACACCCTTGGGTTTTTCATGCACTTGTCTCAAGCAGCACTCAAGACGTGCTGGAATCTTCCATCACTGCCCAGCCCATTCCCAGGAGCACCACACTGAGTGTGGCTGTGACATGCTGGAGTGCAACTCACCAGTCTGGAAACGTGATTTCAGCACATCTGGTGGAATGGCAACTGCCCAGTTGAAGATCCCAGCCAGGCCCCCAGCAAAAAGGATCCTAGGCACACTGAGGTCACTCACACTGCAACAGGATCAGAGTGGGGTGGGAGGAAAAAGTGAAAAAAAGATTTTAAAAGGAAAAAAAGAAATCTAACTCATTGTTTTGACTAAGGTGACAATCGAAAAGACAGCCTGACTGGTAGCCAGAAGGCAGCACAATGCTGCAGGCAGAGACAGAGTGCAGTATCTGAGCAACCTTTCCAATATGGACCAACTCCATCCTAAAGATTCAAATATTTTTATTCAGCAGCAGACACACACGCACGCTCTGGGAAAAAAACCCAAAAAACAAAAAACAAACCAACCAACCTCCCAAACCCTCACAAAAAAATCCAGTAAAGCCGCTCTGAACTTCGTGCACATACAGGGTTGAAACTGCTTTAAGTATTCCTTACTTGGCTAGTATGATCCAAACTGGAATCTGAGAGAAACTCAGAATATTATTTTAATTGTCAGTTAACCCCAGACCAAAAGAGCTCAACTCACTAAATGAGCAACCATTTTTCTTTTTTTAAAAATTTGTTTTGATGCTACTGCTCTCTTCCTAACTGGGGAGATTAATCAGCAGTGTCTGGGAAATTCAGAAAGTGATGACTGTGAGACTTTACTGACCTCTTTCCCTCAGGGGTCAGAATGTTCTTCAACCACTCGTACGTCATGAAGTACATTCCACTGGCCGGGACGTCTGGTGGGTAAACAAAGGCTGTGAGGAGTGGGAAACCAAAGGGAGCCCAGAGGCTTCCAGCCCCATGCCAGCCCACCAACACCACTAAGTACATACAGATTCCTCTTCTGAACCTCTTCTACAAACAAAATAAAAACCTTCTGCTGCCTTAGACAGAGGAGTCTGAACTTTCCCATGGAGAACAGGTGCTAAAGGCAAGAACTAGGAAAATAACTTTTCTGTCAGCAGCCTTCCAAACCAGACTGTAATCTTGTTACATTATGTTAATGATAAGACAGCTCTAAACTGTCTAAATTTCTGCACAGCACATCACAGCAGCACAGGAACTTAATGAATTTTGCACACTATTAGTTCTAATGATTCTGTTTGGGGATTTTTCTACAGTTGATGGGTCTCACTTTTTTTTTACTCCCACAGCCTATTCTTATCCCATACCTAAACTGGAGAACGAGCCCCTATCTAGGACACTGCTAAAGTTATACTGCAGGCTGCTACACTTGTGTGAGAAGCAGAGGATAGAACAAATTCCTAAACTGAAGTAACAAAAATACAGAAATTTCAGTTTTCAAAGGGGAATTACTAAAATACGTAAAGTATTCTGGGTCTGGCACAATTGCTTAGTTGTTGGTGCATTTGAGAGAGGGGTCATGACATCCTAGTCCAAAATAACCCAGACTCAAAAGGGTAGAAAGCATAACTGCTGCCACCACATATTTTAAAGCAGTCAGTACTATACAGGAACAGTCACAGAGAGGCACAATCCTTCTCTCAAAGAGAGAAAAAAAGAAAAAAAAGTAGAAAATAATTTTTTAAAAAGAAGCCCACTTCTGTATTTTTCTCTTCTCTTTGTTCTCTCTGCTCCTCTCCTGAAGTCTCTCATTCCTCTTGGCTTCTCAGATCTTAATTAATTCCTATATCACTCTGTCCCTCTGATCCTTGTCATCTAATCTCTTCCTCACTCACTGAGAATCTCATGTTTATTTCTCAGGCCCTTTGAGGCACTGGAGTAGCTCTGCAGACTGGAAAAAAAAAAAAAAAAAAAAAAAAAAAAAGAAAATGGGTGACACAGCCCCTCCAATTGGCTAAAGGGACAGTGAGATCTCCTACACTGTGTCAGGCTCCCTATGCTGCAGTCCCCCCAGCAGGGCTGGGCCAGCCCCATCCCTTACCTCTCATGAGGGTCAGCACTGTGCCCTTGTACACGCCCCGGATCCCAGACTCGCGGTACAGCTGCTTGGCACAGTCCAGGGAGCCACTGTACTTGGTTTCACCTGTAGCTGCCTGGATCTGCAGGATTAAAGGGACAGTTTCTGACCAGTGAAGGTTTCTGGTCGATGCAGAATTGTTCAGCCAACGGATGGAAAGCCTCACATGTGTTCTCAGAGAGGAAAGAGCACACACTTCTGCCTAGGGAGCCTCTGCCTCACTTCCTCAAGCAGGTCTCACATTGAAGCTGAGGCTGTGGTTACTGTTCCCTGCAGAGGACAGATTCTCCTTTATTCTTCAACAGTGTAAGTTTGAAACAACTCGAGTCACTTAGGTAATTCCACACCGACAAAAAGTAATCTTCAAACAGTTCAGTGAAATTCAAACCATCTGTATGTGTACAAAAGCTCCCAGGATAATATCCTGTCTGTCAGAACTAACATGTAACCACCCATCACCGTATTAACAGAGGTCAACACAGTCTGAAACAAGCAGAGCTTCCCACACCTGCTCAAGATGGCATTTCATTTGTTCAGGTTTACATTTTCCAACAATACTTTAAAACCCCCGCAGGAGGTGCAGAGCTAACAGCCACCCAAATGTCAGAACATTTTTGAAATACATTCCTTAGCTCTGCATGGGGAACTGTCAAGGTAACAGAACTTTTTTACATCACAAAGAGTCTCATGATCTAGCAGCTTTACACTTTTTTTTTTTTTTTTTTAGGAAAAGTTTCATTCAGAAAAAATTGACTTTTCCGTATTTTGAAGTGGACTGAGGCATCCATGGATGCCTCGTATAGTGTCCCATAGCATAACACCTGAGCTGTGTAAAATGAATAGAGCAATTAATGCTGTGTGTACTTATACTGTTATGCTGAGTTTATTTAAAATGCTTCCTCATGACACAGATGCATTAAATGACAGTTGTCTCAGTCCTGTCAAAAAAACAGAACAGAGTAAATGACCTAACCAAAGAAATTCCTGCTATGGAAAGACAAGACCTCTAAAATTAAATTCCCATCACCACCATCCAATGCCTTACCTGTAAAAGGCACTTGATTCTCTCTCCTGGAGCCATGATTACTGTTGTGAACACTCCTGACAACATGCCAGCAGCAAACAGCTGAGGATATCTGCCCCAAGGAAACAGAAAAGACCCTAACACAACACAGCACACAGAAAATGAAGGGCAGAAAGACCCCTGCATCACAGATGATGCTGTTCCACATGAACATGGCAGTGGAACTTGAAATGCATCCACTGCTTTTATCAGTGCAGAAGTGCCTTGTCAACGCAGAGCTAAAAATTTAGGATCTCTAGGACGCAAAACATTGGTTCCTACAGCAACCCCAACTCAGCTCTTCACATTCATTCTATTTGCTAATACTCCTTCTACTTGCATTTTTTGCTATAGCATTCTCCATTCATTTTCATTCCCAACAGTCTCTTCCTCCTCCAGTCTTCCATACTCTTCTCAGTGGCCCCAGATTCCACACATACTCCTGCTTGTGCTGCCAGAAGCCTCCTTTCCATAACCTCTCACTCCCTCACTCCTTCAGTCTCTGCCAAAGTCCAGTCTGTCCTACCAACCTGCCATTATCCCAAACATTCTGCACCTGCTTTCACATGGCAAAGTCTCCATGACAAAAATCCCTCAAACAAGCTCAGTTTCTCAATCACAAAACTATCTTTACATCCAGACTTTTGCTACCTTCCCTAGTAAGATGACCTAGCATCTCAATTTAATCAAATTCCACACCTTCTGCTTCTCTCCACTTGCCCAAGAGATGGCATTCTATTCCAATTCTTACACCTTTCTCTGCTCAAATTCCCATAACATCTTCCAGACTATTCAGACCTCCCTCGCCACTCCACATGTACTTCCTACTTACTCAAACTAAGTTTTGAGGTTTTTAGTTCACCTTGGGATTATTCAGCCCCAGAAAAGGCAGGATAGGCTCCTCAGGTTTCTCTCCATCTTGTTCCTTCCACAATTTCCCTTCAAAATCAGCACGGGGAAATACAACCAACCAGCCTGCCCCTAGGCCCATAACTACAGAACTAGGAGTCTGACCTTTATTTTTGGGTCTCATGTCCCAAGCTCACTGCACCTTCACTGTGTCAGGTCTGCACCCACAGCACAGCTAAGCACAGAGACAGTACATACACTATTTGCTCTTTTCCACTGCTCTGCTTGAGAGGAATCCATATAAAGACTCAAAAAACTATGCTGTCCTGCTCCAGCTAGCTCCTTAAAACTTCCTGTTGGTACCATGTATATAAAACACAAGGCACTGAGCTGATCAGGTTGCCAGGAATAACTTCATGGTGCACTTGTTGTTCAGTCCCTACTGTTCCCCTGGCCTTTCCCTTCAGTCCTGCCTGCATGAGGACACTGCCATGGTATAACAGAGGAGAATTGAGCAGTTCCCCAGCACCTGAGCAATGGCAGCTGTGTTGGCAGTGGCTTGTGAGGTGTGCTCACACCAGCCCTGTGTAGGCAAGGCTCCAACAGAAACCAAAACAGCCCACCATAGCTGGCTCCACATGATGGGCTCCTGCTTTCTGACAGAGCTCCCACCTACCACACAAATAATGGGATAAAATGTCGCTAAGCTACAGCCCAGTCCCTGTAGAGCTGTAAATCACAGCTTGGCAAACCCATTACAGGAGTACTTTATGGGTGAGGGGCTTTCTTCATGCACAGGTTGGCTTGTAGAAAGCCCCACCAAGTCTTCTCAGCTTCCTATTGCTGTTTCTGAAGGTCAGACATGCCTGAGAGGAGGGCTGCTCATAAATACCTCTTTTCAGAAATAATAATCAAACTTTTTTATGGCTGTTTTCATATCCTAGTGAAGGGACACAAGAAGACTCATAACTAACAGGGAAAAGAGAATCAGGGCCGTGAATGTTGTCAAGACTGCTTGACCATGAATTTATTGGTCCCACAGTTTCTGTTAATAGCAAGACTGTTGGCAGGCAATCATTATATAACTTCACTGTACTCATCTAAACCGGAATTGTTCCTTAATGGCTCCTTCTTGCGTAGAAAGGGAACTGCATCGCACCTGCCCACACAATGTCTGTTTTTAGCCTGTGCTATCAGTCCCACGCTTCCAGAAGCATTAAAACATGAGTGTTTTATTTTCCAGAGCTATATTTATAACTTAGGAGAAGACACAAATTTACACCACAACTGAATGTGTGACAATGCAGCAAGAGCCTGAGGATGCCTTTCCCAACCATCTGATTAACCAGGAACTCACGTCAAAACATCATCAGGTTTTCTCTGCTGGAGTCTTTTTCCCAACCCAAATCCAAAGAAGCACACAGCAAACATGGGTGTCACTCCAATGATAGGAGCTGCCATTCCTCTGTATAAGCCTCGGACTCCCTGCAAGAAACATTATGACAGGAATTACTTGGTTTGGCATAAACTTTGCACACATCTCAACTTGCTGAGAAGAGAAAGGCAACAATCCAGGATAGGATTCATCTAACAGTTAAATTGATCAGAAGAATAAAGGTGTTCATTTGAGGCTCAGGGACTGCTACAGAGGAAAGTTATCCGTCCTGGGAAACCCTGGCAGCACTGATGCCCTTCTATAACAATACTCATCACCCGCACATATATCTCAAAAATCATGAAGTGAAGTTAAAAGCCACCTGAATAAGAGCCTTAATAGATTATGTCAGGAGAGAACACTGTCAGCTACACACAGAAATGCACCTCTGTTTTATCAGTAACTTGTCAAATGCAGTAGTGTAAAATCCTGACACCAAACCTGCTGGAACTAATTCACTCTAGCTAAAGGAAGAGCCAGGGAGAGCAAGTGGAATTCCTTCACTCCCCACATGAATTCACTTTGCAACAGGTTCAAGAGCAAATTATTTTTTGTTTCCTACCCTAAATCCAAACTTTTTCCCCATACATCACATTCCTGATGTTTTATACATTTCTGATATTTCCTGTCATAGACTACACAAATGAAAAAGTTCTAACGCAGACCCCAGCAGCCACATTTATTTAATTTCTCTTGCCTTTAAATGGAACTTTTTCCAAAAAAAAGGAGAGTTATTTTCCTAGATAAAGGCTAGACATAAGTTAAATATCTGCTGGTCTCTGTACCTTTTTCTTCCCCCTGCCCCAATAAACCAGTACCTCCCAGTACATGCTCAAGTCTTACAGGCACAGCTGGCTCTGCCATGAAATTGCAGGTGGCTGAGAGATCAGCCCCTGCTGCTCAACCTCCCCACAAGCACTGGGAAGCAAAAGGCCTTGGCAGAGAGGTTGAATAGCTTTCCTTAAAAAAAGGATGAGTATTGAGTAGGAGTAGGAGCAGATAGAGAAGCAGCAGTGCCTTTGAACTTCCCATCACAAGGCTATTATTATGGCTCAGCTCTGACGTCCGTGCTGCAGCAGGGGTGTTAAAAACTGCCAGGGATTCAGAGCTGGCACAGCATTCCAGTCCTTTGTGGGTGAGACCAAAGAAACAAGATTTGCTTTGGTTATATAACAACCTGTTAATACCACAATGGAAGTAGATTTCAGATTTGAGGCAGATTCTTCATTCAACAGGGAGTTACCTAACAAGATCCAACAGTTAGAAATGAGACATCAGGCAAGCAGATAAACAGATGGGCTTTACAGCCATTTTTTCCAAATGGTAAATAGCTGCTGAGAAAACTTAAAAAGCAGAAAACTGCTTTTTTTCTCTGTCAATCAAAGACTTTAAATCAAAGCTGTGTGCCTTTCTAAAAACAAAACAGACTAGCTCAACAACATGGTCATGATGATTCAGGAGTAAAAAACATTGTTCATCTTCTAGAGAAGGAACAATTACTATAATTGACACTCTGCTCTCAAAAAAAGAAAAAGAAAAAAACCTATAAACTAAAGATCCTCTGCCCTCTCATAGGTGGCATAACACCTTATAGAAGAAAGTAAAACTACTGCTTGTATCAACAAATGGCATTGCCCATTTTAGAATTTCCAGAGTTGACTCCAAATACCAGCAAAATTTCACTAATTACAACAAGACCAAAAAACAACTGCCAACATTCACTCCAGTCTATAACTTCAGACATTAATATCATGCTATTTTGAACCAAAAACAATTCTTAGCAAAACAAAGATACATGTACCTGGAGTATGTGTATGCTAAGTATTCCCCAAGCTTTGTAATCTGCTTAAAAATGTTAATTAGAATCAATTTAACTGATAGCCCAGGAATTGTATGGTCTCTAGGGGGCACACAATTCCATTCCTACAATACACAGAAACAACTGATAAATCTGGCAGGTGTCACAGTACCTCTCCAACAAGAGTCTTTCTGAAGCAGTCAAAGGTCCCAGAATAGAGTGGGGCCTGGCCAGGCTGTGGCTTAGGCTGGGTTTGCAGTCTGACCTAGCAAGAGAGAGGAAAACATAATTTTATTAAATATATCTAAATTTTGATTGACAGAACACCTCTGGCTGTTATGGAGTATGTTTTATGGCTGGACCTGAAGATATCGATAAAAACACTGACATCATTTTAGCCCTCTGCAGAAGAGAAGAGGTTGAATTTTAATGCAATGAGTGGTTAATGTATTTAACTAATTAGTTGTTGGGATGACGACCTCCGCTCCCTGGACCCCACGGGGTCACTCCTGGCCTCCTCCTGGTGCAAGAGCGCGGGACGGGGCTGGAGGGTGCATCCCAGCTCCCAGCTCCTCCAAACACCGGGAACACCGGCGCACTTTTCCCGATTTTTCACTTAAACCGGGACTGCGAGACGCCCAGCCGCCGCGCCGCCAGGGGGCGCTCTAAGGCACTGCAGAGGCCCAGATTCGCATCCCCGCGGCGCATACCGGAAGCTCCTCCTCATGCGCAGTGCCTGCCGGGAGTTGTAGTTCTGCCATAGCGCCCACCGGGACCCGCACCGCTCCCGCGCAGTTCCTGCCGGGAGCTGTAGTCCACTCCCCGATGCCCTGGACCGCACCGAGCACCGGCCGCCCCCCTCGTCCCCGGGTGCCTCGCGCCACCTCACCTTGATGGTGTCCAGCGGGTGCCCCACGAATACCAGGCAGACGCCCCCGAAACCGCCAGCGAAAAAGTTCTTCAAGGGGCTGATGGGCTGGGGCTGCTTCGCCATGGTGGCGGCGGCGGGTGAGAAGCGGGACCGGGACCCGGGTCGGGGCGCTGCGTCCCTGTCGAGCCAATGTCGCCCCCTCCGCGCCGCGACCTTTAGCCCAGTGCGGGGCACGCCGGGAGGCGGGCGCGGGGCGGGCCGGGACCGCGGCGGTGCAAGAGGCCGCTCCCGGCGCGGCCACTGGGTGCTGTCACCGGTCAAGCCCGGCCCGAGGGCCACTCCTGAGGGCGCGAGGCCGCTTCCCCCCCGCCCATCCGCAGTGGTTCAGCCGTTCCCCCCCGCCGCAGCGCCGTGGCCCGGCCCGGCCCCGCCCCGCCCGGCGGAGGTGACGCACCGGGCCCGGCGGTTCCGGCGCGCAGGAGGAGCTTGGGGCGCCGCTCTCGCCGCCCGTCTGCCCGCCCGGTAAGTGCGGGGCCCGGCCGTGCTGTGCTGGGGCGAGCCTGGCGGGAGGGATGCGGGGCCGCTTATCCGTGCCCGGTGCTGAGCTCGGCGCTCCGCCCCGGCAGAAGCCGCAGCCCAAAGCTCCCGGGCTCCAGGCGGCCGTGCGGGGGCCCCTCCTCGCCCCGCCGCCCCCCGGGCTCTCCCCGCACGGTTCTCTCCCGCGGTATTCCTGCACTGCCCTCCCGCAAGCCTGCGGTGCTCTGGCTGTGCGGGACAAGGGCAGGGGCTGGTCTCGCACCCATTCCAAAAGAATGAACCCGAGGTAATTTAAATGCGCTGGGTACCGTTCTGCCCGAGCCCAGAGGTGTCGTGGAATACGTAGGTATCCATAAAACAGCTTGTTAAAAGCGACCATAGGTTGGAAAGGGCAGGAATGAAATTAATTCGATGAGTTAATAAAGACAAGGCAGCCGTGATAGTGTGAACCAAGACTGACAAGAGGAAGGAAAGCAGGTATGTTCCCAGGGGAGTGTGGTACAGCTGCAAGGAGGTCCCTGCATAGTCATCTGTGGTGAAAAGGATAGGGCATGTTCTGGTTTCTCGGTCTTGGATGGAAAAATTCGTACCTAAAAAACAGTAGAGAAGGAATGGCGAGGTATGCGCTTCATATGTGAGGGAGTTGGGGATGATCCACAAATTATGCGTTTAAGTGACATAGATGAAAATTCAATTAGCATTGATAGCCAGCATGGAGCTGAAGCTCTGGATGGTTTCAGGGAAAAGGGACTGTGTTAGCCTGTCTAAAGGTTACATGGATAAGG
Organism: Muscicapa striata striata; assembly: GCA_030060385.1. Lineage (NCBI taxonomy): Eukaryota > Metazoa > Chordata > Aves > Passeriformes > Muscicapidae > Muscicapa > Muscicapa striata. Next base: position 115,261 of record JAREIS010000002.1, on the reverse strand, counting down.
AGTCCAGGAAGCAGACTTAAGTTGCACTTTCTCTGTTTCAGATAAATAAAGAGGTGAGAGAAGAAAAAACCGTATGAAATGGTTGTGAAATATCAACAGAAAAAAGGAGGAGCATTCTCCAATTGGAGGAGTCTCCGCCAAAAGAGTTATTAGAGGAATCCCACAAGGGTAGGCAAGAAATAAGAAAAGAGTGATGTAGTGGGACAAGGAACAAGGTGGGATCACATAGGGTGATGGAAGTAATGGAGGACGTTTTGTTTCAAAAGGACTTGTTAAGAATTGTGTTGCAAAGTAGGAGTCAGGGAAAGGGCACGGTTGGAGGTGATAGACGGCCGAGGGTAGGGGTGGGTGTGTTTAGGAGTTCCTGCAAGAGAGGCGACTAAATTGTATCACTGTTAGTGAAGATACAGGAGTATCTTGTATGAAGGGGTAGAGAAGGCGATCGTCCTCCCTTGAGTAGGAAAGTGATCTAAGTATGGTTTAAAAATTTATATTTGGTCTTGGAAGTTGAGGTCATTATTTAATCTAAATAATCCTTGCTTTTTTGACCTTATCTTTTGAGCTTAACATCTTTATTGTCCTAAAAATTAGTGCTATCAAGTAGTAGCTCTGTCTTGTCTTTGTATTCAGAGAGTTTGTTTGGGCTGAGCATAGGTGAGTTTTGTTCCTCGTTTTCTGAGTCCTCTCCATTGCTTTGTCCACAGAGCACGTGCCTTGTCCTTCCTCTCGTTTCCCTTGTGTCAGTGTGGTGTCCAGTTATGCTGGAAGGGAGCTCTTTCCTAGAATGTTGGAACAGGAGTTACCCAGTCCTGCAGACTGTTTTCTACTTGATAAATCCATATGTCCATTTGCCTGTGCAAACAGTTCCTCTGTTTGCTCATAAAACTGTGCTGGTGGCACAGAGGCATCTCTGCACCAGTGACTGGTTGTAATTGGGAGGTAATGGGCAGGCCCATTATTCTACCTGGATATCTACAGACATCTCACTGCTGTGATGTGATTTGCCATGTGTTGGAATAGCAGAGGAGCCAGTGTTTTCATGGTTGTTTCTCTCTCTAGAGTGTGGAATGATCTGAATGAGTTTGAGAAGTTCCCCGGCCTGTGAAACTTGCTCAGGCTTTGTGGTGGCTGAACAAAGTTGTTGCCCACTGGCTGATAGTGCACACTGGGGTTAGATGCTCAAGTAAGTCATTCTTTTAACATAAGTTTTAGCAGGTAAAGATCCATTACTTCTTTTATGCAAGAGCTCAGTGTCAATGCAGATTAAGCCCGGACTCTAAGCAGGGTAGAGGGAGGGACAAGGGTTTGCCTTGTGTCTTTCAAATCAGGTTTCACATCTGTCTCCTTCCAGTATGGAGAGACTGTGTGTCTGTTCCCCTGAAGTCCTGTGGAGAGCAGTGCTATAAATTATTTCTGTGCTATGTGTGCTGTGGATAGCTAAGGAATCAAGAGGCAAATAAAAAGAATGAAGACCAGAGTTCAGGGGTAATGTAATCTTCAGCCTCTCTGGAGGTTTGTATCTCCTGAAATCACTGAAGCCCCTCAAATTAATTGTACATCACATCTCTTCCTGGTTATTCTTTCCTGCCTGGTCAGGTGACTGGAAATAGGAAAATAAAGAGTTGAGGAAAAAAAATGAAAATTTGTGGTTGAGATTTCCTGTAGTCTAAAGTGAGGATTATCAAAGCTTGATTATGATTTCCCCTGCAGCTACAAATTGCAATACTGAGGGAATATATTTGAGTGGCAGAGCTGACAACATAGTAATGCAGAATGGGAGTGTATTTAAGGAACTAAATACATGCTGCTTGTGGAAAATAGAACTTTGATTTTAATATATGTTTTTATATGTAAAATTTGGCTAAAACATTATTCTAATTCTTCTGTATTTAATATATTCTCTCTAAACTAAATAATTTGGTTAAATGGAAATTTATGACTAAATATGAAATGACCATAATAAAGGTTGATTCATGCTTTACTGCTGAATCTCTTAGAGCTCAAATTCATACGGTTCAGTTACACAAGCAGATTTGTAGTTCAGATAAGTATCAGATGTGTGAATTTTCCAAAACAAGTGAGAATCTTAAAAAAAGTTAGCTGTTCTGATTCTTCTTCAATAACAGCTGTCAACACCTGAGCATAAATTTCTACATTCAAAAGGTAATAAGTATGTATTGAGAAGGCAATAAATAATAATTTTATTTCACCCTTCAGATATAAGGCCCAACTTACATCACATCCAGTAGAACCAATTTAAAGGGATGAACTAGTTTCACAATTTCTTTTGAGATGGTATTGATGATTGTTAATTTATGTACATGTGAGGGATCTGTTTGCTGGTCTTATTTTCCTAAGTCCCACTTAATGTCTGTGGTTCTGAAGCAATATGGATTTGTACAGAATATCACAGGTTGTGCAGGATACCACAGGTTGCCTTTCTAGCTACTATGGTCATAGGTAAGAGGTTTGTGTTTTTCCTGTTGATTAAATAGGTAGGATGCTGTTCTTCAGCATTTCAGGCTTTTGATAAAAAACTTTGTCATAAATTTATGTTTATCTCTGAGAAGATCTGTAGTGAAGGTTATGCAGCCAGTTTCCAAATGTCAGAAGTCACGGGGCCTGCACTGGGGACTAGGATGCAGTGTAATAACTCAATCTCCAAGGACTTGGACCTGTCCTTTAAGAGCAGCCTTGGCTTTGGAGGTGCACGAGTCACAATGGATCCCAACCAGGGACATGCACAGCAGAATCCTCTTTACTGGGCCTTTGGGTTGGTCTGTTCCTAGCTGTTTGATGACCTATTTGTTGTTGATATGGCACCTCTTACAATTTCTTAGGCACAGAAAAAATTGTTTTTCCTCCCTTAGGAGACAGAGCTCAGATGAAATCAAAAGAACGATAAAGTTTGGAGGAAAAAAAAGAAGCTGCGCTTGCTTTCCTGGTCTGCAATTTGGCAGGGCATTAAGATGTCCGTGGACATGAACAGCCAGGGCTCTGACAGCAATGAAGAGGATTATGACCCTAATTGCGAGGAGGAGGAAGAGGATGAGGATCCTGGGGATATTGAGGATTATTATGATGGGGTAGCTAACGACGTGGAGCAGCAGGGAGCAGATGCCTTTGATCCAGAGGAATATCAGTTCACCTGCTTGACTTACAAGGAGTCGGAGAGCACTCTGAATGAACACATGGCCAGCTTGGCTGCCACGTTAAAGGTGAGGAAAGGTTTCTGCATTAACACAGGTGTAAGACAAGCCTGTGGTTGAACAGGCAAACGCTGAGAATACAGTTGTAATGAAAGCTGTGGCAACATTGCTGTTGTGGGAGGTTGGAGGAGCATTATTGAAGATCCCTTATTCAGAACTGACTCAAAGGTTTACAATTGCTACATACTGGGGCCTGAAAAATCTTCCTCACTGAATATTGATTATTTTTTTTTACAGAGCTGAGCTTCATGACCAAAATTCTCGAGTTGTAACTCTTTGCATTAACACAATGCAAAGAGGGTATATAGAAAAGAAACAAAAATAAAACCATAAATGGTGCAGTTTCGTACACCTGTGTTTGAGAAGATAACTGACAAATAGGAAGACTTGCTAAAACTCTGTAATTCTAACAAAAACACTTTTCTTGGTTGGTTCTGAGAGAATAATCATGGACTTTCAAAGACAAATCAGCTATCATGCCAGTTATTAACAGTACTGTTGCGGTGACAGCAATTCAAGTACAGTGAACTTGCCACCTCTTAGGGCAAGTGGGACTTAATTCATTGCTGAAAAGTCACACTCAGAATCAGCTCCGTGGTATTATGTTCAGTAAGACTTTTGTGAAATTCTCTTTCTCTATTTGTAACCAATTGTCGTAATGTCAGTCAAAAGAGGAGGCAGGCCAGAGGAAAGCAGAGTTTTCTAAGCTCTAGATGTGGACATTGGATTGAAATTGCTGCTGCATCTACTTTGTAGCAAGCCAGGTCTAGTGCTTGCTCTTCCCTGGAACAGCCCCTGAAACCAGGACAGGTGATGACTGCAGCATGTAAAAAAGCCGTGTTGGGTAGGTTTTGATTCCAATTCATTCTGTCTGAATCAAATCTAATTTTAAAAATGACAGGGATCTCTTGGTCTTTATTTGCACATCGATGTCCTGTAGAAAGAGTATAACCATAAAGCCTGAGGACTATGAACCATAAACAACAGGCTTTAAAGGGCACCCATAATTTAATGATTTTGACATCTGTTGTGCTTGTTCCCAGCATTTATCACCTCAGAAAATGAAGTTTTACTAGTTCATGCTCTTAAATTTTTCTCTAATTACTTCAAAATGTGCATTCTGAGCTCTGAATGCCTGCAGCTCCCTACAGATTGTCAGAAACTGGAGGCAACAGAAAAATACAAATGAGAATAGTTGGTCAGCACTTCTGATCCAGATGCCAGTTGCTTTTGGTCCTTAGCAATTAAGATTTAGAACAACTTTTCTGTGCCTTATTATCTACCTTCAAATGGAACACCCTCCTAAAAGGTGACCCCTGCCGTATTGTTCTCTTGAATTAAGTTACAGAAAGCAATACTTTTAGTCCTTAAAATCAGGCTTCCAGTGTTAAAATTTTCAGAAGTTCTGAAGGTCTCATTGAGACCTATTATAGTTGCTCAGACTATATCAACCTGCTAGCTCAAATCTCACTCCAAATAGTACCCAAGGAGAGAAAAATCTAGATTTCTTTTATATCACGAATATGCCTGCGTATTTACTTTTAAAATTAAGTGCTGCACACTTTGGTTTGTGCATAAGGAGATGAAATTGAATTTGAGTAGCAATTTGGAAAGATGTGATCTTGTAAGCCACACACTCAGGCCTTAGCCCTTGAAGTGCCCCATTAACTCTCTTTTCTCCAGCAACAATAGTCCCTCAGTTGCACTTTTATTGGATATCTCTTGTGTATCTGCAGCATTTGCTTTTTGTTTCTTGGCATACATAATTCTTAAAACAACCCTATCTTCCTTCCCTTCTCTCCCCCCAAGGAAACTTGTGATTTTGTTAGTTTTCTGAGACAAAATGGAATAGAAAGAATTAATATTGAATTAGCAAGCATAGAGAAGAAAGAAATGGAATAGAGCATGCTGAATTATTTATAATCATTATTTTCCATGGACTTAATAGATATGAGTAAACAGGGGTAGACTTTTTAAAGAATTGTATTAACTTCTTTTCCATTAATTTGCTTGAGCTGTAAAAACTGCTTTTTCTTTTTAAAACTACCTTTCACAAAGTCTTGGGTTTCCTTGGATAGTGATGATTGTTCTTTTGGAGCATCTAGTTAATTTTGATGTCGTCTCCTTTACTCCTTTCTCTCCTTTACTCTTTTATAATAGATACTGATTGTGTGGTACTTTTTCAGCATTAGCTCCTATTTAAGGCAGAGTGGTTGCCCTAACAGGGAAGGCTGAAGGTAAATTAAAAATTATCTTCTGGAGGTACAATATTGCAGCCAATGGATGATTTGGTGTCTGAGTGATTTACTATCACAAATTAATAGATTAATACAATTCCCTAAAGCAAATTTTAAAAAAAGTAAAAAATGGGCCTAAAGCTGTGTTGTAATGTTCTGCCACTGTCTGTTCTCATTAGGTGATTCACTTTCTGAAGGTTAAACTCTGGGACACAATCACTTGTATTGAGTGACTTTTATCTTTGTGATATATTGTCTACACAGTTTAAAGATGAGAAATGGAATTTCAGAGCTTTACATCTTCATATTTGCAATCTGTGCTGTTAGTGGCTAATAACAGTTTAAATAGATAGCATTTCATTTGCTCTGCTTATTAACATTCAATGTTTGTTTTTCAAACTGTTTTGCTCAGCTATTTCAGACTGATTGTTAAATTCCTATTTTATTTTAAAGCATTGTGGTAAAGGGTGGTCTTTGGAAATCTTCTTGGCTGTTTGCATTCCCCATGAGTTATAGCTGACCGTGTTTTTGTTCTTGCTGAAGGCGCTGAACTGAGCAAACCTTGCACTGGCTGGTTAATGTCAGGTCAGATGTGAACACCCTGCACATGTTTAAAAATTTGCATGCAACACAGAAAGAAAAACTCTTCAACAAAATGCTTGTGTTTTGTTTACCCCAATTAGAAACAGCAGTCAGCTAAAATCTGAAGTTGGATGTAGGTAAATGCATGTCTTTGTACCTCTTACTGTCATAGGAAACTTTTACCTTAAATTCTTCCGGATTGTTTTTTGTCAGGTGCTGTAATCTGAATAGAAACATTAGTGCAAACAAGGCAGCAATAGACTGAACCAGCTGTGCTGTGTGACAGGCCTGCAACTACATTAGTGGTTATTCCAGAACCATACAGAAACTAGAGAGGTTAAATAAGTGTTACTCTGAAAGTTTCTCCTTAATTTTGGTTTTAGTAAGAACTGTGAGTTCATTGGTTTTCAAGGAAAACAAGAGGAAATCTTTGCTCCTTGGTTAGTGCTGTTAGTATGAAGATCTGAGGAAGGTTCCATTAGTACCCTGACTAAAATTGGGACAGTCCATCTCTATTGAAATATACCAGAAGAAAATCTTGAATTAATAGTCAAAACTGTGCTTCTCTGACCAAAAGGCCTGTGAATTGAAATAGGTCACTTTTAATTCCTCAAATTAAAACCACAGTCAACACTTGCAAATGACAGTGCTCTTGAAATCAGAGTGGCCTGTATTGCCTGCAGAACAGCAAATGAATTCACAACAGTTCTTTTTAAGGAGCAAATATAATTATAAGATGCAGTATCTTTCAAAAATAATGAGTTAAAACGGTATAGTAGTAACTTTGCTTTTGAGATAACTCTGTCAGTTGTCATTGAGTGATTGTGGGTCCTGGAGTGGCTTATCAGTACACGCAAACAGCGTGATACTCAGCAGTTGTACAAACAAAGCTGAGCCTGTCACTGGCAAGCAATTAAGTGTCTGATGATGTCATATTGTTTTTGTTTGTTAATGGTGCTTCCTGGCTCTTCTGAGAGTCTCCATACATTTCTGGAGTATCTGTAATGTTTCAAATAACTGGCAACAGTTTCTCTCTTTCAGTGATGAGGTAGATTTTTCTAGTATTACTTCTTTTTTTTTTTTTTTTTTTTTTTTTTTTTGTTATAAACCACTAGATAAAACAATTGCAATTAGAATTTTTGAAAAAAATTCACATTAACTTTAGGTGCTAGCTGATTGTCAGTCATGAGGAAGCTGTGATCTTTCTGCATATGCAAGCTAGCAAGGGAAAGATAGTCATGATGTTCTACAGGTAATCAGTACTGACGTCTTTCCACTAAAGCCAAAGGAACTGTAAGACTGAAGAACTTTTCACTTTACTAATTTGAGTGATCTGTTAATATTTATCAGAGAGCAAAAAGCTTATTTCCTATGCTTCCTGAAAGCATCACAGCTTGTCATGTGGGTCTTTTTAGCTCTGTTCCTTGAAGAGTAAATCTTGGTAGATGCAAAAAGTATTTGATATCATGACATAATTCTGTTAATCCATGTTATCTCTACTGATCTTTTAGAGATAAACCAGTTTTTCATATATTCTGGCTCAACATAGTGATGTTGCATCTTTTCATGGAACCAGATGAGTATTAATTCGTGAAAACACAGCCTTCTCAGGCTGCTCCACACACTCAAATTGCGCTGACACAGAGCAGTTAGTTTGTAGAGCTGCTTGGTGAGAGCTGGCAGTGCTCCTTTGCAAATACCATCTCCAGCAGACCCAGGGTCATGTGCGTGGGGACTGGCAGCCCATGTGAGCAACCCTTCCTGAAGGAGCCTGTTCCCTGCAATCACAAAGTGTCTGTAAAGAGCCACATGTCAGGACCCGGGTCTGTGTGTCCAGTGTGCTGCTCTTCAAACCATGGCCCAGAATGTGCTGTGGGGTGCTGCTTATCTGAACCAACCCACACTGCTGCAGTGTCATCCTTTCAATGCCATAACGACTTCATGGAACTTTCTGCAATGTAAAAAGACAGCATTAAAGCCTCATTGTGCCTTGGTACCTCAGGTGCAGGAGAAGGATTAAAGCCCCTTGAAGTATTAAAATGCATGTGTATAAGAACAGTGTTTCAAAAATTTATGTTCAAAATTAAAGTACATAAGCACCAATATTGGTAAGTATTAGTAAGCAGTAAATATTTAAATATAATTTTTTTATAAATGGCAGAACCTGATAGGCAAATTTGACTTTTTCACAGAACTCCTGTGGTGCTGTTTGGCCAAGATAACACACTGTTTCAAAGTACCCTTAAATCCCTAGATTAGTCGGGACATTCAGGTTTATATCTATCCTGTGTTCTGTGTTTTAACATCAAACCAACATTTTGTGGGACGTCCAGTCTGAAGCTGTAACCTATAGGAGCACTCGTGTTTGAGACCTTTGTCTTTTGCCTGCTTTTTGTTCCTGAGCAAAAAGATGAAAAAGTTGCATTTTTGCCTACACATTCAAAATGCTGGTACTTCAGTAATATCAAGAGGACACGAGTGTGTCTAACTTCAGTGTAGCTGTCTTCAGTGTGTTTTGTTGTGGCTCATAAAACTCTTTTTGTTTTTTAAAAATGTATTAAGCTTTTGTAGCATTCTGGTCAGCAGAATAAGAGAGCTGCCTTGCAACCTTGTGACACCTTCCTGAAGTCATTTGAGGAGAGAAGACAATTTTGTTACTTATTGCACAGGACTGCTGAAATTCTCAACTTGACTGGAAAAATGAGCCACAAATGTGGAGGGTGATTATAGCCCACACATTTCTTTGTGATTCACACCTTAAGTGTGTCTTACAGCCAGTATGACTCTGCAGTGAGCAAAAAAATCAGTTTGCAACTGTTGATGAGTGTGATCTTGGTGAGAGGTAGAGGCAAGACACAAGTCAAAAAAAATGCCAAAACAATCTCTCAGTAACTGTTTCATGTTGCAAGTTTACAGCTGGACATCATGATCACAGGAGCAGAGTGAAGCAGCTGAACACTTTGCCAAATTTGTTCTGTGCCTATTAAGGATGGTGCAGCAGAAACAAGCTGTGTTGTGCACTGTGGAACATTGTGCAAAGCAGATGTTCCTCCTCTTCATCTTTGTATAACAGAAGTAAAATGCCCTTAGAGCTGGGGTTGTTGAGTGAAGGACTGTGTTATTTGGGCTGAGCAGGGATTACTCACTGCAAAGTTACCTAAGTCCTGCTCCACTGTGGCTGTGTGCCCACACCAGTGCTCCCAGTTTGGGTTGGCTGCCCAGTGCTCTGAGCAGCTGCTGTGGGTTCAGGTTATTACCAGACCTTCCCTTCTTCCCTGTGCACCTTCTGAATCATCCTCTCTGTCTAGCAGAAGGATTTGTCCACTCTTCCTGTGTCTTGCTGGGGCTATGCCGTAGGGTGTGTTGCTGGGTGTTGGCAGCATTCAGGGAGCACAGTGCAGCATGTGCTGGGCACTGGTGTTCTCACACTGTGTTGCTTTGGAAAGAATAACTGCAGGGAGGACAGCTGGGAAGTCTCATGTCAATCTTATATCTGTGTGCTGTCTTACAGCTTTCTTGCTGCATTTCTTTTGCTCTAAATCTTTCAAAGAAGGGATCTCATAGCTGTTTTGTAATAATGCCTTCTGGCATACCAGCTTGTTTAAATGTTTCTGTTCTTTTAATATTTATTTCTGAATTTCCTCAGGAAGAATAGCCTAACAGCTTGAGAAATACGTATGTTGAGATTTCCTAGCTGAGTCCTACTGATCCTGTTTGTTGGCAGCTGCAGCTGAAATTGTCACTGTCCTTGTGTAGGAGAGTGGATGGATTAAAGCAATGTGTGAATGTGGGGAAAGAGCTAGAATTTAACCCCAGATCCCCTTTCTTCAGTATGTGGCTAACTAGGTTATTCTCTGACAGCTTCACAACTGTGGTGTAACACCAGCAGTGTTTGTCATTCCCAAACTGCAGTCTGCCTCCTAAATATGCTTCTAATCTTGCAGACTGACACCAGATCTCTGCATGCCAGAAGGTTAGTGATGGGGTACACATTAAAACCCTGTGATGAAGCAGAACTTATGTAGTGCTGTTTGACAAAACCTTTCCATGGTATTGAGAGTGCAGCTACAGTCTCTTAAATGGCATTTCTTGCCTACTGCAGCCTGCAGTCTGTAAGCAGGAGAGAGCCTGAAATGTCAGAGAAATCATAATCTCTGCATGAAAGCTAAAGATGGAGGGCTTTTTCTCACTTTTTTTTTTTTTTTTTTTTAATTTGACTGAACACAAGTAAAAAGAAATGCAGTATATATGATTTTGTTGTAAGACTGTCTGGCTTTCCTGTTAGATGAAATTAATTTGAGTTCCATTTTGAAAGCAATCTTCTTATGCTCAGAAACCTGTAACAGATATGAAAGATTTTGCTACAAGACTGAACACATGTGGTGTTTATAGCAGGTGATGTGAATTATATCTCAAGCCCCTGCAACCTCTTGAGTTTTTTACTAGGATTACATATGGGAAGTCTGCTTACAAGAGGTAGATCAAAGGACAGAGTGTGGTCCAAACGAAAGCTTTGGGTTGCTCTTTCTTAATTCTTGATACTTCTGCAGTTTTCTGTGAAACTCTCCAGTAAAAACAGGGCAGTCACATAATTTTTCCAATGGGGCATGGAGGGAGTCAGATCTACTTTTTACAAGAAAAACAAGTATAAAATGATTTTTTTTTCAATTTGCGGGTCACTTTCCTTTCCTCAGCATACTGCAGTAAAGCATGTTTGAAGGGATTTTTTCTTTAGTGAAATTACTCAGTACAAATTATGGTTTCTTTCTAAGGTGTTAGTCTACTGCCAGTTCATCTCAGTCTCTATTTTGCCATAGTTTCTCACCAACAGAAACAATTTAGAGGCTTTTGCTCTGTGTGCCTTTCCTGTTGTAAAGAATTTTAGTGTGTTTTTGGAGGTTTGGATGCAACACACAAACTAGTATCTTTTGAAGTTCATCCTTTCATTGTAGAGCTAACGAAAACTATTTGTGGATCAAAACAAATGCTTCTCAATATTAATCCTATTTGCTTGAATCTATTTGTATAAAAACCTTTGATTAGTGAAAATGAAATGGAAGCTACATTTCTTTATGCCAGATTTGTGTTCTTGGGCAGACATTTCAGTGCAATCCTGATCTAACAGGAATTGTCAGCTTAGTGCAAAGCCGTGGGATATCAGCTCCAACCAGACCCTATCATCTCCAACTTGTTCTGAATTGAATCTTTTTGGGAATCATGTGATGATCGTTGTTTTAAATTCCTGATACCATATCTCTGCAAAAATGAGGATTGAAATGCACTCCAAAAAAATAGGCCTTCCCTTTGAGAAAAGTGAAATGAACTCATGAGATATGCATGTGATATAAATATGTTTGAGCAATTTAGTTGAATATAAACTCAACAAAAGATGGTGGATTTTTAGCTTTTAGGAAACATTTCTGTCTGAATTAGCAATTGTCAAGGTGGCATGGTTGAGAAGATTCTAGGCTGTAAAGAGATTTAACCTCTCCAAACACTTTGACTTATCTAAGGAAGCAAGTTGAGACAATTGTTTTAGAGCCCTCTGAACACAGCAAGGTACCTGCAGGGATTCTTTGCAAATTCTTTTGATATTTTCGTGTCCTAAAGAGTGCCAGACTGTCTTTCACACTTCAGAAGTGTGAGAATTTTGCTTATCTTGGAGACTAAGGAACCTAGGAGATAAATGGAGATGGAAATAATAATGAAAAAAAATTACTGTGCTCTCTTGCAGAAAATGGATAGATTTGTGTTTGATGTAGTGGCATTACTATTTTTGTTCCACTTACAGAATCTGATTTTGTTCAGCACTATAAAAAATCTTCAGACTTTTTTTACAGCTCCTGTAGAGTCTTTTCCTTATGCAGAGCAGCTTCCTCTTGGCACCCTTCCTTTGTGCATAGGTGCTGTGCCCCTTTTCCAGTGCACTGATCAACATTTGGTGCTTATTCCTGGCAATAAGCAGCCTTTCATAAGTCAGAGTTATACTGTTGGAGGTTTGGAAGAGGCTTTGGAGGTAATAAAGTTCCTGTTTTAAAATAAAGCTGGCAATGGCAGATTGGATGAGATTGTCTGTTCACCTTTGCTGCCACATCATGGAGGAAGAACTCTGGTCTTCAGTCAGAAATTTTCCAGGTTCAGATTTGGACTGATGTGATCTGTGATATTAAAGTTTTAAGCTGGTGGTGCAGAAATGAGACTGAAGAAAAGAAAAAAAAATAGCATGACTATTGCTTTCAGCTTCTAAACTTTAATAAATTTAATCTCAGATAGAGGAGTTCTGGAGAAGTCAGGCTATGTAGAAGCACTGGCATAATTAATGGGTTGCAGGCAAATACTGAAATAGTGCAACATACAGAATATGCATTCCCCTTTGCACTAGGGTCTGTAGAAGTATTTCACTGAAAGAAGCTGCTGCCAACAAGACACCAAGTGGGCTGTGTACTGCCTTTTTTGGTCCTTAGGATTCTGAAGTGAGAATAAGAAAGTTTAAACAAAGCAGACAATTTATTAGAGGCATAATTTTTAAATGAATTTTGTGTCTGAGTCACAACATTACTGTTCCTGAGGTCTTGTGGCATCCAGTGTCTGATAGGAGACTGAATCAGTGCTCTTTTTGAAGTGTTTTATAAGTTTGAGATACTTCATTGCATAGTGTGCCAGCAGTATCAGCTTCTGCATGTTGCTTCTTCAGTACTTTAAGGCAATGAATTATGTACACATGGACCAAACTTCTGATTGCAGTGGTATTTTCCTGTATTCAGCATGTTTTTGCTCCTGCTTACAAAGAAATACTTCAACTGTTCTGGGGTGTTATTGTGGAAGAACTGGCTGACTTGGTATAATCATTCAGTCATTGTGAGTGTTCAGTCATTGAAGAGAGGCTGGAGAGCACTGCTAATCAATAGAAGCAGGCTTTTGTTAAACATTTGTTTTTCTTCTCATGCTTGTTTTCTGGAATCTCCTCAGTAGTGTTGGCCCCTGATGGTATTTGCATTAGTCTTCTGAATTCCCAGCCTTGCTGTTGGTGAGCAAGACACAGCATGTGGTGAGACTCTACTCATCAGGCACAGCCCCACCGTCATCAGTTGTTTGCTCCTCTCCCATCCCTCTTTCTTACAGTTTGAATATTACCTATCTTTAATCTGTAAGAACTGGTACTTCTGTGCCAAGGAGACTGTGCATGTGTCACTGCAGCTGTCTGACTCTGGGACTTCTGTTTTGCAAGATCACATGTGCTTCAATCAGGTAGTATCAAAAATTTTTCTGCTTCAGGGCTTTAATGAAAGCGTTTTAATATCATGGATCAGGCTTTATGAATTGAAAATTTATGGTTTTTATATTCTTGTGTGCTTTTATGATGAAGGCACTGAAATTAGCACTACAGCTGATCCAGTTGGTGTTTGTAGTTGGAGTTAAATGGGAATAGTCACAGAAGCTTTGTTACTCTTCTAGATCTGTTAGTCTGGCATCCTTTTGGAGCATTAATTCCACATTTTGCCTGACACATAATTTGGCTCAAAAGCATTTGATTGTGTTAGGTTAGTTTGTTAGATTTCAGAAATATCTATTGGTATTTGTCTTTCTCTTTCTGTACACATTCAGCCTTGAATGTACTTGACTTCTCCTCAGGGAACAAGTAACTCAATGGAATCGTGATGCTGCAACAAATGCTGTACCTCAGGCTCTGAAAATCCGATGGAAAAATACTCATTTTCCTATGTTACAAATCAACTTCCCATTTAAGTCCAGCAGTTTGTTTTCTTCTGTCAGTTCTTCCTTACTGCTACTGAGAAATAGTTTCATTACTGCTAAAGAATGATTCATTAGCATGTGGTTTGCATTTGTAGGAAGCCAGTCTTGTAGAGACCACATTCCTGGTGCTTGTTTGTTTTACAGACTCAAATGCAGATGTTTTCCTTGTACAAACAAGTCAGAGGTGTCTGTCTGGGTCTGCCAGGCTGGGGGCTTAAGATAACAACGCATCCCAGGCTGGCAGTGTCACTTCATCCATGCAGATTGTGTGTTGGCAGCAGCAGCCCTGTGTGCCACACTCCATCTAATCACAGGCTTCTGTGCTTGGAGGGAGGGCAATGCTGCCTGGCAGCCTTTGTTTTCAGAGGGTCACATCGCATTGCTGATAAAGTTGAGGAAGGTGACATGCCAGATCTTGCACAACATGAGCTAATGCTTTCATTCTCCTAGGAAAAAAGGTTATTTGTATATTGAAAATTGATGTTTTATTAGTGGGATTTCTTAGTAGCCAGCAAAGTGGGCACATCAGAATGTGGTGATGTGTAAGAGTCAATTACCACATCTGCTTTGTGTGTTGGTGTTGCCCTGGTTTAATTCACTGACTGAACCATTCAGCACTGAAAAATGCCAGTGCAGGACCAGGGCAATATCATGTGGCAGCAATAGGTCAGTTGTGTTGTGAAACTGCACCTCTTCAGCAGGGTTGACTTAGAGGAGTGATGAATATGCTGCTTCTTGGTGTGCAGAGCTTGACTGTTTTCGTAGGAGCGACCATTGCTTGTTTTTCCTACCAGGATTGTGCTGTCTATACTACATCACATCCTGTGATTCACCTGTAGCAGGGTTCAAGAAGCCTATGGTATTTCAGCCAATGATTGGGGCTGACCGCTTCTCTAGGAGAAAAAAAACAGCTAGAATTGAAGGAGTTGTTTTCTGTGAGCAAAGTAGAGATACCTTGGTGATAGCTCATCTTGGAGTGCGTGAGGCAGAGCCCTTTATTGTCAGAGGGTGTTTGAATGCAGAGTGTGCCAACACTGAACTGGCCCAAGTGCTTCCTAGCACAAATAGCTGCAAGGAGACAGGTGTTGTCAGCCCTCTGAATTCCTCTGTCAAAGGTCTGTTGTTTGAAGGACACCTGCTTTGTTTGAACTCTAGGATCTGAAGGGGTTGAGAAACAGGGTGAAGGTCTATCAGCTCAGCAGATGTCTGTTGTCTTGGTGGGTATAGTCTCTGTACAAGCAGGGAAGGCTGTTTTCTTCTGAAATAAACCAATACATATAATGAAGGAGAACTTGTTTGCTTGTACCCTTGTAGCATGACTTTAAATGTCATGTTGCAGTACTCTGATGGTGCTCAGGCTAGCACGGATTGTGCTAGTGTTTGCCAAGAGTCCACGTAATGCAAGCAGCTCTGCATGGAAACAGGCCCTGTCACAGTAGTTCTCTATCTTCCTCTCCACTCCAATGTGCGACTTTCTTCTCTACAGTGAAGGGCTGGCAAAATGTTTTGTATTTTTCCCATACCCTTTGCTGTCCTAGTTTGCCTGCATTTGCAGCCTGTAGTTTCTCCACCTCAGGAAGTGGTATCTGTCTGCCCTGGAGTTCCTGCTTTGCACATTTAGTGAAGACCCTGATCACAGTCTAGTCTGGCCCTCTGGAGTGGTGATGACAGTCAGGACTGGATGTGGGGTTTCCATGAGCAGTTAAGCTAATCCAGTGCATTCTTGATTCCTTCCTCTCTGTGCTATTGTAGCAAAGTTAGTTTTTGGTACACCCATTCTTCATTCCAGCTTTTGTATTGCAGATGTACTGGCTGTGAACATCATGTCTAGCAATTTAATGTGAATTAATTATCACTGGGATATTGTACTGAGTTTGTACAATTTTTTAATATGAAAATCATACTCCTGAGCATAGGTGTAGCTTCAAAATGTGCAAAGTTTGACCTTTTTTTTCCTTTTATTTTCCACCTAGGTATCACATGCTGTTGCAAAGCTAGTATTAGTTAGTTTCCACTGGCAAATCTCAGAGATTTTGGAAAGGTAAGTGCAAATAGTCTTACCTTGTTTGTGCTTAGTGCTTTCCCCCTAACTTTGCAGAAATGCTCAGAGTGCTCCATAGGTGTGAGATAGGAGGGTGAGATTCCTGCATAGAAGCTCAGGGTGATCCTGCAGGTTAACTGATGAGACTTAAAGAAGAGGAAATTTGGGAAAGGGTTTACTTCTAAAGTAATGAATTTCCAAATTGTTCTCCATTTGATCTAGTCCTCAAACTTCACTCTTGATACAAAATGACATTGTCAAAAGAAAGCTCACTAGGACAACTAAGAAGTGCTGGTGAAGAAGGAGGACTTCCAGCACGGCCACAACTGTGATGCTGCTGTTTCTGAATTCAGTGAGATATAAACATTCGTCCACAAAGGAAATCACAAACAGCAAAGTGTGTTTAATTCTATGGCTGCTGATAGACAGATTCATATGCCGGAAGGGAGTCAATCTGTCACGGAGTAATGACTTAACTAGACAATAGTCTGGAGTTAAAGTGAGACTTAACCAGGACAGCTTAATTTTGCAGAGGAATAGAAGGCAGTCTGGAGCCTCACTGCTGTGTTATTGTGGGCAGTGGCTTTGGACTACTCCAGGAGTGTGGATGGAAAATCTTACCTTAAAAATAATTTTTCAGGGGAGGGAAATAGTTGTAGAAAAATATTCATCAAGATGTATAAGGGAAATGTTAATCCATTACCAAGTGAAGTAGTATTTCTGGTTCTGAATAAACCCTCATAAAGTTTTGTTGATGGGAACTCAGCTCTCTATATGAAGGAGCCTCACAGAGGAGACATTTCCACTTTCCTTGTTGAAAACTACCCTACTATTTGCTCAGAGAAACTGTTTATTCATGCAAGAAGAATCAATTTAACGATGCAAAATGTATTCAGAACTTGATTTGATAATTCTTCAATTGCCTTTTCAGGCACAAGTCTAATGCTGCCCAGTTGCTAGTAGAAGCTCGAGTTCAGCCCACCTCATCCAAACATGTAAGTATGTGAACTATCCCGTCTGTTCCCTTGGCAGACACCTCTGACCCCCCTCATGGGGGATTGCATTACTAATAGCATACTCTGACCAATGTTAACCCTTTGCAAACTCAGGTCTGACACCCTGATTCATTGCTGGGTTTACTTCTGAAATGATAATGCATTCAAGAGGTCTCTAATATTTAAATAGCAGCTTTGCTGTTGGCTTTCAAGTAGTGTTCAAGAATTACTTTCTTCAAGAAAATTAGGATCATTTTTTTGGCATAAGTGATGGCAGACAGTGGAAGGAACAGAGTACTTGGGCTTGGCTGCCTCTTCCTATTCTGTTCTCTGTTAAAAGACACTGAAAGGAAGTTCTGGCTGCACAGAGTGAACAGAGCTTGTCTGTCTGGAACAGATTTTTTGAATTTTTTTTGTATTTTCTTTTACCTTTTTAATCTTTTTTTATCTATTTGCATTGCTCAGCTCAGGGATGTTCAAGCTAAATCTCTCAGTGAGTTGTGTTGCTGCTGAGTCAGTCAGTGCTGATATTTGAACCAACAACTTGTTTTTTGTATCCAGGGCTACACAGATCTTCAAATACTTTTCCCCTCCTTTAAGCAGAAACTTCCTGTTGCATGTTTATAGATTTCATTCATGGTGGGTGTCTTTGTACAATGCAGAATTACCCTAGGAACACATTGCCATGTGTCAGATTTTGAGTGATAAAATACTGCATCTGGGAAGCACTCTGGGTTGTGGGGGAGAGGAGATCTTAAAAGCCTGATTTGGCATTGGAGCTCTGTTGTAACTAGCAGATAGTGAAAAAGCTAAGCTGACAGAAGTGTAAGCTTCAGGGGCTCAAATTATCTGCCTAAAGTCCAGAGAAAAATCTTTCTAATTTGACATACCTGCAAATTAGTCTGTGTATTTCAAGATTTATCCAAGTCTTGTATCAGCTGTCACTTGAGTATTACCCCTGCAATGGGCCATTCCAACCCTCTTAGCAGGCAAGGTGAAGACCATCAGCACATCATTTCAGTCAGGGTCCTGGGTTTGGACCAAACATTTTCCCAGCTCTAATGTACAGTAACTTCATATTTTGCTCCAAGGAGATAGGAAGTGGTGCAGGAATCTTTTTTGTCCAGTGTGGCAAACTTCTATACATACTGCAAAACTCCATCAGTGAAATCCTCCACACATACTGTTCCAGTTTCCTTTGCATGCCTGCTGTATTCTTCTTGCAGCTGAGCCAGCTCCGTTGCAGAATAGGGCATTTGTTTAGTTGTTGCACTGGGTGCTGCCTCCTCATACTCCCTCTCATAAACGGCATCAGTCTATATAAGTGGTCAGAGTTTAGGGAGGGGTTGGGGGTCTGGCTTTGCTGTATCAAGCTCCTCCCAAAGATAAAGGCAGCTGACATCGTCATCATGAGTAAGGTCCACCTCTTTAGTGAGTCTGGAAAACCCCACCTCATCCTCCAAATCCTCCCCCTTCAAGTAGGCAATCTACAAATGTAATTCTCTTTCTCTTACATGAAACTCTTTAGTCAAATATGCAAGTTTTCTGCTAGTCTCTTTTCAGCATTTAACTCATTATGTGTTTTCTGCTGGTCACTGTGTTCTGCCTCCAAGGTCACCTGCAGTATTTTAGCCAATTCAGTCAAAGACCCATTCATCACCTTATCTCATTGCTTAGCTCTGTGCTTATCTCTTTGAGCAGCTATTAAAGCAGCTCCCAAAAGTGGGCAGACTATGGATTTGCCCTTACCAATTTTTTTCTTCTTTTTTGCTAAATACTGTATTTTTTCCACAAGACCAGCCGGAGAATGCCAAATTTCCTCTGTCCGTACAAAGCAAGTCTAGCTGAAGGTAGCAGATGAGATCGTGCTTTTCCCAGGTTACCATGATCTCTCTGCTGGAAAATTCAGCTTCAACTGAGTAACAATTCTCCTTTGTCCGGTACTCTATGCGTTGTCCCAGTAGAAAATAGCTCCTCACCACCCTCAAGGACAGCCTGCTTGCTGCACCTGAAAAATTGTCATGCCCTAGCTCTCTTGATGAGTGTTTGAAAGCGGCTTAGGTACTTTCATACCCCTAGGCAGAGTGCAGGAGAAGACAACAAACTTCTCAGGAGATTGAATAGCAAACTTTTACTTACAGCTTTGGACTATAAAGGACTTGGCAAATATTAAAGCAACATCCAATTAAAGTAAGGCAAGGCACTGATTTAGCAAACTGTAATCCATTCAGATTTCAACAAAAAGAAGCTAGGAGAAGAAAGAGAAAAAAAGAGAGAGAGAGAAAGATAATAGTCACCACCTTGGATCCAGTCAATCTTAGCTGCTGTAAGGTCCAAGGCAGTGGGACTCATCAAGGTTGCACACTGTCATTATGGTCTTTTATCTGTTCTAGGCCCTCCCCACAAGTGGGGCGTTCAGTGTTCCAGTGGCTTGTTCCACTTTGGCCTGGACCAAAGGCTCCAGGCTCCAGTGGGTGGGATGTGGAGCAGTGACCACCCCACCTTCCCAGAACTTGTCCTGCCCCCACCCAAGCACACACTTTAGTTGTTTGAGCCATAAATAATTTCTCCAGTCTCCTACAAACAGTAGGATTTTATTTTGGGAAGAAAGATACTATGGTTAAAAGGTTAATTTAAACTTGATTTGCTAGGCAGTTCATGATAGTCTGTATGTGCTAGAGCAAGGTGCTCTGTGCTTCAGCTTGTAATGCAGGATGATTCTGGGGACAGATGCTCATAGTGAGTGTCTGTAGGGGGCTGACCCCATAGGGAGAAGCTGTAGTGGTGAGCTCAGAGAGACAGCTTGTGAAGGTTTGAGGTAACACATGTGCTCTTCAGGCTGAGCATCTGATCCAGGCAATCAGTGCAATTACAGATTCAGTGAATCTTGTTCTGGTCTGTAAGTGAGGCCATTTAGAACAAATTTGCATTACTTCTCTTTCATGTGGGCATGCCATAAATCAAGCTCTGTCAGTCATGTGGCTGCATATCATGGTGCTGCTGCTCCATGTCTCCAGCATGCAGAGGTCTGCGTGGAAACTCATGGCAGGCTCACACCAGCTTCTCCACAAGTAGCAAAGTGGATGCAAAGTGATTATATGACTTCTGTGTGAAAGGAAAAACTGGAACATAAACTGCAGCTGACAGTTTTGTAGAGCCTTGGTTTTGATGATGCTGGGCTAGACCTAGTTCTGCAGGTCCCAGGGGTGAGTGGAGATGTGTTGAAGGCTGGATCTGTTGTCTAGGGATCAGATCTGCACTACATAGGGGGAAACCAGACTACTTTCAATGGTTTAGTGAAGCAGTAGCAGTTATGCCTGATTTGAAACAAACCCATTTAATATTTTTTAGCTGAAGGGATGATGCCTGTTTTGCCAAATGTAGCATAGGCAGAAGAGATGGCAGGTGATAGTTTGTGAATTCCCTTTCCTCTCCGTATGAATACTCTTGTGTCTTCCACTACCCAAAATTACTGTCCGGTAAAAGGGCATTGCTAAGTCTGTTTGCAGTGACAGCTGCTCTCCAGAGCCTGTGGAGATAGTCTGGCCCACCTAACAAAATATTATTAGTAAATCCAGGGAAGGAATAACACAATGAGGTATTTCAAACAAAGTGAGAGTAAGAACCAGAAAAGTAAAGGTGAGTTCTGGACAGCACTAGAGGAGAGGCAGAAACTCTTCAGAGACTGTCAAGTGGTTGTGCTCTGTGAGGTTAGAGGTTCTTGAGAAGGACTGACTGTTTGGGGCAGTGCAGCACCTTAGCACACCAGCTGCTTATGAACTTGTTCTGGCCTGGACCTCTGTGGAGACCATTGTCACAGTGAGGGTGATGCAGGTGTCTGTGGACGAGCTGAAAATGCTCTGGGAGGTCTGGGATGCTTTCACTGTACTGCTGATTTGTCTCTCTCCCAGGCAATGGTACATTCCTCCCACCACTGCGCAGTGTGCATGCAGTTTGTCCGGAAGGAGAACTTGCTCTCCCTGGCTTGTCAGCACCAGTTCTGTCGCAGCTGCTGGGAGCAGCACTGTACAGTGCTCGTCAAGGATGGTGTTGGAGTCGGTGAGTTCAAGGGGGATGTGGTGCTGGGTCTGTATTTGCCTCACTGACCATTCTGATGAGTCAAGAGCATGACTGTAACAAGTTAGAAACTGCAAATCTGTTGAATAGATTTTGCATCTATGATGATGTGCAATGCCCCTGGAGTGCTTGTGGATGCAAACATCTGTTCCCTTTGTGTTGGGGAGAAATCAGTAGTTGCCAGAGTTGCTTTGGGCTTTTCTGAGCCTGTCTTTCATGTTGGCATGGCAGTAACATGTAATTTTCTAATTTAAGTATCTGACCTTGTGAATACTGGTTGAAGCACTCATTGGTCCTGGATACACATGTACCCTGTCATCTTTTGGTGAAGACAGTTGGGCTTCAGCTTTTCAGCAGCCCTGATTTGTTTCACAGTTGTATCCCTCTTGCCACAACAACAGATGGCACTGAGGAAACCATTGAATACTCTTTGTGCATTCACCCCTTAGTATAAGCTGCACTGTTCCAAAATGTTGCTTTCTCTTCTCAGGGGTGTCCTGCATGGCTCAGGATTGTCTACTCCGGACACCAGAAGACTTTGTGTTTCCATTGCTGCCTAGTGAAGAGCTAAAAGACAAATACAGGCGCTACCTCTTCAGGGACTATGTGGAGGTAGTAGATTTTTTCAGTTTTAAAATATCCTGGGTCAAATCACCAATGACTTGCAGAAATTTTATTTGAAGTGTCTTGCATTTTTGATTAGAACTGCAGTAACTGCAGGAAAATTGTCCTCAATAGGCATGATGTGACAGCCTCACTGACAAAATGCTCTAGCAGGTTGCCAAAGTAAATTCTGCTGTAAGGTCATCCACTAACTCTTTGGCTGGTGCTTCAGAATTCTCAGTGTTGCAGCTGAGAATTTCAAAACTTCAGTCTGATTGTTCAAGTCCTTGTTCTTTACATAAATTTTTTTAGGTTCAGAAAAATAGGTCCCTCAACTTAGGGTAGCCCAGCTGAATTGGCTTGCTCAATTACATTTTATGTGAGCTTTCTTGAAATTAAAGTAGCAGTTGTTAAAGTTAAATATGCAGGAGTATTCTGATAACTGGGAACAGACAGGGAACACTAAAAAAGCAGCAAAGCAATATGAAAGCATGGTGTCACCTCTTCTCAATAAGAGACCCTTTGGTAAGAAATGGCCACCACAGAAGAGCAGCTGAGTAGCTTCTGGGAGATAAGATGGGGAAAGAGCTCAAATGGAGTAAAATAGTTTGTTTGGTGTCTTTGTGGGGTTTTGTTTGTTGTGCTCACTTAGTCTGTAACTGTCCTTTTGAATTCCCTGTTCTAGAGAAGTTGTAAGTAACTACCAAACCTCTT
This sequence comes from Muscicapa striata striata, assembly GCA_030060385.1. Lineage (NCBI taxonomy): Eukaryota > Metazoa > Chordata > Aves > Passeriformes > Muscicapidae > Muscicapa > Muscicapa striata. The sequence goes on along the minus strand of JAREIS010000002.1, from coordinate 93,048 downwards.
CCATACTGGGAAATGCAGGATCTGTGCTGATAGCCGAGATCTAGTGACACTCTTTTAAATACAAAATAATTGCCTTGTATGTTTTGAAGATAGGAGTGGTCAAAGTGGAACAGATAATGGTCTCCTGCACCCACTGCTGATCTTACTCCCTTGTTGTGTCCACAGAGCCATTACCAGCTGCAGCTGTGTCCTGGTGCAGATTGCCCTATGGTCATACAGGTACAAGAGCCAAAAGCCCGGCGAGTGCAGTGCAATCGTTGCAATGAGGTCTTCTGGTAAGAAACAGAGTTTACAAACCACAGGGAAAGTGTGTGCTGTCCTCAGAGCCAATCCTTTTGCTTGCCAACAGTTTTGATGTGTAGAAGTATCTGAAATGCTTTGCTACAGTTGTTTGTAATTTGAGTTAGCCTGAGTAATTGGACACTTGTGATCTGACTTTCTGCAGGTTGTCACACATCCCCTTGCTTCCTAAACTGCTGAGAACTTGGGTGTTCTGACAACCAGGGGACACAGAGTTTGAGTAACCAAAGGGTTACAAATCTACCATTCTCACATTTTGGCTAGGTTAAAAATTTTCCTACAGACAGAGTGCTTGATATAGATTCTGGTGGTAAACATGGAGTCCTCCTTGCTGTCTGCTGGTATTGAGTTTTTAAGTGTATTAAAAACATCTGACTCCCAGTTTAGAGATCCAGCTTTCTGGTATCTCCATGCAAATGGTCCTTAATCACCTGAGATTGTCAAGTCATGCTAATACAGGTGCCTAATGTCTTCCAGTGGAGTCAGGCTAATTGTAAGTGACTGGTCCACCCCACAACTCTGCAGTCTTGTTAGAGGAGACATTGGTGGGCTCTAGGAAGGGGCATGTCAGCCCTCAGACACATGATTTGTCAGGTCCAGGTTCACTTTCATCCTGACTCTGGCTTTTACACAAGAAGAAAGGGGAATTGCAGTTCAGTCTTGATCTTCACACTCTACTAATACACAAGAGCATTTCCATCCCTTACTGGGCCCCCCAGATTTTGGTCAGGAAAACCTCAGTCCTCGAGTCATTTCCGTAGAAACTGATGCGTCTTTTCCTTTTTTTCTCCCCACTATTAAGCTTTAAGTGTCGGCAGATGTACCACGCTCCCACAGACTGTGCTACCATTCGGAAATGGCTCACCAAGTGTGCAGATGACTCTGAAACAGCCAACTACATCAGTGCTCACACTAAAGATGTAAGGACAGGCACCTGCACGTTATTTCTTGTCCTCTAGCCCTGCCTGGAAAGCAGGATACTATTCTGTACACATATAGCATTGTGTTCTTCTTTTTCGCAGACTGCAAATTCTCACAGCTCCCTAGGGACTGTCAAGAAGCTTCTGTCAGAAGCTGCTGTCATATGTGAACTAATTATGTCCCTATGGCAGTGATAGAACTCAACTGAATGCCTTGGGAATGCTTTGTGTGGGAAGCTCAGCTGCTCTCCTGTGCAGGGTGGACCTGGTGGTCCTTATTCCAGACCTGGTATGAATGTCTTTGACTGCCAGGTGTGCTGTCCTCCCACAGGCAAAAGAATTGTGACTACTTTGAAACAACCAATGGAGATGTATTTATAATGGAAGGAGAGGGTGTCATAATTGCAAAGTCAGTACCAAGAAAGGCACCAGTGTTGTTTAAACCTGAAAATCTTTGTGCAGTACTGTGAACTGGAGGGCAATCTTGATTTGGCAAGGACTGCAGAATGGAGTAGTTGAAGTCTGTAAATTAGACATTGGAATACTTCTAGTAGATTTAGACCCAAGACAAAGAAATAGTATTGCATATTGTGCACGCTAGCCTACCTGTAGAATTGTTGTGTAAATATACTATCTTTATCCTCTAAATTAGCAGTCTGAGACCTGAACTTTTAGTATCTTCTTGGCATTTTGTGGCTCAACTTCAAAACAGTTTTTGGCTACATTTGTGCTACTGTGGCCAGTGGCAATTGTGACAGTGGTGATTAGCTGCAAGCCTCAGTTATGTTAGGAAAGGGGGTACTTAGATGGATCAGAGATTTCAAGTTCCCTTGCTTCTCTGGAGAAGGTATCAGCATGTGATGTATTGTTTCTGCTATGCTTGTTTGCAGAAATAAGATGCTCTTTTATTGTGCATGATCCTGGCATACATTTTGCCTGATATGAAAATTTATATAAAGTAGCAAAACTCACTTCCTCCGTTTTACCTATGCAGCCCAAAAAATGTATCTGGACACTCCAGGGTATCTGTGGAGTGGGGGTGTGTGCATCCCTCCTGTGGTTAGGCAGATTCTCTGCAGGTAGCTGAGATGTCATTTGTTAGTGGCTGCTGAAGGCAGAATATAGTCACAATTGTCAGTAGTCAAAGTAGCTGTGATACACTGTCATACTTGAACTAATTTTGTCCTTGTGCCTGAGTAACTGCAGAGTGGTAACTCAGCAAGACCTTTTGTTTTACAAGGAGTAACAACAGTAAATTTGTTTTCTTGAGCAAACAGTCCAGTGCTGCAATGTAAATTCCTGACTGCCTTTCTGCTGTCTTTTAAATGGAGCTGTCAGGAACTGGTGGGAAGCAGGGTATAAATGCTAATATTCTCATATGAGAATATTTCTCATACGTGAATGCATATTTTTAAGAAAAAAAAAGCAGAGAGGAATAATCACACAAGTGCTGTCATTCTTCAGAAGGCTGCTAGAGTTAGATCTAACAATTGTGTCTGTTTCCTTAGTGTCCCAAGTGCAATATCTGTATTGAAAAGAATGGAGGCTGCAATCACATGGTGAGTAATTCCCTGAACACGTCAAACCCCCCCTTGTTCTAAGTGGAATTTTTTTCCCACACTTTCTGCTAACCAAGTGCCTCTTGTCTCTTCTTTTTCAGCAATGTTCCAAATGCAAGCATGGTAAGTTGGGTTTGGAAGCTTGTTTCTTCTGCAATATTTGTCAGTGATGATAATCCCCTCTCTTTTTTTTGTAATATTAAAATAAATTGTGAACACAGGCTGAAATATTTTCCCCCTAGTAAAAGCTGAACAGGATCTTAATTACAGACTTCTTCTATGTGATGGCTTTTTTTTTTTTCCACTGGCTGTGATCTCAACTGAGTTCTGATTCAGTCCTCGTTTTGCTTCTGCCCTGATATGTGTATTGGATAGAGAAGTCTCCAGAATATTAACAGTGGAGTCCATCTCACAGGAGAGCTTTCCATGTAATTGTATTTGTAATCAGCTGAAAATAGTGTCAAACTTAGCCATTTACTCAGCTTAAGTCCTTCTGCTTAGTGATGGAAATAATGAGCTTCAACCCAGATGAAACTGCAAGAGCTGTGAATGTAACAGCAGACGTTGAACTTCTCAGTCCATTCCTGTGCAATTAGCAGCCTGGGTGTCTTTGGCCCATTGTGTGGCCCTACAAAATGACAGCCTGTTCTTTCACTTACCTTTACACGGCAGAATTAATTTCTGTTGCCTTGGAGTGAGATAGTTGTATTCAGCCCTCTGAGTTAAATGTACCACTAGAAACTATTGTAATATCAGAACCTTATTGGGAAGGTGATTAAAGATGACTGTCCTCTCTCATTTCCTTTGCTTTGGGGTTCTTGGCAGCACTGGATGTGCTTTGATGGAGCTCTATGACAAGGGGGAGCAGGAAAGTGCCAGGATAGCATGGTGACTTAGCATTCAAGAAGGTTGATGAACTTAAGAATTATAGATTTCAGTCTCATTATCATAAGCAACACAGAAGAGATTCTTATTGTAGCAACTTAATCTCTATCTTTTTTCATTCGCAGCAGAATTCACAGCCTCTCTCTGAAATCAGAAAATTACCATGTTTTGCTGTTTTTACTATTGCTCTCTTTACTTCACTTTCTTCCTATTTCTGCAGCTTCTAACTCGAAGTGTCATAAACCACTGACATCTCATGTTACCTGGGTTGTTCACTCCTGCAGAGAACTGAAGGCAGACTTTCTTTTGCATTATTTTATTCATTTTTTGATCCAATTATTCATGTTCTATTCATACAGAGGTTTGCATGGGGCGGTGTGCCCATGGTGGGGAGGGTGCAACTCACAAAAGAGACTGGCAGCCTCTTCTCTAACCCAGACTGACAGTATGTGCAGGGTGCAAGTACAGTTCTGCCAGTGGTTTTGGTGTACAGGATGCAGAACTTCAAGATTTACTTTCCATAGCTGAAGGAGAGGCTGTGCAATTAAAATCTTCAAGACAGGCTGGTATTTTTGGCTCACTATTGAGTTCTGTTTTGCAAGATGATACAAAAGTGTGTGTTTCATGGCTTAGCTGAAATATCTGAACACAGATGGGCTTTGTCTCCTGAAGCTTTTATTTCTCAGAGGTTTTTTTCTGTGCATCACAGTGAGATTTTTGCTGTTTTCTGCAGACTTCTGCTGGATGTGTCTGGGAGACTGGAAGACTCACGGCAGCGAGTACTACGAATGCAGTCGGTACAAAGAGAATCCTGATATTGTAAACCAGAGTCAGCAAGCACAGGCCAGGGAGGCCCTTAAGAAGTACTTGTTCTATTTTGAGAGGGTAGGAGACATCTCCTTGGCCAGAGCTGCTGTAGCCTTTTAATGCTCCCTGCCTGGTGCAAAGGTCATTGCAATCTCCGTGCAAGAAACTGCCCAAAGAGAATCTGTGCAGAATATTCAGGCCCTGTTGTTTTTCACTCAAAATCCTGCCCTGAAAGTTCCACGTGATGTCATACCCAAAGCAAATCATATTCACTCCTATATTCCCTTGTGCTAGAGAAAATCAGTATTATCTGTGTGCCACTGTACCATGTACCTGCAGGCTGAGTGGTGCTGCAGTAGATAGATATTGCTCCAATCATTTCCTTTCAGGCCTGGGAAACTTCTGTTCCTTGCAGTATGTCTTTATACAGATAAAAACTAAATAAATTCTACCATGTTCAAAGCTCCATTGGCTGTAGCAAAGTTTTACTAAAATTTCATGTAATCACATTTTTAAAAGCTGCCATCAGAGCATCTCTGTCCACACAGCAGTCTCCATGCACCTGGCCATGCAGAGCAACTCTACAGCAGCATCTCTAGAAGAGAATGTGGTAGAGGTTAAATACTGCTGCGTTTCAGTTTCCCCATTAAAATGCATTTATTCTTCACAGCATGAGCCAAGTCCTGTTATAAAATAAATGTCTTCATTCCTGGCTCTCCAGACCGACAGGCTTTGGAAATAGCCATGTTTACCATGTGCACGTGGATATTGGAGTTCACTGAGCCCATATCAAATGCTAATTTAAACTCTTGACCTTCCTATAGAAATCCTTTAAGTCGAGGATTCACCATGACTTTCCCCCTTGTTAGACACAAGGTCACTGTGTGACCAGAGGGCATTCCCACTTGGAGGAGCTGGGTTTGCTCCCTGCTCTTGCTGCTGTCAGTCTGTTGTCTACAGCCTCCACCACTTGCAACTGGAGGTGCTGCCTTGCCATTCTTTCCCACAGCATGTCTTGCCTTGCTGGACTCCTACCCCACTCCAATTTCTGCTTGCTAGAGCTTGTGCTTTTACAGCAGTGGTACTCTGTTCTCATGCCATTTTTTTCCTCTCCTTGTCTCCCCATCCCTTGCAGTGGGAGAATCACAATAAAAGCCTACAGCTGGAGGCACAGACATACCAACGAATCCAGGAGAAAATCCAAGAAAGAGTTATGAACAACTTGGGAACATGGATAGATTGGCAATACCTACAGAATGCTGCAAAACTACTTGCAAAGGTGGGTAATTGCGTCTTGTTGGCACAGAGAAGAGAATACGTGCCAGAATGTTAAATTCATAACACCAAGTAAGGAAGGAAATTTAAGAGTTGTGGTTTTGTGGGGCAGTACTTCTGGTCTAGGACATGAACTAAGCAAAAATCTTCTAGAAGTGACCTCTGTGAAGTCATACTCCACAATACACAGACCTGCACAAGTTCTTCAAAGGAAGCTGTAGGGAATTCTACCAGGAAGTGTCCAGTTGTCAGGAGGTAGCTTCTTAACCTGTAGTGATTGCATAAATGTGACTGTGCTGACTTCCAAGACTGACACTTCTGTCCTTTTCTCTCTCTCTTCCTCCTACTCTTGGACAGTGTCGTTACACCCTGCAGTACACATATCCATATGCCTACTACATGGAGTCTGGTCCCAGAAAGAAGCTGGTAAGGTGTTCTGCTCCTTTTTTGCTGATAACTCTTTGGGGTATAGCTGGCAGCTATAATTCATGCTGGGCTGAATTCCAGAGCTGGGCAGTGTCTAAAATATTAGCCCTGAGTTTGAGGTAAGGACAGACAGAATAAATAGGTGGGGTTTGCACCTTTCTTCTTCAGTTCAAGTCAACTAGCAGCTCTGTCCTCTTATACACTACGTTATTTTCTCAGGGGGATTCACTGTACTTTCACTAACAATCCATTTATCCAGAATGTTTTGAGGCTGGAAGTGTGCATTTATTTCTTGGTAAGATTTATCACAATGCTGTGGGCCATACTTCCTGTGAAGAGCTGCTGGTGGAGAGCTTTTTCCTTGGATCAGGGTGTAGCTTTGCTTTTTATGCCTGGTATAAGTTCCTTGTTGGCTTGGTGCGTCTCATGGGCTGAAAAAGCACAAAAATAACCTTGAATTCAGTGAAGAATTTTTTTCCTTTGACTCAGCTGTCCTGTAAAATCTGTTATAGAATCTGTCTTCATGGCATCATGTGTTCTCTAAGGCTGTGGATAGACATTCTCTTCTGGATCTGACTGTGCTAGTGGAACAAGTTGCTGCTCCTAGCAGTGGTTAACAATCCCTTCACTCTGCCTGAAGAGCTACTTATGAGAGCATTTTGTTCCCTGTTTATGGCAAAATAAGCTGAATTAGGAGATATTTTGTCACGTGCAGTTTTTAGGCTGACTGCGTTAATTTTAAGTGTTGCAGGTTGGGAAGTGCTTGCACAAGAAATGCCCAGAAGGGATGATCCATCTAGATGAAGGTGGATAAGGAGGAGACGCAAACCTGCTCTGCCAGCACTGCTGTCAGCAGAACACATTTGTCTGCTCCTCAAGCATAATGAAACTGCTCCACTAAACTAGCTTCTTGTTGATGTCTCTTATTTTTCTCTTTGCAGTTTGAATACCAACAGGCCCAGCTGGAAGCTGAAATTGAAAATCTCTCATGGAAAGTGGAGCGAGCAGACAGCTATGATAGAGGGGTGAGTGTTCTTGTTTGAGCCTGCTGGCCAGATTTTGTTTGTTGGGAACTAAGGCTGTCAAGTGAGAGTTCTGAGAAACTGTATCCAGAAACCACCTTTAGCCAGGAAATGATGTAGAAGCAGAGTGCTCACTGCCTTGTGGGAGAGGAGGGGGGGCTGTAGGGATTCCTGCAAAATGAAACAAGTCCCACAGAGCTCTGGAGGAGACTGCATGCAGCCTTCTGGTGAAAAATAGTTTTCTTAAGTGTGTAGCATTCTAGACAGAGCAGGTGCTGGGTAACTGCAGAGGGAACCCACATAAAAAGGCAGAAGGTCTGGGATCATGTAATCCGGAGCGTGCATGAAGTGTGTGATGGTTGGTGCTTCTCAAGCTGGATTTCAGTGTCCCCCTAAGGAAAACGAGGTCTTCTCCAGGGATTTTATGCTAACAGTTTGTACTTTTTCTTTTACCAGGACTTAGAGAATCAGATGCACATAGCAGAGCAGAGACGGAGAACCCTGCTGAAAGACTTCCATGACACATAAGAGAGGAGGAAGTGACAGTGCAGGGGTGAGAGCAGCGAGTGAAGTGATGGTAGCTTCACTAGGATAAGCAGGCACTGCCTCTGGGAGAACACGGCCAAGGACAAAGCCACCCCTCCCCTTGCAAGTCAGACACATGCAAACACCACCTCTTAGTCCAGTTTGTTCTCTTATCTTTCTGTTTCTGTTTCTGCCAGGCTAGAGGCCAGAGCTCAGATTGGCGTATTTCCTGGGCCATTATCCCTCCTGCCCTTGATGGTTTCAGAAGGGGAGGGAGTTTTTTTCTGAATGGCTGTTAATAGTGTTAGATCATTACAGTTTATGTAATTTTCAACGGTTGTACAATTATACAGACAAACCTTAGAATAACACAAAACCCTTTTTAAAAATAAATTGGCAGTGGAGTGTTTTTCCTTAATCTGCTTGTAAATTTAATGGGCTTTTCCCCCTCTCCCTCTCCCTTCCTCTGACCTGAAAATCCTCCTAGTCACTGAAGGAGGTTAAAAAATATCTCAGCTAGATTTTCCAATGCTCCTTTAACCAGGGCATTGCAGCATTGGCATTGCATGAGGAGAGTGGCTGGTGTTAAGGGTGGCTGCTGCTGTGTCTGGCCTGACAGTACCGGCAGTGGCTGTGATTCAGTATGATCACATGTGACATCTCTTTTTCTTGTAAATCAGCTGTGCAAAATCCAGCTACACAAACAAAAGCAAACAGAGGAATTGCAGGGGACAGACTGGGTTAACAATGGGGGGAATATGCCTTGAGTTTGAGAGAAATTGAGAGAAATCAGATTCTGTATTTGATGAATTTTAGGGCTTCCATGTAGATTTTTGCTTTACTTGTTTTTGTGGGGAGGATGTTGTATTGCCAAAGTGAGTGATGAGGGAGTAGTAGCATACTGTTGTTAAGGCTTGGGGCTTTTGCAGAGTGAAAGAATCCATGTTATAACAGTGCCATGCAACCTGATAAAGATTATTTGTGCCTGCTGGGTAGCATGGCTGAGAAAAATTGATCTCATTCATCAAAGTGAGACTCAACACCACTACATTATGAGGAGGAAATATTATGTACAACACACTCCCTGGCACGTGTTGGCAATGTGGACGGGCACTTGAATACAGGTGCACTGCTTGTGCAGAGCCTGCACCAAGCCAGGCAGAAAATTAACTAGCAGAATTAATTTATTTGTATATTAGTATTGATGCTGGTGGGAACTTATCAGAAAATTGATTGTTAGGAGCATGTGGAGCTTTTTTATTAACATTCTCTTTTCTAATGTAAAATATACACTAAAATAAAAATATGAAAACCTAGTTCATCTTAGTAGGGGTTAACATGAAAAAGGTTACTTAAATGCTGACTTTGCCTGTTTGCTACAGGAAGCAGGCAACATACTAGGATTTCACAGATATGTGTCACTTGCACTAGGAGCTTGTTTGCAGCCAGTAAGGTGCAGTTGGAGTCTGATCTGAGGAAATTTTCACCTCTGTGGGGAACTCATCGGATTCTCTTCTATGCTGTATTTCGAAGTGTTGCCTTTGATGCATCCCTGTGTTGTTCTTATGCAATGTCACTTGATAAAGATTAAACTGGAGGGGGGAAAAGTGCTCAATTCCTGCGTGTCAGAATAAGCTAACTCTGCTGTTGGAGCCTCTTTCATGTACCTGAGACATGTGACCCCAGGTATTTGCAGCAGGTGTGATTTGGCTCGTAGATTTTATCGAGACTGATGCATTAGTTTAAACTGAAGGGGTAGCTGTCATAGGAGCTAATTCTGTGGCCATGCTTGCTGTACACAGCAGAAAATTTCAAATTCAGAGGCCTTTACCTTCCTCCCTCCCATTGCTAGTGTGGAATCTATCCTCAGGGAACAAGGGAATGCACTGCGAGGAGCTGCTGGCCATGGAGTGAGTGTTACAGCAGAAGCAGCTGAGGCCAGGGCAGGCTTGTGGAAAGATGGCTGGAGTCGGGGAACAGGGCAGGGAAGGGGTCTGTGGTTTCTGGGAGCAGCGCTGCTTCTGTGCAAGAGATCTCAATCGCCATGGTTCCTGCTCTGTCCTGTTCTGGCTCCCCTCGAGGCTGGAGCTGTTAGATTTGCCTTTGCTCCAGCCACTGTCTCTTGACTTCATTCCTTACTCTGCACCCAGCAGCAGCCTCTCTGTGCCCTTCTCATGATATATCCTAGAGGTCAGTCTCTCTTCCTCTCCCCTTCCCAGATGATTGTCTTGGCATGCTGCTTCCATGGGAAGGGAGAGTGGAGGGGGGAAGGCTTGCTGAGACCCAGCAGTTTGCAGTGAATAGAACCAATGTTTAAACTATTCTTCAAAAATGTAATGTGCAAAGTACTGATTAGGATAAAAGCTGGTGTTCTTGTTGTCGAAACGGTAACTATCTTACCTGTTCTGCAAAGGGATTAGGTGTTATGTGGAGTTTCCTAATCCCAAAGAATTTTCACTTCGGTTACATAATTGTTCAGCTTTGAGCTAAATGAGAATGAGGTTTTGTCTCTCTCCTTCCCTCCTTCCTTCCCTCTCTCCCTCCCTCTCACTTCTATGCCCCCACAAAATATTTTGCAATGAATCCTTGTTCGTAGAAAAGCCAGACCATATAGCTGTGGGCAAGCTTACTGAACAGGCTGCTGGGATGCTTGGCTGAGGAACAGTAATACGGATTGCACAGTGCACCCACTAATTCCTTCAAATTTTCTGAAACTAGATCTTTGTCAACAGTTCCATTTAGTTTTTTTAAACAAAACATCCTTTCTGAAAGTGGTGAAAGTCCTGGGTTGCACTCACAGATCCTATTGCCATACTCTGGGAAAACAACAGGATTTGCTTTCGCAGCCCAGGCAGGGCCACATCTGTATTGATGTTGTACAGAAAGTCATGGACTTCAAGACTAAATGTGCAGGGCACAAGGGCTACTGGCTCTGTGTGTAAGGTGAATGACACTGCTCAGGAGGCAGATGACAGAAAGGAAATGGGGTTTCTCAACACCAAAAGAAAATGCCATTTCCCCCCCTCTTAATAAGTACATGGCCCTTTTTGAGTTAGCAAGGTTATATGGATGTAGGTAATAAAAAGTGGCTCAGGAGTCATTAATTCTGAGGTACCAGTTTCCCTTTGATGCATTACTGCTACAGACTTGGAATGTCTGCTCTCTTTTTTTTTTTTGCACTTGTTTCCAGCTCCAGTGCCAGCCCGACACCTCTCCATCCTTGCATCTGGTACTCTTTTATTTGGGCGTCGCTTGTGTTCGTGCATTGGCTGCCTCATCTCTATTCGTCCTCAGCCTTCCCAGACTGTAATAAAACGTTTTCTACTGACACCATAAACTGCATGACTCCTGCCCTGTGCAGCGAAGTCTCTGTGCCCGCCCGCAGATGGGGCAGCAAGAGGTTTCTGTACTATAGTCTTGCACTCTAAATTTTAGACTTTTTAAGCAGGTGCAAAATAGAACTTTATTTTTAAATAAGGCACTTGTTCTGGGAATTCCTTTCTCGGCCCCGGTCTGGCTGGCGTTGTGGGACAGCGTTGAGGTGTGCGGGAGGGCACAGGACTGCTGACACCCCTCGCTTTTCTTCGCAGGCACCAGAGAGGGGCAGGGGCGGCGGAAGCCGCACGGGAGACGGTTGCCAGAGGTGTGCCCGTGGTTTATTTGAAATAAATTGTGTCTTTCTAAGTTCGGCGGTGTCCCGGCTCTCTTTGGCGGTGGGACGGGCAGGGGCGGGGGGCTGGTGTCGCTGGCCCCGCCCTCTGGCCCCGCCCGCGGTGACGCAGCGCCCGCCGGGCCGTTGCCGTGGTGACGCGGGGCCGGCCGGGCCGGGGCGATGGCGGCGGCGGAGGCGCCGGCCGAGGGGCCCCGCTGCCCGGCCCGCCGGGGGTCGCCCGCGGCCTGTCTGCTCCCGCCCCTACTTCCTCGTCCTCATGGTCTTCGCTCACCTCTACGTCCTCAACGTCCTGGGGCTGCTGCTCTTCGTGCATCTCAGCGCCGGCGAGCCCGGCGGGCCTCCTGCCGCCCCCTCCGCCGCCGCCGCCGCCCGCCCGCGCCCTCCCGCGCCTTGAGGGCATCAAGGCAAGGCCGCGACACCGGGGGCCGGGGCCGGGCCTGCTGGGCGCTGAGCGCTGACCGCTGCTCTCCCCGCAGGTGGGCCACACGCAGCGGGTGGAGCTGGTGCCCGGCAGGGCCCACGCTGTGCGCACCCTCAGCCTCAAGCCGCTGCTGTTCGGTGAGTACCGGCCCCGCCGGGGCAGCTGCTGCCGGGCCCAGGCACGCCGGTAGCGGGGGCTTTCCGTCCCGGCGGCGGAGCGGGGACTGTCTGTCTGTCTGTCTGACACCCGCCGCTGTCTTACACCCACTCGGGGGAAAATGACTTCCCGCGTGTTGGCATCACCTCTCTGTGCTGCTGTTCCTTAAAGAGTGTAGTATCGTTTAAGGCATGTTGATGCATAATTCGCAGAGGTTACGTATTCTGAATGGCCTACTTTGAAGAATTTGGAAGGTTAACCTTTCCAGGTTTTTCAGGTTCTCTGTAAATTACTAGGAATGGACAGCAGATCACTGGCAAGAACCTTGAAGGAGCTGCTCAGTATAAGGAAAGGACCAGAGATGCCCAAACTTTTGTTAATAAATTATAAAAAAGCAGTTTAGTATTGATGCTTCATCACTAAGGAAATGAGTAACAGGAGAATTGATAGATTTAAAGTCTTCCACCATTTTGTGTCCTGTTTATCTTTATTTTTGGCTTCTCTGATACACAACCACACAACATCTGCCTTTTAGAAATTTTAAAATCTTCTTTACCTTTCTGTGACATTTTGCTGTCACTGGTCAAGTCTCACTAATTGAACTCTGTGTTCTGAAAAGCCACAGACAATATGCTAAATAATTTGAGGGAGGGGAATCAATCATTACAAAATTCCTGCTATTGCAAAGTCAGAAGAAAGGACAGCATAGGGAATCTTTCAGATGCTTTCTCAATAATAAAAGAAGAGGAATGATTCCAAATAGATCATATACACTGAAAACCTCACCATGGACTTCATAGTGGATTTCTGACTGACATACACTAAACAGACACACCAACCTGGAGATGATAACCTCACAGCATCACAAAACTGATGTCATTACCAGAACCATGGTCTGAGGCGATTGCTCTGGTTTTCACTCAGGAAAACTGTTTCCTCTTTCTCTGCATTCCTAGTACCACTGAAGTGAAACAGCTGGTCCTGGCCTGCAAGGAAGGTGCTGAAAATGATAAAAGGCAGGTTTGTCCTGGCAGCAGTAATCCTGCAATTTTTAGCTTCTTGTTCCAGCACCTCCACTGGTTTTAAGGGAAGTTTTGCTCCCTGAGGATGCCATCACAGTGACAGACATTCACCATTTGAGATGCCACGAGTCTGTTCTCCTTTGTCCTCCGATAAGAAGTCCCTTATTTAGAAACTGCAAGTTACAGGACAGTTCTTATCTCCCAGATGAACCTGCCAGGAGCCAGCTCTGACTTTAAAAGACTTCTCTATCTATGCAAGCAGTACGAACGTAATTCAACTGGTTTAAAAAAACTTAATTCATTGCATCTCTGTTGCTTAAATTGGTGGAGGTGTTTAACTTGGTTGTGTTTGGTTAAATACAGAAGCCCTTAGCAAAGACTCTTGAGTTTCTGGGGATTTGACATGAAGTGCTGCAGCATACAAGAGCCAATTTAAGGAAACAGTGCCTGGTCTGTCATCTTTGCTTTCAGCAGAGCAGGCTGCAGTGGGACCACAGCAGCAGACACTCATTAATGATTTAATGTGTTCTCTGGGCTTCAGAACATGGTCTAGGCACCGTAGGGAAACTGTAGGTTTGGTTTTTAGTTGTGGATAAGTCACATCTGCATGGAACCCCAGGCGTATTTTATGGAGCTATGAAAAAATCCCTGCCCTATTTTTTCCCCCCTCTGGCTACAAGGCATCATTTCTAAAGCTTGTAAGTCAGACCATCTGTGCAGTTTTCAGTTGGGAAACACTAGTAATCAAATAGCCCTACTAATGGAAAACAAATCAGACAAAGCCTTTTCAACCTTCAGAGCTTTTATGTGTTCTGTTTTCCAAACACGGTCTGTTGAGAAGATACTGCCATTGCAGGGACCACCTGACAGCAGATTCTGTGCATGGGGCAGCAGTTTCAAAGACAAGACAGTGGGCAGGAATAAAGATAGGAAATTTGGCTGTGTTTTTCTTCTGAGCCTCAGGAAAGAGAAGTAATCACTGCACAAATGTCAGGGTGCAGCTGAGTTGCAGTGTGTGTGTCTGAGCGCTTGTTTCAGCCCACAGCAGTGTGAGGAGGACCCAGCAGCGTGGGTTGTTGGTGTTCCTTGTGAACACGGGGAGGCAATGTGTCTCCAGCAGACCGATGTTTCTCTGGCACACTGCTGTCTCTGCACGGCCAGCGCTGCAGGCATCACCAACAAGGCAGAAAGCATTCCTCCCAAAGGCTGTTTTTTCCACTTGCTTTTTTTTCTTTTTTTATTTCAGCCACAGGTTTAAACCAATATAAAAAACTTTCCATGGACAGTGCTTTGTTAGGCAGTAGAAATCTGACTTGTTTCCTCATTTGGGTATTTGCTGTTTTCTGCTCTGTGGTCTGGAGCACAGTGTGTACCCCTGCAGGGAGTGACAGTCCTGCTTGAGTGAGAGAGTGAGCTGCAGAGAACTTGGTGAGACTGAGATTTCCCATATTTTCTATCTTCCTTGTGTACAGGTGAAAGGCCAGGCAGCTGTAGAAGGTTTCTCCCCTGCTCCCATAATATCCTACTGTGCTGGGGCTGGGACTCACCTCTCAGTCCTGAGCAAAGCTGCTGTTCGCCAAAGCTGATGTCTCATTCATGCTCTGCTTTTCATAAGGTTCTTGTGATATCCTCAGTTACCAGAATCTTCTGATCCACACTGAATTTCTGATGTTGAAGAGTATTTTCCCCTGTTACGTAGAAACCCTCAGCTGTCTGCTCTGTGCCTTTCCTGCTTGAGAATGGCTGTTTCCTTTTGCTTGTCAACTCAGTGCAGGAAGTTGAAGGGACAGCCTGACTCGAACAGAGTTCAGCATGCAGTTTTTAAGGGGCTGGGCACAGCTAGGGTGGGTTCCTCTCCCTGTTAATTTACCTCAGACTCTTCAAAAGTATAGTATTTGCTCTATTACATAAAACGTATTCACAGTCAGGGAGACTTTCATGTAATCTCTGCACAGAAAGCAAGCAGGCAGTTGTACAGCGTCAATGTCTCAGGGTCAAATAATGAATCTGAAATACCAGCTCTGATAATGAGAACTAGAAGGAACTGTTATTAAAGATTTATTCTAGTTTGTCCTCGCCTGCGTAGTTAAGTTTGGTTGTGATGTTGGATCCTACACAAAGCTGAACATAGCACGTCCTGGATCTGCAGAGCCTTGTGAGAAGAACCTGTTAAACCTGCATCCTTAAGCTCTGTCTTGGTAAAACAGTGATCTGTAGTGAAGCCCTATCTGTGCACTATGACTGCTTCAAATCACCTAGAAATATGACTGTACATCTCCAAAACACCAACTGCCAGGGAAAGGAGTTTTCTAGCCATAGGGAAGGGAGCAGGAATTGAGATTTTTCAGACCTTCCATCCCACCTGTTCAGGGCAGCGGTGATGTTTCCACCTCCGCACTGCCTGGTGCAGGTTCCTGTTCCTCTTCTGCCAGGCATAGGCCTTGTTCACCACCACTTTGTCACTCTGTACTTCACCACTTACAACGAAGACCCCTGCCTGAGTGCCTCTCATGATGTTGTGGGCGCACGTGGCATCTATGTCCAGCCACTGCTGGAGCCTGGCAGGGATTTCAGTTCTGAGGAGCGGGCCATGCTTCAGCACCTCCACCTTGGAGGAGTCCAGGTCGAAGTCCGAGATGGTGGTGGTTGTGTTCTTCCTCAGGATTCGGATTTTCACTGCTGCAGGGGTTGGAAAAAGAGCTGTGAGTTCTGTTTACTCTTCATAACTCTCACCTACTTCAAGACAGAGCCAGCCCAGGGCTTCTCTGCTGTCTCTATGGGGAGGTATCTGTCCAAGCTTTTGCAATTGCAGTGAACTGTAAAAATTCTCATTTGAGGTTAGTTTCCAGTACTGAATACTGTTCTTAGAATCACAGAATTATTTAGGTTGGAAAACACCTCAAAGATCAAGTTCAACCACTGTCCCAGCACTGCCCAGTTCACTACTAAACCATGTCCTCAAGTGCCACATCTGCATGTCTTTCAAAAACCTTCAGGGATGGTGACTCAAGCCCTTCCCTGGGCAGGCTGTTCCAGTGCTTGATAATTATTTTTGTGAAGAAATATCTCCTATTACCCAATCTGAACCTCTCCATTGCAACTTGAAGCTGTTTCCTCTTGTTACCTGGGAGAAAAGACCTCCTTCTCCTTCTCAATCCTCCTCAATTCTCAATCTCAATTTCCCTCCTAAGAGTGGCAAAGATGTATCAGCACCGCTGCAGAAACCCTGGAGGAATCATGGGCACAGGCAATCGGATACATCAAAGTCCTGGTCTTGTGTAAATTACTTGACTTTTCTCTGAGCAGGGATTTCAGGAAGTGACATGACTGACAGCTACTCAGGATTTGCAAACTTTTTTCTTTTATTGAAAACATCTATTTTTCTGTATGTGTGCCTGAATTCAGGACAGTATCTTGAAAACTTCCTGCCATCTGATTGAGCAGAGCCAGTGCTGCTACTTGCTTGGGCTAGGAGAGGGAGAGTCACAATACTAGAATACTATTAAAGTTTGAAATAGCTGGTGTGGAATTTGCTAAAGATTCTTATAGGCATTGATTGAAATATTTGTCTGCAAGGGAAAACCAGAGTACTGCTTGTTTATAGCAGTCACAGACCAAAACCAAATCAGAGCCCACAGAAATAAATCAGGTCTTCACTTTCAGTACTGCCAGGAACTGTGTCCTCCTGCTACCTCACAGGTAAGATGGAAACTGAAAATCACAGGGATCTGCTGTAAAAGCTGCAGTTTCTCCTATTCAGTGTGTTATGGCAAAGCTATTTTCTGTCCACGCCACTGCCTGGCTGCTGGAAGGAATGGCATCAACTGAGAGGATAAGGAGGGTACTCACCAAAATCATTTGCACAGAGACTTTCTAGGATCTCCCTGGCAGTGCTGGCCTCCTCAAGCTCACAGTCCTTGCAGCTGGCTCGGGGCACTGCTGCAAGAGAAATTAGGTTATAACACCCTTGTCAAGCTTCACTGGAAAAGGCACAATGAAATTTTGAGATCTACAAGTGGTGTCTTGCAGTTTCCTAGTGTAGCTTCTTCCTAAGCTACCCTGGCCCTGGAGACATATCTCAGACAGGCAGGGTGGGAAATGTTGGGCTCTCCTTCCTATGACGGGGGCAGAAACTGCTTGTGCTTTGTTCAGGCTTGTGTGTATTGCTGCATGTTAAAGCAGCAGTGAAAATGCTTAATGAAGATCTCCTAATTTGGATGAAACAGCAAAGTTTCCAGTGGTATAGCCAGACTCCATCCAGTGATGCTGAAATGATGTTGTTGAAACCATTTGTCTGTTCTCCCCTTAACTGTTCTTGAATCTCCCAGTGTTCATCAGTGTCTGGGTGTTAATTGAGTCCTTCAGACAGACTTTTTTCCTGTGTAACTCATGTCTGCAGAGGCTCATGTCCTTTCATGGTATTTCTAATGTTTAGAGAGAAGGCTTGCAAAACGTTTCTTTTTGCATGTTTTTAAGCCCTAGACACAGCTGAGAGATCGGGGCTGCAGCTTCACAGCTCCACTGGAAGCACATCTCGCTGCTGGGAGTCTGCACTCCATGAGCTCTCCCACTGTGCCTGGGCCAGAGGCTTTGCAGCCTTTCCTTCCCTCTGCCCCAAACCCTGCAGGGTCTGATGACACCCAGGGAGCTAATGAATACAGCAGAGAGAGGAACAAGCCACAGTCAATGTTATGCTAATTTTCTAGACACAGTTCCCAGAGAGAACAAAACCAGAATTTGTAATTAAAAAAAAAAAAAAAAAAAAAAACAGCTTAAAACCAGAAATATGCAGAATAGAAACAAGTCATAGTATCATCTTTTTGAGTTTTCAGTGTTACATATGGGAAAATACATGAAGAAAAGCCTCTTACTTCTCCTGCTTGAGGAATTTTCATCCATGGAGACTGCTGCAATGCACAGTTCGTGATCTGCGGGGAACTTGTTGCAGTTCAGGATTTCTGGCCAGGGGTAGCCGTAACAAGCCATGACGGGCGCACAGCTTCTCTTGACGGCTTCGCAGAGGCTGCGGCAGGGGTAGATGAGCCTGGGGAGGGGATAGGTATTCAGCACCTCTGTGTGCCTGGCAGGAGGCTGAGGGTCGAGCCCTAGCACCACTGCTGCTGCACAGGGCTGTGTTGAAGGGTTAGCAGGCAATTTGGGGATCTTTGCCTTTTTTTTTGAACATTCATGCAAGCAAGCAAGGAATTTCTGAGGACAAGAGGGATGAGGCAAGCTGCCAGAAGCCCTTCACCTCCTTAGGGATCTTCTCTAGTTGTGCAAAGACTGCTTACCTTTACAGGTGCCTGATTACACACCAAATTTCCTTAGCAGCTCTGTACTTTGAGAACTGCACCTCAAAACTGGGGATTTGTTTCTGCTGCTAGAGCTGTTGGGAAACAGTTGGGAAATTGAGAAACTATGTGTTCAGGGCAGGAGCTGGGGTGAGGGGCTGCACAGGAGGTGGGAGGTGAAGCTAGTGTGTGCCAGCAGCTACTGCAGTGTATGAGGGGCTGGCCAGAGCATGTGGCAGCAGTGCCTGGGGTGAGAGAGCAGAAGAATCCAGAGGAGGGAACATATTTCTGCTGTGATATGAAATGTTCGCCTTTCGCTTTCAGAGGGATGTTCCCTGCTGAGTAATCCAATTGTCTCTTACCAAGACCAGCAGCACTGCTTTTTGGGCACTGCTCAGATCACATTGAATACATTTTCTCTCAGGAGGCACATGTAGTTGTGCTCCTGCAGGGAGTTAACTATTACAGCTGAAATAACTAATAAAAGCATCTTACCTGTCCAAGCAGATGGGTGCAAACAGGGAGCAGAGGAAAATCCTAGCATCTGGGTGGCATTCCCTGGCCAGCAAGGGCAGCCAGCTGGAAGACTGCTGGATAACTTCTGTCATGGTCTCATGCTCCAGCAGGTTGGGAATCCTCATCTCGGAGTAGCCGATATCGTAGCACAGAGCCATGCGGTGTGGGATGGGCATGCAGCTGGAGGATCTCCTCAGGTAGCTGGCCCAGGCACCTGGAGAGCCCCAGAGCAGCAGGCGTGCCAGGAGACCCAGTAGCCAGGGGCCACCCAACCTCGAGGGGTGCCTGCGAGGGGACGTGACCATGCTTGGAGCAAGTGAACCGACAGCACACCCCAGACTGAGCTGCTCCTGACTGTGGAATGCCTTTTATAGCCTACGAGCCACCTCTTTGTCAATCCATCCTCATTAAGTTCGGCCCTTTCAGAGCCCTCATGGGGAAGACAATGCTCCAATTTTCATTTGCCAGCGGCCCCGATTGTTTGTATTTTAGCAGGGGTTTGGCTTAGATCAGCAGGTGTGGAAATGAGGGCAGTTGGGAAGGGATGAATGACTTGGCCCATGTGTCTTGGGGCTCTTTCAGCCAAGATTGAATCTCTGTTTGACACCAGTGCTCCAACCCATCCCCTTTCTCTTGCTCCAGGATTAGTCATTATTTCATAAACCCTAATGTTTTCCTCTCTTTTGTTTTTTGTAAAAGCAATCAAGTGTTGCTTAAAGTCAATTAGGAGGCATTTGTTTAGCTGGATCTATTGTTGAAGAGGCTGGGAGATAGGCTGGTCTCACAGTCACAAGTTAACTGTTTCGTAGAGCTGGGGGCAGAGAGGAACTAATTTGCAGCTGTGGAGCCAAGTTGTTTGCAGATGGGATTGGCAGCACTCAGCTGGAAACTGCCTCACCTTGAAACCTGCATGAGCACATGCTTTCCAGTTAACAGAATTCCTACTTCATTCTGAAATCCTGTTACTACCACTGGAGAGTGGAATTGTCCTTCCTCCAGCACGTAATTAAGGTTCCATAAGCCATCATTATTGTAGCCCAGTTTGAGGAACTGGAAATACTGGGGGCATTGGTTGCCAGTGCATAATGGTTCATTTGGACCTGGTGCTGTGCCATGAGGTTCAAACTGGTCAGTAGAAGCTCCAGCTCTGAAACATCCTCTGGCACAAGGACCCTGTGCTGCCTGTGGCGGAAATTGTTTCCTTGGAGTGTGTTACGGATACAGCTGGCTGCATTGTGTTCCTGGGGCTTCCCAGGAACAGCTCATTTTCTACAGAGCTGGTTCTGGTCTGTGCTTAGCAGGAAGCCAACTGTTTATTGACAGCTTGAGCCGATAGGGTTGATTTCGGGTCATGAAAGTAATTAATTTTTTCCCTCCATTTGAAGATGGCTGCTGTAGTTGATCTATAATGTGTCCTTGGCATATACCTGCAGGAGCTGCAATTTGGAGAGCAGGACCTTGGGTCTGGGAGCACTTAACCTGTCCTGCATTGATGGTTTCTCTTTCTCTTTTCAAAAGTCTCAGCAGCTGGTAACAAGGTCACCATAGCTGTGACAGACACCAGCCAGGAGGATCCTCTGAACCTCCTGGGCTGCCATGTAACAGTGCTCTGGAATGGGACCTTTGCAAGTGCATGCCCAGTGTACCATGCAGCTAGAAGTCTCCTAGACTCATGGTCATTGGTGGATTTCTCTGCACTTTAATTTGCTTGGGATTGTGGAATTGCCTGATTGCTGCTGGGTTTGTGCTGCAAATGAAAGGTGAAGATACCTGGGGTATAGAGCCTGGCATCCTCCACATCCAATATTTTCCTCTTTAATATTGCATTTGAAGGCCATTTTTAGTGGGAGATCAAGAGAATGAGTGGGAGTAAGTTAGAGTTTTTCTCCTTTCTGTTTGAGTTTCATAGTAGAGCACTGTGCTGTGCTTCCTTGAAAAGGATGTGTTTTGTGCAAAGTGTCATCCTCTCCACATGAGAGTAAGGACATCTGAAACCCTGGCCATCACCACTGCCCACTTTAAAGATTTTTGGCCTCCCTTCCAGTAAAGCAGCAGTTCCCAGACTGTGATCCACATGGCACCTTTGAAATGGTAATATGCAGTGATATGCATGTGTTTGTTCCCTCCTTTGTCCATTGTGGTATCTGTGAGAGAGTTTAAGGGCTTGACCCCAGGATCCAAACATTTAGGAACTGCTGCTATAAAAATACCTGCCTCCAGCAGCTCAGGTGTGTGGTGTATGCTCTTTGGAAGCCCTTCTGATAGAAGGGTGGATGTTTTTGAATGTCCCAAACTTAGAAAGTTCCTGAATTTCCCTCCTACCTCTTCTGATTTTTTTTCCTGAGTCTCCTGCCACCAGCATAGGATCCCACTGTAACAGTTCCTCAGTCTCTGTTGCTGCTCACACTTTTGCTGCAGAAATCCCTGACTTCCTGACAGAGGAGGAGTGCAAGCTCATTGTCCATCTGGCAAAGCTAAAGGGGCTACAGAAGAGCCAGATCCTACCAACAGAGGACTATGAGGAAGCCATGGAAATGATTGAAATCAGCCAGATGGACATTTTCAATCTGCTGGATCACAATCAGGATGGGCAGCTGCAGCTCAAAGAGGTAGAGTGTGGGACGGACTGGGGGAGGTTTGCTGGGGACCCTCTGGCACATCCTTTCATCAGGTGCTCTCTTGGTTACTCATGTGCTTGGGTGGGGCCAGCCCCCAGGATATACCAATCAGAATTTGTTTAATTTTATGCCTCAAAATTTGTGCTGGCCTTTAGAATGGATGTTTCTGGGACAATGTGCAGCAGTTGTCATGCTATTGGGAGGCAGCAAGAGTCCTTGGCAGGACTGTGTGTTTTCAATATGCTGGATAAAATGTTCCTATGCTGTGGGTTGTTGCCTCTTGCTGTGTGTCCTGGGAAGTGAGTTTGTCACGTAGGCCCTATTTTGTGCAGCTTGTGGGGAACTTACTGTGTGAATTCACAAGCCCCAGCAAAGCCACCCCTATTGATGAGCCAAAGGGGATAATAAACCTCTTGTCCACAGCTCTTCAGCACCTTTGCCCTGTATGGCAGGGTGCATCAGGGCAAGTACTGACAGTTCAGGTGTGTCCCTCCTCAGGCTCCCATTTCAGGTGAAGCTGGGAGTCTGAACCATCCACCACGAGTGCTGTGGAGTATGGGGAGCTGTGCCAGTGACAGCCCAGGGCAAGGCTTCTTTCTCTGAAGGTGAGAGCCTGCTGAGAGCTGTTCAGGTTTCTGCATCTCTCTGTCCATGTTGAAGGAAAAATTTTGTTCCAAGCCCTTACCTTGGACAAGTAAAAGAATTCACTTTTGTCATCAATAGCTTTACTTTCCCTTCAAGAGAAAGCTGTGCTCTCTCCACCTCAGGGCTGGTTAACCAAGTCCCAGCAGTCATTTGCCATGACCTAAACTGGAAATAACAGCACTCATCAGCAACACTCTGTGTGTGGCTGCCAGATGATTCTTACTGCAATCGTCTTTCTGCAGAAATGTGCCAATTCCTGTCTGGCTGATGTGCTGTGGAGGAGATCCCACCAGGCCTCATGCAGGGAATCTCTAGGGTCTCAGGAGTGCAAGAAACCAGTGCTTTTTTTTATCTATTTATGAATTTCAGGTGTTGACCCATACCCGACTTGGGAACGGCAGATGGATGACCCCTGAAAACATCCGGGAGATGTACACAGCGGTCAAAGCTGATCCCGATGGGAATGGTAAGAGCAGCTCCATGGGAATCCCTTCACCCTCAGCACCTTGGACACCTTGCACAGCCATGTGGGAGAGAGCAAGAGCTGTGCCTTTTTCTCTAGCTGAATTCTTTGAAGGGAAGTAGCACTAGACAGCTCTAGACACTTTCTCAGGGAAGTAAATGCAGGGTAACCCTCTTCCTGCAGCACTCTTGCCCCTGCATCACCACTCTAGTGGCTGACTGGTCCCACTGCCTGGGTTTGGATCTTGCGGAGCAGGAACAGACCACAACTCTACACTCCCTCTCCCCTGTCAGACCTGCCTTGGTTCATGCCCTGCTGTAACAGGATCTTAGGGCTGTGCTTCTGTTCCCCTGGTCTGAGAGACTACTCAGGTTCTGACTACAGAGCTCTTGTTACCTGGGATGCAGATATTCGGATACACATTGCATGCCCTCCTGTTTTCAGGGAGACTTTTGCAGCAGGCCAAGAGGCCCATGTCACTGTAAGGGGAGAGTGGAATAAGGGAGGTGGGAGTGATCTTGTCTGTCAGCCTTTGGTGCTGACCCCTCTCTCTGCCACACAACCTGTCTGTATTCCGTGAGGCCACTTCTGCCCCTCCTGCCCCCAGTCTCCCAAGGGCTCCTGCTGGTCCGGACATACACTCTAACCTCTGCTGCTCTAATTAGAGTGGCCTCAATTAAGCAACACTCCATTTCCTAATCAAATTAAGTGAATGCACAAGCTCTACACACTCTCTTCCAGTGACCTGGCATTGAGAGCTGCCCAGGAGGAGCTGCTTTGGAGTTGAAGCAGTAGCAGTGTGAATGCATAAATATCCGGAGGGCACCCTGTGTAACTCTCCTCCAGGCTGGTGACATTCTTGGCAGGAGTATGACTGAGTCCTCAGTGGCTTTTCCACCATTCTGGACATTAACAAATGAAAGGTCCTGTTAAAGGGCTATTGGCAGGACCTTGCTTCCAGGGTGCTGCTTCCCTCTGTTGTTAGATTGGTACATGACACTGAGAGACCAGGTCACAACCTGGATGTGGCACTGCGTCATCAAAGACTGTGGGGAGTAAGGGGAAGTGGGGATAGAGAGACACTAGGAATAATAACAGTGGATCATTTGGTCATGACCTGAGGACATGGCACCTGAGGAACTGTCCCTGACTGACCCTTGTGGCTAGTCCTTCCTCCTGCCAGGGGGTGCTGGTGCCCAGGGAGCAGAGCTGGCACCCAGCAGCACTGGGGTTTGCTGCCTGAGTGAGCTACTCTTCCAGCCCATGGTGTGTGCTGGGCCACCCAGAGCACTGCACTGCATGCTGGTATCAGGGACCTGTGCAAGGCTTCCCTTCTCCAGAAGAGGTAACAAAAAATGTGAGGATTTTCCTGAAGCTGACAAAGGCAAGAGTCCATCCCTTGCTGATTCCAGTTGACTGCAAACAAGAAATACCTGTTTTAGGAGAAACTGCTTTATACCTCTTGCTTTTCTGTTATTTCTATTTACGTAAGACCATACCTCATTTATGTTTTGCAATCACACAAATGCAGAACAATGTACTTGTTTTGGGTGTGGCTTTTTTGTAATTACCCTGCAAGGTCATATAGAAAATGTGGTTTGAGGTCTGTCTTTAAACATGTGGATTTAAATATCTAAGTAATAAGCCTCAAGACATTGGGTGGCACAGACTTTCCGCTGTATATCAGAACTGTAGTGTCTGTTTCTCTCTTTTGATGTATTAATTTTTGTGTTTCAGGAGCTTTTTAATGTTTAAAATGGTGTTTTGCTTGTCCCAGTTCTGACCCTGCACAATTCACTTTGGCAGGTTGCTCTGTGTCTTCTGCTGCAGGTGAGAGCATTGCTGGAGCCCATGACCATGGGCAGAATGGGTGCAGCTTGTGGTGGACAGAGTGGACCCAGACTGGGGTCTATGTGAGGAAAGCAGTTTCTGCAGTGCCCTCAGCTGGTGTTCCTCCAAGTACAGGACACAAGAACTATTACCTGCACCAGAGTCAGGTGGCTTTTCCTGTGTTCCCATAGGTGTGCTAAGTTTGGAGGAGTTCAAGCAGTTGAATATCCGTGATTTCCACAAGTACATGGGAAGCCAGAAGGTGACGATGAGTGACTTGGTGCGCAACAGCCAGCACACCTGGCTGTACCAGGGCGAGGGGGCACACCAGGTCATGAGAGCCATTCGGCAAAGGTAAGGGCCAGGCAGCTGAGGGGAGCTTGGGTTTGGGTGGGCACAAGCATCACCTGTGTGCTGGGAAAGGCAGTGGCAGACTTGCTAATATTCACACTTCCTAATTGTGTGAAAAGTCTTTGGAGTATAAAGAGCAATGAACACAGACACAAAATGGAGAGATGAGGTTTTCATTAGAACAAGAATTTGTATTGTCCTGTGGAAAGGGAAAAAGAAAAATCAAGCCTTTCAGCATCTCCATTCACTTTTGGGAACAGCCCTATAAAATCAGGAAGATTTGGCAGTATATGAAATCATTCATTCTAATTAGTAACTGAGCTTACTGGGAGAAACTGCCCGTTTCCAATGCTGTCTGGGTGCCAGCAGTTACTGTCATTTGCTTTAGTTACTCATGCATTTCACTGAAATCTGTCTTTGCTGTTCAGAGCTGACTTTTTAAAAAGCACGACTTCACCTTAAATTAGTCAAGTTAGTTTAATCCTCCAAGCACACATATTGTAGGGCAGCTCATGGCAGATGGGAGAACCTCTTACCCTTCCCTTCATCTCAGATTTGGTACTGGGAAGAGCTGAAGCCCAGCATAAAGGCCAAACCATGTAGTTGTAGTGAGTTTCAGATAATCAGCTGGAGATTAGCTTGTTCTTGTGGTGCTGGTCCTCACCCAGAATGTGGGTGGGTAAAATCTGTCCTGAGGCCTGAAAAACAGCTGTTGGCCACTCCTTTTCTTCAGTGCATTCCAGTGGGAAAATAGGGTCACATATTGCCTTGATTAGAGCAGACTGTGGCTGCCACCTTCTCTGTGCCAGCTAGCCAGCACACACAGGCATCGGCATTCTGCTTGTACACTCTTCAGCTGGCCACTGTCAGGAGGATGTGAAGACACAGCACTGAAGGAGGCTTAGTCCTCCCTGGGACCACGCAGCGCCTGCAGGGGCTTTGCCATCCTGCCCAGGTGTGACATTGTCCTTGCACCTGCCCCAAGGGCTTCACCAGTCCGGATTATCAGAGCTCTGAGTGTTCTTTGGCAGGTCTCAAGACGTACCTGCTTGCCTTGGGGATGATCTCAGATGTAGCAGTGGAAAAATCCCAGAGCAGGAGGGCTCCGGTCTCCTTGATCACTTCCAGTGCCCCTCTGCCCTGGGGGAGGCTGCTGAAAAGGCAACAGGGAAAGGTGAGTTAGGTGACAAGACTATTCCTAGAGCTAGTTTCTCATTCACTCTCAGCAGGGGGCCTGTGCTTTCCTAACTGTCCCTGAGGTCTGTAGGTGGTATGCAGGAGTCCAGAGAAGTGATGAGATGCCACATGAAGGCTCCAGGGATACGCACAGAAGGGATCTTGCTGAGCAAGCAAAGTCTTCCTGAGAGCGGTCCTGCTGGAGATGCTTCCTTCTGTTTTGTTTTGGTTTTTTAATAACCTTGATGAGGGTTTTCTGAGCCAATGCTCAGATGGTCCAACAGATCTGTAAGGACCTGATTGTCTCTTGGCATGCTCACTGCAGCCCATCCGTCTCTCCGGTCTTTTGGGGAAGGGGATTCTTTTTCTCTGGGTTTATTCACTGCTTGGGAGTAGTGGCTGACAAGGGTGAGGGTGGCTTTCCACTCATCTGCTCTGCTCCTCCCCAGGGTAATGCGCCTGACTCGCTTGCCCCCCGAGATTGTGGAGCACAGCGAGCCCCTCCAGGTTGTGCGGTATGACCAAGGAGGGCACTACCATGCCCACATGGACAGTGGCCCTGTGTTCCCTGAGACTGCCTGCAGCCACACAAAGCTTGTTGCCAATGAAAGTGCTCCCTTTGAGACCTCCTGCCGGTAAGCTCTCCCCTGAACAGTTTGAGATGGGATGTGAAGAGCCATTTCGCCTCACCTCATCTTGCCTGGGACTCAGTGCTTGGGCTGTGGGCTCACAAACCAGCTCAGGACATCACTGGCATGAAGGGGTTTTAAAGGGGAGGTGGGTAAATCCTGTAGGTCCACACAAGGTGGGCCTGCCCCAGCAGAGCCTACAAACCTACTCACTGCTCTGGGTAGAGGTTTTCCTTGTCCTTGTGTTACTCTTGAAGAAAAGCTGATGGTGTAAATCATGTGCCATATGATGTCTTGGGGGACCCACTGTATTTATGGAGTGGCAGGGCATGGAGAGCCCCTGTGCATCTCCTCCTGCTCCAGGTGTGTCTCCTGACAGCGTCTGTCTTGCAGGTATGTGACCGTGCTGTTCTACCTGAACAATGTGACTGGGGGAGGTGAAACAGTCTTTCCTATTGCTGATAACAGGACGTACGAAGAGATGGTAAATGAACCTTGCCTACATGTTACCCCTGGGAATTCTGAGTCCCTCTTGGAATGTCTTTATTCATTGTGGCTGCAGAAGGGGCCTGGTGCATTAGGTTGGTGTGCATTAGAATTTGTAGCTAGAGCATTGGGGAAACCGTGCTCCACTTACAGTCTTTATCCTCCGAGGACAGGGGAGGAGGCACAGGGCTTTGACAGCTCAGCTCTCCCTGCTCAGAGGTGTGAGGTGTCAGGCAATGTGTTAAGAAATGGCAGCTGCTCAGAAACAGGTTATGAACCTCCTGGGGCCTGAAACTGGCTGCTTATGAGAGCCCCTGCATCAACCTTAAGCCATCCTCGGGGGCACTCAGGCAAGGGTGAGGGGCAGGGGCAGCCCAGTGTGCATGCCTTGTTCCAGCCCAGTTTGTGACACCTTCCCTGTGGTTTCTCTCCAGTCTTTGATCCAGAACGACATTGACCTGCGAGATACTCGGAAAAACTGTGACAAGGGCAATTTGCGAGTGAAACCTCAGCAAGGCACTGCTGTCTTCTGGTACAACTACCTGTCAGATGGAGAAGGTACAGGCTCACTTCAAAACTGGGCTCTTGGGAGGGGTGGGACTGCAGTAGGTGACAGCCATCATTTCCTTGCTGCAGCTGGGAGCTCAAAGAACAGCCAAAAAAAGGGTGGTAGCTGCCTGCTAGTGGGAACTGTAGAGTCTTTGTCAACAGCTGAGTAGGAGCTTCCTGACTCTGAAAGGCCTTTGTTTACAGGCAGTAGGTCAGTGGCTCCTGATGTCTTTGGGGGACAGGGCTAGCTAGCAAACAAAGACCTTGGCTGCACTCACCATTACCAGCTGCCTTCCATCCCGCTGTGCAAGCTGAAACTCCTGCTGGAACTTGGTCTGCAATTCAAAATGTGTCACTGATGTGGTGTTGCCCAAAGGGGTGGGGAGGGGAGGTAGACAAAGACACAGCCATCAGCTCTGCAGCATGAGGACACATGGGCCACCCCATGCCACGCTTGGGGCCAATGCCTGCTTTGTAGCTCTGCCACAGCCCCATGATGTGTCCTTGGGGGTGTTTTTGTCATGAAGCACAGCACAGTTTTTCCTGACATGAATCTTTAAGGCTGCTGGTGAGCATGGCTTCAGAGGGTTTCCATGGCAGATTTTGAGCTGTGGTGGGAAGAAGGAGTGTAGCATCCCAGTCCCCTGAGAGCAGCCCATGTTTCCATCTCTAGAAAATCCACAGAGGAGGTCACAAGACTAGTGTTTGGGCTGATAATATCAAGACTGCCACTCTCCTGTGAGAAGAGCCCTGTTGTGTTTTTATGAGCAATTTGTTCCTAAATGGAAAGTGGCTGCTGATGCAAGCCTGCCACAGAAAAATTATAGGATCATTGTAAGCAGGTCATTTAGAACTGCTGAAATGCAATCTTTAAAATGGCTGCAAGTCTCTAGCTTCCACAGGCTTTCTAGTGGCAGTACCCATCTCTTCTACACCAGCCTTTCTTTTTTCAAAAGAGCTGAGAAAAACAGACTCTGTGATCTGGATTGTGAGAGCCTCTTGTGCTGAGTGGAGAGATGGAAGCAGTGGGCATTTTGCACTCGAGGAGCCTGCCCTGATTAACCCCTTGTAGGCGCTAGGGTGCGATGGCACTAAGAAGGAGGGGTGCCAGGAAAAGTAACTCCTGTAATGTATCTGAGCTCAAATCCAAACAAGTAGTGCAGACAGGAGAGATGGCATTGGTGTTCGCTGGCCGCATGTCCCTGTGTGATCCTAGCTGTGCCTGCCCTCCTTTTCCACCGTCTAACAGAGCTCTGCTCTGCAGGCTGGGTGGGGGAGCTGGATGACTTCGCTCTGCACGGAGGCTGCCTGGTCACCCAAGGCACCAAGTGGATCGCCAACAACTGGATCAACGTGGACCCCAACCGCCGGCGGCAGCAGCAGTTCCAGCAGGAGATGGAGCGCTTTGCGGGGTCTGAGGCGGGGGCCGGGGCCGGAGCCCCGGGCGAGTGGACAGTGGACAAGGCCTACAGCGGGGTTCACCTGGAGCTGTAGTGCCGGGAATGCTGCCGCACGCACGTGACCTTTTCCCGCGCGGGCGGGGCCGCGTCGCTCGCGAGGTGGTGGCGTTCCGGCTGAGCGGCAGCGGGCCAGCGGCGGCGGCGGGCCGGCGGAGCGTGCTACGTGAGGGCAGCGTGCAGGGGCTGCGGGCCGAGCCGGGGTCCGGGCCGGCGGCGCGAGTAGCGGTCTTCGGTGGGCGCTGGCTGGCTGTGCTGGCGGTGCGGCGCGGCGGAGCGGGCGGTGGGCCGCGGCTGGCGGTGTGCGGCGGTGGGGCCGCGCGCCAGCTGGGGCGCGGGTGTGGGAGGTGCGGTGGGCCGCGGGCAGGCGGCTGGCGCTGGCGCTGGGTGGCGGGACCGTGGCGCTCTACGAGTGGCGGGGCGGCGGGCGCTGGCTGCGGCAGGCAAGCTGTGGCGGGGCCGGGGCCCTGCGCTGCGCCGTGCTGGCGGGGGATAGCTGGGCGCGGCTGGCGCTGGCGGCCGGCACGGCGATGGGGGCCGTGGTGGTGTGGCGGGCGGCGGCGGCGAAGGCCCCTCAGGGTCAGCTGTGCGGACACCGGGGCGCGGTGCTGGCGCTCTGCTACGCGGCGTCGCGGGGGCTGCTCGCCTCCGCCTCCGAAGACCGCAGCGTGCGGCTCTGGGCCGTGGGCGAGTTGGGCACCGGGGACGGGGACGGCGCCTGCCTGCTGGTGTGCTACGGGCACGGTTCGCGAGTGGCCGCCGTGGTGCTGCGGGGGCCGCTCCCGGTCAGCGCCGGGGAGGACGGCGCCTGCCTGGAGTGGGGCGGCGGCGGCGGCGTGCGGCGGGCGCGGCGCGGGCACCGCGGGGCCCTGCGCGCCCTGGCCCTGCGCCCCGCCGGCGGCCGCCTGGCCACGGGCGGCGACGACGGCGGCGTCCGGCTCTGGCAGTCTCGGCGGGCGGCCGCGGAGGCTGTTCCTGCGGTTGTGGCGCTAGGAGCCCCCGATCGGCCGCGGGCCGTGCTGCTAGTGGGGCCGCGCCGGGTGCTGGCGCTGGGCGAGGCGGGCGGGCTGGCGATATTCGATGTGGCTCAGGGGCGCTGGGCGCCGGTGCTGCATCCCACTGCCAGCGGGCCCCGCGCCGTGCTGGCGGCCGCCCCGCTGCACGGACGGGACGAGACGCTCTGCGCCGTGGCCGGCGGCGACGGGCGCCTCCTCCTCTTCGCCTTGAGCCGCCCCGGGGCCGCCGCCAAGCTTAGGCTGTTCGAGGGGGCCGTGCATGGGCTGAGCTGGGCCCCCCGTCCCGGACTGCCCCCCGACACTGCTGCTGCCCTGCTGGCCTCCGGGCCCGACGGGGAGATGCTGTGGCTGGACGTCACCCACCTCCCCGGGCAGGCACCCTGCGTGCGGCTCATGGGTCGGTACCTGCTGCCCCCCTGCAAGCAGCGCTGGCACACCTGTGCCGCCTTCCTGCCCCAGGAAGAGCTCCTGGTCTGCGGGGACCGCCGGGGCTCCCTCCTCCTCTTCCTTTGCAGCAGCTTCTCGGAGTGGGCTGCAGAAAACATCAGCATTGTCAATGGTGGCACTGACCCAGTTGTTGAGGACTCCAGCAATGAGTTGGAGCCCTCTTGCTTGTTGCACAAAGGGGCTCTTCCTCTAGAGTCCCCAGTGTCAGTGCTCTTTGGACTCCACGGGAAGACAGGAGTTACCTCGGTGACCATTCATGGGGACTACATTTACAGCACGGGCCGGGATGGTGTCTACCGCCAGCTCCGTCTGCGGAACCAGCAGCTGGAGGTCCTGCAGAAGCACAGGCCCTGCAAAGGGCTTCAGTGGATTGAGGAGCTGCACTTCACCTCGGATGGGGACCTGCTTGTGCTGGGCTTTCACGCTGACAACTTTGTGGTGTGGAGCAGCAGGACCAGTGAGAATGTCCATTGCATCCCCTGTGGGGTGGGCACCGCTCCTGGAGCTACTGCAACGGCCCTTTGCCAAGGTGTTTGCCTTTATCAAGTCTGGGGATGTGATGCTGTACCACTGTGAGGCCGAGCCCCATGAGCAGCAAGTGCTGCTGCCATCCCTGCACGGGCGGGAGATCACCTGTGTGCGGCGTCTGGGGGCTGTGGAGGTGCCCAGCCATGCCACTGTTAACGTGTTTGTCACCGGCAGTGAGGACACCACAGCCTGTGTCCTGGTGCTCAGTGAGAACTCTCGGGCAGCTGTGCCCCTTGCCCGCCTCAGTGATCACATTTCCAGTGTGAGGACACTGGCATTCGCCATGGGACCTGGAGATGAGGGCTTGTCCGCCCTGCTCTTCTCTGCAGGCGGCCGCGCACAGATCGAGTGCTACCGGCTGCTGTGTGCTGGGGACGCAGCGTCTGAGAGTGCTGTGGCCTGCCAGGTCATCCATGTGGCCTCCCACCGGCTGGACAAGGACTGGGAGAAGAAGAAGAACAGGCACAAGCTTGTCAAGATGGACCCAGAGACAAGGTGATGGTCAGGGACTGCCCAAGGCAGGGTTAGTAGTGATCACAGTGTGAGAAGGTGTTTGGGAACTGCACTGGAATACCTGCTCTGTGCAGCTGCATGTTCAGCTGAGGCAGACAGGGCCAGTGCGGCTTCATGTGTGGTTCCTGCTGTACAGTGCCCTGTGGGCTTCAAAGAGGTTTTGGTTAGGGAAAGGCTCAGGGCTGCTGTCCTGGGCCACCAACCTCCATGGGGCCATAGAGCTGTTGGTGAGTGTTGTGTCTTTGCTGCAGATACATGTCCCTGTCAGTTGTGCCTGGAACCAGCACCAAGCAGCTGCCAACACCCTGGAAGTTCCTGGCTGCTGCCTGCAGCGATGGATCGGTCCGGTGAGGAGCCATCATGGGGCCTGACAGGGAGAATGGATCTGGTGATGGCAGCAGAGCAGGCTCCACACAGGAGGCTGCTGCCATGGGATGTGGCCTGCTCTGAGCTGGCCATAAGACAGTGTGTGGTGGGAAATGGGGCAGTGGAGCCAGAAGCTCCTACTCTCCCACAGCCAACTGCCCTCTGCTCCATTACAGGATCTTTGGGCTGCTGGAGGCTGCTCAGAAATTGGTGCTGGTGGCAGAGTCATTTCACCACCAGCGCTGTGTGCTGAAGGTGGAGGCGTTCCTGCACATATGGTCAGAAAGGGAAAGGTGAGCCCTGAATACTGCGCTGCAGCCAATGGGCTCTGGGGAGAAATGTCTGTCCTTGAAGGGATGGCAGCTCAGCAGGCAGAGGGAAGGGAAAAGTTAATCCCTGGGGGCTGTTCTGCCACTTCCATGGATCTCATTGGAGATGCTCAGGGCTGCAGCCAGAGACTCCCCCTACACCCCCCATTCTAGGAAGCACCTCCTGTGCAGTGCAGCCACTGATGGCAGCATTGCCTTTTGGGACATCACTGGCCCCATCACGGATGCAGCGGATGCCCTGCACCAAGCAGAGGGAGAGATGCTGCCCTTGGGTGAGTGCTGCTGCCTGGCAGTTCTTCTGCTCCCTCTCACCAAGGTGAGCATTGCTCTCCTGACCGAGCCTGTTTCCCCAGCCCTGGGTGCCCCGCTGGTCACCATCATGGCCCACAGCTGTGGCGTGACCAGCCTTCATATCCGCGAGACACCCGAGGGACAGCACCTGGTGGCCAGCGGCAGCGATGATGGCTCCATCCATGTCTGCCTGCTGGAGGTGGCCCTGGGCAGGGGTGAAGCCACAGCAGGGACCTGCCTGCAGGTCCTGGAGCGGGTGTCCAGGCCCTGTGCCCATGCTGCCCATGTGACAGGGATCCGGGTGCTGCAGCCAGACCTGCTGCTCTCTGCCTCAGTGGACCAGCGTCTGACACTGTGGAAGCGGTGCCCAGGCGAGCTGGTGCCCCTCAGCACCACCTTCTTCCATGTGCCTGACCTAGCTGAGCTGGACTGCTGGGAGGCGGTGGAGGCTGGGGGTGAGCTGCGGTACTACTGTGTGCTCTGTGGGCAGGGCCTGGAGATGCTGTGTGGCACAGCCTCCTCCAAACGTCCTCCACAAGAGGCTCCCCAGTAATGGGGCAGGTGTGTGACACATCCAGGTCCCTGCCTGCATTTGGAGGGCACTCTGCTCACTGATAGCTCCTGTCCTGAAGCAACAGGTATACTTGCCTCCTTTAAGCACATGCCATTGTTGTGGTGCTCAAGGCCAGTGCCCTCTAGAAAGAAGGCAGATGTGATCCCTCCTGGACAAGCCTGGGGCTTCCCCATGCAGGAAAAAAGTGGGGTTCTTGGTCCCCGCTGCCCAAGAGCAGCTCTTCTTGTCCAAGGTGTAAAGGACCTGTGTCAGCTTTCCAGTCTTGGGCTCAGAGAGGAACCTTGCTTGGGAGGGCACTGAGAACATGGCCTGGCCCTGGGAGCTTGAGAGCAGCAGGAGGCAAGGAAGGGTCAGACACTGGTGTGACATATGACGGGCTACAGCCCTCTGTGTCCTGGGACAGGGCCCTGTGTGACAGTCCTGACCCTGCACTGCTGAGGATGGTGCTGAAATGCACAGGGATGCTGATCCTCCACAGCAGTACTCTGTGGCATGAGGGGTGGCTGGGCTGCCCACAAATGCCACCCCCCTCAGGCCAAGCGGGTTGTTCCTGCACAGTAGCAGGACCCAGGACAGTCAGACCCCAAAGGAAGGACAAACAGCCTTGAGGTTAAACACACAGAATATTTGTCCAGCAACAAGTGTATTGGACCCCAGTACTGGGGCCTGGCTCAGAGCCCAACAGGAGCCTGGAGCCTCAGGAGCTCCCTGCCAGCACGGAGCACCCTTCAATAAAGTTTTGAGGGAAGTAAAGTTGGTGTCTGTCTGACTTTGTGGTGACTGGTCCCTGGTGCCACCTCCCCAGTACTCCCACCCCAGCTTCTGGGGTGCCACAGGAGCCCTTTTCCCTTCTCCTCCTATGGATGTGGAGGGGCATCTATGTCCCACACTGGACACAGCTGCAGAGAGCACGGACCAATCCCCGAACACCGTAGGCCATAGGAAGGGAAGCACCTGCATGCTGCTGAATTTGGCCTTGCCTACCACTGGGGGCAGCCCCTCCTGCCAGGAGCATGTGCCCTGTTCTCCCCCCACAACGTGTGGTGTGTAGGTGACTGTCACACCGTGGCTCAGATCTGGCTGAGAGGAGGGAGGTGCAGGGTTGCCAGTGCACTGTGGAACACATCCCTCACTGCTCCCAGCAGCTGGAGGCGTGCAAACATCTGGTCAAAGAGATGAGGGAATGGCTCCTGCAGGGAGAAAGGTAGCAGCAGCTAGGGGCTGGTGACTAAACTGCCCCTCACCAGGCTGCCCTGCTGGCACTGCTGCCTGTGCACCCTTGGAGGCTGGGACTGGGGGCCATCACACTGCTGGCACCATTCCCCACATGGCTGCCCCCCAAGTGCAGTGCAGCCCCAAAAGGACTGCAAGGCCACAAGGCCTTAAGGGACACCTTAACTCACCCCCAGGATGTGCACACGGTTGTAGTAGGAGCTAAAATCCATGCTGAGCTGGATCAGGAACTTGCACACCTGTAAGGCAAAGACATTCTCATGGCGCAGTGAATTTTGGTTGGTCTTGGGCCCTCACCCACCCCAAGTGCAGCAGGAACTGCCCCAGGGGCATTGCAGTCTATTCTGTCAGCACTGGCCCTGTGTTGCTCACGGATGAGCAGCACCTGCTGGCATGGAGCTTTGCCCTGGGCTGGGACTGCTGGAGCAGCATCCATAAATGCTGTAACACAGGGCACTTACTGTCTCTGTGTTGGCAGTGACCCGGATCCCCTTGGAGGATGGGGGCAGCTGTGCTGCCTGCTGCAGGACTTCAGGGAAGGGCAGGAGATAGTTGAAGAGCAAGAGCCATTCACCCTGTAAAGGGATTACATGTCCCATTGTCAGATCCTCCTGGGCCAACAGCATCCATCACCAGAGCCAAAGGTGCACAGATCTCCCCATTCCTCATCTCAGCACTCACCTCTTCTCGGAGGCAAGAGAAGTTCAGTTCAGACACTGGTGGCAGAGGCGGATATGTGCCTGGAAAGCAGGGAGACTGCTGTACCCAAAGAAGGCCCTGTGGTTCCAGGAGTGGCTGTTCAGGAGGGTGGTGGGATGGTGCTCACCCTGCTCCACAGCCCGCTGGAAGGCGCTGAAGAGCGTGGCCAGTCGGGCACAGTTGTACATCACAAAGGCACCACTCTTTGTTCCCTTCGTGGAGATGCTGTTGTTCTCCAGGTCCAGCGTGATCTGAGGGCAGGGAGGAGTCACAGTCCAGGCTGCTCAGCACAGATCCACTCCACTGTTCCCACAACCTGGCTCCATGCAAGCCACTGTCCTACCTGACTCCGGTGAGCAGTACTCAGCAACTCAAACCTGATGGCAGCCACTGTCAGGGTATCGATCACCTCTGTCCAGGCCTCATCTGTGAAGAATGTAGGTGCCATCATGGACAGCTTGCTCCATTCCCATGTACTGATACCCCCAGCACCCAGGCAGGACACTCCTGCCAGGACCAGGTAGTAGCTGAGGAGCACCACACCACCAGCCCTGGCTCCCACTGAAAGGAGCTGCTCTGTGCCAGTGCCCTGGATATTTAGATGCCTTCCCAAAGCAAAGGCAGCACCTGGCTCGATCCTGGAGGGGAGGAGTGCCCTGCAGGGGTGCAGCCCTCCCCACCCCAGCTGTGGACTCATGGGAGAGATGGGATGGAGCAGCACCCATGCATGGAGCCCCAGAGCAAATTCTTACCTTGTGCAAGCTCCCCATACTTTATCACAGAGGCTTCATACATCTGGCGCTTTCGGAGCCTGGGAGAAACACAGACAGAGCCACCCAGTGTGGGCTGAGCTGGCCCACAGGGAACCTTAGCAGGAGAGAAAGCAACAGGTGCCTTGCACACCAACTTACTGGAAGTACTGGTCTGCCCCAATGGGCGATGAGGGGTTGGTCACCTTCACAGGCCCACAGACAAGGTGTTTCTGAAAGACAAGAGAGGCTGAGGCTGGGAACTGAGTTTAAATCCAACCCTATTCAAAACCTAGTCATGAGCCAAGGAAGGATGCTGGGGGCTACCCTGAGGAGGGTGAGAGTTTGCTCTTCCTCACCTGCAAAGCTGTGTGGGCTCCCGGATCCAAAATCCTCCAGAGCACATCCAGCTGCTGTTGCTGGAATTCTTCCTCACAGTTCACCACATGCACAATGCTGCAGCAACTGCTCTGGCCTTTGGCCTGCAGCAGAGCACAAAGGGAGCTCAATCCTATTGCCTGGCAGAAGGGAACGACACTTGGGAAGCGAGAGGCAGGCGGTGCCATGGGGTGACTCACTGGGCACTGCAGAACAGCTTCCTGCAGCTCAGCCAAGGACTGCAGTGTCCCCTCTGTCACTGAAAGATGGAGGGACACACAGTGGGACATAGGATTCTCCACCTGACACCATCAGGTCTGCCCCAGGCTGAAACCAGACTGAAGGGGAACAAGAGGCAAAAGCCACTTGTGTCCACCCTCTCACCTTATTTTTGTTAAAAA
Source organism: Muscicapa striata striata (assembly GCA_030060385.1). Lineage (NCBI taxonomy): Eukaryota > Metazoa > Chordata > Aves > Passeriformes > Muscicapidae > Muscicapa > Muscicapa striata. Next base: position 56,522 of record JAREIS010000002.1, on the reverse strand, counting down.
ACAGTTGAAAGGAAACAGGTCTCTTTGCACCTATTCTACCCCCTCTGCCACACCTGAGCTGTTGTACATGTGAGGCTCACCAAGAAGCACATCTAGATTGGGGTCGTAGCCCAACAAGCCCTGCTGCTCCACGAAGCTCTTCAGGTGCACCTTACAGATGACACCCTCGGGTGTGCCCGCCCCCTGCTCAGAGGCTGCAGCACAGGGGCACTGGTCCAGCGCTGCCTTCAAGGCCGAGACGGCATCAGTGAGGGACGAGCCACCGGAGCCGGAGGGCCAGTAGATGCGGAGCTGCTGCAGGACGTCCCAGCTCCTCTCCTCGCTGAGGGTAGGGACCAGGCGGACGCTAATCCTGCGAGAGAGGGCGTAGCAGGGGCTGGGAGCAGCGGGCCCTGTGGCGAGGGGCCGGGAGCAGGATGGGAGAGAGGCACTCACCCCTGGGCGCGCAGCAGCTGAGCCAGGTGCTCGGCCACCAGGATGGAGCGGAGGTGGCGGGGCTGCAGGGCAGCGGGGCTGCGCAGGGCCGGGCAGTGCAGCACCACGCAGCCCGTCCGCGCCCCCGCCGCCGGGGAAGCCGGCTCGGGCAGAGGCCCCAGCAGGCGCTGGAAGGCCTCGGGGCGCCGCACCTGCACCGCCAGCCCCGCAGGCGTCTGCCGGCAAACCCGCAGCGGCAGCACCGCTGGGCCCCGCAGCGACGGCACCGCCGACACGGCCTCGGGGGGCACCTGCGGGCGGAGGGCGAGGAGGAGTCCGGGCTACACAGGACAGCTCCACCCCCGGTCTCATCAAACAGTTCCCGCAAATCCTCGCTCCCGACCGAGGCCCGCCCACGCCACCGCGACCTACCTGCCCGCCGGGAAAGGCGGCGCTCAGCGCGGCCCGCGGCGCCAGGAAATCCCGGTGGCGCAGGTTGCGGGCGCCACTTTCCTTCACCCAGAGCGCGGAGGGCCCCCCAGGGCCCCGTTCAGCGCCTGCAGCGTTGCCGCCACTCCCGGGCGGCCCTCATCCATGTCCATGGGATCCCATCCGCTGCTTCCGCCAACGCGACCGGAAGTGGCGTCTCGCCTCGCCCTCCCATGGCCGCAGACTGCCGCCATGTCGCGCGCGGCGCTCCCGGGCGGCCATCTTGGTCGCTGGCGGGTTGGCCGGGCAGGGCGGCCATCTTGGCGGGGGGCGGGTGGGAAACAAGCGCGGAGCCACCATGATGGAGCCACCATGATGGGTGTGGCGGTTAGCGAGCGCCGCCATGATGAGTGTGTCAGGCCAGGACCATGGGGCTGCAACCAGGCACCTCGACTGGCCCGAGCGGGTCTCAGTCCTGCTCAGCCTCACCCCAGCAGGGCCAGGGTGTCACCCTGAGGTGTGTAGGGGGAGCCCAGATCTAAAACTCTCAGGAACCAAGCAGGAGCCAGAGGCCACAGCAGGGTCAGAGAGGCCTGGGCAGAAATGGGCTGTCCGGGGCAGGGAGTGCAGTGCAGCTGTGGGCACTGCCCAGCCAAGAGTGCAACCTACTGGTCCCTGGGACAACGAGGGGCCCTGGGAGTAGGTCCAGGAGCTTGAACTGTGGTGGGAAGGGAGGCTTGGATGGGCTGGAGTGTGCGAGGCAGACCCCAGCTGTGGGCATGGTGTCACTGGCAGACCCTGGCTGGCCAGTCCAGCTGTCCATGAGCCCCAAGGCTTGGCTGGGCTGTCACACAACAGCTGAGGAACACCAGCAGCATCCATGTGCTCCCAGCATGGGCTCTGCACGGCAAAGCAATGAGCAGCTGTGGGTGCTCACCCTGCGATGTTCTCCAGGCCTGCCCCAGTGGGCTGCTTGCCTGTCCAGCTCATGAGCAGTGTCCCACTTATCAGCCCCAGGAAGAAGGAAGTGGAAGCGATTAGATCACGCCGTCGTGGTCTTGATTACATCTGCAGAGCTGAGCTGCTCCACAGTGATGGTTGGAACACAGATCTGACATAGAGCTCACACTGCTGGCCAAGTGTGCCAGTGGCTGCTGAACACAGTGCTGCAGGGCAAGGGCGCAGCACACCCCCAGGCCCAGGGCACCAAGCCTGACTGGCAGGGAGCAGGAAGCGCCAAAACCCACCACAGCACCACAGCACGGAGCTAGGGACCTCCCTCTCTACTGTGCCCTTCCTGCCCTCCTCGTGGAGGAAGGGAGTGGGGGAAGGAGCTCTGCCCGCAGGGCCCAAACCGGTTCCTCCAGGGCTTGTGTACATGGGGGAAAAGGGGGGGGACCAGGGTGAGGGCAGATCCTGCTGCATGTGCTCTTCCAGGAATGCAACAACTTGTTTTGGGGCTCCTCAGGCAGCTCTGGAGCCCCAGGGCTGCAGCCCACAGTCAGTGAGAATCTGCAGCCCCAGGGCAGGAGTGAGAACATGTCCCCCAGCCATGCCATGGTGGGGTGCTCCCTGCACCACCCACAGCCAAGAGGTGATCTGAGAATTGCTGCTCACACCAGACCAACTGCTGACTGTCTGCAGGGCAGGAGCTGCCCAGGACCCCTGCCCAGCCAGAGGGACTTGCTGGACCTTGTGTTACCACTCACGGTGGGTCCGGGCTGCATTCATCCACATCCCCAGAGCGTCCCCGCAGGCCGCCCACGTGGGCCCTGGCAGGGCAGTGGCCTGGGGAGGGCTCTCGGAGGTGCCGAAAGAGCTTTGGAAAGACACGACATCCCCGATGGCTCTTTGGCTGCCTGCTCAGCGGGAGTGATCGTGTCATTCCAAAGCCATCTCTCTCCAGGGGCTGGATCCTTCCCACCCCTGCAGGCACTGGGGTGCTGTGAGGGCCAGGGAGAGCCGGCATGGGCAGGAAGTTTGGCAGTATCACAAAGCCTGCACCACCGTGGTGCAGCGGACCACATCCCACCCTGGGGCCAAGCAGCCATGCTCCCCATGCTCTCCCAGGAGGCCAGCTGCTATTTTTAACTGTTGGGAGCACAAGAAACAGAAGGGTCCCCAGCTGATGTAGGGGCTGAGCCACGAGGCTGGGCAAGGGTGATTCCCTATCCCGACACCACCCTTCTTCCAGTGTGGCCCCAGGCGCTGCCCAGCCCCAGGAGGGGTTGGAGTGGGACACGCGGCTCTTACCCAGCACAGGGTGGTGGGCAGGGTTGGGGGGGGGTGTAGGGCGAGGCGGTGGCGGGAGCGCGGGTAACGAAACCCCAGGGCAGCTGGGCACAGCGGGGACAGCTGCTTTTGGGATTCCGTTGCCCGCGCTGGCGCCGCAGAGGGATGGGCACGGGCACCACGGCCATGCCACCCCGACCCTGGGGCACTCGGTGGGCCAAGAGGGGAAAGGGCGACTTACCAGCAGGGACCGGGGCGGAGGAGGTGTGTGGGAGCCACTGCCGGGCCGTTGTGATCGGGGGTGCCGGCAGAGACCGGGATTGTGCTGCCGGCTCCCCCCGCGCTGCGGGCCGGGTGCCAAGGGGAGGGCGGCACGGCCGAGCCAAAAGGAAGCGGCTCCGAACAAAGCCCCGGTGGGGCTGGAGCAACTGGTGCCAGCCCATCAGCCCCCGACGGGGCCCGGAAACACGAGCCGTCCCCGAGGGAGGGCACCTGCCCGGCACCTGCGCCCAGAGGCTGCACGGCTCGGTCCGGCCCCGCCGCTGCCGGCGCCTCCAGCCCCCGGCCCTGGCGAGGAGCCCTCGGCACCGCCACGGGGGAACTTCAAACCGCGTGGGGAACCCCACCGGCCCCATGCGGAGCTCCCGCGGTGTCGCCCAGGGATCCCTGGGACCGTGCGCCGGCCAAGGCTGCTGGCTGTGGGAATTCCTGCTGATGCCTCCGGCACGGCAGAGTGGCGGGAAATGCTCCGCCGCCACTGCCGGAGAGCTTCCCGGTGGCCCCCGCAGTGTCAGGCTACGGCTGCCCCCGGGTGGGTGGCACAGGTGGGGACGTGGGTCCCCCGTCCCAGGGCACCTCTGAGCCCGCAGTGCCACCGGCCTCACCGAGCGCGGCAGGAGGAGGGGAGGGTGCAGCCGGAGGTCCCGGCGGCGGCTCGGGGACTTCAGCCCCGACTGACAACAGCCGCCTGCAGTGGGGAACACGGGGAACCGGGGCGCCGTGCCGAGCCTGGGGCAGCCCCGAGGCACCGGCAGGGCCGGGCCAGGAGCGCAGCCAAGACCCGGGCCCGCTCCTCCCGCCCGGGGAGCCGCCCGCTCCCCTCTCACCTCCGGCCCCGCAGCCTTCGGCACAGCAGCCCGGGCCGGTCCGCAGCCCCTCCCGGCGGCAGGGTCGGGGTGGCTCCAGCGGGACACCCCGCTCCCCGCCGAGCCGCTCCCGCCCCGCCGCCGGCCGCTTTCGCTTTCGCTCCGGCGCCCACCTGGGCTCCGCAGGTCGGGGCGCACCCAGGCCCGGGGCAGCGGGTGTGTGAGTCCCGCGGCCCTCCCGCCCCTCAGGACCCGAAGGCGGGGAGACCCCGAGGGCTCCCGGGAGCCCCGGTCCGACCCCGCTCCCCGGTGGCGCTGTCCCGGCCCCGGCCGCCGGGGGCGCTAGCGGCGGGGCGGGGCCGCTCGGCGGTTCCGGCGGTGTCGCGGCCATGGCGGCGGTAGCGGCGCTGCGGCGGCTCGTGCCGGCCGTGGGGCGGGCGGCGGGCAGGTACCGGCACCGGCAGCCGGCACCGCGGCTGCCTTGCGGCCGGGGGAGGTGCCCGTAGGGTCTCCGGGGAGTTTCCGTGGGTCCCACATGTCCCAGCTGCTCGCTCTCCCCGCAGAGCGCCGTGCCGGGGTCACCGGCTCACGCCGGCGGATGATGAGATGTACCAGCGGACGCGGGTGATGGTGCTGGAGCCGGAGTCCCCCAACATCATGTTCATCGAGGGCTACAGCACCCGCGGCTTCACCATCAGCGGAGACGTGGTGGTGGGGCCCTGCGCCGTCCTGCCCCGCAGCATCCTCCAGTGGAACGTGAGTGCCAGGCTGCGGGGCGGGGGCTGCCGGTCCCCGCCGTGCACCGGCGACAGTCCCCCTCAACGCCCGCCGTGCCCCCGCAGGTTGGTTCCCACCGGGACATCTCGCACGAGAGTCTGTCGCTGTTCCGGCTGCTGGAGCCCCAGATAGGTACGCGGGGCAGGACGGGCGCGGGGTGCCCCCCTTTCGGGCTCCTGTCGGGGTGGATGTGCGGGAGCCATTGGTCCCTGCACAGAGGGCAGGTCTGGGCCGAGGCAGCTCGAATGCTGCCCTGCCCACCCTTGTCGTGCCCTGGTTGCAGAGATCCTGGTGCTGGGCACAGGGGACAGGGTGGAGCGGCTCCACCCAGCCACGCTGAAGCAGATGCGGGATTGCGGGATTGCTGTGGAGGTGCAGGACACGGTAAGGAAGGGTGAGCATAGGCAGCACCCCATTGAAAGGGAGGGAGAGAGGGAATCATACACCTTGTGGGGAGGGGCCGACTCTCCTTTCTGAGGGCCGGAGCTTCATTCACTCTTTTCTATTCACAGGCGAACGCATGTGCAACCTTCAACTTCCTGATAAATGAAAGGCGCCTGGTGGCTGCTGGGCTCATCCCCCCGCGGGGCACCTACGGGGTGTAGGCTCTGCCTGCCATGCCCGTGGTTCTTCCCCTTGCCTGCCTGAAGCCCCCGAGTGTCCCTGCTCCCAACTGAGAAACGCTCCATAGTGAACTGTGGAACTGCCGGCTGGGTGGTGGCTCTGCACGCAGGAGGGCTGTGAAATACATGGGCTTAGCTCTTCCCTGCAGTCTTTGGCTTCTTCACCTCCCTGCCCAGTCTGGGCTGGGGACTGTGGGGCACAGCACAAGGCTTTGCTGGCAGCACTGCTCCCACAGCCCTCCCAGGGTTATGTCCCTACACCTTGGCAGCAAGAAGCCTCACCTGAGGGAGGGTGAAGGCTGGCAGGGTGAGTTATACACCCCCCGGGTGCATCTGGAGCTCCACGAGGAAAATACATGTAAATGGGAAGTACAAGAAATTGTGTGGTAGTTAATGCACAGTGCATTGAGGCTGTAACAAATTGATGGGGCACATGCTCACCTTGGGTACTGGGCAGCATGTGTGGTGGTGAGATGCCATGTGCCACAGCTTCCTGTGCACAGCCAGCACCAGCAACTAGTGTGTCCCAGCTGGTGCTGGGCAGGCTTGGGCTCTCCTGTGGAGCTTTGTACCACCCCAGCACCAATGTCCCTTGGGCACTGTTGGTCCAAGGGTGCTGCACCCCTTCTCACTGAAAGCTCAGCTCCAGCAGGGGTCATGGAAAGGGTCCCTGTCCTGTCCTTGCACTGGTTGGTTCATGGTTGGGAATATCACCCCTGGGGAAGAGAGTGCATGTATCTAATGGAAGCCTCATGGCCTGAACTCTGCCACCTTGGCAGGTAAAGGCAGGGGATGCAGCTGCAAGGTTAGGGTGGCTTTGCTTAGCAACTGTCTTAATGAGTGTGTGACGCTGACACCACGGCATTGTAGTCAAGGCTCTGGTTTTAGTGTATGAATCAAATTTGATATCCCTAAACCACTGATGGTAAACACACGCTTCAGCAGGAGTGACACGTGGGACATGTACAACTGATACAGGTGTAAAATACTTCTTGGCTCCTGGCATTGCAAGCACAGATAAACCTACCAAGCAATGGAAGTTTGCAGTGCTCAGGATTGCAGAAATGCAGACCAGCTCCTTTATAAACTTGTGGCCCTCCCAGTGCATTGCCCACCTTCCAGCAAACAACTGCTCTCTTGGAACCTGGGCAGGTAATCCACAGTGAATAGCCCAAGGGCTGGGCCTGGAGGTGTGGCAACTGCAAGAGGCTTAGGGGAATGCAGCAGCTGGACCAGGAATGGGGGCCTGCAGCATCCTGGCTGCTGCCACAGCTGGGTTTGGCAGCTCCCAGCAGGACATAATGGCCTGTAAAACGGTTTGCTTTCTTGCCCAGCAGCCCAGCCCTCATTTTCTGCTCTCAGGAAGGATTTTAAAGAAGCCACACTGTATTACCCACTCAGCCCTGTCTCAGGGCTCTCCCCTTCCTGTTGTCCTTCACATGCACACAGTCCCTTCTGGGGTTATCAGCTGCCTCTGACAGAGCAAGAAGCAAGGGACAGAGCCAAGGACAGAGAGCACGGAAGGTAAAGGAGGAAGATGAGCTCCGGGCTGACACCAACTCCACGTATTTTCATTCTTTTTATTGTAAAACATGGCCAACATGTGCAAGGCTCCAGCCCAGGATCACAGCTCCCAGGTGGAAGGCGGGCCCCGCGGGTGGTCAGAAAGCAGCCAAGGGACAGCGGGAGCTCCAGGCAGCCCAGGATAATGGCACTTCTGCAGCACGAGCAGCTCCCGCGCACAGCGGCGCAGGGCTGGGTGGCACAAGGACAGACACAGACTCATCTCAGAAGAGGCGCTTCTCATACCTGCAAGGGAAGCAGCCCCTTTACTGACCCACCTCACTGAGGGCAGGGAGAAAGGTGCAGATCCTGCCAGCCCAGGGAGGGGAGCAGCCTCAGCACCCTGACAGGCCACGGCTTGGCTTGGCTGTGTAGTACCGGGAGAAGCCAATGAATGGCACACCAAGCCAAGGGCATGGCAGCTGAGGTACAGGGTGGCTGTTCCTGACCCCAAACACCACCCCCCAAGGTGACAAGGATCCTGCCAGAAGCACTTACGAGTGGAGGCCGTGCACTCCTCCTTCAACCTGGGCAGATGTTGTCCTCTTCTCAAATTTCAGCTCTCCCGAGTACATCATGGCTCTGAGGAGGAAGGACACCTGTCACAAGCCAGGCAGAGTCCAGGGAAAACAGTGCTCTGGTACATGCTCAGCTGGAACATCTGGGATGAAGGTCACTGGTTCCTCCAGCTGTGGCCAGAATGGTCTTTGCTGCGCTCCCAGGAACCAGGCTAGATAATGTAACCCTAACGTTTTGAGCATAGCCAGCTGAATATGCCACAAAAAAACACCCTCCTGTGTCCCTGGGGCTGGCAGATCCATGATGCAGTGCCCACTGGAGATGAGGGAAGAGCTACGAACTATCCAGAACACACCACAGCTTGAGTACAGCTACACAGGGACTCCAGAAACCAGCACCATTACCTAACCAGTGTACAAGCACGGGGAAGCACTCACCGAACTTGGGTCAAGCTCTTGGCACCAATATCCTGGCAGGAATGCTGGATCCCAGCAATTAGATATGGAATGAATTTATGGATAGAGCCCTTGTCTTGCACTGCACCGGAGACTCCCTGGGCCACTTTAATTTTGTCTGTCTCACTGCACGAAAGCAAAAATCAAAGATATTTGTGAAGCAGAGAAGCCCCAAAAGCTTGATCTGCTGCCCTAAGCACCATCTCTGACCTGAAATACCGATTCTGGCTTCCCAAGTTCTTGTCCATGGCATCTAGGGAGCCCATGCCGCGGTATTTCTTCAGCCTGATGCCATCCGAGAAGAAGTACTCGCCTGGGGCCTCCGTGGTAGCAGCCAGGAGAGAACCCATCATCACTGGCACAAGATATCACAGGAACAGCACATCAGCAGCAGTGGCAGTGGCTGCAAAATCCCTCAGGGTTCCTGGACACAGCACTGGCTGCAGCCCCCATGCCCCCAGCCACCTGCAGGTAAATACCCTCACGCCCAGTGTGATGCCATACGGAAACACCTCCTAGGAGATTCCCTCCCATGGTGCTCACCTGTGGAGGCCCCAAGTGCCAGGGCTTTGGCGATGTGCCCAACTGTCTGGATGCCTCCATCGGCGATGACGGGCACGCCGAAGCGCCTGGCGTACTCGGACACCTTGTACACCGCCGTGGCCTGGGGACGGCCGCACGCCAGCACTGCGGGACAGAGCGCACACAGCGTCAGCTCCACGCAGCAGCACAGCCCCGTCCCAGCAGGCTCTCTCAGGCTTCTAGCACACACATGCTCCAGCACTCAGAACGCACAAATCCCTGGATGCTCCCTCCATGAATTGCAAGAGAAGCAGATGCCCGGGAGATGCCTGCTGAGACGTCCTCACAGCTCTTGGCTCCAAAAAGCTGTGAGTAACCCTGGGACTGGGGTCTTTGATTGGATGCCTGGGATCAGATGAGATTTGTGGCTCAATCCTGGTGCACGGCAGACATGTGGGGAGCTTGGGAAGGAAATAAAGCAAACTCCAAAAGCCCCTCTCCAAAGCATCCCTGGCATGTAGCCATGTCCCACTGCTGGCTCTCTCCTGGAGCTGCCAGACCCCTTGTCCATGTACCCAGCATCTGTATGATGTGCCTCTTGAATGGAAAGGCAGTTGGCTCAGAGAGAGCTCGTATGCCTGTATATGGTATAGATATAAATATATCTATACATACTACAGGTCTGCATACACACACAAACGCACATGCAGCAGTGGAAACAGGCAGAATGGTTTGGTAGTAATTTATGTTCCTGCCCTGCGATGTAGCAAGGATTCATCAAGTTTAGCTGCCCCATGAGGAGAGAGTTATTAGCTTTGGATTTACTTGTTCTTCCCAGTTGGTAGCAGTTAAGAAGCTTCCCAGTATGTGAGGAAAACCAGCACAAGGCATATCTTGTAACATGTTTGTCAGCCACAGGCATGCAAGAACACTGAGATAAGCTTCTCTCAGGGAGACATCCTTTCCCACCATAAACTGGAAGCCTTTTCTCCAGTCATGGTTAGTCCCATAAACTGGGTAAGATTAAGGCTATACAGTATTAGTAGTTTGAAGTGTGAACTCCAGGTGTGGTTCAGCCTGCATGGCAGCAGTGCTGGCAGCTGATCCCTGGCAGAGGCCTGCGCGGGCCAGGAGGCTACAGTTTCTCTACTCCCAGCACTCAGCAGCAGCTGTGGAGGGAGAGCAGCCAGACTCCAGGCTGAGACTGTGACAGAACTAAATTTAATCAGACCCCAGCATTCAGCTCAGGCTCAGCCAGCCAGGGAGAGGCTGCCAGCTTTATCCTCAATGCCCTTAAAGAGATGGTCTTGCACAGTTCTGCACTGCTGAAGGCCACAGCGCAGCTGCAAAATGCTGCCGTGGAAGAGCTCTGTGGAGAGAAACACCCATTTCTGCAGGGTTTTGAGTCCAGGGTCTATGGGATTGTGCCGTAGACAGTGCAGGGCCTGCAGAAACCTCTCAAGCGCAATGGCAGAGATCAGCCCTTTTTAGGCACAGCCTGGCTCAGGGCCCCTGGGAGCATCGTGCCTCTCTGACTGGCCCAGGCCCAGTGCCCAGTGCCACAGCCCCAGAGCGCAGGCTTCCCAAGCAGGGTTCTGAGCACACACACACATCACACGGTCAGGGTGAGGGTTTGTCCCTTTTAGTCTATTGGCAAAGGGTGGCCCTACGAAATCATCTGCTAGAGAAAACCTTCCAGGATCTGCAAGAGTAAACCTCTCCCTTTGAGGTGTGTCACAACTAGGAGAAAGGACAAAGCCTAAGGCTTGCCTTGCAGGAGCTGCTTGATCAGAGCATCAGAGCAGAGAACACTGCATCCTGTGCTGGGAGGCAAAAGCCCCTTCTCGCCACAGGATTTGGTGGTAAAAAGATGGAACGCAGCTGCCAAGGTGGCTGTGTGCAGTGAAGTCCCTCTGTAACTCAGGGGACCAACTCCATGGGAAACTGGCCAGTGCACAACTTCCCCAGAACTAGGGCTGTATTTTGAGCACAATGGAGAACTGCTCAGGGATCACATGCCAGTACTGGATCAATAGAAGCATGCCTGGCTAGGGATCCAGAAGGTGCAGTCAGGCTCCTAAATGGATTTTGGAGTACAGAGGGGACAGGCTTGAGTTCCCTCAGCTTGGACAGTTTAGATTCTGCTTTACGAAATCAGAAAGGCTTCTCAGATTTCATTTCAGATTCAAAACCAGTATCCAAAGCCACAAAACCCCAAGTGCATCTACAGCTAAATTATTCTCAAACAAGCAGTAGGGCCATGTGCAGCCAAATCAGGGTCCTGCTTCAAGACACATAATTAGGGTTGGGAACAGGGCAAGTAACTTACTATAGGTGCCCATGACAGTAGAAGGGCATTTGGGGCTGTGGGACTTTAGGTCTGGAGGGATCTTTGGAGCAGCTAAACAAAAACAAACACACACATTTTAGAGACAGAAGAACAGCAGCAGAACAAAGGACCCCAGAAGTGACCTGCTACTGGGCAGAGCGTACGGTGTGGGACAGAGCTGTCTTTGCAGACCCCTCCTACCCCGAGCCAAGCCAGAGGCCAGATCCAAGGCAGCCAGGCCCGGCTGTGCACAGCGCATGCTCGCCCTACCCCAGCAGCCACCCAGAGAGGTGACCCCTACCCCAAAAAGCCAGAGTTCTTCCCTTTAATAGGGCCAAAAACTTGGGGACTGCAGACAAGAGTTCTGCAGCCACATCTCCTGTGACATTCTACCTCTGCTCCGTGCCTTTGCCAAAACCAGCACCCAACCCCATCTCCTGGGCAGCTGGAGGAACCCCTGGGACGTTCCCCACTCTGCATGCTTCTGCTTCAGGGCCTGGGCAGGACATGTCCTGGCTCTGCTCTGGCTATGAAGTGTCAGCCCAAGGATACCTCCTTAGAAATCCCTGAGACAGACTGCCCTGACTGGGAACCCCCTGCAGCCAGGCAAAGCGGGAGCACAGCACAGGTCCAGGGCTGCTCACAGGCTACATGCTGGAAAGGGCAGAGCTAATGCAGCTCCTACAGCAAGCAGCTGCTCACTTGCTGCCTCCTGTGGCACAGACCAAGGACCAAAGCAGTGAGGGGCTGTGCTTGTGAACTGCAGCGCCTTGCTGCACCACCTCTCTGTACCACAGCTGAGGTTTAACACACAAGGACTGACTCTGTCCTCAAGAGAGATTTTTTTTCAGGCTCCAGGGGATGTCCCTCTTGCCTTTTAGCTAAGGGTGACACAGCCTCTGCCCAACACAAACTCTGTATGACTGCAGAGACAAAAGCAAGAAATCTTATTTTGGCCTGGAAATTGCAAAGGCATCGAGCCCAGATCAATATTCAAGCATCACGCACACTGCTGCCAGAGGGAAAGGGAGCACGGACAGCCCAGTGCACTTCACCCATCAGCACTGGGGATCCAGTAAGCCCCTCTCCCTGCACAGCTGCCCACGAGCCCCATCCCACACCAAGCCAACAGCTCCCCTCAGGCAAAGCCACCATCTGCCACACCGGCTCTACTCAGTCTCGGTCAGTACTGGGAAATGCCTTTGCTGCTGCTGCCACCCCAAAGGTTGGAAGTCCTGGACAAAGGGGGTGAAAGATGTCTTGCTGTGGGACACTGCCCTCATTACAAGAGAATTCCATCCCAGCCATGCTGCTTTTTCAGCAGGGAATTTCTTAGACACATGTCTTCAGCCTATTTAGGAGGCTGCTGATCTCTCTCACCTTCCTGTGTGATGCAGATGGAGCCACTGCCCATCCCGACCCTCAGGGCATCAACCCCCGCGTCAATGAGGTTCTTGGCCTGAGCCGCAGTCACCACTGTGGGGAGCAGAGATCGGTTTGAAACACATTAGCAAACAACACTGCGCTGCCCTCACCCAGGGCAACAGCCTGTGCCACAGCCAGGCCTATCTGGGAGGAGCAGTGAGTTTCTGCCCCCGCTGTCCCAGTGGGTGAGATGACACTGCTCCTTTAGGCTATTCTGCAACACACTTCCCCCCAAAGGCTGAGGCAGCAGAAGTCATGGCATGGTCCAAGCACTCTCTGGACCACACAAGGTAGGGAGGGGAGAGTACAGCAGCACTGGGTAAAGACAAGGACCACTGGACTCTGCTATCAAGAGGCAGGGAAAATTGCCATTAGATTTCCACATCAAGCAATGTTCATTATTATGCAAAATTTTAAACTGGTGTGTAAAATAAACTAAGGCGTAATGTGCTACAGAGGATTGTAACACACTGTGCTGCAGAACAAACGCTCCCATGTATCTGCAGCAGTAAGGTACTGCCCTGTGTCTACAGAGGTCTTGCTCCATTCCACAAGTCAGAGGAAACCATTTTAAGTACACACAAATTTACCAAGATGACTGTTTCATTCACATCCCTGCAGCTCCCTCTATGTCTAAGAAACAAATGTGATTTAAAGACAAGAAAAGTCTTCAACACACGCCTACCATTTCCTCCAATAACTTGTAGGTTGGGATACTTCTCCTTAATGTATTTTATCATATTGATCTGGAAGATGGAATTCCCCTGAGAGGAATCCTGCAACAGAAAGAAAATCAGTTTCAACCAGAATTTCTGCAGATTACAAATGCCCCTTCTGATTTTTACTCTGTTTGCTGGGGTCTCTGCTAAGCTGGGTAATGGGTAAAATGACTCCCCAAATTGGGCACAGAACCCTGGGAGAAGCTGCTGCCAAGACAGGAATGTTCCTTCCTTTTACAAGGAAGTTCATTGTAAAGACTTCAGTAATATCCTTCTTGTTTAATCCTGTAGCTTCTACAGAAGGCAACAAGCAGAACATCTGGCTGTGGATAATAACCATCTGGCTCCAACAGCAGTACACTGTCTGCCCTGTCTCAAACTACAGGTGAAATGGAGAATGTTCCTCGTGAAACCCAGGAGGGCTGGTGAGGGGATGCACCTCCCCACTGTGCAGCAGAGCAGCTCAAATGCCAGATGTCGAGCACTGAGCACTCAGTCCCTGCCAATCTCTGCAACCCAGACAAATCATGTCTGTTAAACATTTCCCACTGCTCAGCCATGCCCTAGAGCACAGCAGATTCACAGGATCACAATCAATAAGAAAACCATGTGCAAATACAGGCAGTGACAACTGTGCCTGAAAATTTGCAGGCCAGAAAAGGAGACCAGCAGAGTAGCTCTGGGCTCACTGACTACTCCTGAACATCAGTACGAGAGTAACACAGTAACAACCACAAAAGGGACAAAGGGAAACTATGAAAAGCCAAATATTCAAAACTAGTCAGGAACGTCAGAGAGGCTGGTGGCAGAGTGCACAAGGTATTTGTAGAAGATATTCTGTATTAATTATACTATATATAATATATACATATATATTATATGTATATTATATATATACAATATATGTAATATACTTAATTAATTATTATTATTATACTTCTGTATTATTGAAGTTCTGTATTAACTGACAATGTTTCTCTTCGCAGCCTTCAGGGCTTCAATGCACCCTACAAACTCCTTCCAGGTCATGTAAGTCTCCAGGCAAGAGGGATCCCTCCAGCCTGAGGATTCTAACCTGAACAAGACTGGGAGGTCAATGAACTGCCATATTCTAACACAGAAAGGCCTGTGGCAAAGACAGTGAGTGTCACACTGCTGCTACACTATCACAGACCTTCATCCAGCCCAGAGACTCACTCCCCAGTGTTCCAGGCTGACACAATGCCCATGGGTCCACCATGGGTGCTCACCAGCACGACGGCGTCCACGCCAGCCTGCACCAGCAGGTCCAGCCTGTACTTGTCATCCTCGTGGGTCCCAATAGCAGCACCACAGAGCAGCTGCTTCTTGGAGTCCTTAGAAGCCAGAGGGTAGTCCCTGTTCTTCTTGAGATCAGTGCGGGCAATGATAGCCACCAGCTCATCATCTTCATTAACAATTGGCAGCTTGCCTGGAAATAGACAGAAAGAACATTACTGCGTATTTCTGCAGGAGACAGACATTAGCTCAGAACAGTGCAGCAGACCAGGAGCACTGGGCAGACAGAAACTGCTACAAGATGGAGACTCAGAGGTGTGTTATCAAATCTTGTTTGGCCATGGATGCTAGTGCCCTGGCTCGAGAAACAGAGAAAGGAGTTTGTCTGCAGGAGAAGGATTCAGTATTTTTACATAGAAAACGTGTGCATTTTTTAATAATTAGACACACAGCATCCTATTAAAAGTCAACCTACCAAACCAAGAGAACTGAACTGAGTGCTGAAATATGAAGGCAAGGACAGAAAACCAAAGACATAAGGCTGGACAGCCAAATGCTGGGCTGCCAAGAATCCCTCAACTCCAAAGACATCTGAGATGAGGGCATGTGAACTCTGTACCCTGGCAGAGGGCTGCGGGCACTCTTCTCACTGTCATCTCCCACATTTCACCCACGCAGGGACTGTGTGCCCACATTCACCCACTGCTGCCCCAGCCCAGTGCTTCCACAGCTCTCCCTCATGCCACAGACAGTCTCAAGTACCTTTTTTACTCCTTTGCAGAATTTCATTTGCTTCTTTCAACATTACGCCAGCTGGGGCCACAACAAGATCCTCTCTCTTTGTCATAATCTAGTGGGTGGGAGAAGATAAAAAGTCACAAGAACTCCTTCACATTGATCTGAAAATACCAAATCCCCATGCCCACATGAAATGCTCCACAGCAGCCATGTGGGAGTGCTCCACAAAAGGAGCACGCCTCCAGAAACACACAGGCAAAGCCTCCAGTGTGCTGTCCCCATGCGGGCGCTGGCTTCAGGCCCCAAGCCCATTAGTGCAACGAAAACAGGAGATGGAGAAGGCCTCAGGAAGACAAGTGAAAGCACCTGGAAACAAGGGACAACTCTCAGATGGCCCTAATTTGGGACAGCTCTGTTTCAATGGAGCACACGCAAATAAGGCCTGGAGACACCTTCAGAGTGTCATGCTGTGCTGGCTGAAATGGTGCCCTCATTCTCGTTTTCAGGCAGCATCTCCAGTGCACATGCCCTGGAAGGGCTCTGCCCATAATAACCCACTGCTGGTGCTGGTCAGGTCACTGGGGCAAACGAGTTGTGACAATCCAAATACACTCACCCACACTCATTCTGACAAACAAGCACCAAAACACAGTGGAAAGCCAAGGGCAGTGCTGGACAGTGGGGAACAGGGAAACATCTAACCTGGTATGGTGGCTTTCACCACAACAGTGGTCTCCCACTGGGAGAGCAGCCCAGAGAGATAATGAAATCTCTATGCTTGGAGATTTAGACACAGCCCCACAAAACCTCCTCCAGCTCCAGCTCCATGTGCCTCGAGTAGGTGGCTTGACAAGATACCTCCAAGTCCCTTTCTGAGCACAGCATTCTGTGATCATCAAGTCCCCATGAAAGGTTATTTGAGAAGGCTGGGCAAAGCTAAAAGGAAACATTCTCTAACCCTTCAGGAAGGTAGATCAGTTGCACACAAAGAAGGAACATTTTACTTATTTATACCGTAAGAACAGACATTTTGCATCAGAAAGAGGCTGACCATGCCTGCATCTACCTAAAATGCCGTCAGTGGCAGAACCCACATCTCAAGAGAAGCCTGAGGCATCGCATACATATCACATCACAGAATCACTGGGTTGGAAGAGATCTCCAAGATCATCAAGTCCACACCATGCCCTAACACCTCAACTAAACCACGGCACCAAGTGCCACATCAAATATTTTTTTTAAACACATCCAGGGATGGTGACTCCACCACCTCCCTGGGCAGATCATTCCAGTACTTTATCACTCTTTCCATAAAAAACTTTTTCCTAATATCCAATCTATATTTCCCTTGGTGCAGCTTGAGATTGTGCCCTCTGGTTCTGTTAGTTGCTGCTTGGAGAAAGAGACTGACTCCTACCTGACTACAACCACCCTTCAGGGAGCTGTAGAGAGTGGTAAGGTCACCCCTGAGTCTCCTTTTCTCCAGGCTAAACAACCCCAGCTCCCTCAGCCATTCCTCACAGGGCTTGTGTTCCAAGCCCCTCACCAGCCCTGTTGTCTCCTCTGGACGTGATCAAGCATCTCAATGTCCTCCCTAAACTGAGGGGCCCAGAACTGGACACAGCACTCAAGGTGAGGCCTCACCAGTACCAAATACAGGGGAAGAATGACCTCCCTGCTCCTGCTGGCCACATCATTCCTGATCCAGGCCAGGGGCCATTGGCCTTCTTGGCGACCTGGGCACACTGCTGGCTCATGTTCAGTCATCTGTCCATCAGTGCCCCCAGGTCCCTTTCTGCCTGGGCACTGTCCAGCTACACCATCCTCAGCCTATAACACTGCAGGGGGTCATTGTGGCCAAAATGCAGGACTTGGCACTTGGACTTGTTAAACTTTATCTTACTGGACTCTGTCCATCCATCCAGCTGTTCCAAGTCTCTCTGCACAGCTCTCCTACCTTCCAACAGATCGACACACACTCCAGCTTAGTGTCATCTGCAAATTTACTAATGAAAGACTCAATACCCTCATCAATGCCATCACTAAAAACGTTGAACAGAACTGGTCCCAGCACAGACCCCTGAGGAACACCACTGGTGACTGATCCCCAGCTGGATGCAGCACCATTCACCACCACTCTCTGGGCCTGGCCATCCAGCCAGTTCTTAACCCAGCAAAGACTGCTCCTGTCCAAGCCATGGGCTGCCAGCTTTTCCAGGGAATGCTGAGGGAAACAGTGTCAAAGGCCCTGCTGAAGTCCAGGTACACAACATCCACAGCCTTTCCTGCATCCACCAGGCAGGTCACTTGGTCATAAAAGGAGATCAGATTGGTCAAACACGACCTACCCTTCCTAAACCCTGTCCCCTGTCTGGGTCTGACACCCTGGCCATCCTCTAAGTGCTGTGTGATGATATCAGTATAAACTGTTCCATTACCTTACCTGGTACTGAGGTCAAGCTAACTGGCCTACAGTTACCAGGATCCTCCTTCCCACCCTTTTTATGAATGGGTGTCACATTGGCCAGGTTCCAGTCACCTGGAACCTCACCAGTGAGCCAGGACTGTTGGTAAATGATGGAGAACAGCTCTGCAAGCTCATCTGCCACTCCCTCATCAGCCTGGGATGGATCCCATCTGGTTCCATAAATATATGAATATCCAAGCAGCTCAGCAGTTCTTTGACTGCCTCCTCCTGGATAAAGGGGGAGCATTCCACTCCCTGATACCATCTACCAACCCAGGAGGACAGCTGTCCTGAGGACAAGCCATCTTCCACTAAAGACTGAGGCAAAGAAGGTGTTAAGCACTTCCACCCTCTCCTCATCTGCAGTTACTAAGTTCCCTCCCTCATCCATAGAGAACAAAGGCTGGTCTTACCTTTCCTTTTGCCCTTAATATAGTTGTAAAACCATTTTTTAATTATCCTTTACAAAAGTTGCCAAATTAAATTCAAACTGAGCTTTAGCCTCTCTAATTTTTTTCCTACATGCCTAGCAACCCCCTTAAATACTTCCTGAGAGACCTGACTGTCCTTCCAAAGTTGACACATCCTCTTTTTATTACTAAGTTCCTTCAAAACCTTGCTGTCCATCCAGGCTGGACATCTGCCTTGTGGACTCACCTTTAGGCATACAGGGATAATCTGTTCCTGTGCCTTCAAGACCTCTGTTTTGAAGCACACCCGCCTTTCCTGAACTCCTTTGTTTTCAAGGGCTGCTTCTCAAGGAACTCTCTGAATAAGTCTCCTAAATAGGCCAAAATCTGTCCCCCAGAAGTCCAATGTAAAATTCTTACTGATGTACCTCCTCATTTTACCAAATATCAAGAACTCTAAAATTTAATGATCCCTATGCCCCAAGTGGCCTCCAGCCACCACATCTCCCACCAGCCCATCTCTATTTCCAAACAACAAGGCTTAAATAGTCCCTCCCCTGGTGGGTTCATTCACCAGCTGCAACAAAAAGTTGTCCTCGACACACTCTAAGAACTTCCTGGACTGCCTCTTTTCTGCTGTATTAAGTTCCCAGCAGATGTCTGGTAGGTTAAGGCCTCCTACAAGAACAAGGGCTGGTGACACTTTCTAAGCCTGTGGGATTCATGGGCTTCCCATGCTACAGTAGACCAGCTTGTTTAAATGGATGGCAACGAATGGCTCAGTAAAAGGACTGCTGGGCTGCAGGTGGAGAGAAGACTGAGGAAACCATTTGTTCCTCTGGCCTCGCCTGGTGACAGGGACAAACACCAGACACTGAGAGCAGAAAGTTTCCTGCTCTGCAGTGCTGAAAGACTCACAGAAAGTATTAGGAAAGATTCTTATCTGGCTCCTCTGAAGGGGCAGCTTCAATGGGCCATGTGCACTTTTATAACCTACCTCTGGTTTAAGGCTCTTGTATCATGTATCTGTAGCTGATTTCAAACCAAACAGGGATCAGCATGTGACACCAGGTTAGGTCAGCAAGAGCTAAAAATACTTGTGAGCCAAGAGCAAAGCATGGCCATGAGGCACTGGTAGTGTAACCTGACAACACCACAGATCTCCAGTTACACAGCTTGTGTTACTGGAATCACAGAATGTTCTCCTGCATGAGGGGAGTCTGACAGCAAAGCATTGTGAAGGCCAAAGTGCCAGACTGCAAGTTCGGGGGGTTATTCGGAAGAGCAAGTAACCCAGATGAGGCATACAGGGACGGGCAGCCCAGAAAAGGGTGCTCAGCACTTGGAGGGTTTGTTGGGCAGAGCACAGCTGCTACAGAGCTGGCCAGTGCCAGCTTGTGGGACTACAGCAGCAGCCACGAACACCAGCAATTAATTAGTGAAGCAGGGGAGAGCTTCCACAGCACTGAAAGATAACCACCACGACTCACATAAACTGCATGATCTGTACTGCAGGAGTCACTCAGAGAGTGCAAATGAGCAAGACACTCTCCCCTAGAAATACACTCACAGACAGATCTGCAGGGCTAAGCTGAAGCTGCTCCCTCCCAGTGGCAGAACACCCTCTCAGCCACACACTCACCCTTGTCCTTATCACAAGCCACACTGCTTCCTAACACAGTGTTCACATCCATCAGGTGTGAGCACTTCTCACCTCACCGAGGGGCAGGTCATGCTCTGACTCTTTCAGGAAATCAATATCTCTGGACGAGATGATCCCAACCAGCTTGCCCCCCATCTTCCCATTGTCCGTGATGGGAATCCCACAAAATCCATGACGAGCTTTTGCTTCAAATACATCTCGCACTCGGTCATTGGGGCTCAGCACCACGGGGTCTGTGATGAATCCTTGCTCGTATTTCTGAAAGGAAGCAGATCCAGCAGCCAGGCTGAGTGGCACTGCCAGGCCAGACGGGAGCGAGGCACGTGCCTGCAGATTACTGCAGCCACTCACACGGGTCTGCAACCACCCAGCCTAGCCACAAGCTCACCAACAGGACGACTCTCAAACCAGCAACAAGGCTCACCCAAATAACGTTAAAATCCAAAAGTCTCCAGGCTAACCTCCCTCCTGAAACGATGGGGAATATTCCCACACCAGGAGGATTCAAATCCCAGGCTCATCATAGACAGTGCCTGGCACGCAACAAGAGGGCTGTGCCTGCAAACCCTGGCAGCACTACAGCTCTGGAACACCAAGATCGGGCACACGTCAGCAATCTCCTCACACAGCTCATTCAGCGAAGCCAGACCCGCTGCCCACCTCCACGGAGGACCCTCTGCCAGCACGATTTGGTGCCGTTGCAGCCACTCACCTTCACCTTCCGCACTTCGTTGGCTTGGAACTCCGGGGTGCAGTTGTGGTGGATGAACCCAATTCCTCCAGTCAGCTGGGGACACAAAGGCGGCTGTGAGTCACTGCAGACACTGCCCGGCGGTGCACCAGCCCGGTGCAGCGGTGGGGTCGGCACCGACGGAGCTCCCGGGCCCGGGCTCGCCCCGAGGGGCAGCCACGCGGGTGCCTCAGGCAGCGTTTCCTGCCCCGCCATCCCGGTGAGGGCGGCACAGGGGACCCGCCCGCGGGGCCGCACTCACCGCCATGGCGATGGCCATGCTGGCCTCGGTGACTGTGTCCATGGGCGAGGAGACCAGCGGGGTCTTCAGGGTGATTCTCTTGGTCAGCGCCGAGGTCAGGTCCTGGCGGGGAGGCAGGCGGCGCCGGCGGGTGAGCGGCGGCACCGGCGCAACCCCCGGCCCGGCCCCCGGCCCGCTCCCCCGCCCCGGCCACTCACCACCTGGTCCGCCGTGAAGTCGATGTACCCCGGGAGGATAAGGAAATCGCTGCGGGGGAACGAGGGGAGACGCGTCAGCGACCGCAGCGGCCCCGCTACCCACGTCCCGGTCCCACCCCCCTGCCGGCCGCACTCACTTGTAGGTGAGCCCATCGCCGCAGCTGAAGAGCTGCTGCGCCGTCAGCCCGTCGTCGGGCACGTAGCCGGTGCCGCCGCTGATCAGATAGTCCGCCATGGCCCCGCCGCGTGCCCGCCCCGCCACACCGAGCGCACGCGCGCCCCGACGGCCGCCGGGAGAGACCCGCGGTGCCCGCCCCGGTGTCAGCGCGGACACAATGACTCCCACGCGGAGAGGCGCCGACAGCGCCCGCTGGCGCCGTGGAGGGCTCCAGAGCGGAGCACAGCCCCGGGCCTCGCCCTGCGTTGTCCGGGCGGCGGCAGGGACACACCGGGCCCGCCTTCGCTCTCAGCCGCCGGCAGCAGCTCCTGAGCAGCTTCTCAGCACCGAGCCCGTACGTGTTCAGACCGGTGATCTCGGGTTCTGTGCTCAGGCCGAGCAGCCGGGTCCGTGTACCGGAGAGAGCTGAACTCCAGCACAGTAGGGCCCTGCCTGCCAAGCTCTGGCTTGGCTGGCACCGGCTTGTGGCACTAGCACAGTGTGATACCTGCTAGAAAACCACCTTAAAAATTCCAGCTACGGGTGACATGGTGACATGCACAGAGAGACACTGGGTCCAACAACAGGTAGTCCCGCAGCTTCAGAAGACAAGAATGGGCCTGTTGGGTCCGTGGTGAATGCAGAGCTGGCACAAACCAGCTCTAAGTCAATTTTGTAAGTCAAAGGGAGCTGCATGAAAGATGGAAGTCAAGAGGCAGCAGCAACGCCAGTCTTGCACCTCGAGGGGAATGAAAGGGAGAGCCAGAGTGGATCCAAGGTGATCCCAGCTAGGTATTAGCCTCCTCTTCCCAAAGCCAGCAGGTCAGGCTGTACAAACAAGCAGTGTGAAGAGGATAGCTGCACACAGGGGATGGGGGTATAGCACCCTCAGGTCTGTGCCACAGACTGGGGCTGGAGGGAGGATTTTGGAGAAGAGCAGTAGCACAAGGACTGTGCCCAGAGGAGCAGAACAGGCACAAACACTGAGGCTCAGAGGAACCTTACAGGACATAACAGTTGGCTTTTTCCAGGATGAGATGCTCCCATTTTGCAGTTCCATTTGAGCATCAGGAAAAGTTCCTGTACTGAAGGTTACAGAATAACTTCCTCCTCTTGGTTTGCTTGTTGTGACATTCCAGATCCAGCCTCAGAGCATCAGGGACATGAGACAATCACACCCCTTCTCACCTGCTCCCTGTAACACACTGTCCAAGGCAAGCCCCTGTATAACACTAACTAGTTCAGGGACTAAAGAACAGTGCTCCTGTGCCTACAACTCCCTGCTGCAGAAGGTTAATTCCTTGTTCAAAGATCAGAAAGCAGCTTCAAGAAATGTGTTACTCATGCTACCCTGTAGGACACAGGAAATGTGAACAGAGATCGGAAAACACCGCCTGCCAAGGACATGCACTCTTGAGTCTGCATTACGTGTCACAGGATTGGCAGAACAGAAGATGTCATGCCAGACCAAGATCAGTGTCAGAGGTCTCTCTACCCTTATTTAAAAAAGAAAAGGCCAACAAGGGTTTGCTGAGCCTACCTGGGAGGCACACATGGATCTGAGCTGTTGTGCTACAGCACAGGCACAGCAGTAAACAGGCATGTTTGGCTTCTGTTCAAACAGAAACATCAGACAAAGTTTAATGGTTCTCAAACAGACTACAACAAAGGCTGCAGGGAAAAACATTTTATTTCCAAGCAGATTACAAAGAGCAGAGAATATAAGAGTAAAATTAAATTAAAAAAATAGTTGAGTGCATCTCTTTAAAATGATTTGTAGTGTGAGTTACTCACGGGGCAAAGCTACTGGAGAGTTCTGAAGGTCACTTTGCAGGATGCCAATCACATGTGCTGTTTAGACCTGGGTCAACACAGGAGGGACAGACAAGATGTATTTTGCATATAGGCTGCACACTCATTATCAAGCGAGGTTTTGGGCTGCAACTGGACCCTGCCTTTTTGAGACATCCCCTCCACCTCATTCTCTCCTGCAGTTCCCTCAAGTTCTAGACATGGTTTATTGCTGCTGTAAGTGGGTTTAATCTGCCTTCCCGTTCTGATGAGCTCCAACGAGAAAGGAGAAGCAGGCAAACGTGTCTGCCATGCACAAGGTTACAGGGAATGTGACTGCAGTGCTAAGAACAGCCACGCAGCAAAGGAAACCAGCAAGTAGGGGCACAGCAATTGCTTCAAGGATTTGGGAGCAGCATGTCAGCAAGACTTCTGGAAGAATTGAGATGTTCCTTAAGGTAGGAAGAGGTATAAGCAGAGAAGGGCTCTTTCCTAAGCATTGGCACCAATGAAACAGAAGAGGCTGAATCATCTGGATAAGGTGCATTCCCTATAATGTTTGAGAGAACAGCTCCAGCAATAAGATGGGGAGAAAAGCCCCATATAGGGTGGAAGACAGTTGATATCCCACTTTAACAGTGATTTGAGTCTAAGCAGTATTAAACTCTCATAAGAATGTGGTTTGGCTGGACAGCTGCACAGCCATTCAGTGTCCAGCAGCACTCAGTCCAGCAAGAGGATGAGCAACTACAGTACCAGCAGTCCTCCACCCCTGTACACTCAGGGGGCTCTTTTCTACCATTTCTGGATCTGCTCTTATCACAGCATAGGAGGATTCAGGGCCTCATCCCTTCTATGTATGCCAAGGCAGACAGTAGCCCTGATGCAGCTGAGAACAAGACTGTTAATTTCTGCCCTAGCAGCAACAGTGCAGAAGAGGATTCTTATTTAGAGATCAGATTAAGTCTTTTTGTATTGCCAAGGCCAAAGAGTTCAGGAACTACTTCAGACCTTGTGACCCCTCTGAAGTCCAGACCTCTAGGGGTGAGGCAGCCAACAGATGAGAGCCGTATGAAGTTCTCAGACCATTCCCTTTACACACTGCTCTAGACAGGAGTGAAGAACCACTCTCTAGTCTGCTCTCTGCTGCTTCAGCCGTTACCACTTAAGAGCAAATGCTTGACCTCTTGAAAGCAAATGAATATCTAATGGTGCTGTGGACACGTGTAAGAGGCTACAAGTTTCCTAAAGAAAGCAACACTGTTAAATGTCAAGAGCTTGGACAATACATGAGTCTCATGTCAGAATGTGAGGTGCTTTACAACAGTCAGTCTCTGCGTTCTATGGTTCCTTTCATACCACAGTGACAAGATGGGCACAGTTCAAAATCAACAACACACAGTCTCTAGCTTGACTTCTCAGCTCTATTTATTTAGAGATCGATGCATTTTCAGCCTGTCTCGTACAAGGCATAGGGCACGGAGAGTTCCTGTCAATATATACACGCATACAAGAGCAGTACAAGCAGTTTGGCACTCTCAGAGCCAAGGGGGAATGCCCTTTAAGCAGCAGTCAAGCTGGTTATAGGAAAGTGTTAAAAAGCAATTTTACATGTTCGACTGGGAACATTTCCCAGAATGTGGATAGCAAGTCTAAGCCACTGCACTCTTCTGTGCTACTCTGTGCACATCTTCCTATGAGCCCCTACAAGGGAGCAGATCATGTTCTTCACTATCAAAGAACATAGTATTTATATTCTAGAAATACTGTACCTTTTAAACTAGCTCCAGAGAGACAGACTAGAAGCCAGATCCAGGAAAATAATCCTTAAGTCACAGTATATCGATTGTCTCTAAAAAGAGGGAATGAGGTTAACACAGTGGACATTCTGATGAGACAGTACAGAACAGTGCAGCAGTCCACTTCTGCATCAGCAGATCCTCTCCTATGTACATGCAGACAATGAGAAAGGAATGGAAACACTCCAGTCCATCAGAACAAAACCAATCATCAGGAGATCTCTACAGCTAATCATGTGCCTATTTTCCCTGTTTTTAACCAGTATCCTCCAAGGAGAACTCTTCCCCCTAAAAAGACTTGAGATCATCTTGCAGTTAAGAGTAGTAAGGAAAGTGCACAATCTAGCATTAAGGTAACATGGAATTTTGTTCCCCCAGAAAGCTCAGCTGAAGTTCCTCTTTGTCCCCAACCTGCAGCTGCCCTAAAGTTCTGTCAACTATTGCAGTTTCTGTAAATTTTAAGTGTTAAGAGGTGGCTCTCAAGGCTGCCCAGTAAAGCAACTGGTACAGTGTGTATCTGCCAGATTGTTTAATATCCACTGTATTTCTCATGGAGACAGCCAAGGCAGCAGGCTTTCCAACTCTGCTCTGGTGATGGGACAAACTGCCCAAAAGAAAGGGAAAGCCACTCTGTGCATGCCTGTTGGGCACACCCTCTGTGTGTTTCACATGCAACTGTTTGGAGTAGTAGGAGCCTGGCCCAACCATGCCCTCAAAGACTTAAAAAAGGGCCAAAGATATACATGTCAGTCACTACAATATGGTGAAAGGATCAGAGGCTTCTGACAGCTGAAGCAGTACTGTTGATCCCAAGAGTCACCCTAACAAAGGGGCAACTGCTGGCTCCCAGCAGACAAACTGAGGTCACAGTACCTGCTGCCAGCCCTACACCCACCCCAGGCACCATCTTCCCAGCTTACCCACTGCAATCTGGGAACTGATCCCAGGCTGTTTTCCTCTGGCCTAGTTCTGAGGGCAGACACTGAGCTAAGAGTCTAAAACAAAACAACTGTGCATTGCTACTTCACCTCTCTGTTT
Source organism: Muscicapa striata striata (assembly GCA_030060385.1). Taxonomy (NCBI): domain Eukaryota; kingdom Metazoa; phylum Chordata; class Aves; order Passeriformes; family Muscicapidae; genus Muscicapa; species Muscicapa striata. Next base: position 30,921 of record JAREIS010000002.1, on the reverse strand, counting down.
TGAGTACAGAGTCCTGCAGAGGGAACAAACTGCTCATACTGACAGCAAACTCAAGCACACCTGCTTCCTCAGGAACACCAACATCAATATGAAGCACCAGGGGCTTGGGAAGTCTCTCTAAGCTGCACACCTCAACACTGCTCACAAGCACAAAGACAGGGAACATTGGCTACTCTCATCAATTTATACTCTGCACAACCAACAGAGCTTCCTTCTCAATACAGATAGGTGCTGGACAACAGAGGCTTCAGGAAAGCTGCTTGCCTGTACACAAGTTTATGTTCTTTTACTGTAATATATAATTAAATATTTATCTGTGTATTTTGGAGCAGGGAAGGGACATGAGGTGGAGAAGCAGGGAAGACAAGTTCAAGAAGCAGAGTAATTTCTCTGCATCCAAGAAGCCAGTGGCACAAGTAACAAGCCTTGCAAGTGATCTCCCATTTCAAGCAAAGTTGGCTACCTGCTGGCTTCAAAAGAGCAGACTATTTGTTAATGATATAAAATACAGCAACCATTTAAGACAGCAAGGCAAGGCTACAGGGCTGGGGATTATGGTCATGAACGATGCCAAAAGCTACACAGCTGCGTTAAAAACTGTGAAAAGGCTGTTAAACAGCAGGAGTAAGCCATATGCTGCTCCTGGAAGGCCTTTTCCCTCCACTACCCCTCCATCATGCTGTTGTTGCGATGCATTTGAAAAGGTGGAGAGAGGGGGATTTGCCTAGTGTTAAAGCCACAGAACATTAGGACAGTCTGATCTGATCTCACAGATCCCATGTTCCTAGCCTGGCACTGAGCTTCCATCAGCAAGCAAACATTCAGGTCCTTCAACAGAAATGTATGCCCTTCTACCTTCCTAAGTTGTAGGGGTGAAAGAAATCCAGCAGAGTTGAGCTGGAAAGCATGAACAGGGATGAAAACAACCAGTTTGCATACTGATCTTTGAATATGACCCCCCCACCCTCACAGCTCACTCTTCCCCAAATAAAGACACATTGTTCAATGGCATGTTGAAAAGACGTGCTCGTCATTCTTAATAAACAACTAGAGTAAGAATACATAAGAGAAACAGGGTGGTATCTTTATATGATACACAAGTGTATGTTACAAGAATTCATCAGGCACAGAAGCCTCAAGGTTTAAGGCCTCAATGTTAGGCCAAAAAAGAAGAGTGTGGTAAAGTTTGTACTTTTAACATCTAAAAATGTCACTTAAAGGTCTGAATAGAAATTGTTGGTTTGTTTTGTTTTTTTTTTTGTATAAATCATAATTGCAGTTCACTCTCTCCTCTTTCTTCCAAGATAACAGCAAATTAACGTCCAAGCACAAGAAAAGAAGATGCCTGCCTCTCCTCCACTGGCTGAGCAGGTCCATCCATCATTCTGTGCCCTCTAGGCTGCACGTGCTCCAAGGAGACAGAGGCCCCAGCCAACCAGGCCAATCCTGTAGTTCATGTTTTCTACATCATAAAAAAAAAAACCCAGAGTCAACCAGCAGCTTTCCACAGCTCCCAGCTTGCAGGGGATATGCAGCCTCCAATGGTTCCAACAGTTTGGTGTGTTGGGTAGGATACACAATGGGTAGGTTTTCCTTTAGATTCTTTTAAAGAGAAGAAGCCTAAAAGGGCTTCATAACTACACCAATAAAAAACCAAAAACTTAGGCATCTCCTTTAGTGTAAAAGTCTGTACAATTTCTCTTTGCTTGTCCCTCCCCCATCACCCTGCCCCACCCCATCTGAGCCACAAAGGATGCCTTAGTGCATGGTGCTGGCATTAGCCACGGCAAGAGCTTCCTGAATCTCTCGTATCACCAGGATCCGGGTGAGCATCTGCTCCATCTGCTCTCTGCTGATCGGCTGGATGGAATACCAGATAGGGCTGTTGGGGGCCACCACTGGCTCCGGTGTCAAGTAAAATGTGTCATTCCGGCCTTTCACGCTCTGGGGGCTGTGTGAGGAAGATCAGAAATAACCAGACTAACAAAATGTCCTGGAAGAGAGAGACCACCGCTGTCCTCACCCCAGGTTTCACAAATCCTGACAGTGACCATCTGGCTGATGACATATGAAGGTACAGAGATACATCTAGGGGTAGCATTCATCCCAAAGTTTTAGGACATGCCAACGTTAAAAAGCCATGGTGAGGACTACAAGAAAGTAGTTTTTACTTCACACTGGTAAGCATAACACACACATGGCTTTAGGGGTCTTTCAGAGTGAATAAAGGATTTTCACATCCAGGCTACCTGCAGATCCATCTGTGCAGATGAACCATTATATTAAATTTCAGAATCATCATAATTTAGAGATGAGTCCTTTGAGGCACCCTCCAATCTCCATAGCAAGTCCTTGTTTTTCAGAAGCTGGTTTGAATAGGACCCTAATCCTGTCTTCAGTAGTGGATGCTTCCAGATGACTTGCAAATCACAAACAGAAGAATAAGTTCATGCCAACACAGCAAATGTCCAAGATTAAGAGCAGCCAGTTCACAAATCAGGATTTGTCTCTTAAATACCCCAAGAATTCAATTTACATGCCATCAGAGTTAATCCCACTCTACAACATCACCACCCCTTTCCATTTAAGTAAATTTATGGAAATACAGAAATTGTGCCAGCAATATCACACAGCGCTGAAAACTAGGCCAGGCACAGGGTGCAGCTCCCCAGTCACAGAAGACAAGCACCATACACACAGACAAGAGCTCTCACCATTTGAAGAGGTAGAAGTCATACAGCTTTATCGGACACCTCAGGGGGTTCTCTGGATTCTCAGTCTGCTCTGCATACATGTCATCTGTAACTACAAATCAGCCCCCCAGAAGTTTGTCAGACACTCTGTGTAAGCACAGCACACTGAGCAATACCACAGAGCCTCAACACTGCAGCACTCTGTCACTGTACAAGAGCTGGCAAGAGATAGGCTGTTCCAGGGCAGAGGCACCTGGCTATAAATGCTTAAAGCATGCAGAGCTTGCTTTATCCAAAGGTTATTGAAGAACACAACTCATCCATATCCTTCTTTCCATTTCTCCTCTACCAGTGCGCAAAATGAGGGAAATCTCACTACTGAGACTGCAAAGCCTCAGTTACATCCTGTGCTTTTAAAAGGATAGATTGTACTTACATAGGAATTCTGTATGAGTTCACATGAATCAAGGTAAGAGAATCCCTCCCAAAGAATTTTCTCCATCTGCTCATAAGCACTTACACCACATAGCCTCTTTGCCCATTAAAAAAAAAAAAAAATCCTTACTTCTTGATAAGTCCCACATGCCTTAGGTAAGGTATGTCCCCAGGGTTATAATTAGAAGGTTCTATCCTCTTTTGGACAGAATGCGTGGAAAATGCATACTGCCAAGCTACAGGTAACTGGCAGAGCCTTGGATTCCCTACCTGCAAACATCTCCAGGTTCATCCACTTCTTCAAGCCCAAGTAAGTAAAATACTCCCAAAGAAACCTCCTAGACACTACCTTTCTGTCCTGTCTGGTGCATGCCTGGAGCCTTCATATAGCGGATACTCGTGCTTTTATCCTTGGGATTAGAAGGGTTCTTCTTGGTCTGCCTCAGCACCTTGGAGAAGGCCAGCTTCATGTGCTGGTCTACTGTTTTCAACAGGAAGTATCTGAGCAGCAAGAACAGAACACAGGGCACTCAGAGGCAAGCAAGGAACATAGTCTCAACAGCAAAGTAGTTATCTTTAGTCATCATGAGCAAGCTGAAGTTCAAACCAACCACTGGGCTAAGGACTGTTCCAGCAGCAAAGCATACAAAAGCCACAAGTTGAGTCTGCCCTCTGCTAGCTCACTTCCTTGTTATAATCCATCTTCTTTGTCTGATGAAGCTACAAGTGGGCTCTGTGTGCAACCATTTGAAACTCATGATTTTGCCCTATGCATTGCAGCAGTTCCACACGAATCCTGTTAAGGTATCGGAAGTTCTTTTATTCCCCAAGATTCTCTAAGACCTGAGTACTTACTTTGTATTAAAAAACATCAGTGTAGTAAGCAAGGTGGAAGGGGAGTGAGCTCCAAGCTGCTTACACTCCCACAGCATCTCTTCTGTTACATGACTGGAGAGGATGTAACCTGCAATAATCAGAAGTCAGCATCATGCCAGGGGACAGACACAACATGAATACAGGCAGCATTTTACAGTCTGTAAGCACTGGAGAGCATATAAATCTTAACAGAAGGAGGAAGAGAAGATTCTCACTAACGTCAAGATTCAGTGCTCTGCAAATAACTTTTTAAATAACAGGAACAGTTAGGAAACACTTGTACATATCCATCAACCTCTAGTTGCAGAAAATGTTTGTGCAACATGCCTATACATCCCAACCCATAGAGAAAAGAATATTCACCTAAACAGCTTTTAATTATTGGTTTGACTCCAATGCAGATGCTCTTAATCCAATAATATGTGAGAGCAGACAGGCCAGTGTAACAAATCAGTTCTTGGCCCACAGCTTCGTTCAGCATGCAGTGCCAAGTGATGTATTTGGACACATGAGTAATCCTTTGATATCCAATTTTTTTTCCCCTCTTTGTGTAGAAGAAAAAGACTGCACTACAAATACACAGATAACCAGAGAAATAGACAGCAGTATGAACTCTGGGGCTTGTGGAATGTCAAAGCACTGATCAAACAGCCAAACTGAAAACAAAAGGATTCTAAAACTCAAGGTGCTACTTAGCCATCTAGCCTATAACATCAGCTCCTTTTCTGAACATAAGCAGTAGCTTGTTCACTGATGTCCAAACATCAAAGGGAATGAAAGAATGAGAAATCAGGTTTCCATGCTCTGAAAAATGCAGTTCTTACCTAGTTCTCATACAGTTCTCTGTGAAAGTCTGTCTTTCTGGAACTGTTCCCCCCATCCCTGTAGCCATGAACTCCTAAACATGAGGTTGAGCTGCAACTGATTGCAGCACTGGAAGCTTTAATCACTCATTTGTTTTTTCCTTTGACACTCAGTTGGTCCTGCAGACAGTATCCACCTGGCTACACAGCACTATGACAGTGCTGTATTCTCTCCCAAAGAAACAATACATATTAGAGGCAGGATGTATTACCACTTCAGATGAGGAAACCTGATTCAAATCAAGGATCAGCTGGCTGCCAAGTAAGCCAATTCCACGACACTACAAAGTCCCCACAATGTGCCTTTTGATTGGTGACAAGTGACAGACAAATAATGCTCAATGACAGTCAAGGTTAGAGTCTGACAACTGCTGTAACCCCAGCATTCACTGCAAACACATTTTTCTCCCTGACCAGCATTAGCTAGCCTAGGGATGTTACATACTTCAAAAGGGTTTTTATTCAGACTACACTCATGCTGTAGGTTCAGTTTAAAAACTCCAAGCTCTAGAAAGTTTTAAAGTTCTTAAACAATAGCCCTTACCAAGAGGTGAAACACGGGGCTGTATGTCCTTAAGAACTTCATGCAGCCATTCAGTGAACCGAATATAGTAGAGATCTGAGAAGATGTCATCAACTCGGCCATTTTCAAAGAGATACTGTAAGAGATTCACAACATAGGCCAGTACAGTGGGAGCAAGTTTGTCCCCCAGACCAGATCTCATTCTAAGGTCCCACATCCTCAGTCAAGCATTTCATAGCACAGCACTGAAGACTAATACAGTTTACTTGAAGAGTGAGGACTCTTGCACCAAGGCAATACAGGGTAGGTAATCTCCATTACTATCGTGGGAATGCCAAGACAAAAAATGGAAAAACCATCTTACAAAGTAAAGCTGATTGGATTTCAGCTTTTATTTCATGTGTGTTCCCTTCAAGTTATTTCACGTGTGCTCCCTTCAAGTTATTTCACATGACTACTGGACACTACTTTTCCAGGTTAACAAGTATGCTCAATTTCCCTGTTTAGCTGTGTTCCTGCAGCTCTTCCAGAAAGCTCATACTTCCCATAGAACATAAAGCTAAGTTCTTGCCTGTTAAAGCTTCAACTAGATTTAGGTCTCAACACTGACAACTTCAAACATCATTCAAATCCTTCTCCCCCCACAAAAAAAAATAAATGGATTTATTATTTTCACTCCGATACTGAAGTCAGTTATTTACAAACTTAACTCACAGATGAAAGCATTGCCTGCACTAAGGACAGACAAGTAATCTGATGTTTTCAAGGTTTTTTAAGCAAAGCGACTTTTTCCATACAAAAGTGTTGGGAAGCTTAATAGAAGTCTCAGTCTCTGTTTTTATAACCAAGAGTCCCTCTACACATGCTGGCAACATGGACAGTTCTGCACCACATAGAGCTGTACCATCCTACCTTCTGAATACACAGGAAGATATAGTAGAGCACATCTGGATCATAGGGTTCACCATCACCATTCCGAGCTTCTCGTGTCATTAAGCACAGACCATAATTCAGCTCAGCCACAGCTGAAGATATGAGATCTTCCTGGAACCTCAGCAGCTGACGCCCTGGAAAAGCAAAACAAAGCTATATTACTTCCTAATATTTCAGGAAAGATTTCCCACATCTCCATTCTATCTACCTCATTCTCCCTGTATAGTAAAGCAAGTTGAAATAAATCCAGATCTTAGGCTGTCAGAAATACCAAAAGATAGAACAGGCAATGGTCTGATAGGAAGATCCCCTGCCCTACCAAATGCATGACTATTGCCTTCTTTTACTACAGTGAAATGCTGCCCTGCAGCAACAGGAAAACAACCACCCCAGGCTGTTCTACCAGCCTGACCATGCAGTCATGCAAATGTCCATAGTCATGCAATGCCCTTTTCTATTGCTATCAGCCCAGGTGCTCAAGGGGGCTCAGCACAGAGCTCACACATGTCCTGTGGCAATGGGAATACACAATAATTAGTACTGCAGAGTAAATTGAAATTTAAATTTAGGAACAATCACTTATTAAACAAAAGTTTTCCAGAGCAGTAAACTCCTAACATTTTAGTAATTCCTAATCCTACTTGAAAGGAAACAAAGGCCATGTTGTCACAGACACTTACTCCCAATAGGTGCTAGTCTATTTTGGGCTTCTTTTTCCAGCTCTGCATTCTTGGTCTGTGCCCAGCTTTTCCACACTTCAAGACCTTCTTCTGGCTTCAGAGAGTTTGGAAGTAGAAGTTCGGGTGAAGTCTGTGGCTGTGGCTGCTGTTCAACTTCAGCAACCTGAACAGTTTGAGCCTATGGAAGAAAACACTTCAGTTTATATACACACCTCAATATGCAACAGCTGGACAAAAACCAAGAATCCCACAATACCTGTAGCCCCAGGATAACAACCTTCTGCAACACTCCCAACAAGAAATTAATCCAAGGAATGTAACTTTTGCTGTCCAACCTGAATTGCTGCTTACAAAAGAATATTCTACACTCCAATAGCTCTCAGTTTGAATGGACAGATTCTGTCTTCAGCTCACTTGTCACTCTGAATCACCACTGAAGTCCATCTCACTACAAGAGCAGCCCACAGAAACCATCCCCTGAACAGGAAGGTGCCACCAGCTTTATTCATCACTGCTGCTCCACAGCTAGACTGCCCTGAGGAAGGTCCTGGGTACAATCACCATATACCACTGGCATCCCTCCCTATCCAGACTCTCTTCTTTAAGCAGTACATAACAGGCACACACAATAAATACATTCTGTTGTTATCATCAATGATAAATAAGATTAATTCACTTGTAAAAGCTATAAAGCAGTAAGACTAGAACACAGCATCAAAATGTCAATTCAATTTCAATGCAATATTCTTAAAATACCAACTACTACTAATGGGGACTAGCTACTGTTGTGTCAAAGTGACTGCATCACTTATTACAGACCTAAGGCATTTCCAGACCCTTGGGAAATTTACTTTGCAGTGGGACCTTACGTCACCAAGACTTTCCACCTCAAACTGAATCTTATTTGTCAGGAAACCAGTAGCACCAATTTAAAACCTGCAGCAAGCCCTTCAGCTGCACTCATTCTGCATTCTTCACTACAAGTTCTCAATTCCATGCCACAGAGTCTCATAGCTACCTCAATTAACAGCTTTACAGACCTTAGTCAAACTCTCACTGGCATCCTGAATATTACATAAATAGCAATTGTTATATCTAAACAGTTTTACTTTTTCCTTCCTAAGAGCTACTCCAGAAAGCAGCTTTTTCTTTGATACTGCTAAGTGTCAATATTAGTGAAAGTTGCTCTGACAGTACTAGAGACTGTATAGAGACTTTTAAAACCTGTACCTTACTTAGTATAAAAAACTCAACAGCTTAAGAGGCAAATTCTGCAAGAGTCTCAGATTGGAGCCTTCCAACTGCCTCTGGTTGTTTTTTTTTTATTCTCTGCATCAGCTCTTATTAGCTTCTTGCTTATCAGCCCCTGCAGCTGCAGCACGTAGCCCAGTTTTAATCAAGGCAGATGGCAACTAAGTTGTGAAGCAAAGCCTCTTTCTGCCTTAGAGTCCAAGAGTGAACTGACACCTTGTCTTTGTAGGAGCCAGGACTGAGCCTCTGCTCTCCTCCAGAGTGCTGCCACATTACTCTCTAGAGAGCTGAAAGCTTTCCAGAGCCAACTCCCTCCCACCAGCCCAATTCACTCTTCTGTCCTGACCTCACAGACACCTTGTCCAGTGTGAAGGCTGGACATAATCTGATGTAAATCTCCTGAACTGGCAGATGCTTCTTAACAAACTTGTATTTTTCAGGAATAGACCAAAATTGCTGCAACTTGCCCAGATTCCCTAGAAGCACAATGCCAAAGGACAGCACAAGGCAGGCAGGCAAATTCCTTCTCAGTTTGACAGTTTTGAGGAGGTCAACTCTCAAAAGTGTGATGTTCACCTCTAGTAGCTTTATTGCCCCCTAGAGTGAGAGTACATCCCTCCTGGAATTGCCTGGTATTTAGGGGATTTTATTTTAAATACCTTATGTACCCTAAAGTACACTTGATCCAGGAAGTTTGCTCACAACTAGTCATATTTCAATACTTCACAGCACTGGATCTGCTGTGGACTCCACATACAAGATGAAGTAACTGATAATGTCTAGTACTTATTAGCACACCTTATTTGGCTACCATTATCCCTGTCTGTCCACTGCAACCCCTGGAACAGCTCAGGAAAATGCTGCAGATCTCAGAATACCCACTATGAACAGTCTGGCCTTCACTATGTATCTATTAATTTTTAGCACTAAGATCAAGACTGTACTTTCTTTTGGAAAGTTTTGAATCCTATAACTATGTACATTATCACATGAAAGTCTTACACCCTTCAGGATTCAAGTCACATTCAGGCTTCTGGGACAGATGCATCTCTGCTTCCTAGACACCAGCTGTCTGTTGGCATGCTCCCTCTCCACAACATTTGTAAGTTGTTAATCACAAACTGAGACCAAGAGCCAGTTTTAACTTACTGAGCAAGTGACTTGTAGCTGCTGCTGCTGCCCCTGCTCTTGGGGTGTGGGCTGCTGCTGTTGTTGCTGTGGGTCCCATATGTGCACTGTTTGTGCTGTATTCTGGTATGTCCCTGCCACAGCCTGCACTGCCACTGGAATGTGGATGTTGCCGTTCATGAACTGTGCTGGAAAGATTGAATTAGCAAGAGTCTGCACCACTTCCTCATGAGAGTTCTTCACTACTGAAGTACTTCCCACCATCTTATCCTTGTCATCTTCCAGCTTCACTGTAGCCAGTGTTGTGGGTGAGCCACTGACGTGGACGGCATTGTAGGCCTCCTGAGGGATGGCAATGTGGGTTATGTTTTGCTGCTGAAGGTCACCACGTGGTTGAGCGGAGTAAACAGGGATGGTCCACGTCTCTCCAGTGGGGCTAGTAATGGTCCCAGTGGCACTGTACAGGTGGGCACTGTCCACTGTTAACAAGTCTGGCCTTAAGGAGACATAACTTTGCTGCTGGCCCTGAGGAATGGCCAGCACTGTGGCAACTGGCTGCCCTGAAATAGCATACGATACAGTAATAGGCATATCCACTTTACGTTTCTTCACTGGCTGAAGGACACTCGCAGAGCTGATCCGCCTCTCTCCCTCTCGTGGGGAGCCTTGTTGAGAAGGTGGAGGTGACAGTGCCCCGACTGTCTGGATCTGGATCTGCTGGCCACCGGTAATGGCCTGTCCTGCCACAAGCTGGGCCTGGATCTGCTGGTGCTGTATGTGTTCCTCCTGTAGCTCTGCAGCCTGGATCTGCTGGGCAGTCTGCACGTGCTGCACTTGGATCTGAGCTGCCTGCAGCTGCGATGGGCTGGGGCTCTGAAGAGACTGACTTTGTATTGTCTGGGATGCCTGCTGCTGTGCCTGGCCTTGGATCTGCACTTGGACCTGTATTGGCTGCTCCGAAGCCTGATGGACAGAGAGCTGCGGAGAGAGCTGCTGGGCGGAGACCTGCTGCGGTGACTGCTGGACCTGGACCTGAACCTGCAACGACACAAGCCACCAGTTAGAGATCAGAAAGTGTCAGTGATTCAGCAGAGATGGTCTGTCACTCAAGATCTATGCTCTAGGTCTTTTATGCTCACTTTTGATTTCATACATTAATCCATTAGTAAAGATTTCAGGAAAATGAAACCAAGTTATTCTAGAAGTCCCTGGTTGATAACAGTGATACAGTAGATATGTTTGCGCAGCATTGCACATGACTCTCAGCACAGAGAGAACATCTCCACCCTCAAAGCTCTATGGGCTCAAGCCAACAGATTCCATCCCTGGAATCTAAGAGTCTTCAAAGCTATTTGCATTGCTAAAATGTTACTTTAGCACAGATCTTGCAATACCAAGGCTTTAAGGTCATGCACATTACAATCACAGGAGCTTGCCTTATTCTTACCATGCTCTAAAGATTGTTTTACTGCTGCCCACCCCAATCCCAAGATGGCCACAGGATCACTTGCTGGTGACAGGCACTAAGAAATATGAGTAAGTCGAAACCTGCACTTGGCTCTTTCCTCATAAAGCACGGAATATTACTTTGAAACCCATCATTAATATAACGCTACTCAAACAGGTGTAAACATAGAATGTGGCAAGTTCAACCTCAATCTTTGTCATGCATTAATGGCCTATGCTGCAGCATGTTTTTCAAAATCTAGAAGAATTTATTCAGCAATAATTAAAACAAACCTTTTTTTCTTATTTACTTATTCCATTTAATACCATTTATTGTCCAAACTACTCAGGTATATCTTCTAGCTCATGCACTTAGAGAATGTTAAATAACACAGACAAAATCTGTTGACTTGATTCCAAACCAGTTCCTTTTATTTTAGAGAAAAAAAATTTAAAATAAAATAAAAAATAATAATTAAAAAAAATAATAATAAAATCACACCATCTCACATTAATGCTCACTTGTCTGAGGTCACAATACCTAGCAGCAGTCCAGCAGCACAATGAAAGCCAGGAGTCAAAGATAGCCCTCAGCACAAATTTCAGTTCTCAATAGCTTCACATGCCTTGTCGAGACACTTTCCCCACGTTCCCTCACATTTACAAAGACAACTTGTCACATTTGCCTTGTCCTAGAAGTGATATCCCAGGTACTCATGACCATCTGTTTCTCCAGGCTTCACTAACACTTTATCTTAAGGGAGGGAATTCATTACTCAACATCTCTTTCTGGAGCCAACACGGATTTATTTAGTTGCAAGACTGTCTTCCTACTTACAGTTCTCTCACCTTTTTCTACCTCACTTCCTGGAGCCAGGCATACTAATGCAGCATTTGCACAGACAGAGCAAACCAGCCACCCTGACAATACCAAAAAGAACTACAATGCAGGCCTGATGTGCACAAAATCTCACTTCCAGCATCACTGCTAAGAAGTTTTGAAAAATGTTAGGGACCCATTTACAGCCAATTAAGAGCTGCTAAGGAAAAAAACTGGGGTAGCAAAATGCCCCACTGGCAGGCCAGATTTATAAGTCACCTCCTGTTAAGCATTAGTTTATTTCCAGGAAGAATAGGGTATAGTTCCTTCTGGGAACTCTGTGCAGTATACTGTAATCTGATGACGTGGTGACTCTATAATAATTTCCTGCAAGGTAATAAGAAGCATGTGACCTTATGTCAGCATGACAGTTTAAAAAGCTGCATCAATGAGTGATTTGATCAGGCAGTCAACTGAAAAAGATGAACTCACCTATGGGATGTTTTCTTAGTTCTATTTGATATCGTTGTGCACTAGAGCATGAGTACTGCCCTGAGCAAACAGTCCCAAATATGGATCCCAGGTAAGGGTTCAGTTTAAGAAAGCCAGTTGCAATCACACTCCTAAGCCAAGAATTCTCCAAAATATTTCACTTTAAAAGTCACTAATGTGGTCCTTACTATTAATTTAAGTCCTTGTTCAAAAGATTACCTCCAAGGCAAAGGCCAAAGATTGAACAAATTACATTTTACTGCACTGATAATTTCAGTTTCACACAAGAAACATTTACTTTATCTGCTAGGATTCAAAATTATGTTAGGAGGTAAATATGGCACTTGTCCTGTACTTCTGTAGTGTTTCTAGAACTTGCACAGTTGACTAAGAGCACCTTAAAAGCACCCCACCTTCTTTCCACACAATTTTACATTCCAGCTCCTATGAGTGCTGTAACATATAAAGGAATGACTTTTTTTTTGCTAGCAGTAAGAATTCAAAGTCTCCTCCTGCACTGAAACAATTTTATCATCTGAGCACAATTAGAAAGGTTAACGGAACTGGTTTAAGAAAGAGGCATTGTCAGCAAGAGTCTAAGAACAAATGGAACAAGACAACATTTGCCCCCTTCTGCTCTTGTAAGCGGACTTTCAGTTTGAGGGAACCTCCATTGATCATCGAGGCCAATTGCCTGACTACTTCAGGGCTGACCATAAGCTACAGAATGTCATTCACAGCACTGCCTAAATGCCTCTTAAATAACACAGCCTTGGGGACCAACCACCTCTTGGAAGCCTGTTCCAGTGTTTGACCACTCTCTTGGTAAAAAAATGCTTCCTAATGTCCACTCTAAACCTCCCCTGGCACAACTTTGAACCATTAAACATTTCAGAGCCCGAGCCTACAGTGTTTGAAAGTCAGTGGCAACTTCCACCACTTTCAACAGACGAGCAGTCACACCCTGAGGCCCTTCAAAATCCTAATTCCTACAACAGGGATGTCTTGCTACTGCTTTAGAATCCACTCTGTTATTGTTAACACCCAAAGAATGAGTCCAGACCCAAACAATATGAAGTCAAACTCCAGAACCACTTGAAGCTCTTCTTGTTCCAAACTGCAGACACCATGCTTCTGACTAGAGAGTGGTCCTATTTAAAAGGATATTGGAGCTTCACCTCCACACATTATGCATCCCCTGAGAATTACACATCCATTTTTAACAACTGTATTTTGCAGTAGATCCCTCCCTATTTTCAAGTAGATTGTATCCAGGAGTCCTACAAGCATCCATTTCAGATTTATACGCTTTAAGGCAGTCTGAGACCAGAGGCTTCTTATGTTGACCTCATTGTTCTTTTTTTCCTCAGATAGCAAGTTAGACAAAGAATTACACTCAGCAGCAGCAGATGACTTTTGAAAGACTCTGTACAAAGGGGAATGTTTTGAATTTACAGGCCAAGACCAACAGGGAGGACTTTAAATCTTCACTTTATGCTGAAGATTAAAGCAAAAAACACGTTATGCTGGCAATTCCTGGGTTACTGGCGCAAGAAAGGAACATGCCAAGTTACCAGCACTGAAATACAATTTATTGCCAAAAGTCTGGATCCAACAGCATGAAAGAATCACCTCCCAGCAGGCTACCATGACACAGAAAAATGCCTTTTCACCATAAAGTAGCTGGAAGCTGAATCAAGTACTAGCTGCCTAGAAAATCAAAAACATCAGAAATCAACCCCATATCATAACAGGAGGGCAGAACTAAATTCTCTTAAAGGAAATCTTCTTTTCACATCAAGCCCAAACACATATTCTGTCCTGAACAGAGCACATGCAAAGAGTAAATAAGTAACCCCAGGACTATGAGACATCTGAACCCTGGTTGCCAAAACTTTTTTTTCCTATTGGTTGATAGACAAACTTTGAAGTAGGACTCATAACATGTCTGCCCTGCATGGATTCTCTGCCCAAAAAGGAATCAGAGTCAGTTGTTTCAGAACTGTAGTTCTGAAACAACTGAGATTTTCTTTGCTTGTTAATTCTTTCATCTGCAGACTGGCTGGATTATCTAATATTTCCTAAAACATAACTCTAAAAGAGCACACATAGCAACTCTTTCCTGCATGGATTTTTTGACATATAGCTTGTGCTAGAGCACCTGACAGGCTCTTATATGCATCTTTTCACAAAGAGATCTTGGTTTCTGAAGCTGTATTTAAACCAGCAAGCAGCAGTACATACCAAGAACAAGTCTGGAGACATACTAACATGTCCACATTACACCCTCCAGAAGACTATTTTAAACTTAGTTCTAATCTTGCCCACCAGACAAGTTTGACATCGCTAAAACACAAGACTGCATCTTACAGCTTAATTTTATCTGGAGGGAACCTCAAATCACAGGCTCCAAACCTACAATAGGTAAGAAGGGGCAGTTGGCCTACTTGCTGCAGGAAGCATGCTCCAAATGCCCCCAGAAGTAATGTGGGTGCATCTCAAACTTCCCACAAAAGTCAAATACTTGGGGGAAAAAAGTGAGAGCACAAGAAGAGTAATCTCAGGTTTTTTAGCCAAATTTAAGGACAGAAGACTTAAAATACAGTTCCCTCAACAACAGTCCTAAGCTAAAACAAGTCCAGCACTAAAAACTAACACTGTAACAAAGAGTTCCTTCTAAAGTTACACTAGAAAGTGTACATGCAAGTACAAAACAGATATGAAAAGTGTAAGTGAAAAGACTGATTAGTGAAGGAGCAGGAAATGTCAGAACTTGTTATTTAACCACTTTACAGAAAGTCCTCTGCTATCGAAGTAAACAAGGTCTACGGGAAGGGTACAAGTCAGCTTTTCAGAACAACTGCCAGACTCTCACTCCAGGTTTTTCCTCTGCTCATTCATCAACATCAGAGAGAGAATTCCATCAGCTAAATTAGGCCTTGGGTGTGTTTAAACAGTTACAATATCAAGATTATGCTGTCAAGCTGTACACTGAGAGGCATTTAGGTTTAAGTTAAAACACATGAACCAAGGCAAAACAGCCTATCTCTCCAACAGAAGCCTACTTCCATATACAAGTAGATGCTACCTCAAAAACACCACTCTTGACTATAACCACTCTTCGAAGCGTCCCACTCAGACCTAACAAATGCTAATTAATACCTTCTGCTACACTAAAATCATACTGGCATGTTTTTCAAATGTAAGCAAATAGGAACTCTACCTCTAAGCTTAACTTCAAAACCAGTACAGAAGTAAGAGGAAGGTACATCCATCAAAAGCAAAGGAAAGATGCATTCTGTGCAGAGCCAGAAATAAGATTTTTTTCCTAAGCTACTTAAGGGCATCTTTCCCTGTCTTGTGTCATTAATAATGTCTAGCTTCCTATAAAGGTCTGAAGTCACAAAATAGATGGAACAGTAAACACATAAGGAATTGAGCAATTAGAAAGCATAGGTATTAACTGAAAGATATTTTACACAAGCATTTATTTAACCATTCCCCAAGCAGGTCTGTGATCTCACTCATATGTAGCAACCTCCTCTCAAGCCCTGCCCAAGAAAATCTTGCCACCTAGACATCAGACTGTTCATAAAAAGCTGAAACTGAGGATTTTCTCCACACACACCATATGCAAAGGTACTTTCAGTCCTCTGATATTCTTTCAGTTAAAGCTTCTTGTGTAAGAGGCACAAGAGGGTCACTGACCTCTGCAAAAGTACCATATCTGGGAAGCAAGTCAGCACTAAACACCTCACTGGCATCACCAACTCGATGGCCTCAATGCACAGGAACAAGGAACAATCCTACCAAAAGCAGAGCTGATAAAACTCTTACTTGACTGGAACAAAACAGACCTTCCCCACCACTCCCTGATGCACAACAAGGTATGACACCTTGACACACTAAACTCCTTCTTAAGGTCACTTATGGCACCCCTGTGATACTGGGCATGGAAGGAGCTCCAGGACACTTGAACTGTAGCAATGACCAGTGTACATAACCCAACAGCTGCATCCACTCATCCTCTAAAATAAACATTTGATAAGACTTTGTTGAACCTTTTAGGCAAGAAAACCTTAAGGTGACAACTACTTCTAAGAGAAAATTTATTTTGCCAGAATAAATAAAAGCAGCAAGCAGTCACATAAATTCTGTCTTTAGTTGTTCACAGCAAGTAAAATCCAGGATGAAGTCTGAGCGCTGATCTCTGTGATTGTAAGACCATCGTCAGCACTTGCAACTGTGAGGTCATCTGACTGGTCATACTGTTAATCACCTTCAGCAGCACTGTCACACTGCCAGATATAAGCACAGTCATTCAAAGGGTCTTCCACTGATTTGCAATTGGATTAGCAAGACCTAAACAGATTACCAAATCAAGTACCAGGATGACAAGTTTAATCAAAAGCTAAGAGGCTTCGGCAGATGACCAAAATTCATCATAATACAACACAAGCAGTGTTTCAGCACAGGAAGCCAGCTGGATCGGGTGCACTGCTATGATGGAACACTGTCACTCCCCAGAGTCACAACAAAATCCAGCTTTATCAGAAAGATGTGCTCTGCCACTGCTGCCACAGTGACAGTGCAGAGATAACTGAACGCTAAATCATGGGTTTAGCATAAATTATGTCTCATTAAGAAATCATGAAAGACAGAAAAACACTCTTGCAAGGGGGTAAAGACATTCTTCTCCACCAAATTCTTGCAGAAAAATTAAGATAATCCTGAGCTAGCTGCTCAAATACACCTGAGTTCAGCTGCACTGCTGACACACAAAAGCTGCAGCCATGTCTAGTACCAAATGTGCCACTTAAAGTGAGCAGCAGGATAGGCAGTAGTAATGATGATCTATACAGATGGGAAAGCAGGTATCTAAAAGCAGAGGAACATCAAAAACAAGAAGAGAGAAGACAACATTCTTTAGGAAAGCTGTTGAAATCTTAATTTACATGAGAAGCTTTTCACAATCAGGGTGCAAGTCATTCAGTTCAAAAATCAGGAACCGGTCTCTGGCAGCAACTTTATGTTTATTTACAAGAAGGTCAGGTTATATTTCCCTGGAACATATGATATATGACCTCCCTCCCTATCTCTGTTACTAAAAGACTTGCAATGGTGAAGCCTGAACATTGGGTAGTTCTGAAAGGAGACAGCAAGAGGAAAAAAATGAGAGGGGGGAGAAAAAAAAAATTCCTTTTACTTTTACAACTGGTTTGGGGGCTTTCCACATCTTCAAACTGAGGCATTCAAAAGCCAACCCTCCTAGCTCTTCTAGCGAAAAACAAAACTTCTTCCAGAAAACATACTAGCTGGCAAAACCAAACCCACTCTTGATCAGTTTTAATAGCCTTATGCAGAGATCCAAGTCATGCCTGAAAGACTTCAGGTTTTTGTTCTTCAAAAAAAACACAAGTTACTGTAGGGCAACAGGTTACAGAAGTCCCAGTAAAGCATTCATTTACTCAATAGAGAGTAACTGGAGACAAGTTACCAGTGAAGGAGGTAAGTTTGCCTCTGCTGCAGGATAAAAACATGCAAGTGAGCTGTTGGCACAAGTCCACTGCACTGCAGCAAGTACACACTACCTGATCTCCAGTAATTTGTGACTCCATACCCTCACTTACTGTAGTAAAAAAAAAATTTAAAAAAGAGCTCACAGCTTTACATTCTGCTACAGAAACCAGAAAGATTAATAGCTCAATCAGAATCAGAGCTACAGCCAGAGTTCAGTTGTTTAGAGACATATAATAGAAAAACCTTAGTAAATGCCCTGCAACCTATGAACCCTTCAAATTACAAAATGTATCTGAGGACAAAAGCAGTTTCCTAAGTTATAAAATTGTTTTTTTTCCTCTGATACTAGATTTGCTTACTTAATAAAATATCTAATCTACTTTAAAAAAATCCAAAAACAAAACAAAATGGAAAAGACAACTCCTTCCAAAGTGCAAACAAATAATCTACCTTGATGCATATGCATCCTTTGGAATTCCTTTCCTGAAATGTATCTTCCCCTGGTTCATATCCAGAAGCTGATTTGCTTGCACTTCTCCCTCACTTAAAAGCCAGTTTTAAAGAACAACTTCTAGAATGTTCGAGTAAAACTATTTAAAGATTATTGATTTTATTAAGAAGAAAAAAAAAAAATCTTTAAGGCAAGCTGCATCCCACAGCCACCCTGAACAATCAGAGGGGGCTGGTATTTATAGCGGTTTCAGAGCACAAGGCTTCAGGAGTTGTGTACGTGCCAGAACTGTCGACCAATAGGTGACACCACTCCATTGCTATGTACACAGCTCCTCCAACAGCAGAGCTCGAGGGAGGCACAGTCAAGAAAGCAAATTTACTACCAAATTCCTCAAATGAAAGGGAAATATTGCTGCTCTATATAAAGTTAATTGGCCCTGCCTCTTAAGTACTTGTCTGAGGCTTAAGGTTAGACAGCAGCTCTGAACACTACTCCACCAGTTAGCAAGTCATATATACATTCAGAGATGATTTCAGATGCTTACCTGGACTTGCTGGGGTTGCTGAACCTGTATCTGCTGCTCAGGCTGAGTTTGTTGTTGGATACTGGTTGTCACAGGACAAGCAAGTTCAAGCAAAGACCCAGCCACCTCTGTGCTGTCCGTGTAAATGCAGTTGCCGCCCTGCTGATACACCATTGTGGTGGTGGCTGTCTGCTGAAACTCCTGGAGAGCTTCTGGCCCCTTGGAAGCAAGGGAGTCTAGAAACTCCTTCATCCTGTGCTGGGGGATCGTTCGCGCCTTCACACGGATGTATTCTTCAAAGGAAATGGTGTTCTCCAGAGAATTATTCATATTGCAAGGTCCTCAGGGTTCCTTAAGGAAAGAGAAATTAAAAGTCTTAACTACAACACTCCCTTGATGCAAGGATATTCTTAACTCCAGTAACTAATCTCTCATACCAAGTACTTATGAAAACTGGCAAACATGCACAGCCAGATACCCAAGACAGATGCTTTAGTTTTATGAGGTATTTTGTGTTACTACACATTTCTCAGATTAACCCTTGGCAGCTCAGGGGAGTCTGATACCCAGGTGTGACTCCTCCTCCTCCCAGAGCACACTGCCATGTAAACTCTCCTAGCCCTGCACTTCACCCAGACCAGGCAAGTCCTGTACCAGACAAATCCAGTTGTACATTCCATGCACTGTTAGTGAGAGAGGCTCAGAAATCAATATCTGCGGCCCTGCTTTGCAGCCACAGAGGTGGGAAACTGAGCAGTGTGTTCTATCAGGCCGTGCAGTTCTATTCTAGGCAGCTAATGGGAAGCACAACAGAAGAGCAACAGATGCAGCATTCAGCTCACTGCTGTTAGGACTAGGACAGCCTCATCGATTTGAACAGCAAGCAAAAGGAGAGCACTGGAATTGAGATATTTCCTCAAACTAGGAACTACACACATGGAGAAACAGAGCTCTGGAAATGACAAAGGCAACTGCAGCATCAGTCCTTGCTCTTTTAATATAGGAAGAGGTTAACATGAAACATGCCATGTGTGAAGACAAAAGAAAGACAGAAAAAGAAGTTAAGATGATTAGGGCGGAAGTGAAAGCAAAGACAAAACCAGCACCACCAAAGATGACTCCACCTGAGAACATCAGACAGCTCTAGGGTATACTCTGACAGCATTCTTCTCTTATTGACTTATCTTGTTTAAACCCACAAATTGTTTTTGCAGTGACTATACTGGTTATTTCTAAGGCACTAATTAGCCGCGATAGAGCATAAATACATTTGAGCTATAAGATCACCAGATACTGAGACAGTTGTGAAAAGATGCGAAACAACACAAGATCAGGACTAGAAGAGGTGATTCAGCACTACTAGATCAAGCTGCATAAAGGAGGAAAAACAGACAGATATCACTATGTACATTATGACTGTAGGTCTAAAAAGAACAGGTATAAAAACCAGAACTTTATGTATTCTTTTAGCACGATTTAGCAAAGTAGAACTGAGACAGGGCTATGGTTGAACATAAAACGGCAAAAGCCTGCCTGTGTGAAAATGAGAGCGAACTCTAGGCTATCACTGGCACTGAAGCACACTGCACAAGTCCAGTGCCAGTTATCACCAAAATCTGTGACAGCTGAAGCAAATACTAACCCCTCTTCACTGTTACGTGACAGCAGTCCAAACATACAGCTTTTGTTTACATGGAGGTTCATGGCTAGTGCATTGGACCAGGCTCACAGAGGAAAAAACTAGTATCAAAGGTAAGGGGAACACACATGAGGCAACTAGTGCTCTATGGTTTCTGAAGACTTTAAAACACATTTGTTGCTGTATGAGACTTCTACAGAAAATATTCTTAAAATATCCAGCATGTTTAGTAAAAAACAAGAGATAATGGTGTTCACATAGCAAATCCAACAGCTCTGCAAATATCAGCACACAGAAGCTCCTGCAGAACCCACATCTGGACAGAAAACATTCTTTCAGAGACACTAATCTGACATTTTCAAGTCAGCTCTGGGTGATAGAGCCAGCAAGACTACTCACCTCTCCAGGAGCCACCCAAGAGTACTCTACACCTCTACAGCACACATTACTAACCTCTTCCCAGGTGACCATACACCAAGGGTGAAACCAAGGGAGAACAACGATGTTAATGCATCCATAGGGACTCAGGACTCAGACAAGAACTACAGCAGGCACACTGAAATGTGTTTTGTGTCTAACTGCATGATGCTCTGTTATATACTCTGAGGTTGGAAAACAGATTTTGAGCAATTATCTTGTCCCAGTCTTCTACCTGGAACTTTGAAGAATTTGATTTCAATACTACAGCAAGACTTTCAGAAGAGAATCATCATTTTCCATGTCCACCCTGAGGTGCAGTAGCAGATACAACTTTGAGAGGGAAGACTCTTCTGAAAAATAAGCCTCAAGGATGCCATGCAGGGATCCCAGACATGAATGCCACAGATGTTCTTTGACAGCGGGATCCCAGACATAAGTGCCACAGATGCTCTTTGACAGTCAGCTGCTGCTGAACTGAATGAGCTCACCTCTCCCAGGTGCTCCCTTCCTGCTCCTGCATTGTTTTTTATTATGCTGTAACTCAGGGAGTAGCTATCCACCTTCTGTTATTCTTGTCAAAGGAGAGAGTAGGAAGGTCAGCAAGGCTGCTGTTTCCAATGGGAGCTCTTAGCCCTCACTTCTGCTTTTGAATGTCCAACCCTTCTTTCACAAGCTACATCATTCTCTCACAAAAGAGATCAGAAGCCACAAGAAACCCAGAAGCATAAGTAGCAGAGGTCCACCACCAAACCATCACCGACCTCTTCTGACCACCAGGAAGCAGAACAAAGCAAGCATTAATTTCTTAAATACAAATCCTTGACACTGCTCAGCTGGTCCATTTCAATTAGTTCTTGTTAACATCAAAATCAAGAGCCTACTAGGCCAGTCTTCCCCTACTAGTAAAGCTTCCTCCCTCACAAGCTGTCAGAAGAAATCTCTTTCCTTTCTTCTACCATGGAAAAAAAAAATATCCCTTATATTGTCTTGAAGTTACTATAATATACTAAGAGCCACTAAGCTGAGCTCCTGTAGTATTCCAAGTGCCAGGCATGGACCAGAGCCTCACCATGCCATGAGGCATCTGTTCCTGCTCCAGAAAAGCAGATCTTCCTTGAGTTTTCTCTACAGCTGCAGTTACAGACCCTGCAGGTAACAGTATCTCCTAGAGTCACTCATACCAGTTTTAAGGCCACTTAGGATTATCTAACTAAAAGCACTGAACCACCCAAAACAGCACTTCACAAGACCCTATACCACAGTAGAGGTACCAGATCCAGGGAAAGATTCAGAAATGTAATGCTGCAACCCCAGAAATTTTACTTATTAAAACTAAACCAACCTGCATTTATGGCAGAAAACCTCTGTAAGGGTCTAGGGTGCATTCAACAGGCTTTTGTAGGGCAACACATACAGCTTGCTGCTGCAGTCGCCACTTTTACTGTTAGTTATTAAAACATACGAATTTGTGCATTCCATTTATCCCACAGACACGCACTGGAAACTGCAAATGACCACCCTCACTGGATCTCAGCAGCAGGTTCTTAATATTGTAATTTTAAAATTTAAAAAGAGCATCCAGGCAGTAAGTTTCTCCAACAAAAGAAGATAACTCTTCTCTGTGTAGCTTAACTGCATTTTTTTCAGGAAGTAAGTTCAAGAAATTCTTTGAAGATTATGAGCACATACGGTTAGTTGATAAAACTTAGACTGAGGTTACTGAAAACACACACACAACTTGCAGCATGTGGACAATCTGGACTCACCAGTCACCATGTTGCATGTATTTCTGCTGCTCTTGTCCTGAGCTCTTAGACTTGTAACGTTCTGGAGAAGACAGAACAAAGAAGCCCTTTCCATCCCCAGTTCCTCTTTTTTTATTAAGTCATTTTATTTTTAATATGTATTCCATTAAGAAAAAAAAATCAGAAAACAAAGATATTATCATCCACGCAGCTAGCAGCTCCTTCTGAGGAATTGCAAGATGACCAATTTCTAACCATCGTATCCCTCAGCCTGGTACTGAGGATGACTGTGTGAGCAAATCTGTCACAGAGCGCCGTGCGGCGACAGGCGCGGCACGGAGGGCAACACCGGAGTTACTGGCAGACAGAACTTAGAACAAGGCAGCAGCAGCAGTGACCGCATCTAGAGGCAACCCCCCCACCCCCTTCCTCCGCAGGTGTCCCCGGTGCTGGCCCGAGAGACAGCCAGGAATGCTACGGACCGCTCGGCAACCCAGCCAAGACGAGGCGACACTCTGTGTTTAGGCCCTGAGACCGTGGACTGCAGCTCAGCCTCTGTCCTGCCCAAGCGGGAACGCGAAGCCCATGGGGCTTCCCCCGCCCGCGGGGACCCGGCACTGCCCCAGCCGCTCCCGCCGCCTTTGTTTGTCGGCGGGGCGGCCGGGCCGGGCCCGCAGGCGGCGCCGTGACACCGCCTCCCCCGCCCCCCCGGCAGGAGCCATGTCGGGGGCTCCGCGAGGACGGGACCGCCGAGGGCCGCGCACAGGCCGCGCCTTCCGGTGCCTCGCTGCCCGGGGCGGGGGAGGCGACGGGGACGCGCCCGGTGCAAGGGGGGGAAGAGCAGGGGCGCACCCGCGCGGGCCAGGAAAGCGCGCGCGCGCGGCAGGCGGGGCCGCCCTCCTCCCCCCCGCCGGGCCCGCGCCGCCCCGGAACCGCCGCCTCCTCCTCCCGCGCCCAAAGGGAGGCCCCACCCGGCTCCGCCGCCGCCGCGCATTACCCCGGCCCGCCGGCCCGGCTGCGCCGCGGCGTGACCCGGTCCCGCCTCACCCCGGCCCTGTCGCCGCCGCCGCCTCGGCCCCGAGTCTTTTCCCCTCACAGCTCCCTGGGCGCCATCTTACATTCAACCCCCTGCAGCCAATCACCGCGCTGCCCCAGCCTCGCGAGAGCGCGGCTCCCAAGCCCCGCGAGAGCTCAGCTCCTAGGCCCGCCCCGCGCCTTAAAGGGGCCTGGCCACGCTGGGGTGCGGGGAGGGTGCGGCCGCTGGGGGGCGCCCTGCGGGGAGGGGAGCAGGGGGCGTGCGGCCGTAGTGACAGCGCAGAACGCGGTGGGGACACGTAGGGACAGGGACAGACCTCGCGCAGTCGGTATACCTGGGACGCCACCAGCACCGCGTGGCCGTGAGGCGACGCCGGCCGAGGGGCTCCACGCAGCCGCCCCGCTCCTTCGCGGCATGCAGGTGCAGCCCGGCCCCCATCCCCACGCAGCCCCTGGGGCCAGGCTTCGAGTCGCGCCCGTGTGGGACCAGACCCCGGTGCAGGAAGGGCGCTGAGGCCTGCGCGGCTTGTACCGGAGGGGCTGCGCCATGCCGCGGGCGGCAGCGCGGAGTGAAGTGTCGGAGGATGCGCCGCTCCGTGGGACCGCGCCGGGTCTGCTTTAACCGTGTCCATGTGCTCGGCGCGGCCTCCCCAGCCCCGCTTAAGGTGGCCCGCGGGGCTGGGCAGGGTCTCCCTCCACTTACTGCAGGTCCAGGGACACAGGCACGGGGCATAGGGCACGGGGTTCATGCCAATTCCGCGGGACACCCCTCTGACCCCCAGCCCGGGGCTAAGCGGGGACCACCCCACTCGAGTCCACCTTAAGTGGGGAGGGCGCTCCGGCGGTGTTTGTACACAGTGTGCACACCCTGCCTGCACCCCCCGTGCCCTGCCTGCACCCTCCCGCACATCCCCTGCTCCCACCTGTCCTGCCTACACCCCACCCGCACCCCCCGCAGATACCTTTCCATTCCACCCCAGCATCCTTGACCCCAGTACAACCTCATGGTGCTGGCTGGGGGAGCTGCAGCTCCCATGGGGTCACATCAGTGCTACACAGCAGATAGGCGCAGACTCCCTGTCCCCAGAACAAGGGAGACACCCCACCCCACACACACGCTTCGCCAATGCAGGGCTCATCAGGGGGACAAACAGGAGACCACCCCCACCCCATCACCCCAAGAATGAGAAGAACAGGAGCCAGTGACAGTGTGGGGACAGGGCTGGGGTCTCCATTTATTGAGGCAATGCTGTGGGGCACCCCAGGGGACTGCACCAAGGCACGGTGGCACTGGGGGTGTGCAAGGACCCCCCAAGGAAGAAACACCATGGTGGTGTAGCAGCTGTGGGTCCCTCAGGCCTTGCCAGGGTCCTCCTTGAGCGTCACCGTCCGGTTGAACACCATCTGGGGAGAAACAGGGGGTGTGCTCAGAGCCCCATGGCGGGCAGGGGGTGATTGCACAAGTGTGTGCAGGCTGTCTCACTGCTTCTGTCCCACAGGGCTCACCTTCCCCTTTTTACTGTCAGGATCCACAGAGAAGTAGCCCAGGCGCTCAAACTGGAACTTGTCAAAGGGTTGAGCGGAGCAGACAGAGCTGTCGACCAGGGCATTGTGCACCACGCGCAGGGAATCCTGGTAGGGAGGGACAGCTCAGCCAGCAACCCTACCCTTCTGTTCTGTCCACAGCCCAGCTTCCCCCAGCTCCTCTTTCCCCAAGACACAGTAAGGTCTTGGCCCAAGAGGGGCCACATGGAAGTAGATGCCTCAGGACTGGGTGCAGGAGGTCCCCGCTTTCCCCCTGGGCCCATAACCTCAGCTGCTGCCACTACTCACAGGGTTGAGGTCACTCAGAAAGCCACCAGGTACCTCCGAAGGGTCCTCAGGATTTTTGTGCAAAAACCTGCCATGAAATAAGTGTCTTATCCCAAAGCTGCTAAATGAGGGGACACAGTGCCACTCATGGCACCCCAGAGCATCATCTTCCCCATCAAAGGTGTGGGCAGACCCCAGCAGGGCCTGCTGCTGTACAGCTGTGCTGTTGCTCCAGCGCTGCTGGGCTTGTGCTGGCCTCAGCTGTCAGACAGATACTCACAGCCGCTCATAGAGCCGCACTTCACAGGCCAGTGGCACCGACACCCAGTGGATGAAAGCTTTGGGCTTTTCCGCCACATCTGACTTGGTGCAGGTCACCTCCAGCTCCATTACACGTCCGCTGACGTCCTAAGGGAGAGGAGATGAGCTAAGCTGTCAGGCAGCAGTCTTATCCCAAATGGCAGGCCTACAGCTCGGGGATGCCTTGTTCCCCACTGTGAGGCACAGGGGAGGCAGAGAGCAGCCACGTAGGCAGCCTGAGCCCCCACTGTATCCAGAGCATCCAGCACGAGATGACCATCGCTGCTCTTCCCTCCTGGGGCATGGCCATGTCCTGACATTCCACAGCCCAACCTCACATCACCAGTGCTCACAGCCACGCACCTTGATGACATTCTGGACGGCGATGACGTAGCCAGCGTGGCGCAGCCCCACCGGCTGCCCGGGGGCCAGGCGCTTGTAGCCCTTATCTGCCTCCTGTAAGAGAGTTCATGGCTGCGTGAGGAGTCCCAGCACGGGCAGCAGGTCCCCCCTCCAGCATGTCTCTTCTGCCCCTACTCCTGCCATCCAAGGGATCAGTGATCCCAGGGCTGTTTGAACTCCCATGTTGCTGTGTGACATTTCCAAAGACAGGCCAGGTTGAGCACCACTGGTTGGACATGTTCTTGCCAGGCTGAGGGCAGCATTTTCCCAGTGCCCATCAGAGCTGCTGGCCAATTTAGGAGTCGCAGTCAGGTGCTCCACACCCACCTGTGACGTCTGTGTGCAGCACCAACATCACTTCCAGTGCTGCCAGGCTCCTGCTGCACAAGCTATAGCTCCAGGAGTGAGGATAATATGTGGGCCTGGCTTACCTCCCTGAAGTCTGTCTCCTCAATGTAGATGGTCTGGTGGAAGGGCACTTTGTGAAAACCACGGCTCTCATCAGCTGGGAAGTTGGGCACAAGGACCTCCAGTGCCTGGGGAGAAAGAGGGTGTGAATGCTGATCTCAAGGAACCCCACTCCCACAACAGCCCATGACAGTCTCACCTTCGGAGCAGGGAAGTTGGTGATGGTGACCTTGAGGGGCTCCAGGACGGCCATGGCACGGGGGGCTTGCTCATTCAGCACCTCACGTGCACAAGCCTCCAGAAGATGCGGCTCCATTGTCGCCTGGGCCACTGTCACACCAACCTGAGGAACAGTGTGCTGTGACCATGCTGGCCAGGGGATGCAGTCATCTGCCCTGTCCCATCCTATCCAAAGCCTACCCGTGCACAGAAGTTGTTGATGGCCTCGGGGGGGAAGCCTCGCCGGCGCAGGGCTGTCAGCGTGAAGAGACGTGGGTCATCCCAGTCCCTGAGGAAACACCAGTGTGACAACCACGCATGCTCTGGGCGAGCCCCATCATGGCAGCTGGCCCTGCTCCTACCTCACAGCGCCCGTCTCCACCAGCCGGATGATCTTTCTCTTGGAGACGACGGTGTAGAGCAGGTTCAGGCGCCCATATTCCCACTGCACAGGGCAGTAAACATCCAGAGCGTTGCACAGCCAGAAGTAGGAGGAGCGCCTGCAAGGGAGGTACAGGCACAGCCCAGCTCAGCCCCACGGACATCCTGTCCCCCAGCACTCTGGCAGCCACCAGATGCTGCTTGCAAGTCTAGCTCAGCCCTGGGCCATGCCATACACAGTGCTCACCTGGCCTGGAACTCCTTGGTGCAGAGGGAGTGTGTGATGTGCTCGATGGAGTCGCAGAGGCAGTGTGTATAGTCGTACGTGGGGTAGATGCACCTGCAAGGCAGATGCAGTCAGCTCAGGGCAGAGCACAGTGCTGCTCCACTCCTGACACCTCCTCACTCCCAGGAAATCCCACCCCCACTACACGTGCCAGGACATAGCAGGGCCTCCCTACCACTTGTCCCCAGTGCGGTGGTGTGGAGTGAACTTGACACGGTAGGCAACGGGATCCATCTTCCCATCCTCCATCACCAGCTTCATCCGCAGCGTGGCTTCCCCCTCCCCAAACTTGCCCTTTCTCATGTCCTGTGAAGAGGGGGGAAGCTGTCAGCTGAGCCACAGATCCAGAGCCCTCAGGCACGCAGCACCTGCCCCAGCCAGGAGTACCTCAAAGAGCAGGAGTGACTCCTCCACAGGCCGGTCCCGCCATGGCGAGGGTGGTGGGTTGTGGCCCTTGATCTCCTCAACCTTCTGATGGCAGACATATGCCTGACCCCTACAGAGGGGAAATGCCATCACCAGACAGGAGTGACCCATCCCCTTAGCAAGGGGGCAAGGGTGTAGGACATCAACACCACCCCAGCACAGTCCTATTGCCTCACATGCTCACCTGCGGATGAGCTCCAGGGCCCAGGTGTAGAGCTGGTCAAAGTAATCCGATGCATGTGTCACTGCATAAGGCTGGTAGCCTGTGGTGATGGGTGAAATGGAACAGGTTGGAGGAACCCTAAATGCCCAGCAGCAAGACCTGAATGCAGGGGTGTCCCTGGCACCGGGCTTGATCATGCCCTCCCCATCCTGAGCCATACCCAGCCACTCCACCATCTCCCGGATGGCTGTGAAGTACTTCTCCTCCTCCTTCTCAGGGTTGGTGTCATCATAACGCAAAAAGCACACGCCACCATTGGCCTGGGGATGAAGAGATGGTCAGCAGCTGCTCCCTGAGGGACCACAGGGCCAGGCCAGCAGCTAAGCAATGGATAAAGGCAGGTGCCGAGGTGGCTTGCTGCTTTTTACCTTGGCATAGCCAAAGTTGAAGTTGATGGCCTTGGCATGGCCTATGTGCAGGATCCCATTAGGCTCAGGAGGGAAGCGTGTCCGTACCTGAAGAGGCAAAGGGGGCACATCTGTCCACCAGGAGGAGACTTTTACTTTCCCTGACAGCAGTGACAGTGACATGAGCCCCTGGCAATCCTGCAGAGCACCCCATGTTGTGTGGGTGCTGCCTCTGGCCATGCCCCCTGTAAACTGCGTGTTCCCCACCCACCCTAGCTGTGTCACTCTGACATGTGGGACATGGGACATGGCCTCACCTGCCCACCCGTGATTGCCAGGTGCTGCTTCAGCAGGGCCATAGTGTTGGGTGTCACCACGTAGCCCTCAGTCTTGTAGTTCTCTCCTGCAGACAGAGGATGCTCAGGGCTGCAGCACTGCCCTAACCATGCCAAGCCCAGCAGCCAGGGGGGAGGACACAAAACCTGTCCAGTCCTCTGCAGCATGGAGAGCTGGGACCAGGCACAGAGCCAACGGAGTGGTCCCACATATGGCAGCAGCTCCTCACACTCACCTGGCTTGTGGAACTTCAGGGCTTCTCCCCGTAGCTGCTCCAGCAGTGACTGTGTCTCTGTGCCCATGTCACCTGCAGGGAAACAGGGCTGAGCTCCCTGATCACAGCTCCCAGGGCCCAGCTCGAAGCAGGTCCAGCAGGAACTAAAGGGCTGGGGAAGAGGACAGTCTCTTACCGTTCTCCACCACAGCCACCTTCTGTTTCTCTGCTGGGGCCAGACGGGCCTTTGCCACCTGCAGAGACCAGCACAGCATCCTGAGTGCCCAGCTGTAGCACATACCTTCCCCTCCAGGCCCAGCCTGCTGTCCCCAGAAGTCCCTCAGACCTGTACCCATGGTGGCAGCTCAGCCTAGAGCAGCTATTTGGGATCCTGCCTTGACATTATGCAAGAAAATACCATCCAAGTCTCCAGCTCCCCTTCTCCTTACCTTTGGCTTCTTTTCCAGGTCAGCTTCTGTCTTTGGCCCAAGCAAATGCAGCACCTGGAGAAGAGGGACACACAGTCAGTAGTCAGAAAGGCTTTCTGTGTCCTAAGGCCTGGAAGTGTCCTGTCCAGCTGTCACTCTGCTCACCCTGCCTGCACCTAGGTGGGGCAGGCTGTGCCCAGCGCTGGGCCCTCTAGGGGACTGGCTGGCAGGTCCCTTACCAGTCACAGCACACACAGGGGACCACAGCAGCACGTGACGCAGTAACATCGCACCCACCTGCAGGTCCACCTCGTTCTTGATGGTCTTCCCGTCTGCCCACCGCAGCTGGTTCCGTGCCTCCCCTGCAGATAGGGCACCCGTGGGCAAGGGCCAGGGCCCAAGCCCGGGGGAGCTTCATCTGGGGCACTGATGCAGAATGCCACAACCTTTGCCCAGGGCTGTCCCTGTTGCTGGGCGCTATGGCCCTGCCTGTGGGGGAATCTGGCAGGATGACATCTCCCCATGGCAAAGGGCTGGCTCTCAGGATTCAGGGGTGCAGACAGTGGTGCTGGCAGTTAGGCACAGGGATGTGACAGCCACCAGCACCAGGCAGGGCCTGCCCCAGTGTCACCACTCACCCATCAGCAGCCCCATGTTGAAGTGATAGCGCTCTGCCAGCAGCTCTGCTCGGTGCTTGCTGATCACAGCCTCCACCTGGGAGCAGCACAGGGAACTGGTGAACGAAGGAGGCAGGAGCATGGCAGGAACTAGTCCAATGTCCCCTGTGCTGTCTCCACTGGGTGACAGCCCCCCACTCACCGCTTCCTCAATCTGCTCGGGAGTGATGCAGACTCCCACACCACAAGCCCTCTCAAAGTCTGCCACGTCCAGGGGCTCCAAGGGGTGGCTCTTCACATACTCCAGGGCAGCTGGGAACAGAGTAGGGATGAAAAGAGAGGCCCCCGGATCCGGGGCCGGGCGGGGGCCGGGGCCGCACGGTACCGCTGAGCTGCAGGTCGGTGAGGATCTCCCTGCGAGCGATGTAGCCGACGAGAAAGCCGAGGTGCTTCGGGTCCTTGAGGCGGGCGGCCGTGTTGTACAAAAGTGTCCCGGTGGCCTTGTCCAGCGCCGGGCCCAGCGCGCTCCGAGCCTGTTGCCGCCCGGGGAAGCGTCAGGGCAGGACCACGACCCGAGCCCCGGAGAACCGGCGGCACCGAGGACCGGAGCGGTTCAGGGGAGTGCCAAGGGCCGAGGCCACTCAGCGGGGTCGGGAGCAGCCGAAGCCGGGGGAATCCCGGGAAGGCTGGGGTCGAGGGGGTGACAGAGGTACCACGGTGCCAGTGTAGCCGGCTGTCATCGGAGATCGGGGTCCCGGGTCCCGGGAGTGACACCGGTACCGGGGTAGCGAGTTCCCAGGGTGGCCGGGTCCCGAGATGACACGGGGGTGACGGGGTACTGGGGACCGGGGACCAGGGTGCGGCCCCGCGGCGGACGCACCTGCAGCACAGCCTGGCGCAGCAGCGCGCTGAGTGCCCCGTTGCGTAGCGTCTCGCGCGCCTTGGCTTCGCTGAGACCGATGCCAGTGAACAGCCCCAGCGCCTCCTCCTTCTCCTCCGCCGCCATCGCCGCCGCCGCCGCCGCCATGCTGCCGCCTCCGCCCGGG